>JAPDVU010000007.1:61040764-62322847 GCA_026230045.1 Corynorhinus townsendii | reverse complement strand
CATTGTACTTATTTCACAAAAACACTGTGAGGATTCAAAACATGTAAAGCTCTTAGAACTGCACAGCACATGGTAGATTTTGAGTAAAGGGTAGCTATATCACTGAGGCTCAGTTTGAGTCTTAGAGCCTTCTCCATGGTCTGCAAGACTCTGCCAGGTTTCCTCAGCCTTGTCTAGGCCAGGCTGCTTCATTGCTCACAAGCCATGTTCTGTTCAGCCTAAGGACCTTTGTCCATGCTGGTCCCTCTGCCTAGCTCTCTTCTACTCATCTCTGAGGTCTTAACCTATAGGTCACTTCTTTAAGGAGGCCTCCTGCTCTCTGTCTCCCAGTCTACTTGAGCTCTCTCACCTGTTTGTTGAGTTGCTCATTTTTAAAAATATATATTTTTATTGATTTTTTTACAGAGAGGAAGGGAGAGAGCTAGAGTTAGAAATATCAATCAGCCGCCTCCTGCACACCCCCCACTGGGGATGTGTCCGCTACCAAGGTACATGCCCCTGACCAGAACCAAACCTGGAACCCTTCAGTCCGCAGGCCAACGCTCTACCCACTGAGCCAAACCGGTCAGGGAGAGTTGCTCATTTTTTACCATGAGCTCTGTTCCCCAGCCTAGCCCACTCAGTGCTGGGCCCAGAGAAGGTACTAATGAGTATGGCTGACTGATAGACAATGAGGAGGAAAGGGAAGAAAAGCCAATTTTCTCTTTCTCTCCATCCCCATCATTGTCTGGCAAAAGCAGGAGGAGGACCTGAGACACCAGGTGATTGATTGGGTAGGGTGCCCAGGACTCCCCAGACACCAAGTTCTCCCAGGCTCAGGAAGAGGGACAGAACACTACTGGAAGGTTGTGGAAAAGGCATCTTTTGCATTGTGTTGAGGCAAAAGGCAGGAGGGACTGTGGTAGCAACCCACAAAGAACAGAGTCTTAGTTTCTGGGGCCAACCCCTTTCCTAAAATGGCTTCATTCTGGGATTTATGCTTCCAAGTACTGTATTCCATAGTCTAAAGCAGCCACTCCCTCCTTCCTGCCCAATGTTGCATGCTATAAAGAAAGCAGCACCGGGCTGAGTCAGCAGATGCAGGGTTCAGGTCCCAGTTCTATCACTGACTTGCTTGGGATGCTCAGAAAGCCCAAGACTTTTGCTATCTGTAAAGTGAAGGGGACCATCTCAAAGGGCTCCTACTAGTGCTCCAGCGTGAGGCGGATGAAAGTAACACACACACACACACAGATGAATGAGTGACACTGGATTCTCTCTCAGGGGTATCTAAAAGATGATGTAATTAGTGTGGAAGGTGAGAGGTCACATTTTGGAGTAGAAGGACTTGTTGCCACAAGAGTCTGATCCTCCCCCACCTCTGCTGAGCCTTGCCCTGAAACCTGCAGGATTCTAAGGGAAAAGAACAATGGGTACATGTGACCCTGGACAAGTTTCTCAGATGGGCCAGACCTTGCCGGTCTCTGTCCCGGTGGCCTCAACCTCCTCACCCCAGCACTGCCTCCAACTAGTCCAGACAAGTCCATGGTATTTTCAGCCACCTTTATCTGATTGGAAATGTTTGGAATTCCAAACAGAAGGGAGTGGGAGCAAATCCATGCACCACCCTTCCCTCCCCCTGTACATGTGAGAGCTCACACACATTCGGAGAACCCAAAGCTCAGCTGAAGGTTCCTATGGGGCTTCATTTCCTACTTTTCTGTCCCTTCTATCCTTTTCCTCAATTCATCTCCACCCCAGTCCACCAGCCCCCTTAAGGTTTAGAACAGCAAGATGCCTGAGATGGTGCCAGGAGAGCTGAAGTACTCTTCTGCAGCGGGTAATGTTGAGCCAGGGGCCACCTGGAGGTTTGTTATTCACAGTCAACACCCAGAGCACCAAGAAACTTCAGATGACCACCACCATCATGACCACCAGGAGACCCAGAAATCATGTGTCATAATCTGTGGTTCAGAGAGATGTGAACTGAGATCCAGAAACGCTGATGGGACTCCCCCAAAAGGCCTCCTGACCCCTGAAGTCTGACAGTGTTGGTTCCAACCTCAGCACTGTGACTGCCTAATTGTGGGACTTGAGGCAAAACTCTACCTCTTTAAGCCCTGTGTCCTGTCTATATGCAAGAACACTGTACTCCACAGGCTTGGCAGCAAGAATTAAATGGTTCATGGAAAGTACTCAATAAATGTTAGCTGGTGTTTTTTTAATAGCTAAAAATGAGTTGGCACCATTGGTGTATCTCATTATTTGTAGCTACAAATAAAAAAGTAACAGCTAATATTTACTAAGCCCCTGCTTGATTCTCAAAATCTCCTAAGAAAAGTTGTTCCCATTTTACCAATGAGAAAACTAAGGTCAGAGAGGTGATAAAACTTTGCCAGAGATCACTGGTTACTGAGTAAGGTTGTGTGACTCCAAAGCACATTAAATTTAGCCAGTGCAATAGGATAGACACAGGAGGATGTTACTAAACTCCTCTTGGCTTCCCCATTTCACCCACCCACCGCCCACTAATTACTGAGGTTCGGCTATTCTTGAACCCTGGAAGTCAGAAATTACTTTAAGGACAGGGAAGAGATATGCCCCCTGGATCCCTGAGGGCTGGGAAAGGGAGAGATGTGCTGATGGCTGCTCTATGCTTCTCCCAACCCCCAATCCAGCCCTTGCAGAGAGGGTCCCTCTCACTACCTGGTCATTATCTTGGAAATAAAAGTGATGCCAAGTAGCTTTGGTAGAGCTGTTAGCTTTGTTTTCTAAGGCCGACCATAACCCCTTTGTGGGTTGACTGTGGGGTTGCAGGAAGGACCACACAAGCTGCCCTGCTTAAGCTCTGAACTCTCATTCATTCCATAAATCTTTATTATTAAGTGCCCACTAAATGCCAGGCACTATGCTAAGTGCTATGGATAAAGCAGTGACTAAGTCAGATGAAAATTCTTACCTGCATGAGTTTACAATTTAATGGAAAAGACAGGCAATAAATGTGTCAGATGGCAATAAAGGAAAAATAAATGAGAATAGAGGTTAGAGAGAAATATAGAAGAGGGCAGGATTAGAACCCATGGTCAGGGAAAGCTTCTTGAGGAGGTAACATTTAATCAGAGCCCTGAATGAAGTAAGGAAAAAGGCACTGTAAAGATCTGAGGAAAGGCAGAGGGAATAGCAAGTGCAAAGGTCCTGAGGTAGGTATATACTTGAGGTGTTCTAGGAACGGAAAAGACACCAGTGTACAGTAGCTGAGGCCGAGAGAATCAGGGGTAATGGGGTGTGGCAATAGTTGAAGGCCAGACTGTGCAGGGCCTGAAGGCCATTTAAGGCCTTGGGCTTGTCCTTTGAGTGACAAGGGAACACTGCAGGGTTTTGAGCAGTGGAGGGTCATAATCTTTTTTTTTTATTTTAAAAAAATACATCTTTATTGATTTCAAAAAGGCAGGGAGGAGAGAGAGAGACAGAAACATCAATGATGAGAGAGAAGAATCATTGATTGGCTGCCTCCTACATGCCCCCTACCGGTGATTGAGCCTGGCAACTTGGTCTTGTGCCCTGACTGGAAATTGAATCATGATCTCCTGGTTCATAGGCCAATGCTTGCTCAACCACTGAGACACATCATCTGGTCCTGACTTTGATTTTAACAGGATCTCTCTGGCTGCTGGGTAGAGACCTCCAGAGGCAAGGGTGGAAGTAAAAGGTCTGGTGAAGAGCTGATCAGTCATCCAGGAGAAATATGATGGTGGCTTAGCCAGGATAGTGACAGGGAAGCTGGTGAGAAGCAGGCAGACTCAGAATTTATTTTTAAAAGTAGAACTGTGCTGCCCTAACTGGTTTGGCTCAATGGATAGAGCATAGGCCTGCGGACTCAAGGGTCCCAGGTTCGATTCTGGTCAAGGGCATGTACCTTGGTTGCGGGCACATACCAAGTAGAGAGTGCAGGAGGCAGCTGATCGATGTTTCTCTCTCATCAATGTTTCTAACTCTCTATTCCTCTCCCTTCCTCTCTGTAAAAAAATCAATAAAATATATATTTTTAAAAAAAGTAGAACTGTGCTGATAGGATGTGGACTGTGGGAGCTGCTTGCCACTCTACCCTTCTGTTTCTCATTTACAAAAAGCTGAGGAAGAGCCTTTGAGCATTTTTTCCCAGCTTGATAACTATGAGGACCCTATGGAATGAAGTAAGATAAAACCATTTCCACTCTCATTGAGGCAAAGCCAATTGCTCCCAGGCCCCAAAAGGTAAATGACAATAGGAAAAGAAGGGAGGGGCTGGATAGAGACAAAGGGAAGGCAGGGTCTGCCTGGGCTATGACTGCCCACTTTTAGCAAACATCACTGGAGCTCCAGGTACTTGCTGGACCATGAAGAAGCCAGACCTGGGATGAGGGTGGAGGCAGAGATAGCTTGCTCTATATTAGGAATGAGAGGACATCAGAATGTGTTGTCTCCAGGGCCTACTAGGCAGAAGGTGCTCAGTGACTCAGTGAGTGAGTGAATGAGGCAATGCCAGGAGGCCAGGATGTGAGCAAGAACTTCCCAAGTCCTTCCAAATTAACAAGAGGTAAGCCTGGAGCAAGGGATTCCTTTCCTGTCATCCCTTTTCCAACTATTACATTCTAGGTTGAGTCTCAAGTTCCCATTCTGACTACAAGGTCTGAAATAACCAAAGCCAAATTTAAAGCTAGAAGGGAGAAGAGACACATCTAGTCCATCCTATCTACAATTTCAGCCATCACTGTGTTGGCCTTATTCATGTACCACTATTATTATTAATATTTTTTCTACCAATTAACCCACTTTTTAAAAATTGACTCCAGAGAGAGAGAGGCGGAGAGGGGAGAGAGAGAAACATTGATGTAAGAGAGAAACATCGATTGGTTCCCTGCTATACGTACCCTGACTGGGGACCGACCCACAATCTGGGCAGCTATCTTGCGGTGCATGGGATGATGCTCAACCAAATGAGCCACAATGACCAGGGCTCAACTGAACCACTTTTAAAAAATGTAAATAAATGTACTGAAAATTCTTAACTCACCCTTCCCCCAAACTTTTCTTTCTGTATCTTTACCCTTTTTAGCAAATGGTAGTAGTTTCATCATTCTAGGTGCTAAAGCCTGGAATACCTTGAAGTCATCCTTAAAACCGCTCTAGCTTTGAAATGTCAGCAAATTCCATTGGATCTCTATTAAAAACTGATCCAGAATCTACCACTTCTCATCATCTTTATCACCATCATTTGGTCCAAGTCAACATCATTTTCTGCCTAAATTGTAATAGCTTCCTTACTGGTCTCCCAGCTTTTTACCTCCTGCTATGGTTCTTCACCATATAGCAGCCAAAAAGGGTCCTTCTAAAAGCAATCAGATCCTGTTTGGTCAAAACACTCTACTGCCTTCCCATCTCACTCAGAGTATCTCTCCTTGGCTCACACAAATCTTCACCTTCTACCGCTTTCTCCTCTGCTCACTCTGTTCTAGCCACACATCTTCTCTGCTCTTCCTCAAACATGCCAAGCACACCTTTCTCACCTTGGGGGTCTCTGTACCTGTTCCGAACAGTCTGGAATGTTCTTACCACAGACTGTTACATGGTTTACTTCCTCAGGTTATGCAGATCTCTCCACCCATGACTCCTCCTCAGAGAAGCCTCTCCCTTTCACTCTTTATTAAAAAAACAAATACTTGCCCTGGCCCGGTAGCTCAGTGGTCCCAATACACCAAGGTTTCAGGTTTGATTCCAGGACAGGGCACATACAAGAATCAACCAATGGCCCTGGCTGGATGGCTGAGTTAGTTGGAGCATTGTCCTGAACACAAAAAAGGTTATGGGTTCCATTCCTGATCAGGGCACATACCTAGGTTATGGGGCATGAACAGGAAGCAACCAATCAATGTTTATCTCTCACAATGATGTTTCTCTTTCTCTCTCTCCCTTCCTCTCTTAAAAAAAAAAAAAATCAATAAAAAACATATCTATCCTCAAGTGAGGATTAAAATTTTTTTTAAAAAAGTATCAACCAATGAATGCATAAATAAGTAGAACAATAAATCAATGGTTGTTTTTTTGTCTCTCTCTCTCTCCCTTCCTCCCTTTCTCTCTATAAAATCAATAAGTAACAAAAATTTTTTAAAAAGAAAAAACAAATACTAAGAGCTGCGTAGTCACCCTCCACCCCCACCATCATTCTCAGTCTTTTTAGAATGTAATCTCCATGAAGACAGATATCCCTAGTGGCTAGAATAGTGCTTGGCATAAAGTAGACACTGAGTTATTTGTTAAATAAATACATAAAATGAAAAGGAAACTTATATTACTACCATAAGTAGAAAACCAATATCATTTGCCACAGATGAAAATCAACATTAAAAACATTGACTATTAAAATAAAAATATGTCCATTTGCATATCAACTATATACATTATCTTGAAGACCAATGGTTCATAAACCAATCTTGGTCCCATGTTTTTATTGGTCCTTTACAAAGGAGATAAGTGAGTCCTGGGGCAGGAGAAAGCTCAGAACAGAATAGCCAGCCAATTGGAGGTCAGTCTAGAGCAGCCACACAGGCACCCCTTTTGTGCCTTAGAACCATAGCCCTGCCCACTGGGAGGTGCAGACAGAGGGAAGAATGCAGCTAGTTTGAACCAACAGAGCTTATCTGAAGGGCCAGGAAAGCTCTCGCCTGGGCCAGGCACAGAACTGGCATCTCTGCTGAAGAGAACAAAGGCCAAAGAGGAGTGTGCTAGGCTGCAAGAGCCTCATGGGGCTGCATCGTAGGGGACAGGCACACAGAAACCTGTAGGTGAGGCCCACGGAGACCAGACAGCTGAGAACAGAAATGAAAACAGATTAGGTCCCAAAGGGTCCAAAAGGGTGGTAGTATTAATCCTGTAAACACCAGACAGGCGTTGGGGTTCAGGTGCAGGCCTGGGGGCACAGTTGAGCCAAGGGGGAGGATGGGACCTTTCCAATCAGCTCCATCAGTGATGATGACTCTAAGTTGAGCTGAATCAGACATTAAGAGGGAAAGAGACGGAGCAACCCTCTTAGTCCCCACATTGTAGATGACCTCTTCTAGCACACTCCTAAGTCCCAGCTAGCTCTGCCCACATGGACTCTTGAAGATTCGATCCGTTTGGAGGGGAACATCCTTTTCCCATCCCCATGAGGCTCAGCAAACATGGCTGCAGGTGTAGGAGGTAAAGCTAGAGCTGTTGTAACTGCCAGGCCAATAATGTCTAACCTCAATCTCCATGGTTGGTTGCATGCAAAGAAAAATAGCAGGGATTTCCGTTGTTGTTCACCAGATACAGCTGCCAAGGGAAAGCTGGGCCTTCTGAAGGCCTATTGTGAGAGGGGAGGACAAGTGCTGAGCTGGCTGGAATAGGCGAGGGGCTGGCCTATACTTTGTCTTTGAGAACCTCCGTAGATTTTAGAGACTATCAAATTTTTATCTTTTTTCTACCAAGACCTTCCACTGAAGTCCCACCCACTTCTAGTATATTATCCTTACTAAGAAATGAGAGAGAGAGAGAGAGAGAGAGAGAGAGAGAGAGAGAGAGAGAGAGAGAGAGGGAGAGAGAGAAAAGAGAGAATGAATGAGATTGTATTTCGGGGGAAAATTCCCCCAAACCAGTTGTTCTGTTACTGGCATTTGGAGTGAGGATTTAGATTTGCATAGAAAAAAGGTAATTTGGAAGTTTTGCCTGGTAGTGTAAAAACACCAGTGGGTTTGCTCATGCTCTGTGGTAGCTCCATCTGGTAATGGACATGTAAATTAAGCATCCTGGACCTCACTTTTCTCATATGTCAAGTATGGAGGATGGACTAGATGATGGATCTCTAAGGCCCTTTCTCTAGCTAGAAAGTGCAATGATCAATCCCTAGGCTTTTACCCCATGCCCTCTCAGGGAGCAATGCTGTGTAAGGAAAAACTAGTAAGCTCTCTTAGGAGACCAGAGACCCGAGTTCTAATCCCAGTGTTGCCAGTTATTAACTCACTGTGTGATCTTGGGCAAGTCACTTCATCCCTGGGGGCACCTCACTTTCTTCATACCTAGAATTTTGACGATATTATGCCTCCCTTATGCTGTCCACTCCTTAGCATATGCTTGCCTCCCAAAAGTCCTGTTCTTTACCTGGAATCACCCAACTTACACACCTTAAGATCTTAGAGAGATGGAGGAGGTGGGGTTCAAACCCAGGTGTGTCTGATTGCAAAGCCTGTGCTCTCCCACTACAGAAATGTGAAGAGAGCATGGATGAGACTTAAAATCAAAAGACCTCAGTTCTGTCCATGGTAAGGGGATGACTTCCTCTACCTCCTAGCATAGTCAGAGGCTAAATGAAATAATGTATGGACACAAAGAAGCACGGGACAAACCTTAGTTAATAATCATGTGCTATGACTTCGTGGCCTAAGCCTGTTTTCCTCCTCATCTGAAAGGAGAACAGAAGGCACAAGTTGTAATACTTTAGGGATATTATGGTTCCACTTCTTAGACTTTTGTCCTACAACATCTCAGCCTCTCCCTTCTTGACCATATCTGATCTATCCTTCCAGACTCTTTACCTAGAGCTTCCAGGCCACCCAACACAGAACCCAGAGTGCTCTCCCTTGAGAAGCTGTGGAGGGGGGTTCAGAGTCCTAACTCTGACACTTATCTGCTGTGCAACCCTGGGCGGATCATGTAAACTCTGACTCTCAGGGTCCACATTTATAAAAAGGGCACAAGACTGACCGACCCTGTAGTTCTCCAAAAATGTTTGCTAACTATTATAATTGTCATGCTTCCTCTCTTCTCCGAACACTTCTAACCCTTGTAGTCTTTTCATTTACTTTAGTATTTGCAGTCTCATGATCTAAGTTGTTGTGCTAAGCCTGTACTTCATACTTCTCTCCCACTGGAGTGTAAACACATGACAAGTGTTCAAAGAGAATCTGTTATATGATTGAGAGATTGGGCCTTTCTGAGGCAGTATCAGTGAGGGTCATCACCAATGATTACCCACCAAGCCTCAGGCATCATGTAGCAGCCCACTCTGGCTCCTCTGTGCAAATTACTGGGGTGGAGGATATGGGGCAAATGGAAGCTACAGGTCCTCTCCTTTAAAGCAGTCAATGTGAGGTAAAGAAGCCAGATTCACACTCTGGAGAAGCCAGACTCACAAAAGAAAAAAATAGAAGCCTGGCTGGTGTGGCTCAGTGGTTGAGCATTGACCCATGAACCAGCAGGTCATAGTTCGATTCTGGATCAGGGCAATGCCGGGGTTGCAGGCTCAATCCCCAATAGGGGGTGTGCAAGAGACAGCTGATTCTCCCTCATTACTGATGTTTCTATCTCTCTCTCCCTCTCCCTTTCTCTCTGTGAAATCAATAAAAACATATTTTAAAAAAATAGAAGAGACAGAGAAAGCCCAGGAAAACCCATGGAACCAGAGTGAGTAAATAAGGGCTTCTGAGTCTAACAGATTTGGATTTTATCCTTATTAGAATTTGACCTTGGAACTATTATTTAACTTGTTATACTCTCAGTTTTCTAATCAGGACAATAATGTTTCCCAAGCAGGATTATTGTGAGGATTAAAAAATATAGCACTTGCCCTAACCAGTTTGGCTCAGTGGATGGAGCGTCGGCCTGTGGACTGAAAGGTCCCAGGTTCGATTCTGGTCAAGGGCATGTACCTTGGTTGCGGGCACACCCCCAGTAGGAGGTGTGCAGGAGGCAGCTGATTGATGTTTCTCTCTCATGGATGTTTCTAGCTCTCTATCCCTCTCCCTCTTCTCTGTAAAAAATCAATAAAATATATATATTTTAAAAATATATATATAGCACTTTTTACAGCATCTTCCACATGGTAGGACTCAATCAATGGCAGCAAATATATTGTCATTAGTATATTAATTATAGATGGGTTATGTCTGTGGGCCCTGTGATGCCAATAGATGAATACCAAGAACCAGTGACATGGCTCTCTATAGCAACTGGAGTTCTGGATGGAGAAAGTTCTCTTGATGGAATCCTAATTAGATTTGGAAACTCCATGGAAGGAAAAGAGGTAACTTTATATAGATCATAGGCCTCAGATCAGACACATGTAGGTTTCCCCTCCTGGAGACTACACTCCATAGCTTTCTGGATGTGTGTTCTTTTGGCCAGTTATTCTCAGAGAGCCTGATTTCTCATCTGTGCTAGACTCTAAGTCCATATGTTATTTCTCTTGAGAAGCAGTCTCAAGATGGCTCTTTAAGAGCATAGGTGCTAGAGGCTTCAAACCTGGGTTTAAATCCCATCTATGCAACCTAGCCAATTTGGCTCAGGGGATAGGATGTAAGCCTGCAGATCTAAGGGACCCAGATTCAATTCCAGTCAAGGGTATATGCCTGAGTTGTGGACTTGATCCCTAGTCGGGGGCATGCAGGAGGCAGCCAATAAATGTTCTCTCTCATCATTGATGTGTTTATCTCTCTCTCTATCTTCCTCTCTGAAATCAATAATATATATATGGAATCTTAAAGAGGGAAAAAATACACATAACTATTATACCATTAGCCTAAGATTTGAAAAATCTAACAGAAATCTTGGAAGGGTTTTAAATGTGATCATAACACTTTCCCAAAGAAGGCACCTTTGTTCAATATGAAATATTAATGTGGTATATATAATAAGCTCTAGGTACAACTCAACTTATAAATAATTCAGATGTGTAGACATTTAAACCCTACTGAAATAACGTTTATTCCACTAAGAAAAATACTAAGGTAATATGACAGTCAATTCCAGATCTATTAAAAACTTAAATATGAAAGACAAAACTCTATAAAACTTTTAGAATATAAACAAATGTATTTAGGATCACAGGTTAAGAAAAGATTTCTTCAACAAAATATAAAAGGTGTGAATCATAGAAGACAAGACTCAGCTACATTAAAACTAAGAAATTCTAGTCATCAAAAGACACTACTATATAAAAAGGGAAAAGACAAACTACAAACTGAGAGCCTATATTTGTAACATGTGTAGAGAAAAGATTAGTATTCAGAATACATAAAGAATTCCTACAAATCCATAAGAAAAAAAAAATCAAAAGAAAACAGAGCAATGACTTGAATAGGTATTTTACAAAATAGGAAACATGAATGGTCAATAGATGTAAGAAAAGATTCTCAATCCCACTTGTACTCTTGAGAAATGCAAAACCAAAACAAGATACCACCTCACATCTACCAGCTCTATAAAAAATTTAAAGTGTGACCATATCAAGTATTAAAGATATAAAGCAATGAAAACTCATGTGCTGCTGGTGGCAGCATATATTCTTAAAAACACATAGAAAAACAATCAAGCATTACCTTCCATCAAGCAATGTGTGACTCCTGGGTATATACCTTACAGCAATGACTCTCAAAGTGTGGTCACAGGACCTGCAACAGCATCACCTGGGAACTCTCTATAAATGCAAACTCTCAGGGCCTCAACCCAGACATACAGAATCTAACACCATGGGGGGTGGAGCCCAGCAAAGTGTGGTTTAACAAGTCCTCTGGGTAATTCTAACGGGTAGCTTAAGTCTTTGAAACCACTGCCCTGGAGAAACTCTTAAATATGTGCATGTGCAGGAGACACCAGCAAAATGTTCAAAACCACATTGTTTGAAGTAGCGAAAACAGGGGAAGGACCCAAATAACCACTGACAGTAGAATGGATACACAACTTGAGACACATCATACAAAGGGATATGAAAATGAATGAACTACAGGTGTACACAAAGCATCAATGGATCTCACAATGTTGAATGAAAAAAGCAAACTGAAATGTATACACGAAGTATAATACTTAATGAAGTTTAAAAGCATGCAGAATGAATATATATATGTAGCAAATCTATCTTAAAATGTATTTCAGAGAGGAAGGGAGAGGAAGAGATAGAAACATCAATGATGAGAGAGAATCATTGATTGGCTGCCTCCTGCACACCCATACTGGGGATTGAGCCTGCAACCCGGGCATGTGTCCTTAACTGTAATCGAAGGACCCTTCAGTCCGAAGGCCGTAGCTCTATCTGCTGAGCCAAACCACCTAGAGTGCAAAACTATTTTTTGAAAAAGGCAAAGAAATGATAAACACAAATCTCAGGAGAATAGGTAGGGGTGGCTGTGTTTGGAGAGGGACACACAGGGGGCTCTAAGGTATTCATAAATGTTTGATTTTTTAAAACTGGGTATTGAATTTACAAGTGATCCTTTTCTTATTTTTGAAACTTTACATATGCATTAGGTGTTCCCTATTGTATATTTGTATATATGATAAATTTCTTTCTTTTCTTCTTTCTCTCTCTCCCTCTCCCTCTCCCTCTCCCTCTCCCTCTCTCTCTCTCTCTCTCTCTCTCTCTCTCTCTCTCTCTCTCTCTCTCTTTCTTTCTTTCGTGCTGGAACAGTGCAATACTCAGAGCTAGAAATGCAACCACAAACTCTGGCTACCTGTATGGTGTCCAAAGGGTTAAGCTTGTTCCTCTGCTTGTGGGTGGGAGGGCAGGCGGCAGCTGGGGCACAGTGGGACTCCCTGGCTCCAGCTGGCTTCAGCCAGGATCTGCCAGGATCAAGCACCACGCCCAGGAACTGGCACCTGGGGGAGGGGGACAGGGGAGGAGGCTATAGACAGGTGGCACCTGAAGCCCTCGGTGACCTGATACATATAATGGCCTGGGCCCAGTCAGATGGATGGTGGCCTCCTCCTGTAGGAACCCCTCCATCTGGTAAAGAAGTGTCCTAGTGGCAGCTTGGAGCTGGTGAGAAGGGGAAGAGGGTCTGGAACTCAGGGTGGGGGTGGGGAAGGAACTGGGTGGGCTGGGCTCAGATACCAAGGGAGGCTGCTGGGATTAGCACCTGCTGAGAATGAGATTAGGTTTCCTGGGAAGAGCTCATCTATTTAATGTCCCCCAAAAGCTGTCTCCCTGTGGCTTTTCTCTGCTGGACAGATGGTGTCTGAACTGCATCTTGGAGGGTGGGATCCTTGAGGGAGTGGTTGAGGTGGGGGTGGGACTTGCTGCCTGCTTGATCATGGGATTCCCTGCTTTCCTCAATAATGATCAGAGCTAAGTCTTTTTTACTATATGCTTGGCACTATATCCTAAGTCCTTCACACATATTATCCCCATTTAGTTTTCAGCACCCAACTGCCTATAGTCTAGACAGCAGATTTACATTTGAGTAAACTGAGGCTTGATAAAGTTAAAATCTTACCGAAAGTCAAACAGACCTGAATGCAGACAGTTGACTTCATAGCCCTCTCAGGAAACCATGACTGGCCATAACATCTTCCCCTTCTCATTAAATGGCAGCAAGCTCCTTCCAGTTGTTCAAGCCAAAAACCTGGACTCTTCTTTTTTTTCTTTCTATCTCACACCCCTTATCCAATCATCAGCAAATCCAGTTGGCCTGACCTTCAAATTATATCGAAGTTCTGCTCACTGCTCACTACCTCCACCACACCTCCACCCTCATACAAACCACCATCACCTGCCCAGCTTCTTGTCTCTTGGCTCCGCCCTTGCTTGCATAGTGAAAAGAGGGACTTTGGTTTGTTCACACTGTATGCCCAACCTATAGCTCAGTGCCTAACACATGGCAGGCATTCAATAAATATTTGTTAATGAACAAATGAATGAATGACCAACATCTCTCTCAGGAAATGACTCAGATTCAAAGGGGAAGAAGATCTGCCTTAGCTTTCACAGCACTCATGACCTTCTGTAGCTGCAAGACAGTGTAGTCAACGTCCTTTACTATTATGAACTGTCCTGGGTGTATACATATGCCATCATCACTGAGTCATCCACTTGTGCCTGCATACATGTACGTGCGCGCGCGCGCGCGCGCGCGCACACACACACACACACACACACACACACACACACACACACACGGGGACATGGAGCTGGAATGGGGCTGCTTCTGAGAAGAAATGAGCCTAGGGCACTAATTTTTAGGGAACTGTCCTCCACCTGTCCCTGCACTGTATTCACTTTGGTTTTATTCTCATGAATAAAGAGTCACTGGAGCCCCAGCCAGTTTGGCTCGGTGGATAGATCATTGGCCTGCAGACTGAAGGGTCCCAGGTTCAATTCCGGTCAAGGGCACATGCCCGGGTTGTGGGCTTGATCCCCAGTGGGAAGCATGCAGGAAGCAGCCAATCAATGATTCTCTCTCATCATTGATGTTTCTATCTCTCTCTCCCTCTTCCTTCCTCTCTGAAGTCAATAAAAAATATTAAAAAAAGAAAAAAAGAGTCACTGGAGGGTTCTGAAGAATGACAGGCTGACTTCTATTTTAGAAGGATCACTGGTTGCTATGTGAATTTGAAGGGGGCAAGGACAGGGCCTCCTCTCAGCTGGAAGTAGCTACAGAAGATGGACCTTCACCCCCTGACCTTCCCCGGACTCTGTTTTTTTAAAATATTACCAGAAGCCTGGAATGATAGATCCTCCCTTCCCCCAACTGATGGACGGAGAATGATGTAAACTCCACCTGTAGCCCGAACATTCCTGAACACCTAACCAAGCACCTTATATGGACTGTACATTGAACCGCCAATCAGCACCTGCCAAATACCCTAAGCCCCCGATTTCTAAGTCCCTAATTATGTGCCTTATATGAAACCACCAATCAGCGTGTGCCGAGTACCCTAAGCCCCATCCCTTCCCTTTCCTCCCCTCAAAAGGCGCCTTCAGCCCTGCACATGTGCTCTTTCTCCATTTGTAAGGTAGCCCAGCAGGGGTCTTCTCCTCTAATAAAGTCTGTGTCCTGGTCTTCGGCCCTCTGTCTCATCTTTCAGTTCCCCTGACAAATAAGAAACAGCAATGGTACATACTGAGGACTTTACTCAGCAGTTTCCATTGTCAATATAGCACCTCAATAACTCCCTCAACAGTCCTGTGAGATGGATTCTAGCAATAGCCACACTTTACAGAGAAGAAAACCCATGAGGCTCTGAGCAGTAATTTATCAAAGATTACACAGCAGAATGTCAGCATCCAAAGTCTGTCCTCTTCACACTTGAATAGGCTGCTCTAGCCAGCATCCATCCATAGCCTATCAAGGCTCCAAAACCCAGTTCCAAGTTCACCTTTTCCAGGAAGCCTTGCCCAACCTTACCCAATAGGCTGTCCCCTCTATTGAGAACCTATCTACAGGGCCACCATTCACAGAGTGTTCCCTGGGTGCTGGGCACACTGCTAAATGCTTTATATAATGTGTAATATTCTAATAACCTAAGGAGCCACATACCCTGATAATATCCATTCTTCACATGAACAGTGGAGCTAAGAGAAGCAAAATCACAGAGCAAATAAGCTGTCTGCTGTCCTACTCACCTGACACTGAGCCATCTTTTTATTACTTTCTTTTGATCTTCTTTCTTTGTATTTTTTAATGTATTTCACTTTTTTTAAAAACATATTTTTATTGATTTCAGAGAGTAAGGGAGAGGGAGAGATAGAAACATCAATGATAAGAAAGAATCATTGACCAGCTGCCTCCTGCACGCCCCCAACTGGAGATTGAGCCCACAACCTGAGCATGTGCCCTTGACCGGAATCGAACCTGGGAACCTTCAGTCCGCAGTTTGACGCTCTATCCACTGAGCCAAACCAGCTAGGGTGTATTTCACTTTTTTTTTCCCTTTTCAGTCATTGGGTCAATGGGGATATTCACTAGATCATAGTATGGTGGCTGCCCTGCTCTGAAACCTGTCTTTTTGTCCTCTTGACCAGACTTTAAATGCCTTAAAATCAAAGTCCACAAATAACATTTTGTTTGCCCATTCTACAGTGTTGGGCCTGAGCCTTGAACTTAAGGCAAGTGAGATCAGAAGGATCAGGAGTTCTCACTGATGTGGAGGAGAGTGATGGGGGCCCTCTTGTGAACCCACCTATTCCTCAAATCTTGAGGACAGCTTTCTCCAGGAAAATGCACCTTCTAGCTCTTTAAGAGCAGAAGCACTGTTCCAACTAAGACCCTGTGGAGAGGTGAAATACCCGCACCCCAGCCTTGTTCCAAAGAGATGTGCAGAGTGGGAAGGAAGAAGGGCAATGACTTTCAGTTCCCATTAATAAGTCTAGAAGCAGCAGCTGATTCAGCTAGATGATGTCACCTTCCCAAACCTCCTGACCAGCAGCTGAAATGGTAAAAGCAGGAAATGGGGATACTCAGCTGGCTAAGTCCAAACATGCCTCTGGCAAAGGCCAACAGTAATCCCAGCTCTGGAGTATCCTCCTACAGACAAGCAAAAAGTCCTCAGTTGGGAGGACTGTAGGTGTCCTTTAAGACTTACATTCCAAAATGTGTTCCCAACTCTCCTTTTGCTTAAGTAGCTTTCTGCATGTCCGGAGCTAACAATGCTTCACTTATTCCAAGGGCGGAGCTGTGGAAAAAGCCTAGGTTTGGAGCCAGACCAATCTGGGTCTGAATCCAGATTCTACCATGGACCCTGGGCATGGAACTTCATCTCTCTGAACCTGTTTCCTCATCGGAAAAGAAACTGAGGCCAACAGACCACTTACCATATAGACAGGGTGGGAAAATTGAGAAAATTCATATAGAGTGCCTGACATGGGATATGTCAGGCACTCCATATGAAATGACAGTCACCATTATTCCCTTTGGATCTCTGTGAGGAAGGTGTGAAAGATCATCTTCATCCATAACACAAAGGGACACAAAGGCCCAGACCAGGACCACGAGCATCAGTTGAGTATCTGTATGGGTCCAAAGCTCAGATGAGCCAAGTTCAGTCTTGCCTTGCTTTTCTGTTTGTAAAATCTTTGCTTCAAATCTTCCCAGGCTGGCTCTTTGTCATTAATCTACTCTCAGGTCAAATGTCATCTCCTCAGAGAGGCGTTCCTTGACCTCCCTGTATAAAGTTGCTTCCCTAGACACTCCATCACTATTTCATTTTCTTTATATCATTTAACCTTCTATCTGAAATCATCTTATTTGTTTGTTTCTCAGGCTAGCTGTCTCCCCCAGTAATATAAGAGTTCTATGAAAGTAGTGTCCTTAACTGTCTTATTCTTCACAGCAATCCTGACACTTAGCATAGGACCTGGCATGTAGTATATTGGGAATCCATGTACATGGAGGGCCAACTTAAGTTATACATGGATTTTCTACTGCAAGGGGGTCAGAGCCCCTAATCCCCTGCATTGTTCAAGGATCAACTGTAGCTGGTGCTCAATAAACATCTGCTAAATCACTAAATGAATGCACATGGGATGGCCAAAGGCTAAACTGACAATGGCCCCCATACTTACTCCTCTGCTCACTGTCAGTTCAAGATCCTGGCTCCCATTTCAGGTGCTGGCACTGCTATCTGGGAATCAGTGGACCGACAGGTGGCCAGGATGGGCATTCATACCTGGCAATGACTCATCTATTGGGATACCAGGACTCCCAAGGAAGGCTTTGGAATCTTTCCCTGGCATTCGAGGCTCCCACAAACCTGCTCCAGCTGACTTTTCTGGTTTTATTATCTAATAAGAGAGACCCTTCCACGCATGCCTCATTCTGACCTGCCACTGCTTATGGGTCTCTTCGAGAGTCCATCCCAGCCTGTACATCTTAGCTCTTGCAGACCTCCCCTCCCCCAGCTTGCGGGGAGCACCGGCCCCTCTTTACCCTGATTAAGTCCCAGCACAAATCTCACCTCTTTTATTAAATACTTCTCTTATTTGGCATTTAGCATTTATTGTTACCTTTCACAAAATTTCTTTTTATGTGTATTATCTTTTCTAATTCAATTGGAAGTGTCTTGAGCGCAGAACTGGATCTTCAATGGTGATCTCTCAGTTAATAAATCTTCAGGGGAAAAGGCACTCTTTGAAAAAAGTTGGCTTGGTTCAGAGAGGGTTGGAGAGAGGGCCAGGCTCCTCCCTGCTGGACTGGCCCCTCCCTTTGGTAGACCAGGAGGAAGAGATCATACTGTCTCAGTCCAGGAGCCCAGCTGATGAGGCAGTAAGGGAGCCAACAAATCTGGCACTATCACATGCAGCCTGGGACATTCCCCAGGTCATGTGTGTGACTGGGTTTTTGAGAAACCAGCACTTTCAAGAATCTGGGCATAATTTAGTTATCAATCATAAAGAATAGTAGAAAGACTTTGCTCAGTTCAAAGGGACTTGTGTTGTATCCATTTTTGTAAACTAATCTTAGTTCTGGTTCCTGTCCTCTTACCATACTCTCTTTTCACTTGACTCCCCCTAGATATTTTATCCTTTTGGTTCTATTTTGGTTTATTCTATCATTCTGGAACTTTTCTAAGTTGCCTTACTCTTTGTAAACAGAGTGAGGTTCCAATAAAAAATAACAGTTGGTACAGTTTTCTTTAAAATGTTACAATGGTGTACAAAAAATTATTTTCCAAATGACTCTATAACAATTAAAGATAAATGACAAAAATAATACATGTAAATCATTCAGTATAGTGCTTGGCATTCAAAAATAAGGCAAAAAAAAAAAAACACTTGTCAATTCTTATTAGCGTCTCTTCTCTGGGCCTCAGTTTTCTCATGTGTAAATGAAAACAATATCTTAGGTTTGTCCATTTGTTCATTCATTCATTCCAAAATCATTCACTGAATGTTTACTATCTGCAAGGAACAGTTCTAGGCATTAAAGATGAAATGATGAACAAACTAAAGTCCTTAATATCATGGAGTGTATATCCTATTAGAAGAGACAAAAACCAATTAAACAAAAAGAAAATTTTAGACAGAGGTAGTGCTATGACAAAAATACAAGAAGGTTAAAGACTAGAGAGTGATTTAGAAATGCAGCTACTTCAGACCAAAGGCCAAAGAGAACCTCTTAGAGGAAGTGACCTGTGAGCTAAGTCAACTAAAAGAACCAACAAAGGCAAACACCAAGGGCAGAGCATTCCTGGCAGAGGAAGAGCAACTACAAAGTCCCTCAGGCAAGGACAAGTATGCCAGGAACCAGAAACAGCAGGAGATCCCCGAGGCTTGAGTGCAGAAATGGAGGGGTAGAGGGATAGAAGATGAAGAGGCTGCCAGTATCAGATCATGCAGGCCTGAGAGGCTTTGGTAAGAACTCTGGGTTTTATTCCAAATGGGTGGAGGATAGTAAGGAAGTTGTGATAAGTTCTGAACTTGGTTTTTAAAAGATCACTTTGGCTGCAGTATCGGGGTAGAAGTGATTTTTAAAGATTCTTTCACCACTCCAAACTTCTTTTTCTCTATCAATCTACACTCTCTGGAACTGGGTGCCTGAGCAAGAAAGATGATGCAGCCTCTTCACAAGAGGGAGCCAAGAAGTAGTTTCTGCTCTGGGCAGGATTAGGGAATGTGAGTCACCTGGTTCTGCAAGTGATGGAGGGAGTGGCCCAATCAGGGAGGGGTGGGAATCCCAGTTTGGAAAACATCCCTAAGCCACCTGTATTGTCTCTGCCTCCAGTGTGGAAGTTTCTGCCAATGACACAGTGCTCTGGAATGCCCTCCCTTCCCCTCCACAAACACACCCAATCTTCCGGTTACAGAGACATAGTTGTACTTTGCATTCCTCCCAGGATTTAGCTCAAATCTAGCCTATAGGAAATGGTCGATAAAGAACTACTGATTGATTAATGAAGAGAGGGAACATTCTCAGCCATTAAGCAAATATTAACGAGTACTATGCGTACTATGTTAGTCTCTGGGGATGCAAGCTGATTAAGATGGGTTTATTGACTTCACTGAGCTCAGAATTCAGCAGACAGACCAAAAAACCACAAGCAGTGACAATGCTGGATACCAGAGTAACAGCAACAACATCTACAAGGTTCAAATCACAACTTCTTTTAAAATTATATATTTCTTGTTTATTTACTTCCCTCTTTTCTATTTTGGGTTGGTTATCTTCTTCTCCCAAATCACAACTTCACCATTTACTAGCTGTGCATCTTTGGATAACTTCCTTACGCCTCACTATTCTCCTCTGTAAAATGATAATAATGAGTACCTACCTCAATAGTACTATTTTGAGAATTCAATGAATTAACACATATGAAACACTTAAGTGTAGTGTTCAATAAACACTAGCTATTATTAAAATTACTACAACATCTGCGCTAAGCTTGACATATATGATCTTACTTCATCCTTACAAAAACCCTATGAGGCAGGTATTATTACCTCCATTTTTCAGATAGGGGAACTGAGGCTCAGAAAGGGACAGGGATGTGCCATAATCAAACAGCTGCTACATGATGGAGCCTAGATTCAAACTCAGCTGACTTCAGAGCCCATAATTCCAATAATGAAATGATCCCATTCTCTTAAAATGTCTCCAGCATGGTACAGGGACCCCCATAAAGGGAGATGTGGTTATTATTCCATTACTCCTGAAGATCTTCCAATAGTAGGTGCTGTGAAGCCCAGAGGAAAGGCCTCTTTTACCCTGACAGAGTCTGAGAAGAGTTCAAATGTACTAAACATACTGACCTGGGTGCCAACCAAAAGGCTTTGCTCTGGAGTTCCATGGCTTCCCATCACTGAGATTTGGAGTACTAATTTGGAACCACAACCAAGTAAATCAGACTCAGAAACTGCCCCCAGGTGCCCAGACAGCTGCATGGATAGGCAGGCTGTTTCCTCAGAGTTGACTTCTTGTCTGGCCGTACATATCTCTCAGTTTCATTACTTAACCACCAGCCTCATACCTGCACCTGCTGCTTGACCTAGTCCCAGGAGACCCCAAGTCTTAGACTTGGGCCCCCTCCTTGGACCCTACCCCAAAGAGCCATTTCTGAGTGATTCCCTGGGGACTTCCTTGATATAATAACCCCTAGGGTTCCATATGAATGTGGATACTTTGAGCAAAGAGAAAATCTTCTCCCTGAGTAGCAAATTGAGAGCAGGTAGAACAAGGGGTGGGTGTTTTTGTTCTGAATCAGAGGTAAGTGCAGGGTGAGGCCCACTGTGCCTCTGTTTTATATTTAAGTAGCACTGATCCTTGCCAGGTTAGACCTCACACTCAGCAGTATACCCTAGGTCAGTGGTTCTCAACCTTTCTAATGCCACGACCCTTTAATACAGTTCCTCATGTTGTGGTGACCCTCAACCATAAAATTATTTTTGTTGCTACTTCATAACTGTAATTTTGCTACTGTTAATGAATGGTAATGTAAATATCTGTGTTTTCCGATGGTCTTAGGCTCTACAGCAGCGGCTCACAGGTTGAGAACCGCTAGCAGATTTACATAACAACACGAGGAACTGTATTAAAGGGTCGCGGCATTAGAAAGGTTGAGAACCACTGCCCTAGATGGATAAGAACATCCAGGGGTTAGAAATTAATGCTCATTTCTACTTACCATTTGAATCACTCAGAAGCCTGGCCTTGCCTGGTAATCTCCCAACAGAAGGCAACTGATGGCTGAATCAATGAATGACCAAAACTTCATAGTGAGAGGAAAGGAAAAGACCCAGCATTTGGTAAGCTTTTACTCTACATCAGGCACTGCACATACCATTCATCGTTATGAATGTTGGTTCACTCAGTCACTAAACACTTAGCCACCAAGTGCTAGGCTTAATAATAGCTGGTAACAGTAAGTGAGAGTTTCCATCCTCAATAAGCTCAGAGCACCTTGCTTTAGTCTTTCTTCCAACAATCCTGTGAAATAAATATTATTTCCCATTCATAGATGTCCAGGCTTAGAGAAGTAAAATTACTTGTCCAAACTCATGAAGCCAGATAAGTGAGAGAGCTAGGATATTACTTCCACGCAAAAAATGCTTGTTGGCCCTCACTCGTTTGGCTCCGTGGATAGAGCATTGGCCTGGGTTTGATTCCAGTCAAGGGCATGTACCTCAGTTGCAGGCTCCTCCCCAGCCCGGGCCCTGGTCAGGGTACGTACAAGAAGCAACCAATTGATTGTTTCTCTCATATCAATATTTCTCTCTGTCTTTCCCTCTCTCCTCCACTCTCTCAAAAAAAAAATCAATGGAAAAATATCCTTGGGTGAAGATTAAAAAAAAAAAAAAAGCTTGTTGGTTGGTTGAATGAATGACAGAGCTATGGCTATGATCTCAGTCAAGGAGCAGCAATAAGACCAAACATTTATAGTTCTCTAAGTGCTTTTTCATCTATCATCTCCTTGGGCTTCACAGCTCACTCATAAGGGAGGCAAGTCTGGTGTTATCTTTCTTCAACAGATGAGGCAACAGACAGAGCTTGGGCAAGAGCCTTAGGGCCACAGTAAACAAGGACTGGGGCCATCCTGGAAAAACTCCAGAGTCCCCAAAACTTGTTTAATCAAACCCAGGCCAAGCACCTACTGTGTGCTAAGCACGCTCCTACACTCTTTAAATACTCAATCCACTCAGTCAACAAATGTGACTGAGCACCTTCTATATTCCAGGTTCTGTGGCAGGATCTAGAGATATAGCAGTGGATAAAGCAGAGGAAGAGTTCCCTGTTTATTGAAGGTACTTGGCAAAGATAAAAGGAAATATGCTGCCCCATGCTGCCAAATGCCTACTCTGCAACATTGGCCAAACCCTACAGTGTACAAAACATGACTTGGGGACTTTGTGGAGAAGGTTGAGTCTGTCCTGAGCTTTAGGAATCTTAAGATCTCCAAGCTCTTAGGTTCAAAAGATAATACACATACTTTATCAGCCTAAAAGTTTGCTTTTTAAAAAATTTTGTTTACTTATTTGAATCAGAGAGAGAGAGAGAGAGAGAGAGAGAGAAAGAGAGAGAGAGAGAGAGAGAGAGAGAGAATTGTTTGTTGTTCCACATATTTATGCACTCATTGGTTGATTTTTGCATATGCCCTGACTGGGGATTTAACACACAACCTTATGGTATTTTGTTGATGCTCTAATCAGCTGAGCTACCTGGCCAATTTGCTCTTAAAAAGTAGCTCTAATAGCAATGACAGCAACTTGATCAACTGTGAAGGCAATATGATAAAAAACAATAATAGTAGAGCCATACAGCCTACATATCAACAGTGATGGATTTCTCCCAGGGAGACAGACAATGGAGAGGTAGGCATCAGGAATACCAGGAGCAGCTGCTGCCTGGAGGGCTGGTGCCTCCAGATCCCCCAACAGATTCTTCCTCAATCCACTGAGATGAGAAGGTAAGGTGGAAATTGTTAGGTATGCTCAAGCTATCCCTAGGGCAATAGGAGTGTCTCCCATTTTGCTAAACTTCCAGGGAAGAAGTTTGTGACCTCTAGTTGCCATCTATCAAGCTCTGAGGGCGAGACAGAAGGGAGGCTGTTGCAGAAAAGTCTTTCCTCCCTGGGATGGGGTGGGGGAGCATACTAGGGAAGAAGCCTGATTGGTTCTTTACTCTCTTGGGCAAGAAGCCTATACATGTGATATGGTGCATGTCCTTCACATGGAACCCCTTTGGGGGAATGTCAGGGCACTTTTTGGACTCAAGTAGCCTCAGAAAGGAGAGACTGGCACAACCCTGAACTGCAAGCTAAGCTAACAATTTCTAAGCATTGTAACTAGGTCATCAGGTTCCTGAAGAAGCCAGCTGTGGCTGGGGGTTGGGGAGGGAAATTTTTCAGCCTACCAAGATCCCTACTTCCCTTCAGGCCCCACCCTCCCCGAAATCTGCACCTGCTCCCAAGTGGACCCCTCCCCCCAGCTGGGCCCAGCTGTCAACGGCTCCCAATGCCCCGCCCCAGACTTCCACAGGCCAAAACCCCAGAAGGGGGGAGGTTGCTGTTGGGCAGGAGGCATCTTATTGCCACCTGAACTCTTCAGAAGGGAGCCATAGGAAGGAGTGGCCTCTCTTGGGGGCTATTTCTTGCTCTATTAGGACAAAAAGAAAGCTGGCCCCCTTTGGGGCGCCCAGGGTACCTTCTTGGCATTGTTGCCACAGGTGGCAAGAGACAGGTGATGTTTACCCGGCTGAGACCAGAATTGCCAAAAGGCTTCAATCAAGCTTTTGAATCTGCACCTGGCCCAGAGTCCCAAAATAACAACCAGGGCAGCCTACCTGATCTGCAGGTCGCAGGTGCCTCTGTCTGCTGAGCCCTGGCTGGCAAGGGATTCTCTTTCCCAGGGGTTACTGGAGACCTAGTTGCATCCCTCTGGTGATGGGCCTCTCCCCATTGAATCCACCTCTACCATCAACCATCCCCATCCCTCTTCCCAGAGGCCTCCATCAGTCACTGCTCCCTTTTTCATGACCAGGTGTACTGACAATCTACACCCTTTTCAACCAGTCTGTCTCCTCACTGTCTCCCAAATGCTTCATACACAATCCACATTCCAGAGCTGTCTGGGTGGTTCTTACCTATTGAGCCCACCCTTGCCACATTCTTTTCACCTACTGAAAGTCTTCATAGATCATCTTGTTAACAGATAATAATGATGCCTTACATTGCTGAGCTTACTATATGTCAGGCACTGTGCTAGGTGGGCTACAGAGTCACTCACTCACTCATTCAACAAATATGTGTTCAGTGTCTCCTGTATGTCAAGCACTCTGCTAGTTGCTGGGGATGAGGGTAAAAATGAGACAAAGCCCCTACACTCTGGGAGTTTAGATTTTACTGGAGGAGATAGACAGTAGACATGTAAACATGGGTAGCCTCTGAAGAGGTGATATTTGAGTTGAGACCTAAATGATAAGAACACAACCTTAATTAGAGCTAGGGGAGGAGTAATCTAGGCAGAAGAAACACAGCAGCCTATGAGAAAGAGATTACTGCTATTATCTTCACTTTATAGATGAGGAAACTGAGGACTCTGTGAATTACACAAAGCCACACTGCTGAGAAAACTATTATTCAAGTCCCTAGTGACCTTTCCCTTCTGACATTCCACAACTGGCACAGAAGAGGGTCTGGGTTGGTGATGCAGTTGGCGAGGGAGAGGGTGCACACTGATGATGCAGACTGAGGGTGGAGGCCTCTAGGCCGAGTCATCAGCCGAGGAGCTTATGGTAGAAACGGGTTGGTTTGGCAGGGATCCAGGGCACCTGTAGGACGCAGCCAGTGGGTCTGTCCTCTTCTGCTTTGGAGTCCACACCACAGATTTGGCACAGTTTGCCTGAAACCATTCATCGAGTGTTTTGGGTCTACTCCTACTGCTTCAAATGAGTTTGCTTCCTTAGAGACAGAGACATTTTTTGTAGCCTAACCTGCATCTAATAACAACAACCCTTCATGTTCATTGAGACCTGGCTGAGTCCTTGCCCAACCCCAGGCCCTGTGCCAAATACTCAAAATGAAATAGCCAGTCTGGGCCTGCAAAAAAGCTTTGACGCAGTGGCTTTAGCACCAGATATATCTCAGTACAAGATGTACAAGGTGTGTTACTGTGGACACATTATAGAGCCTCTTGAAGCTCTGGATTCTCCATCTTCACATTAGAACAGTTGTGAGGACCAAACAAGACGATTATATCAAGGGCATAAACATAGCACCTGGCACAGAGCCAGCAGTCAACATAGAGTCTGTTATTATTACTAAAAAACACTTTTGTGTTTCACTTTCTGGCTTAAGCCTCGCTTACTCTGGTAGGTTGATATTACTAAGATTTATGAATGAAAATTTGAAGCTGATTTGCCTGGTGTTACACCACCAGCAAGAAATCAAGCTAAGTTTCAAATCGGAGTTGAATTTTATCTATGGGTGTGTTGAAGGTGATCAATACACACTAACTAGAATAAACCTTGCCTGGCATGTCCGGGAACTAAAATCGGTAATGTATACAGCCTGATGACAGAAGGACACCAGCCAAGCCCAAGGTGTGGGGCATAAAAACATGCCATTGAGGCATGCTGCTCACTGCAGTATCCAGTGTTCCTAGCATTCAGCACATATAAAGCATTCATCAGTATTAGCTGATTTAACAAATGAAAAACTCTGAAGACATTTCTGAGCAATTAACTAGCCTTAGGGGAAGCAGGCAACATCGATAATACCTACCTGCCTTACAAATGAGAACTCGGATTCTAAATCTGGCTCTGCCATTTACTGTGGAACAAACCCGTGCCTTAGTTTCCTCCCTGAACTGGGACTGACCACCTAACCTACCTCACTGTAAACTGGTGTATACAAAGAAGTCTAGTAAATTATGAGGTATTATGCACATAAAAAGCAATTATCACCAGACAATAAGGCAGTAAAGTATGAAGTCAAACACCTCGAGTTTGAATCCCAGGTCCTCCTGGTACTAGCCAATGAGGCCCTAAGCATGTCACTGTTCACTAAGCCTCAGTTTTCACAACCATAAAATGAAGATAACACCACCTACCTTGTTGGTTTTTAAGAATTAGAGGTAACATAGGCTTTGGAGTAAGACAGAATTGGTTTCAAACACAGACTCTGGCCGAAATGGGTTTGGCTCAGTGGATAGAGCGTGGGCCTGCGGACTGAAAGGTCCCGGGTTCGATTCCGGTCAGGGGCATGTACCTGGGTTGCGGGCACATCCCCAGTGGGGGGTGTGCAGGAGGCAGCTGATCGATGTTTCTCTCTCATCGATGTTTCTAACTCTCTATCCCTCTTCCTTCCTCTCTGTAAAAAAATCAATAAAATATATTTAAAAAAAAAAAAGACAGACTCTGCCTCCTGCTAACTGAGTCCTTCCAAATCTGTGTCCTATAATGATAAGATTTTGAGATAATATCACAGAGATGTTGTTGGTAAAGGCCTGCCACACAGTGAGCACCAGATAAATGTCAATGATCATCTTGACACTGGTACAGTGCGGGTAGGGAGCACAGTACAGTGTTTAAAAGTGGGAGCTTGGAGGCTATCCTCCTAGCTTTGCCACTTACTAACTGTGCTACCTTGTATAAGCTGCTTAACCTGTCTGTACCTCAGTTTCCTCATTTGTAAATGGGGATAATAATAGTACCAACTTCAGGGTGTTGTCTTGCGAATGGAATAAATTAATACATGTAAAGAACTTGAACAATGCTTGGCATAGAGTAAGTACTTGATAAATGTTAGGTGCTATTAATAGTGATGTTAACAATAATATTAATCACCAAGTAGAATAAGAGGGAGAGACTGGGACATAAGCATCCCATGGAATACTTTGAGGTAAGTTCCTAGGCAGCCGTTTCTGGGCAAGTTCTTAACCTCTGAGAGAAAAGCTTCTATGGAAAGGACCTGAGGCTGGAGGCTCCTGAGCAAAAAATCCCTGTCCCACTGACCAAGAGGCCAGCCTCTGGCGAGGCAAGTCAGGCTCCTTGGAAGGGACACTGTGTTCCCAGCCGCCTGACTCAGGGGAACAAAGGCACGTGTGTGGCCAGGGAGGAGGGAGGGCAATGTTTCCCTTTCAAGAGCAGAACAAAGGATCTGAGGCATAGTTGAGTGTGTTCCAATCCCCTCCCAAGCTATATCCCCCAGCCTCAGATGATTGTCAACAAGGTTTTTAACCTAGCTTCCTGAAAGGTGCTGGGGAGGGGGGCAGGCTCTTCACTCTACCATCTGTCATCAATCTCCAAGAGGCAAGATTTATATGTGACAAACCTCTAAGATCTCTCTTAGGAGTCTCCATCCTGTGCAAGAGGGGGGGAGGGGGGTACCTGGGGAATTCAGGGTTAATGGATGACATGAGCCACTGCAAGTGACAGGCTAAATGTCCCTCTAGGGGAAGTCCAAGATTGGAACTGCTACTGAGTGAGGGAGCCATGGAGAGAACCCAGGAGTTCTGACCAATCCCCCAGTGTGGGGCTGGGAGAAAGGTCTGATAGTACTAAGTAGAAATGCATTTTCTAAATCTTTAAAGAATTATCAGAGGCTGGAGAGAGAAGCTGGGTGAAGGGTGAAGGGGAGGAAGCAAAGAAAGTAACTGACAAGAGGAAAGGGAGAGGGACATATCCAAAAAAAGTAGTTGCGGGGGGGGGGGGGGGGGAGCCTTTAGAGACATTACTTCCAGTTTCCATACTCTCGCCAGCAGGAATCTGGCTGCTGGGTTGAGACAGGAAGCAGTCCATGGAAGTCATGGCAATGGCATTTCCTGAAGAGCAAGAGAAAAACCTCTAGTTCCGAGGGAGCTCTGGAGTCTACCCAAAAAGCCGTGTAGCTTAGAGCTAGCTGTAAGGCTCCAGCTTGCCCTGAGAGTCTAATCAGGGATGAAACCAAGTAGCAACGGTTCCAAAGGTAGTTTCTTTCCACACACAAAAAAAAATTATTTGCAAAAATCAATATGTAGTAAATGGGAAGCCAGATGATGTGATTGAGGAAGCCCTAGGATACAGCTGCTGTTTGCCGCTGGCTGATCCTGATAGTCACTACTCTGAGAGCCTTAAGACTTGAACTAACTCACTGCATCTTCAGAAAAAGGCACTACTATAGCCATTTACAAGTTAAAAGGCTTGCTCAAGGTCACATAACAAGTAAGTGGTCAAGTCCTGATTTGAAAGGCCCAACCCTGCATCTTCCTCCTGATGTAACTTCCGGCAAGCTGCTTCATCTTTCTCAGCCAGATTTCCCTCTGGCTCACCACCCTGGGTGGCCATGAACATCAAAAAGACAAGGTGGATATGAAAGTGCTAAGCAGTAAAGTGCTACATAAATCTGGAGTATTATTAGTGTGGGGTCAGTGATATATTTCCCTAGATTGATACTGAGATTAGTTAACTTTTGCAGTTAAAGCACTGCAGCTTCTAACAGAAAAGAGCCATCCTAAAACATAACTAACATGAAATATAATACCGGAGGAATCTGCCACAGGCCTAAGGCCAGTGAGAACCAGGATTCCTAGACTATCTACTCCAACCCTCCATCTTACAGACGAGGGTAAAAATGAGACAAAGCCCCTACACTTGGGGCTGAAGTGACTTGGCCAAGGTGAGATAGTGAGTTGGAGCAGACTGAGAGTACAATTGGGATCCTGACTCTAGACCAGGGCTTGTACTACATGGCACAGGAACCCTATGGTGCTCCTGTTCTGACAGGAACACTGTAAGGCATGTCTGCCCTGAGGGTCACTATTGCATACAAAAAAAAGGAGGCTGGATACTGAAGATTCTCTGACATGAGTTCTGTGGCAAAGAGTAACTACAACACCAACATGTGACAGGATCTATGCATCTTAGGCACACCTCATTAGGTCTTTGCCATGACCTTTTGAGGCAGGTACTATTTGTCCCAAGGCTCAGGAAATTCAAGGAGCTAGCCCAAGGTCACACAGCTAGGTGTGGGTGAGCTGGAACCTGCATCCAGACATGTGACAGTTATTCAGACAGAAATATTGTAGCAATGGAGGACAACGACTCAGGATACCACAATTGAAGAGACCGATCCCTGAAGAACATCTAACTCATTTAGTCCTCATTCTGTGATCTCGAAGTGTTTGAAAAATGTGGACCCATCAATATGCTATGTGTAAGCCTGGTCTTATTTTTCAGTCCCTTTTCACCACTTCCACCTCTACCTCCTGATCCAAGCCACTATTTTTTTCACCTGACAGTTGTACCAGCCTCTTCACTGGGCTCCCAGCAGCCACCTTTGAAGAATTCAGATCATTTCACCACTGCTCCAAATCTCCTGGCCTCTCTCATTTAACCAAAGCTAAGTCCTCATCAAAGCCTGTAATGTCCCATGTGATCTGACCTCTGACTACCTCTCAATCTCAACCACTCTCCACTGTCACCTCTTACCACCCGTCCCTCTGTTTCTTCTCTAGCTGCATTGACCTTCTTGCTTAACCTTTGAACATGCCAAGCATAGACACTCCTGAGCCCATTTTCTCTCCTTAGAACACTCTTTATGCAAGTACCCACATCATCCACTACTTCATCTTCTTCAGGTCTTGGCTCAAATACTAACTTTTGGTGATGCCTTCCCTGACCACTCTTAAAATTGCAGCCCCACCTCCCTTGCTAGGTATGCCCTATGCCTCAACCTGTTTTATTTTCTTCCCAGCACTTACTAACACCTAATATATGATATATATACATATATATGTAAATACATGTTTATTGTCTGTCTCTCCCCACTTGAATGTGAGCTCCACAAGGACAGAAAATTTGTTTTATTTAATGCTGTACCTCTGGTATCTAGGACAGCCTGGCATACAGTAGGAGTTTGATAAATACTGTTTGAATCAATGAATAAATGATCAGGTGAAGGGCAGTTTCCATTACTATTATTCTGGTTTAATACATATCTGTTTCTTCAGAAATTTAGTGGGCATCTCTTTCAGCCTAAGACCTCTGTTCAGTGCTGAGGAAATAAGTATGGAAAAACAAGTATTGACTAGGACACTCAAGAAGCTTCTAAACCTAATAGATATATGGTAAGTTTTAGAAATGTCTTCTTTACACTAATTTAAATTCTACCACTGTTATTTTCCTCTCATTAATGCAAGTTCTGCTAGGTACTACACTGATTTAAAAAAAAGGCTTAGCCCCTCTTCCTTCAGATATTTGAAACTGGTAATCATATTCTCCTGGGTCTTCTCTTCCCCAGGCTAAACAAAAAGACCCAGTGGGATTGTGTGACTCAAGTCTGCCAACTGAGAATGGGGAAGGCAGACTGCGGCTGGAGGAACAGAAAAGCAGCAGATCCAGGAGCAGAGTGACTTCTTCAAAGAAGAGAGATGGAGTCCTTAGGGAAGACCTCATGGAATTAGGTTGGAGGTTGGGGCTAGGGACAAGACCCTGCTAATTAATGTAGTAGGAGATTATGTTGCCGTAGAAGAGCAGCTCACAGGGAATTACTCCTAAACTAACCATGCTAAACCCAGAAAAAAACAGTTACTGAAAGAAAGCCCATAGAGAAAGGCTGAGGGTGCTGGAAAAGCCAAGGCTGCTGGGCATAGAAGAGGACACTCAAGCCCACTGGCCTCAGGACAGATACCTGTTTGGGAAGAGACAGCTAACAACTGCTTCTTCCTGTAGCCCAAACAAATCAGGTGACGGCCCACACAAAAGTCAAGAAAACCCTCTGGGTTCGTTGGGGTTCCCTGAAAAAATACCTGAGTATTTTTATACCAGAAGTTGAAGGGCTCCATAGGGCTAGTAGGGAAATTTGTGCTAGGAAGTCTAGAAAACCCTGTGATGGCGACAGTTTTAATAGCAACCTCAAATGTACATCCAGAAGAACTGGGTGCTTTGAGGGGGAGCCCCCGAAACACTTCTATCTCTCTTTGGGACCTGAATGAGATTACTAAAAATTTCCACGTTTGGGGTTTCTAATGGGGTTTCCCCAAAACCACAGAGCTGCAACAGCTGCTGAGATCTGCAAAGGTCGCTGAGGTGTCTGAGCAGACATCTATCTATACAGAAGAAGCCAGACCAGGCAAGAAGAAACATACAGAAAGTAGAAGACCACAGAGCCATGCAGACTGGAAAAGACAGAATTATGTATTCTCCCCCACACATTTCACTGCTCTCAACAATGGTGTTTCCATCTAGCTGTGGGGTTTCCCAGGGACAGCAATCCCAAAATATCTTAGCCCACCAGGGTCCTCACACCATAACTGTCCACATTCCCACTGGAAAGCCCCAGAAACACTGTCCCTCTAGGAAGGTCACATTACATATACCATCTTGGGTGAACATCTCAGGGGCTGACTTTGTTTCCTCAGAAACTCTGGGGGCAAAGTTCAGTCTTCTGAGGCAGGTAGACTATTCAGTCTTCTGAGGCAGGTAGTCTATTCAAAAGGGGTGCTCCCACCATACAATTAAGGCCTAGGAAGGGCCTTTGTTCTAGATCCTTTACTAGAGTCAAGCTATGGTAGGTGGCTATCATTATACCATTTTACAGGGAGAGATGGATGAACAAGAGACAAACAGGTTCAGCATCTTGCTAGGTGACCCTAAGCAAGCAAGCAGTGGTGTGGCTATGATTCTGGAATTCCAGTCCTTGGAGCATCCCCCACAATTAAGTAGACATACCCGGAGCAGGCCCTTCTTCCCACATGCACAATTCTTATCTATTATAGGGCCTGAGAGAGTCTTAACAATGAAAAAATTAACAAGAAGCCCACTCTGACTGGGCAAACTCCTGATACCCACTTGAGTTTACAAGTGCAAGAATCTGCGTCTACATACTTGCCTCTGGGAACCTGCTACTGCCAATAAAGGCACTGTTCTTCCCACAGCTACCTAAGCAATGCCAAGATCACAGACCAGAGTGAGCACCTCCACAGGCATGTTTTACTCAGCCCAACAGCATCTGGCTTTCTGTGCTAGTCACTTTATTATTCCTTGGAGAACCTGATATGGATGGAAAGAGTTTTAGACTTTGGAATCAGGCCAACCTATGTGTAACTTCTCATTCAGTCACTTAACTGGCTGTGGGACACCTGGGGCCAGTCGCTTAGCTTCACAGGTAAACTGGGAATAGACCTACCTACCTTAAAGGTTATTGTGTGGAATATATAAAATAGCATGTCATTTCCATGAGGAAAGGTAACGTCTGGCTTATGGCCAGCATCTAAAACAGTGTATGTTTCATAGTATATGCTCAATAAATTATCGCTGCACAAGTAAAAGACCTAAGACAATGCCTTGAACATAAGATATACTCCATAAAGGCTCATTTCCTTTCCTTTTCCTGTAGGGATGTTAAATTTAGAGAATACCCAAGGATGAAACAACCCATAACTCCTACACTCATGGATTCCCCCCCAGCCACATCCTTTTGTAAGGTTATGAGATGCCACTGTAGCAGCCAGTCTGTGCAGCTCAAACCAAATGGTACCTGAGAAGAAAGTGGGCAGGTACCTTCTACCCAAAAGATCCTGAGTCACCCTAGCCAGTTTGGCTCAGTGGATAGAGCATCAACCTGCGAACTAAAGGGTCCTGGGTTCGATTCCGGTCAAGGGCACATGCCTGAGTTGTGGGCTCGATCCCCAGGAGGCAGCTGATCAATGATTCTTTCTCATCATTGATGTTTCTATCTCTCTTTCCCTCTCCCTTCCTCTCTGAAATCAATAAAAATATATTAAAAAAAAAAAAAGATCCTGAGTCAATACCTTCTGGCCTCAGGGAAAATGCATGCCCAGAAATAGTTCTGACGTAACTGGCTCGTCTGCACACATCCCCTCTGTTCACCAAGAGGAAGAAGTATATGATATGTTGTCCAACGGGCTCTGATAATTCTTGAGCAGTGAGAGAAAATGGAATTTCAATCTAGTGGCTGTCTAATGAACTTGCCCAGTGCTGTTGTGTCTAAAACCTCTTTTCACATGCAACACTGATGACTGGCATCTCTGGCCCAGGTAGCCCTCTGCAGAGGCTGGCTGGTAGACCAGGCAACTCTCCCAGATTGCCTTTTTTTTAAATAGCTGGCAACAACCTACCTGTTATTAGGACCACTGGCCAAAGACAACAGTCATGCAAAGTAGGCAAATGGCCCAAGTCTACCTAAGAGATGCCTCAGAGGGTGTGTCTGAATGAAGCTTTGGAATCCTGTCCCTCCTGTAATCAGCTGAACAAATATTTGCCCCCAAAGAGAATCAAAGCAGGAGGGAATGAGAGGTCATTGAACAAACCAACAGGAACTATTTAATCATTTATCCCCCCAGGGAGTTCATTTACAGAATGGCTTTCAAGTCTGGTCAGCCTTAGCTCAAGAGAGCCCTCTTCTTTACCTCCCCCAAGCCCACCCCAATCATCTGACCTCATTGACTTATCTCTTGGCCTGGTACAAGTATTGGCAGTGGGAAGAGTTGATGAAGTTGCAAAGAAATGGGAAATAAGACAGGGGGTGGGGTTCCAGAGCAAACTCAGAGGTCTCTGCTCATTTGTAAACTGAAGTGCCTGCCACGCCCTAGGCCCAGCCTATGGATAATTGCATTCTTGACATTCCTGAGTCCATGGTGCATGGCCCCTTCCATCTTAGTTTCTTCAATAGATGACTTATTTTGCACAGCCTGCTCAATTTTAGGGGTATTCTGAAGGGACAGAATACCTCTCATAAGCCCTCACCTCCCATAGGCAGGGAGATAGTAAGAAAATATGACTGGGGTCACTGTAGAATAGCAAAAATTGCCTACAATGACCACTGATACAGAATATCTCACCACTGTCTCATCCTGACTTGGTGACAAGCAAAAGAGTTCTCTCTCCTGGGAAAGCAATGAGGCATGACTCCTGGTCCCAACTACTACAGCAAACATGTTGGTGTCAGTCACTGTGCTCATATTAGCTCCAAGATTACAATACCCTGCAAGGCAAGGAGGGCTTGCCACATTTTTTAGTGGAAGAAACTGAAGCTCAAGATAAACTGGTCTGTCCATTGTCACATAGCTAGTTAAGTGACAGTGCTGGGACTCACACCCATGTCAGTGTGATTCTGAAGTCAGTCACTGAATCTTGATGTCCCATAAGCCCCACAGACTCAGTTCTTGCTTTGCCAGCAAACAGTGCTCGGTGAAGAGGCCCCAGGGCCCTGGCCGGAAAGCAAGAGGCAGAACAGCTGGAGCTCCCCAACCGACCCTAGGTAGTGAAGTACAAAGTTCAGGCTTAATGTGTGACACAGCAAGAGCTCAGGAAACAGGCCAACCATGTAGAAAGCTGCACACTTTAGAGCAAATGAACACAGGGGTGCAGCACAAACACAACTGGCCACTGCCCTAAAATCAGGCAATCCTCAGCCATCCAAGCCAGTGGGAACTCTGCCTGGCCTTGCCTTTTTCTGAGAGAATATCAGGTATGCGAACTTTAAAATAAAAAGAATTTGATGTGTGGGAGGGAAGCCCACAATAGACTGACATCCCTGAGGGAGGTAAGAATGGAGGAGCTTATGGGTCACTGATACTATCTTCTCTAGGCCTTATACTCATCACCCCTTTGGGTGGTGAGCCATTATGTCAGGGTGAGGGGAACACTGGACTAACTTCCCACTCTCAAATGAATAGGCTATGATTTCCTCCACCAAGAAAGTGGAACACAGGTATGAAAGAGTGGTCATGAGGGTGACCAGGATGAAAAATGCCTGGTCCTTCAAGAATTAGGTCATCTGTTTTTTAGAACTGATAACCTTTTGCAGTGCAGAGGCCAGTTCATGTCTCCTTAACAACATGTCCAGTAACCATCCAGCACAACAGGAAGAGATATGGGGAAAGGCTGATGAGATCTCTCTGAGCAGAGGCCAAGGAAAAGGGACACACAAGGGGCATGGTCCTTACCCAGCCTCCGTTCTCCTGGATCCAAGGCTCTAGGTGGTCATTCAGGTAAGTGGCCATCCAAGTTGCAATCCGACTCACCAATACCTGCATCTCCTTGTCCACGCTTTCCACGCACAGTGCCCCACCGAACGAGAAAAAGGCCACAATGCGACCCCAGTTCACCCCATCCCGGAAAAGTTCATTCACTACTTGCTCAAAGCTCTGATATGCTGTCCCTGGGGTGATGTGGAGCTGGGATGTCAGGTCACTGAACGCCCGCCGGTACCTCAGTTCAAACTCATCGCCCGCCTCCCTCAGCGCTTGCTTCACCGCTGCCATGGGAATCACCTCCCGGGCATCCAAGCTACTGCTGTGGCCAGTGGCTCCATTCACCGCAGGGCTGTCCACCAGGTGCCAGGATGGATTGCCATTGATGGCACTGGGGGTCTCCACCTCTGATTCAGTCCCTTCTGGGGCCTCAGTTCTGTTCTCTTCCACATCACTAAACTGACTCCAGCTGTATCCTTTCTGGGAAAGCTTGTAGGAGAGAAAGTCAACCACCAGTTCCCGGTTGCTCTGAGACATTTTTATAATAGGGATGGGCTCGACCAGTCCATTGTCCAAAACACCTGCTCACTCACTGAGTCTGGTCTCTAGTTAGTGGTTGCCTTCTGAGATCCAAAGCCAAGATAAGGTTCTGAAGGGAGAGAAAGAGCTTCAGGAAAAAAATAAATCAATATGCAAGCCATTTAACCTACAACATCGCATTCCACCTCCAGATACCAGAACTGGTTTCTTTGTGGTTCTTATGAAGGTCTGAGACAAGCTTCTCAAAGACTTCAATCAAGTCAAATTGAAAGCATCAGTAGTCTCTGAACCATCACACCGGCCTTTTCTCGCCCCTTCTCCCCCCCCCCCCCACCTCCTTTTCCCCGAAGCTGTCGGCCCCCCATCCCCACCCCCGCTCCACCTACATTCAAATACGTCTCAGGCAAAAGGCAGGCAGGTGCAGTCCCCGGACGATCTTTTGTACCATAGGTCCGGAGGAGGTGGCTGCCGGGATGCCGGTAACTCAACCGGCCTCACGGGCGGCTAGCAAAAAAACCAGCTGCGGCTGGAGGGATCATGCGACCCTGCCGGCTGGGTGTCCAGAGGGCAACACAGGAATTACGAAGCTCAGGAACCGGCCACCTCGCTTGCTTCCTCCTCCATCGCCCAGAATGAGGGCGGCCTCCTGCCACCGGCAGTCCAGCCCCCTCGCTCTAGCACGCTCCTTCGCTCTCTGCCTCCTACTGGGAGCCAGGAGAATTCTCCCAAAGGTGGCTGGTGTAGGCGTTAGGGTTTTTTGTTGTTGTTTCTATTTAAGTACCGACCCCGGGTGAGGCTTCCGAAACCCTGAAAGGACTTCTCAATGGGGCTCAAGGTTTCGATGAGGGACAGAGGAAAGGGAAAACTGCCTCGCATCTGAGGTCTGACTTCGGAAATGCCATCCCGGGGCCTTTCCGGGAGGCTGAAGGCCGGGGACCCCCCAGAAACGCCGCTGGTATTCTCTGAATTCCCCAAAGGCCCCGGACGCGGCGGTGGCGGTAGGGGATTGCCGGGTCCTCCATTTCCCGCACGGACACAATGGCCGCCGGCGCCCCGCACAAAGACCGGGTGAGGGTGAGGGTGAGGCGCCGGGCCTCTCCGGTCAGGGAGAAGGGTCGAGGCCTGCTCGAGGACCCTACAGCTGAGACCACGTTTTCCCGGAGCCAGGCTCCCGGCGGCTTCCTGTCGCCCCCGGGAGGGCTTGGGGGCTGGGGGTTGCACCTCTCCGGAGCTGAGGTGGGTGGGCTGCGGCCTCTAGGCACCTCCAGCGCCCGGGGCCGGGTACCCGCGGGGCCACCGCCCAGTTGCTAGGCAACCTCTCTCCCTCAGGGGCGCCCCCTAGACCTTTCTGGGAGAAGGGGTGTCGTCCCCGGCGGCCCGCCCCTATAACCAATCAGAGAGCCCAGTCCGCACGGAAGCAGGACGGCGAGGGCTCCCATTGGGCGCAGCGCCTGCCATACACAGGGGAGGCGGTGCTCTCACCTGTGAGCCCCGCGAGCCGTGGGGGGCCACATTCCCCCTTCGTCGACCAGGTCGTTTCCAGATGCGAGGGCTCCTGGCGGCCGAGTTCCGTGCCGCTGACCCGGGCCGGCCTACCTGGCTGATGGCTCCCTCTGTCTCTTCCGAACGAACCGGCCTCAGTTTCCCCTGAAGAGACCGGGAGAACTTGCAAGCTCAGTCACTTCCGGTGCCGCGGCAGCGCGCGCGAGCCCGAGCCCGAGACGCAAAGGGAGTGCACGCCTTGAGGACTGGCGTCAAGACCTGGGAGAGAGCGCCCCCTTGCCGTAGATCTCGGGAACCAAGGACGGAAAAAAAATCAACGTTTACATTCATATTTCCATTCGTTCATTCATTTAGTCAGTCATTTTCATCTATCTGTCAGCTTATATATCGAAAAAGCATTTCGTGTGGCTAAGAACATTGTGTTTAGGATTCCAACTCCAATTAGTCAAGTTACTCAACAACCCTGTGCCTCAATTTTCATAACTGTAAAATGGGTGAAAATCAACCTCCATCACTGAGTTACTGTGAGGATTGAAATAATTGATATTTGGCCCTAACCGGTTTGGCTCAGTGGACAGAGTGTTGGCCTGGGGACTGAGGGGTCCCAGTTTTGATTCCGGTCAAGAGCATGTACCTTGGTTGCAGGCGCATCCCCAGTAGGGAGCGTGCAGGAGGCAGCTGATCGATGTTTCTCTCTCATCGATGTTTCTAACTTTCTATCCCTCTCCCTTCCTCTCTGTAAAAAAATCAATAAAATATATTTAAAAAATAATAATTGATATTTGCCCTGTCTCCTCCCTTCCCCCTCCCCCCCCCCACACACACACTGGTAGTTTAGTTGGCTAGATCGTCGTCCTGATGCACCAAGGTTGGGAGTTGGCTGAAAGGTCAGAACACATTCAAGGATCAATCAATGAATGCCTAAGTTAGTGGAACAATAAATCGATGTGCTTTTTTTCTCTCTCATTAATAAATAAAAATAATAACAGTTATTATTTGTGAAGTGCGTAGAACAGTGTATGGTCCAGAGTATATGCTGCATGAATTCATTCATCAAATGTAGTATTGTTTGGATTACTAAAGACAAAATTGGGAACAAGACAAGACACATCCCTGACCTTTTAAACCCTTTAGATAGAGACAGTAAACAACTAAGAAGATATACAAACAAGGTAATTTCAAATAGTGATTAGGGGTAGGAAGAAAGTAAATCAGGGTATTGTAATAAAGAGGGTGAAGGGAGAGTTGCTACCTTAGACTGGGTGTTCAAGAATGTAAGCACTGCCCAGTGAGGGAGAGAAGCATTTATTCAACAACTGTTTATGTAGGGTGACTAGGAATGTCCTCTAGTGTAAATTTAATTGATTAAAAATTAGGTATACAGGAAAATGGAATGTTAAAAATATACCAAAAAGCATAGATTAAAAAGTAAGTCCTCTTCTCACCCTACTTTCCAATCCCCAGTTCCCCTTATAGAGGTTCACTCTTATTTCTGTAGTCTTTCAGAGATGGTCACTGTATTCACAAGCAAATCCTATATAATAAAGAGGTAATATGCAAATTGACCCTCACAAGATGGCTGCCCACGACCAGGCCAGCAGGGGGGTTAGTGAGGGATGACCAAACGACTGAACAAGCAGGCTGTGTGGGGCGACCAGGCTGGCAGGGGGGCAGTTGGGGGTGACCAGGCTGGCGGGGGGGTGTGGGGAGCAACCAGGCTGGCAGAGGGGGGCAGTTGCAGGAGACCAGGCCAGCAGGGGGGGCAGTTGGGGGTGACCAGGTTGGCAGGGGGGGTAGTTAGGCGCAACCAGGCTGGCAGAGGGGGGCAGTTGGGGGCGACCAGCCGGCACGGGGTGGGGGGCAGTGAGGAGTGACCAGGCTGGGGGAGGGGCAGTTAGGAGCAACCAGGCTGGCGGGGGGAAGGGGGCAGTTAGGGGTGATCAGGCCGGCATGCAGAGGCAGTGAGGGGCGATCATCCCGGCAAGGGGGGGGCAGTTAGGGGCAACCAGGCAGGCAGGCAGGTGAGCAATTAGGAGCCAGCGGTCCAGGATTGTGAGAGGGATGCCTGACTGTCAATTTAGGCCCGATCCCCTGAGGGGTCCAGTATTGGAGAGAGTGCAGGTTGGGCTGAGGGAAACCCCTCCCCGGTGCACAAATTTCGTACACCAGGCCTCTAGTTTATATGTATAAATATTTTACACAAATACTTCCACATCTTGATTTTTTCACTGAGCTCTACATTTTGGATCTGCCTCAATTCTTTAAAGTTAACAACTTTATAAAGACGTCATAATTTACTTGCTCAATCCCCTATTTGGGAACACTTAGGTAGTTTCCAATCTCTTTCTTCCCAAATAATGTTATAACTTGTCCATTTGTTATTTTGCATACGTGAGAGTTTATCTGTTAGGTAAATTCCTGGAAATGGAATTATCAGCAAATGAGTATATGGATTTGTTTTGGCTTTGTTTTAATCGATATTGGCAAGGCAATCTCCACAGCAGTGGTACCAGTTTGTCCTACCATCAGTGAATGTGCCGATTTCCTCACATCCTGAACTACACAATGTGTTATGAAACCTTTTCATCCTTGCCAATAAGATAGATTAAAAACTGCCCTAGCCCTAACCGGTTTGGCTCAGTGGATAGAGCATCTGCCTGCGGACTGAAGGGTCTCAGGTTCAATTCCGGTCAAGGGCATGTACCTTGGTGTGGGCACATCCCCCGTGGGGGGTGTGCAGGAGGTAGCTGATTGATGTTTCTCTCTCATCGATGTTTCTAACTCTCTATCTCTCTCCCTTCCTCTCTGTAAAAATCAATAAAATATATTTTAAAAAAAAACTGCCCTAGCCAGTTTGGTTCAGTGGATAGAATGTCAGCCTGCAGACTGAAAGGTCCCTAGTTCAATTCTGGTCAAGGGCACATGCCCAGGTTGCAGGCTTGATCCCCAGTAGGGGGTGTGCAAGAGGTAGCCGATCAATGATTCTCTCTCATCATTGATGTTTCTATCTCTCTTTCCCTCTTCCTTCCTCTCTGAAATCAATAAAAATATATTTAAAAAGAGATAAAAACCAAGATGCGCTTTTATTTTTTATTTCTTTTTAGTAAGAGTGAAATTGACTCATATTTATGAGTCTTTTTTTAGGGGGTCTTGTTCTGGTGAATTCTTTGTTCATTCCATTTGCCCTTTCTTCAGTTGGTCTTTCTGTTGAACTTTTTTTCTTGGTGATTTATAGAAATTTTTATCCTTTCTACATATAAGTTGTAAATATTTTTTTAATTTATTATTTACTAGGGGCCCAGTGCATGAATTCGTGCACCTTGAAAGAAACTGTCGGCTGCAAGGCTGCAGTGGGCACAGGGGTGTGTCTTGGCCCATCCTCCATGCTCCTGCCCAGCTCCTCCTACCATGGCCCCGCCCTGATCCCCTATCTGCTGGCAGCCCTGCTCCTGCCACGGCCACTCCCACAAACTGACAGTGCCTGCCCTGCTCCCACCTGCTGACAGCGTGGAGCAATTGGCGCTGGTGCCAGCAGCGGGGGTGAGTGGCGGCTGCTGCCCCAATAACCCCCCAAGAGCAGGGGGAGGTGGAGAAGCCCTCAGGGGCAATCAGGGCTGGCAGCTGCCACTCGCCCCTGCTGACAGCACCAAGCAGTTGGGACTGGCACTGGGCACCAGCAGCGGGTGTGAGTGGCAGCTCTGGTGGGGCCGGTGCCATCGGCAGGGGCAAGCGATGGCTGCTGTCCCGATTGCACCTCAGGAGCAGGGGGAGGTGGAGAAGTACTGAGGGGCAATCAGGGCCGACAGCCATGCTCGCTCCCGCTGACACCACCGGCACTGTGTGCAAGCAGGGCTGGTACCGGCAGCAGGTGTGAGTGCCCAGCAGGACCACAGCCCACAGGAGCAAAGAATTTTCAGTAACTACCAGAGGCTCATCCCAATGACAGCTGGTGCCCCACCTTGGCCTGGTGCCCCCACTCACCTGCTTCACCATTCAGTCATGTTCCACGCTCTGCCACCTGCTGCCGATGCCTGCCATGTTATGCGTGTGCCACCTGGTGGTCAGCGCAGGTCATAGCGACCGGTTGTTCAGTTGTTCCAATCAATAAAATATATTTTTCTAAAAATATATTTTATTGATTTTTTACTGAGAGGAAGGGAGAGGGCCAGAGAGTTAGAAACATCAATCAGCTGCCTCCTGCATTCCCCCACTGGGGATGTGCCCACAACCAAGGTACATGCCCTTGACTGGAATTGAACTAGGGACCCTCCAGTCCACAGGCTGATGTGCTATCCACTGAGCAAAACCAGTCAGGGCTGCATATTAGGGTTTTATATATATAGATTACCAAGGAGAAAATTTTTATTTTATGTGTATTTTAATTTATTGGTCTTTTCCTTTGTGGCTTTCAGGCTCTGTAGCATTCTTAGAAAGACCTTCTTTAGTTGAATATTATAAAAATAATTCTGGAAGGAGAAAAGTCAGGACCTCGAGTGCATGCAACACAACATGCTTGGGAATTTCTGAAGCCCAGCTGCTCAGCCCTGCCTAACTCTGTCAGCTCCACTCAGGTGGCTCAGTTGGTTGGAGCATTGTCCTGTACACCAAAAGGTTGCTGGTTCAATTCCTGGTTGGGGTCCTTTAAAGTTTTTTTCTGTAGGAGAAACCAAGATGGCAGCATAGGTAAACACCTAAACTGCTGCCTTGCACAACAATATCAAAACTACAATTAAAAGACAAAACAGACACCATCCAGAACCACAGGAAAGCTGGCTGAGTGGAAATTCTACAACTAGAAGAAAAGAGGAAAGCACATTGAGACTCAGAGAACCTGCAAAAGGCTGAGGTATGGAGATTCGCATGCGGAGAGGACCAGTGACTGTGTGCATGGGTGGCTGAGTATGCGGCTGGCTTTCTAAAGTGGGAGGGAGAAGGAAGCTCCTGACTGCACTGAACTCCAGTCCCGGGCAAGTTTCTGGGAACCCCAGCTCATTCGGGGAGAAACTGGACTGTCTGGCAGCGGGCAAAACTCGAGGGCGGCTATCTCTCAGAGGTGCTTGCAGCGATTACCACGGGACACTGAGACACAGGGGCCTATTAGGGCAGGGCTGATGGGAAACCAATGCTGTCTGCTCCGCCCTGAGACTACAACAAGGCTGAGCACACAGTCCACAAAGGGGTGCACCAAGAGTGTCCACCTCAGGTAACTGGGGAGGCTGAGCCACTGTGCCCTAGAGGACACCTGCCACACAAAGCTACTCTACCAACTCAGGGAAGCAGCGAAAATGCGGAGACAAAGAAAGAGGTCACAAATGAAAGAAATGGAGGAAAGCAAACAACTGGATATAGAGTTCAAAACCATGGTTATAAAGTTTTTCAAGAATTTCCTAGAAAAGGCCAATAAATTTAATGAGACCCTTGAGGATATGAATGAAAAAGGACCAACTAGAAATTAAACATACACTGACTGAAATAAAAAAATATTATACAGAGACCTAACAGCAGACTAGAGGAATGCAAGAATCAAGTCAAAGGGTTGAAATACAAAGAAGCAAAAAACACTCAGCCAGAAAAGCAAAAAGAAAAAAGAATCCAAAAATAAGAAGATAGTGTAAGGAGCCTCTAGGACAACCTCAAGCATACCAACATCCAAATTATGGGGTGCCAGAAGAAGAGAGAGAGCAAGATACTGAAAACCTATTTGAAGAAATAATGACAGAAAACTTCCCCCACCTGGTGAAAGAAATAGACTTACAAGTCCAGGAAGCGCACAGAATCCCAATCAAAAGGAATCCAAAGAGGACCACACCAAGACACATCAGAATTAAAATGCCAAGAGCAAAAGACAAAGAGAGAATATTAAAAGCAGCAAGAGAAAAACAATTACCTACAAGGGAGCACCCATATGACTGTCAGCAGATTTCTCAACAGAAACTATGCAGGCCAGACAGGAGTGGCAAGAAATATTCAAAGTGATGAATAGCAAGAACCTACAACCAACATTACTCTACCCAGCAAAGCTATCATTCAGAATTGAAGGGCAGATAAAGAGCTTCACAGATAAGAAAAAGCTAAAGGAGTTCATCACCACCAAACCAGTATTATATGAAATGCTGAAGGGTATTCTTTAAGAAGAGGAAGAAGAAGAAAAAGGTAAAGATAAAAATTATGAACAACAAATACATGTCTTTCAACAAGTGAATCTAAAAATCAAGTGAATAAAAAATCTGATGAACAAAATAAACTGGTGAATATAATAGAATCAGGGGCATAGAAAGGGAGTGGACTGACAATTCTCCGGGAAAAAGGTGTGGGAGGTGTGGGAAGAGACTGGACAAAAATCGTACACCTATGGGGTGAGGTCAGTGCAGGGGAGGTAAGGGCAGAGGGTCGGGTGGAACCGGATGGAGGGGAGCTATGGGAGGAAAAAAGAGGAACAATTGTAATAATCTGAACAATAAAGATTTATTGAATTAAAAAAATAAAAATAATTCTGTTTTCTTCTAGTTTTTATATTTTACATTTAAATCCTTGTTCCACCATAAATTCACTTTGGTGTATGGTGTGAGGCCAACATCCAAAATATTTTTGCAAATAACTACCCTGTTATACTAATATTACCATATTTTCCCAATCATTTGAAATGTCTCCCTTATAATACATTCCCAAGTTTGTTTGGATCAATTTCTGAACTTTCTATTATATTCCATGGGAAGGTTTTAAACTGGGGTAGGACATGATCTGCTTTTTTTTGAAAGGGGGGAGGGTTGGGGGGAGAGAGAGAGAGGGAGGGAGAGAGAGAGAGAAACATTGATGTGAGAGAGACACGTTGATTGGTTGCCTCCTGCACAAGCAAAAGGTAAAGATAACCAGGGCAGAGGATCAAACTTGCAATCCAGGTATGAGCCCTTGACTGCAAATCGAAAGCATTTAGCCATACTGGCCAGAGCTCTGCTTTTTTTTTTTTTTTTTTAATATATTTTTATTTATTTCAGAGAGGAAGGGAGAGGGAGAGAGAGATAGAAACATCAGTGATGAAGAGAGAATAATTGATCTGCTGCCTCCTGCACACCCTCTACTGGGGAGCAAGCCTGCAACCCGGGCGTGTGATCTTGACCAGAATTGAACCCAGGACCCTTCAGTACACAGGCTGATGCTCTATCCACTGAGCAAAACCGGGGTTTGGTCTCTACAGCTGGCTTTCTTGGGTTCAGATCCTGGCTGTGTCACATACAGTGTGTGACTATGGAGATGTTGTCTACCCTTTCTGGGCTTCAATTTCCTTCAACTATAAAATGGGAATGATAACATTTTCTACCCTAGGGTTATTGTGACTATGGAATGAATTAATATGCGTAAAGTACTTCAAACTGTGCCTGGCATATAATAAATGCCAGGTGTTATTACTTATATGGACCCATGGGAAAAGTGGAGCATTGTTTTGCATATTTTAAAAACATAATGGTTCCACACTGCATTTATATCAGCAATTTTCAACTGGTGTGTCACAAGAATCTTTAAGACAATACTTAACTACTTAGTCAACGGCCCTGACCTCTTTCCCCTAAGATTGTCAAATAAAAAAATGACAACAGCAACACAATAGTCATCCAGTGTGTGAATAAATCAAAATATACCTTTTTTTGGCAAAAAATATAGTTTTTGGTGTGCCACAGAATTTTAGTAATTAGTTTCTGTATGCCATGAGATGAAGAAGGTTGAAAATTGCTGATTTATATCAATCATTAATTTGTTCTTTTATTTTAATTTGTTTATTGATTTCAGAGAGGAAGGGAGAGGGAGAGAGATAGAAACATCAATGAGGAGAGAGAATCATTGATCGGCTGCCTCCTGCACACCCCATACTGAGGATCAAGCCTGCAACCTGGGCATGTGCCCTTCACTGGAATCGAACCTGGGACCCTTCAGTCTGCAAGCTGATGCTCTGAGCCAAACCAGCTAGGGCAGTAATTTGTTTTTTAACTCAAAAATGTATCTCAAAGAAAACTCCTTTTTAGTCCAGATCTATGGAACTCTTTGAACAGATACTTAGCTAAGTATTCCATTCTATAGTCAGGTTATTGAAATAACCCCCTGTGTATGGACATTTAGGTGGTTTCCAATTTCTCACAACTATACTAATTGATTTCCTTATTTCCAATCTTGTTCCCCTTCCTTCTGTTTTCACTACAGCAACTAGAGTTATTTCATTAAAAGCAGAGAGTAAATCAATGCTCAAAACCCTCCCAGGACTCCCACTTCATTCAGAGTAAAAATTAAAGTCCTTATAATGGCCTATATAATATATATATATATATATTTCCTGCTTTGTTGAGTAATGAGTTTGCCGACCACTGACCTAGACTCTCGATTCCAATAATTACAGGCTGTTGTTGTTCCTTGTGATTAAGCCCCTATCCCAGTGGTCGACAAATTCATTAGTCAACAGAGTGGCAAACCGTGGCTGGTGAGCCGCATGTGGCTTGCGAGCCGCAGTTTGCCGACCACTGGCCTGGATGGTCTGCATCCTGCTCCAGAATGTCTCTGGTCAAATTTCCTGATAGTCTCCTCCTTGTCCATTTGAACCAGCCACCCTGACTTCCTAACTACTTCTAAAACATGCCTGCTATGCTCCTGCCTTTGCACTTGCTGTGTCCTGTGCCTGGAACCCTCTCCCTTCCGTTATCTGCATGGCTCACTCATTCATCTTCTTCAGGTTTTTGCCCAAATGTCCCTGCCCTGCCCTATGAAAATTACAAAACTCTTTTACAGAGATAATGTCAACACAGGCTGAATAGGGTGGACCAGATGTGTCTATGCTTCCTTCAGCTCTAAAATTCTGCTTTGGTGATTTCAGACCTCCAAGTCTTCTATTCACGAAGAATGGGAACTTAAGACTCAGTCTAGGATGTAATTGATGCAGAAGCAATGACAAAAGAGGAATCCCTTGCTCCAGGCTTACCTCTTGTTAATTTGGAAGGACTTGGGAAGTTCTTGCTCACATCCTGGCCTCCTGGCATTGCCTCATTCACTCACTCACTGAGTCACTGAGCACCTTCTGCCTAGTAGGCCCTGGAGACAACACAGGTCTGATGACCCCTCATCGATGTAAAGCAAGCTATCTCTGCCTCGACCCTCATCCCAGGCCTGGCTTCTCCGTGGTTCTAGAGGTCCGGTGATATTTGCTAAAAGTGGCAGTTACAGCCCAAGCAGACCCTGCCCTCCCTTTGTCTGATCAGTTCCTCCTCCCTTCTCTTATTGTCATCCACCCTTCAGGGCCTGGGAGCAAATGACTTTGCATTTATCACCTCCCAAGACTACATCATTTATTTATTTACCTTATTTAGGATCTGTCTTCTTCACCTGAGTTCCCTCAGGTCAGTGATTGCTTTTTCTGTCTTTTCACTGCTGCATCCCCACACTTAGCACAGGGACTGATCCAGGGTAGGCCCTCAATTGCTGTAGTGACTGTGCCTCTGTGTGAAAGTGGGTAAGTATGTCTCTTGGAACTAAACCTAGAAATAGAAATCCTAGGTCACAGGGCATACATGTTTTGTCTTTTTAATAGATGTTGTCAAGTTTCCCTCCAGAGCAGGGGAACCCATCCATTCTCCCACCTGCTGAGTTACCTTTTAAATCCTTGATACTTTCCCACTTTAAACTTTGGTCAATCTGATGGGTGAAAAATAGTACCTCTTTGTTTAAACCTCCCATACTAGCGAGGCCAAGCACCTTTTCCTGTCTTTAATGGCCAGTTTTGTTTCTTCTTCTAAGAATTGGCTATTTTTCCTATTAAATTTTGTTTCGATTCTTGTGTCAGGAGATTCAAAGGAGACTTTTTGTTTGTTCACATTTTGGGTAATCCTTTGTTACATGTGTTGGAAGTATTCCTCCCCTAGTCTTGTTTCTTTGTTTTTCTTTTGTCAAACAGAATTTTAAAATTTTGGTTTGGTTGGTCTTTTCTTTTGTCTTAATTTTTCCTATGCCTTACTTAAGATTTTCCTACCCTAATGTCATCAACATATTCTTTTAAACTGTAAAATTTTTAATTTTTAAATATCCTTAGGGTTTTAATTCATTTGAAATTTGTTTTTGTAACTGGCACAGAATAAAAATCTAACATAATATTTTCCCCAAATGAAAAGCAAATGTCCCACCTCCATTATTTGTTTGTCTCTATCTGATTTCAATTTTACGTAGCATTTACTAAATTCTGATATACATGGGTCTTTTTCTATACTCTTAAACTCTTCTACTGATTAACAAATTTCTCTATGGCAATCCCCTACTTAAAAAACACTTTTGTATAAAAAAACAAACAAACAAAAAACTTTTTTAAGCTGGACCAGTGTGGCTCAGTGGCTGAGCATCAACCTATGAACCAAGAAGTCACAGTTCGATTCCTGGTCAGGGCATATGCCCAGGTTGTGGGCTTTATCCCCTGCAGGGGGCGTGCAGGAGGCAGCTGATCCATGATTTTCTATCATCATTGATGTTTCTATCTCTCTCTTCCTTCCTCTTGAAATCAATTAAATATTATATATATATATATAAAAATATATATATATGTAAAAGACTGTTGGGGAAAATTTCAAATACATATCTGTATATGAGTATGTGTATGCATATATGTCACTCAGGTTCAACTATTATCAATTTGTGGCTAATCTTGTTTCATTTATATTCCCACCTACTTTCCTCCCCTACATACTTTCAACTATTATGATTAATCCTCACCTGAGGATATTTTTCCATTAATTTTTGAGAGAGAGAGACAGAGAGAGAGAGAGAGAGGAAGAGAGGAGGAGTTTGAGAGAAAGACATACTTCCATTGGTTGCCTCCCACACGTGCCCCAACTGGGGTTGGGAATTGAGCCTGCCACTGAGGTATGTGCCCTTGACCAGAATTGAACCTGAGACCCTTCAGTTGTTGGGCCAACTATCCACTAAGGCAGTCCGGCTAGGGCACTCCCAATTATTTTGAAGTAAATTCAAGAGTCATTTTATCCTTTCCTTTTCTATATGTATCTCTAAATATAAGAAGTACTAAAAAAAAAAAAAACAACCAAATTGAAACAAAAAACCTTGCAGTTTATTTTTTTTTGGAGAAACTAGATCTTTTGTACTCATCTGGATTTGTTGTTCTTGTTTATTTTTGTTTATCCTCACCCGAGGATATTTTTTCCATTGATTTTTTAGAGAGTGGAAGGGAGGGAGGGAGGAGGGGAGAGAGAGAGAAACATTGGTGTGAGAGAGATAAATCCATTGGTGGCCTCCAGCACCAGCCGACCTGGATGGGGATGGAATCTGCAACCCAGGTACGTGCCCTTAAAAAAAAAAAATTATATATATATATATATATATATATATATATATATATATATATATATATATATATTCCTGAGAGGAAGGGAGAGGAAGAGAGAGATAGAAACATCAATGATGAGAGAGAATCATTGATCGGCTGCCTCCTGCGCCCCACACTGGGGATGGAGCAGGCAACCCCGGCAGGTCCCTGACCTACTGGTTCATAAGTGGACACTCAACAACTGATACACGCTGGCAGCGCTTGGTTCTTTCTTTAAATATATGTTTTTAGAGAGAGAGGAAGGGAAGAGGGAGAGAGAAACAGAGACGTGTAACCAAGTGAGCCACACCAGTAGGGCCAGACATTTTTAATTCAAATCCTATCTCCTCCACTTATTACGTGATTAGACAAGTGTACTCAAGTTCTTTGAGTTCTTGTGGTTTTTCCTACAATACAAGGATAACAACACTCGAGATGTAGTTGGAATTAAAACTGAAAAACGAGGAACCCCACAAACCGCTGATTAAACCAGTAATACCAGGGCGTGGACTGTATTAAGAATTTGAGGGTCTCCTTCATTGGCAGAGAAGCTGAGGGCGAGTCTATGTTGCAAGCAGGGGATTCTATATTAAAATGAAGTGAATTCCTACGAATATCAGGCACAATGCACAATTACAAGGAGAATAATAAAATTATAATTTCCTTCCGTAAAAGTTTTGGGGTGGTCCAGGATGGGTGCTGTTTTGTTACCTAAATCGACTCCCCGTCTTTTCAGTTGGTACCACTTTCCCCAAAGAGTTTGGAGCTGAGCATTCTGGGCTTTGTAGTAAATCCTTATTAGAGCTGTTCCAATGGGCTCACGAAATCTCCTGAGACTACATTTCCCAGGAGCCTTCCGGGCAGGTGGTTGCTCTTCCCTTATCCTGACTTCCGGCATCAAGCGATTTGTAGGACCAATCGGGAGGCTGGGATTGCCAAGTTCCGGCAGTCTGATTGGTGCATTCGGCTGGAGAGCCTGGGTTCAAATTTTCAACGGCATTGAATAAATCCCGCGGCGGTTCTTGCGGGCGCTTCGCCGTTACAGCTGAGAGGAGGTGAGCCTTAGGGAGAAAAGGGAAGCAGCTGGGGCGCGGGGGTGCCTTTTCCTGATTTTCGAACGGCTGGAGGTTGCCTCCAAGCCCCCAGTTCGGTCCGCGTTGCTAGGCCTGGGCTTCTGGAGGCTTTTGTTGTGGGGCGCCGTCCAGGCAGGGGCGGAGTGGGAGCGGGTCTTCCGGCCACCCTTCTCTTCCTTACAGAATTTTTCCGGTAACTCTGTCTGGGCTGAGTCTAGTGGGCTGTATCTGGAAATAGAGATGGAGACCGACCGTGAGAAATAGGGGAAGAAGGATTTGCGAGAGGCTGTAGGCTAGTAGTAATGGTAACAATTATTGTTATTACATATGTGAAATAAGCATTTACTGGGCTAAGCACTCTGCGCTTATTTAATTTCCACATCGAGCCAAAGAAGTAAGTGCTATTCTTTGCTCCATCTTGTAGAGGAGGAAACTGAGGCCCACAATCTAGACAAACTTAGAGAAATGGGTGAAACAGTAGCCCCGCTCTCAAGAAGGGTGGCTTTTGGTAGAGGAAAATAGTTGTGGTCACAGACAACTACATTTCAAAACTAGATGATTGAGGTGGTGTGAGAACATACTTGAGGGAGAGTTTAATTCCACTTGGAGTTGTGTTTCTATTTTGGATTTTAAATTAATTCTGTTCTATCTATATTTGCCTAGCCCTCCCCTTTGGATCTAACAACTAGGTATTATTGCCTTTCTAATTTTTTGTCCTAACCTAGGGTATTTATAGGTAGGAGAGGAAAGAAGTGTGAACCTATACTATCATAGGATTGGTTTGCCCCCTTTTTCTTGATAATATGGTTTCTTTTTATCACACACCATTTTTAAAATTAAGTACCAAGGATTTCCCCCCAAATCAGTCCTGCTTAAGACAGTACAGCATCTGAGTGCTGTACTGTTTTGTATTGTAAGTGTCCTGGCAATTTAGAGGTGAGGGAGATCAATGAAGCTTGAAAATGGACAAGGGTGGCTTTGTGAAGCAGGTGGGACATAAACTGGCTCTTGATAAGCAAAGTTTGTGAGGCAGGAACTAGAACAGTCTTGGTGCATAGAAATCACCCACTTAATATCTATTGAACTGTATAGGCAGATGGGCATTATCTAAATTGACTATAAAATTGCAGGTATGAAAAAGTGGACTTAATCGATTAGGTTGGTAAATTTGTTTAAACTTTCAAATGATGTAAATAAAGTAGAGTCACTTTGGCCAGCCTTATGCGTAAGTCTTTATTCTAACCTGAAAGTTAATTTACTCTACAGTTGCAATTAAGCTTCTGCAGGAAAGGGGATTATGTGGGAAGGCCCTTCATTTCTTGTGTAGGAACCCAGAGAAGTCCAGAGTTCTTCTATATCCTCCATATATATATATTTTTTTTCTCCAGCCTTTTCTGGGTCTCTTCCCTAATTCTTTTTGAATTGCTGAGGAAGAAAGGAGGAGAGATTCAAATGCCCCTTGGCAGACTTAATTTTCTTTGTCATGGGTAAAGGTAAGAAGCAGAATTGATGACAGGGAGCAAATTTATGAACAGATCTGTGTTTGCGACAGGGACATAGAGATCTGCAGCCCAAGGTACTTTGTGAAAAAGGTGTAGATAACTGGAAGGGTTTCTGCTTTTGTCTGTTTTGGTAGATAAACTTGATTAGGAGGACATTAAAGATTAGTGAGAAAGGTATAAAGTTGTATGTAGAAGCTTATTTTGGAAAATTTAAAAAAATGCTAGTTCTACTTAAAAAAAACCTAGTAAAAGTGTTTTTCATATATATATATTTTAAATATATTTTATTGATTTTTCACAGAGAGGAAGGGAGAGGGATAGAGAGTTAGAAACATCGATGAGAGAGAGACATCGATCAGCTGCCTCCTCCACACCCCCCATTGGGGATGTGCCTGCAACCAAGGTACATGTCCTTGACCGGAATCGAACCCGGGATCCCTCATTCCCCAGGCCGACGCTCTAGCCACTGAGCCAAACCGGTTAGGGCTTCATATATATTTTTAAAAATATTTTTTATTGATTTTTTACAGAGAGGAAGGGAGAGGGATAGTCAGAAACATCCATGAGAGAGAAACATCGATCAGCTACCTCCCGGGGATGTGCCCGCAACCAAGGTATATGCCCTTGACCGGAATCGAACCTGGGACCCTTGAGTCCGCAGGCCGGTGCTCTATCCACTGAGCCAAACCGGTTAGGGCATGTTTTTCATATTTTAAGTGTGCCTGCTATTTGTCCTATTTGAATTGGATAGAAGTGCACACTACCACCCCTTGATGTCAATGTTCCTAGATTGCAGGTTTTGGAAAGGTTGCTTTAAAGTGGGAGTAGGTGTAGGTAATATGAAAGACACCAGGAGACAGCAAATACACCCCCCAAAAATTTAAGAACACTTTTACACTGATGGAACAACAGTCTGCTAAGAAGTTTGGTGTTTGGAGGTTCCATGCTATGGACTTTGGCTCTCAGAGAACTCTGTGGTTTTGAGAGTGGGTATCCTTGATCTTAGAGCTCCTTCCTGTTCTGTTAACCTTTTTTTACTACAAAGAACTTGAACCTTTTTCTTCATCTTTCTGCTTCTCCCAGGTTCTTGTTTCTCTTTCTTTATTATTATTATTTCTCTCTCAGGTTCTTGATAAGAAGTACTTGCTAGACTTCAAGATATCAGAAGAGAGGTGTAAGTATATTGCAACTTTGATTGGACTTACAGATTAAACCACAGGTACGGTTGTGTTCACAATGAATTACATTAAAAAAAATAAGGGGAGCATTAGTATATTAGCTTCAAGTAAGTTTAATGTATCTTTATAAAATAACATGTTTTGGAAGAAAATTTAATATTGGGAAAGCAAAAGAAAACAATATAACCCATTGTCCCATCTCATAAACTGTGGCTAACATTTTGATAGGTTTTTTTCCAGTGTTTTTTGTGCCTATATTTGGTTTTAAAAAATTATTCACTGAAAACCTTTATTCCTCCCAGCCCCCAATAGGTTATAAACATTTTTCATGCCATTAAAATTTTATAGAACATATTTAATGGTTATATGTTATTCCTTTGGTACATAACACCAAATTGCCTCATAGGAAAATTACGCTGATTCACATACCCAGTGACAGTATATATTCATACGGGCACAAATTTATATTTTAAAAATATGTAATACATTTGCATTGTGCAAAAATCAAAATAATGTAAAAAGATTTATAGTATTTAAAAATCTTCCGATCCTATCATTGTCGACCTCACTTCCTGTCACCTCATAGATGATCACTTTTTTAGGTTCTGCTTCCCAAACTTTTTGAAGGATATAACTCTCTACAAGATGGAGTGATTGAGAATTGATGAGGATTACAACCTGCAGCCCCACTGTAAATCCTTACAAACTCTTTCAGCTTCTTACTCTTGGAATATCAGAACACTAACATTTTACAAAGATTTGTGTCATTACTTGGCCTAGAGGTAAATGGCATTGAAGTCTATCCAGGTTGTATTAGTCATATAAGAGTGGATTATGGTTTATAGAATCTATGGATAAATAAAGCAGACCTGAGTGTAATTCTTCAAAGAGAGTGATCTGAAACACAAGTTTGGGAGAGAAATGATAGAAAAACATTTGTTTGAGGTTTCTGGGCAGTGATGAATTGGAACAAGTGTCCCTGTGTCCTGTGCTGACTTCAGAGTGCTTGGACAGTGAGGGATTGCCATTGGATTTTAAATTGACCCAATTTTGGAAGCTTCATAGATCTGTTTCTGTAAACAGATCCAGTTTCAACACAGAAATTAGCAAACATAAATGTGGAAACACCAAGTCCATTAACTTCCTTCAGACTTAGTTTGTGACTTACATTAACAGTTAAAATTGCACGCTGGATAATGTTGCCATTTACTGACTCCTGCTGATCTCTTATGTACAAAAAAAATGTAGGTGTATTCTCCCTGGGTAAGATGAAAATAACTCAACTCTATTTAACTTGTGGTATGTAATAGGATATATTATCCCTTGTGAAAGAAGGAGAGGGTGTCCCTGGGGAAATGGCACTGCCTGGGATGGGACCATCTTAACTAACTACACTCTAATGAAGTCTTGGTTTACTCTATGATATTTCCATTTGTTTAACTCATGATTTTTCCTGCAATAGAAATAGGCAAGACACAGCTGGAAAGCTGGATATTGAGGTTCTCAATTGAGAACATCTATCACACCAAAGTGTTTGTTTTACTTAGGAACTGCCAGTTCACTATTTCAGCCTTTGCTTAGAATGCACCCTTTTGACACTTCCTTCCACTCACTTTGAACCTGCACCTTTTGATTTATAGAGCTTGTCAAGACTAGTTATTTTTGGTTTAGAGTGAAGAAAGGTAGACGGGAGGTAATAGAGGTTAATATCAGATGACTGTGGAAAAAGGTAGCATTGCTTCTTTGCAGTCTTCCTCAATTGTATATGCCTCCCCCCCCCATTTGTTTCCTCTTTCCATTTATCTCTTCCCCTAGAAAAAGTCGACATTTATCTTTACCTGGTAGAACTGTATTTTTTAGGTATTACTTCCACCAGGAAGCTTGCTCTGACCCTTTTTTTTTAAAAAAACATATTTTTATTGATTTCAGAGAGGAAGAGAGAGGGAAGGAGAGAAACATCATTGTTGAGAGAGAATAATTGATTGGTTGCCTTCTGCATGCTCCACACTGGGGATCGAGCCGTGACCTCCTGGTTCATAGGTCGATGCTCAACCACTGAGCCACACCGGCTGGGCTCTGATTCTTCTTTACTGTTATGTTTCTGTGCACTTCTGTAGTTTATCCTTAGTTGCCCTTGCTTTATCCTCTGTTATAGCAAGGATCACACTGTGTTATAATTGTATTCTCCACTCAACTGTGAGTTTCTTAAGGGAGGGAATTATGTATATCTTTTTTGTCTTTGTTTTTTGGAAACAAAAATAAGGTATATGATATGATAGATGGCACTTAGTAGGCAGTTTTTATTTATTTTAAAAAATATTTTTATTGATTTCAGAGAGGAAGGGAGAGGGAGAGAGAAAGATAGAAACATCAGTGGTGAGAGAATCATTGATTGGCTGCCCCCTGCAAGTCCCTGACTGGCAGTTGAGCCTGCAACCTGGGCATGTGCCCTTGACCGGAATCAAACCTGGGACCCTTCAGTCCACAGGCTGATGCTCTATCCCCTGAGCCAAAGCAGCTACGGCAATAGGCAGTTTTTATTTTTTATATATTTTTAAAATACATTTTATTGATTTTTTTTACAGAGAGGAAGGGAGAGGGATAGAGAGTTAGAAACATCAATGAGAGAGAAACATCAATCATCTGCCTCCTGCATACACCTCTCTGGGGATGTGCCTGCAACCAAGGTACGTGCCCTTGATGGGAATCGAACCTGGGACCTTTCAGTCTGCAGGCTGACGCTCTGTCCACTGAGCCAAACCGGTTAGGGCAATAGGCAGTTTTTAAAAGGAAACTAGTTCATAACATACCAGAGAGGCTTTTTTCTCTATTGTAGAAGTTACTGGTCAGAAAGAGCTATTTTTTTCACTTACAATGTTCCTAAGTTTGCAGGAGTCTGACAGTATGGTGGATTTAGATAATTTTGAAATGTGATGCTGATTCTTTTGCTTGGCAGCTTAATTTGTTTGGGGGAATGTGATTGACGCATGTGCCCTTCCCCCCCAGTGAGAAGTGTTGACAGAAAGTCAATCTTGATTAAGGGGCACAGGAAGGCATCCAGTTCCTACCATGTATGAGGCTCTCTCATTTAAACAGTTGGCTTTAGCCCTGGCCTGCTCAGTTTCCCTCTAGGCTTTGTGCTCTTCAATTTTTGAAGGTTTTACATTCTAATATTTATTATTTGTGGGAGAGGCAGTGCGGTGAAACTGGCATAACCCTTAGTTACTTTTGGCTTTGTTTATGTACTTGTGCTATCACCCTTTATTGAGGAGAGTCAGACTTCTCAATGAATGTGCATTTGCTTTTAAAATTTCACCCAAATAAAGATCGGCTGCTTCCTGCACACCCCCTATTGGGGATCAAGCCCACAACCCTAGGATGTGCCCTGACAGGGAATGGAACTGTGACCTCCTGGTTCATGGGTTGACGCTCAACTACTGAACCACACTAGCTGGCCCCTTTGCCCCTTTTTAAATTGGATTGTGGTTGGTTGGTTTTTTGGTGTTGAGGTTTATAAGTTCTTTATAAATTTGGTATATTAAGCCCTTATCAGAACAGAGTATGTTCTCTCTCTCATTCAGTGGATTGTCTTTTCATTTTGTTGAGTTTCCTTTGCTGTGCAAAACCTTTTCAGTTTGATGTAGTCCCATTTGTTTATTTTTTCTTTTGTTTCACTTGCCCAAGGAGATGTATCAGAAAAAATATTGTTACAAGAAATGTCTGAAATCTTACTGCCTGTGTTTTCTTCTAGGATTTGTATGGTTTTGAGTCTAACATTTGAGTCTTTAATCTATTTTGAGTTTATTCTTGTGTATAGTATAAGAAGGTGGTCTAGTTTCATTTTTTTTTGCATATGTCTGTCCAGTTTTCCCAGCACCATTTATTGAATAGATTCTCTTTAGCCCATTGTATGCTTTTGCCTCCTTTGTCAAATATTAATTGACTATAAAGATGTGGGTTTATTTTTGGGCACTCTATTCTGTTCCATTGATCTATATGTCTGTTTTTATGCCAGTATCATGCTGTTTTAATTACTAAGTTCTTGTGTAGTTTGATATTTGGTAACATGATACCTCCATCTTTTTTCTTCTTTCTCAAAATTGTTTTTTTGTGGTTCCATATGAAATTTTGGAATATCCTAGTTCTGTGAAATATGCTGTTGGTATCTTGATAGGAATTGTGTTGATCCTGTAGATTGCTTAGTATGGACATTTTCATAATGTTAATTATTCAGTGTCTTATAATTTTCTGAGTATAGATCTTTTACCTCCTTGGTTAAATTTATTCCTAGGTATTTTGTTTTGAAGCAATTATGAATAGGATTGTTTTTTTAGTTTTCCTTTCTGATATTTCGTTATTGGTTTATAAAAATGCAACTGATTGCCCTGGCTGGCATTGCCCAGTGATTAGAGTATCAGCCTGTGCATTGAAGGGTGTTGAGTTCCATTCATGGTGTGGGTGAGTGCAGGAGGCAACCAATCGATATGTCTCTCTCACCTCTCTCTCTCTGTCTCTCTGTCACTGTCTCTCTCTCTCTCTCTCTTCCTCTCCCCCCTCCCTTCTACTCTCGCTGAAAATCAATGGAAAAATACATCCTTGGGTAAAGATTAAAAAAAAAAAAAGCAACTGATTTCTAGATATTTATTTTGTATCCTGCTACTTTATTGAATTCATTTATCAGTTCTGGTAGTTTTTTGTGTGGAATCTTTAAGGCTCTCTGTACACAGTATCATGTCATCTGTAAATACTGACAGTTTTACTTGTTCCTTTCTAGTTTGGATGACTTTATCTCTTCTTGTATGATTGCTGTGGCTAGGACTTTGGTACTGTGTTGAATAAGAAGAGTGAAAACAGACATCTCTGTCTTGGTTCCAATTTTGAGGGAAACTCTTGTAGTTTTTGCCCATTGGGTATGATGTTGGCTGTGGGTTTATCATATATGGCTTTTATTACTTTGAGGTATGTTTCCTCTCTTCCCACTTTGCTGAGAGTTTTTATCATAAATGGATGTTGGATTTTATCAATTTTGCATCTATTGATAGGATAATGTGGTTTTAATTCTTCATTTTGTTTATGTGGTATATCACATTAATCGATTTGTGGATAGTGTACCAACCTTGCATCCCTGGAATAAATCCCACTTGATCATGATATCTGATCTTTTTAATGTACTGCTGGATTTGGTTTGCTAATATTTTGTTAAAGACTACCTCATTTTTGAAGAAATATTTATAGGAAAACCTTGCATGTTATAATAATTCCAGATTTTGGAATCCTGTGGACCTGGTCTTAAAACTCAACACTGCTACACTGGTTGGTAATTGTAGTAGCTTAACTTCTCTGAGTCAGTTTCCTTATTTGTAAAATGATGATGATGATGATACGTACTTTCTATATTGCTAATTCATTTAAATGAGATGACTTATATGAAGTGCCTGATAAGGTGCTTGGCCTGTAGTAGACAGCAGTATTTGAAATATATTACTACTTATAAATGGTTTTGTCTCTTGCTCCTTGACATTTGATATTGATCTATACAAATATCTATTTTAAAATAAATATGAAAGGTAGTGGATGGTGCAGTAGGTAAAGACATACCCTTTAGAGCCTGTCTGGATTCAAATTATGGTTTTACTACTTCGTAGCTGTTTTGTGACCATGAATAAGAAGTAAATATCTTTGCCTCAGTTTCCACTTCCATAAAATGAAAATAGCAGTACCTACTTCATAGGGTAATTGTGAGGATTTAGTGACTTAATGTAAAACACTGCCAGCAGTGCCTGGCATGTCATAAATACTCAGTAATTAATAGCTGTTAAATTATTTTTAGCTTTTTTCAAGTCTGCATACCTTTTTATTAAGTCAATGTCCAGGACCAATTCAACTTTTATACAGAAACATTGCTAAAGAAAGAGAATATGTAACATTTGTATATGTGAAAGTTAGTAGCCAATTTATAGACCATGTAAATGGGAAGCATTATTTCAAAAAATCAAGAGTTTTAACAGTTATTGCTGGATTTAAAAATGCTTAATAAAATTCCAGAAAACCCTAGAAACATAGATTTAGGGGGAGATACATACTGCTTAACTAGTTTTTTTAAACTGAAAAGGTATGCATTTATATAATAAAACCTTCCCAGAGAGTATAAAAGTTCATATAATAGAAAGCCTTCTCCTGACCCCGAACTCCCAGCTCTCTTCCCAGACCCAAATAGTACTGTTAACATTTTTGAGTCTTCTTCCACAACAATATGTCTATGTACAAGGTTATAAATGAGTATATATTACCCTTTTCTCTCTTTTGACATGAATGGGGGCATGCATTTCTGCATTTTGCTTTTCTCATTCAATAGCTCTTGGAGCTTATTCTGCACATATAATCACCTATAAAGTTACCTAATGTATATGTTTGTGCCATAGTTTATACAACAAATCTCTTATTGGCGGAATTTAAGTTTTCAGTTTTTTGGCTTTTATGCACAATTCTATAGTGAATATTCTTATACTTACATATATGCATAAATACATAAATGTAAGATAAATTTTTATGTTTGGCAAGATGCAAATTGCCCTACAAAGAGGTTAGCAATGTAGCTCCGTGTGTTAGGGGTTAAACTGGAATACTTTCCAGGTGGTTTTCAGCAGCGTGCTTTAGTGGAATCATGGTTTTTAGGAGGGTAAGTGGGGTTGCTGCAAAATTACATTCCTGCCTCTTCCCTCCCCCAACTTTAGTTGTCTTCATTACATTCCTGCCTGGGAAGTGTTCCCAGTGACCTGGGTTAGGCATTAAGATCATGGGAATCCAACATTTTCCCATGTCTTCAGCATGTTTGTTCACAAGAACAGGAAAACTTTCTCCTTGTAGAAGGGGAATTTTAACCACTGTCAGTCACAGGAATCATTCAGTAAGGGTCCTTTGAACAGAAACCAAAGAGAAGAAAGTTATCAGTAGGTCAAAGGCAGTGATAATGTTATGGTAATATATTTCATAGCACTGGAAATATCTTTTCATTTGTTTATGGGAAGTAGGTAGGCAGAAAGGTAATGAGATGCCCGTTGGCTATATACATCTAGTAAATGCCAAAGATGGCTAGATTTCTGGACTTGTATGTTACTTGGTGTTACTTTTGTCTGTTTTTGACAGAAAGTGTAATTCTAATGGTTTATACAAAAACATATTACTGTCTGAGAGGAAGGGATTGGGGGAGAGAGAGAGAAACATCCAATGATGAAAGAATCATTGACTGGCCGCCTCCTGCATACTCCTCGCTGGGGATCGAGGCCATAGCCCGGGCATGTGCCCTGACCAGGAATCGAACTGTGACCACCTTGCTTATAGGTCATTGCTCAACCATTGAGCCACACCGGCTGGGCGGTTGCTGATATTTAATCATCAATGATCAGTAGCTCAGTGATATCAGAGCCAATGTCAGTTATACTCTTAGCCATCCACTCATGTGTACATGATGGGTGTTATAGCTCTAACCATTTATATCTGCTTTGAAGCAAGAAGGAGGGTGAAAGAAAAGGGCAGGACCAGGGGCTGTAGCTGTATCAGGAAAAATAAGAATTTTCTTATGAATCTGTCAGCAGATTCTGACTTTTTTCTCATTGGCCAGAACTGTCCCATGGCTACTCCAAGCTCGGAAGGTGTCAGTCTAGGTCAGTGGTTGCCAACCTTTTGGACCTCCCAGACCACCAGTGGTTCATGGACCTTCGGTTGGCCAGTGCTGCTTCAAAGGTTTCCTTAAACCAGCGGTCGCCAAACTTCTGGACCTCACAGACCACCAGTGGTCTGCGGACTACCGGTTGGTGACCACTGGTCTAAGTGACTACCATTATATTGTGCTTCCTACCGTTTTGATGATGTTCAGTTAAAAATACTTAACAATGGCTTAGGTTATGTTAATCTCTAATTCTCTTTATGTTTATAGTTCATACTATATAATTTAAATATTGTATACTGTCTTATTTATTGAGAGTATAGGACTTCAGCTACTATCTAGATTTTTAAATTCCTTTGTGTTTGAGACTAGATGTATTTTTTTTGGTATATTTTTGAGAAAGGAGCTTCGATATCACCAAAACCCACATCTTAAGAACTACTAAGAAATAGCTTATTGAGTTAAATTGAATACTGAAAGTAGAAATGAGTGAGAGTGAAAAAGTTAGAATGGGGGTAATGAAGAATCTATTTAGGGCAAAAAACCCCATGGAGAATGGATCTACTTAGAAATAAATATAGTACTACTTTCTATAAAAATATAAACTTTAATTACATTAACATGCTTCTCTAATTCACAGGGTGAGAGGGAAGAATGATATGGAAAGAACATTTTGCTGAAGTCAGGGACCTCATTTGTAGATCTAAATCTGCTTTACATAACTGTGCTATTGGGCAAGTCATTTAATCTCTTTTACCTTCAGCTTCCTCTTCTGGGGCCGGGATAATAATTGCTGCTTTACAGATTGTTGAGAGTATTAGGAGTAGTACATATTTAGTACTTAATGACACTTGGCATGTATAAGCACATGATAACTATTTTTAACATGATCATTAGTATTAATTGTTGGGTGATTTTGAAGGACCCCTTTTTGCATCAATTAATTCTTATCTATAAACTGCAAAAGTTTGATTCACAGCTTTTTTATCCACTTGTCTACTGATGGGCACTTGGGCTGGTTCCAGATCTTAGCTATTGTTAAGATGCCTCCCAATTAAAAAATACAGTGTTTCTAAACTAAGTCCTTCAACTGAGGCATTATTATAAAGGTTATCTGTGGAGATCTGAGTTCATATAAGACTATGGGAAGATGAAGTTTTCTACTGTATGGATTGATGTCAACATATAAACCAAATGTGTCAGAACAAATGTTTCTGAGGCACTGAAGTACCTTCTGAATTTTCCCAGGCCACTGAGAGAAACTAATGAAATGCTGACCAAACCACTGAGCAGCAGTGAAATTGGGTGAAACTAATCTTATGATTTCTCTCATAGTATACCTATAGTGGTATAATATAGAGAAAAGTGACAGTTTGGGGAACTAGCACACCTCTCTGATAATGTAAGTGGGTATTACTTCTGAGGAACATTTCACAGTATGTAGCAAAAGGCAACAATTCCATTTTTAAGCATTTATCTTAAGGGAGCAATTATGGATGTGTACAGAAATTCAGTTCCAGGGATATAGTACTATCTTTAAAGTGAAAATACTGGGAAAAGCCTAAAAATAAGGAATAAGTAAATTATAGTATAGCCATCATTTGATTATATATTGATATTTATCGACATGGAAAATATCTCTATGAAACACGCAAAATGTCAATGATCCCATTTTTTACTTTTATTTTTTTTAAATATATTTTTATTGATTTCAGAGAGAAAGGGAATGGGGGAGAGAGCTAGAAGCATCAATGATGAGAATCATTGACCGGTTGCCTCCTGCATCCCCCACATCTGGGATTGAGCCTGCAACCTGGATGTGCTCTGACCAGGGATTCAATTGTGACCTCCTGGTTCATAGGTTGATGCTGAACCACTGAGTCACGCCAGCCAGCCGAGCTGATCTCATTTTTAAAAGTTAATATATATGTATGTGATAGCAGAGGGAAGCTGGAATAGTTCTGCATTTTAGATTTTTTAAAAAATAAAAGCTTTTATTGTGTTCTAATTTTTATTTTAAAAAAATCTTTATTGTTGAGCCCTAGCCAGTTAGGTTCAGTGAATAGAGCATTGGCCTGCAGACCAAAGGGTCCCGGGTTTGATTGGTTGCAGGCTCCTCCCCTGCCCAAGCCCTGGTCAAGGCAGGAGGCAACCAATCGATGTGTTTCTCTTACATTGATGTTTCTCTCTGTCTTTCCCTCTCTCTCCCACTCTCCCTAAAAATGAATGGAAAAATATCCTTGGGTGAGGATTAACAACCCCTATCCCCCACAAAAAAATCTTTACATACATGTATTACATATGCCTCATTTTTTCCCTCCATTGACCCCCTCCAGCCCTTCTTATTTTCCACCTCAGCCCTTCACCACCCTATTGTCTGTGTCCATGGGTTATGCGTATATTCATACAAGTTCTTGGGTTGATCTCTTCCCACCCACCCTCCCCCGCCTTTCCTCTGAGATTCTGCACTCTGTTCCATGCTTCCATGTTTCTGGATCTACTCTTTTCATCAGTTTATTTTGTTAGATTCCACATATGAGTGAGAGCATGTGATACTTGTCTTTCTCTGGCTTATTTTGCTTAGCACTATACTCTCTAGGTCCTTCCATGCTGTCTCAAAGGGTAAGAGAGTCTTCTTTTTTTACTGCTGCATAGTATTCCATGGCATAAATGTACCACTGCTTTTTTATCTATTTGTTTACCAATGGGCACTTGGGCTGTTTCCAGATCTTAGCTATTGAAAATTGTGCAGATACGAACATAGGGGTGCATACATTCTTTCTGATTGGTTGATTTCTAATTTCATTCCATTGTGATCTGAGAACATGCTTGATATGATTTCAATCTTCTTGAACTTATAGAGACTTGTTTTATGTCTTAACATGTGGTCTATCTTTGTGAATGACCCATTGCACTTGAGAAGAATGTATATTCTGCAGCTTTGGGGTGAAATGTTCTATAAATGTCAATTAAACTCCTCTGATCCAGTGTGTCATTTAAAGTCCTTGTTTTCTTGTTAATTTTTTTGTCTGGAAGATCTATCCAGTGAAGTCAGTAAGTCCCCTACTATGACTGTATTGTTGTTGATCTTTTCCTTAAAGTCCTCTAGATGATTTTTTTATAGATTTAGGTGCTCCTATATTGGGTGTACATATGTTTACCAGGGTTATTTCCTCTTGTTGGATCTATCCCTTTAGTATTATGTAGTGATCTTTGTTTTCTCTTATTATGGCCTTCATTTTTAAAAATAATTCTTTATTGTAGTAAGTATTACATATGTCCTCCTTTTTCTCCCATGGACCCCCTTCAGCCCGCCCTCCCTTCAGCATGCTGGTCTTCATTTTGAAGTCTACTTTGTCAGATATGAGTGTTGCTAACCCAGCTTTTTTTATTTTCCATTTTCATTTGCATGGAAAATCTTTTTTTCATCCCTTCACTCTCATCCTATGTGAATCTTTTGTTCTAAGGTGGGTATCTTGTAGACAGCATGTAATTGGGTCATGTTTTTGTTTTCATTCAGCTACCCTGTTTTTTGATTGGAGCATTTAATCTATTTACATTTAAGATTATTATAGGTACTTACTTATTGCCATTTTCATTCTGTATGTTTCTCTCTGTATTCTTCTCATTACTGTAGTCCCTTTAGCATTTCTTGCAGTGCTGGTTTGGTGGTGAAAAACTCGTTTAGTCTTTTTTTTTGTCTGGGAAACTATTTTACCATATATCCTTTTCATAACCTTGAATACTTCATGCCATTCCCTCCTGGCCTGTAGAGTTTCTGAGGAGAAATTAGTTGACAGCCTTATGGGAGCTCCTTTGTAGGTAACAAATGGTTTTTCTCTTGCTGCCTTTAAGATTCTCTCTTTGTCATTAATTTTTGGCATTTTAATTATGATGTGTCTGGGCATGAGCCTTTTTGGGTACTTTTTGCTTGGGACTCTCTGTGCCTCCTGTACTCAAGTGACTTTTTCCTTCATGAGGTTAGGGAAGACTGCCATTATTTCTTCAAACATGTCCTCTATCCCTTGCTCACTTTCTTCTTAGGCACACTTATTACATTTCATGTTGTCCCATAGCTCCCTTAAGCTGTCCTCCTGTTTTTAAAATGTTTTTTTTTCTTTTTGGTTCTCTGATTGAGTGATTTTTTTTTTTTCTACCCTGTCTTCTAATTCAGTGATCCAATCCTCAGCTTTTCCTAGTACATCTGTGTTTTTTATTAGTGCTATGTCATTCTTTAGAGTTATCTTTTCTCATGCTGTTGAGCATCTTTGCCATCATTATTCTTAACTCTATGTCTGATAAGTTTATTATCTCCATTTCATTTAGCTCTTCTTTTGGAGAATTCTGTTCTTTCATTTCAGGCTTTTTTTTTTTTTGTCTCCCCATTTTGGCTGCCTGTTTGGGTTTGTGACTGTGTATTAGGTAGATCTGCTAGCCCTCCCAGTCTCTAGTGGAGGACAGTGTTAAATGATTAATTAGATCATGCAAAGACTCAAAGCCTCCAAAAACCTGCCTCTGCCTGCAGACTGATTGGATTCAGTCTTGAGTAGCCTCAGGAAATCATCCACAGGTAGGGTGAGAGGTTTTCCAACATAGTGGGGAGTTGATTCTGCCTGGAGGCTAATTTCTGTTCTCAGTCTCTTAATGGCCTCAGAAACTCCACAGGGTGGGGCAGGGGGTTTTCCAAAAGGATGGGGCAACTGCCACCCCTCCAGGCAAAAACCGCCTGGATAGCAAAGGTCTGCCCGGAAAAGATGTTCTTCACAGTGTAAGGGAATGAGTCAGCACAGGAACCCGGGGTGTCTGCCTTCTGAGCTCTAATCCCAGAGCCCCCAACCCTGGCTTCTGCTCACACAGCTCCAGTCTACTTTGCCCTCCCTCAGCCGGAGTCCAAGGTGAATTGTGTGTTGGCCTTTTAAGAGGGTGCTTGCATTTCTAGCCATCTGTCCCTGGCAGACAACAGTCCTTTTCACAGCCAGATGTTATGCCAGCATCTTTCTCAGTTTTGGTGCTCTCTGCTGGGGGCCCCAGCGTGGTGTTTAGATCCCAGATGCTATTTTAGTTTAATTCCAGTTTGGTCCTGGGACTGTGTCAGTGTTACTTACTCCACCGCCATTTTTAATCTCCTATATGTTTTTAAATCCCCACTCGAGGATTTGTTTATTGATTTTAGGGAGGAAGGGAGAGAGAGAGAGAAACATCACTGGGAGAGGGAAAAAAACATCAATCTGTTGCCTCTTGTACAGGCCCTGACTGGGGATTGAACCGGCAATCTAGGTATGTGCCCTAAACAGGAATTGAACCTGCAACCTTTTATTGGATGACGCTTCAACCACCTGAACCACCTGGCCAAGGGTTATATATTTTTAAGTCTTTTTCTTCATGCTCAGGAACAATATTTTTATGAAAATAAGGAAAGAAAGCCTAAACTTGGTAAAACTGTATTGAGCTCTTATTATGTATAAGATACTGTTCTAAGCACCTTGATGGAAGAGGCATGCACAAATGAGTAAAATCCATCCTTGTCTTCAGGAACTTATAGTCTACTAGGAGAGACATTTGTGTAGATTATTAATATAAAATTGGGTGGTAAACAAAGCACTATAGTGTTGGAGAAGCAACAATTATGTACACTGGGTAGAAATTGGGAAATAATTTGTAGAGAATTGAATTGGACTTTGATGAGGAAGATTTTGGTTAGTAGGTATGAAATTTAATGTGTGCATTTCATAAATTGGGTTGTGTGGGACAGAGAGAGAGAAAATTGGATTGGGTTATTCAGGGCAGAGAGAGTAAATTGGGTGAGAAGACGGTAGATTGAGGGGAAAATAAATAATGAATATAAAACAACTAGCACAATGGATGGCATGTTGTAGGTACTCAAACTTGGCCATTTTCAATTCTACCATATTTACCTCAAGGAGTGTTTTCAAGTTACCAAAAATGACTTGATTTGATGTGAAAAATAAGACATATGCAGTTAAGTTTTTGAAATTTTCTTTACTTATAAGTTGACCTGTTGAGAAAATTGACACTAATATTGGAAAAACCTGCTCTTCTGTGTCAAGGTGGGGACAATGTCTTACTCCTATGATGCTCCCACGGACTTCATCAATTTTACATCTTTGAATGAGGAGGAAGACCCCCAAAACATAGATTCTTGGTTTGGTAAGTGTTTGCTTTCTCTGCCATTTTAAGGGTTAGTGGCTTGCTTTGTTCTGGGGATCTTAAAAAAAGAAGGGGTTGAAAGAAAATAACTAAAATGTAAATTCTTGTCTGCATCAAGATACTTTGTCATCCATGATATGAGAGAAATAATAGAAGTGCCCAGTATTTTAGGAATGAACTATCAGTATAAGACTATGTTATTTTGGGAGAAAGAAACCAAGATGGAGCCATAGGTAAACACCTAAACTGCTGCCTTGCACAACAATTTCAAAACTACAACTAAAAGACAGAACGGACACTATCCAGAACCACAGGAAAGCTGGCTGAGTGGAAATTCTACAACTAGAAGGAAAGAGAAAAGCTCACGGAGAATTGGAGGAACGGCAAAGGGTTGAGGTACATCAAAGGGTCTTTGTGCACACAGAGAGGAAGGGCGGCCGAGAGCCTGGCTGACTTTCTCTGGCTGGAGGGGGAAGGAAGCCCCCGACTGCACTAAACCCCAGTTCCGACTGCACTGAACCCCAATTCTGGGCGAAACCCTGTGGACCCAGGCTGATACAGGGGGAGTCTGGACTGTCAGGTAGAGAGAAAGGCACTCAGAGACCCAGGGGAGACCCGGGGGAGGCCCGGCGGGTAGGGGTCTGGAGGTGCGCGTGTGAGTGTGCACAAAGACTGCGGAGGTTGCCACAGGCTTTCCCTGGCAGAAGGGAGTCGGAAGCTCCTGACTGCACTGAGCCCCAGTTCCAGGCGAGCCCCTGGGAACCCATGCTCTTGTGGGGGGAATCTGGACTCTTGGGCGGAGGCTCGGGATCTGGGGAAGGCAGAGGTCTGGAGGCGCGTGCACGCAAGGGCAGGGCTGACGGGAAGCCAAGACTGTTTGCTCCGCCCTGAGACTCCACCCCATCCAAGCTGAGCACAGAGGCTTTTGCAATTTGGCAAGTCTAATCCTATAAGGCTGTCTCCAGCACCAAACTTCTTCCAGCATAGACACAGCTGATCCTCACAGCCAACTGGCCTGGAGGTCAATTCTTCCAGTGATACCAACAACAATCAAGACTTAACTACAACAAGGCTGTACACACAGTCCACAAAGGGGTGCACCAAGAGTGTCCACTGGGGAGGCTGACCCACTGGGCCATATAGGAAACCTAGCACACAAAGCTACCCTAACAACTCAGGGAAGCAGTGAAAATTCAGAGACAAAGAAACAGATCACAAATGACAGAAATGGAGGAAAACGAACGACTGGTTATAGAATTCAAAACCACAGTTATAAGGCTTTTCAAGAATATCCTAGAAAAGGCCGATAAATATAACGAGACCCTCGAAGATATGAAAAAGGACCAACTACAAATTAAACATACACTGACTGAAATAAAAAATATTATACAGAGACCCAACAACAGACAAGAGGAACGCAAGAATCAAGTCAAAGAATTGAAATACAAAGAAGCAAAAAACAGCCAGAAAAGCAAAAAGAAAAAAGAATCCAAAAAGTTGAAAATAGTGTAAGAAGCCTCTGGGACAACTTCAAGCATACCAACATCAGAATTATGGGGTTGCCAGAAGAAGAGAGAGAGCAAGATACTGAAAACCTATTCGAGGAAATAATGACTGAAAACTTCCCCCACTTGGTGAAAGAAATAGACTTACAAGTCCAAGAAGCGCACAGAACCCCAAACAGAAGAAATCCAAAGAGGACCACACTAAGACACATCAGAATTAAAATGCCAAGAGCAAAAGACAAAGAGAGAGTATTAAAAGCAGAAAGAGAAAAACAGTTAGTTACCTACAAAGGAGCACCCATACAAATGTCAGCTGATTTCTCAACAGAAACTATGCAGGCCAGACGGGAGTGGCAAGAAATATTCAAAGTGATGAATAGCAAGAACCTACAACCAGCATTACTCTACCCAGCAAAGCTATCATTCAGAATTGAAGGGCAGATAAAGAGCTTCACAGATAAGAAAAAGCTAAAGGAGTTCATCACCACCAAACCAGTATTATATGAAATGCTGAAAGGTATTCTTTAAGAAGAGGAAGAAGAAAAAAGTAAAGATAAAAATTATGAACAACAAATACATATCTATCAACAAGTGAACCTAAAAATCAAGTGAATTAAAAATCTGAGGAACAGAATGGACTGGTGAATATAATAGAATCAGGGACATAGGAAGGGAGTGGACTGACAATTCTCAGGGGGAAAGGGACCCTTCAGTCTGCAGGCTGGCACTCTCTCCACTCAGCCAAACTGGCTAGGGCATTCTCACCATAATCTTGATAGTTTTGTTAGTAGGCTGGGGTAGAACAGGCGTTTCACTGCTTTGTGCTGACTTTTAGGCACAGCAGAACATAAGACAAAATTACTGCATAAAGCCTAGTTCTCTTCTTTTCTCACATACCACATACTCCCCTCTCACTATCCTAGTTGAGGAATAACCTTAACTCAGACTATGAGATGTCCCTTTTGAACCCTGCAGAGCTTGGTGGGCTACTCCAGTTTTCTTTAGAAGGAACATGATGTATTTAGGTGGTAGATAAGGCCAGTTCATGCTTGTATGATCCTAACTGTGAATCAAGCAAAGACAAGGAGCTGTTCACAGTGTAGTCTGTACTTCTTTTCTAAAATGCATTATTCACTGTTGCCAGTGTTTTAGTGATAGTTTTCAGAGTCTCTATGTCTGATGTATAATGTATACTCATTTTTTTTTAATCACTAGAATTTTGCTTGTACTTGTCAAATGAGTTAGAAGTGTACTGGTTGGGGGCTTTAGGCCCCATTTTAAGTGCATGGCACTGACTTATTTTGCTTGTGTAGATAATGACATTCTTATCGTTTCACAGAAGAGAAGGCCAATTTGGAGAATAGGTTTCCTGACATGACTCCTATGAGAAAAGCAAATCTTCCACAAGCTATTGTGACACCTTTGAGACCAGGTAAGAGAAAATATTAGAAAAGAGCTTCTTTGCAGAATGGTGGTATTAGGAGCCTGAAGGTACTGGAGGAATTACCTAAATGCTGTATATCCCTTGGTTTATTTTTGGTGAAATGGGCTAAATTATTTCATGGTGAATGGGAAATTAATGATGTGCTACACTTTTATTTTTTTAAAGATTTTTAATCTTTATTTTTCAGATTATTACAGTTGTTCCTCTTTTTTCCCCCCATAGCTCCCCTCCACCTGGTTCCCACCCCACCCTCTGCCCTTAACCGTCCCCCACCCACACACACTGTCCTCATCCATAGGTGTACGATTTTTGTCCAATCTCTTCCCGCACCCCCCCACACCCCTTTCCCCCCGAGAATTGTCAGTCCACTCCCTTTCTATGCCCCTGATTCTATTATATTCACCAGTTTATTCTGTTCATCAGGTTTTTTTTTTATTCAACTTGATTTTTAGATTCACTTGTTGATATATATTTGTTGCTCATAATTTTTATCTTTACCTTTTTCTTCTTCTTCCTCTTCTTAAAGAATACCTTTCAGCATCCTATCTAATAAAAGAGTAATATGCAGATTGACCATCACTCCAACACACAAGGTGACTGCCCCCATGTGGTCAAAGATGGCTGCCCCCATGTGGACACAAGATGGCCACCACAAGATGGCCAGCAGGGGAGGACAGTTGGGAGGGACCAGGCCTGCAAGGGAGGGCAGTTGTGAGCGATGAGGCCAGAAGGGGAGGGCAGTTGGGAGAGAGCAGGCCTGCAAGGGAGGGCAGTTGGGGGCGATCAAGCTTGCAGGGGAGGGCAGATAGGGATGACCAGGCCGACAGAGGAGGGAAGTTGGGGGGGACCCCGGCCTGCAGGGAAGGGCAGTTATGGGGGGGACCCAGGCCTGCAGGGGAGAGCAGTTGGGAGTGACCAGGCTGCAGGGGAGGGCAGTTAGGGGCAAACAGGCTGGCAGGGGAGCAGTTAAGCATCAATCAGGCTGGCAGGCAGAAGTGGTATGGGGCAATCAGGAAGGCAGGCAGGCAAGCAGTTGGGAGCCAGCAGTCCTGGTTTGTGAGAGGGATATACAGTCCTGTTAGGATCGGGCCTAAACGGGCAGTCGGACATCCCTCGAGGGGTCCCAGAATGGAGAGGGTGCAGGCGGGGCTGAGGGACACAAACTCCCGTTCACGAATTTCATGCACTGGGCCTCTAGTTTCATATAATACTGGTTTGGCAGTGGTGAACTCCTTTAGCTTTTTCTTATCTGTGAAGCTCTTTATCTGCCCTTCAATTCTGAATGATAGCTTTGCTGGGTAGAGTAATGTTGGTTGTAGGTTCTTGCTATTCATCACTTTGAATATTTCTTGCCACTCCCGTCTGGCCTGCATAGTTTCTGTTGAGAAATCAGCTGACATTCATGTGGGTGCTCCTTTGTAGGTAACTGTTTTTTTCTTTCTGCTTTTAATACTCTCTCTTTGTCTTTTGCTCTTGGCATTTTAATTCTGGTGTGTCTTAGTGTGATCCTCTTTGGATTTCTTCTGTTTGGGGTTCTCTGTGCTTCCTGTACTTGTAAGTCTTATTTCTTTCACCAGGTGGGGGAAGTTTTCTGTCATTATTTCTTCAAATAGGTTTTCAATATCTTGCTCCCTCTCTTCTTCTGGCACCCCCATAATTCTGATGTTGGTACGCTTGAAGTTGTCCCCAGAGGCTCCTTACACTATCTTCTTATTTTTGGATTCTTTTTTTCTTTTTGCTTTCCCAGTTGGGTGTTTTGCTTCTTTGTATTTCAAATCTTTGTCTTGATTCTTGCGATCCTCTAGTCTGCTGTTGGATCTCTGTGTATTTTTTTAAATTTTAGTCAGTGCATGCTTAATTTCTAGTGGGTCCTTTTTCATATCCTCGAGGGTCTCGCTAAATTTATTGACCTTTTTTAGGAAATTCTTGAAAAACCTTATAACCATGGTTTTGAACTCTATATCCAGTCGTTTGCTTTCCTCCATTTCTGTCATTTGTGACCTGTTTCTTTGTCTCTGCATTTTGGCTGCTTCCCTGAGTTGATAGAGTGGCTTTGTGTGCTAGGTGTCCTATAGGGCTCAGTGGCTTAGCCTCCCCAGTTACCTGGCGTGGGACACTCTTGGTTCACCCCTTTGTGGGCTGTGTGCACAGTCTTGTAGTTAAGCCTTGATTGTTGTTGATATCACTGGGAGGAACTGACCTCCTGGCCAATAGGCTGTGAGGATCAGCTGTGTCTACGCTGGGAGAACTTCTGTGTTGGAGACACCCTTATGAGGCAAGACTTGCTTCAGTGGGGCTTTGGTGTTCACTTAGTCTGCCCCCTGAGTCTGTCCCTTATGGATCTGTGGAGTTGTAATCTGGATGGTCCCACTCTGACCACTGGGTAAAGTGGGTCTTAGATCTCCAAGGAGTTGCAAATTTAGCCTCTGCGTGAGGCCACCCAGCAGGAGCTATGGAGAGATCTGCAGATTCCTCTTCTTTGTTTGGGTTTTGGAGGTGCCCGAGTGATGCCCAGCTGTGAAGCAATGCAAGCTGCTGTGGGGCCTTGGGCCTTCTTTTGGATGTTCTGTGTCTCACTGACTCAGCTGCAGTTTGTTAGGTAAGTTTAGAATTCAAAGGATCAGGCCATTCATATGCAAAAGCCTCTGCGCTGACCTTGCATGGGGTAGAATCTCAGGGCAGAGCAAACAGCAATGGCTTTGTGGGCCGGGATCACAGGGCAGAGCAAGCAGCAATGGCTTCCTGTCAGCCCTGCCCTAAGAGGCCCCTGAGTCTCAGTGTCCTACGGTAATCGCTGCAAGCACCTCTGAGAAAAAACCACCCTCGAGTTTCGCCCGCTTCCAGATAGTCCAGTTTCTCCCCGTATGAGTCTGGGTCCCCAGAGTCTCGCCCAGAACTGGAGCAGTCAGGATTGAGAAAGCCAGCTGCGTACTCAGTTGCCAGCCCTCTCTGTGTGCCCACCTCCGTACTGCTGCCTTCCGTAGCTCCTGTGAGTCTCAGTGTGCTTTTCACTTCCCTTCTACTTGTAGAATTTCCACTCAGCCAGCCTTCCTGTGGTTCTGGATGATGTCTGTTTTGTCTTTTAGCTGTAGTTTTGAAATTGTTGTGCAATCCAGCAGTTCAGATGTTTACCTATGCCGCCATCTTGGTTTCTTTCTTTATTGAATTTTTTTCTGATGTGCTATACTTTTAAAAAAATAATCTCTTGGAACTTAAGCTAACATAGAATTTTTTCTGTCCAACTGGAATTTGATTGCCATATATATAACTATCTTCTTTTTATGACAGTATTTAATGTAACATATGCGTGTGGCTGATAAATAAACCAGTAAGAGAGAAGAATGTACTGCTCTATATTATACAAGCATTCTTTTAGTTGTTTGTCTGATTTTAAAAGATGATTGACATTTAAACTGGTGGTTACTAAATCTGTAGAATATAGTCTATTTGATCAGAACAAAAGAGGCATCCTTTAAGAGGTCACAAATCCATGGGCAGTGCTTTAGAGCCTGCCCACCCTCTACATCGTGGAGGCTGTATTAATACCCCTCAATTCATAATAAAGTCTTGTGCTCATGTTTACACTTAAAAAAAATGTCAAATCCTTGAAAATGACATTTTTTTGAAGTCATAGCTACATTTAGATGTAATTCATACATAGAATTCTACTTAGAGTGTACATTTCCTGTTTTTTTTTTTTTAATATTTTATTGATTTCAGAGAGGAAGGAATATTTGTGCACTGGTGGGGTCCCTTGGCCTGGCTTGTGCCCTATTGCAATCCAGGACCCCTTGGGGGATGTCGGAGAGCCAGCTGTGGCCCGATTTCTGCAGGCCAGGCCAAGGGAACCCAGTGGTGCACGAATCCGTGCACCAGGCCTCTAGTATCCTCCTATATAATAAAGAGGTAATATGCAAATTGACCATCATGCCCTCATAAGATGGCTGTCTATGACCAGGCTGGCAGGGAGCTTAGTGAGGGGCAACCAAATGACTGAACAGGTTGCATGGGGCGACCAGGCGGACAGGCGGGGGGTTAGTGAGGGACGACCAAATGACTGAACAGCAGGCTGTGTGGGCCGACCAGGCTGGCAGGGGGCACCTCCATCCTTCCTTCCACTCAAAAAAAATTAATGGGAAAAAATATCTTCGGGTGGTATTAACAAAAAATAAAAATAAATAAGATGTCATGAGGATGTGTTTGGAATTTTTTTTCTGAGATGGTGCCTAAGGCTAGCAAATAGGAGCCTGGATACTTTATTTTTGCTTCAACCAAAGTAGCTTTATAAATTGGTCTTCTGTGGAACATTTCACTAGAACTAAAGGTTCCATTGCTTAGGAGGGCTATATATGTACACACACATAAAATTTTCAATCCAGAATTCTGTTTTAAGTCATACATATACATGGTGGGGGGAAAAGTGGGTTTACAGTTGTGAGTATGCAAAACACAGTTTATTCATGAGTTATTAATTATTGTATTGTTTTCCATATGAACAACTGTAAACTTACTTTTTCCCCACTGTGTATATCTTATTTTTAACTTATTTTCTTGAGTACTGACTAGTTTTGTTTGCTTTATTTTATTATTTTAAAAAATATATATTTTATTAATTTTTTACAGAGAGGAAGGGAGAGGGATAGAGAGTTAGAAACATCGATGAGAGAGAAACATCGATCAGCTGCCTCCTGCAAAACTCCTACTGAGGATGTGCCCATAACCAAGGTACATGCCCTTGACCGGAATCGAACCTGGGACCTTTCAGTCCGCAGGCCGATACTCTGTCCACTGAGCCAAACCGGTTAGGGCAGTGGTCAGCAAACTCATTAGTCAACAGAGCCAAATATCAACAGTACAACGATTGAAATTTCTTTAGCCAAATTTTTTAAACTTAAACTTCTTCTAATGCCACTTCTTCAAAATAGACTCACCAGGCCGTAGTATTTTGTGGAAGAGCCACACTCAAGGGGCCAAAGAGCTGCATGTGGCTCGCAAGCTGCAGTTTGCCGACCACTGGGTTAGGGCTTAACTTATTTCTTGAGAGAGAGAGAGAGAGAGAGAGAGAGAGAGAGAGAGAGAGAAACATCCATGTGTGAGAAATACCGCTTGGTTGTTTCTCACATGTGCCCCAACCAGACTGGGGATTGAACCCACAACCTGGGTATGTGCCTTGACTGGGAATCAAACCTGCCGCCTTTTGGCGTACAGGAGGACACTCCAACCAACTCAGCCACACTGACCAGGGCTGAGCGCTGACTAGTTTTTACTCTCCTGCAGTTGACAACACTTACTACAAAGAGTCAGAAAAAGAAAATCTGGTGCAACAGTCCATTCCCTCAAATGCTCGTTCTGCCCTGGAAGTCAAGGGAACCACCTCAAGAAGTAATCCATCTCTGCCTCAGAGGTAAGATTGTTTCCGGGACAAAAGTGGTGGTTATACATATTTTTTAAATAAACCTTTATTGTTCAGATTATTACAGTTGTTCCTCTTTTATTCCCCCCATAGCTCCCCTGCAACTGGTTCCCATCCCACCTTCTGCCCTCACCTCCCCCACACTGTCCTCATCCATAGGTATACGATTTTTGTCCAGTCTCTTCCCGCACCCCCCACAGCCCCTTCCCCCTAAGAATTGTCAGTCCACTCCCTTTCTATGCCCCTGATTCTATTATATTCACCAGTTTATACTGTTCATCAGATTTTTTATTCACTTGATTTTTAGATTCACTTGTTGATAGACATGTATTTGTTGTTCATAATTTTTATCTTTACCTTTTTCTTGTTCCTCTTTTTACAGAATACCCTTTAGCATTTCATATAATACTGGTTTGACGGTGATGAACTCCTTTAGCTTTTTCTTATCTGTGAAGGTCTTTATCTGGCCTTCAATTCTGAATAATAGCTTTGCTGGGTAGAGTAATGTTGGTTGTAGGTTCTTCCTATTCATCACTTTGAATATTTCTTGCCTCTCCTGTCTGGCCTGCATAGTTTCTGTTGGGAAATCCGCTGACAGTCGTATGGGTGCTCCCTTGTAGGTAATTAACTGTTTTTCTCTTTCTGCTTTTAATACTCTCTCTTTGTCTTTTGCTCTTGGCATTTTAGTTCTGATGTGTCTTGGTGTGGTCCTCTTTGGATTCCTTTTGTTTGGGGTTCTGTGCGCTTCCTGGACTTGTAAGTCTATTTCTTTCACCAGTTGGGGGAAGTTTTCTGTCATTATTTCTTCAAATAGGTTTTCAATGTCTTGCTCTCTCTCCTCTTCTGGCACCCCCATAATTCTGATGTTGGTACGCTTGAAGTTGTCCCAGAGGCTCCTTACACTATCTTCTTATTTTTGGATTCTTTTTTCATTTTGCTTTTCCGGTTGGGTGTTTTTTGCTTCTTTGTATTTCAAATCTTTGATTTGATTCTTGTGATCCTCTAGTCTGCTGTTGGATCTCTGTATATTATTCCTTATTTAAGTCAGTGTATGCTTAATTTCTAGTTGGTCCTTTTTCATATCCTCGAGGGAGTCACTAAATTTGTCAGCGTTTTCTAGAAAATTCTTGAAAAACCTTATAACCATGGTTTTGAACTCTATATCCAGTCGTTTGCTTTCCTCCATTTCTGTCATTTGTGATGTTTCTTTGTCTCCACATTTTGGCTGCTTCCCTGAGTTGATAGAGTGGCTTTGTGTGCTAGGTGTCCTATAGGGCTCAGTGGCTCAGCCTCCCCAGGGTGGACACTCTTGGTGCTCCCCTCTGTGGGCTGTGTGCACAGTCTTGTTGTAGTTAAGCCTTGATTGTTTTTTGCTATCACTAGGAGGTATTGACCTCCAGGCAAATTGGTTGTGATGACCAGTTGTGTCTATGATGGGAGAACTTATGTGCTGGAGACATCCTTATGGGGCAGGACTTGATTCAGTAGGGCTTTGGTGCTCAGAGACTGCCCCCTAAGTGTATCCCTTATGGATCTGTGGAGTTGTAATCTGGATGGTCCCACTCTGACCACTGGGTAAAGTGGGTCTTGGATTTCCAAGGAGTTGCAAATTTAGCCTCTGCGTGAGGCCACCCAGCAGGAGCTATGGAGAGATCTGCAGATTCCTCTTCTTTGTCTGGGGTTTGGAGGTGCCCGAGTGATGCCCAGCTGTGAAGCAATGCAAGCTGCTGTGGAGCCTTGGAAGTTCTGGTGCTCTCTGACCCAGCTGCAGTTTGTTAGGTAATTTTAGATTGTAAAGTGTCAGGCAATTCATATGCAAAAGCCTTTGCGCACAGCTGGCGTGGGGTTGTAAATTGGGTGGGATGGGGTCTCAGGGAATCAACAGGGTGGAGCACACAGCAATGGCTGACCTTCAGCATTGCCCTAAGAGGCCCCTGGGTCTCAGTGTCCCATGGCAATCGCTGCAAGCACCTCTGAGAGAAAGCCGCCCTTGAGTTCCGGCCCGATGCCAGACAGTCCATTTTCTCCCCGTATGAGTCTGGGTCCCCAGAGTCTCTTCCGGAACTGGATTTCAGAGCAGTCGGGAGCTTTTGTCTCCCTCTGGATTGAGAAAGCCAGCTGCATACTCAGTTGCCAGCCCTCTCTGCGCGCCCACCTCCATACCTCTGCCTTCTGCAGCTCCTGTGAGTCTCAGTGTGCTTTTCTCTTCCCTTCTAGTTGTAGAATTTCCACTCAGTCAGCCTTCCTGTGGTTCTGGATGATGTCCGTTTTGTCTTTTAGTTGTGTTGGCTATATTAATGATGTTCAAAGAATAGTTTCCTGGACAGAGTATCTACTAGGTGTGCCATACTTTATGAGACTCTTTATGTTACTTTATTTAATCTTCATAACATTTATGAGATGTAGGTAATATGTTTCATTTGTGATAATGGCTCAGAAGTTACTAAGTTATTTGTCTATGGTAACTTTATTTCAGAGCTAGGATTCAAACTGATAAGTGTGGTTCCAAAACCCTTGCTCTTTGCACCATCAACACAGTTGCAATTTTAGATTTATTTTTATGGCTATTTGACAGAATTTTTTTTTTTTTTTAACACCCCATTGTATGTAAACTTTCTAAGGGCAACTTTAACTTATCTGTAGTCCTTAACAGTGTCTGGCTGGAGCAGAAGCTCAATAAATACTTGGTGAATGAACGAATGGATGGGTGGGTAGATTAAACTGCAATCTTTACTAGCAATCTCAGAGCTTTCACCATCTAATAATTAACCACCCCTGCAGAGTTTAAATTGCAGGACTATTAATTGCTTTATACTTTGGCGTCACTTAGAATATCTCAAAAAGAATGGTAGAGTATTTATAATATTATTGCTCAGAAATAATGAAATTACCTTTTGCAAAGCCTTATGCTGGCATAAGGGTATCACTTTTGAGGATATCACGAGCTTATACTAATCTCTAGTAAAGAAGCCCATTTTAATCAGAGAATTCTATGAAATCTCAACTAGGTATGTATCACAGGCTGACGAGATTGCTATTGGTTGATTCAGTGGTTTCTGTTCCATGTTTAGATTGTGAAGTAGGACTATAGAAAAGAGACCCAGTGTCCTATAGATTCCTTCAGAATCCAAGAAACTGTTAGTGTCTTGGCTTTTCTGTTTTGTATATGTATATGATTACAAAAATTTTTCCTCATCCTGACTGAATTCTAGAATGCTTTTTGGAAATGATGGTATGATAGAAGATATCTTCTGTCAGAAGATCTGCCTGAATATTTTTTTTCCTTAGGGGCATGTACCCTCAGCTTTTCAAAACCTTAGTTTATTGAGAATAAGGGAGCTAATTGTAAGAAAGGTCCAAATAAGTTAATATGTACTTTGTAAATGATACTGCGTTATGAAAATGCATAATAAGCCTTGCTGCTGTTGCTCAGTGGTTAGATTGTTGGCCCATACACCTGAGGGTCTCAGGCACATACCTGGGTTGCAGGCTCAATCCCCGGCCCCATTTGGGGAGTGTATGGGACATAACCAGTCAATGTGTCTCTCTCTTTCTCTCTCCCTCTTTCTCCCTTCCCCCCCTTCCGTTCCATTCTCTAAAAATCATTGGAAAAACATATCCTCAGGTGAGGATAATAAAAAAAGAAAATGCATAATAAGAAGTAAAATGTGCATTATTTCAGATCTTAGATTTATCTTAATCAGAGATGTCCAATCTAGAAAGGAACAGCACATGGAAATAGGATGGTGTAGACAATCATACAAATTCCCTACTATTTTATTTCACAGTAGAGACCTGGTGTACAAAATTTGTGCACGGGTAGGGTCCTAGTGCTGGCCAGCAAACAGTTCCGATCAGGGCCTTCCTTCCCCTGGCTGCCGGCTGCTGGCCAAGGCCGTCCATTGTTCACACCGCCCCCTGGTAGTCAGCACATGTCATAGTGAGTGTTGAACTTCTGGTTGGTTGAACTCCTGAGGGGACAATTTGCATATTAGCCTTTTATTATATAGGATAGTTTAGATGGATAGGCTGAAAGATGGCCAAAACTACTTTGACACAGAAGTTAAGAATCAACAAGTCTGTAATAATAATTTTTCCATGGAGGTGTTACTTTACCAGTGAGACCAGTGAAATAAAATAGAAACTCAGTTTCCCATGTATGGGCATTGTATATGACAAAGAGAATACTGTAGACCTGTGGGGAAAGTGGTTTGTTTTTTTCTTTTTTTAACTTTCCTTAATTAAATACTTGGACAATGGATATCCAAGTAGAATAAAAATAAAGCTTAGTCTCTACCTCATTATATAAAACGGTCAGTTCTAGATTATAGATCTAAATGTGAAAGCTAATACTCATATAAGGCAATATAGGAGAATATAGTTATGAGCTTATATAAGAAAATATAGGAGAATATAGTTATGAGCTTAGAATAGGTATATTTTGAATAGGATACACATAGAAAAGCACTGACCATAATGGGGAACGGGGTTGATGTATTTTGAGCACTGTTAATCAAATGATACTATAAAGAGTAAAAAAGCCAGCCCCCATAGTGGGAAAAGATATTTGTAACATAAAATTTACAAAGGACTCATTTGTAGTATGCAGAGTCTCTACTAATCAATTAGGAAAGGATTAACAATCTACAGAAAGCAAGCAAGAGACTTGAATTACTTAGCACTTTATGAAAAAGGATAACCAAGTGGCCAGTAAACATGTGAAAAGTTGCTCAGTCCACTGGTAATCAAGGAAAAGCAAAATAAAACCACAGTGAAGGTCTACATATCATTTAATATGGCTATAATTAAATCATCTGATAATACCTAGTTCAGGAGGCAAAAAAGCTAGTGTTCAGGAGGATGTAGACTCTTATAAACTTGCCAGTGTAAGCATAAATTGATTCAAGCACTTTGGAAAAACGACTTCAGTTGTTTTAACCAATGTCCTATGACCCAGAAATCTTACAACTTAAGATGTCCAACAGCAGCATGTGTACGTCTGCACCAAGAACATGAGAATCAACAGTAGACTGGTACATTCATACAATGAATGCATCATTGAAAACTGAATTAAAGCTACATGAATCAATGTGGTTGAATCTCACAAACATAATGATGGGTGGAATAAATGAGACAGAAAAAAAATACTTGCAGGAGTCTGATTACATTACATAAAGGTTTATTTTTTTTGTTTCTTTCCTTAATGTACCATGCTTGCATGGTAACATGATAAAGAAAAAGTAATGATTACTATAAGACAAGTCAAGATAGCTGCTTCCAGTGTTCTGTTTCTTAGCTTAGGTCATGATTTCATTTTGTAATCTTTTAACTTTTGTTTTGTGCATTTTTTGGTATGTGTTATATTTTAACTGTGTGGCTAAAAGTAAAAGGAGAAAATAAAGACTACAGTCAGTTTCCAGGAGCTCTGATCCCTAATTTCAATTCTGACAGCAGTTAGTTATGTAACAGGGTTGGTCAAGTCACCTTATCTTTTTTTTTTTTTTTTTTACTTTTCTCACTTATGAAAGAAGGAATTCTGCTAGGTGATTGCCAGTGTTTTAAAAAAATCTCAGCTTTATTGATGTCTAATTTACAAGTACCAATGCATTTAAGTACTAATATTTATGATGAAATTTTGAAAACTATCAGTAAAACAAGAGATTAGACGTTTAGAGTTGAAATACCACTAAACTTTTTATAGCCCTTTGTAGTTTGACATACTTTCACATTTCTGAAGAACATTTACTATCTGTAGGAGATATATTCATTTCAGATAAATTTTTGTCAATTCCTCTACCATAGAAGATCTGTTAGACTCTCTGCTCAGAAAGCTTTGGCACAGAAAGAAAAACACCATGTGAAAACGAAAGCCAAGAGATGTACTACTCCTGTAATCGTCAGTGAAACTCCACCCTCCAAAAGAATGAAAGTGTAAGTAGCCACAGTTTTTGACAGTTGGCCTAGATTTTACCTCTGTTTGCTCCTGAGGTTAATAGTAAGCAGAATATATGGTGTTCTTATTTTTATCAGTTAGGAATGCATTTTACCTGTTCAGCTAGAGTGGTTTACAGACTAGTTATTTATTTGTTTCACAGAAGTTTTGGTTTGGTGGTTGAACAATGCTAGGGCATCATCTCTGTGAGTCAGCTTTTATTTCTTGCTTGTTCCTCAAGATGGCTGCTCTGTTTCTTAGCTTCTTCCTTGTGTTTGTTGCCTCGTTGCCACAAGATAGCTGCCACATCTCTAGGTATCAAGAAGGAGGCAAAGGAAAAGGGGCAGCACCATCGTATCACAAAAGTAAAATATTTTCTAGAATCTCTTGTTATTATCTTAGTTGCCGATTGTATCATGGATCCCTCCTAGTTGCAGTAGAGACTATTGATGCAAACACAATACTTTGCCTTTTTCCATTGTCGCCCCAAACAAAATTGGAGTTCTGTTAATAAAAAAGAAAATGGAATAGATATTGGGAAGGCAACCAGCTGTCTGGCATTTGTGCATTTGATGATGAACAGTTGGAATCCCTCTTATCCTCTTGAACCTTCACCAGACAACTCTTACCTTGACTTCTATTAGTATTCCTGAAGTTTACCTGTTAGAGGTGACCTGATAACCACTAGTTACCTACTAGTAGTGGAATCTTGTGGTTGAAGTATGCTTGTTGTCTCAGAGAGAAAATTAAAGTCATATTCGATAGATTTGGGGAGGAGGCTAGAGCAGGGTATAATTTAGGGAATTAAGAGGATATTTTTTGTTCTTTTGAACTCAAGTTCTAATCAAAAGAAGTCAGAAGATGAGGAAGATGGCATTGCTCCTCGTCAAGATACTTCTGGAAAGAATGAGTCTTCCCCAGAGAAAGCTAAGGACAGACGTACTGTGCCTTGTATACCACCTGTAAGGTATGCTTCTTTCCTAAATTTAAAACTGAGTCAATAGAGGAAAATTGCAAATGGGTACATCTCCAGTCTATTTGTTGTACATGGACATTGGGAAACTTCTGAGGCTATAACCATGGTGAGGTGAATTGTTTTATAACCCGGTGAGCACTCAAGTCTTAAACATTGGGAAAAATATATTATTATTAAAGCAAATTAAAAGAAATATAAAAGGAAAAAGTAAAGGTTCTTACTATCCAACTTGAATGTTTTTATTTCGCCAAGCTCCCTTCTGGTTTTATTCAAGTAAAATACATATTTTCCCAATCAGTATATAAACAACCTTTGGCTTTGCTTTATTCACTCACCATAAGACTTTTATTTATTTTTCTGTACTACTATAAAATCTTTACATTTGTCCTCTTTTGGTAGATTGTTAATATTCTCATTATATTTAAACATTTTCTGTTGAAAATGCAGTTTCTAATTTTTTTTAAAATAAATCTTTATTGTTCAGATTACAGGTGTTCCTCTTTTTGTTTTTCCCCTATAGCTCCCCTCCACCTGATTCCCCACCCCACCCTACCCCATGCCCTTACCCCCTGCCACTGTCTTCATCCATAGGAGTAAGATTTTTGTCCAATCTCTTCCCGCACCACTCACACCCGCTTCCCCCTGAGAATTGTCAGTCCACTCCCTTTCTATGTCCCTGATTCTATTATATTCACCAGTCCATTCTGTTCCTCAGATTTTTTATTTACTTGATTTTTAGATTCACTTGTTGGTAGGTATGGATTTGATGTCATTTTGTTGTTCATAATTTTTATCTTTACCTTTTTCTTCTTCTTCCTCTTCTTAAAGAATACCCTTCAGCATTTCATGTAATCCTGGTTTGGTGGCGATGAACTCCTTTAGCTTTTTCTTGTCTGTGAAGCTCTTTATCTGACCTTCAACTCTGAATGATAGCTTTGCTGGGTAGAGTAATCTTGGTTGTAGTTTCTTGCTGTTCATCACTTTGAATATTTCTTGCCACTCCCTTCTGGCCTGCATAGTTTCTGCTGAGAAATCAGCTGACAGTCGGATGGGTACTCCCTTGTAGGTAACTAACCGTTTTTCTCTTGCTGCTTTCAAGATTCTCTCGTTGTCTTTTGCCCTTGGCATTTTAATTATGATGTGTCTTGGTGTGGTCCTCTTTGCATTCCTTTTGTTTGGGGTTCTGTGCGCTTCCTATACTTGTAAGTCTATTTCTTTCACCAGGTAGGGACAGTTTTCTGTCATTATTTCTTCTAATAGGTTTTCAGTATTTTGCTCTCTCTCTTCTTCTGGCACCCCAAAAATTTGGATGTTGGTACGCTTGAAGTTGTCCCAGAGGCTCCTTACACTATCTTCATATTTTTGGGTTCTTTTTTCTTTTTGTTTTTCTGGTTGGGTGTTTTTTGTTTCCTCATATTTCAGATCTTTGGTTTGATTCTTGGGGTACGTTGATCTACAGTTGAGTTTCTGTATATTCTTTATTTTAGACAGTGTATGCTTCGTTTCTGACTGGTCCTTTTCCATTTTTTTGGCATTCTCATTAAGGTCCTTGAAGGTCTCACTAAGCTCCTCAGAAGTGTCATCAAGTTTCTTGTGGTTTTTAGAAGATTCTTGAGTAACCTTATAAATGTGGTTCTGAACTCTATGTCGTCCAGTAGTTTGCTTTCCTCCGTTTCATTCGTGACATGTTTCTTTGTTTCCGCATTTTGGCTGCTTCCCTGTGTTGATGAAGTGGCTTTGTGTGGTAGGTGACTTATAGGGGGCAGTAGCTCAGCCTCCCCAATCACCTGATGTGGATGCTCTTGGTACACCCCTTTGTGGGCTGAGTGCAAAGTCTTGGTGTAGTTAAGCCTTAATTGCTGTTGGTACACTGGGAGGAATTGACCTCCAGGCCAATCGGCTGTGAGGACTCGCTGTGTCTATAAGAACTGCTGTGCTGGAGACACGCTTATGGTGCAGGACTTGTTTCAGTGGGGCTTTGGTGCTCGCTGAGTCTGCCTCTTGAATGTGTCACTTATGGATGTGAGGAGTTGCAATCTGGTTTCTCACACTGACCACTAGGTATACTGGCTTCTGGATCTCCAATGGGGTGCAGGTCAGCTATTGTCTGAGTCCACCCAGCAGGAGCTACAGCGAGAGCTACAGTTTTCTCCTCTTTGCTTGGGGTTTGGAGGTTTTGGAGCTGTCTGACCCAGGCTGCAAGTTTGCTAGGTTAAGCTGCGATAGGGCAGGCCTTTCTTATGCTAATGCTGCTGCTTGGAGCTTGGGTGGGTTTGTAGGTTGTGTGGGGCGGGGTCTCAGGGCGTCACTAGGCTAGGGCGTGGCAAACAGAGATGGCTGCTAGTTAGCCGGCTCTGTGTCTCCGACTGCGTCCCGTGCCCCAGCGCAGTAAACAATTCTTGCGCGCAGCTTTGCAAGCAGGCCCCTCTCACTTTCCGACCCGGTGGCAGACAATCCAGCTTCTCCCCGTAGGAGTTTGGGTCCCCCGCGTCTCCCCAGAAACTGTATTTCAGAGTAATCAGGGGCTTGTCTCCCTTTGGGTTGAAAAAAGAAACACCTGCCGCCAGCCCAGATCACGCGCCTCTGTACCTCGGCTTTTCAGCGCTTCTGCACGTCTCAATGCTCTTTTCTCTTTCCTTCTAGTTGTAGAACTTCCACTGAGCCAGCTTTCCCGTGGTTCTAGGTGATAGATGTTTTGTCTTTTAGTTGTAGTTTTGAAATTGTTGTGCGAGGCAGCAGTTTAGGTGTTTACCTACGCCACCATCTTGGATTCTCTCCAGTTTCTAATTTTTTATTCTAAGTAGTTAGTGAACATCTTTATAGGCAGAGCTTTTTCTTTAGTGTAATCTCAATTGCTAGTTTTATGGCTATTAATATATATTGCCAATTTTATTTTAGAAAAGAATATATAAATTTACAGTGCCATTAGTTTTGAATATTATTATTTCCTTGTTTCATCTGCATTGAATGTTTTTACTTTCAAAATTTTTCCTGCCACCATAGTCAGTTTGGCTTAATGGATAGACCAGTGGTCGGCAAACTCATTAGTCAACAGAGCCAAATATAAACAGTACAACGATTGAAATTTCTTTTGAGAGCCGAAAACAGACTTCTGCGCATGGGCCACAAAGTTTCAATCGCACTGTACGTGCACGCCCGCACGTGGTATTTTGTGGAAAAGCCACACTCAAGGGGCCAAAGATTCGCACGTGGCTCACAAGCCGCAGTTTGCTAACCAGTGGGATAGACCATTGGCCTGCAGAGTGAGGGCTCCCAGGTTTGATTCCGTCAAGGACCGTCCGGGTTGTGGGCTCAACCCTCAGTAGGAGGGGATGTGCAGGAGGCAGCCGATCAGTGATTTTCTCTCATCATTGATGTTTCTATCTCTCTTCCTCTCTGAAATCAATAAAAATATATTTTAAAAAAATGTTCCTGCCCTGCCCTGTGTGGCTCAGTTGGTTGAGTACCAAAAGGTGCCTGTTCGATTTCCCGTCAAACCCCCGTCATCAGGGTGCGTGTGGGAGGCAACAGATCGATGCTTCTCTCTCACATTGATATTTCTCTCTTGCTCTCTTTCTCTTCCTTTCCCTCCCTGCTCTCTCTAAAATATCAGTAAAAGATGTTCCACATTTAATTGCTATATTGTTGATGGCATTTAATTATTTTAATTTGTATTTACCTGATTGCTGACAACATTGTATTACTGTTATTGTAACATCTTTTCATATTTCCTCTTGAGTGAATTTTTTGTTTCCTTTTCTGTTTGTTACTAAGAATGGCTACTCTAACTGGAATGTTTACTATGTGTCAGGTACTAAGAAACATTATCTTACTTAATAGTCAAAAACATTCTGTGAAGATGAGTATATTCCTTATTTTACAGTGAAGTCACCTCAGACTCAGGTTAAGTCATTTTCTCAGGATCACATAGGCAGAAAATGAAATGACAGGGATGAGATTTGAACTCTTTGGCTTTATTCCTAAGTCTATTCTCTCTATCACTGTATATGTTCTGTATATATTATTAACCTTTGGACATATTTGTTGCAAAGATTTTTCCCATTCTAGTGGTATTTTAATTTTAGCCTTTCTGGTGGCAAAAAGCTAATCACGTCATAGTCTAATTTGTGGATCTTTTGGAACATCTTGTCTCTTTTAGCTATTTTTTGAAAATTTGTTCAGTATTTAGGTATAAATTGTGCATCTGGATTATTTTTTCCAAACACTTATCTAATCAAGTTTTTGTTTGGGTGATTATTGTATCACAGGTTTAAAAATCTAATCTATATAATGCCTTTAGATTATTTTGAACCATTGAGCCTCTTTCTCCTCCCTTATCTCCTTTATTGATTTGCCCTTTAGACAGAAACTTCTAAAAAGTACTGAGGAGCAAGAGTTGGAGAAGAGCATGAAAATGCAGCAGGAGGTGATGGAGATGCGGAAAAAGAATGAAGAATTCAAGAAATTTGCTCTTGCTGGAGCAGGTCAGCTTGGCTTTGGTTGAGTCTGATTTATGAGGTGGTGCTTCTCATATTCTTGGTCGGGTGTTTTTTTTTAAGTTTCTATAGCAAAAGAGTCTTTCTTAGTCAGTAGTTGGCATAAAATAATGTTTATTTAGAAGTCTGGACCATCCCAATGATCATTCCCTAGAACATTTTACATACATTGACCCTTTCTTAGAGCATACTGTTCCTTCTCTAACTGTAGAAGTCATACCAATCTTTTGAGACCTTTTCCCATGAGGACTTCCTTCATTTCTTAAAGTAGAATTGATTTCTCCCTCCTTTTTCCTAATTCTTTTTATTTAGAGTAGAAAAGAGGGACTAGGATTAAGACAGGAGATAAAGCAATTGGGCAGGCCAGTTGTTTTCCCATTTTATCCTTGGTAGAAGAAGAGGAAGGGGAATGAATTCATTTGTGGCTGTGGAGGAAAAGTATGACTGAGGGAATTGAAGGATCAGAGCTCTGCTTTGCTCTTGCATAGTTATTGGTGGAGTTGAAACTATAAAGCCCTGCTTACTGGTTGAAGGAAGCACTCCTGGAGTTTATAATGTTTCCTTCTTAGAGATGTTTAGTTAAGTGTGCCTTTTTAAAAAATATTTTTATTGATATTTAGGGAGAGAGAGAGAGAGGAGCATTGACGAGAGAGAAACATTGATTGGCTGCCTTCTGCATGGCCCCCACCTCAGATCAAGCCAGCAGCCTGGGCACGTGCCCTGACCAGGAATCAACCAGTGACTTTGTGGTGCTGCATGGATAGCTGCTCAACCATTGGACCACACCAGCAGGGCTAGTTAAGTGTGATTTTTAAAGTCAATTGAGAGCTTTGCCTATCAAAAATATTCCAGCTACTCATTGTCTTCAGACCTATGGCCACACCTGGGAGATGGGATTTTTCTCCTCTTTAACAGTTGGCATCTGACCAAAGGGCCTCAGCTTCAGCAGTACTCAACTCAATGAATAAGGCACATATATTGGTGTCCTTAGTACTGTTTCAAATATTGGGTTATATGTAAAGAGTGAACAAAGTTAGATCCATGGCAATAGGAAGACCAAAAAGACTGGATAAAGGGACATTTACTAATGTTCTCTGTTCTTAGTGTAACATGAGTGTTTTGCTCTGCTTCTCATTCAGGACAACCTGTGAAGAAAACAGTGAGCCAGGTAACCAAATCAGTCAACTTCCACTTTCGCACAGATGAGCGAATCAAACAACATCCTAGGAACCAGGAGGAGTATAAGGAAGTGAACTTTACATCAGAACTGCGAAAGCATCCTCCATCTCCTGTAAGTTGATGGACTAAGTGAATATTCCTCTTACTAATTTAGTGAGGATTTCAGCTGTAACATTTGTGGTCACCACTTACAATAATATAATTGAATTAAGATCTAAATTCTCACTTTGCCTCCTGTTAGCTCTGTGATCTTGGATAAATTACTGTCTCTCTGGGAACCATCTTGCTAAGTTGCTGTGCAAACTGAATTGAGAATATACACAAAACACATAGGATTATGGGTGGCAAATCATAAGCACAGGCTTGATACAGCTTGTGTGCTGTTACAAAATTCTTGAAAAAGTCTTGTTTGCAAAGCTGTGTACAAAATATAATATCATTTATGGGGAAAATGGCTTTGGGGTGACCACTCAAATCATATGCAGTTTTGTTACTGGAGCACTAACAAAAACAGTAACAATCCTAAATAAAAATTCTAGTACTAAGAATCTCTACTTGCAATTTCAGTCATCATTATCATTTGTTAGTCAGTCTTTCAGTCTTAAACCCTGGGTGTGTTCTTTCTTTGAGATGTAGGTTCTGGAAAAGTGTTTTCAGTCAGAGACCAATTTAATCAAAATCAGTGTTCCAAGGAGTAGGCTTTTTGACTCAGTTTTTGGGAAGGGTGTGTAAGAGTCTGATTCAGACTTTTATACACTTGACCTGATCACTCCCAGAATCCTAATCAATTTTTTAAAATGGATTAGGGATAGAGAACCTTTTAAGCTTTTTTGGTTCATTCTTATTCTAAAAAGATTTGCTCTTGATTGCTTTAAAACATTAACATACTTATGTAAAAAATCACTTTATGTACTATTGTAAAACAATTTGCTAAGTGCTAGATTATTTCTTCCTTTTTTTTTTTTTTTTTTCCCCAAAGATGGGAATAGACTGGTTATAACCTATGCTCAAAGACTTCAGAGTAATAATCCTGGTTTTACACCAGCTCTTTTCCTTTTGATTCTCTGCTGAATGTGTGACTTGTGGTACATCTGAGCTTCTTTAACGTTTCATCGGGGGACAACTTCTTCCTTTACAGGCCCGAGTGACTAAGGGATGCACCATTATAAAGCCTTTCAACCTGTCCCAAGGAAAGAAAAGAAAATTTGATGAAACAGCTTCTACATATGTACCTATTGCACAGCAGGTCCAAGCCTTCTATAAAGGAACCCCTAACAGATATCACTTGAGGAGCAAGAAGGATGATATTAGTAAGTTTCTTACCGATATCATAACTGGCTGGAGTCTCCCCTAGAATTCCTTTTGCTGAATCTTAGACACAAAGTTGCCTTTAGTTGATATCCCAGTTTTTGAACTAAAGTATATGCAGACAACTAATTTATTGTTGAGCATTTCCTCTAACCACCCAACTGTCTCTCCATTTATGCCTATCAATCACCTTGATCCTTCTGGTCAGTAATGGGCTAAGGGGAATCAAAGATATTTTTGCTATATATCAAAGTGTTATGGTGCATTTATTTATTCATTCAAGGTTGTTGTGTGCTTTTTGTTCAGTGATTCAACAAGTTTCTTTTACTACTACAAACCAAGTACTTTGTTGCGTGTTGAGGGTATAGAAGTGAACAAAATGGACTTGCTACTCAACATCAAGTTCTAATTCAGTGAGAGAGATGAACAAATAGATCATTACAAATTATTCTAAGTGCTATGAAAGTGAAAGGAGATGTCAGAGTTAAAAGATGTGGGAGATAGGTAGAGTGTGCCTGCATACTAAGAAGTTCCTGGCAGAGAAAGAAGTTGAAAATAGAGGAGAAAAAGAAGATAATCAATGGTCAAATCCCTGCACAGGCAGGTAGAGAAGGAATACTTACCATAGCTCTCATTCTTTGAAAGGAGGATGGAAGAGTGAGAAGGAGTGAAAATGCTGGTGGGTGTATACTAGTAGATTTGGTGGTGAATTCTCATTTGAGAGAATTCTAATAGTTTCTATTTTTTATGAAAATACTATAAGAAGGAAGGTAAAAAAGTTTGAAAAATAGTAGTATAAAATAGTTGTCCAGCGTATAAGGCTAGCATTATGGATAAAGCAGAATCTGGTCATTTTGCCTTTGAAGGTCTCAGTTTTTTCTGCCCTTGTATAGCCATTGTTTAGTGCTGTGTCAGATAGCCAGACAAGCTTAATACTGTTCATTTATCAAATTTTGTATTAGTGAAAATAATAAAATATCTTTTTTTATCCTAATGGAAATTTAAATATTAAACATGACTTTTCAAATAATATATGACTTTTAGACTCAGATATGTCCTGCTCTTATAATCTCAGTCCTGACAAATTACAGAAAGTAATTTTTATTTAAAACTTTTTACAGTGATAACTAAATAATGGTTATGTATATACTTAAAGGCTGGCTTCTTTATAAAAGAAATAGATTTGGCTTCTACCTTCTTATGTGATATGAATTAGAGAACTCAATTTACATAATAAAACTGACATGGTTGCCCGACTCAGCAAATCAGTATTTTCTATGAGTAGTAATAATGGTCTTTTTTTAAAAAAAATTACTGAATTTATTGGGGGAACATTGGGCAATGATCTTAATATTGATGCTTTGATATAGGTTTTTTTACTTTGTCCATTTAACTTTCTATGTAAGGTAGTCTTGATACTTCGATATAGATGCTTTTAGGGAGCTTATAAAATTGGGAATTATTGCTTGGTCTTTAGAAAGGCCTTATTTTAAAAGCTGGAATAAGTAAAAATCTTACTTGTCATTAATCAAAATAGTTGGCATTGCCGATAGAAAGGCAGTATAGGCCTATGTATTGATAAGGAATTCATCAGACATTGGTGGTTTTTAAGTTCAGAAGATAATAGTAGAGTTTACCAAAAGGCTACCGTCATCATACCCCTCAGTAAAGAGTGATAGGGAAGAAGGGACTGCATATTTGTCAGGTTGACTGATGTGAACTGAGCTGAATCTGGGCTGCCAAGATGAGTTAGCACCTACAGGTAAATGGGGTCTTGGGGAGCCAGGTGAATGTTTCTGATCTCGGTTTACAGCTCTGTTACCCACCAAATCTACTGTGGCCAAGATTGTCACAGAACCACAGACTCCTGTGTTGCAAACCAAACAGCGCACAAGGCCTGTGACCTGCAAAAGTGCAGCGGATCTGGAGGCCGAGGAGCTTGAGAAACTGCAACAGTAAGTACCACTGGCAGTGTTTGAGGAAGAGTTTAAGAAACTGCCTACTCTCTTTTCAGTTCTATAAGGGGACAGTTGCTATTTTTCATGCCATGGGAATTTATGGCATTTGAGTTATCAGCTCTGTAGGCTGTGTCCCTGCCTCTATGACAGTCTTGAAAGTGGGAATATAGAGATGTCCTGGAGTGTAAACTGGTAAAAAGCTAATGCAGAGGTTTGGGTGGGAGAAATTATGATTCCAATTAGGGAGTGTCCTCTGGGGTTAGTTTAGGTAGATCCTACTCTTTCATGGCTACCCAAGGGTTTGTTCAAGGGAGGAAACTGGAACTTAATGTGGTTAGCACTGGAGTTTGTCTCATATATCCTCTTTCCATTTCTTTTTGTACTTCTTTTGAGAACGGGGAGTTTCCCCTGTGAAGAGAAACCCCAATCATTAAAGTGGTGGGAATGTTAGGATTTTCTTATTCTTTGCTCTGGAGGTAGAAATAATGGCTATGGAGAGAAATTTTGCTCTTCATGATGGCTAAGCTTAATGATTATTGTTTTTCTGTTTGGCCTACTTTGTTGTTTATATATATTTTTTAATTATTAAAATTTTTTGGGGGATGGCATTTAAATTCTCACAGATATAAATTCAAAGCAAGGGAACTTGATCCCAGAATTCTTGAAGGTGGGCCCATCTTGCCCAAGAAACCACCTGTGAAGCCACCCACTCAGCCTATTGGCTTTGATTTAGAAATTGAGAAAAGAATCCAGGAGCGCGAGTCAAAGAAGAAATCAGAGGATGAACACTTTGAATTTCATTCCAGACCTTGCCCGACTAAGATCTTGGAAGATGTTGTGGTAAGAATGGTTGAGGCCCTGCATGCTGACAAAATTGTCCTGCTTATGACCAAATATCCACCCACTTATACATATTTGAATATATACCATGATCAGGGCATCATATTAGGAGTTGTAGGTTATAAAGAGACATATCAGAGGTGGATTTTGTTTTCAGGAAACTTAACGTCCAATAAGGGAGACAACGTATGTGTAAGTAATATAAAACGAGATAGAAGTGTTCAAAGAGAGATGGCAGTTAGAAGAATTATAGGAATTCAAAGGAGATAATGATCTCTTCCAGGTGGAAGGTTCAGGGAATGATTTTGGGAGGAGGAAGCATTTGACTTCATCCTTGACAATATGGAGTAATAGTCATCCTCATCATGTTGTCACTGTTGTAATAGTTGACACTCTCAGTATGTGCCAGGCACTGCCCTAAGCCCTTTTCATATATTAAGCCATTCATGTTGACCATGGCCTCTCCAGGTGGTTTAGTCTAATTATCTCCAGTTTGAGTTGAGGTAGTTGAGGCCCAGAGAGGTTAAGTAGCATTCCTAGGACACTTAGTTTATAAATGGTGGAGCAAGGATAATAATTCAGGCACTTTGGCTCCAGAGTCTATGATCCTAAACTGTCACTATATTGCTTCTCCATTACAAGGTAGAATTTGTACTTGTAGAAATGCAAATGAACTCACGAGGCATTGCTGGCAGTGGGAGGTGGAAAACGGGACAGCTACTGGAAACTTAGTGGGTCAGTTAAGCTGGAAAAAGGAAGTCTATAAAAGAGGAGCAACTGGAAACTAGATGTGAAAAGTGGGTTACTTTATTTTGATGGTGGGGAAGAGATGCCACAGTCCAAGAATAAGTAATGGAGTTCAGCACCGGCTTAAGTGCAAAGATGGTTTTTAGATGAATTTCCATGTAGATGAGGAAGCACCCACTTCCCTTGGTTTGGATCTACTTATGTTCAGGTACTAAGAACATTGTTCCCCGGTCCTCTTTCTTGTTTACCCTTTAGCATCACCATGGTTTCAAATGAAACTGTTCACCAGTGTATATTACCTTCAACTTTTGTTTATTCTGTTTTCTTAGTACTAAGTCAAAAGCAATTTAAAGTTATATTTTCCAGGCTTTAAAAAGCATGATAATGCTTAGAAATGGTTCTTTCCCTCTTCCTATGTGATGTCTTTCAGTTGAGAACTTTCTGTATGAGACCTCTTTTCTATTCACAATGGTTGTTGTTTATTTTCTTTTTTTGGTATGATTCACATTTATTATAATGTCAAACTCTGTTACACAAACTTTATTTTATTTTACTTTAAAATAATTCTGTATTGTTGAAAGTATTACATATGTCCCTTTTTCCCCCTCATTGACCCTCTCCAGCCTGCCCCCAGCCTTTACCACCCTGTTGTCTGTGTTCATGAGTTATGCATATATGCATGCAAGATCTTTGGCTGATTACCTCCCATCCTCCCCCCGCCTTCCCTCTGAGATTCCATACTCTTTTTCCATGCTACCATGTCTCTAGATCCCCTCCATTCATCAGTTTATTTTGTTACTTAGATTCCACATATGAGTGAGATCATGTGACACTTGTCTTTCTCTGACTGACTTACTTCACTTAGCATAATACTCTCCAGGTCCCTCCGTGCTATCTCAAAGGGTAAGAGTCCTCCCTCCCTCCCTCCTGCCCTCTCTCCCTCTTTACTTCCCTCCTTCCCTCCCTCCCTCCCTCCCTCCTTCCTCCTTCCCTCCCTCCCTCGCTTCCTTTCTTCCTTCCTTTTCTGCTTAGTGTTCCATGGTATAAATCTACCGCAGTTTTTATCCACCCATCTACTGATGGGCACTTGGACTGTTTCCAGATCTTAGCTATTATAAATTGTGCTGCTATGAACATAGGGGTACACACATTCTTTCTGATTTGTGTTTTGGGTTTCTTAGGATATATTCCTAGAAGTGGGATCACTGGGTCAAATGGCAGTTCCCTATTTAACTTTTTGAGGAAACTCCATACTGTTTTCCGTAATAGCTGTCCCAGTCTGCATTCCTACCAGCAGTGTTTCACAAACTTTAAAGAAAATCTTCCAACTCAAGGACTAGTCTGTAAGAGCTGTGCCGCCGTGGTCATTAACTGCTGAGCAAACTGTTCTGAATAGAGCAGGGGAAATGCAGACTTATATGCAGACTTCAGAATCTTAGCGCCAGATGGGCTTGCTCAGTGTTTTCATTCACACACTAGAAAACTGAAGCCCAAAGAAGAAAATGACTTTCTCAAGGCTTCTATAACATTCATTTGGCACCTTGCTTTTAATAACATCTCCCAAGCACCTGGCTTTCCACCCTGCTACAAGTTTTTGTTTTTTTATTTAATTCACATACCACCCTTGTATGAGGTACAAGGGCGCTATATCCTTGTATCTCATACACCAGTGTTGACTTGATATATTCTTAAAATCAACTCATTTTTAAAGTGATTTTAAAGGAAACATTTAAATCATCATGTAAATGGAAAACCCAATACTTTTTGCCATGAATATCAATAGTAGCTACTACTTATATAAAGCTTATTATGTGCCATGTTTTATTCTAAACTCTTTATATAATACTTAATTCTTATAATAACTGTAGGTGGTATACGTTATTGGTAGTATTATCCATCCATTTTATGGTTAGGAAATATAGAGGTTAAATGACTTGCCCTAGATAACAAACTAGTCAATGCCAGAGCTAGGATATGAATCTAGGTAGTATGGTTCCAGGGTCCATACTCTTGGAGCATCTATATATATATATAAATCCTAAGCCAACGGACGACCGCTGGTCGCTATAATGCGCACTGACCACCAGGGGGCAGATGCTCAATGCAGGAGCTGCCCCCTGGTGGTCAGTGTGCTCCCACAGTGGGAGCACCGCTCAGCTGACTGATGGGTGCCAGAAGCTGGGCTCATGGATGGCGAGTGCAGCTGTGGCAGTTGGGAGCCTCCTTTGCAACAGTGCTACCTAGTAGCGGAAGGGAGGCGGGGAGGGAGGGCTGGAGGGGCCAGGATGAGCTGGAGCGTCGGCCTGGGCTCAGGCTCCTCCCCCACTGCCTGCTGCTTTGTGCATTACTACATCCTGTGTGTGTGTTGGGCGGGGGGGGATGTAGGACTGCTGGTTTCGGCAGTCTGACATCCCCGGAGGGGTCCCGGATTGTGAGAGGGCGCAGGCCAGGCTGAGGGACCCCACTGGTACACAGATCCGTGAACCGGGCCTCTAGTTCTTGAATAAAATAGAAGGTTCTTAAGAAAACATGTAATTATTAAAAATGAAAAAAGACTATATCCCATCTAACATCCTCTTCCATATCACCAGTCATACCTGAACTCCACTTTTAGAAACATTGATTTAAGATATTGGCTTGGCAGTTTGTTGTGCTTTGGAAATAACTTGGGAGAAGTGTTAATTGGAGGAGAGTGACTCGAGTTCATTAGGAGTTAGTTGAGATCTTAGAGTAGTGTTGTACCAGGTATGCCTTGTTGAGAATTCTGGATAAACAAATCAGCAAAGCACTAGGTTAAACAAGTATGCAACTGAATTGAAGTGCTATGCTGCAGGGAAGTGTTTGCCAAATCCAGCTGGTTCTCAGAATCCTCTGGGGATCTTATTACGTAAACAGATTCCTGGGCCCCACCCCTGGAGCTTTTTATTTGTTAGGTGCAGCAAAGATTAGAGAGAGCCCAGTGAAAAATTTAGTGTCTGACACACTAAAGCAGTCACATTGTTAATAGTAATAACTTTTATTGCATGCATACATTGTACTGAGTGTTTTTTTCTGAGTGTTTTATGTAGATTATCTTATTTCTCGTATCTCTTAAGAGGTAGGTTCCATTTTTATACCTATTTTTCAGATGAGGAAAGAGACACTCAGAGGTGTCTCGTATGCAGAACCAGAATTTGAACTGTCATCTTTTAAAAAAATACATATTTTTATTGATTTCACAGAGGAAGGGAGAGGGAGAGAGAGATAGAAACATCAATGATGGGAGAGAATCATTGATTGGCTGCCTCCTACACGCCCCCTATTGGGGATCGAGCTTACAACCTGGGCATGTGCCTTTACCAGGAATTGAACTGTGACCTCCTGGTTCATAGGTCAACTGTTCAACCACTGAGCCACACAGGCTGGGCTGAACTGTCATCTTCTTAAGCACTATCATCCTATCCCACAATGCTGTTATCATTGTGAATTTTGGCAAACACAGTTTTTGAGTTTGATGCTAGCTATTTTCACCTCTCCCAAATTTCCAGTGATTTCACTTCAACTCATGGTTTCTAGAGAAGCAAAGCATAGGAGACGTTAGATGTATTCTCTTTCACTCTTCTTTGTTTTTTAGAAAGGGAAGCTCTGGAAGAGGAATGTGGCTTGCCCATTTTTGAAAGTTGTTGGCAGAACTGAGATTAGGTCTCTTAATTGCAGTCTTGGACTTTTATAATAGCACAGAAGAGCCTGCCTTCCAGAGCCCAAATGCATCTTGTCTGTCTGCCACCATTGTTCCCCATTCATGTCCTCCGGGCGCTTAAGCTGCTTTCTCTGTCTCCTTCTGGTGTTTCTCAGGCTCTCCCACCTATGGTTGATAGGTGGCAAGGAGACAGCGGGCTTGGGCAGCAGTGGGCCTTGAGGCAGAGATGAAATAACGGCTCTTGGGAGAGAGGTGGAGTGATGAAAGCCTTGAGCTCCAGGGTGTGAAATGGGAACTTGGTGCCGACATCTAGTGGGAGAGCTGGGGCACCACAGAGGTGGATATGGTGTCAGTGAGGCCAGTGAGTAATTTTAGCAGTGATATTTTAGGGATGACTTGGGGAGACCAGCATGATTTCACCCCTAACCCCTCTTATCCCTGAAATAACATTGCTTCAGAGTAATTTCCTAACTGCTCTGGGACAGGCCTGAGATCTTGTCCCAGGGGACTTGGGGGCATATCCTGCCTTACAGAGATATGCTTACCTCCGTTATACTTTAGCTGCATTTCTGCTAGGTTTCTTTATAGCACTTGTGAAAACCTGGAAATAATTGATTTATTACTTTTTCATTCTCTTTCTCCCACTAGAATGTGAGTTCCCTGAGAGCAGGGTCCGTGAATATCTACACTGTTCACTTCTGTATCCCTAGAACCTAGCTTCACAGCACAGGCACTCCAATATTGGATAACTGACTGAGTGACAGTACAAGCTGAAATGCTCCAGTCTGTGTTTCTAGCCTGTGGTAGACACTGGGAATTCAGAGATGGAATGTGAAACAGCCCTGGTCCTAAAAGCTTTCAGTCTGGCTGGTAGAGCAGATTGACGTATAAACAAATTAATCAACCTTGTGTTCATTGGACAGTTACTTCCTGTAGGTTCCTTGGAGAATGCAATTGACAACATCCCTGCCCTTAAGGAATTTATAACTAAAAACTTAAAATGGCAAAACAAGAAGCCTTTTTTGTTCATAAAAACCCAGTTTTCTTTTCTTTATTTCTGATTGAGTCCCCAGTTGGCTTTGATTGCAGTGAAGAATGGGGTTGGGTGGATGGTTGCTGCAAAGTTGATTTTCATAAATCACCTTTCCCTCTCTCCAAACTAATTATGAGGATTGATCCCATTGGTAAACATCTTTTTCATGGCTGACTTGTTAGAGGTTTCCATTGCTTTTCTTAAAAAATTTTTTAAAATTTATTTTAGAGAGAGAGGAAGGGAGGGAGGGAGAGGGGGGTGAAGAGAGAGAGAGCGATAGAGAGAGAGATTGATTTATTGTTCCACTTATTTATGCATTCATTTGTTGATTCTTGTATGTGTGCTGACCAGGAACCTTGACACATAGGGATGATGCTCCAACCCAGTGGTCGGCAAACTCATTAGTCAACAGAGCCAAATATCAACAGTACAACAATTGAAATTTATTTTGAGACCCAAATTTTTTAAACTTAAACTTCTTCTAACGCCACTTCTTCAAAATAGACTCGCCCAGGCCATGGTATTTTGTGCAAGAGCCACACTCAAGGGGCCAAAGAGCCGCATGTGGCTCGTGAGCCGCAGTTTGCCAACCACGGTTCTAACCAATTGAGCTACCTAGTTAGGGTCTCCATTGCTTTTCTTTTAAAATGCATGTTTTTCTGTTGGGTGGATTTAGAGAGAGGGGAAAAATAGGAAAAGAGGCATTATTTTACATACAAGCACAACCAATGGATATAAGACACTGGGGCCAGGGGGAGGGCGGGCAGGTGAAGGCATGTACTGGGGGGTAGGGGAGGTCTTGGGGAGATCAATGGGGGAACAAAAAGGAGACATATGTACTACTATTTGTAATACTTAAAACAATAAAAAAAAATTAAAAAAAAAGATTACAATGAAAAAAAAAAGGCATTATTTTAGAACAAAATGAGTCCTCAGATATTTATTTCCAATACTCTGTTTAATGAAAAGAAAACAAATAATCTGAGGTCTAAAGGCTATGTGATGCACCTAAGGTTATAGCAATTGGAATGAGAGTTGGGTGAAAACAGATTTCTGGCTCCTTGTTCAGTGTTCTTATTCCCACATGTCACGGGTGTGTTTAGGCAAGAGGCTGGTGTCCACTTGTCTAGGATGTTGTACAACAGCAGATTTTGTTGTTTTATGGTAAGCAGTATTTAAAAATCCCATTTCATGGACTTTTGTCACTCAGATGACAAATTCTGCTATATTGGATTTCACTGGCTTTATTTAGGAAACATAAGAAATTTCACATCAGAATGAGCATTCCCTTTATAGTGGTCACCATAGGAGGGTATACATTTTTTCCAATGATTGATATTGTGCAAAATGTTTTGGAAAAGCCACTTGTCTTAGATCCTGTGGCATAGCCATTTGGATCTCTTCAGGGATGGCAAATCTTCATATTTCAAAGATTAATTTGCTTTTAGAAGCTGGTCTAAAGTCATTTGGAACTAGAACTTCAGAGTAGTCCAAATTAATAGGTCTGGAAACAGTTTTGTTTAATTAAAAGTAAAGATTGAGTTACTACCTTGCTTGGTCCCAAAATTGGCTTTGAAAACCACTCAAGAAAGATATTCCAAAGATGTTTTGAGCAGTTGCAGCATTGTTGGGATTAAGAAGAAGTCTCTCAAGATGTAAATTTGAGTCCAAGGTATAAATTCTGTTATTCTTACTATATTCATTCAAGAAACATTTGCTGAATTTTTGGCTTTATATTTGCCAAGGTTGGGGATTGATGAAATGCAAGTCCCCACTCATGGGACACTCATAGGCTCACACAAGCAGATGAACATCTAAATAAACAAGTGCTATGAACTTCTGTATGTACTGTGATAGAACTGTACACAGGGAGAGAGGTGGCAGTTCTGTAGGTTCTGGGAGTTTGAGGATCTATTGAAAGGCTTTATAAAGAAGAGATGCTTCTGTGGAGGCTTGAAAAGAAGGGTTAAGTACTTCAAAGCAGCTGAGAGAGAGTGCACAAGAAAAGGCATTGAGTTGAAAACCAGTGTTAATTTTGGCAATTGCCAATAGTTCATTCATGCAAGGAGGCTCAAGAGATAAGACTGGAGAGTCAGGCAGGGTATCAGATTATGAAGCACCTTGTACTTCATGCCAAGGCATTTGTTATACTGTTGTAGGTAAACAGTAAGAGGGAGCCATTAAAGAATTTTAAGTCAGGAAGTAATATATCAGATGTGTTTTGAAAAATAATTCTGACTATATACAGAGGATGGATTGGAGGAATGAGATGAGGAGCTGAAAAGCCTTTTAGAAGGTTGGTGAATGGTATAGGCCAGTGGTCGGCAAACTCATTAGTCAACAGAGCCAAATATCAACAGTACAACGATTGAAATTTCTTTTGAGAGCCAAATTTTTTAAGCTTAAACTTCTTCTAATGCCACTTCTTCAAAATAGACTCGCCCAGGCCGTGGTATTTTGTGGAAGAGCCACATTCCAGGGGCCAAAGAGCCGTATGTGGCTCGTGAGCCGCATTTTGCCTACCCATGGGTATAGGCAATTGATGTGGCCTGTGGTAAGGTGGTGGAGTTTAGAGAGGAGGCAGAGCAGAGAGCTGAGGGGCAGCATTAGCATGTGAGAGAGGATTTTTAAAAATTGATCTGGTTATACACTTCATTCAAAACAGCAGCCCAAGAGCTAACATGTTGTAGTTAGTATTAATTGCCAGATTTGTGATAAGAGTATAAGTGCTTATGAAATGAACATTTAAAAAAATTTGTTTTTGAGGGATTGGGGTATAGAAAGGAAGAGAAACACCAGAACATTGGCATTTAGTTTGTTTTCTGTTATCAGTAGTATTTTTTATAACTCAAAAATAAGATTTTGATGAATTCTGTTTTTACTGAATATACAACTCAAACTATGTCCTTAGTATTTGCCTCTCTTCTATTGTGATATTCCACCTTTGGAGTGCTACTGCAAATCCGACATGCCTTTGTCTTAGTTGGGTAAATAACGACTACTGAAACACTAGCTTTTTTTTATTCCTGGTTTTGTGAACTTCCCTTTAAGACAAGGATTTAATCTTAACTAGTGGATATTGTTCTGGGATGTCTAATTGAGTTGTTTACTCTTCCAGGGTGTTCCTGAAAAGAAACTACTTCCAATCACTGTCCCCAGATCACCGGCGTTTGCATTAAAGAACAGAATCCGAATGCCCATCAACGATGAGGTGATTCCCTGGGATGGGGATTTCTTCTTCCTTCTGCATAATCAATCTAAGCATTACTCTTTCTTAAAGCTTAATGGAACTCAGAGGCAGTCACTCTCGTCCGGAGTTGTCTTCAGCAGTGGGCATAAACATTTGATCATCTCTTTTCTCCTCCTAAAGCAAAGTAATTGGCATGAATCTTCTGGCTTGCAGTGGTAATTCTTTGCAACTTATTGGAGGCCTGTTTGTATAATATTGAAAATTAGCCTACCATTGTAACGTGGATTAAAAGTTGCTGATCCCTGTCCTCTCTTTTGCCTGAGTTGTTGTCACCATTCACTGAGGCACTTTTTAAAATGTTACTTATTTATTTTAAGAGAGAGACATTGATTGTTCCACTTATTTATGCATTCATTGGTTGCTTTTTGTATGTGACCTGACTGGAGAGTGAACCTGCAACCTTGGTGTATTGGGACCGATGCTCTAACCTTTGAGTTACCCTGTCAGGGCACTGAGGGACTTTAAATTCACACCAGGCCTAGGGATTGGGTATGGAAAGGAAGAGAAACACCAGGCTGTTAACATTCACCCTGTCCTATCTCCATTAATCCAAGGGTTGTAAAGGTGACTGTGTGATGATGGATCATGAAACTGGAATACATAAACTGTCATTGATCAGGCTAGTGCCGTGTTACATCTCCATCCTCCTATATAATAAAAGCCTAATATGCAAATTGACTGAATGGTGGAATGACCAGTCGCTATGACATGCACTGACCATCAGGGGACAGATGCTCAATGCAGGAGCTGCCCCCTGGTGGTCAGTGCACTCCCACAGGGGATGTGCCCTGGGCTCACACCTAGTGAATGGGAGCCTCTTCCGCCTCTGCTGCAGGCAGGCGGTAAGGAGCGAGGGGTCTTAGACTGTAAGAGCCCCAGACTGTGAGAGGGATGTCTGGCTGCTGGCTTAAGCTGGCAAGCTTACATCCCCCGAGGGGTCCCGGACTGTGAGAGGGCGCAGGCTGGGCTGAGGGACACCCCCACCCCCGTGCATGAATCTTGTGCACCGGGCCTCTAGTTTATCTATAAGTATCCAGAATTGGGGTAATTTTATAGCAGATCTTAAGCATAAGCCATTTTATGTGTGTTCATTTGAAACTAAAATACACAGTAATCTTACGTTACCACCTTGAACCCAAACAACTTGGTCCTATTCCGGGTTTGACGACCCATTAACTCCCAGTCACATGTTTTAGTGGAGACTAGTTGGAGGTTGGGTCAAAGAGGAGGCCAAGGTGTGTGTACCTTGCTTCTGTTCTTCATTTTACTCACACTGATTGATCTCATTTGTTACAACCTTCCTGTGAAAGACTTTAGATCTTTAAGAGTAATTGTGTTAGACCTTTATAAAATACTTGCACATTGGTCTCACCCCAGTGAGCTGGTAGGTAACTTTGCTACACAGGAAACTAAGACACCTAAGAGATTGAGTGATTTGCCTTAAGTAATGATTTCTGTCATAGAATGTCTTCTGACTCTCCATTCTAAGGAGGTAAGAGTGATCAGTCTTGTTTCTAAACTGCGTTTTTTCTTATAGGAAGAGGAGCCAGTAGTGATAAGAAGAGCTCAACCTCGGGCACATTTGGGGGTACCTTTTAAGCCCCAAATCCCAGAGGCAAAGACTGTGGAAATATGCCCTTTCTCATTTGATTCTCGAGACAAAGAACGTCAGTTACAAAAGGAGAAGAAAATAAAAGAACTGCAGAAAATGGAGGTAGGTGTTTTCATTTCTGTAAGTAGCTTAACACAATTCTTTGATCCCTCAAAGATAACCTTTTATGTTGCACTTTTATAAAAATCACTGACTTCCTTTGATCTCTTTATGACAACCTTATGAAACATAAAAAGGGCAAGTAATTTTAATAACCTTTCTGGCTCAAGGGTGTTAAGTGACTTGTCCATGATTATGTTGCCATTGCAGGCAATACCAGTATTGGGAGGAAAACCTGGTTTCCATTACTTTATTAAAAAAAAAATGTTTTTATTGATTTCAGGAAGAAGGAGAGATGGAAACATTAATGATGAGAGAGAATCATTGATTAGCTGCCTCCTGCACACCCCCTACTGGGGATCGAGCCCACAACCTGGGCATGTGCCCTTGACCAGAATCAAACCCAGGACCCTTTAGCCCATAGGCTGATGCTCTGTCCACTGAGCCAAACTGACTAGGACCCTTTCCTCTTTTTTAGATTTAGATTCATCCAGATATTCTGGTGTAACTATTGCTTTTTGGCTAGAAAGGCCTTACCTTAAATCTTATGTTTTCTTTTATATCAGGTGCCCAAGTTCAAGGCACATCTTTTGCCTGATTTTGACACTGTTAACCTGCCAGAGAAGAAGGTGAAGAGTGTAACCCAGACTGAGCCTTTCTGCTTGGAGACTGACAAAAGAGGTGCTTTAAAGGCACAGACTTGGAAGCACCAGGTGAGGGATTGGGAGAGCAGCTAGTATGTAAATGATTGTTTGTTGGTTTGTTAGAATGGTAGGCCCATGACACTAACACACTGGATTATTTCAGAGTCTCTAAGTCGGATCAGCAAACTTTTTCTATTAAAAAAATAATGATTGTAAATACATATTTTAGGTTTTGTAGGTGGTATACGATCTGTCATATAGTGTGTGTGTGTGTGTGTGTGTGTGTGTGTGTGTGTGTGTGTGTTAACTCTTTAAAATTGTTAAAATTGTAAAAACCATTCTTAGCTCAAAGAGGTTGTAAGCTGGCTGCAGTTTGCTGATCCTGGCTCCAAGTGCTCATCTGGGGAATGTGAGAACTGATAGGCTTTCATTGCATCTGGAGTTTCTTTATATATTAGACTTGTTTACATGTTCACTCGTTTCTGTTGGTGCTTTGATAAGAAATAGAATAGTGAGAATAGATTCTCAATATGGTATGCTCTTTTGTCAGCATAGCGTGTTTGCTCTTTATAGATGACAGGTAGTTTAAAACAATTAATTGGTTGTTGGCTGATTTAATGGAAATCTATTTCTGCCCTATCTGGGAAAAAATTTTTCCTGAACCCCTACGTTTGTTGGTATTTTTATATTGTCACTTATCTTACACTCTGTCCAAAAGGAGCTCTGGGCTAATTTTTTTATAGGAAGTCACCCTTCTTGAAACCCAAGAAATGTGACTGCTAACCTGACTGAGCAAGTGTAGGCCTCTTGTTATTGTTTTCTAGGAAAAATTGAGACTGTTGCTTTGAAAGTACTAGTGAATCTCTCTTTCAAGGGCCGTGACACAGAATGTCTTTGGGGGTTATTATCCATAACAAAAATTTTTTTCAAGTTTTTCAGACATATACAAAATAGAATAATATAATGAACTTTCATTAACCTGTAACCTGGTTCTATAGTGATCAAAACATAGAAAATCTTACTTTCTCTACTTATCTCTACACTGGATATTGCTACCTACACAGGGTTACTTTGAAGCAAATCCTCATCTCATCTCATTTCGTCCAAAATTCTTCAGTGTGTATCTTTAAAATACAAGGATTAAAAAAATATAATCACAATATTATTATTGTAGTAAAACATTAACAATGATTCCTTAATAGTGACAGGTAGTCAGCATTTATATACCCCCAAATCTCTCATAATTTTTTTTAAACGGTTGAATCGCTCAAATCAAGATTCAAATAAGGTTCACATATTACATTTGTGTAATAAATCCAAATCCCTTTTAATCTATAGGCTTGTCTACTTGCATTTTATTTGTTGAATAAACTGGGTTATTTGTCCTATAGGTTTTCCATAATCTGGATTTTGGTCATTGTATTCTATGGTGTTGCTTAATATGTTCCTCTGTCTCCTGTATTTCCTGTTGATGAGTAGTTATATTAAGAGGCTTGATTAAATTCTGGTTAGGTTTTTTTTTTTAGGGGACTTGAGAGGTAGAATACAGATGATCACATCTGGGGGTATATAATGTCTATTTTGGGGATAGGTGTTAAGATAAGGTCTTAAAATTATAATTGATCCTTGAACAACACTAATTTGAACTGCACAGGTCCACTTATGCGTGGATTTTGTCAATAAGTACTGTGAATGTATTTCCTCTTCCTTATTTTTTTAATAACTTTCTCTAGCTTAATTTATTGTAAGAATACAGTATTTAATACATATAACATACAGAATATGTTTTAATTGACTATTTGTGTTATTAGTAAGGTTTCCAGTCAAGAGTAGGCTATTATAGTAAGTACATTTGGGAGGAGTCAAAAGTTATATGAGGATTTTCAACTGTGTGGAGTGTTGGTGCCCTGATCTCCATGTTTTTCGAGGGTCAGTTGTATCATAAAGATACTTTATAATTCTCAATGGATTTAGATGTTGTCAGTCCGATCTATACATTGTAGATGAAATCATCTGCTGTCTTTATTGATGAAGCAATTAGAAACACTAGTACTTGTGTCATGGAGGTGGAAGTCATGGCAAGTTGTCTGACAGGCTTTCTTTCTAATAGCTGGAAGAAGAACTGAAACAACAGAAAGAAGCAACTTGCTTCAAGGCTCGTCCAAACACCGTCATCTTCCAGGAGCCCTTTGTTCCCAAGAAAGAGAAAAAATCCATGAGTGGTAGTATTATATGTACTCTTGGGGGGTTGGGACAACATTGTCAGACTTCCCAGGGGGAATGCCTGGGACTCAGTTGTGTCCGTATAATGCTGTGGCAACCAGAAGCATTTGCCTGTAGAGGATCTAGTTTTTTCTCTCCTTGACCCATTCTTTCACCTTTTTTGAACCCAGCAGCTATGTTGAGTTTCAGAATATGTTGGGGCCAGATTCATAGAGCAAGATCCTGGGCAGAGGCAGCTGGCATTTCAGTAATAGTTACAGGCTTTGCCCACGTAAAGAGTACCAGTAAGTGAGGGAGGGATAGCCAGGACCTCTTTCTGGAGTTCACCCTGAAGCAAGCCTTTAGATACAAAACATTTGCTTCCTTAAGCACCAGGTAGGTTGTCAGAAAATTGAGGTTCTTCTACATCTATCTGTCTTAAAATCGCAATGTGGTTTTAAGCAAGCTATTTCACCTATTTGGGTCTTGCTTTTCTCCTAATCAGTTGATTTTCAGGGGCCCTTCCATGTCTTAAACTTCTGAGACTCCAATTTTCAGTAAGGCTTCCTTAGCACTCAGCCGATCTATTAACATATATGTCTGTGCCTCTTGCTGGCTCTATGGGGTTCAGGTTTATGCAAGTCCTGCTTGAGTACCAATATTCTCTCTTTCTGTACTCAGAGAACCTTTCACTAGTTCAAGAACCTTTTCAGCTGGCCACTGAGAAGAGAGCCAAAGAGCGGCAAGAGATGGAGAAGAAAATGGCTGAGGTAGAAGCCCAGAGAGTCCAGAAGTTGGAGGAAGTCAGGCAGCAGGAGGAAGAGCAGCAGAAGGAGGAGCTGGCCAGGCTACGGAAAGAACTGGTAACTGGGCAGCAGGAGTGCTGACTAACCCATGATTGTCTCTGTTTTGTCTTCTCTGTACCTTGTCTTGTTTCAGAAAGGACCTAAGGTGGCAACAAGGACACATCAAAGACAGGGGAAGTGGGAAACCACACAAATCAAGTGTGGTGACAAAGTGGAGATGTGAATGAGGCTTAAGATCTGTACATTGTGATTCATGTATCTGCTAAGTTTGAGTCATAATTTTGGCCCTTTTTAGGAACCAACCTGTCAGTTTCATAACTCACAATGTTCATGCGATAAAAGCAATCTAGTTGTTAAAATAATGCATTTATCCTTAGTATTGCACTCAGTTTCTTCCAGGGGTCTTCATAAGGAGGAAATCGTGGCATAACTGTTCATAGTGATCATTAACTTATTTTTATTATTTCTTAAGGCTTAAGAGAACCAATGTATTTTACAATTAGACAAGAATACATAATTAGGGAAGGACATGAGAATTGGGCAGTAACTGTATTTTCCTTTCCCTTTTAATACTTGACTCAAATTCCTTGGAGTTATAGCGCATATCAGTTCACATGAACCTCTGTGCTAACACTAGCACAATGATTTAAATATTAGTTATCCAAAAAGAAAGCTTAATTCACATTAAGGACCCTTTCACTAGAGGGCAGCAAGCCACATAAACTGCATCAGTGAGGAAGAAGATAGTTTTAGATGAAGCTTCATACGATTAATAAAAATGACTATGGATATACATAAGTTGTTGAGGTTTTGTCTAAAAGTGCTAAGCCAACAGCTGATACAGTGGTTGGCAGAGGTGACTGTGGTTGCAGGCAGGGTCTAAGCACAAACTATTAAAGGGACTAGCTTCTCAGCAAAATTCAAGCTACCATTTTCTGATTGAATGAAAAAACCAAAACATTCCCCACTCCAGATATACTCACAATACCAACCTTTTTTTCATCCTCAGGTTCTTTGATTTTTTCTTCAACACTTGTTACCTTCTGCTTCTGTTTGTCCCCATCATGGAACTGTTTCTTACAGCGAGTCTCAGTGTAGGCTGATAGCACAGTTCTGTCAGTGCTAGTTAACTCTCTATTAATCTGGATTGATGTAGACGAAGCATGTCAAACTCTCGGCCCACAACGAATATTTTTGCGGCCCAGCCAATATAACGGTATATAAGAAACATTTTAATAAAAACTTCGTGACTTAATTTTTACAATATCCTGTTATACATAATTAATAACGAACTACAATGTTCGTTAATGACTGATTACTATAACCGTGTTGCATTAATTTCCCTTATGCGCCTTACGCGCAGGTGCACCATTTCTCTCCACTAATACTGGCAGTGAATATTTTAGCAGCCGGTTGCCACATCATTAGTCCTGTAGTGACTTGTTTGGTGTACGCAACAGGAAATATTTCTCTTTCAGAGAAGAAGAAAAATAGGTTTATTTGCATTACACTTATTAATTTGTGCAGTTATTCAGTGTCTGGTAAGTTAATGTTCAAGGAAAAATATTAATTTTGATTAAAACATTCTATTACTTTATGTTAACAATTACTCATTTATTTAAGCCCTTTGTATTTAGCATGTCTCTATCGAAATAAACCTACGTTTCTATGAAAATTGAAGCTTTTGTTTTTGCTGCCCACATAAACTTAAACCTTGTTTATTTGGCCTGTGTTAGTTAGCCTTTGAGTTTGACATGCTTGCTGTAGACTGCCCAAAGGATAACAGGACCAGGCATTCTTTCAGCAACCCTTCCTAGTTACTGTTTTTTGTCTGTTTTTGTCTTATTAGTGAATATTAGGACTCAGTAAGCTTAAGGCTGTACTTTAGTCAATTCTTAACATGTATCTCTTTGCTACAATTGAGTACTGCCCCATCACATCCTAGTAATAAACAGTCAAACTGGAGATAGGTTTGACATTCTTTAGTGTAAGCTGAGGGATGTAGCAAGACATGAATAGAAACTACTTGGGCTCCAAAGCTCATGTGCTTTTCCATTATACTTGTTTGCCTCCCTGCCCTCCCTTGGATTAGTGACTGGGATCTGTAAGACTGTACAAACATTTTCTCAAGAAAAACAAACCACTACATTGTAGTTTTCTAATCAGTATCAGTGATGACTTTATTTTCCTTACTTTGCAGGTGCACAAGGCAAACCCAATACGCAAATACCAGGGTGTGGAGATAAAGTCAAGTGACCAGCCTCTGACTGTGCCTGTATCTCCCAAGTTCTCCACTAGATTCCATTGCTGAACTCAACTGTGGGCTGCAGACACTACCTGGGAACAGGAGCTGCTTTTTCCATCAAAGCTTTCTTTGTCACAGTGGTATGGAGAGGACGCATTTCTTCAGACTTTTACCTACCCATGCCAACAGAGCATACCTAACAAGTGTGGACTCTAATTTTGTTGAGAATTGTTATCTTGCATTATTGAGGCTAATAATGAGACTCAACTCATATATATCTCGATCAGACTCCATCTAGTTACTTCCTTTGGACCGTCAGTTGACCTTTAAAATGGGTTTTAACTTGGACTAGAATTTAAAGTCTTTATATCAGCACTATGTAATTTCCATTGCCCGTTCCTCCCCCGCCCCCCCTCTTTTTTTCCTTTTCTATTTTACGTCAGAAAATAAAGATAGTTAATTACTGAGATAGGATTTGAGTCATGGCTTCAGCGAGGAACAGTCAGTATATCAGATTCCTCTTCTCTGCACAAAATGAATTTCAAGTTAATCCCTTTGCTTCGAGGGGAAAGCTTCATTAACTGCACAACAAGAAGACGGTGTGGACTGCTGGGAGCCTCACATTAGCCATCAGCAAGCTTTGGGCAAAGCTGCTGCTACTAAGGCACATTCTTCCCTTATTGGTGCTGATAATAATGGCAATGCCATGCAGCCCATGTTTTAAGTTCTTCAGTAACCTGGACTGGAAGAAATATGTTTGTCTTTCCCTCCCTGGTTCCTTATAAGTCTCAGCTCAAGTAAAATTTTTTAAATAAATCCTTCTTTGATCATATGACCTCCTTAGATAAGGATGATTACTTATTTTTTAGTGCCTCCCAAATGTTTCTTGTGTATGTCTCTAGTACAGCAATTACACCACTGAGTTACTTGTACTTGTTTATAAACTAGTAAAGACACAGGTATCTAAAATTACCTTAGTCATCTCTGTATTTCTTGTAGCTGGCACAGTATTTGCTAGGTCCATGTTAAATAGTATATTTTCTTTTAGACTTGACATTATTTATGAACTCTGCTCTATACCAATCATATCTGCTAGGCCAGTCCTAGGAACCATATTAAACCTATATTCCTTTCGTTTATTCATTCAGTGAGCATTGTGTACAAACCATTGTAGATTCAGCAAGATATGATTTGCAGGCCCACAAACTGATGCAAAATATGGTTCCTTTATTCACTTAGACGTATATGGTATACAGTTCCATAACTACTTATGTAGTTCATTTAACAATATTAATTTGGTACCAACTATATATAACTTGGCATTGTGCTAGTCTCTAGAAATATAGCAGTGACCAAATATAGAAGACCTTGCCTTCATGGAGCTTACCTTTCTTCGAGGGGAGATGGACAGTAAACAAGTAACTGTTCAGTCAGGCGAGAAATGTTTCCCTGGCTGACCGCTGTGTGGAGAGTAGACTAGGGCGGGGAGCGGGGGCACGTGAGGAGGAAACAGGAAAGTTGAGGTTCTTGATAAGAGTCTAGGCAAGAGCTGATAGTGGCCCTGGGCTTGCATGGTAGCAGTAGAGGTGGTGAGAAATGGTTGGGTTCTGAGTGGATTTTGAAACTGTAACTGATAAGACTTGCTAACAGATTGGACCTGGAGAGTAAGAGAAAGGGGAGTTAAGGAGGACATGCAAGTATCAGCCCCAAACAGAGTTCTCCGTCTCCTGTGCCCCGAGAAATCCAATTCTACCCCAGTCCTCGTATCTCGTGGATTTTCTGGGGGCTTTATTACTATTATTTTTTCTAGTCACCTCTTGCTTTGGTTTTTAACTTCTGTTCATCTCTTGATCCCCTCTCTGTCTTGTGGAGCTTTTCTTCCTACCTGTACCAGCCTTTCCTTTCTAACAGTTCACTATCCTTCATATATTCCCATCTGGTGTCCTTTTTGTTGTTGTCCATTTCTTGTTTTTGGTTGTTTCATGGAGAATAAATCTGACCCTCAAGTTGAGGGTTTTGGGAAGAGTATTATTGAGAATTATGGGCCTGTGGGATCCTTTTATCCCATTTACTTCATTCTGGATTACCTCCTCCAGAAACACCTGTGTCAGAGTGGAATGTGTTTTAGAAGCAAACAAATAGCTTGAAATTGAGACACAGATATCCAATGCCTCTTGCTTCCCAGAATTTCTCAATTTTCCAGTGGCTCTCTTTTCTCCTTAGCACTGCCTGTCTAGTATTGAGTCCTCTCTGAACTACCTCACATGACATTCATTTTTCTAGTACTGTCTCCCATTTTCCCTGAAACTTTCCACTTTTTTTTCTTCTCAGATATGTCTCAAGTTTATTAAAGATGCCCTATACACACATTTGCTACTAAAAATTGAAATAGGACATCAAAAAATGTTACAACTCCAATAAGTACAATAAGGTATATATCTAAAATGGCTCCATGCCATAATTGTCAGTAATACAATCAAGAGGACCTGGATGTAATAGGCAATGACTACAGCCACATTTAAATCCTGGTTTATTCAGATACAAGGTGTGATATTTAATAGCATCCATCCTTCTTATCCTTAATCGAAGCCTTTCATCTCCTTCATTTCTTTCTGAACACTTACCACTGTCCTCGCTCCACATCTTGTGTAAAGCATGCCTTGATTCAGCCCCAGTCCTGACGCCTTCAAGTTGTTTCCTATGTCCTGCTGTTGGGGTGAATGTTTTGGTGGAAGGGAAGGGAATTAGGTACTAGGGTCGAGAGTCAAGTTACTAAGGTTCTGTGCTAGTCCTTCTGAGACAGCTTGAGTGCCAGCTGAATATCCTTCACCAGGCATCTGAGAAAACTACTGGGTCGAGGGTGTGTTACTCTTCATTGGTGAGTCCATTGGCAGTCTAGTCACAGCCTGCAGTACTTCCTAGATTCCGTCCAAAAAGATCTCAAGCAGAAGGTGATGCTCAAAACTCTCAAATGGATGCAAAGTCTCCACTTTTATTTTACAGAAAAATTCAGGTTCTTCATTCCTTCAGGCCATGTCTTAGAAGGAGCCTCTCAACACTCCGAAGTCACTGCAATTTTTCTAAACCAAGATCATGTCCTCTGATAGGAATTTACTGATCTCTGAGAAATCTGGTGTCACACTTTGCTTGTTAATTTTGCAAAGTTACTAGCACCTATGCATTGTTGGAATTCCCACAATTTCTGGGACGGACTCTCTTTTCCATATTGTTTTGACTTGGTCATGGTTTCCCATTGCTAATAGTCCTGCGCTAAGTTTCACACACTTAGGAGATTATTGTTCACTCTTTAGTTGATCGTTTTGCTCTTGTGTAATTGCTTTGTTGCCATCTTGACTGCCATTTTAGTTCTTACTGGTTAATTTCCACAGAGTTTGTCCCTGGAAAGTGGAGTTTGAGGGGTAGGCAGGCTGCAGTCTCAGTTGCTCCATCATTTAAAGGAGATGAAACCTGTACACGAGGAATTGTAACACAGATAAGATGTGATTGAGCCATGTGAGATAGACTAAACAAATGCTGAGGGGGGTTCTTGTTGGGGGTGAGGGTGCAGGGTTAAAAAAAAATTTTTTTTTATTGATTTGAGAGAGAGAGAGAAACATTGATTTGTTGTTCCACTCTTTCCTTGGTTGATTCTTATATATGCCCTGACCAGGGATCGAACCCTGACTTGGCGAATTGGGATGATGCTCTAACCAACGGAACTCCCTGGCCAGGGTGAGGTTGCAGTTCTTTTTTTAAAAAAACATATTTTTATTGATTTTAGAGAGGAAGGGAGAGGGAGAGAGATTGAAACATCAATGATGAGAGAGAACCATTGATTGGCTGCTCCTGCATGCCCCCTACTGGGGATTAAGCCCACAACCCAGGATTGTGCCCTGACTAGGAATTGACCCATGATCTCCTGGTTCCTGGGTCGACGGCTCAGTCATTGAGCCATGCCAGGTGGGCTCTTTTTTCTTTTTAAAGTAAAAATTACAAAAGTAATACTGCCTTTGGAAATAAAACAATAATGATTATATTAAGACATGAACATCTCCTCCCTCTATTCCCATTCCCCAGGGGTAACTCATATTTAACAATCGTGTATTCTTCCAGAAAGCTTTTTATGTTCACACAAATTTGTAGGGCATTTTTCTTTTTATAACAATGTGATTATAGCATTCTACATTTTTATTTTAATTTGTTCTTTGAAAGGTTATGCATTCACATGGTTCAAAATTCAAAAGCTACCCAGGTAAAGTTTCCCACTTTCTCCTCCAGCTGCTCCCTCCCCAGATTAGCACTGCCAGGTGTGTTCCCTTACGGAGATGGCTTCTGCATGTGTGGATTCCTATCTCTAACCTTTTATTTTTAGACAAAGTGTCATACTCTACACTCTGACCTCACTCTTTTCATATGTTCTACATTGAATGGTGTGGTTCAGCTGCTACTTTGGGCAAGTGCTGGCTTGCTCCCTGACTGAAGTAAGAAGCCTCTAATGAGAATCTAGTGACATGGAAACAGATCTGGAGTGGGGTCTAGTTCTTCTACATGATGTCCTTGGCTAGTGACCTGAGGTCCCAAGGACTCGGGGGGCAGGTCAGTAACACCTGGTCTTTTTTAGCTCCTGTCTTAGCTGAGACTTGGGGGCTTATTGGCTTGCATATTTGATCAAACGTGTGTATCCCTTTAGATAAATCTTGACTTTGCTTTCCTCTCAGTTCCCTTCCGAATCTTGTCTGCCGGAGGCGGTTCCTCATTGCTGACAGTAGCAGTTAAAAAAGCCATTGGCCACGAGGCTGGGCTCCTATTTCTGCACAGGCAGCTTGGTGGTGTGGATCCAGGTAGGAATTGGTCAACATTCGGAATCCTGAGCTGCCATCTGCCCTGCAGCCTGCTGGGATGCTCAGTTTAGACAACATATAAAGTTTCCTGGATACGGGACAAGCCCAGGCCTATGGAAAGAGCAGGGAGGTTAAAGTGTGTGGTACTTTGAGCAGTGACGAAGGCGTAACCAGGGAGCTGACATGTTTGCTCTGTCGCCAAGAATTCCAGGACAATTTGTTATCCAACTCAAGCCAGTGTAGTTGCTGCAAAAAAGAAGCCTGGGGATAAAACTCTACACTTTTCCTTGTTGCATTTGCTTTCTTGCATACCCACTCTTCCAGTGCTGTAGTGAAGTTTACAGACATGGAAATGTCTGATGATATTTGCTATTCTCATGCAAGAGAATAGGAGGCTGGGCTCAGGCCAAAGCATGGCTTTTATGAGTGTAAGGTGTCAGCTTCCTGAAAGGGCTTGACAAATGCAGGCATTTCACTCCCAGAAATTATAGTTGGAGGGGCAGGGGTAAAAAGCTTAGGCAAATACTAGGTTTTATTTAGGAACTATTTCACCAGACTAAGTCTAACATGAAGGTATCAATTGCCCTCTCCCTTTTCCTTAAACTTCTATTAAAAAGGAAATAAAAACTGGGCCTGTCTGATCTCCTGAGACCCATGTAGTTCTGGGATCGGTGTCCCAGAACCTTCCGGCAGTTGTATGACTGTGCGAAGAACTGCAGCCAAGTGCCGTTGCCCAGCTTGTTTTGGCACCGGTGGTATTTTCTCAGGTCAAGGGTGGGAGACATAGTTTGCACTTGGCCAAGATACTAAATAGTGAGTGGTCGTAAATTGTAATATGAAAAGCAGTGTGGACAGCACTGACAGACTTTCACTGGTGGGCATTCGTGTACACGGTCTCTCAAAACCCACGACGTTGCTAGAAGGTGACTTTAAATTTGCTCTATGCAAAAATCTCACAGCATTGTTATGTACACTTTTTATTGTTAGTTATATACAATTTGGAATATACCTGGTAATAAGAGGAAAGAAGAAAAATCCATGGTCCCATCACCCACCTTGAACACTGGTATTACTTTGTATAATCTCTTTTTCTCTTGTGTAAAACTTTCGTCTGTTTTTCTACATTATAGGGTTTTTCTGTATATATATTTTGTATTCTACTTTTTTTATTTAGCATAGTAATGACTCAAATATTTTTCCTATGTTAACACATACTTTGTAAATACCAATGTTAACCACAGCACACTGCTCCATTGTTTTGTCTTTGCTTTTCTTTGTTGAAAATGCTTGTTTTGCAAAGGATTTTTCTAGACTTGATTTATAGGACAGATTTGTCTTGATTTGCTTCCCTCTAATGTATCATGTCTGTTTCAACTTGAAGTGACTGTTTCAAACCGTTAGTCAATCTTTGTAATTAAAATATTAAAAGGACATATAAACTCCTCCCAAAAGCATAGTTAGTGACGTTATTCTGGCATAGCCATTTCCAAAATGGGAAGCTCCTTTCAGCTCGTGTGATCTGTGTTACTGGCACTCACGCCCAGTGAAAAAGTTTATTGGTATTTAGCAAAGCCTTTCTGGAGAGGCCTCTAGCTAGTTATGTTATTTTAACGTTTTGGAGTGCTACATCTTCAGACACAGTGGATTGTTGTCTCTAAGCCTTCAGGTCAGATTTGAAAGAACGCCCTTGTCTTTATTGGGGAAGAACAGGAGCAAGGATGTCATCTCACTGCTGTCCCTGACATGCTAGGTGACGTTTAACAGGTCACTTCCCTTTTCTGGACCAGTTTCCACATCTGTCAAATGAGGAGATTGAACTAGAAAGATTAATAGGGCTCTTTTCAGCTTGAATATCTTCAGAAATTTTTTTCTAGGCTATTTGTTTTCACTACATCAGCCCTACTTTCGTGTTTATAGTTTTCTATAACCAGTTGCTCAATCACTGTGAAAGGGCACCTCTAGAAAACTCTCCTGCCCCTGGATTTTCATATGAACTTCATTGAAGTATGTTGGAGACCAGTTTGTTATCTTGTTGAGGACTTTCCAAGGGTTGTTCTGGAAACGGAAATCTATCCCAGATACTCCAGAGGACTAATGTCTGAATAATGTCCCCTGACATACACACATTTTCTGATGTTTCTCTTGACTCGGGAACTGGTTAAAGACTGCACAGAATGAATGCTCATTGAATTCTTGCAGACTACTGCGTGAAGTCCCTCCCATCCTTGCCATTTCAAGGTGTGAAGTCATCTCTAAGTGGTTCTATTGTGGTAGGTGGTTTAAGGACATCCCAGTCAGACTGATGCCTTGCCTGGCTGCTCTTCTGTCTCCACCACAGTTCAGTTTAACACTGTCCCTGGTCAGAGGGACTTAGTTTGTTTTGGAACAAATGTCACAGGGATCAGGAAGAACACAGAATTACTTAGTGGCCCTAGATTGGGGATTTGGAGTGGTTTCTGGCTTTGTGACCTTGAGCGTGTCATTTGAATTCTCCAGGCCTCAATTTCCTCTTCTGAGAAGTTAAATAGTGATGTGTCTAGAAAGACCTTTCCTCCAGCTGTGAATGAGGCTCTCCCAGCGTTAACGTGACTCAAATGTACTCTGGGCAGCAATGATGACTGTCACACTGGCACATATTTATCCCTGTTGGCCAGGGTGACTCAGTCATATTTTCAGTACTAATTGTTAGTGGGTATGTGTCACTAGGGGTTGCCAGAAGCCCCTGCTGTTGACTCAAACTAGCAACCTAACAGGACAGGGCCAGCAGCTGCTAGTTAACAGCCAGCGAAAGGAGCTGGGAGATTTCTCAGGGAGGAGGGCTACTGGGAGTTTGTGCAAGCAAGAAAGGCACAGGATTTGAACTGAGTTTGTAGAAATCTCATTCTTAATGGCTGGAGGTTGGTGTCTACACGGTAAGCTCGCTGGTCTTATTTGTTCATTAGCCTTTTTCTCTCGCAATTTGTTACTGCAGAATAGAAATTGAATAGAGGAAGCAACACAGAGCAATTAGTTAGAAGTTGGGAGGAGCTGCCACTACCCACCCCTGTTCACTAACAGTTTATGTTTTTGTGCATCTCCCTCTCTTTGAACATCAGCTGTACTAATAGTGGGGTCTGAGGGTTTGTGGTTTCCTCACACAAGCACCCAAACCCTCCTACCTACACAGAGGCCTCATGAAAATGGGTAGGGATTGCCAGGCTGGAAGCTCAGCAAGTTGATTTGGGACAGTGGTCCTCAGAGTGTGGTCTGGGGACCAGCAGATAACATAACCGGGACTAGAAGTGCAAATTCTCTAGCCCCACTGCAGACCCCTCAGTCAGACACCGTGGCAGCAATGTGTTTTAGCAAGCCATCCAGGGGACTGATGCATGCCCAAGTTTGAGGACCACTGTATCGGGAGAGGGACCTGCAGGTCTCCCAGCTCAGAGGGCTCTATGGGCAGGGAGCCAGCAGCCATTCTCTCCCGTGACCCTCCGTGTCCAGACCAAATGAGCCAATCTGGAGGGCAGGAACACCCCTCCTGCCCAGAGCTCCCTGGGAGTCGGCCTTGTGCCGTCTGCCACCTTAACAGGAGAGTTGCTGAGTTCGTTGAACAGGTATTTATCTCCTTAATCAGTATTTTATGACCAGAATGAAGATGGAGTGAAAAGTGCTTTTTCATACGACCTCCCAATAAGTTATATGACAAATAAACCGAAGCTCAGAGTTTAAGTTACTTTCTGAAAGTTCACCGTGCTAGTAAGTGGCAGAGTCAGAATTCGGATCCAGGTCTCTCTGTCCCCAAGTGTCCTTTCCACCACATCCATTGCATCCCTCGAGTAGAGCCACCTGTAGGGAGTGGTCATTCTCACCAGGGGTTGCTTCAGGAACCTCCAGCTAAGCTTCCCAGGGGCTGGGAGGCAGGTCCTCTCTGCACTTTCACACAGCGGGCATCTCAGACCATTCCTGTCCATAGTGGTAGCTGTCAGTCAACTAAGTCACAAGCCTCAGGGGGCCTAGGTGATAGCCAAGGTGGTCAAAGTGCCAAGTGTCTACAGGCCGGAGGCGTTTCGCCCAGCCCACTCCTCATCCTCATCCTTCATTTGGATGCCCCCAACATCCCACACACGGCCCTTTCTCCCAGCTGTCACTCAGAGCTTGCCACAAACCCCCGGTTTCTTAGGGTAACTTAGTTTAGCAAACGGACCTGAAGTTTTATAAAGAGCACCGTGGTGGGCGGGGAAGCGGGCCTGTGCGCCAGGGCAGAACACACAGTCCCTGCTTTTTGAGACATTTCCTGGGATTGTGTGACGGGGGGACTTCTGGTGCAGATAAAGTTGAATTACACTCAACTCCCAGGTCTCATCTCTGCTCTTGGATCCTGTTTCTACTCTTACATGTTTGTCCCCGCCCCCACCAGGCCTGCCTTCCTGAGGTGGTGCTTCCAAGTCTGGTCCTGGGCTGTTTCCTGTTCTTGGAACAGCTGCGCCAGTCTGGGGTACCCTCCTGCCACTTGATCCTATAGGGAGGTGTCCAATGGCTACGGGCAATTTTCAGATGACCTTGTTTTTCTGACATCATTAGATGGCTATTTTTGACTTTGCTGTTTATGCTGCAGAGAGTTGGGCTGAGATAGGGGAGAGGGAGAAAGAATGAAGGAGGGGCTGGTCTTGGTGCCCATGGTCCCAGGGCCCTACCAAAGTAGGAGCATTTATTTGTCAGCATTTTCAGAGCACCTATTGAATGTCAGGCCCTGGGACTTCCAAATGGGTGACATAGTCATCTTCACTCGCTCACAAATGTATTTTTCAGCGTCAAGCTTGAGAAGCACAGCCCAGAGGGCTCGAGACGGAGATGTGCTCTGGAGTCCCCACCGACTGCACAGTGGGGCGCTATCAGGTGTGCCCTCACAGCTGGCCCTCTGCCGTGGGGCTTCTCACACTGGGTGTTTGTGAAACCACCCGTAATGCAGGGGCCCCGGCACTGCGGAAGCCTGTACTAGCCATGCCGTGGGCTGAGAGCACCCCTGACCGTAGTCCTAATGACCCCCTGAAATCCCACAGTGTTTTATATTTCATGTGTAGCTCCTACCATTTTCTGCCTTGAATTGTAGGAATCTGAGTCCATATTGATGTGTTTTGAATTATTTATTAATCTCAATTACAAATGGTCACTTCAAAAAAATTTGCAAAATTCAGACAAAGAGTAAAAATTGTCCATACTCCACACCTGTTCGTATGTATATTTCTATTCATCCAGACATTTTCTCTACAAATATTTTTAACAAAAAGCATCCCAAATTCATAATGATTTTGCAATCTGTTTTCACCTAAAAGGCACTGAGTGGCTATTCTTTCCCCCCAACTCCATCTCTCTGTCCCCAGAGTAACCAGTTTAGTCCTTGCCAGAGAGGAGAGCACTCAGTAAGTTATCTTTGCAGTAAAACTCTACAGTTCCAGGGTGGAACAGCACATCATTTGAGCTTCCAGATAAATCTATGTCCAGTGGCCATACAGAGTGCCCATAGGTCTTTGCGTACACTGCTCTGAGGACAGCAGTCTGACCCAGGGCTTTCCCAGAGGCCTGAGTGCTATGCCACAGCCCTGGGCCTGGGGCCCAAGGTGGGAGAGGGCAGGAGAAAACATCCCTCAGCGGCTCCCATTCCAGGACCAGAGGAAAGTTGTGAGGGGACTTGGCTGCTCCCTTTAGAGTCAGAAGGTCATTGCTCAACTCCCTAGATTTTCCATCACAGCCGAGCTGGGAGAGGGTGAGGCTGGGAAATGTCTCCTCTGAGCAGGTCCTTTTAAAAGCATCTTGGCTGGATTAATTTCATCCTAAGAGCCAGGGAAGCAGTGCCCGGCTGGAGTTAACCCCTCCACTCCCAAGGAAATCTCCCAGAAATGGGCAAGCCTGGGAGCCCAGGCTTCTGGAGTGCAGAGCCATCCAGGGCAGGAGGCCTAAGGAACCGTGAACTCTGGCTGGAGATAACTTCCCTCTAGCCTGGGTAAATCCAACAGGCATAATTGCATCCTGCTGACCTTAATTCCCCTGGCAGGTTTAATTGGTTCTGGCATTGCCCCACTTCCTGCCCTGCCCTTGTAGAAGCAAAGAGGATGGCTGTACAGCTGGTGCAGGGTGGGAGAGCCCCTTCTTAAGGGTGGGCAAGGGCTCTGGCAGCCCTTGGAGGGGGTTTCCCCATGCCCCACCCCCATGCCTCCAAGGGAGAGCTGAGAAGACGCTCAGGGACTCCCAGGAGCAGCTGGCCAAGCTGAGCTCAGCCTGGGCGGCCAGCAAGCTGCAATCCTGTGGATCCGGAACCAGGCCAGTTTCATCCCAGCTGGAAGGGACCACGGAGGAGCCTGCAGGGACAGCTGAGCCCTCCACCTGGGATGTCCACATCATTACGGAGACCCCACAAAATAATCTGATGAACAAAGTAGATCCAGAGACACAGAAGCATGGAAGAGACTGTGGAACCTCAGAGGGAAGGCAGGGGAGGGTGGGTGGGTGGGAAGAGATCAACCAAAGAACTTGCATGCATATATGCATAACCCGTGGACACAGGCAATAGGCCTGGGTTGGGGGGCGGGGACATATGTCCCCCCGCGCCCCCATTGACCTTCTCTAGGCCTACAGTGCCTAGCACTTCGACACCTGTGATTGTAAGAGCTGAATTGAAGACACTCGTGAAGTTGCTTATCTAGGGTCTGGCCTGTTTACGTAAGGGTTCAGTAAGTGCTATTTATTATTTGGGAATCATAACCGTGACAAAGGTAGCAAGTTAAGCCCCTTATGTTGTCTAAGCCTGGATTTTGGTTTCATCAGGAGGCGGCTCTGGATTTGAATCTGAGTAATTTGAAGCTACTCAATAGAGACAAGACTCTTACCCTTTCTTAGCATCAGTTTCTGCACCATTGAAATGGTCTAACATTTGGCCCCTGGAGTCCCTTGTGAGGATCCAATGAGCTGGAGGGAAGCCTTCGGCAGAGTCAGGCCTGGCCCTTGGTGGGCACTCAATAAGTGAGCACTATTGACAACCACCCTAATAGCAGGAGGATGTCAGCAAGGGCCATCATGGTAGAGCAGTTCCATACCAAGTCCAGACCCTTGTTAGTCTCATCAAACACTGGTTGGCAAGTACGCCTTGTGCTGGGGACACATCACACAGCCCCTGCCCTCTAGGGCTCCCAGTGTTCATAGTGGGATCAACCTGGAGTTGAAGGAGGCCAGAGGAGGGAGGTCCAGCATTTCAAGCTAAACCAGAATCTGCTACAGGGACAACCAAATGGGGGCCAGGGACTCCCAATAGTAGGTGCAGACAGGAAGCATTTCAACCTCCAGAATGCTGAGACCCCAGTGGGGACAGTGGGGTGAGCACAGGCAGGGAAATTTTATGGAAGAAAGAGAACTTTGGGTTGTGAAGAAGGACATTTCTGTCTGGACTCCCCTTACTTGTGGAGTGACTTTGTGCAAGTAACTCAATTTAAAAATACGTATATATTTTTAATTGATTTTTAGAGAGGGAGCAGGAGAGAGAGAAAAATCTAAATGAGAGGGGTGAGAGCATAATGTCAGTCAGCTGCCTCCTGTTCACACCCTCCTGGAGATCGAGCCTGCAACCCAGGCATGTGCCCTGACCAGTAATCAGGCAACCCTGTGGTGCACTGGATGACGCCCAACCAACTGAACCACACTGGCCATGGCAAGTCACTCAAATTTTTTGATCCTCCCTGTCTTCACCTAGAAAATAAGATGCAAACTCCCCACAGAGTTATCAAATGATGTTTTAAGCCCTGGCCAGCATGGTTCAGTGGTTAGAGTGTTGGCCTGCACACTGGAGGGGTCACAGGTTCAACTCCCGGTCAAGGGCACATGACTGGGTTGCAGGTTTGATTCCCACCTCCGGTTGGGGTGCATTCGGGAGGCAACCAATTGATGTGTTTCTCACATCAATGTCTCTCCTCTCTCTCTAAAAATCATTAGAAAAATATCCTCACTCCTCAGGCGAGGGGAAAAAAAAAGCCCGATCAGTGTGGCTCAATGGTTGAGCATCGACCCATGAACCAGGAGGTCAGGACACATGCCCAGGTTGTGGGCTCAATCCCCAGTAGGGAGCAGGCAGGAGGCAGCTGATCAATGATTCTCTCTAATCTTTGATGTTTCTATCTCTCTCTCCCTCTCCCTTCCTCTCTCTGGAATCAATAAAAACATACATTTTTTAAAAAGATGATGTTTTAAGACAATATGGATAAATATGCACTAAAAAAAAAAGGGGAGCTCCCTTCCCTTCAGAGAGCCTGGGTTCAAGTCCCAGCTCAGTCCCTTACAAACTGGATGACTTTGAGTAAATTATTTAACTTCTCCGTGCCTCAGTTTACCCATCTGAAGTTGTACCTACCTCATTGGATTGTTCTGAAGATCACATGAGTGAATCAACACGAGAGCACCAAGAACAAGGCCTGACACATGTGGCAAGCACTAGACAGGATAAGTTATTATTTTTCCTTTCTAGAAGAGGCAGGCTGGACCTTGAGGAGAGAAATGGAGGAGGAGAGGGCCAGGAAGAGCAAAAGTTGTTAAGAATGAGGAAGGAGCTCCAACTCTGTTTTTTTTTCTAGCCAGTACCAGCCTCCTCAGCATTTTCTCACTTAAAAAAATATTCACTCAGTTCGGCCGGCATGGCTCAGTGGTTAAGTATTGATCTATGAACCAGGAGGTCATGGTTCAATTCCCAGTCAGGGCACATGCCCGGGGTTGTGGGCTCGATTCCCAGTGTGGGGCATGCAGGAGGCAGCTGATCAATGATTCTCTCTTGTCATCTTTGTTTCTATCTCTCTCTCTCCCTTCATATCTGAAATCAATAAAAATATATTGGAAATATTCACTCACTTTGAATAGTAAACTGTTCACGTAGTTCATGGTTCAAATAAAAAAATTAAAGGGTAGCCCGCTGGTGTGGCTCAGTGGTTGAGCATCGACCCATAAACCAGGAGGTCACAGTTCGATTCCCAGTTAGGGCACATGCCCAGATTGCAGGCTTGATCCCCAGTAGCAGGCATGCAGGAGGCAGCTGATCAATTATTTGAAAAAGACATTTTCAAAAGAAAAGGCTTTTAGACCCATTGCATGTTGAGCAAGAACCTCTGAGACAATTTCTTAACCAAAGATGGTCCAAGTAGGTCCAATTGCCAGGCAGAGCTCATGGGCACAGAGCTGGGCACTGCGGTCAGGGTGATTATTTCTGGGCCTGTGTGGCTCTAACCAGGTTCTGGGGGACCCCAGGACATGTGGGATGCAGGTGGGCAGAGCCAGGGCCCAGTCTGGGCATAATCTTGCCCTTCAGCCTGCCTGAGGGCCCCTCTTCTTCCAGGCCCCTCCCGGATCCTGTTCAAGCCAAGGCATGGGAAGAGGCTGCTGCCCCATGCCCCGGGGCCCCAGGTGCCCCCTCCTTTTTCTCTTCTGCTTGTTCCAACACCACTCCCCCCCACCCCCCCTGTCGGTCCGTGGGAAGAATGCTGTGTCCTCTGAATGGGGGCCAAGAGTGACAGGTGGTGGCAGTCCGAGCTGCACGGCCCCTGGTGTAAGAGATCCTCTCCTCCGTCCCCGCCTCCCCAGCCTGCACCCCTGCCTCCGCCTCTGCCCACCCGGCCCAATCCCTTACAACTGCGCCAGGACGGCTCCTGGGCAGCCGCTGCAATACAGACGGCCACCAGGTTGTCCCTCTCTGCTCCAGGTACCTCTCTCCCCTCAGTCAGCTGGCCCTGGCCTCTCAGCCTGACAAGAGGAGGACTCCGACAGCCTGACACACCCCATGCTTCTCTCTGCAGCTAGAAAGACTTGAGTTAGACAAGCGGAAGCGTACGCCTTCCTACCTCATGGCGACAGAAAATGGAGCAGTCGAGCTGGGAATCCAGAGCTCATCAACAGGTGCCAAGCTGGGGCAGGAGGCGGAGGGAGGAGCTTGGGAAGGGGAGTTTGAATCCAGGTCTGGGCCAGTTCCTCAGTGGCAGTTCTGTGCCCAAGACCTCTTTGTGTGATGCATGGGGGACTCAGAAATCCGAATTCTCTCTGGGTAGGAGTGGGCTGCCAAGAGCTTACATGAATTCCTCCCCAGAGAAACTAGGAAAATGTGAAGCTCTCATGGATGGCACTAAATACAAGGCAAGGAGTGACAGGACGTTCAGGCCCAGCAGAGGACCAGGAGCCCTCCATACAGGACTCTGAGATCCCAACAGCCCATCTCCAGAGTCTGTCAAGGGTCCCTAGAGGCTCAGTGGGACAAGCATTTGCAAATCTTTGCTTAGTGGGGAACTGGGCCCAGAGCTGGTCTCTGGTGAGCCTGGCTGGGGAGAGAGGGGAAGGGGGGTGAATCCTGACTGATGTCTCACCTCCTCTACAGACAATGCACCTAAAGGTGCAGCAGGCGAAGGACCCCCAGCTACAGAGAAAGACCTTGCCCTCCCAGACCCAAAGAAAGAACCTGTCCCCCCAGACCCAAAGAAAGAACCTGCCCCCCCAGATCCAAAGAAAGACCCTGGTCTCCAAGAACCAAAGAAAGAACCTGTCCCTCTAGACCCAGAGAAAGAACCTGCCCCCCCAGACCCAAAGAAAGACCCTGGTCTCCAAGAACCAAAGAAAGAACCTGTCCCCCCAGATCCAAAGAAAGAACCTGCCCCCCCAGACCCAAAGAAAGAACCTGTCCCCCCAGATCCAAAGAAAGAACCTGTCCCCCCAGATCCAAAGAAAGACCCTGGTCTCCAAGACCCAAAGAAAGGACCTGCCCCCCCAGATCCAAAGAAGGAACCTGCCCCCCCAGACCCAAAGAAAGAACCTGTCCCCCCAGATCCAAAGATGAAACCTGCCCCTCCAGACCCAAAGAAAAAACCTGCCCCCCCAGACCCAAAGAAAGGAGAATCTGGCCCCCCTGATCCAAAGAAAGAATCTGGCCCCATGGACCAAAAGAAAGAATCTGGCCCCCCAGATCCAAAGAAAGAACCTGCCCCCCCAGATCCAAAGATGAAACCTGCCCCCCCAGACCCAAAGAAAGGAGAATCTGCCCCCCCCAATCCAAAGAAAGAATTTGGCCCCCTGGACCCAAAGAAAGAATCTGGCCCCCCAAATCCAAAGAAAGAATCTGACCCCCTAGGTCCAAAGAAAGAACCTGCCCCCCCAGATCCAAAGAAGGAACCTGCCTCCCCAGACCCAAAGAAGGAATCTGCCCCCCCAGACTCAAAGAAAGAATCTGGCCCCCCAGACCCAAAGAAGGAATCTGCCCCCCCAGACTCAAAGAAAGAATCTGGCCCCCCAGACCCAAAGAAAGAATCTGGCCCCCCAGACTCAAAGAAAGAATCTAGCCCCCCAGACCCAAAGAAAGAACCTGCCCCCCCAGATCCAAAGAAGGAACCTGCGCCCCCAGACTCAAAGAAAGAATTTGGCCCCCCAGATCCAAAGAAAGAATCTGGCCCCCCACCCTCAAAGAAAGAAGAACCTGGCCCCGCAGACCCAAAGAAGGAATCTGTCCCCCCAGATCCAAAGAAAGAATCTGGCCCCGCAGACCCAAAGAAAGAATCTGGCCCCGCAGACCCAAAGAAAGAATCTGGCCCCCCAGATCCAAAGAAAGAATCTGGCCCCCCAGATCCAAAGAAAGAATCTGGCCCCCCAGACTCAAAGAAAGAATCTAGCCCCCCAGACCCAAAGAAGGAATCTGGCCCCCTAGATCCAGAGAAAGAATCTGGTCCACCCACCATAAAGAAAGGTGCCCCAGAGAAAGGGAATGGTGGCCTGGCCCAACCCTCAACTACCAGCCAGGGCCCCGAGGGAGAAGGCGACGTGGGCAGTGTTGGGCAGCCAGCAGCCCTGCCCCAGCAGACCCAGACGGCTGAGGCCAGTGTCAAGAAGCCCAACGACGACGATAATCAAGAGTCCTTGGGCAGCCAGGATCCTGGAGAGTCCAAGGAGCGAAAGAAGGCCATAGAGAGCCAAGCAGTGGCCAGGAGGGGCTCACCAGCCTTTCTACATTGCCCCAGCTGCCCTGCTGCCATCTCCAGGTGAATGCCCTGCCTGGGGTCAGGGAAGGGACTCTGTCGCAGGGGTCGGGCTGAGCTCCTCTGTCCTGGGAATCATTGACGTCACATTCAGTGCTGGATTGAGTAGTCCTGATGTTCAGCTACCTCTGGCCTGGGCATTGGCTACAGCTTCCTGTCCCCTTGCATAAAGCAGGAATTTCATAGGAGCCTAGCATGTCCGGCAGGAGAGGTCCTCAGAGACCGCTCAGGTGGACTCCTCTTCTCTAAGCACCTGAAGTCCAGAGCTTTCCTTAGTCTGTGAACCTGGGTCTAGCCAAGGGTGGAGCTGAGATATCAGGAGGAAAGGAAAACCCCTCTTATTAATATAATTATCAGTATAGCATGGAAAGATGACTCATAGCAGATTGGTAGATCCTGCCTAACACCTTTATAACTTACTAATATTTTTCATAAGAAAGCATCAGTCTTATGATGCAATCAATTACACTTACCTGAGTGCTAATCAGATTAACCAGGACATTAATGATATGTTGTAAACCACAATAATAGCACCCTATCAATTTAAATTTTATATTAATATCAATTGCATTGCCACTGTTTTATGAATCAAAAGCTATTTACCTCTGTAATTATATCTATATAATGATTGATCATACCAATAATCCTATTAATGGTTAGTTATTACCTATTAGTGTATTAATAGTCAAGATAATGACCACAGTCATTTATGATAATATTAACATCCCTTGATTTTGCAAAAAGTGGCTTTGGATACATTGCCCCATGCACTTGGGGTTGGGGGCAGGGTTACATTAGCTCCAGAGAACAGATGAGGCTTTGGAAGCAAGAAGACCTGCCGGAGGCCACAGTGGGGCTGTGGCTGCTAAGGGCATCACCTCTGTGTTCTCACCTTCTAGCCCAGAGAAGCCGCTGGCTGAGAAGCCCCCAAATGAGGCATCGGAGCTCATCTTTGAAGGGGTCCCCGTGACCCCCAGCCCCACAGATCCCGTGCCAGGCAAAGCAGCAGAAGGAGGGGGAAACATCCTGCGAGGCAGCCAGAAGGAAGCAGGAGAGAAGGCTTCAGGCCAGACTGAGGTGGAAGGGGACACCTCGAGGGGGATCGAGTTCCAGGCTGTGCCCCCGGAGAGATGGGAGGTGGGGCAGCCCCTCTGTCTCACAGCCAGGGAGGAGGACTGCTTCCAGATTTTGGGTAGGCCAGGGGCAGGTGTGGGCTTGAGGCTGCCTGGGGGCTCAAGGGAAAAGGGGAGGGGAATCCCCAAGTCTCCCCACTTGAGAGGACTGAATTGCTCTGAGCCATGTCTCACCCAGGCTGGTTCATCTAAGTGCCACACAACTCCGGGCCGTATGAGTGTCTAGACCCTTTTGATAGATGGGGAAATGGAGGCTCAGCAAAAGGAAATGGAATGAGTGCCCCCAAATCCACAACTAGGATAGGACTTGCACCTCCCGGGACGTCCTCACTCCAGAGCTCAGTTTTGGCTTTCTTTTACTTTGGCTAATATGGGGCTTTGAAAAATGCCAGGCAGGTTATTGGAGCCACACCAACTCTCTGGGCGGTGGAATGTGAAGTCAGTCTGTAGAAGGACTAAAATGCCAGACTTTGGTACTTAAACTACTTCGTGGATGGGGTGGGGAGGGTTCGTGAGCAGAGGAGCACAGGTGTCTGTCTGTGTGGAAGCAGTGGCCAAGGAAATTGGCACGTGCAATGGGGCAGGACCGTGGCGTGGCCTTAACTGGTGACCAGACAAGGAGCCGTGGTTTATTCAGCGGGCAGCAGGGAGCCACTGAGCATGCGTGAGCTTGGCCAGTGGGTGAAGAGGCTTGGGCCAGGGTACGGCTGGGCTGGGGGTGGGGTGAGATGGGGTCAGGAGAGCCCAGAGTGTCCTGACACCCTCTCCCCCTGGGCCGAGGTGCCCCGGGAGCCTGGCCAGCCTGCCTAGTGAGTGGCACAGTGCCACCCAGACAGGGTGGGCGGGCCTGGCGGCTGGGCGGCAGCCAGGAGCCCTGCCTCCTCCTGAGAAGCGGCAGAGACCTCCGCCCCGCCCCGCCCCGCCCCGCCCAGAAATCACATCCTTAGGGTGATGGGACCTGAACCACCTCCAAGGGCCGTTTGATTTATCACCAGCCCGGCTTCCCTGCCACCTCTTGCTATTTATAAAGAGGTTTCCATTCCCGATGATTCAGCCTGTCCACCGCCAGGGCCCCTGTTCACCGTGGTTGTCACTAGGTGGCAGCCTCTCCCTACCAAACTCTGTCCCTGCCTCCACTTCCCCTCCACTCCTCCCCCATCTATCCAACCCTCCCCAACCCTGGGCCAAGCACAGGTTAGACACCCATTCCGCTGGCCTGGCCAGTCTGTGGTGTTATTGGAGGGGATGGTAGGCAGATCCCATCACAGCCCCCATCAGACATAGTAACCCCTATCTGGTCCCTTTTTCTTCAATGGAAATGCAGATGGCTTGGGATGCAGGTAGCTGGGGAGGGTCCCAGTAGTCTAATGGGCCATCCCCATTGTGGTGCGGGGGGTGGGGGTAGTAGGTGAGCCTCCTCTGTCAGAGGCAGAGGCCTCCCAAGGCCATTTTGTGTGGTGGTGGCAAAGCTGAAATTGGAAACTGAGTTCCCTAGCCCTTGTCCTGGAGCCAGCTGTCCCCCAGGTATGGGCCCAAGCCAGACAGGGGTGGGGTGGGGGTGAGGGGTGGAGGTGGCATAGGGGGTGGGGGAGTGCTAGGTGGATCCTCAGCAGCCCCTGGCACTGACTGTGATGGCTCTGCTCTGCCTCCAGACGATTGCCCACCACCCCCGGCCCCCTTCCCCCACCGCATTGTGGAGCTGAGGACCGGGAATGTCAACAGTCAATTCAGCATGAACTCCAAGGAGACACTGGGCGGGTAAGAGCTGGGCCCCTGGGCCCTTGAAGAGCATTGAAGCCCCTGAAGCTTTACATCTTCCCTGTGAAGGCCCAGCCAACGAACACATGGCTTCTAGTGGTTGCGCCTGTCATGTGCAAGCTGTCGGTCACGTGGCTGATGCCTAATCATGTCGCGGTCACTCAAACAGACACATCATCGGCCATTCAGTATTTCCTATAGGAGCACACAGTATTTTCCTGTCTGTCTCAGTGGATTCCTGCTTTGTAAAAAGCCCTGGAGGTTTTCTCCCTGGGGCCCAGAGCTCCAGGTTGTCACATCAGGGACCACTCTTCGAATCAGCCCGTCCTTCCTGTGCCCACGGTTTGTGTGGTTCAGCCATTGTCCCAGAAGTAGAACTTCAGGAGGGAGTGAGGGCTGGTTGGGACGAGTGCTCCCATCTCACCGTGGGGATCCAGATGGGCACAGAGCACAGGCCCCCTCACCCCCTCACCCCCAGTCTCGTCTCTCTCCAGGGGCAAGTTTGGAGCAGTCTGTACCTGTACAGAGAAAGCCACTGGCCTCAAGTTGGCAGCCAAGGTCATCAAGAAGCAGACACCCAAAGACAAGGTAGTGGGGGTGGGGGCTTGGTTATGTGAGAGAGGGGATCTTTGGAGTGTGGGGGCCTCTCACCTTCCTCTACTCATGTGTCTGTCCAGGTGGACAGAGAGACAGCCCTACCACTGGGCCCTGATGCCCCTAAACATAAACCAGACACCTCAGTTAGTGAACTCATCCCAGGGACTTCCCTCTCTAGGCACAGGATATTCATACCCTCTGTTTTGTTCAATTCAACAAATCCTGAAAAGTGCAGGCTCTGGGGCAGGCCCTGTGCTGGGCACTGGGCATCTGGAAGTGAAGTGACTGTGGTCCCTGCCCTCAGGCAGCACCAAAGTGAACAGGCCTGGTCTAGAGTTCTGCCTCTAGCACCCAGCCCAGGCCTGGCTCAGAGGAGGCCAAGAGCAGGGCTTGTTGAGGAAGGAAGGAAGAGAGGGAGGGAGGGAGGAAGGGGAAATAATCGAGGAAGGAACAAGGAAGGAGGGAATGCAGGCAGAGGCTCACATGGAGCGAGGCAGTCGGTGTGAGGAGGTGAAGACAACCTAGCCACCTGGTGTAGTGAGAGCTGTAACCTGGGGAAGCTAGGGCAGGGCGGCCGTGAGGAGAGGGCAGAGGAGGCTCCTGTTTCAGCCTGTGGGTCAGGGAACCTTCCTGGACTGCTGTCATGAAGACTATGAAGAAGGAGGGACTGTGGGAGGAGAGGGCTGAGTGCTGGAAATAGCAGAGAATGCTGGGACCCTTGAGTTGAGGCAGAGGGAGCTGAGAAGTGAGCATATGGGCATTCCAGGCAGAGACCACAGCACGTGCAGAGGCCTGGAGCCCAGAAAGAGCATGAGGAGCTGCTCCGAGTGCCGAAGCCTGAACCCCCGTCATAGCTCTAAGCACATGTGGGAGGCATGTATTTTCTATGTGACTCTGTCTTTCTCTGCCTCTTCCACTTGACAGGGCCTGGATCTATGTTATTGACTGCTGGGTCCCCAGGCCTCTATCATGGGCCTGACTCAGTGTAGATGCTCAATCCATGTGTGCTGCATACACTCACTGGAGGCAGCTATTGGTTAATTAATTACCAAGCAATTTTTGGTGTGCCATTCAATGTGCAAAGGAAATGGCAGTGAACTAAAAGAGTCCCTGCCCTTATGGGTTGACATGCTAGAGAAGAGAAACAGACAACTAAAAAGCAAAATGCAACAATAAGCCTGGTGCCAGGAACTGAGAAGTGCTAGGAAGAAAAATAAAGGCAGGTAAGAAACAGGGAGTGTGGAGCTGTGAGGGGATGTGCAGATAGAGGGGGGCGAGGTTAGGCCTCTCTGAGGAATGCATGTAAGGTGAGATATGAATGGAGGAATGGATGAGAGAGATGAAGTGATTCGGGTAGTGATATGATGTCCTGGGGACGGGGGTTGGGGGGTGAGAAAGTTCAGGGAGAGGCCTGACTGGTGGCATTTGCCCATTTCCGTGGTGTAAATATTTCTACCATAACTGATTTCTAACTACTAATGTGACAACTGGCTTGCAAACTTTCTCAAAGTGACAAATAATGGTGGCTTAGGCTAGGAAGGCAGTGGTGGAGGAGGCCAGAAATCATTGTATTTGTAATCTGGTTTGAAGGTAGAGTCAGAAGATTTACTAATGGATTGGAAATGGGGTGTGAGGAAGCAAGATTAAGAGAAGAATCTGGGATTGCTCCTAACTTGTAGTCCTGCACACCTGGGTGAAGAGCGATGTCCTATTGCTAATGGATAAGCTCAAATGTGGGGAAGGGGTGGTATCAAGGGTTTAATTTTGGACTTGACAGAGTTGCGATGCTTCTAGACATCCAAGGAAAATGGCAGCTGGGCAGTTGGAGATATGGGTGTGTTGAGTTCAAAGGAGTGCTCAGAGGTGGAGAGATGCATTTGGAGATTGATCACATTCGTGTGGAATTATCTAGTCATGGGGCTTGAGGAGAATGCCCAGGGAGAGAGTGTAGGGAGGGGAGTGATGAGCGGCGAGGTCTGGGCCCTTGGATTCCCAGTATTCTGCCAGGAGGAGAGGAAGAGCTGCAAAGGAATGGTGTCCCAGCAGGAAGGACTGGGGGTGGTGAGGACACAAGCTTGGGGGTGGGCAAGGAGACCAGTGAGGAGGAGGCTGGGCAGTGGTCCAGGTCAGGTTCCAGTCAGGGTGCAGGTATGGAGGATGGAGGGCAGGGAGTGATGACACTTGGATGGGCCCCGGCTTCCCTTGTCCCCAGGAAATGGTGATGCTTGAGATCGAGGTTATGAACCAGCTCAACCATCGCAATCTGATCCAGCTCTACGCAGCCATCGAGACCCCACATGACATCATCCTATTCTTGGAGTAGTGAGTGCCAGCAGTAGGGGAGGGGCCGGGGGGGGTGCCGCGGGCCCAGGAGCAGCCTGTAGAGGGGTCTGTGCACGCAGCATCGAGGGCGGCGAGCTCTTCGAGAGGATCGTGGATGAGGACTACCAGCTGACCGAGGTGGACACCATGGTGTTTGTCAGGCAGATCTGCGACGGGATCCTCTTCATGCATGAGATGCAGGTTCTGCACCTGGACCTCAAGGTACTGGGGCTGGGTCTCCTGGGAGGGTCAGGAGCAGCATCTGACCACTTCAAATCAGTGTTGCAACCAGCCATCCCTCCATCCTCCCACCCCTTTTCTCTCCCTCCATCCATCCTCCCATCTGTAGACTCAAAAAGGGTTTACTGAGCACTTACTAAATACCAGAAATAAAGGAGGAGACAGAAAACAAAGCACAAGAATTGTTCCTAGCTCTTAGGAGCTTCTAGTCTAATACTAGATACTTGTTGAAAGTGTCTTTTGCAGCCCTGTGATCCCCAAGCGCAGTGCCTCCCACAAAGAACTTACGAATAAATGTTGCAAAAGCATTTACTTCTGTGCTGGGCCCTGAAAGACACTAAATAGACAAACACCTGGAAGCAGGTGTTTGTCTATTTAGTAAACAAATATTTGTTGAGGACCTACTCCATGCCAGACAGCAGGTGCAGATCCGGGGTGAACTAAACAGATAAAAATGCCTGCCCCTATGAAGCTGCCGTACTAGGAGGGGAGTCAGAAAAACAAATCAGTAAGTATAGTGTCAGTGCAGCAATACACACATAGTAGGCGCTAACAAAAAATGCTTAATGAAAGAATATTTATATCCCTCTTCCGACCTTGCTCAGTCCTTGTACATAGCAGGTTAGGGGAAGCAATAGATTTTATGACCAACTGGTAGTGCCCTTGTGTTATATGAAGACCCAGAGTGGGAGGGACTAGCTTTGAAGTAACTTCACTCACATAGGATTCTGGGAGCCATGGCTGAACACCTATGGGTCTTAGTTCGATACTGAGGGTGGGGAGCAAAGAGGCCGAGAGAAGAGCAAAAGCACGCTGTCTGCCCAGCCCCTACCCTGTAGCGTGCACTATGGGTCTCTGCTGGCTGGCAGCAGGCAGAATGATATCAAAAGACCAGCGCTGAAGTCAGACAGTCCTGGCATCAAGCCCTGGCACTTCACTTACTTGTTGGGTGACTGTAGCCAAGTCTCTTCTGTGCCTGAGCCTCAGTTTTCTCAGCTGTGAAATGGGCACGGAAAGTGACAGTCTGCCTCACAGAGCTGTTGGAAAGATTGAGGAGCTGATCGCAGAAAGTGACTAATACAGGGCCTGACATTTGTAGGTGTTATCATTATCCCTAACTGGGGAGACAAGAGTAGCACCTCTTAGAGCATGCCAGGAGCAGCGTGAAGCCCCTCCATACCCAAGAGGCTTCTTCTGAGAGCCCTGAGCTAGTATTTTCTTTCTCTGGTCTCTGGAGCTCCAAGTACCTGGTGGTGACCCTGAACTAGCCTCTCACCAGGGCACAGAATTACTCCATCCTCAGAATTACTAGAACACTGTCTTTCTCGGCCTGAGATGAGGGAAAATGCCGTCTGCACCCATCCAGACGCCTGGTGCTGTGAGGCCTCATCCAAATCCCTCTCGGGCGCTCAGGTTCCACATCTGTGCCTGCAGCAGGCAGGCCTGGGGGCTTGGATGGGCTGCTAACTCTGGCAGCCTGGGCCTCTGGCTGGACCTGGGACTTGGGTGGACTGGAATGGGGAGGGAAGGTGAGCTGGGCCAGAGGCCAATCCAGGCCACCCCTTCTCCTCAGCCAGAGAACATCCTGTGTGTCAACAACACCGGCCATTTGGTGAAGATCATTGACTTCGGCCTGGCACGGAGGTACCACCTGGGGGGAGGCCAGGGCCAGCCTCTGAGGAGGGCAGAGGGCAAGGGAGAAGCAGTGGGCTGTGCTCTGAGCATTTGGTCTCACCCCCAGATATAACCCCAACGAGAAGCTGAAGGTGAATTTTGGGACCCCAGAGTTCCTGTCTCCTGAGGTGGTGAATTACGACCAAATCTCTGACAAGACAGACATGTGGAGTATGGGGGTCATCACCTACATGCTGTGAGCCCCAAGGGAGCATGGTGTTCCTGGGGTTGGGGCGCCTGGGTGGGCAGCTGAGGCCAAGACTGGCCTTGGGATCCAGGTGAGGTGATCTCACCTCACTCATTCACTCAGTCAGGGTTTTGCTGGGTGTTGGGAGTGTTAGGGAGAACCAGGAAAGGGGAACTTGGTACCCATTTTACAAATGGAGAAACCAAGGCCCCTAAAGACATAGCATCCCAGCCCAGGGCTCTGGACAGTAGATCTCTGATGACCCCGGGTGGGGGCAGGGGTGGTGGACATTTTTGTGCACTCACCATTCCTCTTTTTCACTGTAACCCTGGGGAGCTGGGATGATTATGCCCATTTTACAGATGAGAAGAGTGAGGCTCAGAGAGGGGAAGTGACTTGCCCAAGGTCACCCAGCCAGATTCAAACTCAGGTCTGTCCCACGTGAGAGGCTGGGGGTCTTTTCAGCATCCGGTGCTACCTCCTAGGATCTATCCCCATCCCCCAAACCCTCCAAGGTGACTTAGCATCTCCAATCTCACCTCGCTGCCCTCTACCATCCCCTCCTTCCAGGCTGAGTGGCCTCTCCCCCTTCCTGGGAGATGATGACACAGAGACCCTAAACAATGTCCTAGCTGCCAACTGGTACTTTGACGAGGAGACCTTCGAGGCTGTGTCAGATGAGGCCAAAGACTTTGTCTCCCACCTCATCGTCAAGGACCAGGGGTGAGGCTCACCACAGGACATGAACCCCACTGTGCGAGCCCAGTGCATGCGTGTGCAGGCTGGGTGGGAACTGGTTGGAAGGCTGGCTGGGTCCAGTACCTGTGGGCATGCCACCCACCCTCTCCATGCTGCACCCTCCCTACAGGGCCCGCATGAGCGCTGCCCAGTGCCTCGCCCACCCCTGGCTCAACAACCTGGCAGAGAAAGCCAAGCGCTGTAATAGACGCCTCAAGTCCCAGATCTTGCTTAAGAAATACCTCATGAAGAGACGCTGGAAGGTACCACTGGGCTGGGGGTGGCTGGAGGGAGGAGCGGCAAGGCAGGAAGAGCTCCTGGCATCAGGCTCAGGGCCCCACCAGTCCTGCCTTGACAGGTTCCATCCACCAGGCCTGGCCCTGTCTGGAAAACATGGTTGGCTTTTCTCTTTGTCCTGGGCTGGCTCCTGACCTTCCACACACCCCCTCCACCCTGAGGAGGGGCGTCCATCTGGGGCTCAGGGTCAGGAAAAGGTCTCTGACCTCATCATAGGCTTCCTTCCTTCATTTTTCAAATATTTATTGAGCCTCTACTACCTCTAGGCACTGGGGATACACCAGTGGATAAGACACAAGGATTTCAGTCTTTGTGGACTTACTTTTGGTGGTGGTGGTGGTGGTGGGGGTGTTGGGAGATATGAAAAGGGTTAAGGAAGGGCTCTAGAAGGAACAAGGATGGTCAGGAGTGCCAGAGGAGAGGTCGCACTTCTAAATAGGTGCTCAGGGAGGACTCACTGAGAGGGAGAATGTGAACAAAGACCTGAAGGAGTGAGGGGTGAGCGGTCCTAGAGGAAGAATGTCCCAGGCAGAGGGAACAGCCAATGCAAAGGCCCTGAGGGAGAAGCATGGTTGGCAAGTGTGAGGAACAGGTAGGAAACCAGTACTGATGAAGAACCAAAGGGGTGGGGGAGATGAGCGCAGAGAGGAGCGGGAGGCAGGGTGTGGAGGGACTCACTGGCCATAGCGGGGTTTATCTTTTACTTGGAGCACCTTGACAGAGCACTAGTCTGGCGGACAAATCTGTGGAAGGAAGGAATCCTGGAGGATGCAGTCATGGCGCCTCCTGTGGCCATTTTGAGCACTGCACCCTCCCTGGCATCTGGCCCTCCAATAAAGGGGACTTTAGGAGACACTCAGCTGCCCTGATGCTGACTGGGACTCCTCTCCACCACCCCCCAGAAAAACTTCATTGCTGTCAGCGCTGCCAATCGCTTCAAGAAGATCAGCAGCTCAGGGGCACTGATGGCTCTGGGGGTCTGAGCCCCAGAAGCGGCTGAGGCCTGGATGCAGCTGCACGGTGGCCAGGGCTGAGGCCTCACAGCCCAGAAGGCCAGAGCAGATGGCCAGACCCCAGGGTGGGCTGGCCAGGACAAGGCTGCGCCAGGCTGGGAGGCTCGGGGCTCCCCACACCCCCACACAGTGACCGCTTCCCCGATGAGAACTGCCTTGGATGTGGCCTGAATCCATCCTGCTAATGCCTCCCCAGACAGGCTCCGGCTCATCAGCCGCAGCCCAGATGCCACAGGCCCATTGTTTCCTCCCTGGCTCCCCTTCTTGGAACTGTTGGCCTGGTGACCCCTGCTTGGCCCCACCCGGGCATCCCTGGCCTGAGCTTGCTCTCAGCTGAAGTGGGAGGGCTGGGATCCCAGTGTGTGGGGCTCCTGTGGTTGTGGATGGGAGGCTCTTGGTGGGGCAGGAAGGCAACAAAGTCGATTCCTGAGGCCCAGCTGCCGGGAGACAGAGCAGGCTTTGTGAAAGAGGCTCTTCACGCCCCGCCTGCCTCCCTACACCCAACAGATAAGGCCTAGCACACACCATCTGGCCAGCTCCAGCTCCCACCCACCTTCCTTGCCGACCACCAACACACAGGAACTCTGAGTGAGAGAGAGGACGTCCAGCTCAGGCCTGGCGGAGGGGGCAGGGAGCAGCCAAGGATGCAAGACCACCCCCGAACTTGCCTGAGGGCCTCGCTGGCTCAATTCAGCCACTGTGGGCCCCCATCCCTGCCATGTGGGCTTCAGATGATAGAGTCAGCAGGCCCCGGAGGAGTGCAAAGGCCGTGGGCAGCCCCCAACCTGCTCTCAGCTTGTGCCTTGTAAATAAATGTACAGGTTGGATGTGGCCTCATCTCTCTGCATTCATTTAGATGAAGTCACAGGCGACCCCCATTCACTGAGAACTGCTGCATGCCAGCCAGTGAGCGATGTGTTGGTTCCCAGTGTAATTGTCACCGGTGCAGCCTCAGGAGCCACACTGCCCAGGGCATGATCTGGGCAAGTGGCTTCCCTGCGTTGTGCCTCAGTTTCCTCATCTGTGAGAGGGAGGTCACAGCACCAGCTAACACTTATGGGGTGATTACTGTGTACTAGGCTCTACCTAAGCACATGTATGTATATGAACTCATTTACTCTTCTCAGAAAAGTTAGGTGGTAGATATTATTATTATTCCTATTACCGAGGGGGAAACCGAGGCTCATATAGGGGAGGAAACTTAAAGAGTACTCAACAAGTCAGAAGCTGGGGCTTGAAATGAACTCTCTGTCTCCCAGAACAGGCCTCTGCTCTGAGCCCACCCTGCTTCTCACCAGAGCAAGGCATCAGCAGAGAGCAGAGTCTTCGCTGGGCCTGAGGGAGGGGGGTCTCCCAAGAGACCTCGGGAGAGAGCTGTTCTCTGCTGGACCACAACCTACCTCACCACAGGCCTGCAGTGCAGAGGAGGAGGCCCCATCTGCTGGAGATGGGGTGACAGGAGAGCTTAACCCTAAGAGGGTGCAGCCTTTCTGGTTGTGAGGACATTGGTCAGAAGTGGGACTGACCTAAGCAGGGCAGCTGGTCCATCCTCTGGAGGCATAGCTCTGGGTCCCAGCAGGAATGGCAGTGAGTGCAGTTCACATACCTGGCGCACCTTCTGGGAGCCGGACCCGGCCCGGCTCTGCTCATGATCGCATCCACTGCTTACGGTGACCGTGCATGGCGGGCGTTGTGTTGTTTCTGTTCTCGGATGGGAAAGCCAAGCCTTATGGAGGATAAGCCACTTGCTCAGGGTCATATAGTGGGTCAGTGGCAGAGCCAGGATTTGTACCCAATCTAGGCCCAGAGCCCGTGCTCCTAACTGCTGCACTGCCTGCCTCCTGAGAATCTTGGACTTGCCCACAGACTGAGACAATGACAGTTCATCCCCTCCCTCCCCTGCCTCTGTGATGAACACTGGTCCCCTGACTCCTAGCCTTGGCCAAGCCCACAGTGACCACCCCATGGGTGAGGCCAGGGTCCTCACCACCACCCTTGCCCTCTTCCAGCAGGTGGGTGCAGAGTCCTGCTGCAGCAGGTGCCACACAGAGTGGGTGACTCTGGGGTCTGGGCCTGGTGGGGTGTTTAGTCAGGGCTTGGAGGGGCTTGGGAACCTAGCTTGGGCTCTTGGTGGGAAATGAGTTTAAAGGCAAGGCCCCCATGGCCGAGGAGCCCTGCTGCCTGCCCACCTGCCACCTGCCAGCTGGGCTGGGCCTGTGGTTTCCTCTGAGTTCTGAGCCTCGCTGGCCCCCACCCAGGCTGAGCTCTGGCCACACAGCGTGATGATGAGGGATGAGTCACTGCTGTGGGTTGGTGAGGAGGAGGAATGAGGTCCAGTGACAGCAGAGATTTAGAGCCTAGGTCCAGCTGTGGAAACCGAGGCCAAAATGAGGAAGGCCCCTCAGCAGAGACAGCAACAGCTGGACCTAGAACCCAGGACCCCTGGCTCCCAGCACAAGCCTCACTCTCCTCCTTCCTAATATGAAACCCTCAGCTCTGCTCTCCTCTGCCATTCCTAGGGCCATGGTGATAATCAAGATATGGGACTGGGTGCTCATTCACCATATTTCACAGCTTCAGCGAGGGAAAGTGACTGGATCAAGGTCACATAGCAAGTGAATATATCCTGGGCAAGAAGCCCACCCAGACCCATGGGACAGGCTGATCTCTGCCTCTGTCCCCATCCCTTCCCAGGAGTACATCTTAGAAAGCTCTTTTTGATTCATTAGGTACCTCCTTTGGGCCTCCCCTGGTCCCTGGAGGTAGCAATATGGATAGGGAAATGGGGATTCAGAGAGATTTTGCTCCTTCCAAGGGCCACAGAGCACACCTAGGAAAAAGCTGGGGTGGCGGCCCCTAAAAGGGGACCGAGTTTCTGCTTCTCTGTAGGCCTGGCCCCGCCACCCGTCACTGGAGCTCTCATCCCCAGCAGCCTCGGGGGAGGTGGGAGCAGCTTTTCACCCCTAGGAGCCACCTGATGGAGGGAATGAACCCTCAGCTGGTTTGGGCCTGCCAGCTGGAGCCAGGCCAGGGCCAAAGCTTTGGGTCTGCAAGTCCCAAGTGCTAGGCTATGACTGTCCCCTGCCCCTTGCTTGGTGTGCCCTGCCCGCCATGGAGCCTGGTCTGTGGGCTCCTCCTGCATGGCACCGGCACATGGCTGATGCTGTGGCCTTTCCTGCAAGGTGCTCTGTGCCTCATGGGGCCAGAACCACAAGCTTCCTCGGCCCGTGTCCTGGCCCTCTTTGTGGGCTCAGAAGGGTTAACGGCCTCAATGGGACAGCTCCTCCTGGTTGGTCCCAGCCCAGAGAGTTCCTCCAAGACTATTTCCTGCCTCTGGGCCTTGGCCAAGCCCACAGTGACCACCCCATGGCTCTGAGGCCGCATCTGGTTTGGATTACACCAAGGCTGGTGACGCTGCCTTTTCCTGTCTGTGTCCACTGGCCTCAAATTCCACTGGCCACCTTGGACCCAACAGGGCAGCGGTGGGAAAAGATTCAGCCAGTGACAGGGCTGCCTTGAGGGTGTGAAGCAGCCAGGGCCATCGTGAAGGAGGTGCCCACCTGGACCAAGCTCCCACTTGCGCAGCTGCCCACCACCTGTTCCTTCCTTCACTCTAACGGGTGTTATTTATTGAACACCAGGCACTGTACCAAGTGATTGCACGTATGAGCTCATTTCATCCCCACACTATGCGTGGGTATTTTTATGGCCAACTTAGATGAGGAAACTGAGGCACAGGGAGTTGATGGACAAGTCCATGGGTTCCCAGCCAGTAAACAGTGGAGTCAGGATGCAAAGCCAGCAGTCAGACTTCCGACACATCCAGTCACTTCAAGGCTAATTGTGGAGTCCCTGCTCTGGGCCTGGCCTCAGTCTAGACCAGTGGTTGGCAAACTCATTAGTCAACAGAGCTAAATATCAACAGTACAACGATTGACATTTCTTTTGAGAGCCAAATTTTTTAAACTTAAACTTCTAACGCCACTTCTTCAAAATAGACTCACCCAGGCCGTGGTATTTTGTGGAAGAGCCACACTCAAGGGGCCAAAGAGCTGCATGTGGCTCGCGAGCCGCAGTTTGCTGACCACGGGTCTAGACTCTAGAGCCTGGCGATAAATTAATCATTGGGCCCCCCCCTGGGGAGTTCACAGCCTCTGGGACCCCAGTGGGTAGGAGGTTGGGGATGACAGTGAAGTGGGAAGGATGTGGAAGAAGACACTAACCCTATTTTCTCCCCAGTGAAAGTGACAGTCAAGCTGAGGGCAAATAGGAGCAGGGTTTTTCCAGATCGAGGGAAGAGGGCGTTCCAGGCAGAGGGGGTCACATGTCCAAAGGCTTGGAGCTGAGACCAAGCTTGTCTGGGAGCATTTCAGAAAGGCTCTTGCATCTGATGCAGCAGGAGATAAGTCTGGAGAAGTTTGGCAGCCTCAAATGCCAGCCTGGATCGTGGCAATAGGGAGCCATGGAAGGGTTTTATGCAAAGAAGGGGCATGGTCAGATCTGTGGTTCAGAAGGATCTCTGCAGCCAGGGAGGTCAGTGAGTGGGAGAGAGATTGGAGGCAGGGAGACCAGAGAGAGGCTGAGCCATGTCTGCCTGAGGGGCTGTGAGAATGTGGGGACAGGAGGCGGGAGACAGATCTCATACACTTCTCAGGAGACAGGCTGGCGGCAGAGACTGGGTGCAGGTCAGACTGTCGGGGTTCCAATCGATTTATTTGCTTTCTCTGAGGCTCAGAGTCCCATCTGTGAAGTGGGATAATAGCAGTCCCTGCCTCCCAGAGCCAGTATAAAAGTTACATGAGATGTGGAGAGCGGCATAGGCGGCTGACCTCATACTCGTCCCACAACTACTTTTCCAGCTCCTATTATGTGTCAGACACTGTTCTAGGTTCTGGGGACCAGCAGCCCATTGACAAAAGTCTCTGGCCTCGTGAAACTTCGTTCTAGCAGAAGTCTGAAGGGCAGTAATGAATTTAGAAGGTGTTGGTGGGGTGGGTGGGAAAATGGCCATCAGAGAGGGCTTCTCTGAGGACATGAAGGGCATGAGGGAGTGAGTTCAGAGGGGTTCCGGCACGGTTGTCCAGGAAGAAGGAAGAGCAAGTGTGAAGGCTGTTTGGAGTCAGGGGAGGGCAAGAGGAGGTGAAGCCAGGTCACCTGTGGACTTGGGCTTTTGCTCTGGGGGAGCCAGGGAGCCCTCTGAGATTTAATCCATGGCAAACGGATGAATGGCTGACCATGACTCCACTTGTCCACTCTGCAAACCTTTACTGAGGGCCTGCTCTGTGCTGGCCACCGGGTTAAGGAAGTGGATACAATGATTAAGGCAGACCCAACCCCTGTCTCTTGAAGTTTACATTCTAAGGAGAAACATGATAAAAGTGAGTACACCAGAAACACATACTTCCACATTGCAGTAGATGGCAGCGGAGGAACCAGATAGGCTGCAGAGAAAGAAAATGGTCGAGGGGCGCCTACTCAGATCCAGGGGAGGGAGCTTCTCTGAGGAGGGATATTTAACTTGGGCTCTGGATGTGGAGGAGTCCGCCAGTGGGGAGTGAGCATTCCAGGTAGGGGGACAGCGAGTGCGAAAAAGACACTCACCAGGGAACCGGCTGTCTTAACTTGGAGCAGGAGGATTAGACTCTCATTTGTATCCGAGAGACAGGTGCACCCCGAGGACTGTGGTTAGGAGCAGGGGGGCCTGGCCTTTCCAGGAAACACCAGGCAGGATTCTGGCTGACTCTGGCCTGTTTTTAGCCTTGAACTGCTTCCTTCAGCCCTACCAGCTGCCTCTTTGCGTCACCAGCCAATTACCAGTAGGAATAGGGGGCTAGGCACCCCCAGACCTGCTGGGAGGGAAGTTCTGCCATGGCCAAGAGGCAGAGAGGACTGGGCTGAGGTTACAAGACCTTCCAGTGGGACTGTTTTATGTTCCAACTTTATTCTCATTGACCGAATGGCGCACATATTGTGTGGGTTTCCCACACACCAGTCCTGGGAATTGGAATCATTATCCCCATTTAACAGATGAAGAAGCTGGAACTCGGAAAGGTGAGTCCACATGCTCGAGGTCACACAGCCAGGAAGCGAGATGCCAGGAATCAAATCCAAAGCCTTGTCTCCATCAGTCTTTCCTCCCCTGCATCCCCCCACCTCCATAGTAGCATGCCTTTCCTTGGGGGTAAATCAGTTTAAGGGGACATGTCCCCAGGGCCCAAATATTTATTTGTTGTACTTAACAACTATATTGCAGCTTCCATGTGCTAGTCTCTATTCTAAACACTTTGCAAATTAGCTCATGCAATCCTCACAACAACCCCATGGGGATAGGTACTGTTAATGTCCATATCCTATATAATAAAACCCTAATATGCAAATCGATCGAATGACAGAATGACCGGTCGCTATGATGCGAACTGACCACCAGAGGGCAGACGCTCAAAGCAGGAGCTGCCTCCTGGTGGTCAGTGCGCTCCCACAGGGGGAGCACTGCTCAGCCAGAAGCCAGGCTCATGACTGGCGAGCACAGTGGCGGCGGCGGGAGCCTCTCCTGCCTCCAGGGCAGCGCTAAGGAGCAGCCAGCAGGAAGGCAGTAAGGAGCAAGGGGTCCTGGACTGCAAGAGGGATCCCAGACTGCAAGAGGGATGTCTGCCTGCCAGCTTAGGCCTGATCCTAAGCTGGCAGGCAGACATCCCCTGAGGGGTCCCGGACTGCGAGAGCGTGCAGGTCTGGCTGAGGGACAACCCCCCCCCCCAAACCAGTGCATGAATTTCATGCACTGGGCCTCTAGTTTTATAGATAAACACAGAAACATACAGAAAGGGAAAGCAACTTGCCCAAGGTCACACAGCTAGGAATTGACAGAGCTCAGATCTGAACCCAGGCAGTTGGGCTTCCAGAGCTCCTGCTCTTAGCTGCTGCACCTACTGCCTCTGGCAGCCTAGCCCTTGGGGAGATGGGAGCCTGTGTGGGGAGGAGATGTTTGGCTGAGGCCTGGATTCCTGGGTTCCGTATACTCCCAGCAGGCAGACATGCCAGGCTGGCTGCCATGGCCTCCCCCTTCCTTCTTCCTCATCACTTGGTGGCCTCAGAGTACCGGCCCTCCAAGGGAGAAGGTCTCCCCACCCCTGGCCCAGGGGCTGCCTGGGGTGTGGGAAGGAGTGTTGAACTCTGGGCAATGGAATGCCAGAAACCAGGGAAGGAAACGTGGGTGGGAGAGCGGGAGGGGAGATAAGATGTGGAGGGCGGAGGAGCTGCTGAGGAAGGCCCAGCCCTGTGGGTGGGGGTGGCCACCTTGGGGGCAGGGAGAGCAGACACCAAAGGACCAGCAGGTGAAGAACTTCCTGACAGTCCTTTGGAGCTGCCAAAGGGGACGGGGTGCCTCTGAAGTCAGGGGCTCCCTTGCCCTGGAACCTCATGTGGTATGCACTACTTGGTGTAGAGAGGATTCAGAAATTGAGCAGGAGACACCCTCTCAACTCTGATATTCCAAGAATCTGAGCTGCTGTGATTAAACACTCTGGAACATCCTGAAATACCACTGGTTTTACTGTTTTCAGTTTGGATTTAGCAAGGTGACTCAGTACCCTTTTCGCCCTACCCTTCGAGGAGGAGTGGGGGCTGTGACCTCCTCCTGGTTCAGATAAGTCCGCAGTGGAAAGGGTCCTTGCAGTAGAGTCAGGTGGGATGGCCCTTATCCCGAAACAGCTTACAGCAGCGGAGGGGAGCAATGGTAGGTACGGAAGGCCATGCTGGGTGGCCTTGGGAATGTCACTTCCCTTCTCTGGCCGGTCTCGTCATCTATGCTGAGGTGTACTCTCGGGGTCTGCCAGCTTGGGCATTCTGAATCTCTGCTAAGAACTGTCTACCCCCAGATGGGCGTGGCCAGCAGGAGCCAGAGGGTGTCTGTTGGTCATGGAAAGAATGTGAGGGCAGAAGGCCCAGTGGGTGGGGTCCCCAGGCTGGGCAGCGAGCAGAGGGCAACGTGAGATCATGATTTCTGGGCCAGCATCTCTGGGGGTGAGATCCCCTCCAGCCCACCCCCCAGGCCATAACCTCCTCTGGGATGCAGACTCAAAAAGTCAGGCTGTTTCCCTGCTTCCCCACCCCCTGGGGCAAAGGGAATAAAATCAGGGCCAGAGAGGTGGGCACTGGTCCAGTCTTACACAGCGAGTCCAAGGCAGGCACTGAGCCCAGGGTCCTGCTTGGGGACTGGGACTGAGGGGGGCCTGTCTTCACTTCTTGGCTATGTTGGGAGCCAGAGAGGGATGTGGAGAGGGTGCTTCTGGGTGTGGGTTTCCCCAGGGCAAAGGGTGGGCAGGCAGGGGATGCAGCATTCTTCTCCCCAAGCCCCCACCTCAGTTCAGAAGCCAAACCTCCTCAGGGGAGGGCTGGGCAGGATGCAGAGGCCGGGGCTCCCTGAGACAGGCCAGCCTCCCCATCCTCCTACGAGCTCAGGACATAGGCTGGGAAGAACTGGGGTCACCAGGTCTCCAGAGGAATGCACCACAGGGAACAGTGCCTGGCAGAGGCCTCTTTCCCTGAATCTGCTTGTCCTTGTCTTTATAACTGTCTCTGTGCCTCTCTCTCTCTCTTTCTGAGACATACTGACCCACACAGGCACATGCCATCTATGAACCCACACAAGAGCCTCCTTCCCTCCCCTCTCCTCATCCATGTCCCCACACACAGGACCATTCTCTCCCCCACTTTCAGCCATGAGGCTGCCCGAATGTGACAGGATAGACCCTCTCTCCTTCTCCCCATCACTCGATGGGTTCCAGGCTGGGGTCCAGCAGACACGGAAGGGAGGGGCCCACAGCTGGCCAGGCACTTTCTCAACCCCTTCCGGCCTCAGTTAGCCCCCACCCTGCAGGACCCCTTTCCACCCTGGCTCTGGAGTCTGTGGGAACCAGACAGTTGGGGCTGTCCAGCCGGCCTCGCTTCCTCCCAAGCCCCAGGGGACCTGCTGAGGGAGGAGGGAGCAGCAGAGACTGAAGTCCGTGTGGCTGCCTGCCCAGGAAGTGCCTCTGGAGGGGCCTGGGCTGCCTGCCTGAGCAAGGGGTCTCCAGCACCCTGGGTGTCACCTGGTGGGCTGTAAGACCCTCCAGAACACTACACCAAAGACCAGAAAGGGGTCCCTCAGTATCCTGGCCCTTCTCTCCCTACATCCATGATCCAGATGGGGAACTGAGACTCTGGAAGGAGCCTCAGCAACTCTGACATGAGGCAGTGTGGGGACAGTGAGCTTCCACACCCTAAGCTCCTTCCTCCGGTGGGGGCATAATACACCCATTTCTCCTGCTTCCCCAAGGGGGCAGCCAGAGAAGGCCAAAGGCCAGGGCTCTGTCACTTCTGGGCCATACCCAGGACAGCTGCTCCCCTCCCCCCATGAGAGAAATGATTTCTTAAGAGTCACCAGGAGAGCTCAGAGAGCTGGGACCCAGGAGCCCCCATTCTGGCAGGAAATCCAGAGGGGGGACTAGCGCCTGCCTTTGAGCCTTGAAAGGGATAAGCTGTGCCCTTTTACCACTGGCATTTGAACCCTCCTATCCTCCACCCCCATGAGCTTCCTTCCCGGACACCACCAGCTCTGCTTCTACCTGGCGTGGCACCCTGTGTCCTCTCACGCTGCAGGCCAGGCCTGGGGCAGACACACACCCAGTTTCCATTTCCTCTCTGCCACTCATGTGCCATGTGGAATCGAAGCTAGGACCCCAAACTCTCCAAGGCTCCGATTTCTCCAATGTCAAATGAGGATATCATCCCACACCACACAGGATTTGGCGAGAGGATAGAAGCTTGGGATGTAGTAAATGTCACAAATGGTCACAGTTATCCCGACCCATCGTGAAGGGGGCAGCTGAGTCAGAGTTTAGGATTGGAGAACCAGTCCCTCAGGCCAGACCAGCCTCCCCCTCTGCCTGCTATCTCTCATGGTTGCCGCCTCCCTCTCTCTACCCCATTCCCTGCTCCCCCTTCCTCTGCCTTCCTGGGAAACTCCCCGAGAAAGTCCCCAGCAGGAAAAGTCCTCATGTGGAATATTTCCACCCGGGGTCTCTCACCTGCCACACAACCCCACAACCACAGCCACCCCACACAGAACCAGGCTTCCCGCCCCTGGGCCCCCAACCATCCAGCAAGCTGACCCTCATCATCACACTGGCTTTATTGGCCCTGAGAGCCACAGATAAACCTCAAGGGGGCTCTGCCTCCCCTCCACCCAAGTCTGTCCGGAGGCCCTGGGGCTGGTTGAGTGTTCACCACTCCAATCTTGGCTTCCTGTCCCGGTTGTCGTTGCCTTGCCAGACCTGGGTCCTTTGAGAGCTCCCGGATCCTACAGCCAGGCTCAGCCTGGAGGGCGGAGTGGCAGGGACTGCCCAAGGCCAGGCTGGCTTCACTCAAAGAAGAACATTCCTGGTGTCCGGTATAGGCAGGGGGTCAGCCCCAATGGGTAGCCAGAGCCTCCCTGGACAGGGAAGCTGCCTGCAGCCCAGGGCTCCTTGGGATCGGCTGTCAGGGGCAGCGGGGCCCGCAGTGAAGCTGGAGGGGTGGGAGGCGCAGGGGAGGGCACTGCTGAGGCCAAGAGGTGCTCCAGGCCTGGGTCGGTGCCCATGCAGAAATTCAGGGCCTGCAGCCGGCACTGGTAACTGCTCCCAAGGCCCGTCTCGGGGGTCAGGATGGGTGTCGGGGCCTTGCTAAAACCCTCAGCCTCAGAGAAGCTGGCAGGAAAGCCAAAGGCCGGGCACGAGGAAGATGAGGTGCCCATGGGGACCTCCCCTGAGCCTGCAGGCTTGGGTGTGGGCATCTCTTTGGGCTCCGCAGGTGGCCGGGGCCTGACATCGGTGGTTGCTGGGCACAGGCTGGCTGGCAAGGTCCCCACCAGTCCCCCAAAGGTTAGGCTTTTGGGCTCTGGCAGCTCCGGCAGGAATGGGCACTGCCTGCCAGTCGTGGTATCGAGGACTCCTGGGTCCTCCTGGCTGGTGGCTCTGAGGGGTCCTCGGCATGCCTTGGCAGGGCCCTTGGTGCCCTCAGCACCTGCTCGCCGGGTGAAGCGTCGGCGCCGGCGCAGGAAGCTGCCGTGCTCGAACATGTCGTGACAGTCAGGGTCCAGTGTCCAGTAGCTGCCCTTGCCTGGCTTGCGGTCATCACGGGGCACCTTGACAAAGCACTCGTTGAGTGACAGGTTGTGGCGAATGCTGTTCTGCCAGCCAGGCCGGTTGTGGCGGTAGAAGGCGAAGCGGCCCATGATGTAGCGATAGATGCCGCTGAGTGTGGCCCGCTGCCCCGGGGAGCTCTGGATGGCCATGGCGATCAGGGCTATGTAGCTGTAGGGGGGCTTGGTGGGCTCGGCTGCAGGGGCCAGGGGCCCGGGTGGGGGCTGCTGTTGCATGCTGGCTGGGCTGGCCAGGCTGGCGGCTGCCAGGACCGCGGGAGCCAGGCACTGCGTCCAGGGCTGGTGTCCGGCACAGCCTGCCCAGGCTGGTTAAAAGGCCCACTGGCCCAGCCTCCCAGCCTGGAAAGGCAAAAAGGGGTGGGCCCGCCAGGCTGCCCTCCCTTCCTCCCTTACCCCCTCCTCTAAGGCCCAAGAGGGAAGGCAGGAGAGGCCTGGACTGGGAAGTTTTGAGCAGCTGCCAGGGGTAAGAAGTTGGGAAGGAAGGGACTGAGTGAGACCCTCAGGTCACATGTGCTGCGTGGTGGTGGCTGGGGAGGGATAGGATGTGAAACAGAGGGAGACAGAGACAGAAACAAAAAGAGACAGAGACGGAGATGTAAAGAGACAGAGATAGTGGGGAAAAAAGAGACAGAGACAAAGAGAGGTATAGATCTAGCAAGAGACAGAAACACACACAGAGAGACAGAGGCAGAGACATAAAGAGACAAAGACAAAAAATATAAACACACATGCACACATACATGCACACATACATGCACGTAGTATACTGAAATAGAGAAATAAATCTACAGAGACAGAGAGAAAAAGGAGGATACAGAGAGAGAGAGAAAGAGACTCACAAGACACAAGAGTGGGAGGGGTAGAGAGACAGAATGAGACAGTCATTCCTGAGGAGAGAGGGGAGAACTTAGAACCTAAGTGCTGAGCTAGAGAACTGGGAGTCTCCCTGAGAAAAGCCACCAGGGCTTCTCCAGTCCCCACCTCCAGTTCCCCTTTCCTCCTCCCCTCCTCCCAGGCCCATGGTCTTCTTCTCCCTACTCCCCACAACACAGAGCCCTAGAGGCCACACTATTTATTCCCTAATCTCCTCTCAAGAGGGTGAATGTGGGGTGGGGCACTGGGGATGGTGATGAGAGCCAGCCAAACCCATCGGCTGAGCCTTGGCGCCCTCTAGTGGTGCAGGGAGGACAGACATTTGGGCAGAGATAGGCCCTCTCCCATGAGGTGTTTCAAGCAAGTCCTTGACCCTGGCTGAGCCTCAGTTTCCCACCTCTAAAGTGGAGCTGGTGACTCTTCATCTGTTCATGTTGTGGTGAGGAGGCAACAGGCTTTCTCACATAGCATCCAGCACCCTCTGTGAGCCTAGCACAGAGTAGGACATGGTTGAGGACTGTCACTCTGAACTGAGCTCCCCGCCAGCTGCAGCCTTGGGCCAGGGATACAAAAAAAGCCCAAGACAGACACTCAGGCCTTCTGAAAGATGGGGGAGCTTCCTCCATGTTCTCTGAACCACAAGTAACCAAGTCAGAGGGTACCTACTGTGTGCCACTTTCCATGCCAGGCCCATTCACCTCCCTTCTCTACATTTACTTCTCAGACCAACCCTGCTCCCGAGGCCTTCAGAGCTGCTTTTGGATAGATGAGGAATCTGAGGCTCAGAGAAGTGAAGTGACTTGGTTAAGGTCACACAGCTAGTGAATGAAAAGGCTAGGATTTCAATCTAGGATTTTGTAACTCCTTCACATCACCTCTCCTGTGAGGGGCAAGGATAGAGAAGTCCCTGGGGCCCCACTGGAACACAGGCTGTGAACCCCAGTAGAGTAGGGACCATGTTATTTTGCTCTATCCCCAGTGTCCATCATTGGCCTGGAACAGGTGTTCAATCAACATTTGTTGAATGAATTTAAAAAACAGTGATCTGATTAACTTCTGTCCTTTGTTGAATCATAGTCCCCCTCCCCTCCCATAAAAGTGACTTATTTTAAAAAATGTATATTTTTATTTGTTTCAGAGAGGAAGGAAGAGGGAGAGAGAGAGAAAGAAACATCAGTGATGAGAGAGAATCATTGATTGGCTGCCTCCTGCACACCCCACACTGGGATGGAACCCACAACCTTGGCATGTGCCCTGACCAGGAATCAAACTGTGACCTCCTGGTTCACACTCAACCACTGAGCCACGCTGGCTGGACAACATGTGACATGTATCAATGTCTCACTAAAAGAGATTTATTATGATGCCACCTGCAAAAGCAGCCCTTTCAAGGCGGAAATCAGGAAAGGGGCAGAAAGCAGTGACTTACTGACAAAGCAGGGTCAACTACCCTCATGGTTGAGGGGCTCCCTCCCAATTCCAATGATTTCCTACAACTTACAGTTTGTAGAGTTTGAAGGGGCTTGGGGTGGGGCTGGACTCCTTCTAGTTCCCACTTTGGCTTTTGCCCCAGGGCTCTGTTTGGGGGGCCTGACTCAGTTTCTCCAAAGAAAGTGTCTCCTGGTGCTGGTGGTTTAGTGGTTAGCATCCAAAGTCCCATGGTCAGGCCAAGTCCTCTGTTTTGGGACCTCCTCCCCTCACCACAAACCCAGATATGAGAAGAGTCTGGAAACTCAGAGCCCCTTAGAGGTAAACTCAGCTTTAAGCAAAGCTTATCATGGATCAATCGCAGGTAAGGTCTGCTTTAGATAAACCGTTATAGGCATGTTGGGCTCTCAACAAAGAGACGAAGTCTTATTTCTTCTGCTCTAATTGCTGTTTCTGGAATCTCAAGGTCCAGTTCAGTTTCCGCCTGACACCCGGGGCCCAGCTGTGAGGCCATCCACCTACACACTGTGTTCCAGGGCTACATCTCCTCAGCTCAGAGGTTGAAGGCCATGATCGGTGGGGGGTGGCTCAGTTTGGGCAGAACTGGGGTGGGATCTGCATCCTGTTTTTTGGGGGGGTGACTTTAGAAGGTATGAGGAAGAAGTGGCTGCTTAGGGCTGACTCAGTTGTGTCACCAAGTGAGTGATGTCATCAGGGATGTGGGGACTGGGGCCTGGCCACCGGGGCACTGTGGTTGTGGTGCTTCGAGTGCAGGAGGAGCTCTCGGGCAAAGACTGGTTCCACCTGCAGGGGGGAAGGTGAGGCAATGAGCCAACTTTCTCCGTTACCCACCTTCTATGCTCCTGTGGGAAGTCACAGCTCTAATGATGGCTCCTTCCCCACACACATTTTACATGCAGGGTCATACAGATCAGAGGGTCATATAGCAGGTCAGGGGCAAAGCTGAGACTAGAGGGAGCAGTGAGGGGCTGTTAGGAGGGGACTGGAGGGTGTGGGGACTGGAGTGGGGAGATGGCTCACGTGGGCCATGATGAGACGCTCCTGGGGCTGGTCCGGGGGGCCCGGATACTCCTCGCCAAAGCACAGACGGATCTGGTACTCGGGCTCTGGGCGACCATCCTGCAGGTGGGCCTGCAGTTCTACGGGCACTGAGACTGTAGGGGCTGGGCCAAGATGGGACATCCCACCTGGTGCCCACCTTGTGCTCATATCCCATGCCCATGTCTTATGAGCCCACATCCACATTGTGCACACCCATGCCCTATGCCCATTTCCACGTTTCATGTCCCACATCCGTGCCCCCTTCCAGTGCTCATGCCCCATGTCTTGTGCCCCTATGCTCACTGCTCTGCCTTTATGCCCATCCATGCCCATTGCCACTCACCTATGCCTATCTTGTGCCCAGTGCCCCTATTGCCCACCCTACGCCTAGCACCCTGCCCTATGACAACACACCTGCCCACGCCTCTGCGTATATGGCCCCCCAATACCCCAAGCCTGTTTCCGCCTATATCTCTCATATGTTTACGTCAGTATCTGTGCCCAACACTCCTGGTGCCCATATCTGTTCCCACTCCCAGTACTTCTGTGCCAGGTCCTTTGTTTCGATGTCCACCCCATGCCCAGCATCCTGAAGCCCATTCCCCTGCTCCCACACCTCGTGTGCCCACTCTCCTCTGCCCACACCCTTTTGCCCACCCTTGTGTCCAGCCACTCGGTCCTGCGCCACCCCGGCCCCACCTTCTCAACCTACCTACGAGGAAGCGGCGCGTGTCCAGCAGCTGGCAGGTGCGCTCGCGCTCCAACTTGTTGGGCTGCGCGCGGTGCGGGGCGAGCGGGCCGCGCCAGTACACGCGGCCCTGGCACAGGCGCTTGGCGAACACGCCCTCGGGCGCCACCCACAGCAGCACGCCGCGCTCCAGGTGCGGGAGCAGGCGCCGCAGCACACGGGCCCCGGGCGGCGGCTCAGGGAAGCGAACCTGTGCCTCGCGTGGCGGTCCCAGGAGGCGCTCCGCGGCGGAGTCGACAGCGGCGCGTGGGCCTAGACGGCAGCCCTCGGCTGTGCACGCGGTGGCTTCACGCACCAGCTCCGCGCCATAGAAGAGTCGCACGTGCAGCCAGCAATCTGAGGAAAGGGGACAGCAGGGGCGCCAGGTGAGGGTGGCGCCAGCTCCCACCTCCCCCGCATCTTACGCCTCAGGAGGGCAGGGGACCCTGAGGTGCTCCCACCTCCCGCCTCAGCAAGTTTGGCGGGTCCTCCCGATACGCGATAGCAATCATTGTAGTAGTGGCGGCGGTGGTAAATAATTGCAGCTCCCAGTATAAACGAAATGGGAGTTCAGCTTCAAAAGCAGAGCGCCTGGGACTATCCTGTACAGTGGGGGCGTCACACGGAGGCCCTCCCAGCCCCAACCCTGGGATTTTAGGAACTTCTTCCCAGCAAATACATGAATGCTGGTGGAAATAACAACAAAGCAGCAGCCTCCCCTGTGAGGAGCCAGCTGTGGTTCAGTGGTTAAGGCTGTGGGCTCTGCAGCCAGGCCCTGGGCTTCTTCTCTCTTACTGGCACTTAAGAGCTGTTAGGAACGTTCCCAGTCACTCGCTGTGTGACCTTGGGCAAGGTCCTTCACCTCTGTGCCTGGCTTCTGCATCTGTAAAATGGGGGTGGTGGCAGGATGGCTCTTAGGACTTGTGGGGAGAGCTTAGAAGGATGCCTAGAACAGACTAAGCCCGCAGCAAAAGCTAGCGGGCTAGTGGGAGTCTGGGCTGGGTGGGAGACAGAGGCTAACTGGCCCCAGCCCAGGGCCTGCACCGTGGTCGGCGGGAGAGCCTTTAGATTCCTTACCGGGGTTGCTGAAGTCCTCAGAGGGCAAAGGGCTCCAGAAGCGGGAGGGGTCCGGTGCCTGGTACCCTGGGGAAGGAGGGAAAGCACTCAGGCACCACCTCACCCTGTGTTCCTTGACCCTTAGATCAAGGTCCTGCAGGAGGCCAGGGAGCATGCAGAGGTGGGTAAGGAACCCAGTACTTACTGTGGTCAGCCAGAGGGCCTAGGAGCAAGGCAGCTGGTGCCAGTGAGCCCTGCTGGGCCAGCCTGGGGGGCTGCTCCCTGTTCTCATCCTCGGTGGCTAATCCGGAGCCAGCCTGAGCAGCAGGAGAGAGGGTAGTGAGGGTGGGAGAGGAGCTCCCAGACTGTCTGCCATGGGGTTGACAGGAATTTGAGGTTTCAGAGCTTAAGACCTTTTCCCCATAGAAGTAAAAAGAGAGTTGACAGGGTTGTTGGAGGTAATGGGGTCAGAGATGAAGCCACTATGATAGGGGAAAAGTGCTAGGAGTGAATGGGGAACAGAAGTGATAGAGATAGCAGGAAGAGTGATGGGATGGATGCCAATAGGAGCACGAGAGAGAGTGGAATGGATCAGACTGATGGGGGGATGGGGACAGAGCAATGAACCACTGATGATGGGGTAGAGGTGATGGGGTGGAGATAGTAGGGGTGATACAGACAGTGATGGAGATGGAGATGATGGGGTGAGAGAGCTACAGGTGATGACAGTGAAGGGAATTCGGTGGTAGAACTGGATCTTATGGGTGACTGGGGTCAGAGTAATGGACCCATTGATGATAGGGGTCAGGGAGTAAGCTTGGAGAAAATAGCGGTGATGCATACAGTGATGGAGCTGAAGATGATGGAGGTGATGGGAACAGTGAGGGAACTAGAGATGATGGAGGCAAAGTGAATAGAATAATGGAGTTGAAAGTGATGGCAGAGGTGAAGTAGAGCTGATGGGAAGGGTGGGCATAGAGCTGGGGAGAGCATGTGTTGGAGACATTGAGTTGGGTAAACGGTGACAGCTGGCAAGGCTGTAGGGCTGCAGGGGACACACTGACCTGGTCTCTCCTGCAGACGGGCTCCATCACTTCTCTAAGGGGCTCCTGCTGGCTCTGGAGAACACCCTCCTCTTCAGAGGAAGCACAAGCCCTGGTAGCTAGATGGAGTAAGAGATAGACTATTGTTTCCTGGGCCCCAAGGGGAATCCCCTCAACTGAGATGATCCCAAACAAGTGTACCCCAGCTCACTGCATAATCTCAGGCAAGACCCACCTTTCTCTGGGCCTAAGTTTCCTCCTTTCAAATGAGGAGATTAACTGGTTGGTCTAAGAGTCCTTCTCTGTTTAACTGCTCATGAGTTTAAGCTCAATAAGCCCACCATTTCCCATTTTATGATGTGCAAAATGAGGTTCTTATTGCCCAGAGAGCCATTCTTGGCCACTACCTCTAGGGGCAAGATGGTACCTGGGCCATGGACACTGTCCGACACAATCTGGTAGACCTTGTAGGGGTTGGAGATGTCCAGCTGGCTGCGCTCACGCACCTCACGGAAGTCCACACTCTTATTGAGAGCACAGCGAAGCCGTGTCTTCCAGGTAGAGGGGTCCTCCTTGTCAGTGCCCTCCAGGTGCTTGCCCTTGTATATGGCCCAGGCCTGGGGAGGAGCAAGGGTATTTGGGCAGGAATATCCTGGGGTGGGGGGACTGGTGTTACAAAAAAGAATGAGGGCCTCCCTTGCCTCCCACCCTTCTCTCTCTCCCTCTGACCCTTTGTCCCTTCACCGCTCCATCCTTTCCTTCTTCTTTCTTCCCTCCCTCCATCTAGCCCATATTTCTTGAGCTCCTACTATGTGTCAGGCCCGAGTTAGGAACTGAATGGGGAACAAGACAGACATAGTCCCTGCTCTCAAGGAGCTTCAGTCTGATGGGAAAAGACAGCTGCAGACAGCTCAATGGTAATAGCTATATTCCAAATTATGGATTGTGATAACTAAAAAGGATATAGGATTATAAGATATAAAATAATGTGGTGAGTTGCTATCTGGAGAACCATAGAATTAAATCTTAACCTATTGCCACATACAAAGAGTGGACTCCAGAAGATAAACAAACCAAAAGTAAGAGGTAAACTTATGAAATTAATAGGCGATAACGTAGGAGAAAACTTCTAGGAGCAGAGAATGCTTGGGAACAAAACTTCAAAGGCATGATCCATAAGGCAAAACAAATGGATCATGTTTGAAATCAGCAAGGGGCTAAATCTGGAACATACAAAAAACTTCTGCAAATCAACAAGAACGAATAATTTACAGAAAAGGAAACCTTAAGTCCATGAACATATGAGTATTTAAATGCATTAGTGTTAGAGAAATGCAAATAAACATAGAGATATCACTTGTAAGTTGACAAAATTTAGCCAGTTGGGTAATGTCAGGAGTTGGTTGCGATGTGGGCAGAGTTGATGGGTGTGGAATAAGTGCGGAGCTTCTACATGGTCATCTGGCAGGCCTAGTTAACTTACGTAGAAACATACCCTGTGAGTAGAAATCCCAATTCAAAAGGAGTTCTCACAGAAGCTCATGAAGGGCCCAGGGATAGCTACTGCAGGAATGAATACTGTGGTGCTATGTCCATACCTGGGACAGTGTGTGTGTGTGATGGATATCCACTATAGAGTCTAGGCAGCACCTAGAAGCATTCTTATCAAGTGATCAATAACTTTGTTTTGTGTGTATTTCCACAGGATACCTTATCTATATATATAAAACCCCAATATGCAAATAGACTGAACAGTGGAACAACTGGTTGCTATGACATGCACTGACCACCAGGGAGCACGCACAGAACATGGTGGGCATTGGCCTTGGCGGGATGGTGGAGCAGGTGAGGGGGGCGCCAGACCAAGGCGAGCCTCTGGTGGTTACTAAAATTCTTTGCTCCTGCGCTGCAGTCCTGCCTGGCGCTTGCACCCACTGTTGGCACCCAGCACCAGCCTGATCGCCCCTCAGGGCTTCTCCACCTCCCCCTGCTCCTGAGGGGCAATCGGCCGGCAGCTGCCTCTTGCACCCGCAGCCGGCGCCAGAGCCACTGCTTGCACCCACTGCTGGTGCCCAAGAGCAATTCCTGATCGCCCCTGAGGGCTTCTCCACCTCCACATGCGGGGGGCGGGGGGGGGGGGACAGGGGGATTGCAGGCCCAATCCTGGGAAGGGGGCATGCAGAAGGCAGCTGATCCATGTATTGTCTCACTTTGATGTTTTTTTCTCTTTTTCTTCTCTCTCTCTCTCTAAAAATCAATAAAAATACTTTTAAAAAGAGCACAAAAATATTTAACATGTGGCACTAAATAGACAGCAAAAAGGACATTTGTTTATAGCATGAGAGCCAAAACAAGAAGGCAGAGCGTCACCTGTTCAACCTCAGCTAGGAATGTGCACGTCCAGGGACTCAGATTGTTCACTCGTCTGCAGGTGTCTGTAAGTGGCCACAACAGTGCCTGGGTATTGATTTGGGGGTTACAAATTTCAGCGAGTGAGTGAATTTGCAAACATGAAATCCACAAATAATGTATGTGGTGGGAGAAAGGTGGAGAGGAACTAAGGAAGAGACCGGTTGAAGCTGGATCACGAATGTCCTCAAAGGCCAAGCTTTATTCCCTGGCCTTTGGGCACCAGAAGGTGTGAAGCCAGGGAGTCACGTGTGTGTCAGTGGTGGGTTGAGGGATGTTCAAAGCAGCCAGAAGGATGGGGAGGGCCAGACTGCAGAATCTCTCTCCTCTGAACAGCAGCACATAAGGCCATGCAAACACTTAACACTTACTGAGCACCTACTGTGTGCCAGGCTCTGTGCTCGGTGTCACGAAGGCACTTATAATTCATAGGGAAAGTGGTTTCAGTGGGGGAAGCAGGAATGAATGGAAAGGTCCCCGATGGCACCAAATAAATGCATCGGGGAAGACTCTTGAGGAAGAAGCGTTTAAGCTGAGCACGATGACAGTTGGCCAGGTAAACACGAAGATGAGAGGTGCTCCAGCAGAGGGAACAACAGGTGCCAAGGTCCAGTGGTGAGAGAGCCACGAAGCATTTGGAAACTGAAAGAACTCTCAGGCTGGGTCTACAGTTGGGGAGGCGAGGGAGTGGAGAGATGAGGGCAGGGATAAGCAGTTCCTCCAGGGCTTCGAGGCCATGATAAATAAGAGTTGAGACTTTATCACAAGGGCAATGCAGAGCTACGGAAGGATTCTGAGTAGGGGAGCAGCAAGGCGAGATTTACATTTAAAAAGATCCCTTTGGAGGACTGAAGGGAGAGCTGAGAGACGGGGAACCCGGGAGTTCAATGAGGTCACAGCAGATGTCCTGGTGAGAGATTTGTAGAATGGGTCCAAGTCCATGGTTGGAAGAAGGTTCTGTGGGAAGAGGCAGCAGGCCTTGGTAGTGGAGTAGCATGAGATTGGAAGGGAGGAAGGAAGCCAGGGTTCAGGTCCCTGGCTCTGGGGTCTGGGTGGCAATGTGTACAATATTCCATTTCAAGAAACGGATGCTTGTAGGGGCAAGCTGATGAGCATGGTGTTGAGGAGATACTGAGTTTGAGAGGTCTGGGCACTATGAGACCAACAGGCTTGGGGCTCCATGCTGAGGCTGTGGAAGGGGAGAATGGGATATGAAGAGGAAGGTCCAGGAGTGGATGCTGAGAGCCCCAAAATAGTAGAGAAGGGGTTGGAGACTGAGAAGCAGGGGCCATGAAGGTAGGAGAAAAATGGAGGGCAGGGTGTGTGTGTGAGGGGAGGCAGAGATTCTGGAAACCAAGTGAGTGTGTTTCAAGGAGGAGGGAGGGTGCTCCAGTTCCAGACACCCCCACCCCCTGCCTCGGGGGTCAAAGAAGATGACAGTGATGGCAACCTTAGATTTGGCACCTAAAAACATTAGCAGGAGGGACAGAAGCCAGAAGGGGCAGAGGAGGGAGAGAAGGAATTGGGGGGCTATGAGCAAGGGAGTTGGTGGCGAGGAGACTTTTTCCAGGAGATGGGGAGACCAGAGGATCAGGAGCTAGAGATGGCGTGGTGTTTGGGGTGCTGGTGGCCGCCTGATATGTGGTTGGCTGGCTGGATGGTTCCTTATTGCTTACAGGAGAGATTCTGGACCTTAAATGTGATGGGAAAGCGCCAGTTGGGAGGAAGTTAATGATGACTGAAGAAAGGGAGGTCATCCCTGGACGGGTAGGTCCCTGAGAAGGGCTGGTGCTGGGAAGCATACAAAATGTCCCCAAGCTGAGGGAGTTCCCATCACTGGCATCTCATTTCACGCAGTGGAGAGGGAGAAGAGGCCCGGTGAGACGTGGGTCGGTGCAGGCCATGCAGCCACGGGGCTTATGTTTTAAGAGGGAGTCTGAGGGCCTCCCATCTGTGGAGAACACTAGAGACGACTGAGGCTAAGGGCCAAGCCAGTGGCCTAGGTCGCCCAGCGACCTGTCGCTTGTGCTCGAGGGGTTGGGGCCGTGCTGGTCCACAGCCCTCCCTGCCAGGCCGGCGCCCGGCCCCTGCCCCTTACCCTGAAGAGCGCCGCGTCCTGCTGCGCCTGGTACCCCTGCTTGGCTGCGTGCTTCCAGGGGATGCGGAAGAGGGTCTTGCCCTCGTCCTCCCAGCGCAACCCCCGGTAGTTCCCGCTCTCGATCTGCAACACCAGCCAGTCACGGAGACGCAGGGGACCCCCGGCCCCCGCCGCGGGTCGTCCGCAGTGGGGGACCTTTCCTTCCTCCCTCCGCCAGGGGTCGCCGGCCATCGGGGACGCAGTGCTGGGGGGCAGCTCTGGGCCCGCAGCTCTGGGCCCCCAGCGCGAAGGCGACAGCGGGGCCACCTGGGTGGCGCTTGGAAGCAGCGAAAGCGAAAGTCTGGCCGGCCAGGTTTCACTTTCCTTTCTGTCACCCCTCCCGGAAGGCCCTTTGCTTTGGTCCCTCCCCGTGCAGCCTGGCCCAGAGGGCGTGGGGCCTCTTGCAGAGGTCAGCTAGAGGGGTCAGGGACGCCAAGGCCCATTGGGGGCGAGGCGTGGGACAGCCAGGGCTCTGCCCGTTCCCAGGGGTGGTGGTGGGGGCGACAGGCGTCCCTGGCCCCACTGCTGCACCTGTTTCTGCTCTTCCCAGCCGGCCAGAAAATCGTCCGTCCCTTTGCAGAACCTGGCCTGTAGAGGCTGGAAAGGTGTAGTGCTTCTCAAATTAAGTCCACGCCAGACTTGTAGAATGCGATTCTGATCCAGGGGGTCCATGGGTCACACGAGACGATTTCCTTAAACCTTGGGAGTCCCCTTTATGGATGCTCACCACCATGCGGCCTGTGAGAGCCTTCCTGCAGTGACTTGGGTTGGTTCTTGAGACAGCATGTGAGATTAGTATAATTACCTCTTTTATTGTAAAGAATACTGGAGCTCAGAGAGGTGAAAGCCCTGTAACACCGTCTCAGGGCTAATAGGTGGGGCAGCTAGGATCCAAACCTGTGTCTCTGCCCCGAGAGCCCAGGAGCCTAAACAACAGCTATCCCTGGAGCCTAGGGATTCCTGGTGGGGTCTGTGATCCCCCTGAATGTCTCTGCATTTTTCTAGTTTGTATCTTTCATTAAATTGTCACCTGGGGTTTGCGATCTGAAAGAGGTCAAGTAGCTCAGACTGCTCCACCCCTCGCTGTGTACATGGGGAAACTAAGGCTCCAGGAGAGAATCCCCTCCCTCCTCCTCCCTGCAGTGAGTGCAGGGCTGGGCGCCCAGACAGTATTGACCAGAGGCTGGCAGCACCGTTCTTCATGTGAACCTGTCAGAGGGGCCTTCATATTCCCCACCCTCTGTCCCCATATTCCAGTAGCCACCCAGTTCGGACACTTCTAGCCATAGCCAGGATTCAAACTGGGGCCTGAAGGGCTATGGGGCATAAAGCATTTCATATGACTAAATACAAAATTATTTAAATAATACAAAATAATTGCATCAAAGCAGAGGCCTTTGGCATGTCAGACAATCCCTTCATTTGCCTGAGTGGCAGAGTTGTAGGAATTAGGAGGGTGGGGTCCACAGCCAGACTGCCTGGATTCAAATCATGGCCCCCCACTTGCAAGCTGGTGACCTTGGGCACCAAGGGTTCCCTCCTAGGGTTGCTTGAGGATTAAAGTAACACATTGCCTGGCCCACAGCGGGAGTTGATACACGAATGGTATTATTGTTGTTGTTGAGTCACAGTGTGGTGAAAGTAATGGTGGAAGCAGGGGGAGCATCATGAAGGACCTGGGACATCAGATGAAGGTGTTTGTTTTGTCCTATGATAATGGGGGCCATAGAGAGGTTTAAGTAGGGGAAGGTACCGGTATAATTAGAATGGCGTTTTTAACCCAGTGGACGGTGACTCCCCCAATCAGCCAGGATACCACAGGCTCCCTGCACTCTGCTGAGTCCAGCCATCTGGGGAATGCTTCTTCCCAGAGAGCAGGACAGTTCACCACCTCACTCCCTGACTTATGTTCCTTTTGTTTATCCATCTATCTGATGTCTTTCCCACCAGAATATCAGCAACACAAGGGCACAGTGCTTGGTGCATACTAAGAGCCCCATGCCAGTGGCTATATTATTGCAGCTATTTCAGAGCCCTCTCAACTCTGGGTTAATTTTAGTTTAGGAAAAGGTGTCTCCGATGACCTCTGCTCATCCTTGAAGTCAATGTGTTGCTGTATTGGGCTGCCTGGCCTTTAAGCTCTAGGTGGGAAGGGTCATTCCCACCAGCTGGGGTGGGTCCTCCTCTCCAATAACCACCCAAACCAGAAAGAGCTGCTTCTTAACAACCCTCATGCCACCCGCGCCTACTCTAGCTGTGTGTCCTCTGGCAAGCTGCCTGCCCCAGGATTAAGTGAACTCGTGTATGTAAAAGGACAGGCATGAGGGAGGCATTTACCAGCTAGTATTTGTGAATAGGGAAGTTGGGGGGGGGGGGGTTGGAGAGGAAGAGGGGGCTCAGGGAGGAAAGTGGGGAGGGGAAGGGGATTCAAAGAGAAGGAGGGAGACCAAGGCTTGGGGAGAAATGGGGGGTGGGGGAGAGTGTCAGAGAAGCATTCAGAATTCAGCCCAGAGGACTGAAGTTTTACCCAGGGTGGCAGGCTCCGCAGGCCCCAGGGGATGCAGAGGGCCGCCCACCCCTGTTTCCTGCAGGCTCCTGGCCCCTGGCAGAGTCCTGCTGCCCCACCTTTGCTCAGTAACTGGGAGGCACTCAGAAAAGCCGCTTCTGTGTCTCTTTAATACCCTGCAGGCCCGTCCAACCCCACTCCCTCCGCCTTTAAGAGGAAGGGCCGCGTGCCCCCGCCTCCAATCCAAGGCCTAAGGCACCAGGTGACTGCAGCAGGCTGGCCCAACACAGAGAAGCCTAGACGGAGGAGGACGCACTACCGCAGACAAGCAGGGCGGGCACAGGGGGCAGGAGCAAGGAGCAGGCCGCCGCGGGGCGCCCACAGGCTCTGGGCCCTCCTGGAGGCCGTGGGAGACCCAGACAGCCCCCCTCAGGGGACTGGTCTGGAGGGAGAGGGGCGGGATCCTCACTTGCCGCCTCTGCGGGACAGGCACCGCGGGAGGCAAGAGAAAGTCTGCTTGACGCGCGCCAGCAGCGGCAGCGGCCCGTGGGGTTCCCGGGGCGTCCGCGGCACCAAGCGCTGCAGGGTTCCCTCGGAGGCCGAGGACTGCGGCGCGGGGGAGGCGGCCGAGGTCGCGGAGCCCTGCCGGCAGCGCTTGCACAGTGGCAGCAGCAAGCGCATCTCCTCCTCGTCGCGGAACGGGCTCTCTCCGAAGCGCTCCTCCAGCTGCCGGCGAAGCTGGGGTGGGGATGTAGGGGTTCGGTCGGTGCCAGGCGTTGGCCCGGTTCCCTCCCCGATCCTTAGAGCTTCTGCCCTTGGGCGAGCTTCCCACACCTCGCTAAGCCCCTCCCCTTCCCGAATGTCCCCTTAGCCTCCTTTCTGCGTTTTCATCCCCCTTACGGAGCCCCTCCATGAGTCCCTTCCCTCTCCCTCAACTCAGTTTCCTTTAGGACACTCTACCTTCCAGACCTGCCCAAGTGACCCTCCTACCTGCATAGCGGATACCGCATTAATCCCTCCCCACTGCACAGATCTCCACTCACACCGGGCCTATTCTTTGCCTGCCTCTTTCCTAAAGCCTGGCAGACAAGCCTCTGGGCGCCAGCCTGCCACCTGCTGAGAGCCTTCCTGCATTTGCTGCTTCTCTCTCTGTCTCTCTTCCCCGGTTGTCCCGGAAGCCCAGTCCCTGATATCTCCACGTGCCATCTGCCCAATGGGCAAAAGAGAAGGGGCTGCTTTGGCCTCATCAAGGATCCAGGGGTAGAGTAGGAGATGGACATTTCTCTCCAAAGGGGCCCAAACGCTCAAATGCCCTTCGGGTTCTAGGCAGGTAGAGCAGGTAGTTCTGGGACCTGATCAAATTGTCGGGTTCAGAATCTGGCCCAAAGGCATTCAGATTCTAAATGAAACAGAAAACGTCTAGGTATCCAAACAAAATACACCTAGGGGCTATATTAGCTCAAGGGCCATGCGTTTGAGACCCCAGAAAAATCTTCTGCCAGGTCTGAAGCAGAGGTTAAATTCTTGTTTTTGTTTTGTTTGTTTGTTTTTGTTAATCCTCACCCCAGGATATTTTTCCCATTGATTCCTAGAGAGAGTGTAAGGGAAGAGGGGAAGAGAGGGAGAGAGAGAGAGAGAAACATCGATGTGAGAGACACACATCGATTGGTTGCCTCCCACATTCTCCCCGACTTGACCAGGGCCGGGGATCAAACCTATAACCCAGGTACGTGCCCTTGACCAGTAATCGAGCCCATGACCCTTCAATTCATGGGCCGGTGTTCTAACCACTGAGAAACCCTGCCAGGGCTAAATTCTTTCCAATCAATGCTCAGCTCAAGTGGGAAGGGCCTCCCACTCTGCCCCAGCCCCTGCCCCAGTCCCTACCTTCCGGGAACTGCCCCAGCCAAACTCTTCAAGCTGCTGCCTAAAGCCTGGGTTGGGGTTAGCAATGGGCCTGGTGGACTTGATGGCTTCAAGCACTTCCCGCCAGCCTAGTCCCGTCACAGTCATCACATATGCTGTCACGATGGTGGTGCTTCGAGAGATGCCTGCAAAGCTGATTACCCCACCCCAAGCTTCAGGTAAGGCCCAGTCTTCTCTGTGCCCCCCAGATAACCCATCCCCACTTCCACTCTCCCACCCTTGCCTCCTGAGCTCCAACCACAAGGAACCTGCCAGGACCTATCTCCCCACCTCCAGGCCTTTGCCCATTCTGTTCCCTCTGCCTGGAGAATCCCCAGGCATTCCTCCACATTAAAGTCCTGAGTGAAACATCATTTCATTCATTCATTCAATGAACGTTTACTGATCCTCTGTTGTTTTTCAGATACTGGGGATCTAGTGGGAAGTAAAACAGAGATGGTCTCTGTCATCCTGATACTTATAGTATGGCTGGGGGAGACAGACACTAACCAGGAAAACGATTTCAGGTGGTGACAATGAAGATAAGTCCAGGGGCTAGGAGATGGTATAGGAAGAGATATTAATCTAGTGGGGGGGGGGGAGCGGGGAGGATGAGGGAAGCTGTTCCTAAGGAAGTGACACCACGCTGAGTCTTGAACAGTATGTAGGAAGACCAGGAGATGGGAGCCTGGTGGACTTGAAAAACAAGGGGATGGCCAGTACATTTTGAGCAGGGGAAGGAGGGAGAGAGGGTGAGAGACAAGGCTGCAGGTAGCTGTTCCTGTGGCTGGGTCTCCAGCATAGGGTTAGTGCTCAGTGAGAAGTTATGAAATGAGTGACATATACTGGGCTAGGGGCTCCTGGGAAGACTTGGGGGTCCCATCTCCCAGCCTGGGGTTCTGCACTACTATGGCTCAAATGCCTAGAGGGGAGGGGAGGGAGCCAGAACTATTGGTAGGTATTTGGTTACCTGCATGACCTCACCTGTCCCTCCCAATAGCCCATCATGTCAGCATTCTTTTCCCCATTTTACAGATGAGGAAATTGAGTCTCAGGGAGAAACAGCTATTTGGCCATGGCCTCACAGCTGGTGAAGGACAGAGCCCTGATTTGAGCCCGCTTTCAGCTTCTATCAGATGAACGGTGGATGGTCAGCCATTGTGACAACTGGACAAGATCCTCCTTCCCCATAGGATGAGTGTGTATTTGGGGTAGAGAACAGCCACTTACTTCCTTTCTCCCCACTCCCCTCTTAACTCACCAATGCACAAGGCAGTTCCCCCCGTTGAGGCGGCAACAGTGGATGAAGTTGATACATTCTTTGAAGTGCTTTTTGCTAGAAAAGAAAGCAATAAGGAGGGAGCACTGGGGGGATGTCTCCCAGTTGTCCCCCTCCCCATTTATGGGATGGCAAGAGACAAAGAGCCTGGTGGTCCTTAGGTCAGCTAGTGGGTGCCGTGAGTAGGGGGCAATACTGTCATTTGAGGTGGGGATGTGTGTGAAACAATAAAGAGAGGCCAGTCATGGCAGGTTCCACTACAGAGGCAGGGAACCTCCCCAATGTGTCCTGGGGACCCTATTTTCACAGGGGAGGGAGAATCTTGATTTTTTAAGGAAATGGGTGGGAGGAGACACAGGGGTCCCCTTCCTCTGGCGGTCTGCACTCACTGGGGACAGTGATGGTCTACAATGGGGCTGACAGGAAGATTCCAGAGGGGCAGGGGTGCCTTGTCTGGGCCCCTCCCAGGCTGGAGGCACTGCTGCTAACATAAACAAAAATCCTGGGTTCTGAGCCCCCATCATACTCCAGGCCTTACCCTAGATCCTCAACCCATGCCAACTGATCTCAGAAAGCCTCCTTGATGCTGATCACACCCCCAATGTCCCTCTCAATGAGAAGGGAAGTGATTTGTCCAAGGTCACACAGCAAGTAAATGGCAAAGCCTGGCCAGAACCCAGATATCTTAACTCCAAGGCCAGGAACCAGCTGAGCCTGACCTTTCCAAATCCTCTGGTGCAGCTGATCCTGCGAGCCAGGGTACTTTCTCCAATTCACAGCAGAAGAGACTCAGCACTGGGAGGTTAATGGTCTTGGTCAGGGGCACAGACCAAGGTGTGGCTGAGACAGAGTCCAACTTGGGGCTGGGTGACCATCTGTGCTGGGGTCCCAGGACAGCTTTCTGGTCCGAGCCCTCTCTTTTCTCCCCCACACCACTTCCCATCCTCCCTCCCACCAACACAGGAGGCAGCTGTCTATCCATCTGTCGGTCCATTCGGGGAACTTACATGGGTACCTCAGGGTTGTCGGCTACTGGGATGCGAAGGTAGGTTATGCCCTGAAAGTACAAAACACACACAGGCAGTGGGAGGGTGCTTGTTTGCACCCTCTTACCCCAGCCTGGGCCCCCAAGCGCCTCCTGACCCCGCCCAGTTCCCGCCCCTCTCTGGGCCACAGTTGTCCTCTCTGTTCAAAGAGGACCTCCCTGCTATGACCATCAGTGATTCTAGAACCTTCTAAGAACTTGATAAAAAGGATCCATGGCCTTTCTTTTAGCCAGGGAAGGGCCACTTAGAGTGACTCCCCTCCAAATGAGGATTACAAAATTACATAGTAAGAAGGGCACAGCAGACTTTATTTTCTTGAAAAGAAACAAAAATTATGTAAATAAGTTTACACTTCATGAATTGTGGTTATAAAACTTGTGCTAATTATTAAAATAATCAAGGAGTGAATTGTCACTAGTTCTTCCAACAAACTTGTTCCAGCATCCTTCACTTCATGCTTCACCTTCACACAAGTTCATAAAGATGATTTTTGCCCACATTCCAAGAACCTCATCACTTTTCTCAAGGACTTGTCTTAATCATTTGATATTCAAATGGCTCTTTTCAGGTATCTGGCCCACCAATGGCCAGTGGCTAAGGGACCCCAGCCACATGCTCATTTGTTAAAGACTTCATGTGAGAGTCCAGCTTTTCTCCAACTCACTTCTACCAAGGTCACTCAATCCTGCATCTTTTGCAAGGTTTGCAATTTCATTTGCAACATATTTGGCCTTGCATTTGCAGGGCATAATCAACCTCTGACTGGTAAACTCACTGATGGATGGAGCAGGAGAGATACTTGGGAGAAGAGGGGAGGGCTGTTGGAGCAGGGATTCATTTTACAAGCAGTCATTTCATTAGTAAATATATTCATGACTTCACAACCTTCCCCGTGCATCCAAGTGACTGCATACTCCAATTACTTCAAAACAAGCCTGCACTATAAAGCAAAATCAGACTCCATTGACCTGAAAAGTTCTTCTTTGAATGACACTGAGAATTATAGATTATTCAATGTTGTTCTCAGAAATAATCAAATCAGGCACATGGGGAAACTAAGGCCCGGAGAGGGAAAGGATCCTGCCTAAGGTCACACAGCAAATTTGTGACAGGACCTGGTCTGAATTTCAGATCTTCAGAGCCCTTTCCCACCCCCAGTTCTTTACCTCCAGTGGGTGACTGAGACTAACAGATAAGGAGGAAGGGGCTCTATTCATGCGATGAGTATGATTAACTTTGTATTATATCAGCTGTAAATTGTTAAGCACCTATTGTGTGGCTTGCAACAATTCAGTGAGGTCAGTACTCTCATAAAATTCCCTTTACAGGTCAGACAACTGAGGTTCAGAGAGGTGATGTCCTATACCCAAGGTTACAGAGAGAATAAGTGAAGATGTGAACGCAGACCTCCTGACTTCAGCACATGTGGTCTGGATTTCCTGCTTTCCTCCTCTGGGTCAAAACACCCTCACCTCCTTTTCCCCAGGACTCGGTAATTCCAGCACCAACTGTGCCTGTGGGGGCCATGCTTTACAGTGTGCAAGGCATCTTCACAATCCCACAGCCCATTTGCCCCCTCACAACAGCCCCCTGGGGCAGATAGGACTGAGGGATCAGAGGCTCAGACAGGCAAAGTCACAGTACCAGGTCCCACAATGAAACACAGAGCCCAGAACCATCCATTTGGGGCCATCTATTCAACTGGGCAATGGGAAGCCCATGTGGGGGCCTTGTTATGGTTCAGTGGAGGCATCTGGAGCCAGATGGCCTGTGTTCAAATTCTAGCTCAACTTCCTGGATGTGTAAATTTAGGCAAATTACTTTACCTCAGTTGGCAAACAGGGATGCTAATGTAAAAGAGGCCAGTTTTCAACCAAATGAGATAGCATGGGTCAGAGGGTCAGGAAGGCAGTAAAGGACTGGCACATAGTAGGTACATGATAAATGGGCACTGGGGGAGGGTGTTTGAAGCCCCCTCCCCAATCTATGCACAGCCCTGGGATGGGGGTAAGGAGTACCTGCATCAGAGGCTGAGGTGACTCATGAATGGAGATGATGTGAGTGATCTTATTTCGGCCCAGCTGGTCCGGGTCTTTGGCATCTGAAAGAAACAGGAATCTTGAGCCAGTCTGGCAGATGTGACTTATGTGTTCCTGATGGCCAAGTGAGAGGCAGCTCCCTGCCCAACTCTCCTTCTCACCTCACCCTCTCCACCTTGGTGGACCCTCTGCCTGGTCCCAGCTCCTAGGCCACCTCCTGCTCCTGGCATAACAGGTCCTGCCACACCCCTAGGCTTCAGTCTTGTCTCTGGGGCACCCCCAAGTAACAGCCCATCATCTCCCCGCCTTCCCTGTGCTATTCATTGCAAACACCCTTTCCTGGCATAGCCTTGACCCAGTAATCCTGCTTCTAGGAATCTTGTCTACAGAAGGGTTTGTTCACATGAACTTTTGCGTACAGAGGACCATATTCTCTGCAGTGCTGCTTATAACAGGAAAAACATCAGAAATAGAAGTGGGAACAAACTAATGTCCATCAAAAGGGGGCTGGGTAAAAAATGGTATATTCATACTTGAATACTATGCAGATCTCTATGTGCTGATGTGCAAGGATGGCCACAATACATTACTAAATGGGAAATGTAGGCGACAGAACAACATGCAGAATAGGTTTCCATTTTTGTTTTAAATCTAGTATCAGTATCGACAAAGAGATGAAACATGACTGGGGCAGGCCCATACCCTATGCTATCAGAGGCCATTTCTAAGGGCTGGATTGTCAGTATATACAGACCCTTTATAATCAAAGTATATGACACATATCACCTCTGTCCCCATTTGTCCACATCCTCATTCAACACATTTACTAAACGTTCACTATGTGTAGTCTTGGCTTCTGCCCTCATGGGAATTTGGACCTTATTTAGCCAAATGCTCAGAAAGCAATGTGGCATGTGCTGCTGAGGTAGCTCCAGGGAGGAAGGGACCAGGGCTTATGAGAGGGGGTCACCTAAGCCATTGAGGGACAGGGTGATGGGGAAGGCCCTATCCCAGCTCAGATGCCCCTCCTCTCGGAAGCTTTCTCTGACTCTGTAGATGGAAGTGACTTTTCTCACTATGGGCCCCCAAACCCTGGACCAGCCTGTCTCTTAACACAGGCCTGGAGCAGGCAGAGTGCCAAGGCCTTGGGGCAGAGTGGGTAGTGCTGACCAGTGAAGTTCCTGAGGTAGAGTCCAGTCTCTAGGACTTCTGCAAACAGACCTCAACCCAGCACCTCAGGGTCAGCACCTTTAGAGGTGCTGGTCTGGTATGGAGGGAGAGGCTAGGCTCCGAGCAGCTGCAGACTTGCCCAGCATCCAGCATTCTGAGCCCTTTGCCCTGGAGACACTTCCCCACCCATGTACCCACCCCTAAGTCCTCATGAGCTCTTCCCCCCTCCCAGCCTGGCATCACTTCCCTGCCCCGGCCCCATTCCTGAGCGCCTCCAAGGTGCGTGGGCCAGAGCATGAATGACAGGCATGGGCCTGGGACAGGCAGAGTGCCATGGCCTCGGGGCAGAGTGGGCCGTGCTCACCAATGAAGTTTCCGAGGTAGAGTCCAGGAAGTACCTACAGGGGAGACAGGCAGGGTGAACCGGCAGGGTCAGCGGGGTAGGGGAGCGGGCTCTTCCCACCCCTGCAGCGGGAGGCTGCAGCCGCTCTCCATCCCCTGAAGGCTGTCTGAGCCTCAGGACAGAGGGGGCCCTGTCCCTCTGGGGGTCTGGACCCTGTGAGAGGGGTTGGGGAGGCAGGAGGGGGCACAAGGCAGGCTGCCTTGGGTGGGGGCGGGAGGAAAGAGGAGGGAGGGCACGAAGACCAGGGGAGAGGGAAGGGGGAGGTGGACTTGACAGGGTGGGTGGTCGGAAATCTGAGGAGGAGGGAGTGGGAAGGCAGGGACAGGAGGAGGTAGAGAGTCCAGAGTCAGAGACAAGGGAGTCAGAGAGAGAGAGGCTAGGAGTGACAGGGAGCCACAGAGAGACACAGGGAGAAACAGTCACAGAAAAGGCAGCTACAGAGACACCAGAGACAGACAGGAGAGAGAGAGAAAGAGAAAGAGAGAGGGAGAGGGAGAGAAAGTGAGAGAGAGAGGAGAGAGAGAAGAGAGAGAGAGAGAGAGAGAGAGAGAGAGAGAGAGCGAGAGAGCGCCCCAGAGAGACAGACAGCGAAATACGATCTCAGAGTCACAGGGAGCAAGAGATAGAGAGAATCAGCGGGAGCCAGAAGGTCAGAGGCGGCCAGAGCGACCCGGTCCTTGGCCGGGCGGGGGGCAAGCAGGTGCGGGCTGCGAGGTCCCCGCCCACCTACCTTAGTCATGCCATTCCCCATGATCCCCGGGCCGGGGGTCCGGCCGCACCCCCAGCTGGCAGCCCCGAAAGCGCTCGGGTCACAGCTGCCGCGGTGGCCCAGGCCCAGCGCCGGCAGCCTGGCGGGGAGCAGGGGGCCTGGCGTCCGCGGCCGCGCCCAGCCCGGCCCAGCCGCCGTCACCGCCCGCCGACCCCCGGCCAGGGTAGGAAATGATGGAGCCGCCGCTGCTGCCACCGCCGCAGGCTCCTCCTACCCCCTTGGTCATGTGGGGGCCCCTCCCGCGGGTCGCGGCGGGGGACTGGACAAAGCCCCAGTGTGCCGGCCCAGGGCCCACGGGACAACGGCAGCTTGTTGGGGCCGCGTGGGGCCGAGGCCTCTGGAGGCGGGGGCGAGGCGCTCCCCCCACCCTGGCACTGTCATGCTCGGGCCGGTGGGGGCGGAAGAGCTCGCAGCCAGGGGCTTAGAGACCCAGCTTCCAGCTCCCGCTTTGCCCGGACTTCCCAGCGGGCCCTGGGGCACGGCACTTTGCTCCTTTGGCCTTGGTTTTCTAGCAGAAAAGTGATGGGGGCTGGACTTTGATTGCTATGGGTCCTGTGTTCTTCAGATTCTGTTTGAGACTAGAGAAGTGGGCAATTCCTTCCAACTGTAACCCTGGGTCCCGCCACACTCCCCATGCAGGCATCCTAACAGCCAACCATCCTCCTGCCCCACTGACACAACCATCTATTCTCCCATCCTTCAGTTCATTCATTCACTGATTCATCCTTCCATCCATTCATCCATCCTCCCATTGACCCTCCCATCTCTTCATCCTAACTACTTTGACCTCTGGTGCCATTTGGGTCAGTTCTGCTGGGACCAGGCACATCTGTCCTTAGGGCCCCCAAGAAGTCAGAGGTGAAGGGGAGGTGAGGGGAGGGTTGCAGCCACTTGGCCCCTCGGAGTAAAGGAGACTACAACAGGATGTCGTTGGAGGCAAGAGTCTTGGAAAGTGATTCTGGAGACCAAGGTTCCAGGCCCTATTCCCCTCTGACCTGCTGGGTGACCCTGGGAAAGGCCCCTCGGAGTCCCAGCTGCCCTATCTGTGGGTCTCAGTGTGTTGAGGTGAGCCCTTCTGCTACTAGGACCAAAGCTGGAGAATATAAAGTGGTGGAGACCAGACACCTTCTAAGCGACTGAAATAGAAGCAGCGGAACCAGCTGTCCTCCCCCATCTATAGTAGTAGGTGACTATTCGAGGAATGTCAGAACAGATAAGGACAGAGGATTGACAGAACCTGTTGGAAATACAATGACTGGAGAAAAAGAAATCCTTTGCTTCTGTGTTCTTTACTCCTCAAATTCACAGCATACGTGGGGCTGCCTATCTCAGCGCGCTCTGAGCCCAGAGTTCTCATGAAAACCAAATTATTCAACCAATACTCACTGAGCACCTACTACATGGTAGGTACTGGGAACACATAGGTAGAAAAGGGAAACAGTTCCTATCTTCATTGGCATATTTTACATCTTTTTTTATGGTATGAAGTCTTTAAAATTCAATGTGTATTTTACACTTTGAGCACATCCCGATTCAAACCAGGCACATGTCAAACGCTTCATAGCTGTATCTGTCTGCTAACTACAGACTGGACACCTCAGGTTTGGGAGGGTGTCCAAACAAAATAAGCAAGTAGACAAATAAAGCGTTTATAAATGGTCACAATTTTCTATGAAGGAAACGAAAGTGAAAAAAAAAACCTCTCTAAATAGGTGACATTAAAGTTGAGACTTGACATAGAAGAAGAAGGACCCAGCTATTTAAAGATTAGAAAGAGGTGTGTGTGTGTGGGGGGGGGGGGAGAGATGGGGGAGGGAGTAGAGAAATTTCCAGCAGGAAAAAGCAGCACGTGGGGGCCCCAGCCAGCATGGCTCAGTGGTTGACCATTGACCTTTGGACCAGGAGGTCACGCTGGATTCCCAGTCAGGGCACATGCTAGGTTGTGGCCTCAATCACCAGTGGGGGAGGGAGGGTGCAGGAGGCCAATCAATGATTCTCTCTCATCATTAATGTTTCTTTCTCTCTCCCTTCCTTTCTGAAATCAATAAAAAAAGTTTTTAAAAAGAACAGCATGGGCAAAGGCTCTGAGGTGGGAAAAGGTTGGCCTTTGGAAAGAGCCAGTAGAACTGGAGGGGAGGAAGCCAGAGGGAGGTGTTAAGAATTAGGCTGAGAGGAGAGAAGCGGGGGAGTGTGCAGGATCATGTATGGCCATACTAGGGGTTTAGGGTTTTCTTTTCGGTATGATGGAAAACCAATGGGGAGCTGTAACTGGGGAAGCCATGACACCTGATTTACATCTTAAGTCCATCACTTAGGCTCCTATCTGGAGTGTGGATTAGAAAGCAAAGCAGAGAGGCCAAGGAGGAGGTTACTGTGGCCGCTCGGGCAAGAGATGATGGTTTTCCCACCTTGAAAATCACCACCTGTGCCACAGAAGTGAAAGCAGGGTTATTCATTCATTCAACAAATACTTACTGAATGCTGGATTATAGATGAAAAAATTGCACCAAAGATATGCTGATATCTGACCTGAGTTCCCAGAATGCCCTACCCATGGATGACATAAAGAACTGCTGATAAATAAATGGGCCTGAAGACTAGTCCCTCACCATGGCCCTGGTCTTAGCAGCTCTGTGAACCTGGGCAGGCAACCCATTTCCCCCGGGTCTGTTTCCTCATCCATAAAGGCAAAATTATAACAGTCTTTTGAACTCCTACTTGGTTGTTGGGAAAATAATCAAGTCACCTGTACAAAAGAAATCTCTATTGGGTTAAAAGATCTGGAAACAAACAAACAAACAAACAAACATCCAGTTATACTTATTAGATTGAACACAATTAATAACTATTAACTGTTTATCCTTTGAAAGAGTTAAGTTGTTGCAAAGCCCAATTTGCTGTAAATAAATCATGAAGTGACTGTTTTATACTAGTAAAGCCAATAATAAAAAGATACTAAAAATGCAGGCCTCATCTTATAATTTCCTTGCTAAAAACCCTTCAGTGGCACATTATGGTAGAAAAAATAATGGATCCCCCAAAGATGTCCATGTTCTAATTCCTAGAATTGTGACTATGTTATGTTACATGGGAAGGGAGAATTAAGGCTACAGACGCAATTGAGGTTGCTAATCAGCTGACCATGGGATGGAAATGTTGTCCTGGACTATTTGGGTGGGCCCAATGTAATTACAAGGGTTCTTATAACTGAAAGAGGGAGGCAGGGGATTAAGGGTCAGAGGGTATGTGATGACAGGAGCAGAGGAATGGTATGATTGCTGGCTTTGAAGATAGAAGGGTGCCATAAGCCAAGAAATGCAGGTGGAAAAGCAAGGAAACCAATTCTCTCCAAAGCATTCAGAAGGAATCCAGCCCTGCCACCACCTTAACTTTAGTTTAGAGACACATTTCAGACTTCTGACCTCAACACTGTAAACGAGTACATTTTATATTGTTTTAAGTCACGTTGTTTGTGGTAATTACAGCAGCAATAGGAACCTAATATACTCGCCAGTATCCCTAAGAAAAAATCTAACCTGCTTAGCATAGCACACAAGGCCTTGTGGAATATGGCTTATGTCACTGTGCCCTTGAACAAAGTTCTTAATTTCTATGGGCCTGTTTCCTCATCTGTAAAATGGGAAGGAAAAAAATCCCTCTAGGTCTGCAATGAGAATAAATGAGAAGACACATTTAAGGTACCTAATAGAGACACTGGCACACCATTATAATTATCATGGAGCAATTGATAGGGAGTTAGGAGGCCTGGGATCTATTCCCCTTGTTAGGGCTCTGTTTCCACATCTGTAGGAAAGGAAACAAACATATACAGGTTTAGCAACTTCATCTCTCCCCTCTTCTCCATCTCTCCCTTCTTTCCTGGCCAGTGATCTGCTTTTCCTTCCTCAAACAGGCTTCACTCTCTCTGACTTCTCATTTTGCACAGAATGCTCTTCCCATCCCCTTCTCCAGGCTAACTCCCATTTCCTCCCAGCAGGCTTTGCTGGACCCAGTTAGAATAGGTTAGACCCCACTGTCATGTGTTCCCAAAGCATCCTAAACTTCCTCTATGGAAGTACTGATTTTCTATCATTGCTATGGCTTGTGTGTTTTTCGTTTGGAAAAAAAAAACCAGAACAAACAAATCCAGATAAGAATACTTTGACCTATTTGCTTCAAGTGTGTTGTCTAAATAAAACAAAACATTGCAAGTAAACTTGAAGTAGTTGATGTTCCCTTTCCTCTCTCCTCTTTCCCAGAGGCAGCCACTATTGTGAATTTGGTGTGTAGTTTATCAGTCCATATTTTAATTTTTTAAAATACCTATATACCCATAAATATATAGAATATGCTTTTATAGGTGTTTATAATTAATACAAATTGTAACCTTTAAAATATTTATCATTCTACAACCTTCTTTTATTCACTCAAAAATAGGTCTGGAGGATATCTTCTTATTGATATAACCTGAATCTTACATTTTTATCACTATGTAATATTTTGTTATTAGAATATACCCCATTTTATTCATCTATCACCCTAGTAATGGACATTTAGTTTCTATTAATTTTCCACTATGACAGAGAATGTTGCAAAGAACATCTTTATACATATGACTTATGCACAAGTGTGAGAATTTCTTTAGAAAAGGTTGTCAACTTGCACTTTTGTTTCAAAATGATAGGTAGTCCATGGGTTGTATAGCTGTATTTGGAGAGCTTACAGCCAATAGCATAGAGTTGGGTGCTTAAGTACTGAAATCAGTGTGTGTGCATTTTCAACTTTACAAAATATTGCCAAATGCCTTCCAAAGTGTGAGTGTACCAGTAGCATATAAAGCTTCCCATTTCCCAGTATGCTCACAAACACTTGGCATCGATGTTTTTATTTTTATATAGCTGGTCATAAAATCACATCTTATAATTTTTTATATTTACATATCTCAATTTGCTTATTAGTTATTCTGCTGAAACTTCTTTATTCATATCTTTTACCCATTTTTCTTTTCTTTTGCAGGTTGGGAGGAATCTTTCTTAATGGTCTGTAGGAGTTCTTTGAGTACTTGTCCTTTGTTACATATGTTGCAGATATTTTCTCCTAGTCTGTAGCTTGTATTTTGTTTTATTTTTAAAAGGTTTTTAATGAGTTTTAGAGAGAGAGAGAGAAAGAGAGAGGGAGAGAGGGAAACATCAATGTGAGAGTGAAACATTGATTGGCTACTCCTGCACGCCCTCTACTGGGGGAGGGGGGGCAAAGCCTGCAACCTGGGCATGTGCCCTGACCCGGAATCAAACCTGGCAACCTTTTGGTGCACCCAATGAAACCCAACCAACCAAACCACACCGGCCAAAGCTATAGCTTGTCTTTTAATTGCATTTACAATGTCTTCTGTTATATCACAATTTAAATTTCAAGAGAGTCATACATCAATTTTGTCTTTTATGAGTTGTGCTTTACAGGGTGTCCCAAAAAATGTATACACATGTAACAGCTGATAGCTCAACTGATGTTTTATTTTTTAGGATTTAACCCATTGGAATTAATAATTAATCAAAGTATATATACATTTTTGGGACACCCTGTATTATTGCTTATCTAAGAACTCCTTCTTCACCCTGAGATAATAAAATGCATATAGATATTTCTAATAGTCTGAAATATTTGTTTGCCATATTTAATCCACTTGAATTAGGCATTTATTTTTCATTACCAGGAAAACCAGTTCCTTGGTGCCATTTACTAAGTCCTCCATTCTTTCCCCACTAGTTTATGATGCCACCTCCATTGTACAAGTTCACACACACACACATTGTGTCTGTTTCTAGAATCGCCCATTGTATTCCCTTGATATTTGCCTCTCCCTGTATTATACTGGGACTGATAGGCAGGGAAATGTCTTCTGCCTCAACACATACACTTTGTTATTTTGGTTTGACAAGAGCTCTCAAAATTCCTGATTGGATTTGGGAAAATACACATTTTTATGTTGATATTGAGTCTTCCCATCCATGTACATGGTATATCCCTCCAATTATTCAGGCCTTCTTTAATGTCCTTCAATGTTTGCAGTTTTCTCTATGAGACTACAAACTCCACAAGGGCAGATGTTTGTTGATTTTGTTCACTGCTGTATCCTCAGAGTCAAGAATGGGACATAACATAGAGTAGATGCTTAATAAGAATTTGTTGCTCTGGCTGGTGTGGCTCAGTGGATAGAGTGTCGGCCTGCGGACTGAAGGTTCCCGGGTTCGATTCCAGTCAAGGGCACATGCCCGGGTTGCAGGATCCGTCCCCAGTGTGGGGTGTGCAGGAGGCAGCCGATCCATGATTCTCTCTCATCATGGATGTTTCTCTCTCTCCCTCTCCTTTCCTCTCTGAAATCAATAAAAATTTATTTAAAAAAAAAAGAATTTGTTGTGTAATGAAATATCTTGCATACATTTGGTTAGACATATTCCTACCTAACATATTTTTGTTGCTATACAAAAATAACAAAATTAAAAAAAATAGTTCCTAATCAGCTATGATTGGTATATAGATTCCCCAGGAGTGGGGTGTGGAGGGGAAGGAGGGGAAGGACAGGGAGCCAGTACAGAGGGCAGTGATCAATAAGTTGCCACTTCAGGTTATATGCAGGGGAGAACGAAGATCGGATTTATGTTTGAAAGAGCTCTTTGGCTGCTGTGCAGAGAATGAAACTGGAATGGATAGGGCAATAGAGGTCACTAGTAGACCGGTCTGAGGTGAGTGCTGGCATAAGAATTACAAAGAGTGACTGGAGAGAGCAGAAGTGACTGGCAGCGTTATCAACTGACCAATTAACTGACCAGGTGACTTAGTGAGGGCCTGAGTAAGAAAACAGAACCATTGCATTTTCCAAAAGCTGACTTTGCAGACTCAGCGCTCTCAGGTCAAGCGAAGTTCAGCTGGAAGAGGCTCTGGGCCGTGAATGCCCGCGGCAGTCTCTGGCCGCGAGTGTCCTACGGCTTCGGAGGCGTGGGACTGAGAGGAAAACTTGGCAGTAGTGGAGGGGTCTGGGCCACAGGGGCGAGCAATGACTTCCTGCCTCTGGGGTCCGCCGACCGCTCCAGAAGGAGTTCTCTAGGATCATCCAATCAAAGCGGCGGATCCGGGCACCACCACCCCCCGTCGCCTTGGCAACAGGACGCAAAGGCTCCTGCCAGGTGAGGTGGCGGTTTGAATCGGGCCCTGAGGAATCGCGTCATGTCACGACCGAAGGTAGGAGTGCAGCAGGACCCTGGCGCTTTCATGGTCCCTAAAGAGAGGAAGGGAAGCTGCGGAGGGATTAAAAATGTAGGATCCTCGCGGAAGGATTCCGATGGAGTGAGCAAAAATTATAAATTCAGAGAAAAGACCACAAGTCCCGGCGTGCCGCGCGCCATCGGAGCCTCCGCGCGAGTCCACACAACCAGACTGGCTGGCGGGAAATTTACAAAACTGTGTGACTCGAACTGTACTCAGCGATTTCTGTGACTCAGGGGAAGCTCAGAATTTCGGATTTCCTGACTTGGAAGAGACTTAGAAATTTGTTTGCCCCATCTCCCGCTTGCCTACCCGTTCATCCATTCACCATCCATCCATCCATCCAGTGGAACACAGTGCTGGCCAATGGGAACACAAGGTGAAGTCCTGATCTCCAGGAGTTCATGGGCCATCTCCCCCATTTTAAGTGAGAAAAGAGAGACCCAAAGAAATGAAATGAGTTACTCTAGAATCTAGCTCTTCCCACTCCAACCAGCTTCTTCTTATCCCATGTTCCACCTCTCATGAATGGCAACTCTTTTCCTTAATTCCCTTTCACAACTAAAAATGAGTAATTACATTGGACCTACCCAGGTAATCCCAAATAATCTAGTTTAATCAATATTTTAAAGTCAGTTGGATAGCAACCTTCATTCCATCTGCAACCTTAATTTCCTTTGCCATAGAATGTAACATATTTACAAAATCAAATAACTATGAAAAAATTTAAAATGTTCAACATACACTGAAAATTAGAAAACACTGTGGAAAGAAATTAATGAAGACATAAATTAATGGAGATTCTGACCATATTCATGGATTGGAATACTCAATACTTTATGATGTCATTTCTTCCCAAAACAATCTTTGGATATAATGCAGTTCCAATCAAAATCCCAAATACTAGCCCTGGCTCAGTGGTTATAAAGTGGTTATACACCTACCTGGGTTGCAGGTTCATTCCTCACCTCAGGGCACATTTGGTAGGCAACCAATCAATGTGTCTCTCTCACATTGATGTTTCTCTCCCCCCCCCCCCCCCATCCCTTCTACTCTAAAAGCAATGGGAAAATATCCTTGGGTGAAGATTTTTTAAAAATCCCAACATATTATTATTATTTTTTTTAGAAATTAGCAAGCTGATTTATATGGAGGACCCCCAAATTATAGACAATCTTAAAAAATAAGTTTGGAGGACATGCCACCTGATTTCAGATTTATTAGAAAGCAACAGTAATTAAGACAGTGTGGTAGTGACATTCAGAGAGACAAGTAAATAGAATAGAGACTAGAGATTGACCCACATATATAGTCAATTGAATTTTGACAGAAGTGCCAATGCAACTCAGTGAAGAAATGAAAAGTTTTTCAATTAAAGACTGGAGCAGCTAGGTAAACATATAGAAAATGGAATTAAAAACATGAAAGAGTATAAAAATGTAATAAAAAAAAAAGACTAGGACACTTAACTAGTTCTGGGGCAGTTGGAGGGGCTTGAATGGATGAATAGGATAAGATTTTAACTTACTTCTGTGGGTAAGCTTATTTCTGCCAATTTTGTAGAGCAGCCTCCCATTACCCTCCTCCAACAGCTCTTTGAGGGTAGAATGGTGGGGTAGGCAGAATTCTAGATGCCCGCCCCCTGAGATTCCTACCCCCAGCATATATACCTTGTGTAATTCCCTCCTCTTAAGTGTGGGTGGAGCCTGTCAATTTGATTGGATAGTTACAATAGGTTATAATATCATAATTACAATAGGTTATATGAGACTCCATTGTGGCTAACTTGAAGGGACAAGAGTTGGAAGTTAGAGGACATGCTCTTATTGGCCTGGAAGAAAGCAAGCATTCATGTTGTGAACTGCCTCTGGGGACCAGCACTCCCTAGGAGCTGAGAGCAGTTCCCTGCCAATGGCTAGCAAGTAAACAGGGACCTCAGTTCCACAACCCCAAGTAACTGAATTCTGCCAAATGGTTTGGAAGAGGACCCCAAGTCCTGGATGAGAACCATAAACCAGGCCATCATTTTCATTGTGGCTTTGTGATACCTGAGCAGAGGCTCCAGCTAAGCCATGCCCAGGCTCTTGGCCCATATAAACTGTGAGATATAAATTGGCACTGTTTTAAGCCATTAAATTTGTGGTTATTTGTCATATAGTAATAGAAAACTAATGCAGATAACAAGTCTGCCCAAGCTGCAGAGGTCATCCTGCACAAGACCAGCTCTGATTTCTTTTCTCATATCTGCCATCAGTCATACCAGGGCTGAGGGCCAAGCTGAATGGTAGAAGCAGAATAATACCTACCACCCTTTGAGAATTTGAAAGGTTTATTTTGGGTGGAAGAAGTTAACTTTTCTCTGAGACTTTGACCCAGGCCCCTCCTGAATCATGGATCTAATCAAACATTCAGGGTTGGAGTAGAAGGTCTTCTCACAGATATGGCTGAGCTCAGCCCTCAAAACTGGGGTTCAGGATAGACCTTTGGAGCATTGAAAACTAGGTATTCACTCTACTGATCCTGCCTGTGGAGAAAGTCTACAGTGATGTGGGCCTTGGGTACTTGGGGATTTATTCCAAGGACCAAGTTGCTGGCCACATGGTGACCAATGAGAACTTGGCCAGGATGACCTGTCTCAGGACGATCTGGACAGTGTTGAATCTGATGGTTTGAGGATGTTAATATTTCAGTAAGTGGAATTGGGAAGGCAAGGTGGACATGCAAAACTAGTTGTATCACTTTTTCTTTCTCATTACAGAATCAAAACTACAAGGGCTATGGATTGTCAAAGGGAAAAGAACGGTGAGTGGTCCCACCCAATTTAATAGACACAGAAATAATTTCCTTCCTTCCTTCCCCCTCCTCCTTCTTAACTTTAATAATCATAATGATGATGATGATGATGATGATAATAATAATAATAAAAATAAACAATTATTGAGCATTTACTATGTGGTAGGCCCTGGGCTAGTTACTTTACCTGAATTATCTCACTGAATCCTTACCACAATCCTTGAAGTAAATACTACTATTATGACCATTTTATAGATAGGGAAACTGAAGCTTAGAGAGGCTATGTAACTTGCTCAAGACCATAGGATTAGTTAGTAGCAGAGTTGGACTCCAGGGCCCATGTTATATGTAACTACGCCTTCCCTCCTCCTTTAACAACCATGTGAAGTTGACTTGATAACTCAAATGTCAACTCCACCCTGATCTTCTGCTTCAGTAACCTGGTGCAGAACTCAGCCTTTTTAGACTTGCTAAATAGAATCCATTTGCACAAAGCAGGAGTGAACAATGTGGACTTTGCTGAATATTTCTGTGGGGAGTTAGAAGAGGTTGTTTACGTTGTACACACCATGGCAAATATTTTAGATATTTCTATTCTTTATTTCATTATATATTTTTGTTCTCTCTCAAGTCCCTCCTGGCTATACCACCATCGTGTGGTCTTCTCTCATGCAGCAGCCATCTTTGCCTTCTTTCTCGCCATACTGACTCTATCCCATCAATGTCAAATCTCTCTCTTATGCAGAGCGATTCAGCTCTGTTCTAGATCCTGGCCCTAAATTTATTCACCCACTCCTACCCCCACAAAACAAAGAGCACTTCAGTTAACAGGATCCACCCACATATTTTATTAGGGCAGATATCAATTAGAAATATGTTTAGCTACCAGTAACAGGAAACCCAACTAATAGCAGCTTTAAAATATTGTATTTATTTTTTTCACATAACATAAAATCTGCAGGGCTGGTGCAGTAGTTCAACAATGTCAGAGCTAGTATCTCTGTGATTGTCTTGATCTTTTCCTTATGGACACCAAGTGGCTGATACAGCTCCAGCCTTCATGTCATGATCAAGATGGGAAGAAGTAGGGAGGGAAGACACAATACCTCTCTCCCCCCGCTCCCGCCCCACTTTCTTTCTCTCTCTCTCTCACACACACATCAAAACATCAAAAAACAAACACACACACAAACCCCACAAAGCTTCCCAGGAGCCCACCCTCCTTATCAGCCTTATATATTTAATTTATTGACCAGAACTGTGTGACATGGACACCCCTAGCTGCATGCGTGGCTAAGAATGCACGTTACATATTGGCATTATACTGTGATGATTACACATCCTGTTTTTGTAACACAAAATCTTATTTTCAGTATTTATCATATTTGTGCATGTAGGTCTGATACATTTAACTACTCCATATGTCCCATTGTATACCACAAGTTATTTATCTACTTCCTGTTAAAAGGCATATAGGTTGTGTCTTTAGTATTGGTTTCCTCCAGAAGCAACCTTGAGCCAAGGATTCGAGGACAAGTCATTTATCTGGAAGGTGATTTCTGTAAGCACTGACAGGGAAGTGAGTCAGCTAAAGGAAGGAAACAAATAAAAGGTACATTATTGACAGGTTCTTGCTGTGGGGAAGTAGGGCTCAATCCCACTGGGATTCCTAGGAGATAGCATAGAACACAGTGCAGACTTAACCCAACTAAGTGATGAGAGAGCTGGAGGACTTATCCATCAACTCCAGTCATCATTGGTTATATGCTATTGGGGGAGGGCAGTTAACTCCTTGGTACTTCAGTTTTGCTCCAAGCACTAGCTGAGCAGACTCTGGAGAGCCAGGAAAAGCCCTTCAGCAAAGAGCTACAGGTGCTGGGAGTGGAAAGCCCTCTGATTGGCATGCGCAGGAATGTGAATGTCCAAGGGACAGGGCGGACCACCAACAGTATATGCTGCAGGTTAGTTCCATACAAAACATTAACAGTTACTAAGGAACACCCTTGTACAAATATTGCTTAGAACATATGTAGGGTGTCTGTCTAAGGTATAGAGCTAAGATGGAAATGCTGGGTGCAGAGTATGTGCATAGTTAGCTGTACTCGGTACTGCCTTGTGGTTCTCCAAAGTGCCTTCTACCAGCAGGGGAGGAATTTCCATTTTAATGCTTTGTTGCCAGAGCTTGGACTTTGAGATTTTTGCCAGTTTAATGTGTATGAAATGTTATTTGATGGCTTTAATATGCCAAATTACTCTCAAAAGGTTCATCCAATTTACACTCCCATCAGCATTGTAGGGTAATTGCCATTTCTCCACATTCTTATGAACACTTGGTATTTGCCTGTTTAAACATTTTGTTTTTACATCTGGGATCTAGGAGGCAAAATAAAGCAAAACAAAAATAAACCACGCAGAAAATTCACCACTCTTCTGTTCTTTGGGTCCTAAAGTCTCTAGCTGGTCTACCTTCTATTCATCTTACAGACTTCTTTTGCTTGTTTGTTTTTATATAGTGTCCTGGGGTTTTAGTTGTACTTATAGAAGGAAGAGGGAAAAGCACATCTGCTCCATCTTTCAGGATGAGTGCCAGAAAAGGGGATTTGCAAATACTTATCATTAATTATGAGGGTTAGGCATGGCACATAGTAGGCACTGAATAAAATGGCTGCTATTATTTTTCAATGATTCAAATATGCTATAATTTTCAATTTGATTATTTTAAGTGTTGCATGTTATATGCTAAATTCTGAAATTCAGTCATTCTACGTTTTGGCATTTCCAGGTATGCAACTGGACCTTTCTTCCTTCCCCTTTTTTCTCTCTCCCTGGACCATCTTAGAGAAATAGTTGATCCTCAGCAAGTGTCCTGTTGCCTTGTCTTTCAGAGAGCAGAGAGCATCAATCCGGTTCAAGACCACACTTATGAATACTCTTATGGATGTCCTTCGCCACAGACCGGGATGGGTGGAAGTAAAGGAGTAAGATTCCCCACCCCCAACCTCATCCGTCCTTCCCTTTGCCTCACAGGTCCTTGTCTCCCTCTGTTTTTCTCCCAGTTCCTCTGGTGGCTACTGGGACTCGTCCCAATTTGTCTGTGACAGGGGCCAACATTTATTTAGCACCCACATGTGTCAGGCACATTATTGATGCTATCTTTGTCTTATTTAAGCCTTATAAGCATCCGGAAACATCTGATTAAGCCAGTTGCTTAAGGTCACAGAGTACATGAGTGGGATTCAAACCCAGCTTGGTTATTCCACAGCTCTATGTCACGGAGCTCCAGCCTTACATCCACATTCCAAGAGCCGTAGGCCGGAAGGAGGCAAGAAAAGACATGCCCTGCCCTTAAATATGCCAGGCTCATCTCTGCCACATTCCACCAGTGTCCTGTGGCTCTCTGTAAAACGAGGAGTGCAGCCATCACAGACCTGCTGGCAAGAATCTAGTGATGACAGGTCCAGGTCAGGGCTGCTCTCCCCTGGCCACTTACTACTTCTGTGACCTTGGACAAGTTACTTAACAAGTTACTTAGTCCACGTTTTTTCTTCTATGCTGAGCCCTGAGGATACTGAGATGAGTATGCTTACAATGCCTGGCACATAGTAGGTGCTAATATTAGTTTCTAAGGTTAGGGTTTGGATGCATGTAACAGAGACCCAAAATAAAAGAGGCTTTGACACACTGGAAGTTTACTTACCTCTCCCACTGAAGTCCAGATGTAGGATATTCAGAGATGGTATGGAAATGTGGGATCCATATGCTTCTGTCTTTCCACTATGCTATCCCTTGAATGAGGCCCTTTTCCTCCACGGTCTCAGGTGGAGCTCCAGCCTTACATCCACATTCCAAGAGCCATAGGTTGGAAGGCGGCAAGAAAAGACATGCCCTGCCCTTAAAGGACACAACCCAGAAGTCCCATTTCACTGGCTGAAACTTAGCCATGTGGCCACACCTAGTTGCAAGGGAATCTGGAAAATGTAGAATGGTAAATGTTGGGATTTCTACTACTATAGAAAAAGGGGAGGACAACAGCTACCCTGCCATGGTGCTCAATAAATATTCATTGCATAACAATGGCTAAGCCTGCTAGACACTCTTCAGCACTTTACATGCACAACCTCTTTGAATTATCCAGCAAACCTTCCAGGTAGGTGCTATTATTATCCCCATTTTACTGATGAGAAAACTGGACACAAAAGAGTAAAAAATGTCATGTTTGAAGTCACTCTGCTTGTATGGGCTTGTGCTAGGATTTGTACCCAGTCTGTCTGCAGAGTCCCAGCCACATCTCTGCCCTATTCTAGCAGCCTCGCAGTGAATGAAGGAACAAATGAGCTAAAGGATGAATCCATGATTCCCACTGCCTGGTGTCATGGAGGATGGGGGAGGGGCTTGGGATGAATGAGAGGAAGGTGAGGTGAATGGCACATAAATGTGTTGTACAGGAAGGGGCTCTCTCCTGTTTTGCTCTGTGGGCTCAGGCTGTCCACTGCCCCTCCTCAGCCTTGCTCCATGGTTTGAGGGTTTGTCTGGTGCTAATGGTGTGGGAGTCCGTGAAGCAGGTTGCTTCATGACTGATCCTAAATTGCCTCAGGGTCCTCAAATCAGGAAGGGCCAGAGGCCAGGGCCATTACACCAGACATGGCTCTGTGGATGTGAGGCCTCACCCTTTTGGACCTAACCTGAGGTCTAGCATCTCCAGATAGAATGACGTCTCAGTTCAGACTATCAGCCTGTCAGGTATTTGGAATAGATGTGGCCAGAGCTGTCTCTTTCCTTGCTTCCCACCAAGAAAGATGATGTGATTGATAACTTTGGGTGATGAGCATGAGGACAACATGTTAAAGATGCCAGAAGGGAAGGTAGAAGGAACCTGAATCTCTGCTGCCCTTATTGAGCAGTTTAATGTCTTCTTGGGTGATTTAAGAGCAACTTGACTGTGATGATCATGAAGATGATGTACAAATGAATGAACTTTTGGAATTAGAAAAGAACCCCAAATATGCAACGTGGCCTACAAAGCACTGCTTATGGGCCCTGCCCTACTTTTCAGCCTCATCCATGACCTTTCTCCCTCTACTCTGGCCTTTCTTCACATTCTTGAACCTGTTCTTTCCAACCTCAGGGCCTCATTTCCTGCCCTTCCCTCATCCTTACTATTAAGACCTCAGTCGAATTATCACTTCCACATGGTGGCCTCCATCCAACACAGGTCCCTCAGCTACCCTGCCTCATGGCCTCCTACTGGATTGCTCTTGGCATATTTCATAATTCCTCATTATAGAGTTATTTTTTGTTTCTTTGTTTATTGTTAATATTCACTGTGGTATTATATGCACCACCTGGCCAGTTGTTTTGGTTCCTCCCACATCTTATACCCAACAATGCACCCAACATCATCTCTAACACAAAGATAACCTCAACACATATGTGATGGATGAATGAATGAATAATGCATTATTTATTCATTCATCCATTATTTATTCATTCATCCAAAACAAAAAGTTGGTGGAAAAGCAACTTGTAAAAGAAAATAGTCAGGAGTGGTTCTAACCACAGAGCTTGGTCTCAGAAGCTCTGCAGCTTATTGACTGTCTGAACTTGGGTGAGTTCTTTCACATTTTTCTGCCTCAGTTTTCTCATCCGTAAAATGGACTTAATAATAGAACCTAACACTTAGGATTGCTATGAGGGTCAATGAGTTAATATTTGTAAAGTGTTTAGAACAGTGTCAAGCACATGGTAAGCAATAAGTATTAGCTATTAGAAAGCTTAAAAACATGCAAACAATGTCATGGGCTGTAGATGAATACACACATATGTACATAGTAAAGCTGTAAAAGCATTCATAGAAATGATACACTCCACTTTCAGGCTAGTAGCTTCCTTTGGGGCAGGAAAGAAGATACATGGGAATTCAGTTTTATCTAATTTTTTACTTAAAAATTTAGAAGTAATCATGGAGGTATTATTTTATTTCACATCTTTTTCAAGACCTCCACCCCAGCTCTGGTATCAGATTTCATAGATCAGTCTGGTTTCTGTCCCTCTCCCTGTCATGGTGGTGAAGAATAACGTTGGAATTTGGAGTCAGGCAGGCCTGGGTGTGAATCCTGATGTTATGTCCTGGGTGAGCAAGCCCATCCTTGTCCTAGGGCTCCAGGTGTGATCCTAGTCACTTCCAGAGCTGCTGCTCTGAGGATTCAGTAAGAAGAGGGCCTTTTGAACTCAAAGGGCCTTGCAAATGTTACCTGATTCTACTGCTTGGTAATGTGAGCGTGGGGGTGGCAGCCCCAGTATGCTTCCAAGACCCAGGCAGGTAACATGGTCGGGTGAGGTTGGCTGGTTGTCATAGGCCATAGGGGAGTGGTGGGGGCTGTGATCTGAAGGGTGTGTCTGTCTGACATGGATAATTATAGTGGGGATAATTATAGAATAGCAGTCTGGCCAATATGTTCCAGGAAGCAATATCTGGACTCACTGGAAACCACCAGCCCGGATTTTGGTAGGAATGTTTCCCTGGTTGTTATTCTAGCCTAACAAAGCAGGTTGTGGACAGCCACCTCCTTGAGACTCCTAATAGACACACTGCTGCTGACCCCTTAGCTGTACCTCCCTGGGCCCCAGACTCCCAGCATGCTGAGGTCCTCAGGTCATGACCTTTGTCCCACCCCACTCCCAGTGAAGGGGAGTGGGATTTCTACTGGTGTGATGTCAGCTGGCTCCGGGAGAACTTCGACCACACGTACATGGATGAACACGTGCGGATCAGTCACTTCCGAAACCACTACGAGGTGAGCTGGGTAGGCTGAGGGGACTGAGTCAGTCAATGCCTGTCACTGGTTGTAGCAATGAGCAAGAGCTAGTTTGGGGTTACAAGGATCAGAATGAAAGGTGTAAGGGACTTTGGGGTGCATGCCAGGTGGCCAATATGTGCAGTAGATATATGATGGGCTAACTAGTGAGAGGGAGTAAGGATCTAAGGCCTGAGGAATAGGCCGTCTTGGGGTGGGGTTGGAGGTCATGGGCTGGGTGGTGTTTTGGCAGTAGAGATGTGAAGGTCAGGTTGGCTTGGGCACAAGGGCCAAAGGAGCAGGATCCTTGAGCACCTATGGTGATCTCAGGGTAGAGACAAGTTGAACAGTTTGGAGTCTAGAGATAGGAAGGTGGTCCAGGAGGGACCAGACCACAAAGATGAGACTGGAGAAGCCAGCAGTGGGAAAATTTAAAAGGTTTTTATAGCTTAGCGGGTAGAAGCACGAACTTTGGAGTTAGACAGACCTGGATCAAAGCCTGGCTGTGCTGCCTGTTAGCTGCATAGCTCTGGGCAACTGACTAAACCTTTCTGAGCCCCCACTTCCTCACCTGTAAAGTGGGGAGAATGATAGATAGACTAGCAGGCTAAAGTTACGCTTATTTAGTCGAAGTTACTGTTATTTTGTGGGCCAGACAATGGAGGCAGTGGGGACAGTTGGGATGGGAGGGGTTGGAGATGGAGTGGGGCTAATGGCCTGCCCATTCATCCCCCTGCTCAGCTGACCCGCAAGAACTACATGGTGAAGAACCTGAAGCGGTTCCGGAAACAGCTGGAGCGCGAGGCAGGAAAGCTGGAGGCAGCCAAGTGCGACTTCTTCCCCAAAACCTTTGAGATGCCATGCGAGTACCACCTGTTTGTGGAGGAATTTCGTAAAAACCCAGGAATCACCTGGATCATGAAACCTGTGAGTGCCCAGTGCCAAGGCTGGGGGGGGAGGGGTGTCCCAGGCAGCAGAGCAGGGATCCTTCAGGGCACATCTCACGACAGGACCCTGCCTGGTAATTCAGTCTTAGATGCACCACCTGCCTCGCCTGAGGGGCCAACTTCATCTCCTCTCCGCAGCGTGTGGACCCAGCAGCTAGGAATGCCAGTACACCATAGGTGCTCAATAAGTGTTTGGTAGGGGAACACGTGATCCTCAGGGCACCAGGGCAGGGAATCCAGGGCCTTGCTGGAGCTCAGATCCCTGCCTCTCTTCCTGACATAAAGGAAAACCGAGGTGGGGACGGAAAGTGCGTTCTTGCACTGCCCAGGTCTCGTGGTCCTTGGGAGGAGGTCCTACCAGCCCCACTGTGAAGGTGAGGAGCTTAGACCTACTGATTCAAGCTTTTCACAAATGCTCAGTGAGCGAAGACTGAGCCAGGACCTACCCAAACCTCCTGATCCTCTCCCTGGCAGGGTCTGCGGGAAGGCTGCCTGAGAGGCACAGTGAGGAGGGCGTGAAGCTGAGCACAAGGGCTTAGGCAGATGAACACTGCAACCCACCTGCGGATTCCCGCTCCCAGCAGGCATTATCCTCTCAAATGATAGTTTGTGCTAATTGGGAGCGAGCACTCGAATATTAAGTTGATTCCTTTTCCCAGCCCACGGCCTTTACAGCTGTAATTAAGAGGAGGGATCTTGGCTGTGTGTGTGTGTGTGTGTGTGTGTGTGTGTGTGTGTGTGTGTCTGTGTGCACACTTGCTCTCCCTCCTGAGTAGCTGAGGCACCCTGTTAAGGTGTGGAGAGTGGGTACTTCTGGTCAGACTAGCCTGGGTTCTTTTTTTAAAAAAATTTTTTTATTGATTTCAGAGAGGAAAGGAGAGAGAGAGATAGAAACATCAATGATGAGAGAGAATCACTGATTGGCTGCCTCCTGCACGTCCCCCAGTAGGAATTGAACCTGCAACCTGGGCATGTGCCTTTGACCAGAATCGAACCTGGGACCCTTCAGTCTGCAGGCCGACACTCTATCCATTGAGCCAAACTGGCCAGGGCTAGCCTGAGTTCTAACCCTATATCTGCCACTTATGAGCTCTATGACCCTGAGCAGTCACTCATCCCCTCTCAGTCCATTTCCTCATCAGTAAAATGGAATTAATGAGTTTGCCATTGCTGCTGGTCCCTGAACAACACTTTGAGTACAGCAGTAATTCTCAGACTTGAGAGTGAATGGGAATTTTCTGGAGAGCTTAGTAAAGCACCTCACTTCCACAGAGTCTGATTCAGTAGACTTGGTGTGGGACAGAGCTGGGCTGTCACTCTCAGTGAATGTAAGAACAAACCCTTGGGTTTAGAATTTAAAAGTGTGAGACTTTTAAAGTTATGATGATAGGTTGACTCCAGGGATGGTTAGCTGAGCAGCTTGACATCGCCCTCAATCCCCATCCCAATGGCTGGCTGCTCCTCTCAGCCACAGCATGGCTGCCACAGCTCTAGCTTCACCTCCTCACATCGTCACCTGCCACAGAAATAAAGGAACACTCTAGCCTTGTGTCCCTTTTGAAAAAGACACAAACTTTCCAGAAGTCCCTGTAGCAGACTCCCTCTGGCATCCTGCTGGCCCATGTCTGAACCAATGGCAGGGGCATAGGACCACCGTGAGGGCTCAGACCTCCCTGGAGGGAAGGGCCACCATGAGGAGGTGATCCAAGTGGGGCTCTGTTGGCAGGGGGAAAAGGGAATGGTTGCCAGGGAGACCACCAGCCACATCTGCAACACCAGATAAATGTCACACAATGATTGTCACATGATGAATGGCCCCCAAGGGCCGGGCAGAGGGCAGCAGGGGGTGGAGGACTGTGAGTAGCCACAGGTGCTGCAAAATGAAAGTATTGTTTATTCTAATAATCCATATATTGTTTTCCAATCAATAACATATCTTTTATAAAAATACTTTCCTCCCAAATTATCAAGTAAGATCGATACTGCCAGAAGTTACACCATGTTCACTGGGTACTCCCTGGCCTTTTGCAGGAGGTGCCTGAGTGCCAGCCTTGTGAAGTACAGATTTAATTGCCCTGCATCTGTCACTTGAATAGAGTGTTTGGCCTCTCTCTTCCTGGGTTTTTTGACTGCAAAATGGGGGTGATATAATGCTACATACTGGTTTTTCTTTTAAAGCGTTAAGGAGGTAATTTATGTAAATCCTGGCATAGAGGAAACACCTGAGGAGTATTAGCTGCTGGTCTGACCATTGTTATGAACCGTTTTCCTAAAGTTAGTGTTCTGGTTCTATTGCTACAGCCCCAAACTCAGTGGCTTGAAACATCATGTCTTATTTAGCTCATGAGCCTCTCGTTTGGGCAGCGCTTGACAGCAAAGGCTCATGGCTGCTCTGATACCTCCAGGGCAGGTCCCCTGAGGGCTGGCAAGGTGGTGCTGGCAAGGTGGGAGCTCAGCCAGGCCTGAGCCTAGAATGCTCTGTTGCCCTCCATGTGGCCCTCTCCATGTGACCTGAGCTTCCTCACAGCATGGTGGCTGGGTTCCCAGTTGGCCAGCCCCAAAGAGCAAGCTGTGTGGATGCTGTATTGCCTTTTATGTCCCAGCACTGGAAGCCACACAATATGGCTTCTGCCATATTCAATTAATTGAGACTGTCTTAAAGGCTTGCCTAGAGTCAAGGGGAGAGGACATTGACTTTACCTCTTGATGGAGGGTGGGGGTAGCAAGGCTCTGGAAAAACACAGGGGGCTTGAAATACTGTTGTGGGTTTGTTGTTTTTTTTTTGCGGGGGGGGGGGGGGCGGTGGATAGCAGTCTGCTGGAGTTAAGATGATTTCCAGTCTTAACCACCCAGATGTATCACCATGTAGCAAATTTATTTTCCACTCTTTAAGATTACTCCCTTAGGAGGTTAGTTACTAACAATTCTTTAAACCAGTGGTCGGCAAACTGCGGCTCACGAGCCACATGCGGCTCGAGAGCCGCGGTTTGCCGCTCTGTTGACTAATGAGTTTGCCGACCACTGCTTTAAACAATAACACCATTTCAGTATCTCAGATAACAAGAAAGCTAAACTAGAAAGTTCCAGGTTTGGGGTGTGCTCAACAATGCCATTAAAAGCACTCTGCATTCTCAGTGTGTTGGTTTTGTGTCATCCACTTGTCACCTCATCAGTGTGAGATGGCTGCTGCAGTAGCAGGCATCATCTCCTTAGATGATGTAATATTTGAAGAAAGACGGAAAAAAGCCAAGCATTTCTTTCTCTCCCTCTCTGCTCCTCCTTCCCCATCTCCCTCCATACACATTTCTTTCCCCCTCCTCTCTCTCTCTTTTCTCCTCCTCTTCCTCTGTCCCGCCTTGCCAACCCCAATGTTTTTTTTTAAATAAATCTTTATTGTTCAGATTATTACAGGTGTTCCTCTATTTTTTCCCCCATAGCTCCCCTCCACCTGATTCCCCACCCCACCCCATGCCCTTACCCCCCACCACTGTCTTCATCCATAGGAGTAAGATTTTTGTCCAATCTCTTCCCGCACCCCTAACACCTGCTTCCCCTGAGAATCGTCAGTCCACTCCCTTTCTTTTTTTTTTTTTTTTGTGTTTTTGTTTGTTTTTTTTTTAAATAAATCTTTATTGTTCAGATTATTACAGGTGTTCCTCTATTTTTTCCCCCATAGCTCCCCTCCACCTGATTCCCCACCCCACCCCATGCCCTTACCCCCTGCCACTGTCTTCATCCATAGGAGTAAGATTTTTGTCCAATCTCTTCCCGCACCCCTCACACCTGCTTCCCCTGAGAATCGTCAGTTCACTCCCTTTCTATGTCCCTGATTCTATTATATTCACCAGTCCATTCTGTTCTTCAGATTTTTTATTCACTTGATTTTTAGATTCATTTGTTGGTAGGTATGTATTTGATGTCATTTTGTTGTTCATAATTTTTATCTTTACCTTTTTCTTCTTCTTCCTCTCCTTAAAGAATACCCTTCAGCATTTCATGTAATCCTGGTTTGGTGGTGATGAACTCCTTTAGCTTTTTCTTGTCTGTGAAGCTCTTTATCTGACCTTCAACTCTGAATGATAGCTTTGCTGGGTAGAGTAATCTTGGCTGTAGGTTCTTGCTGTTCATCACTTTGAATATTTCTTGCCACTCCCTTCTGGCCTGCATAGTTTCTGTTGAGAAATCAGCTGACAGTCGTATGGGTACTCCCTTGTAGGTAATTAACTGTTTTTCTCTTGCTGCTTTTAATATTCTCTCTTTGTCTTTTGCCCTTGGCATTTTAATTATGATGTGTCTTGGTGTGGTCCTCTTTGTATTCCTCTTGTATGGGGTTCTGTGTGCTTCCTGGACTTGTACATCTATTTCTTTCACCAGGCAGGGAAAGTTTTCTGTCATTATTTCTTCTAATAGGTTTTCAATATTTTGCTCTCTCCCTTCTTCTGGCACCCCAAAAATTCGGATGTTGGTTCGCTTAAAGTTGTCCCAGAGGCTCCTTACACTATCTTCATATTTTTGGATTCTTTTTTCTTTTTGTTTTTCTGGTTGGATGTTTTTTGTTTCCACATATTTCAGATCTTTGGTTTGATTCTTGGGGTACGTTGATCTACAGTTGAGTTTCTGTATATTCTTTATTTCAGACAGTGTATGCTTCATTTCTGACTGATCCTTTTCCATTTTTTTGGCATTCTCATTAAGCTCCTTGAAGGTCTCATCAAGTTTCTCAGCGGTTTTAAGAAGATTCTTGAGTAACCTTATAAATGTGGTTCTGAACTCTATGTCATCCAGTAGTTTGCTTTCCTCCGTTTCTTTCATTCGTGACATGTTTCTTTGTCTCCTCATTTTGGCTGCTTCCCTGTGTTGATGGAGTAGCTTTGTGTGGTAGGTGACCTATAGGGGGCAGTAGCTCAGCCTCCCCAATCACCTGATGTGGACACTCTTGGTACACCCCTTTGTGGGCTGAGTGTAAAGACTTGGTGCAGTTAAAGCCTTAATTGCTGTTGGTATACTGGGAGGAATTGACCTCCAGGCCAATTAGCTGTGAGCACTCACTGTGTCTATAATGGAAGAACTGCTGCACTGAAGACACACTTATGGGGCAGGACTTGTTTCAGTGGGGCTTTGGTGCTCACTGAGTCTGCCTTTGAATGTGTCACTTATGGATGTGAGGAGTTGAAATCTGGTGTCTCACTCTGACCACTAGGTACACTGGCTTCTGGATCTCCAATGGGGTGCAGGTCAGCTACTGTCTGAGGCCATCCAGCAGGAGCTACAGTGAGAGCTACAGTTTTCTCCTCTTTGCTTGGGGTTTGGAGGTTTTGGAGCTGTCTGACCCAGGCTGCAAGTTTGCTAGGTTAAGCTGCGATAGGGCAGGGCTTTCTTATGTTAAATACGCTGCTTGGAGCTTGGGTGGGTTTGTAGGTTGTGCAGGGTGGGGCCTCAGTGTCACTAGGTTAGGGCGTGGCAAACAGCAATGGCTGCTAGTTAGCCTGCTCTGTGTCCCTGACGGCGTCCCGGAGTCCCGTGCCCCAGTGCCGTAAACAATTATTCCTGTGCGCAGCTCTGCAAGCAAGCCACCCTCACTGGCAGACAGTCCAGCTTCTCCCCGTAGGAGTTTGGGTCCCCCGCGTCTCCCCAGAAACTGTATTTCAGAGTAATCGGGGGCTTGTCTCCCTTTGGGTTGAAAAAAGCAACGCCCGCCGCCAGCCCAGATCACGCGCCTCCGTACCTCAGCTTTTCAGCGCTCGTGCACGTCTCAATGCTCTTTTCTCTTTCCTTCTAGTTGTATAACTTCCACTCAGCCAGCTTTCCCGTGGTTCTGGGTGATAGACGTTTTGTCTTTTAGTTGAATTTTTGAAATTGTTGCGGGAGGCAGCAGTTTAGGTGTTTACCTACGCCGCCATCTTGGATTCTCTTCCCCAATGTTTTTTTAAAACATATTTTTATTGATTTCAGAGAGGAAGGGAGAGCAAGAGAGAGGGAGAAACATCAATGGTGAGAGAGAATCATTGATCGGCTGCCTTCTGCACGCCCCACACTGGGGATCGAGCTTGTGACCCAGGCATATGCCCTGACCAGGAATCAAACCATGACTTCCTGGTTCATAGGTCAACGCTCAACCACTGAGCCACGCAGCCATCAACCCCAAGTTTTTAACAAGGAGGAAAATCTTTCTCAGAAGCCCCAAAGCTCCAACCAGATGTCTCCTTAGGTCTCATTGGCCAAAACATGGTTTCCACTAGCTGCAAGCGAGGCTGGGAAAACAGGTATTTGGTGTTTCCAGCTCCAAGGTGAGAGGTGGGTTTGCCAGCCAGGAAGAAGAGGAAGGGGAGGGCAGCTAACTGTGGAGGCAAGGTTCCTACCAGGTGTACCGGTTAATAATGCAGATTTTTTTCAGTAGATGGAGTTACAGATATGTTGAAATATATGCGATTTGATATGTATGCTATTTTGTTGTATTGACAAGCTTCAAAACTTCATATGTCAAATTTTCTGAAGGTGTTAACATCAGAGGTATTTTTACATTTAAAAATGTCGAATTTCATGCCAAAAAAAAGAGCATTTGTGGGAAGTTTTAATTCATTGCTTTATTTTGAAGAAAAGTGCTGCTGAAAGTTATTGTATACTTCGGGAAGCTTATGGTGAACATACTCCGTCTCAAGATACTTGTGAACGCTGGTTTAAACGCTTTAAAAGTGATGATTTCTATGCGAAAGACAAAGAACATCCAGGTCAACCAAAAAAGTTTGAAGACCAACAATTACAAGCATTATTGGATGAAGATGCGTGTCAAAGTCAAAAACAACTTGCAGAAAAATTAAACGTTGCTCAGCAAACAATTTCCCATCATTTACAAGCAATGGGAAAGATTTTAAAGGAAGGAAAATGGGTGCCACATCAACTGAACGAAAGACAAATAGAAAAGTGAAAAGTCATCAGTAAAATGTTGCTTCAACAGCACGAAAGAAAGTCTTTTTTGCATGGAATTGTGACTGACAATGAAAAGTGGATTAATTTTGAGAATCCCAAACGCACAAAATCATGGGTTGATCAACATCGACTGCAAGGCCAAATTGCTTTGGAAAGAAGACAATGCTCTATGTTTGGTGGGATCAGGAAGGTTTGGTGTATTATGAGCTTCTAAAACCAGGTGAAACCATTAATACTGATCGCTACTGACAACAAATAATCAATTTGGGCCAGAAGACATGGCAAAGTAATTTCACTTCATAGTGATGCACCACCACACACTTCAAAACCAGTTGAAGACACGTTAAAAGATCTTGCCTGGGAAGTATTAACCCACGCGCCGTATTCACCAGACCTTGCTCCTTCAGATTACCACTTGTTCCGATCGATGGCACACGCACTTTCTGAGCAGCACTTCAAAACGTACAAAGAAGTGGAAAATTGGGTCTCTGAATGGTTTTCCTCAGAACAAGTAAAGTTCTATTGGGACAGTATCCACAAATTACCTGAAAGATGGGGAAATGTGTAGCTAGGGATGGACATTACTTTGAATAAAGCACTTTTGATGTTTCTCTTGAAATTATTGTGTTTTCTTTGGATTACAAAATCTGCATTTTTAACTGGTTAAGAGTTAATCTGCATTATTAACCATAATAATGCGGATTTTGTAATCAAAGAAAACACGATAATTTCAAGAGAAACATCAAAAGTGCTTTATTCAAAGTAATGTTCATCCCTAGCTACACATGTCCCCCATCTTTCAGGTTCCCAATAGAACTTTTCTTGTTTTGAAGCAGACCATTCAGAGACCCAATTTTCCCCTTTTTTGTACGTTTTGAAGTGCTGCTCAGAAAATGCGTGTGCCATCGATGGGAACAAGTGGTAATCTGAAGGAGCAATACAACAAAATAGTATACATATCAAATCTCATATATATCAACATATGTGTAACTCCATCTATTGAAAAAAAATCTGCATTATTAACCAGTACACCTAGTATATCAGAAGTTATGAGCCTTAAAAAAAAACACCTTTTTACTGATAACTGAAGTTTAATAAAACAGAACATGTCCACCTTATATGGGTATAGCTTGATAAATCTTCACAAAGTGAACACACTCAAATAACCAGTACCCAGACCATACCCAGAGCATTAACAGCCCCCAACTGCTCCTCTCAGACCCTCTCCACTCACCATCCCCCGGCCACTCCAAGCATAGATGTGTTTGCCTGCTTTTGTACTTTATATAATTGGAATCACATAGTATGGCTACACTGTGTCTGGTTTCTCTCCCTCAACACCATGTTTATGATATTCATCCGTACTGATGTGGTTAAAAGTAAATTATGATTTACCATTGTTGCTTACTGCTCTATTAAGTGAATATTTGTCTACTTGGGAGTTTTGAGGTTGGACCTATTATGAATTGTGCTGCATGGGCGTTCCTGTACATGCCCGTGGGTGCCCATGCGCATGCGTAGGCACCCAGGAGAGGAATTGCTGGGCCATGCGGGTGCCTGTGTTCAGTTTAGTGGATGTTGCCAAAGAATTTCCAAATAACCTATACTCCTCTCAGCACCTGTGAGAGTTCCAGTTCCTCCACATTTTCACCAACACTTGATATTGCCTGTCTTCCATGTCAGTCACTCTCAGGGAGTGTGTAGTGGTATCATATTGCAGTTTTCGTTTGCATTTTTCTGAAGACTGATGCAGTTGAATGCCTCTTCCTTGTTTACATTGGATTATCCTCTTCTTTGAAGTGAATGTAAATCTTTTGTGTGGGCATGAACTCTTGGGAGCCCTTGAAGCACACTGATTATTAGTTGCTTTCCAAAACAGCTGTATATGTTGCTGCCCCTGAGCCACCATAGTACTCCGCAGTCTTTTGTACACCCCATCTTCTGGGCACACACAACCCTGAACCAGGTGCACAGCACAGCAGACAGAGAAGGCTGGGTTTCAGCCCCACTGCCCCCATGACTGAGAGCCCTTCATGTAGGCGGGCCACCTGTACAGCCGTGCCTGACAACTCTGCCTGCCCCTACATTGTACAGAAAGCCCCACAGTGGCCAGCGGGGCCATGCTCAGAGGAGAAGAGAGAGAAATGAGTTTTTTCTTCTAAAGGCCTTTATGCTGAAGGAAAAAATTACTTGGGGGGACCTGCTCAGTGGCTGAAGATAACTAACGGACCCAGGAATCATATTCTTCCTAGGGGGTCCTAGAGGCTGGAGCCAGGCAGGCAAAATTTAGCTCAAAACACGTTAGGCTGTGAAAACTTCATGAGGTTATTGCTATAGCATAATGCCCAGCACACAGTAGACACCTACTATATACCTTTTGGATGACTGCTTAATAGAGCTACTCTGCAACAAATGGGCTCCCTGGAGCTGTGGATGTGCAAGGCCAGGTGACCATGGTGGAGGATGTCACAGGAGGAAGTAATGCCTCTGATACTGACTGCTTTGCATGATATTAAAGATTCTCCCAGCCCCTTGACTCTGTGAAGTTATGAATTATCCATGCTGGCATTCAGTGAAGGCAGACTGATTTCAGTATTAGCCGAAGGAAAACCTAATTAGGAAGGCAAATTGATTTCTAAAAAAAGAATTGGATGCTATGTTCCCAGGATTGTTAGAAATGGGTTTTTAATCATCTGCTCTTTTGTATTATTTATGCAATTGATGCCTTTGTGAGCTAAGCTGGTCTCTCACTTTCCTCTCTGCTTCTCCCTCCTTCCAGGCATAGCATCTTCTCTGTTCCATCTCCTTCAGGGCTGGGCTGGGCCATTCCTCTGGGGATAGCAGGAGGCCCATGAGGGAGATGGAGACAGAAATGCTGGGGAGGGGGTCCCAGCATAGGTGTACACAAGGAACCACAAAGAGCTGAATGCTGACCTTCTGCATCCACCACCACCCCAGGTAGCCCGGTCCCAGGGGAAGGGCATCTTCCTATTCCGGAAGCTGAAGGACATCATGGACTGGAGGAAGGTGAGCTTGCCTCTCCCCCTTCCTCCCTAAACCCTCTGTGCTCACTGGGACAAGGAGCCTTTCTTTCCCTTCCTGACAACTTGAAGGGCTGGCAGAGAAGTTCTGCCCATGGGTCTTCCCCATGGGTACAAAGTCTCTGGAACCAGATTACCTGGGTTCAAATGCTGATCTTGCCTCTTAATAGCTGTGTGACCTTGGACAAGTTACTTCACCTCTCTGTGCCAAGCTAAATGAGGGATAGGTAGTAAAAGTACCTGCTGAGAATGCAATGAGTTAATATGCCTAAAACCTGAGAACATTGTATTACCTGGACCTCCTGCTTACCCAGCTGGGGGGAGTTTGGTTAACTTCCCCAAGGTCCTGGTTCCCTCTTCCCCCATCATGTCCCAAGACATGATTCAGCAGAAATCCTGGTTCCAATCTTACCTCCACTACTCAGAAGCTGTGTGGTTTTGGGAAAGTTGCTGAACCCCTCTGAACCTTAGAGATGGTAATAGTGCCAGATAGGTGAGAGGAGCAAGATGATCAAACTCCTACACATCCAGCATCTACTGCACTAGCAGGCTCACAGCAGGTGCTCAGTAAATGAATTTCCTCCCTCCACCTGATTCCGTCCATGAAACTATCAGGGCACTGCTGGGAAAAAGCTCACCAGCTTGGAGGCCCAGCAGGCCCGGAGTGCTGTCAATCCCTCTGGCAGCCATGTGAGTACATACGTGGGGGCGCCCGGGTCCCATGAAAGGCAGGCCTGGCTGCCTCTGTCTTGAAATAGCTTGGGGCCACCCTTGGGGCCAGAATCCCTGGGTTTTATAGGCCTCCCCGCCACTGGTGTGTTCTGTGACCTCACCAAGGGTGCAAGGCTTGCCTTTGGGCCTCAGTTTTCTCACCAAGTTACTCTGCAGGGAACAGTCTGAGTGGGCAAGGGCTGTGCAAGCTGAGGTGCTGCACACGTGTGTGAGATCATCTCTGTCTTCCGGAGCTGGGCTGGCCAGCAAAGAAGGAGCAGGCAGAGAAGGGAGAGGAATGTCCCTGAGGCCTGTGTGGTGTTCTAGGCAGCACTGACCAATGGAACTTTCCACAGGGGTGGAAATGGTGTACACTGTGCTTCCCGATATGGTGACCACTAGCCACGTGTTGACCTTGGCCAAAAATGTGGCTAGTGCGACTGAAGGACTGGGTTTTTAATCTATTTCCTTTTTTATTGTGGTAAAATATACATAAAACTTACCATTTTAACCATATTTAAGTATACAGTTTTATGACATTAATTCCCTTTACATTGTTATGCAGCCATCACCATCTTTGTAAAAAAATATATACTTTTAAAAAATTTTTATTTCAGAGAGGAAGGGAGAGGGAGAATGATGGAAACATCAATGATGAGAGAGAATCATTGATCGGCTGCCTCTTGCATGTCCCCCACTGGGGATCAAGCCTGCCACCTGGGCATGTGTTCTGACTGGGAATCGAACCGTGACCTCCTGGTTCATAGGTCGATGCTCAATCACTGAGCCACACAGGCCGAGCACCACCAACCATCTTCTGAATGTTTTCATCTTCCCCAACTGACACTGTACCCATTAAACAGTAACTCTCCATTTCCCCCCTCCCGCCAGCCCATGGAGGCCACCTTTCTACTTCTGGTCTATATGAATTTGATTCATCTAGGTACCTCGTTCAAGTGGAATCATACCATATTTATCCTTTTGTGTCTGGCTTCTTTCACTTAGCATGATCTCTTCAAGGTCATCCTTGTTGTAGTATGTAAATTCACTTTCTTTTAACCAATTTAAATGTACATAGCCACATATGGCCAGTGGCTGCCCTATTGGGTTAAATGCCAGGTTCTGGACCCAATCTGTATGGGCCCACTTCCCAGCAGTACCACTGACCAGCAAGCATGTCACCCTTAGGCAAGTCATTCCCCCTCTGTGTTTCAGTTTCTCATCTGTAAAATGGGGGTAACATTAGAATTTTCCTGATAGAGTTGATTTAAGGATCAAATGATATACCCCAAGTAGAGTGCCTAAGACAGTGCCTAGTGCACAGGATATGCTCAATAAATGTTAATAATAATAATTATTATTGTTATAACTAGGACTCAAGATGTTCGGATGACCAGAAAGAAGAAATTCCTGTGGAGAATTACGTAGCACAGCGTTATATTGAAAACCCCTATCTGATAGGAGGTGAGATGACTGTCTCTGCTCCCTGCTCTTCCACTGCATGGTCAGTCAGTCAGTCAACAAGCCTTGACTAGCAGCCTACCTACTGAGGGCTTGGCCTGGCACCAGGCGTGACTTGATGCAAAGATGGAGATCTGTTCTGCACTCTCCCACCTCCTCGCTGTTGACTGTGCCGCGCCTCTGCCTGGCATGCCTTTCCTACTCTCTCCTAGGTTCACTAAAATTCCTCTCATTTTTCAAGAACCAACTCACTCATGCGTTTATCCAACAGATATTTATAAAGAACCTACTCAGTGCCAGCCACTGTCCTGAGTGCTGGCTGCTGACCCTGCTCTCATGGAACTTATGCCCCAGATGAGCAGAAAGCATTAAACCAGAAACAAACAAATAAGCTAGTTCACAGAGTGTTATGAAGTAAATCAAGCGGGGTGCTGGGACAGAGAGTGAGGGAGGGCCTCTCTGAGGAGGTGATGGGTGAGCTGAAACCTGAATGACAACTAGGAGTCACCTGTGGGTAGATTTGGAGGGAAAGGGAATTGCAGGGGCCTAGGGCCTAAGGTGAGTCTGTCAATGGTTGTGGATTCCATGAAGCCAGATTGCCTGAGTTCAAATCCTGACCTTGCCACTTAGAGCTGTATGACCTTGGGCAAAGTTATTTCACTTTGTTCACTTTATCTGAATGCCCTCTTTTCCTGTTTTTAAATAACAGCATTATTGAGATATATTCACATACCACACAATTCACCCGGTGGGAGCATACAACCCAATGGTTTTCACTATGTTCACACAACCTGGTCCCCTCCCATAAAGCCTTTGCAGAATACCCCAGGGCGTCTGTACATCTGCTTTTCCCACACAGGGTCTGTGAAATGCAGGCATGTCAGGCTGTGTGTGAGAAGGGGCATGACTCTGGAGGGTCTCATCATCTGAGAGGGGCCAGGTGCTGAAGGGGCATCATTAAATACTGTTCATCCACTTGCCTCCTCTCAGTCCCTTGGATAATGTTCTTCTCCAGGGCAGTCCTTAGGCCTCTTCTCCTCCCTCCCCTATCTCCCCCAGTGACCCCACCCTCTCTCTGTGGCTTGTCCCAGCTTTCTGTGGAGACCTTGCCCCCACATCCCAAGTCCTGAGCATCCCCTCCTGAGCATATCCCAGCTACTTAAACCCCACGCCTAAAATCCAGCCCTGTCCTTCCACACCATCTGGTTCATTCTCCAGCCCTCCCATCTAGGGATATAGCCCCAGCCTCCCCTTGTTGCTAAGCCAGAAGTCAGAGACCATTCTGGGTTTATCCCTCTCTTCCCCTCCCACATCCGGTTCTTCACCAAGCTCCCAACTCTTGAATCTGTCTGGCCACCTGCATCCCTGTCCTGCCACTGTCCTTTCTCCTGGACAACTGTGCTGGCCTCCTCCCTGGTGCCCGCTACTGCTCTGGTCCCCTTTGCTTCCCTCTAACACAGGAGCCAGAGGCATTGGACACTCTTCAGCAGCTTTCCATGGGGGTGGGGAGGAGGGTGGACCAAAATCTAAAAATTGCACATAACCTGGCCCCTGCTGACCCCTCATCTCCCTCCACTCAGCTCTTGGACCACGGTCTTTGACCTCCCTGGGCCTCTGGCCATGCAGTTTCTCCTGCCTGGATGAGGGAGGCACCTTGTACTTCATGTTTTTTTTATTGGGATTCACATCAGTGGGTCCACTGCCATATCCCCCAAACCTAGCACAATGCCTGACAATCAGTGTTTGTTACATGAATTATTTCCTTGCCTCATAGGCCGCAAGTTTGACCTGCGTGTCTACGTGCTGGTGATGTCGGTGAGTAACTAAGACAGGTGCCCTCCTCCAGTGGTGGGTAAGGAGCAGCTGGACTCAGGGATGGTGGCAAAAGCCATTCTGGGGGCCCCTGTGTGAGAGTGTCTGACTTTGTCTGCCTGGAAGAGTGCAGGGGGACCTCTGAGGGTGGGTGGGGGCTGGTAAATGGATCTAAGTTTTACCATCTTAGACGCCCTGGCATCTGGATTTGCCCTCCATGTGTCCTTTTTTATTCATTCTGTCATCTATGGTAACCACAACTAACATTTATTGAGAGCCTACCAAGTCCTGGGCCCTGATAGTTAGCATGTTTTATCTTCTTCAGTCCTCTACTAACCAGGGAGGTAGGCTCTATTGCCCATTTTACAGATGAGGAAACAGATAACAAGGGGTTGAGTGACTTGCTCAGGGTCACACAGCTGGTAAGTGAGAGCTGGGATTAGAATCCAGGCAGCCTAGTTCCAGAACCTAGTCTCTTAATCAAGGAGTTTCTCTGTCCCTGCACCCATTCATTCATTTTTTAAAAAGGTTGTTTTTATTGATTTCAGAGAGAGGCAGGGAGAGGGAGAGAGAAATAGAAACATCAGTGATGAGAGAAAATCATCTATCAGGTGCCTCCTGCACGCCCCCTACTGGAGATCGAGCCTGAAATTCAAGGATGTGCTCTGACCGAGAATTGAATCATGACCTCCTGGTTCATGGGTCATGCTCAACCACTGAGCCACATTGGCCAGGCCATTCATTCAACAAACATTTAAGCCTTCATGGTACACTACTCTATGTTGGGTATAAGGAGATAAGCTCACCCACTGTCCAATGGGAGCTATGGACACACCCTGAGGTGGGGGTGTCACACATGGGGGTGAGCAGAGAAGTAGCCCACTGTTTTGTTTTCTTCTGCATCTTGCCCCCACCCCACCCCAGAGAAAGAGGCGGGTAGAATCAAAGGAAGCTGATATTGGAGCAGATTCTTGAAGGGTGATGTGGGAAAGAAGGAAGGACCCACCAGGTGGAGGGAACAGCAGGTATAAAAGCTAGTAAGTGTGAAAGTACACATATTTATTCCCCTTCCTTTTTGTCTTCCTCCATTCCCACCTCTGTCACAGTACATCCCCCTGCGGGCCTGGCTGTACCGGGATGGCTTCGCCCGCTTCTCCAACACCCGCTTCACACTCAGCAGCATTGATGACCAGTGTATCCTGAGATCCCGTCTCCCCATCCCCCATGCACCCTTCCCTTCCTGTCCTTTGGCAGTGAGGAGATAGCTCATCCATCCCACAGATGTGTGCTGAGCGCCTGCTGAATGCCAAGTTCTGGTATGGGCACAGGAGAAACAGGCCTGGTCCCTTCTCTCTGGCAGCTTCCAGTCTTGTGGGGGTGGGAGGTCCCCCAGTGATCTGAGGAAAGCAGCCTTGTTCTGCTCAGAGCAACTCATCCTACACAGTTCTGCTGGATGGTCCTATTGGTGGTGTGCCTGCCATTCACCTTGATTGGTATTCATAGGATCTAATGTTCACATCTATTAGTATTCATAGGATCGGACACTTTGAGCCCCTTTGGAGAGCGTTTGCATCCTTTCACATCCTTTTCTTCAGGGCCTAGTTATTGGTTCACTCTCACTCAAATACAATGCCATTTGCACCCATCTAATTGGTAGGAACCAAAGATTTGATAAGATTCCGTGTTGGCAAGGTTGGGAGAATACATACATTATTGGTGGGAGTGTACATTGGTACTTTATTAGGAAACAATCTGGGAAATGTCTATTGAAAGACAAATGCACATACCTTCTGACCCAGCAATTCTCCTTCTGGCTCTTTCTCCTACAGTTCCATTCACAATATAGGAAAATGGAGGCTTAAAGGTTATTCACTGTATGTACAACCTTGTTTGTGAGAGTGAAAGAACAGAAAACAACTAGAGGAGTGGTTCATTCATACAATGGAATACTAGGTCGCTGTTAAAAAGGAATGGGGGAAATGCTTTATGGACTGATATGAAATAATCTGGTGTGAAGGAGCTATTTTCTTATATACATCCTTATACCTTTTGACTTTTGAATCATGTGAATCTATTATCTGGTTAAAATATCAACATCAAAAAAATGTTTTTAAGCCCGGCCGGTGTAGCTCAGTGGTTGAGTATCAACCTATGTACCAGCAGGCCATGGTTCAATTCCCTGTCAGGGTGCATGTCCAGTTTGTGGGCTCGATCCCCAGTGGGGGATAGGAGGCAGCCCATCAATGATTCTCTCTCCCTCTCCCTTCCTCTTGGAAATCAATAAAAATATTTTTACATGTTTTTAAGAATTTTAGACCTGAGCATCAGATAAAAAGGAGTAAACAGTACAGGAATATTCAGAGATAAATCAGCAGGGTTGGATTTCCTGCTTATGGGAGAGATGGGAATGGAAGGTGAGGCTGCTGAGCTTCTGATTTGGGTGATCCAGCTAATGCTTTTAGCCAATTCACAGCTCTCGGCCTTAATTTCATCATTCGATTAAGTGTCTGTCCACGGTAATGCATTTGCCTTGCCTGCATGTTAGGGTGGGAGTAGGCCCTCTTGAAAATTTTTTATAATTTTTTATTTTACCAACTTCAACATTTTTTGTGTGTGTTCTTGTTTTTTGGTGTTTTTTTTTTTTTTTTTTTTTTTTTGTAAATCTAACAACCATTTATCAGATGCAAACCATCAAATTTATTTTAGTGTCATTTTTTTCCATCTTGTTTTCATTTTGTTTTGTTTTCAATTAAAATTAAATGATGCAGGTAATGTACTTAGAATGGTGCCAAGCCCAGAGTGGCTACTGAGGACAAGGAGGGGTACTGCTCTCCCATTTCAAAGTGTTTGCCAATCTCCAGACATCATGGGCACTTATCAAACAAACCAAGGCCCAGCACTAGTTTCTATTTAATGAGGCTCTGCTGTTTTCCCAGTGAGTGACTGCATGTCGTTTTCCACCCCTTCGAATTGTTTTTAACTTTTAATATTGAAAGATTTAAAAAATATTTTAAAACTGTAGAAATCCATGCATCTACCATCAGGTCGAACAGATGTTAATATTTTGCTACATTTGCTTCAGATATACATACCAACTTTTAAAATAATAAACCAACTTTGGATCACAAAGCATTAAGACATGTTTTTAACCTGACTTTTATAATTGTGCATAAAAATATAGTTTGATATATATTGTTTATACATAAATTAGTCAATATATGCACACAAAATACAAAAATATTCACTTCAACACTGAAATAGTAAAAAGTAGAAACAGCCTGGCCGGCATGGCTCAGTGGTTGAACATTGACCTATGAATCAGGAGGTCAGGGTTCAATTTTTTATTGATTTCAGAGAGGGAGGGAGAGGGAGAGAGATATATAAATATCAATGGTCAGAGAGAATCATTGATTGGCTGCCTCCTGCACGCCCCCCACTGGGGATCAAGCCCGCAACCCGAGCATATGCCCTGACCAGGAATCGAACCTGGTTTGATTGACCTCCTGGTTCATAGTCGAGGCTCAACCACTGAGCCACACTGGACAAGCTAAACGTCTTTTCATATGCTTGTTGGGCATTTGTAAATCTTCTTTGGGGAAATGTCTACTCAAAGTCTTAGCCCTCTTTTAAATTGGATTATTTGCCTCTTTAATTGTTGAGCTGTAAGAGTTCTTTATTTTTTAATACTACTTCCTTCTTAGATACATGACTTACAAATATCCTTTTCCATTTTGTGGGTTGTCCTTTATTTTTAAGGACTTTGTTGTTGTTGTTCACAGCAAAACTGAGAGGAAGGTACAGAGATTTCCCACATACTCTGCCTCCACACACACACATAGCCTCCCCTGTTATCAACATTAACCCACATCAACACATCATAATCACCCAAAGTCCATACTTTACATTAAGGCTGTACCTTCTATGGGTTTGGACAAATGCATAATGACATGTAGTCATCATTATTGTATCATGCAGAGTGTTTACACTGCCCTAAAAATCCTGTGCTCCACCTTTTCACTTTCTGGATAATGTCCTTTGAAGCACAAAAGTTTTTTGTTTAGGGGTGTGTGTGTGTGTGTGTGTGTTTTAATTCTCACTTGAGAATATTTTTTCCATTGGTCTTTAGAGAGAAAGTGGAAGGGAGGGAGGAAGGGGAGAGAGAGAGAGAGGGGAACATTAAAGTGAGAGAGACATATAGACTGGTTGCCTCCCACATGTGTCCTGACTGGAGGCTGGGGATCAAACCTGCAATGGAGGTACGTGCCCTTGACCAGGAATCAAACCCTCGATTCTTTGGTCCACAGGTTGGTGCTCTAACCACTGAGCAACCAGCCATAGCTGAAACACAAAAGGTTTTAATTCTGATGAAGTTCAACTTACCTACTTTTTCTTTTGTCACTCAAGCTTTTGGTGTCACATCTAAGGAGCTCTGACTGAGGAAGGGGGTCCAACCTTATTCTCTTCATGTGCATATCCAGGTGTCCTGGCCCATTTGTTGAAAAGACTATGCTTGCCCCCTTTGAACTACCTTGGCACACTTTTCAAAAATCAGTTGACCATAAACCTAAGGGCTCTTTTTATTATATAGTGGTTTGTTATGTGCTTATTCTTTTGAAATTAAGATAGAAGAACTGCCGTAACCGGTTTGGCTCAGTGGATAGAGCGTCGGCCTGCAGACTGAAAGGTCCCAGGTTCGATTCTGGTCAAGGGCATGTACCTTGGTTGCGGGAACATCCCCAGTAGGGGGTGTGCAGGAGGCAGCTGATAGATGTTTCTCTCTCATCGATGTTTCTAACTCTCTATCTCTCTCCTTTCCTCTCTGTAAAAAATCAATAAAATATATTAAAAAAAAAAAAAGATAGAAGAACTCTCAGACAAATGTGAAAAAAAAGTCTTTGGAAATCTCTAAAGAAGACATTCTAGAACAATGGTGCTAATGAGGATGCCCGCCTTCCTCTGCCCGAAATGCTGCAAACAACACGTTTTAGGGGAATTACCCTTGGGTTAGTTACCTAGAACCTCTACCTCCCGGTCACTCCTGGAGAAAGTTACACCTTATGGTCATTTCATGAGGTGAAATGCAGTGGGGGAGGGAGGGTGTTGGTGCAGGGGTGTTCTGAGTGGCTGTCCCTTAACCTCTCTGAGCCTCAGGTTCTCTTCTTTGAGATGGGAATAATTTAAGGAACAAATGAGATGATTTGCGTGAAATGCTCTGTGAGCTGCAAAGGGTTGTCGATGTTACTGGTGGTCACCATGGTGATGATAGCAAAAGGCAGACTCTCAGAGCTGGGACCTCAAAGGCCACCTTGACCCCACCCCAAAGCTGGATCACTTTTTCAGTATTCCTACAAAGTGGCCACCCAGCCCGAACCCCTCTGGTGACAGAGAGCTCAGAATATCCCAAGATGGCTGTTCTATATTTAGTCTCTCTAGTTGTTAGAAAATGTTCTCCTCTTGAGTTGAAAAATCATAATATAATAACAGCGATACCAGGCACTATAAGAGGTGCTTCTAGATAGAATGTTATCTAATCTTTCAAATAATTCTGTAAGGCCAATATACTATTATGTGCTCCCATCAAATATGTAGGAAAATAGACTTGGAGGAGTTAAGTGACTTGCTCAGGGGCTCGGAGCCAGTAACAATGCAGGCAGGATTTGAACCCAGGCCCACCTGACTCTAAAGCCCACACGTGACCTCTGGGCTGTTTTTGTAGCCTGCCCCATCAATTCCCAAGGAAGGGTCTTAGTTTGGTCCCTGGGGGCTACATGGAGCAGGATTCACTCTTCTTGTCCACACTGATCCTTGACCACCAACCTCTGCCAGATGTGCACCTCACCAATGTTGCCGTGCAAAAGACGTCCCCTGACTACCACCCAAAGAAGGTAAGCAAGCTGGGCTTCTGCCCTCCGGTACAGCCTCTGGGATGGCTGGGTGAGGAGTTAGAGTGCCAAAGAGCCCAGGACAGGCTTGTCTTAGGATCATAGTTCACAGTGCAGTCAGGCCCACCCTTCCCATTTGCAGTGCCTAGGGCAAGAGTAAAAATGGAGGCCCATGCATAGTGTCTAGATATTTAAAAGTTATAAGCCAAACCAACATACCCTCTAACAAAATGTGTTCTATCCTCCTGACTTGACAGATATGCTTCTATTTATCATCATCTATCTACCTATCTATCTTCTATCTAATAACCTACAAGGCCATGTCCAAATTTAGAATTCTATGACTTCTAAGAGTTAAGAGCTAGAACAGAAGTGCACAGGGAGAACTGGCCCCCAGCTCATACCTGCACAGTGGGGACCTCCTGCATACCCCCCGACCCTACTACAAACAGCAGTTGATCATTCCTTGGGCCTTAGGATGCACACATGGTCAGTGCAATCTGTCTTCAGGGAAGCAGGTCCAGGGAGAGGCCTGCACAGGGCATTTGGGCAAGGATTTTTGGGGTTGTGAGTCTAGGCTATGCTCTAGAAAGAGAGGCACATACACTCTGGCTGGGCACATCCCCTTGGGCTTACAGTCTTGGTCCCAAAAGGAAGGACATACTTGGGTTCTCCTGGTCATAGGACTCAGGGATGGGCTCCTCTTGTCCAAGCCTGAGGGCCATGTTGATGGCGATTGTTGGAAGGTCCAGGCAGCCCAGGTCCTGGTTAACTAAGGCTCCCTCTCCTAACCTGGGTGCACGGGCCCCAGGGCTGCAAATGGATGCTCCAGCGCTTCCGACAGTACCTGGCATCTAAGCACGGGCCAGAAGCAGTGGAATCGCTCTTCAGTGACATGGACAACATCTTCATCAAGAGCCTGCAGAGTGTGCAGAAGGTGATCATCAGTGACAAGCACTGCTTTGAGCTGTACGGCTATGACATTCTCATAGACCAGGACCTCAAACCGTAAGTGGATGGGCCTGTGGCCCTGGAGAGCCAGGGGGGACATTTTCTACCCAGACTGCCTGGGTCTGACCTCAGCTCTGCCACTTCCTTAGTTAGGCACACTTTTTGTTGCCTCGGTTTGCCTATCTGTAAAATGGTTGCTGTGCCTGTAGCATTGTTATGAGGAATAAATGAAGTATAGAGCACTGAGCCTCATGTCTGGCACTAAGAGGCCTTTCCTGAATATATGCTGAGTCAGAGATCCTCCTCTGGTACCAGCGAGAAAGTTACCCCCTGTAAGCCCTGGTGCTTTCCAGATGCAAAGTGCCTTCACTATGTTGATCCCTGTCAAGAATTTGGTGCGTTCTTTCAGTGTCCATGAGGTTGAACTGATGAATAGAACAAACTGAGGTGGCAGGGACCACAGCAATGGCCCTCATGCGATACCATGGGGGTTATTCTGGGAGCCTGAGGTCACCCAGTAAGGCAAGGGCAGAGCCAGGCCCAGGGTCATAGTTCCTGTGCTGAGCTGCTCCCCACCAGTACTGCAGCTCCTGGGCCCAGCACCTCCTGAGGGCCACTGTATGGTATTGAGGGGCTTTCTGAGCCAGGAGTATAAGTCAAGACCTAAATCAGGCCCAGGTTCAGAGAAACAGGGTCGGGTACCAGTGGGTCTCTCTCCTTTGCCCCCTGGGGTAAGAGACGTGCAAAAGGCGTCTGGGTAAGATATGGCTGTGGGTATCAGAGTGGATGCTGGCAGGAGAAACAAATTTGGAGGAGGCAGCAGATAGTGGAAAGTGGGACCTGAGGCTCCCGCTGAACTGCTGGGTGAGCCCTTCCCTTTCTGTGCCCAGGTTCCTGGCTGTAAATAACCGGGTTACACAAAACAAGAGGTTGTAAACAAGGCCATTGGGTTGTCACCTGGAATTTGGCCTTCAGAATTTTGTTTTTGTTTCTTTTTCATTGAAATTCAGTGACAATCTCCAACTATTAGGAGATGGTCACACAAAATCTGGATTTTTGGCTTTTCTGGAAAACACAAGACAAGCATGTACTCTTGGGTCACGCTCCTACAGGGCAACACTCCCCTGGAGCTGGCCACAGCCAGGCCTGTAGACATGGAATGCTCTTTCCAGTTCACCATAGGCCAGCCCCTGTGGGGTAACAATTGCTTTCAAAATGTTTTAGCCAAGTGGAGAGAGTAACTCTGGGTGAATTGAGGGTAAGGCCCAGGCACCCCATCTATCCTCTCAGCGAAGTTCCAGGAGCTCCAGGGACCAGGTAACCCTAAGACTCTCCCCTCTTCTCCCTCCCCAGATGGCTGCTGGAGGTCAATGCGTCCCCATCGCTGACAGCCAGCAGCCAGGAGGACTATGAGCTCAAGACCTGCCTCCTGGAAGACACCCTGCACATTGTGGACATGGAGGCCAGGTGGGGGAGGACAGCCTTTCAGGCGCCCCGTACATGACAATTGGAGCTCCCACCCGAGAAGAGATAGAACTCAGAACCTTGGACTTGAGTGGCCCTCAGAGACACTCTAGCCTTCCCTGCTATTTTATAGATGGAGAAACTGAGATGTCCACATAGGGTTGGAGCCTGGTCCAAGGACCCAGCCCTTTGGGTCAGAGCAGGGCCAACCACAGCTTTCTGAGATTTGGTCCAGCAGGATTTCCTCGACACTTCCTGAGTGTGGGACCCTGGACCAGTCATTTCACCTCTCTGAGCTTGTTTCCTCATCTGTGTCTACCTCTCAGGATTGTTAGATCAATTTACCAAGATAACTTACTGTCAAGTGCCTAGCTACAGTAAGTGCTCAGTGAGAGACTATATATTGTTACTACAATGTGTACATAAGGAAAATTTAGGGCCTGACTTCAGTCTGTGTTGGTTGGTCTGTCTTCTCCCTCCCTCCCTCTACCCTTCCTTCCCTCCCTCCCTCCCTTTATCCCTCCCTTCATTCCTCCCTCCATCTATCTCTATCCTTCCATTCCTCCCTCCCTCCCTCCTTCCCTCTCCCTCTTTCTCATTCCCTCTCATTTCTTTCTTCTTTATTAGTTTTTTCTCAGTTATTTCAGCAAGAGTTTGAGGGCTGACTCTTATTGCTCCTGAGTGGGGTTTGGGTCACATGCCCTCTCTGAACCAATCATTATGACTCCGATTAACCAGGCCTAGGTCTTCTGCCCATCTCCCAGGGGTTGGGGTCAACCTTACCTGAGCCATGTAAGTGAGAGAGGGAGAATGGTTCTCAAAGGAAAAACCAAAGCACTCTTAGGCTGAATGAAGGTAAAATGGATGCTGAGCAGGAGGAACCTTAGGTGTCCACTATATCTGCCATCATTTAGTCATTCAACAAACATTTGAGCCTCTTGTGTGTCAAGCGCTGTGCCACACATTGAGGACACAGTAAAGGATAGAACAGACCCAGTTCCTACCTTCATGAAATTTATGGTCTGGGGGAGACAGCAGGGTTTAAAGCAGAATGCAGAAGTACTGCGGGCAAGTGTTTAAGCCATGGGACAAAAGTGGGGGACAACCCCTCTGAGACCTGTGTGGGCACCTAGGAAACAGCCAGTGAATGAATGGGCAAAGGAGGGTATTCTGACAGTGTGGGAACCAGCAGACTGCAGGGATGAATCAGGAACCTGGCCAGGGTCTTTGGTTCCTACCAGGTGCACCTTCTTTAACCCTTTGTGTCTCCTGCCTACCCAGGCTCACAGGAAGGGAGAAGCGAGTGGGAGGCTTTGACCTCATGTGGAATGATGGCCCTGTCAGCAGAGAAGAGGGGGTTCCCGACTTGTCAGAAATGGGGAACTTTGTGACCAACACACACCTTGGTATGTGGGGCCATGTGGGAAGTGGGCACCAGGGATGTGTCATGGGAGGTTCCAGGTAATCTAAGACTGGCAGCTTGGCACAGCTGTATGAACTGGACCAAGACTTAATCTCTTTGTTCCTCATCTGTAAAATGGAGATTAACTAGTTTCTATTTCAATATATGCCTAGAACACTGCCTGGCACATAGTGAGAGATATTATTAATCTGCCAGGATGTAGATTTCAAAGGGTTTAGGAAAACAAACAGAAAACAATGACAAAAACCCCCCTCCCACGAAAGATTAAAGAGAAATTAAGGACTTCAGGGTTTGCTTTAAAACTTAGTGTTTAAAAAATGAAAATTTTTGCCTGTCCAGTGTGGCTCAGCTGGTTGAGCTTCGTCCCATGCACCAGGAGGCCCTGGTTCTATTCCCAGTCTGGGCACATGCCAGGGTTGCAGGCTCAATCCCCAGTAAGGGGCATGCAGGAGACAGCCAATCCAAGTAGGGGGTGTGCAGGAGGCAGTCAATTGACGCTTCTGTCTCTCTCTCCCTCTCCCTTCCTTTCTCTGAAATAAAATAAATACATTAAAAAACATTAAAAAATGAAAATTATTCACACTTATTGTAGACTACTTGAAAACTAAAGAAGGAAATAAAAAATCATCCAGACATAACCATCTTTAACTATCTGGTGTGTTTCCTTCCAGTTTTTAAAAAATGCATATATTCTATTCTTTCCTTTTACAGATTTGGCATAGGACTGGAGTTTTCAGTCCCACTTTTCCATGTAGCATTTTCCACATCATTCAACAATATTAGTAAGAGCCTATCTTTTGGAAACACTTACTTGCCAGGTCTAGACTAAATATTTTACATATATTATCTCATTTCATTTTTAGCAGCTTTTGTTATCATTTTATTGATAAGGAAATGATTTCCAGATGTTACACAACTTGCTTAAGGTCTCGGTTGTAAGTGGTGAGCCAGGACCAGAACTCCAATCTGCCTGACTCTAAAACCTGAATAATACTTGACTGCTATGCTCTGCTGTCCCTTAGCACAATTAAAAACAAAGTTCCCATACGGCTACAAAGATATCCTAGCTTACATAGATGCCAAATCGGCTAAACCAATTTCTTGTAATTGAGCTCATGGCATGATTTCAATTTTTCACTTTTATAAACAATGGCATGATGAACATCCTTTCACGTAAAGCTCAACTGAGAAATCTGGCTGTTTCGTTAGGACAGATTTCTAGAAATACAATTACTGGGTCAAAGGGATGGACTTATTATAGCCAGATTGCTTTCCGGAAAGATTATTGAATTTGCCAGCTCTGAATTCAAACAAACAAAAACTTTACCAATGTGTGCATTCCACTGATTATTGGTGAGGTTTCAGATTTTTAATTTGCATTTCTTCTTTTGTTAGCTGTCCATACTCAATCTATTTTCCAATGGGTTGTTTATATTTTTTTAAATGTATAAAGGCCTTGGATATTAATATGTTAAAGATATCACCTCTCTGTCAAGCTTATTGTAAACATTTTACTGAGTTTGTAATTTGCTTTTTAAATGCTCTTTGTGGCGTCTTTTTATTTTTTATGGAAAGGTTTTTAACTTTTTTCGGGTTTGGTATGCTTTAGGATTGGGCTTGGTTGCAAGCAACAAAAAAGCCAACTAATAGTTAGCCAGGGAGGGACTGATTTGTTTTGAGCCACAGGAAGTCTTGGGGTTAGTGGTGCAGGGCTGGCACAATGGCAGCGTGGTGCTCTTTCCTCTTTTTGCTTTGCCACACGTGGTGGGTTGCCTTGGTGCTCATGCTTGTTGCCTCAGGTTGCTCAGGTTGCAAGATGGCTGCTCCAACTCCAGACACTCTGTCCTTGTCCCAGGCAGAAAGAAACAGGAAGGCCCAAGGACCAATGCCTTTCCTTCAAGCTTTGATTGTTTATTCCAAAAGAGATGCCCTCCCAGGGAGTTCTGCTGACATCTATCAGCGTTGGCTCACATGGCCACCCATGATGCAAGGAAGCCTGGGATGTCAAGCAGTTTGCCTTGAGGAAGGCAAAGGAGAGGAAGTTTGTGAATGGCTTTTCCACAGCAGATCCCTAGTGTCTGCCAAATTGCGTGTTTGGAGGATGACTACATAATGCTTTAAAGCTGTGGATACAACCACCTGGAACTCTTGTTTAAATGAAGATTATGATTCAGTAGGTCTGGAGTGAGCCTAAAATTCTGCATATCTGACAAGTTCCCAGGTGATGCTCTCTATTAGTTGACTGTTACTGTGTAACAAACCTTCCCCAAACCTCACAGCTTAAAACAGCTATCTTATTTGCTATTCATTCTCCAGGTGTCGCCTAGAGTCACTCATAGGAATCCAGGCACTTGGCGATGCACTGAGATTTGGTAGCCTAAGATAGCTTCATTGTGTGTGTGGTGGTTGATAATGATTGTCAGCTGGGCCTCTCTTTCTAGGTGGTCATTTGTCCTCCAGCAGTGCTGCCTGGCTTCTTCACATGGTAGTCCCAGGGTTCCAAGAAGGCGAGAAAAATGTAGTGAAACCTCTTGACACCTAGGCTTGGGCTTAGAAGTCCCAAAGTATCATTCCTCCACAATCCATTAGTTAAAGCTATTCCAACCCAGATTCACAGGGCAAGGAAATAGACTCGTCCTCTTGCTGGGAAGAACAGCAGTCACCCTGCAGAGATGTGCATGTAGGAAAGGGAGAGGTTGTTGCAGCTCTCCTTGCTAACAATCCATCTCAGATATCGATGCTGCTGTTTTCTGGGCCCTGTTTAAGTAGCAAAGATTCAGGACACCTTGGCTTCTCCACTTTGGCTGCCTATTGGAATCACCTGGGACCTTTAAAAAAGACCAATGCCTGCTGGAGATAAAGATACAGTTGGTCTGGACATCAGTATTTTTTATTTATTTATTTTTTATTTTTTTTAGGAACTAAAAAAGAAACTTGTTTATTGGGGGGCATGAGGATACAAGCAATATAAAAATCAAAAGCTTATCTGGCTTTATTGGCTTTTCTTTCTCTTGTTCAATGGGGGTGGGATTTTATTTGTACATTTTTTTAAGGGCCCCAATCTGCTCATGAAATTCTTACACAGGGGGAAGCTGTGGGGCACATATTCCTTAAGGGACCCATTGGGAGAACTCTTATCAGGGCAAAGTAACTGCTCACTTCCTTCCCTTCTGCTTCATGTGTACTACGAAATAGTCATTGCATGCGATGGTGAGCCCAGCAATTAGCGAAAAGAAGCTCTGGAAGCCCACTCTGCCATCTCGGCACTGGTCCAGGTCCTTCATTATTTTGTCTACAGCCAGAGGGTCTTTTTGATTTTCCAAAAATCCAGGGAACTCCTTTTCCATGAGTACTCTTAGGTCCTCCTTTGTTAAGTAGCCTTTATCCCCAGCAAACTTGTGAAACGTGAACATCATGGTTTCCATGGCGTGTTCCATTTGAGACGGCATTTTGGTGAGGTCTAGGCGGGAGGCGCGGCAGGATCGTCGGCTGCTGAGAGGCTGCTGGGACGCGCGGCCAGTGAGCGGAGCGCCGCGCGCTGGGAGCCTTAGTAGGTGGGGGTGGGGGAGCAGGAGGAGCCGGGGCGGGTGTCGGGCTCGGCTCACATCGCCCCTCTCCTCGACATCAGTATTTTTTAAATCTCCCCGATGACCCTAAAGCACAGCCTAGATTGAGAGCCACTGTTTGAGGAGTCTCCCAAGTATCCAGTGGAGTGTGGGCATATGGTCGTGAATACCAGAGGAGCTGGCTGGGAGTGGGAAAAGTATTGATGAAATGCATTATGGATGTGTTGAGGGATTTCCTGGTGAAAAGATCAGCAGATAACTCAGAGATGAGTCTAGAACTCCAAGAAGAGATTTGCATTGGACACAAAAATTTGGGAGTTATGAATGAGCCACTTGCAGTTAAAGCTAAGATTCTTAGCTTTGAAGCCTTGATGACCAGTGAGCACCTAGGAGTTAGGAATGGGGCTTTGGGGTGCTTAGAAAGATGGCCATCTCCTCCAGGTCAGTAGCTGTGGCCATGTGGATTCATCATTCAACCAGCATTTGTGAGTGCCATCAATGTGCCTGGCACAAGATTCAGTGACCATAGAATTGCTTCAAGGATCAGCTCTTAGAGCAAACAGGAAGTGGTAACACTGTGAATGGCCAGGAGAGGAGGTGTCTCCAAAGTTCATGTTGGCGTCTCAGCATGGACTACCTGGACACACATGAGAGTAGGGGCTACTGTGTGGAAATATTTGTCTCTTAGCCAACTGTGAGTGACAAATGGGGTTGGGTAAGGGAAGAAAGCTGGCATTTAACCTACTAGGTACTAGGCACTGTGCTAGCTTTAATGCATTTTCACTGAGTAAAATCAGAGGAAAGCAACGTGGGGTAGTGATTAAGAACTTGACTTCTGGAGCTAGATTAGCCTGGGTTCAAAACCCAGACCTGCTACTTTTTGTGTGATATGGAGCAAATAACTTGACCTCAGTTTTTTTTCTTCTACACATCGTTCTGGTGAGATCTCACATTCAGCACCTGAAGCAGTCCCTGAGATAAATCCCCAATGAATGTTACCTTCCTTTGATGATCCTTACACTTATCCCATAAAGCAAGTATTTGACTTACAGATGAGAAAACTGATGCATGAAGAGGAAAATTACCTGCTTGAGGGCCACAGCAGTTCAGGATGCAAAACATAAGCTATCCATAATTGCATGGCTGCTGTCTCCTCCTCCCAACAGGTAGCAGAAGCACAGGTCGCTCCATTCCCAAACCCCTTTTTCTATGGACAGGACCTTCCAGCCAACACTCCACTTCCCTTCCAGGTTGCATCAATGATCGAAAAAAACAGCTGAGGCAGCTCTTCCGCTCCCTTCAAGGCCAGAAGAAAGCTTCCAGCTAATACCCAGCCGCTGAGAGGCAAGCATCCCTGGGAGGTGCCATGTCATCTAGTCCTCTCCCCATGGCATTGCCAGCACAGCAGCACCTCAGAGCACATGCCTCCCTCCCTCTGGATGGGCCACAGCTGCTGCTTGCTGCTTGGGCCGGATCTCCTGGATTCCCCCACCGACCCCTGGGCATCTTTGCACCAGGAGACAGCCAATCCTCTGGACTGGATGGGTTTTAACCTCGACAGATTGGCTTAGCTAATAGGCCCAAAGAGTAAAAACTCAGCAAATTCGGCTATCCAGAGAGATCACATCTAATAAATGAGCACAGGCCTTACTTGACGTTACTGGGCACCAGGCTTGGCTCAGGCGATGCTGTGAGCTGCAGCGGTGTCCTCCTGGCGTCATCCTTTGATGTCTCCCAGAAGGTTAGTGTTAAGAGTCATCCAAGAGCAAAGGATTCACGGGCTAGGGAACTTGTCTTAAGCTATGTTGGCAAGCAAGCAGTTATTAGATTGTTTATTGGGAGTCTGGAGGACTGAACCCTGCACATCTCCTTACAATACCCTGACCTTGCATGTCACCCATAGAGCTCCCCTATGTGAAAGCCAGCAGGCCAAAGCATCCCCATTTCTCAGATGGGTATGGATCAGGAAGGCAGAGCTGCTTAGTAAGGGTCCCTGCAAAGGCGCACTTATCTAAGTCATCTGGGTGACAGTTGCCTCTCTGGGCCTTCCTACTTGAGGTTGGGAGCTGTGTTTTTTAAACTAGAAAGCCTTGTGCTGGCAGGCAAGGAGATAGCATTCCCACATTCCTACACCTTCTCTTAGTTTAATAGGAGTTACAAGTGGGCTGGTGAGCTAACTGCTCCATGGGGGACCCATTAGGGGATCCCAGGCAGCTCCCTCTACCACTCTTCCTGCTTCAGGACAGTTCTTTCAGCTACAAATAACAGGATCTGACTGCCCAGGGATGGGAGGGGCTTTTGGAGGTGAATACTGTCAAGTCCAAGAAATGAAGTTAGCTTTGGAAAGGCCAGAAACCAGCCATTCGGGGCCTCCTGCCTTCATCCCTGTGACTGAGGAAAACCCAGACAGTCCAAGGCATGGGTTTTACCTTTCCAGTAGGACCCAATTGGTTCTTTCTGTCCTAGCATCTATTTTGCCCAACAGGTAGGGGCAATGTTTAGAGGGAAATTGTGAGCAAGGCAGTCCTACCAGATAGTGCCTAGCAAAGTGAATGCTGCTACTCCATACTTTTAAAATTTATATTTAAAAAAATGCAATATAACAGCAACATGTTCTTTCCTTCCACCCCAAATATGCTGTTTGTTTTGAAGGAACCAAATAATTGGTGATTGCATACAAATCACCAGCTTACCAGACACCTGTCCTGCCCCCTTGCTTTTCTCAATCTTGGAGCTTGTTCCAAAACGGTGCTCAAAGAGCTTCCTTATTCTTGATTATAGCTGTGTAGTATCCCACTACCTGGAGCCATCAACTCCTTTAATCTACTGTGGACATTTAGTTTATTCTCATTTAGTTTCCAACTCCATCTCCCTACTGTTTGAGCCAGTATGGGAAAACGCACCAATTTCTACTAAAAAACTCAAAAGGATGCAACATCGCAATTCTGAGCCAAATTTGACTTACGTAAGGTATTTTGTTAGGCCAACACCAAAGTTTTAAAATTTTTTCTGAATTAGCAATGTTTAAGACAGAAAATTCAACTTAAAAATCCAAATTGCTAGTTCCTCTTGAAGAAAACATAGGATCTGGACATAGCAGCTTGTGTTCCAATCACTATTGGCAGCAGCTGAGTGCCCCAGGGGGAATGGCAGTGTGCCTGCTATCATTTAAGGAGGAACCACTGCCCTTCATAGGTGGTATCCTAAGGGGAGTGGTATGCCTTCAATTAAGGACCAAAGGAGGTAAAGAACAGAAGCAGCTATCCATTCATTAGGTAACCTTTATTGAAGCCTCAATGAACAGAAAGATACCGTGTTGCCCTCATAGCACATTCACATTAGGACCCGAGACCACTGACGATAAGGGAACGCAGAGAGCAGCGCTGGCCCTGGCCCTGCTTTCGGAGGTGGTGGAGGGGCATCCTGAATGCATGAAGCATGTGAAGAGGCAGTCTCCCTCACCCATCTCTGGTGCAGGACTCTGCAAGGCCTTCCTGACGAACAAGCAGCTGTAAGCAGCACCTACTCTGGGCTCCATCTAGGAGCAAGCAGGAAAAATGGGCCAAAATGGAGCGAGTGGGGAGAAATGGTATGTCTGCTCCACAGATAGTTGTGGTGAACCACGAAGCACCAAGATCCTGTCCTTCATTCAGAAACCACCTGTGAGCTTCCTGCTTTATTCCAATTTTGTTACACATGCTGCTTGAAAATGGCTCCCTTTCTGAGAGGACTGCTGGAATGAAGCTCCCACTCTTCCCCTCTTCCTTCTTCCCTGCCCAGGGCCCATTTAAACAGCAGGACACTGTTGAGAAGTGTCTGTTGCAGTCATTCTCATACCCCCACAGGCGCTGCCCCCACCCATCCACTGGTGGCTGCTAGGCCTGTCAATGGGTCTTGTGTCCATTAGCCCCAGTGGTCAGGCCCACAGGCACTGGCAGGCTGCGGGTTCCCTCCACTTTCACAGAGCTGTCAAGCACTCCAGATAAAGAGACTGCAAGCAGGAGCCATGGCCAGACTGCTGATGCCTGTGCCCTTGCAGGGTAGATCTTGTCCTTGCAGAGTTCTGGGTCCTACATGATCCCAGGGGGATGCTGGTTTTAGGCCCCTTATCTAGGTTCTTGAATTTTATCCTTTCAAGATGACCTTGAGAGCTTTAAGTTCATCCTGGTTGAGGGGGGTCAGGTTAAAACCCTTCAGCTCCGGTTTGCCTAGGGGGAGAAGACAATCCATCAGTGCTTTCAGGCCTCCTGCTGTCCAACCTACTGGCCCCAGAGTCAAGCCTGGGAAAGGAGCTCACACTGCATTCATACTGCCAGACACCTGGCTTTGAGGTCTGACAGGGAAGGGCCTCAACTCTACAATATACTGAACAATGAACATTGACACCCACTACTGACTCATCAAGAACCTGCAGAATTATGACTCTGCTGGCCAGAAACCTCCAGATTTCTGCCATACCTATGGCAGATCTGGAGTGGTAAGGTTTATCTAGAAATTCAGCTTCTGAGACAGAGCTGTCCTGGTCCCCACACCATGCCCTAGCATAAAATGTAAGATACCTCAGGCCATTCCTGAACCTGAAAAGAATTTGTGATAGAAGACCACACAAACTTCCTTGTCCATTCTATCTCGGGAAGGCTAGAGACAACCACTGCCCCCTGCCCACAGCTTCAGTGCCACTCACATGCTGTCCAGGCCATTGCCCACCTGGGAGGGGCTTCCCAATCCTGCCAAGTCCGTGTTGATGGTTTTGTCCCTTCCTGGTTTCTTCCCCCCTCCCCCACCTCCTAGGCTAATACCTTGGGCCTCAAAGAGGCGGTTGACCTTCACTTTAAGTTGTTTCCGGAGTTTCTCTATTTCTTTATCCAGATGATCCTGATCTGAAAAACGAGGTGGGCAAATAGGATAAGGTTATACTACAGACACAATGACCCAAAAGGAGTCGGGATGCCAGCCTCTCCCTAGCCCCTTTGAGAGCAAGGGCTCTTAGCATTCAGGAAGGAAAAGGGGACTTCAGAAACTAATTGAGGAAGGAACCAAAGGCTAAGAAGCAATGTGACCTGCCCACAACCACTGAGTGAGCCCAGGATCGGGCTGAGCACACCAGTCCGCTGACTCTCAATCTCCTGACCTGTTTTCACTATGCAAATACCTTGGGCTAGTTGGTGCATAGGGAAGGCAACATCAGGATTTTAGGTCACCCTTCCACAGTGAAATCAGAGAAAATTCAACTGAAAAAATAAAATGAAGAACCTATAGCAGACCTACCCTATGATGAATGGAAAATGGGTGGCCAAGGGATTTTATAAACCCAAGTCCATTAAGGAGTATTTAGAAAAGCACGATCGTGGTAACATGTGACCTAAACAACCTAACAATCAATGGGCAAGCTGAAAGCTCAAGCTCAACCTAATTAGCCTCAGTGGATAGAAAAGGTTATCTTTCCTTAACAGACTGCACCGAAAGCAAACTGCCTATGAGAAGTGGAAGCTACCAAGCTCAACTTCAGATGTTACACCTGACTGTCACTCAGTCCTCTCCACCTGCTCTGTTTTCACCTGCTCACAGACTTTCATTCTTTCTGATGAGAAGCCCCTGATCCTCTGGGCCTCTGGTCTGGGCAGTCGTTCTACTCAATCTTTTAAAATGGGTTGCTCACCCGACTGGTGTAGCTCAGTTGGTGGGAGTCAATCCAGGAACCAAGAGGCCACTGGTTCAATTCCTTAGATTCCAGGGTTGTGGGCTCAATCCCCGGTGGGGGTCGTGCAGGAGGCAGCCAATAGATGATGTTTCTCTCTCATCAATGTTTCTATCATTCTATTCCCTCTCCCTTCCTCTTTCTCTAAACAAAAATCAGTAAAAACATATTAAAAATTAAAAGTAAAATGGGTTGCTCAATATAAATGAGTAACCCTACTCTTACAAGCTTGTTTAGCCTGTGTCAGTCACTGAGAATTATGGATAATGATGTCCCAGAACCCCTCTAGGTACAGTTAACATGACCACATTTATGGGCCAAGACAGATGAAGATCACATCCTGAACCCAGGCAAGCGACCCCCTCTGAAAGCATCCTCCACCCTACCACCCTAGTGCAAGGACAACTTGATTTTATAACCATAAGGATAACCAGAAACTTCTGTTCCAAGCTAATCCTTTGCTAGAATTTTTATTTCGACAGGGATAGAGGCACCCTGTCTTCGGGGACGGAGGCAACCTTGCTAGTCCTCTTGACCTATACATTTTCAAGGGTAGAAAAGAGAAAATTTGTGTAACCTGCCCTTTTCCCAGCCAAGGACGCATTTGCAACATGACTTTTCACCTTTATGATGCATCTCCAAAGAGCTTTGGAAACTGTGGCCATGCATATTTGAGAAACATCTAGTTAGTTGCCGACCCTAAGGTTCACTCACCCCAAGCCCCCATTTCAACAGTCTCTCTTGTAGGGGATGTTAAAATAAAAGCTCACTATGCCAGGCCACCTTGTATCTATGGGAGCCATGTAACTTAGTTCTGGCCATAGAGATGTCAGCAGAAGGCCCTGAGGAGGACAGCCTAATTTCCAAAACAGAAGGCAAGGCCATAATCAGGGGTGGGAAACCTTTTTCTGCCAAGGGCCATTTGGATATTTATAACATTATTCTTGCACTATAACAAAATTATCAACTTAAACATTAGCCTGCTATATTTGGTCAAACATTTAACTCACCCCTAATGCTTTGGCAGAGCAAGACCAAATGATTTCTTGAGCCTTATACGGCCCACAGGCCAGACATTCCCCACCCCCGCCATATAAGGAGAAAGCCTTTTGCCTTTCCTCCAGTCTGGCAGGTGGACATGAGCCCTGCAATGATGACACAACCACCATGAGAATACGCTAAGGCAACAATGCTGAGCAGCAATGCCAGTCCTGGATGGCTGACTCCACATAACTTCTTACATGAGAAAAACAGAACCAAATTTTTTAAACCTCAATTTGTTGAATTTTCTGTTGTTTGTGGTCCAACTTGTTCCACAGATAAGCATTATGCTAGGCACACATACTGTTTTCTCTCAACTTCAAAAAAGTGTGCTACAGAGATGCACCCCCACCCCAGGGGGAGGTAGCTGTTTCCCTGACTCATGCCTAGGAGGCCTTACCTTTCTCAATCATTTCCTTCGTCTGAGGGTGAGGCATCTTGATAAACATGTTCCCAAAGCAAACCATCACATCTTCTGAAATGGAAAAGGGTAATTCCTTCAACAAATAATCTCAGCACCTATTCTCCACTAGGCATCATTTTAGACGCTGAAAACACAGCAGAACAAGACAAAGGTCCTGCACTCACAGAGCTTAAGTTACAGTGGAGGAAGGGGAATAAATAAGCAAAGATATCACTTGTCAGGCCCGGGCAGGTCTAAGCACTGTAGAGAAAAATAAAGCAGGGTAAGGGGGATGGGGAATGCCAGAGTAGGGGAGAGACTTGTTATACCTGGTGGTCTGAGAGGCCTCACTGATTATGTGACATCTGGACAGAGACTTGAAGAAAGTGAGGATGTGAGCCCTGTAGCAAAAAATTAGTAATGTGCTTGGGATGTTAGAAACAGCAAGGAGACCAGTAAGGATGGAGTCAGTGAGTGAGGGGGGAATAGAGATGATGTTGGAAGAGCGAAAGGGGGTCTGGATTACCCCCAGATAAGAGTGAAATGGGATCTTGCAGGACTCTGGATTTTAATTCTGGTCAGATGAAAAGCAATGGGAAGGTTTTAGACCTTCCAATGCACTTTAAACAGAATTCAAACTACTTCCCTTCATTATGGCCTGGCCTCTGTCCATCTTTCCAGCTTCATCACATGCCCTTCCCCCTTGCTTATTCTGTCACAACCACTTGGTCTCTAAGAGCCCCCATCCCAATCTCCAACACCTATCCCAGGTCCAGTCCCATCTTCAGCTTTCTCACAATTTCCAATTAAGTATTTATGTTGTTCTGCTCATTTGTACTGTTTTTATACCCCCTCCCTGTACTTTCCCAGTGCCAACATGGATAAGCCAGCACCTAAGGGCCTGTCATGGAGTTGAGCAGCTGAAACCCTGAGCCACAGTCTGTGTGAGACCTGTGACATTTCCTCCCCCATCTCCATGGGGTGTGTCACACACCTGTAGCCTCCTGCCTGGTCTCTGTTAGGGACAAGGCAAAGGCCTTCTAAGGAAAACTGGACAGGCCTCCTGGACTGTAGTGAGGAAGTCTTGACTTACCAGAGAGGCTGAGATCTTTCTGTAGGGCCCTCAGGCCCTCTCGGTTCTGATTCCTTTTGGTGTCCAGGTCCACAATCTGAAAAACACAAAGGCAGGAGGGAGGTCAGCTCCCAACACCCACCTTTCTATTAAAACCTAACAGAAACAACAAGGCATCATTCCTGGGTTACTTCCAGTGTCCTTCTAAGATAGACTGATGTGTGAATGCATTTCTTGCCCCACTCAGCTTCCAGGTCCTTTTAAAGACCGTGTGTTGTGCCGATGTTTTCCCCCCAGAGAAGGTGCTGGGAAAATGCTGACTAAACAGGTAATTCTTTATTATCCACTTGAGTGCTAGTTCTCAAGCGTTAGGGCATTTCAGAATCCCTGGGGAGTGGAAACCTCTCCCTGGGCAAGCTCCCACCACTGATTCTGAGCTAGTATCATGAGAAACCCAACCATACTAGACTGGGGCAGAAGGGGTGGGGCACTGAAATGGTGGTAACAACACAACAGCTACTAAAGAAGTGAGGAGGGGGTACCATATACCGCTTTAGAGCACTGGCTCTGGAGCCAGAATACCCAGGTTTGAATCCTGCTGCACGCTAGTAACTGTGAGATTTCACCTTCCTCACAGGTTATTGAGCCAAGCATGAGATGGATTATCAGCACAGTGCCTGACACCTGGTGAGTAACTCACAAAATGCTATTATCATCATCACTCAGCACACTGACGCGGTGACTAAGGCTCTTCCCCTAGTCTTCCCCTTCTCAGTAAATAACCAACCAACCACCAATCAATCATCCCGACTGAAGATGGGGAGTCACGAATCATTCTTGTCTCCTCCTGCTCCCTGGCCCCTATGCACTACTAACCATCATCAAGACCTACTAACCCGATGGCAGTGGATTAAGTAGAAGCTATCCTGACATTCTCCAGGACCCAAAACTGGAAGAGAAAACCCTTACAACGAAGGTTGTAAAGAGGAGGCCACATCAGGACCGGTCCACTGCTAGTTTTTATTGTGCCATTTTCTTAAAACACTTGACTTTTACCAATGGAAAAGTGATGAGGTTGCATTGATTTTAGTAGAACAAAATCTTTACTGCCACTGTCCGAAATTTGTCAAAATAAATATATAATTCTAAAAAACAAAAACAAAACAAGCCCATCTCCAAAATATATTACTGCCCCATCTGCTGTCTCCATCACCATCACCCTGGACCAATGGCCCCTTGCCTTCCTATATTTACTGTGCTCCACAAAGAAGCCAGAGGGATCCTTTTAAAACTTTAATCCAAGTACGTCATCCTTTGCTCCCCTCCTCCCCACCCCCCGCAACTCCCTTCAACCACTTGGCACTTCCATTAGAATCAGACCCGAGCTCCCTGTTCAGGTCTACAAGGCCCGCCAAGCCCGGGGTCCATGATCCTCCCACGGCCCCACCCCTGCACAATCACAGACATTCAGACCTCTTTTCTGTTCCTCTTCTCCCCTCCAAGGCCTTGACTGGGACGATGCCCAGGTCAATGAGGGAGCCCAGAACTGACTGTTGGAAAAGGGGTTCAGGTAAACTGCCCAAAGGGGTGATGGTTCGGGAACTGGAGGGCACAGTAAAGGGCAAAGAAAGGATGGAGAGAGGACGGCTAGCACAGAGCGGGAGCTCCCCTAACACGTAGGTCTGCAAAAATGGGCGAGGCGCAGCGCTATGCCCACATCGCCTCAATCTGCCACGTTTGTGGCCACAGGCGTTAGACCACCAGTCCGGGTAAACTCACTGCCAGCCGCTGCCGGAGCCAGATTCCGGACCCGCGCACTGCCCTACGGCGGTCATCAGCAGGCCCAACAGCTGAGCACGGGCCTCTGCGCGGCGGACGCGCCTCCTACCTGCCGCTTGTCCGCCAGCACTGCCTCGGCGAGCTCCTCCACTTCCACCAGGTACCGCAGCACCCGCTCCGCCTCGGGTGACAGCATGATACCCGCCACTCCGTCCCCACTCTGCTTCAAGGTCCGCTCTGGCTCAGCGGCGGCTCCTTCTGCGCACGCGCCGCTCTGACCGGGCTTCCGGCGCGCATGCTCAATTAGTAGAGGCTCGGCGGCGCGCTCGCGCGCGCTCCACTGCACCGGGGTCAAGGCCTACCTTTCTGGGTGGGGCTGGAGCGCCCCCTGTAGGCCCAGAGAGCACTGTGCTCCTCTTAACCTCTGCCTTATTCTCTTCATATGTTTTGTTCCTTCCTCTCTTCATGTTTTGTTTGTTTGTTGTTAATCCTCACCGGAGGGCATTTTTTCCATGGACTTTTAGAAAGTGGAAGAGACACACAGAGAGAAACATCGATTGATTGCTTCCCGCACGCTTGGGCATGGGATGGAGCCTGGGCGTGGGATGGAGTCTGCAACCAAGGTACGTGCAGTTGACTGGAATCGAACCTAGGACCCTTCAGTCCGAGGGCTGACACTCCATCCAATGAGCCAAGCCGGCTAGGGCTCTTCATATATTTCTCAAGCAGTCAGTTTTAGGACCTGAGGATGCAGCAGTGAACAAAACAAAGTCCCTGCCCTCATGAATCTTCATCCTAATGGGAAAATCCGACAACTGATGACCAAAAAAATAATTACATAATATAGCTGGCAGAGATAGGGCTGGAGAAATATAAATTATTACTTCCCCTTTTAAGGGATATCAAGGAAGCCCATGTAGCAGTGTGACTTATATTTAACCTCTGAGACCTTAAGTTTATAATTTGTGAAATGGGAGTGAATAAAAATATTTCTCATGGTCTCTCTGCAGGATCAGAAGAGGCAGGAATCATTTTTCAACTCAGTTTGACCAGTGTTTGTTGAGCCCCCGTGTTGGGACCAATGTCCAGAGTAGTTGACCTAGACCCAAGGAAATGGCTGGAAAACCATGAAGTTCTGTAAGTGCTGAAACGCAAACCAGTGTGGGCCGTAGGATCCAGGGGGACCTCCAAGAAGAGGCAGGCCGGTAGAAAGTGGCTGCCCTTTACAACCAGAGGGTACCCTAGAGATCACGCCCAACCCCTCATTGTAAAGCTGGAAACACGGCCTCAGAGAGCAGCCATGACTTTAAAAAGTCAACAGCAGACCTGACATTAGAATTCTGACCTCCTGCCTCCCTGCATCCAGCTTTTTATTCCCTCCTTTTGGCCCCTGTGACGAAGTGCTTTCATACCCCTTCCCTTACTTGAACTTCACAACCTTTGTCTGGGTGGGTTATTCCTACCCCATTTCACAGCTGCAGACTGAGGCTGGGAGAAGGGCAATGCCTTGTCATGCAGAAAGTCAGGAGCAAACGTGGGCCTAGAAGCTCTCTGGTGTTCATACCACAGCTGTCTCTAGACCCTGAAACTGTGGCCCCATAAGTGTCAGTGGCACCTCCTCTTTGCCTGGCTTTGGCTGCCTTAAACTGCCAGGGGCAGAGCTAGTGTTCCCCCCCGCTGCCTGGTGTGGAGAAAAAGGAGACTCATTAAGGATTTCTCGTTGAGGGTGAATTTGTTGCCAAACCCAGGATGTTTTGTGTAAACACCTTCTGGTTCAGAAACACAGACACAAGCCCTGGGAAGGAAGGGGGGAACATTTACCAAAGGAGAAAAAGGGCTCAGCAGGCCTCGCTGGGGTCTGGGTCCCAGAACTGGGTCTCCTCCACCATGGGGCTCAAAGAGAGCTGGACCAGGCCGACCACTGAGCCCTGCCAGATGGGCCTAGACCGGGAAAGGCTGAGTTGAAGGAGGCTTCTAAATTGGCAGCTTGTTGGCTGCGACTGGCCCTCAGAGGGTACCCCTGCCACTGGAAGTGTTGGGGAGGTCATATCCAAGACAGACAGTCAGATCTGGAAGGACTCTTGTTTCAGAACCACTTCTGTTTCAGAACCATTGATTTCACAAATATTTACTGACTGCCTTGGCCCTATTTTAGGGATTCCACCATGAGCAAACCCAGACATGGTCATTGCCCTCAGAAGCTCCCAGTCTGGTGGAAGAGACAGACAATAAACCTCTGAACAAGTAAATATATCATATTAAGTGATGATAAGTACTCTGGAGAACAATAGAGCAGGGCAAGGTGGGGAGGAAATGATGGGGTAGGGGTTCTTTGAGATAAGGTGGTCAGGGAAGGCTTCTCTGAAGACCTGTCATTTGAGCAGAGGTGGAGGAGGTAAGGTGAGCCAGGTGGATATCTGGGGGAAGAGCATTCCAGGCAGAGGGAACAGAATGCAAATGTCCTGGAAGTTGGAAGAACAGCAAAGCCAGTATAGGTGGAACTGAATGAGCAAGGGGGGAAGGTAGAAGGTAAGGTCAGGAAGGGAAACGAGGCATTGAACATGTGGGGCTATAGAAGGGGCTATAGGTGCTCTGCCCAAATTGGCAAAGCCCTCCCTGGAGCTCACATGCAGACACTGCTGCACACGCTTCAGCTTCCTGCTTCTCTCTGCTCATGAATGCAGGCTGAGTAGGGAATGCAGCAAGTTAATGCCCACAGGACTTGCCCTCAACCAAGAAGAGAGAGGAACCTGGCCAATGTGGCACAGTGATTGAGCACTGACCTCTGAACCAGGAGGTCTTGGTTCAATTCCTGGTTAGGGCACATACCCAAGTTGAGGGCTCAGTCCCCAGTAGGGGTCACACAGGAGGCAGCTGATCAATGATTCTCTCTCATCATTGATATTTCTCTCTCTCTCTCTCTCTCCCTTCCTCTCTGAAATCAAAATTTTTTTTTTTAAAGAAGAGAAGAGTTGGTGGCTACATACCCCAGCTTCTTTGCCCCTCTGTAAGAGACCCAAGAGGAGACTGCTACAACCATCCAGGTAAGATAGGATGATCACTGAACCAGGGTGGCCGTGGGGATGGTGAGCACTGGTGGGATTCTCAGGGACTTTGCATACATTTCTCCATCAGCCTGGATTAAATTTTTCACATACCTTTGTACCCAGGTAACCACTACATATCTCCCATTTATCAGCTTGGTGTCACCTCCTCTCACAGTCAAGAGTCCCCTCTGGCCTTCGCAGCTTCTTGGGCTTCCCCACCACTGCACTTACCACACCATCTTTTTTCTCTAATCATCTCCCTCTCCAACCAGGAGCTCCTCAAGGCAGGGAACCTTGCCTGTCTTGTTTGCTGCTGTGTCACCAGAACCTAGAATGGTACCTGACCCACAGCAGGTGCTCAGTCGATGTTTACTGAATGAGTGAGTGGACTCAACATGAAGCAGAACTTTCTACAACCCAAACTATCCAAAGGTGAACAGAACTAAGGAGTACCTCATCCCAGAAGGTATGTAGGGCTGGACAGCCACAGGGTCGGGATCTTGCAGAACGTGAATCCCTCTGAAGTCCTGGATGAGAGGGGTGCCTATAGTCTTTTCTAACCAGAGAAATTCTACCTGGTCACATTGGGGTATGCCTCCCATCTTTACCCGCCCTGAGCCTGGGGCCAAAAGGGCTGTGGTGCTGGGGCTCTGGTGTTTGGGGACTGGAGCCAACAAGAACAATGCTTCACCCGTTCCCCTTGGACCCCTGTTTACCATTTCTGTGAGCCTCCCCAGAGTAAGTGTTCAGCAACCTGCACTGGCTCCTCTCCTTGGGGAGGACTGCCCTCAGGCTTCTGGAGCCTCGTGGGTGACTAACTGTCCCCACAAGCTGTACCCCATCGTTTCAGGGATTTGAAAGCCCACCGTTTTGCCTGGGCTGCTGGCATGGGTGTGGGTGGATAACGCTGGGGTATAATTACACTCCAGAGTTCCCCTGTGGGATAAGGCTGAAACAGTCACTTACAAGGCACCCTGCTTGGCTTCTTCTCCTTCCTGGTTCTGCCTCTCCTTCCAGCACTCCCGTCTCACTCAGTGAAAGCCAAACTTCCCACTGAGTCACACAAGGCCCCACATGAGCTGCTCTACCTCTCTAAGGCATCTCCAACCTCTCTCCCCACCTCCTTGCTGTTCTTCACACATACCAGGTGCAGTCCCACCTCAGGGCCTTTGCACTGGCTGCTCCCTCTGCCTGCACTTTCCCCTGATGTCTACATGTCTTCCACCCTCACCTCCTACAAGTCTTTGCTTAAATGTCACCTTCTTAATGAGGCTTACCCTGACCACCTTGTTTTGAAAATGCAAGCCCCCACTCCTCCCAGTACTCCTGATCAACTTCCTTTGCTTTACTTTTTTAAAAAAAATAACATTTGTCATTTTCGAGCATGCTATATAATTTACTTACTTGTATTTTTAAATTTTTATTTCTTGACTTGAGAGCAAGAGAGAGAAACATCAATTTGTTGTTCCACTTATTTATGTTTTCAGTGGTTGATTCTTTTATGTGCCCGGACCGATGATTGAGCCAAAGGTTTTGGCATATCCTAGCCAGGATTAGGGGTCAATGCCTTAACCAACTGAGCTACCTGGCTAGGATATTTCTATTTATTGTTAACCTCCCTCTGCTATAAAGGAAGCTTCATGAAGCCAGCGACCTTTGTCTGGTTTGTTACTGATCTCTCCCAAATGCCTAGAACAGTACCTAGCCTATATTAGGTGCTCAATAAACGTTTTTGAATGAATGACGTGGGGAGGGGGAGAATTCTAGCCAAGACAGATTCTCTCTGAGGCCAGGATCTTCACCGCATGCTGGAGGTGGATGATGAGAACGGCAGATCATGTCAGACCTTGTTGGCTAGGGTAAAGGGGTTGGATTTTGTTTTTAGATCAGGGCATCTACTGGAGGGTTTTGAGTAAACTTGAGACATGATTGGACTTACTTTTGAAAGCCCCCTCTGGCTGTGGGGATAGAACGGACTAAAAGGAATAAATGTGGTGCAGTCCTCTGAGAGAGAGAGAGAGAGAGAGAGTTGCGGGTGGGAAGGCGATGATGGGGACTTGGAGAGGTGACAGAGATGTGGCTGCAGAACAGCAAGAAGCATGTCATATCCATTTCTCTAGGCAGCCCAGGAGGCTGCTCACAGGCTCTGACATGTGAGCAGTCCAGGCCAGCTGCTGACAACATGCGCCTGGGTGGTCCCCAACTCCTCCCTTCGCTTCCTTTGTGTGCTTGTGGGCTTGGCAGGTGGAGAGGAGGCCTGCACTCCCTGCCTCCCCTGACCCAGAGAATAATCCCTTATATTCATGGGATTCTCTCTGTGCCCTCATTTCATCCTCCCACAGCCACTCGTAACACAGAAATCTAATTCCCATTGGGCGGATGAAGACATTGAGGCCCGGGAAGGGGATGGGACTTCCCAAGGTCATGAGCCAGATGGGGACGCCAGGTGGAGACCTGTCTCTCAACTCCCCATGCCTCAATTTCGTCAGGCAACAGATGGTCCCAAGGCTTGACTTGAAAATTCTTAAATGACCCGAAAGAGAATATAAGCCCAGAATATTCCAGGCCTCCCTGAGCTGGTCTTTGCCACTACCTTTAATACTAAATCCATTCCTTTTAAATTCCATGAATATATTCTTATCAAAAATGAAGAGACTAAATTACAGAGAAGACTTAAAGTTCCTTTTGACCTCCCCCCCCCCCGCCCCCCATCTCACTTTTCTCCGGAGTCCCAATTGGATGTGTCTTTTCAGAACTGTGATATTCATTTAAAGACATAGTTAGGAACCCAGAGAACAGATTTGGACTATTCTGTGTGGCAGGGTAGGACGGCAGAATGGAGGGCATGGCACACAAGTGTATCATTCTGCAGCCTGTTTGCTCTTGGATGTCTTTAATTGGTATGTTTGATCTGTCTCCTGTTTTCTGATAGCTGCAGAGTATTCTGTAGTATAAGCCCCATAGTTCATTTGTTTATCTAACTTTCCAAGTTAAATTTTACATTTATTTTTCATGCACTGAAATACAGAGGGTTAATTAATCCTACCTCTCAGTTCTTAGCATATGGTCATGAGTTAGTCTGCAAAGGCCCTCTCTTGTTTCTATTGTTTTCTCCTTCTCCCCACACCCCCACTCAAACCCTCTCTACTGTGTTTGACCTATGTTCTTTTTTAAAAATATATTTTATTGACTTTTTACAGAGAGGAAGGGAGAAGGAGAGAGAGCCAGAAACATCAATGAGAGAGAAAGATCAATCAGCTGCCTCCTGCACACCCCCCACTGGGGATGTGCCCGCAACCAAGGCACATGCCCCTGACCAGAATCGAACCTGGGACCCCTGAGTCCGCAGGCCGATGCTCCGTCCATTGAGCCAAACTGGTCAGGGCTGACCTATGTTCTTAAATATTTGAGATTTCTTTCGAAATGCATAGTAATTGTCTTATACGTTTGTATATTTTAAATTTTCTTATTGAGGTATAACACACAGAAGAGTTATACAAATCATAAGTGTACAGTTCATGAACTTTCAAAAACTGAACACACCCATGTAACTAACACTCGGATCAAGCAATAGAGCATCAGCAGCCCCTCAGGAGATTCCTCCAAGTCCTCCCAGCCACGACCCTGGGATAACCACTCACCTGATTTCTAACTCCATACATTGGCTTTGCTAGTTTTTGAACTTTATACGAAGGGAATCACACAGTGCGAGCTCATTTGTGCCTGATTCCTTTCGTTCACCATTTAGTTCATGAGATGTATCTCTATTGTTGTTTGTAGCGATAGATTGCTTACGCCATTGAATGACTACACTGCAATTAAACCTTTCTGCCCTTGGTGGACATGTGGTGGTTTCCAGCTAGGGCCTTACACACAGTGCAATATGAACAGTCATGTACGTGTCTTTGGAAACATACACCTATCTATACGTTTCTGTTGTGTGTATACTTAGGAATGGGATTGCTTGGTAAGTTCAGCTTTAGTAGCTGATACATACTGATAAACTGTGTATGTATTTTTAATCCGTGTAAATATGATTGTGCTGTTAAGTGGTGTTCATTTCCTACGTCGTTGTTTTCTGTTTGTTTGTGTGTTTGCTCATCCTGATGTTTCTTTGATTGATCCATGTGCTCTGTGCACCTTTAGTTCCTTGCTCCTGGCAGCTCTCAAGAACCCAGAAGTACTTTCCCCACATTTTGCTTATCCTATCCCTTGGCTGCGGATGCTTGAGCTCCTTTTCTCCCCATCAGCACACACAGTGCCACACTGCACACCCTGGTGTGCTATTCCCTTGTTAGAGGACATGCATATACTTGTTTTTCCTACATACCGCCACATTCCTCTCCAGAATGGCTGTACCCAGTTACACTTCTACCAGGGGTGCACATTCCCACCAACATTAGGTACTATCTGTCTTTCTATGGCTTGCCGTGCGGTGGTGGTTCGTGTCACAGTTACTGAACATTCTCTGGCAGATGGACATTTAAGTTGTTTTCCATCTTTCAGGATTAGGAGAAGTACTGCTGCAACAATCCCACAGAGACATGTCTCCTGGTTTTTGTCTATGAGTTCAACTTCTTCACCTCATCTTCCTCCTCTTGTCTTGAACCCTAGTTCCCAGACACACCCTGACTTCCCCACCTCTCTGCCTGTGCTCTGGCTGTGCCCTCTGTCTGGAGTTGCCTTAGCTTTCTGTCTCCACTTGTTGAGTGCTTACTCCTCCCTTATGGCCCCGCTTCATAAAAGACCCTCCCTACCTGGCCTGGCCCCCCAGGAAGGTCACTGTCTCAGATTTTCCAGAGGGAGTTTGGTCTTTTTTTTCTTCTGGCATCAATCACTTTACTTCTTTCAAATATATATATGGCTTTCTTATCACCCTGGGTGCCCATTGAGACCCAGGACCCTTAGAGAATGCCAAAAGAGAGGTCTGCTGAATGACTGAGTCAGGCCTTGACCTAAACATGCATTGAAGGAAACTGAGGGTCCTGTCTGTTTGTCTGTCTCTCTCTCTCTTCCCCTTTTTTGTCAGCCAGACCTTTCAGGAGTAATTCATTCCACTGAAAAGAGGGTAGAATATGGTATCAAGATTTCCTTTCTCTTGAGAGGGGGTGAGTGACTTGACCCATCTGTAAAATGGGTGTTGGCAATGTAGGAGAGACAACAGTGTCCCCATTGTACCTTTGAATTTTGAACCATGTGAATGTATTAACTATTCAATAAATAAATACAATCGTGCTTGTTTAAAGGACTTTCAGATTCTATAGGGAAGAAAGTGACATCAGAACAAAGAAGACATCCAGGATTATCGAATTGAAAGTGCCTTGGTGACTCTCTTATGTTACAAATGAGGAAACTGAAGCCCAGAGAGGCGAGATGACTTGCTCAAGGTCACATAAGCAGGTAATGGCAGGATCAGGACTAGCTGTTACCTGAATTATAGAACTGGGCCTTTTCATGTGGCAGCTGGCTTAGGATCACTACGCATCTATGTGCCAAGCTCTGCTGAGTGCTGAGGACACAGTGGTGAGCAATATAGGCATGACTGCTGCCTTAACAGATCCTATATTCTAGACAAGAAACCAATAAATACGTATTATAGCATCATGTAGTGGTAAGTGCTTTGGATAAAAAATAAGTAAGGCAGGTGAGGGGATAGAGTTTCAAAGGAAAATTATCAGGAACACCCATCTGAAGAGGCAACATTTTAGAGAAGAAGATGGAGCCTGTGAATACCTGGGGAACAGCAGGAACAAAAGTCAGGTGGGAAAGAGAAGGCTGCAGTGTTAAAGGAATAGCAAAGTACCAGTGACTGGATCAGAATGAGCAAGGGGAAGGCAGAGGAGGTGAGGGAAGAGAGGGAGAGAGACTGTAGACAGCACTGAGGATTTTGGCCCAAAGTGAGGTAGGAAGTAGCCAGAAGGTTCTGAACAGACATGGGACCTGGTCAAATTTCCTCTTTCAAAAAGGCCCCTCTGGCCCTGGCCAGTATGGCTCAGTTGGTTGGAGTGTTGTCCTGTGCACTAAAAGGTTGCTGGTTCAATTCCCAGTTAGGGCATACCTAGGTTGCTGGTTCGATCCCCGGTTGATATTTCTCTTTCACATTGATGGTGTTTTTTTTCCCTCTCTCTCCCTTTCCCTCTCTCTAAAATCAATAAAAACATATATATTTTTAAAAGGCCCCTCTGGGTAATGGTGGAGATGAAACATTAGGAAGAGAAAGAAGGGATGGTGCAGTCCAGTTATCCAGGAGAGAGGTGACAAAGCCATGGCCTGGGGTGGTATGATGCAACAAAGGGGTTGGATAAGACGGTCCCTTAGGGCCTTTCCAGCTCTGGCATTTTGTAATTTGGTGGATTCTCTCAGCACACACCTGGGAGGTGCAGCTAAGCCCCTGTTTTTCTTTTCTTGCAATTTCTCGGTTTCTTCTCTTGGATTCTGAGACTCAACAAAGCCTGATGATCTGAGGCCCAGAGTGGTGTCTCCTTCCCACCTGCCAACCCCACTCCTGTCCCCACCTCCCAGGGACAGATGGGTGGGCAGCAGGAGGCAGCTGGTCCTCGATGCCTGCAGGGCCTCGGGAGAGGAAATTATCTGAGAGTTCATAACCCCTCTCTGCCTTCCAGATCTTGAGTTAAAAGCCCCAAGTGTCACAGCCCCAAAGGATGAGGGTTGGAAGGTCCAGGAGAGGGGCCAGACAAGGCACAAAGCGCTTTTCTGCTTTTCTGTCTGCAGCTGCCCACTGGGGGCAGAGACCTGGGGTACTGAGAACTCCAGCCCTGAGAGCAGGAAGCCATTAGTACTGAGGCTGAAAACTGGTGGCCTTCAGGCCGTGGCTGACCCACTGACCTATTTACTTGGCCTGAAAAGTGTTTGAGAGAAAAAATGAAGCCAATCTTTAAAAATGAAGAGATTTTACAATACAATCCAGATGTCTGGCTTCTCTTGAATAATTAGAAAATTGGACCATACTGACTGCCTATTCCCATATGACAGCATTCATCAGTAGCTGAGTAGCAGCTGTCCCCATTATTATATTATTTTACTAATAAGTAAATACATTCACATGATTCCAAAAAAAAGTATAGATAGGCATATAATGAAGTCTCCCTCCCATCCTTGTGCCCAGTATTCCCTTCAGTAATCTTGTTTTCTTATTATTACACTTCCCAAGTTTCTGTATGCATGTACAAATACAGATTATGCAAATATAGATTATGCCCCCTTTTCACTCAGCTTTTGTAACTGGACAAACAATGGGTCCATGCCGCCTGTCACTACTCGAGCCAATGAAGCAGAGGCAGGGTTGAATCATATATGAGCATTTATTCCAATACTGCAGGCAGTATGAGAGAGCAGCAGGTCAGCCACAGAAATCTGCTCTGCACCCCACCATAAGCCAATTGCTTATATAGTAAAAGTATGGAGGAAAAGTAGGCAAAAGGGCAGTTTACAAATATGCAAAAGAGCTAGGGGTCTTCAAAGGGCTTAGTGATATGTAAGGGTTGGGGTTACATGGGAAAGTAGCCAAAAGGAGTGCCAGATGGACAGTTAACAGGTAAGCAGGCTGGAGGTCTGCAAAGGCCTGCAGGTATGCAAAAGGGCTAGGGATCTTCAAAGGGCTGGCATTCTGGTTTCTATAACAAATCTTTGTTAATCTTTCCATGATAATAGGCAGCTCCAAATGGGGAGGAAGGGCTGCATCTCTAGGTCAGCTCCAGCCAGAATGTACCTTTAACAGAATAAAACAATCACAGTTAACAGAGCATGATTAAAATTTCTTTAATTTTATATATACTAGCTGGTTCCCCAAATTCTATTGCTGCCCCCTTTCACTTTGTCTCCTAATCTCTCCCTTGCTTTTCCCCATGGAGGCCTCTCTGTATTAGGAGACAGAGAGCTTCATCACCTCCTTTACTGACACATGCTATTCCGTTGTCAGGAAGTCCATGACTTATGTAGCCAGCCCCCTACTGACGGCTATTTGGGTCATTACCAATATTTGCTGTTATAAACAATGCTGTGTCGATTATCTTGTGCATTGTTTGCTCAGGAACTAAAGGAATATCATTAGAAACTGGTCCAAGCTGAGGGTGCAGTAGGCATGGACTGAACTCTCAATTAATTGGGAAAATGTGATGAGGGCTGTTCCCTAGAATGACTCCCAATGAAGCCCAGAGACCATATACCTGGCGACCAAAGAAAGGCTCCCAGATTTGCTTCTGCCACTTGCTATATATGGGACTTCTCTCTGGGTCTCAGTGTCCCCACCTATAAAATGAGAGAGGAACTTGGGGAACTGGATGAGATCTCAAAGGGCCTGTCTAGTTTTGACAAGCTGTGGTCCACCTTCTTCCTCCACACCAGCCAGACTCAGCATCTTTTTAGCACTTGAATGAGCCTGGCCTCAGCCCCATTGCAGAGCCCTTGCCCAAGCTGTTCTTTCCCCTACCACCCCACCATCCCACCCCACCACTGGAACCCCATTCCTGTACTTCCTTATTGATCCTAATCTGAATCCCTGATCTCTTGTCTCAGCCACTGAGAACACACCAGTCCAAAATGCTCAGGGCAGAGTCCCCTCTACAGTACCACTGATAGTGGGTCACTTGGATACCCCATCAAATCCTTCCTCTGTGTCCCCACTTGCCTAAATTAGAGTTCTAGAATGCCTGCTCTGCTATTTCCTAACCAATGGCCTCAGGTAAGTGACAACACCTTCCTGAGTCACAATTGCCTCACTCAAAAAAGTGACTGGTTTGAATATAACATGTGGTCATATCAGTCAAGTTCTTAGTGCAGCTCCTGACACACAGAAGGGATTGTTAATTCTGTAAGTCACTGCCCTTGTCTGAAGCAGTTACCTTATTTATAAAATAGGGAGGAACAAAAAAAAAATTAAGGGAGGAACCTGGCTCAGTTGGTTGGGCACCCTCCCATGCACTGAGAGGACCTGTTTGATTCTTGGTCAGGGCATATGCCTAGGTTGGGCCCAATCCCCAGTGGGTGATGTGTAGGAGGCAACTAGTGGATGCCTCTCTCTCTCCCCCCCCTCTAAAAAGCAATTTAAAAAACCTTTAAGAAAAAAATGGGGAGGGGGGCACAATGTAACATTTACAACAATAAAGATTTTTTTTTCTTAAAAAAGAAATGGGGACAATAATGGAACCTATTTCTTTTTTTAAAATATATTTTTAATTGATTTCAGAGAGGAAGGGAGAGGGAGAGAAAGATAGAAACATCAATGTGAGGGAGAATCATTGATCTGCTGCCTCTTGCATGCCCCACACTGGGAATCTAGCCCGCAACCTGGGCATGTGCCCTTGACTGGAATTGAACCCAGGATCCTTCAGTCCACAGACCAAGGCTTTATTCTCTGAGCCAAACCAGCTAGGGCAGGACCTATTTCATAAGGATGATCATCATTCATTTATTCATCATTCATTCATTCAATCAATGATTTTTATAGAATATCTATTGAGTGCCAGGCATAGCATTCAATGTTCAGAGAATTATTGGTGAAGAAAATAGATGAATCCTTCTGGTGCAGCAGCCATTGAAAGCAGCAGCCATGGATCTGCACTACCCCATGGCCATGGGCCTCAACAAGGGCCTCAAGGTGAACAAGAATGTGAGCAAGCTGAGTCACAGCCACTGCCACTGCCACCACTGCAGCAGGCACCACCTCACCAAGCACCCCAAGTTTGTGCAGGACATGATTTGAGAGGTGTGCGGCTTTGCCCTGTATGAACGGCATGCCAGAAAAAGCCGGAGACACATGTCTGCACCAAGAAGAGAAAGGAGCTGAGTAATGTCCTGATGGTCAGAAGGACTGGACCGCCTCCCCTCTGTGAGTAAAAAAACCTTTTCTGAAAAAGAAAAAAGATGAATTGTCTCAACTCTCATGAAGCTCCTAGGCAATTCCAAACATAACTAAAATAAATTGCCAGTGTACTGATGTTAATAAGGAAAAGACTAATGTATCATGGAAGCTCATAACAGGAGCGTGTCAGGGAGACTTCTCTGAGGGATAGAGAGCAGAGTACAGCTGGATGGGAGATCCAGGAGGGCTTCCTGTGGGAAACATCACCCCATCTAATAATTAACATTATTTATCTTCACCACAGCCTTAGGAGGAAGGCACTAGCTACCCCCTGCCCTTCATTTTACTTTTTTTTTTTTTCTAAACTAAGAGAAATTGAGTGACTTTCCTAAGGTCATGGAGCCAGGAAGGGGAGAGTAGGTTTTGAACCTAGGTTTTCTGGCTTCAGAATCTCAGACATAACGTGTGTCTTGGACTGCCTGTTTGAATGGGTTGACCCTGAGATGTAGAGAGACATGGGATGTAGAGGAGCTCCCTCCTTGGGGTGGGGGTGGGGCAGAGGGGAGAACCTAATTCTGTCAGGCCCCATCCAGGACCTGTGAGAGGGCAGAGATCCATACAGAACTGGCCCAGGGCCATAAGGCAGTCTGGAGGCAGACCTTCCTTCTACCCAGAGCGCTGTGTACTCCATGAGTCTTCCTGCCTAGGATTGTAGGAGAGAAAGGGAAAAAAAGATATTGTTCCTACCTAAGTCACATTGGGATTCAGACTTTCCTTTAGCCCAACCCACAAAAACCCCCACTAGTCTACACATGTCCTGGGATAGAGACTGGCAGCTTTGACTCCAGCCTGGGAAACTCCCGTAATCCCCAATTTTTCCTCCTCCATTTTCAGCTTTGGGCAACAGCTGGCACTCCAACCTCCTGAGCATTGCCAGGACCAGATCAGTCCCTGGACATTAAAGGGATGCTGGGCTGCAGGACTGCAGATGGCTGCTCCTTCCTGACCCAAGGCAGCTGTCTCCCTTCATCTTCCCTTTTCTGCCACTCTGAAGCAGGGTGGTCTTCACACTTCCGCTCCTCCCCTCTTCCTTCCGCCCCTTCTCACTTACCAGTAAGTCTCCTCTCCCCTTGGAAGATAGAAAAACCTATCCTGGAGCCAGATTATGGGTTTGAATTTAGCTCTAGCTGTATGACTCCAAGCAAATGAATTAACTTCTCTGATTCAGTTTCTTCATCTGTAAAATGGGAAGGGAAGATGCAAATTACCTCACAAATTGTGAGGATGAGTTAGTAATTGTACAGTGCTTAGAACAGTCCTGAGCAAAGAGACTGCTGTATATGCGTGTTTGCATAATAAACCCTGGTATAGTCACTCTGGGACTTGGGGGCATCCAGGATGTCTGAAGGATCCTGCCCCCTCTCCTGGGTTACCATTATGTTTTCCATCTGGTCTCTCCCTTCCCAGGCTGCTTCGCTATGAGCACTTCTCTCCTCTGGCTGCAGGGTCTTCTTTCAAAATCCTGACTTGATCACATTACCCCTGCTCAAATTCTGCAGTGGTTCCCCATTGCTTCTTGGATAAAGCATATCTTCTGGCCCTTTAGGATCTCACCCCTCGGAACGCTCCAGCTCCAACTTTCTCAGCTTTCCACCTTCCTAGATCTGTGACTCAGACTTCCTTGAAAACATGTCCTCCAGTCTCAGGCCTTCAGGCCTTTGTACTAGCTCTTTCCTCCACCTAGTGTTCCCTCCCACCCCTTCCCTGCCCCTTGCTACCAGGGCTGTGGCCAGATGAAGGCCATTTCTGAGGAGGGAAAGGGGAGAGTGGGGAAGAGACAGCAACTCTCAGAGCTTCAGTTTTTTCAGCTTCAAAGACAATAGCAAAAGGAATCTCACAAGATAAAAGGCGGTGGAACAATATGTGAACCCTCTGGAAACTAGCAAGTGGCCTGTTAGCATGGAATGGTTGCTGAAGAATTACTGAGGTGCCCGCCTAAGCCGCCCCTTCCAAGTTCCTCGCCCCCCACGCTCCTCAGACCTAGGCCACCAGAGGTAAACACAGGAGATAAATGAAAAAGGAGCAGATGGAGAGGGGCGCGGTGAAGAAAAGAGAAAGGAAGGAAGTGGAGCAGGGTGAGGGGTGAGAGGCAGAGAGCATGTGGCTGGGGCCCCCCACCTCCCAGGAAGGAAGGAGAGGGTGACCTGGGACGCTCTCCCCCGTCCTCGTCTCCCTTCCCGAGGAGGAGGGTGCTCCCCATCCGGCCACAGGCCCGGCGGGTGGAGGAGGGGTGAGGGCGGCACCAAGGGTAATGAATAATTGAAGTAGAGGGAGGAGGAAGACGAGGAGAAGGAGGAAGAGGAGGAGGAGGGAGCCACCGGCTCAGGGTCCTCCCGACTCCGCACCCCACCCCCTCCGCCTCCCGGAAGTCGGTCCCCGCCTCCCACTCCGCCAACATGGCCGCGAAGTCTGATGGAGCGGCGGCCACGGCCAGCCTGGCGCCGGAGGGGGCGGCTGGGGGAGCCCGGGGCAGCGCGGGCGCGCGCGGGGAGGCGGCGGCCGCCGGGGGCCCCGAGGTTGCCGGGCCGGGGGGCTCGGGGCCGCGCTACGGGCTGCGGGACTGCTGCTGGGTGCTGTGCGCGCTGCTCGTGTTCTTCTCCGACGGCGCCACGGACCTGTGGCTGGCGGCCTCCTACTATCTGCAGGGTCAGCGGACCTACTTCGGCCTCACGTTGCTGTTTGTACTCCTGCCCTCGCTTGTGGTGCAGCTGCTCAGCTTCCGCTGGTTTGTCTACGACTACACGGAGCCCGCGGGGACCCTGGGACCCGCCGTCAGCACCAAGGACAGCGGCACCGGAGGGCTCTCCGTCAGCACTAAGGACAGCGCCACCGCCTTCCTGGCCAAAGAAGGCGGCTCCGAGCTGGGACCCCGGCCCGCGCCCTCCCCGGCCAGTGCCCACCGCCGCCGCTGCTGTCGCCTCTGCGTCTGGCTGCTGCAGACCCTCGTCCACCTCCTGCAGCTCGGCCAGGTCTGGAGGTAGGAGAAGCGCAGGTGGAGGGAGCTGATTCCGAGGAGTTTGGGTAGCGAGGGGCTGCCTCCCACCCCAGCTTTCCTCTGACCTCTCTAGGTACCCTCATGTCCTGACCTCCATCCCACCCCACCCTAATGTAGCTCTGATTTTTTTTCTCTGCCAGCTCCTCCCTGCCCTCTGCCCTCAAACTCTGACCAACCCCAGAGCCATCCTCTTATCTGGCCATTGAGGGAGGAGGGGATGGAGCAAGAAGAGAGAGGAAGGGCCCTGGACTAATGAACATGAGTGTGAAGCTTGGAACAGAGCTCCAGGGCTCCCTCCAGCCCTGACCCCACTCCTTTCTGCTTGAGTGCTGAGCCTGGGTTTAGGAAAGATCTCAGAAGCCCTCCTTTGCTCTCAAAGATTCTCAGTTCAGAATGGAAGTCCATTCTCAATCTCCCAGGAGAAACATGGAATTTGAGGTAGCTAAATGAATATCCCGCTCAAACTTTTTAGACTTTTGGGAAAGGGTATGCCAGACACAGCTGAGGAGCCATCTGGCTTCTGTTATTTAGGACTTCTCCAGCGTCCACCTCCTGCCCACACCTCAACAGGCCCAAGGGGATTTTGGATCTTGAATCTGAGATTAGATGGCCACTAGCTGTCCTGTAATCGCAGGGCATAAGACAAAACTGTGGCTTTGCACAAGCAGCCTACTTCCAGGCTTACTCTGCCAGGACTACGAGTGGCTGCTGAGATGAGATGAGTTAATTGGAGACGGGGGAATTCTGAACGGAGGGTTCTCCTTGAATCAGGATTGCTCCAGTAGCTTAGACTGTACTGTGCACTGAAAGAATTGAACTTGCTACTTATGTCATCTTAGACAAAACCCCTCTTCCTTCCAAGATTCAGTTTCTCACCTGTGAAATATGGGAGAATTCCCTCCTCCTCATCTCAATCTACCATCATAGTTTACTTACCTAATGGGTTGGTCATGTGAGAGATGGTCTGTGGGAAGGCCCTGCAAACTTCAATATGTTTTAGTAATATAATAGATTATTAGGATTATCACAATTGTGGGGAAAGCATGGAAAAAGTTAAAGTCACAGTAGCAATGTAGAGGGTGATTATTGCTGTTCTTATATTTATTCTGTCTGCTACTTGTTAACACATTCTGCCTAACTCAAGATTTAGTTCTTTGCTGAGGGTTGGAAACAGGACACCCAGGGCTTGTTCCAGCTGCTCACTTGCTGTGTCACCCATGTTGCATTGCCAAATCTCTCTCTGCCTTGGTTTCCCTCTCTATGCTTTGTCTGGATTGATGTGTATATTCCATTTAGCGGTCTTGGGAGAGAAGGAGGATGAAGTTGTATCCACACAAGTTGGTGTTGTTATTATTATTAGCTTGACACATAAAAATATTCATGTCTACATCCAGGAACTAATCTGCATTTATCATTCTGTGCCTGAGTGGACAGATGGTGAAAGATATTTTTAGATTCTGAAATGGTAACTTCCTATTCTTGGTGGCCAAATCCTCATCGCCCTTTCCTTCAGCCTAAAGTGGGCCAGCTGCCCCTCAACTGACTGACTACCTCGAACCCTCCTTCTCCCCTTGTTCAGAATCTACGTGCAAGAGACTGATACTTCCTTCTTGAACAAACTGCATATCTCTCAAATAGGGCAAAAAATGATCACGGAGTGTGGATGGGGGCCTCAGGGGCGTGGCTGGAGATAGCTGAGGGTCCATTGAGCTCCATGGTTTCTTCGGTGAAAGTACTAGCTATTTCCACTCTCCCCCATTCGTGAAGGGGGCTGGGATTGCAAACTAATGGCCATTGGAAGTGTTTGTTTGGCTTGAATAATATTTCAAAACTCTAGAAGTCCTAGCTTCTCTTAAAAAATAAAGATAAAAAGAAATCTAGCAGTGTCTGGCTTGTAACAATTTAGACAGAATATATGTGCTCCACTATGTCCAGCTCCATTCTCTTTTATCACATTTGGACCATTTCACATAAGCTTTAGGGGCACAGGAGCCTCATTTACAGTTCTATAACAGTTACTTTACTAAGCACTCACTTTGTGCCAAGCTTCCTGTTTGCCTTTTTACCAGTTTCATTTCCTACATCCCTCCTAAGAAAACTCTGATGTGGTTGTATTATCATTCCTACTTAACAGATGAGGGGAAAGAGGCTCAAAGAGGGTACACCCTTGCCCAAGGTCACACAGCTAAGGAGTAGGAGAGCTGGGACTCAAGACTCTGCCTTCAAAGCCTAAGTTCAATTTATCCACCTTGCAGTTCTGCCACTAATGTGTCCCCCACGCTCAAAGAATTATGAGTCTGAGATCCCAGGATTCTAGGATGATAGAAAGTCATGGCTTCTGCTGCACTGAGATAAGAATGTGAAAGAAGGGGGAGGTAAGGATGTGGGTAAGGTTGGGAGACAGTGTATATTGTGGGGAAAGTGGGGTGTTGGGGCAGTGGATCAGGATACCTATGTCTTCACCCAGGTTTGTAACTAGCTTGCTAGGTGTACTTGGGTGAGGCTCTTCCCACACCTGGGCCTCAGTTTCCCTGTATGTCAAATGAAAATATTAGATTTGATGACTTTAACAGCCTTCCTTTTCTGTAATTCTAACTATGGTCTAGCTAGCAGAGCTAAAACCTCTGGGCACCTGTCCCAAACCTTTGGTTTCTAAAATGGCTGAGGGTCTGGCTAAACGGAGGAAAATCCAGACAAGATATGGAGAAGCCAGCCAGGCTGGTATTCCTAGAAGTTAAGCAATGTTGGCACAGCATGTTTGCTTACCACATGAAGTGTTCCCACAGTGAACAGTTTCACTGTTCAGCAGGACTTGGTGCTGATGTTCTGAGTAGTGGGACCTGGAGTACTGAGGAAGGGTTGCGTGTCTGAGCCCTCTAGGATCAAAGCTGACTTCTCTGAGCCTCACTTTTTTTCAGGAGGTAACAGGGTCAGAGGGGTCAGGGTTAGGACTTTAATTGGCTTGACAGCCCTGTGTGGCTTAACTGCTCAGACGGTTGGGGTAGAGGGTAGGGAGGAATGAAAAAACAGGTTGGTGTCCACCAAAGGATCTGTGTGCTCTTCTCTTGGGGTTCAATCTGTATACAGCCAATGCTCTGAAACACCCTCCCTCTCCCCACTCAATGCAGTTATTCACCTCCTGATCTCATATCCCCAATTCTGAATACAATAATTTAAGTCATAAAGATATCTTTCAACTCCTCATGCTTGTACAATACGGGATGAAAAGCTTAAATACTTTGAGAGGCAGGAAACACAGACCTGTGTCTGTATGTGGATGTCAGTCAAGAGGACATTTGGGGATAAGCAGTGTCCTAGAGAAGGGGAAGCCACCACTTGGCTCCAGCTGAGGGTGCCATGAGAAATTGTGGACTAGGTATTGTCAAGTCGTGATTTATCAAGAGAAGTGGAAAATTGGGATTTTTGTGTGAATTCTTCCAATTTTCAATTACTAATTAATATTTTTTAAACATGTCAATCAAAGTTAACACATTTGTGGGGTTGTCTTCTTTATGACCTCTGGTCTAGCTCTACACAACTCATAAGGTCCTTTCGTATTCTATTTCCCAACAACCTTGCAAAACGGGTGTTGGTATTATTATTTTAAACACAAAATGGGGCTCTGAGGAGAGAGGTGAGGGGGAGGAACTCATGGACACCACGCACCCACTCTGTCCCAGGCGGCCCCGTGGGAGGCCCAGAAACAGGATCTCTTTTTCCTCTGAAACTGTCCCTCTGTTGGCAAATGACACACATTTACCAGGCAAAAAAGCGAGGCTCACAGAAGTCAAGTAACTTGTCCAAGGTCACCCACTTAGGAAATGGGAGAGAGGTGAGGTGCCAACCCAGTTTTGCTCAACTCCCAAGCCCAAGCTCTGTCCCTGGCACCACCATGCTGATTGCTGATTGCATAGGGGGCAGAGGGAGGAGGAGTCTCAGACCATTGGCTATGTACAGATTGAACTCCAAGAGCACACAGATCCTTTGGTGGGACATGAGCTGGCTGTGGGCTGGACACTAACCTGTGTTTTCATTCCTCCCTACCCTCCACCCCAACCGTCTGAGTGGTTAAGCCACTCAGGGCTGTTAAGCCAATTAAAGTCCTAACCCTGTCTCCTCTGACCCTATGGGCAGCAGAGCAGTAAGCCATGACTCCTGCTTTCCCTAATCTTGAATTCACTGGGCTTCAGCTTTGCCCAGATAAGCTTGGTTTGCAAAGCCAATTAGTGGGTGATGATCTGGCACTGTATTCCTTCTAGGCTGTCAGGATCTGGGGACCCCATAATGGGAAGGGAGGGAGGCAGACTGGGCTTTGAAGGCCCTCCCCCTGCTACCCCCTCTATGTCTAGGCCTGATCACTGCTCCCTCTGACTCTTGAAGAATCCTGCTTGGTGTGAAAATCAGGCCCTGTGTCTCTTCTTTGGGAAGCCAGAGTCTTGGAATAATGGTTAAGTACATGGACACTATCCCTAGCTGGTTTGGCTCAGTGGGTAGAGCATCAGATTCTGGTCAAGGGCACATACCTCAGCTGCAAGCACATCAGGGCGGGGGCGGGGGCAGGAGGCAACCAATTGATGTGTCTTTCACATCAATGTTTCTGTCTCTCCCCCTCCCTTCCACTCTCTAAAAATTAATGGAAAAATATCCTCCAATTGAGGATTAACAAAAAAAGAACATGGACTCTAATTCAAATGTCCTCAGTTGAAATCCTGATCCTATCACTTCCTATACGTGACCTTGACGAGCCATATAATCTCTGTGCCTGAGTTTGATCCCTTGTACCTAGATACCATAATGGTACACTTCTTGGATTGTTTTGTGGTTTAATGAGATGATGTGAGTCCAGGGTTTAGCAAAGGGCTGGCCCCATTGTTAAGTATTCAGAACCATTGGCAATGCTTAGTGCCATCAGCCTAGGCTTTGTTCCCTGCAGAAGGAGGTTTGTTCATTGAGCAGGTGGCCAGGGAGAGGGCAGGAAGGCGAGAGGGCCTTCAAGGCCCCTGAAGCCATAAGGACATGGCAGCTGTTCATTTGATCTGCAATCATTCATTCAGAAAATATTTATGGAGCACCTGCTGTATACCAGGCACTGCGTTAAATGTTGGAAATAGAGTAGTGAACAAGACAAAGTCCCCGCTCTCATGGACTCAATAGTCGAATGGGGGCAACAACAAATAAAATATAGTATGTACTAGAGGCCTGGAGCACGAAATTTGTGCATGGAGGGTGTCTCCCTCAGCCCAGCCTGCACCCTCTCCAATCTGGGACCCCCTACCGGGATCAGGCCTAAACAGGCAGTCGGACATCCCTCTCACAATCCAGGACTGCTGGCTCCCAACTGCTCGCCTGCCTGCCTGATTGATGCCTAACTGTCCTCCCCTGCAGGTCTGGTCACCTCTAACTGCCCTCCCCTGCAGGCCTGGTCCTCCCCCACTGCTCTCCCCTGCAGACCTGGGTCCCCCCACAACTGCCCTTCCCTGCAGGCCCAGTCGCCCCCAACTCCCCTCCTCTGCTGGCCTGGTCACCCCTAACTGCTTTCCCTTGCAGACTTGATCACCCCCAACTGCCTTCCCTTGCAAGCCTGGTTCCTCCTAACTGCCCTCCCCTGCTGGCCTGATCACGCACAACTGCCCTCCCTTGCAAACCTGGTCCCTTCCAACTGCCCTCCCCTGCTGGCCATCTTGTGGTGGCCATCTTGTGTTCACATGGGGGGAGCCATTTTTGACCACATGGGGGCAGCCATCGTGTGTGTTGAAGTGATGGTCAATTTGCATATTACTCTTTTATTAGATAGGATAGAGGCCTGGTGCACAGGTGGGGGGCAGCTGGTTTGCCCAGAAGGGTGTCCCGGATCAGGATGGGGGTTCCCTTGGGGCATGGGGCGGCCTGTGTGAGGGGCCCGTGGTGGTTTGCAGGCCCACCATGCGCCCCCCCCCCCCCAACCCCCCATATCTGGGATTTATTTCTCTTCTATAATGGAAACTTTGTAGCCTTGAGTGTAGGCCTGGGCTGGCCAGGGTGGCAGGGAAGCTTGGCTTCCTCCATCACCAGGGGCAAGTCAAGCCTCCTGCTCTCTCCAGCTCTGTGGCTGCCGCCATTTTTGTTGGGATTTATTTTTCTTCTATAATTGAAACTTTGTAGCCTTGAGTGAAGGCCTGGGCTGGCCAGGGCAGGTGGAAAGCTTGGTTTCCTCCATTGCTGCGGTAACCCAAGCCTCCTGCTCTCTCCATGGCCACAGCCATCTTGGTTGTGTTAATTTGCATACCTGCTCCTGATTGGCTGGTAGGCATGGCTTGTGGGTGTAGCAGAGGTGCGGTCAATTTGCATATTACTCTTTTATTAGATAGGATTATATTGCGGTGGGGGGGGGGTGCAAAAATAATAACTCTTCTCCCAACTTCTAAGTTCTTCTAGCTGGGTTAATAATCAAATTTAAGAGACAGACTAACAGGAGAAAATGTCCAAAGTTTATTACAGATGTACATGCAGGGTGATGGGGATGTGCCATGGGATTTGAGATCCAAAGATTCATTGGGCAGTTGAGGTTTAAAAGCCATTGTGAACAAAGAAGGGAGGCAGTGGCCTGGAATTTCAAAGGGAAAGCAGGTAATCCACAGGAAGACAGCAGGTGGTAAACAAATTCTTGCTGGGCCACCCAGAAACAATGGGACACAGAATCTAGTGAACAGATTTTTGTTTGGAGTCTCTCAGTCTGCAATACTTAATTCTTATGTGTTAGGTGGATTCCCTTCCTGAAACAAATTCTTCTATCTGAATTTCTGTAGGCAGGCAAGGAGGAGGGTCAAAGTTTCTTTTTGAGCCTTTTGTTTCTTAACCAGCTTAAAATTAATATCCAAAAAGGCATGTTTTGGAGTAACAAAACTTTGATCACCTTCACTATGCATAATATAGAATACTAGAGGCCCAGTGCATGAAAGTTGTACACTGGTAGGGTTCCTAGCATCTGCCTGGTGCCGGCTGGGTACTCCCTTCCTTCCCCTGGCTACCTGTTCCCCCCACCCCCACCCCTACCCCTGTTGCTGCCTTTGGGGCCCGATCGCCCCCACCAATCACCCCACCACTGCCCAGTTCCCAGGAGCTGAGGGAGCCAGGCAGCAGCACTGCCCCCCACCCCCGCCACTGATCGCCCTGCAATCAGAGTGGTGGGGCTATCAGCCCCCACCCGGCAACCAGTGGCTCACATCTGCCTTGGCCTGACACCGCCTACTCCACCATTCCACCCCAGTCCCACTCTCCTCGGGGTCCATCGGGGCCTGCAGCATCTCCACTGCTGCCCACTGCATCGCCAACACCTGCCATGTTCTGCGCTGCCCTCTGGTGGTCAGCACACATCATAGCAAATGGTAGAACTCTCAGCAGAACTCTCAGTTGAGGGGACAATTTGCATATTAGGCTTTTATTATATAGGACTAGTGTCTTAGTGCATGAAATTTGTGCACGGGACGGGGGGGGCGGGGGACGGTGTTCCTCAGCCCGGCCCGCACCCTCTCCAATCTGGGACATCCCTCTTGCAAACCAGGACTGCTGGCTCCTAACCGCTCACCTGCCTGCCTGCCTGATTGCCCCTAACCACTCTGCCTGCTGGCCTGCTTGCCCCCAACTGCCCTCCCAGCCGGCCTGCTCACCCCCAACTGCACCCCCTTGCTGGCCTGCTCACCCCCAACTACGCCCCCACCAGCCTGATCACCCACAACTGCTGTCCCATCCTAGCCTGATCACCCACAACTGCCCTCTCCTCTTGGCCCCTAACCGCCTCTACCTCAGCCTGGCCACCATGGCTTTGTCCAGAAGAATGTCCGGAAGGTCTCCTGGAAGGTCACCCAGCCTAATTAGTATATTACCCTTTTATTAGTATAGATGGAGGCCTGGTGCATGGGTGGGGGCCAGCTGGTTTGCCCTGAAGGGTGTCCCAGATCAGGGTGGGGGTTCCCTTGGGGGTTGGGGTGGCCTGGGCAAGGGGCCTGTGTTGGTTTGCAGGCTGGCCACCTCCCCCCCATTGGAGTGGGGGTCCCCACTGGAGATGGTGCCGGCCTGGGCAAGGGGCTGGGCAGTTTATAGGCCAGCCATGCCCCCATGGGGTGAGAGTCCCTGGTGGAGGGGCGTGGCCAGCCTGGGTGAGGACTGAGGGCTGTTTTCAGGCTGGCCATGCCCCCCAGCGGGGACCCTCACCCTGATGGTGGCATGGCCAGCCTGGGTGAGGGACTGAGGGCCATTTGCAGGCCCCTCTCTTGGCGGCTGGCCAGAGTGGGCAAAAAGCTTGGCTTCCTCCATTGCCAGGGGCAACCCAAGCCTCCCACCCACTCTGGCTGGCTCCATGGCTGCTGCCATCTTTGTCCCGCTAATTTGCATATTCACTCTTGATTGGCTGGTGGGTGTCAAGAGGTGATGATCAATTTACATATTTCTCTTTTATTAGTGTAGATAATAGATCAGCCCTGGCTGGGTAGCTCATTTGGTTAGAGCATCATCCTAATAAGCCAAGGTTTCAGGTTCGGTCCCCAGTCAGGGCACATGTAAGAATTAACCAAAGAACGCATAAGTAAGTGAAACAACAAATCTCTCTCTCTTTCCTTCCCTCTCTCTCTAAAATCAATTAAAAATTTTAATATAACGGATCAGATATCAGTAAGTATTATGGAAAAAGTGAAACAGGTAGGAAGCTACAGAGGCCCGGAAAGAAGGTGTGGTTCTTTGAGATAAGGTGGTCAGGGCAGGCCTCTGGGAGGTAGTGGCATGTGGGCAAAGGGCTGGATGAGGTGAGGGCTCGCTGTGTGATGGTCTTGGGAAGAGTGTTCCAGGCAAGGGGAAAGGGAAGATTGAGGAGAAGACCCGTGTGGCAGAAGCAGAGAGTAGGGGACATTATGGTGGACAGGTTGGCTTGGTTAGATCACAAGGCCTCAGAGGCCACAGGGAGGACTTGGGCTTTCATTCTGCATGAAGCAGGAGTCCAAGAGGATGTGAACAGGGGAGGAATAGGGGCTTGACTTGTGTTTACAATGTGCACTCTGGCCGCTGGATGGAAAATAGATTGGAGGGTGGCCAGGGTAAGTCATACGAGGAGGCTTCTCGATGATCCAGGTGAGAGAACCTGGGGCTGGACCAGGGTAGTAGCAATGGGGGTGGAGGTTTGTTTCAGACAGAGTGGACATGATATCTTTCCTTCTCTGGTCAATTTCCCTATTGGAACCAGATAGTTAATGGTTAAGAACCCCGTTCTGGAACCAGCCACACTATGTCACCACTTTCTGTGATTTTGGGCAAATGGCAAGATGTGTGTGCCTTGATTTTCTCATCTGTGAAACAGACATCCTAATAATACCTATCATGTGGCTTGGGGGAGTAGTAAATTAAATAATGTTTATATAGTGTTTACACCAGTGCCTCGAATACAGAAGTGCTCAAATCTCATTAGCCATTACCATTTGTATTATTATTTATAAAATGGGACAAGGGTTGGATTCCATACTGGTTTCCAAATGTATTTCATGGCCCTCTCACCAGCATTTCAACCTGAGTGTCTCTGAGTTCCTCTTTTTGTTTTGTCAGTTACCCGTCTAAGATTGTGTTCAGACCCACTGCTGAAACATGTTTACAACCCGCTGCACTCGGTGACTTCCCAGACCCTCCCTGCTCTCACTTTACAGGCTTCTTCCTGTCCGGCCTCACCACTCACCTCCTGGGAGACACCTCTAGGGCTCCACCCCACCACCCTCCTCTCCTTTCCCTGCCCATCTACAGCAACAGGCCATTAGAGCTGCTCCTAACAGACACGGTGGCGGCAGTTGGGCCCATCATCCCGTCCCATTTGATCTATAAAGACCACACGGAAGCCTTGGGGGGAGGAGGGAGGGCTGCCAGGAAATGGCTTTGAACACAGAGCTAGGGTGAAGGTCCCTAGGGAGAGGAAGGAGGATGTGTTTGGATCTACTATGGTCTCTCCATTCACTGCCCTGCCTTTGTTACAAGGGCCTCATAATTCCTCTCCTGGGAAATTTTATCTGCCTCCGGTTCCCCCCTTAACCCACCCCATCCCATCTCCACGGGTAGCCAGAATGATAGCTCGAAAGTTTAGGTCTGACCTTGCCACTCTGAAGCCAGAGGACTGGCACTGGCTCCCCTCTGCCCCTCAAGCCAGTCCAAATGCTTTAGCCTGGCATCAGGCCCTTTGCCTCCTGCTCCTGAGTCTCCTTACTGCTCTAGCCCCCTCCCCCTGCAATACGCCACACACTCGTTCCCTCATCACATCTCTGCGCTCACTCGGACTGCAGTCCTTCCTCCAGCAACACCCTTTCCCCTTCTCCTCCCAGTGAAATTCTGCACATCCTTCAAGGCCAAGCTCAAAGCCACCTCTTCTGAGAAGCTTTCCCTGAACAAACCCACATGTGCCACCCTCCGCCCCTCAAACCCCACCTCCCACTCCCTTAATCAGAACCAAGTTGTTGTTTTTACCTAAAGTGGAAATTGCTTAGTTGTTTTGTTTGTTTATAAAAGAGCTGTGCACTTTTTGTTGAAACCTCAGGCAGCACAGAAAAGAGCTAAAGAAGACTCCCCTCCGCTCATTATCTCTGGGGATGGAGAGGTGAGGTTAAGGGAGATTTCCACTTGCTAATTAGATCTTGTATAGCTTGAAGATTTTACTCGGGTTTTTAATTAACTAAGAAATACATGCATACATTCACCTGTTATTAAAAAGTCAGATATTACTGAAAATTCTAGCTACCATTTATAGAGACTTAGGTGAGATCATTATTCTTCACAATAATCCTGGCGTGTAGGGTAGTGTGTTGAGGAAGGATAAGGACTGTGGAGCCCAAACTTTGGCTCTGCTACTTATGAGCTGTGTGACCATGAACAAGTCACTTAACCTCTCTAGGCCTCAGTTTCCTCATCTGTGAAATGGGATAATAACATCCCTATACAAATGGCTATTGTGAAGGTTTGTTGAATGAATATATGGAACACGCATTGCACATCTGTAATATGGGCCGATACTGCTAGCTCACACTAGTTGAGTTAGTGGAAACTGAGATACAGAGAGGTTAACAGCCTCCTAGTTAATAAATAGCAAAGTTCAGGTTTGAACGGTACAGTCCAGCTCCCAAGGCCACATGTATAACCACCAAGAGATACTGCCTTCTACTAGTTATGTGTATTAATCATGCATGTATTGCTTTGGGAAGAGGAAAAAAATCAGAAAAAAAATCAGTTCTAAAATTTTATTTCAATATGAAGTACCCACTGTTAACATTCTGGCTTCTTCCTCTCAGACTTCCCCCCAGGCACAATTACTCATTTCTCCTCAGCCTCACCGTTCTGTTCATGTTCTGTTGTGATCATCTGCCCACCTGCCTTGTTTTCCTATCAGATTACAAGACCCTGGGGGGTTGAGGCCTTGTCCTTTCTTCTCTCATGGTGACTGGCCCAGAGTGGACCCTCTGTTGCTGTTGGTGACAAGATCCATAGCAGGTTCTTAGAACTTGGAGCCTGTTGAAGCAGGCTTTGCATCTGTGCTGATGTAGGGGGTGCTAAGGCAGTGTGGGAGCCCTTTACCTTTGTGGACATGGCACTGAAGTTTGCGAGGCCTACATCTGCAGCCTTCCAAACGATCATGGACAAATGCAGGTCAAGGGCAACACATTTGTACTTGTATACAATGTAATGGGAACAACCCTGGGCTGAGTTTCCAGGAGGATGCAGGTGTGGCTCACTTAAGAGATGGAGGAAATAAAATTGCTTGTGTGCAGTAGGTGCTGAATAAATGTTCATGTGAACTGAATGGAATCTTTAAAATCAAAATCTTGAGCAAGACACACTTCATTGCCTGGAGTTCAGTTACCCCATCTGTAAAGTCCAGCTGGGGCCTTGAGAATGCTGCATGAGTTTTCCCAGGACTCAGACAAGAGAGCAGAGTAGCTGAGGGCTGGGGCACTGGTGCAGCCTCTGGCTCCATTACTTCCTAGCTGTGTGACCCTGGGCGAGTCACTTCACCAGCCAGAGCTCTAGCCTCGTCTATGAAATAGGGATAATGACAGTATCCACGTCTTAAGGTTCTTGTAAAGATATCGGGAGATAATATAAATACACGGGGCTTGTCACATACTATATGCTCAGAAAATGTTAACTACTCTTACTATTATTATTGGCCCAAGTTGCAGCACATCCTACTTGCTTAGGAACAAGGTAGGGGGTGGGAGATGGGAATCGGGGCTCCTAATGCCCATTAACTCTCCTCCACTGACCTCCACCCCCCTCTCAAGGAAGGAGACTTTTTCTGAGCTCCAGAGATGGTGTGAGGACAGATAACAACCCAAGGTTAAAGGGAGGCAGAATTTGAATAGAAGCAAGAACACCCTGACAATCAAGCTGCCCAGAAACGGCAGGCTGTTCCCAAGGGCGGGACCTCCACATCACAGATGTGGGCAGACAGATGTGGCTGACTTTGGCAGGGAAGCTGTAGCAGGTCTCCCAGGTGGGACTGGAGGATAAACTACATGATCTCTAAAGCCCCTTACAGAGGAGACTCTGTGGATCTAATGTGGGGGCTTTATGATGCCTGAAGGCCAAGCCACACGTGGCACATCAGTAGCCACTGGGAAAATCCAGCCTGCAGATGTGTTTGGCCCACACAGGACCTTTCCCCGCTACCGAAACTGTTGAAATGATTAATGCGACTATTTATTATGGAAAAATTTTAAATATATAGAAGTAGAGAGGACCTTTTACTTCCCATGTTATGTTGAAGTACATCTCAGACATCATATCATTGCATCCATAAATATTTCAGACAGACTTTTGAAAAATATAACTAATATTGTTATCACACCTAAAAAAGGAATAATTATTTCTTACAAATTCATATGGTATTTTTAAAATTAGTTACCAACATTTCCAAATTGGGATGGTGTTTTTGCATAAATATCCTAATTTCCAGCTATTCTTGGAAAATTAAAACTCTAGCCACACTGGGCTCAGATTCTCCCAGGGCAGTAATCAGCTGGAGCTGAGGGGCAGCTGCCTTTTTATACAGGGCACCCCTCCATCATTCTCCAGTCCCTCATAATGATATCAGCATGGCCCCTTTATCATCTAGGATCTCACACCCAGTCCAGGGACAGATAGAAGTGACGCTTTCTCCCTGCCCTGGGAGTGGCGCTTTCTCCCAGCCCAAAGCCACCAGGAGAGTGGAATCGAATTCCCTCTCCCCCAGCTAGCCCATGACATCCCAGCTCTACACCAGATGGCAGGAAAAGAAAGAAGGGGGTGGGGGAGGGGGCGGGGAGAGACAAAGAGTCTTGATCTAGAGTATGGGGTCCTGGATTTTAGTCTCTGCTCTGTACCCATTTCACAGATAGGGAAAGTGAGGCCAGAGAAGGGAGGAGATCTGGCTGCAGTAACACAGTGAAAGACATAAGAGGTGAGAATCTGGTCCCAAAGTTTTTGCTGGAAAGGAACGGCCTGCTTAGCTGTTCAGCAAAAAGAGGACACTGGCTGGTTGCTGCTGGCAGTGGGTGGGACAGGAAAGGGTCTCAGCTTTTCAGCCGAGGCTAAAATTAGTGGCAGGGAAATATTTGGCTTCATCCCAGCAAAAAAAGAGGTGCTATGACTCTATAGGGGGCTGCTAAGGAGGAGGAAAACGGCCCAGCTCCCAGCACCACACGAAATGGGATCCGAATGTGTAAAATCACTTTCTCTGCTGGCATTTATGACTCATTTGGCTGCCAACCCCAAGAAGGTCCTATTTTGAATCCATGCAGGAGTGCTCAGCATCCAGGGGTGGGCACATAGGGAGGGGGCCTCAGCGCCATTCCCCACAAGAGCTTCTGGGCCACATTGCAGGTGATGTAGTGTATGCCTGGGGGCCCAGTGTTTCCCACAAGCAGCATCTGAGTCCCCAGGGCCTGGCCCTGTGGCGAAATGGGGGGGTTGGCAAGCCTAATTTAAGATGCAGCTCTGATGTTCTGGCTGTTAACTCTGGGCAAGTCACTTCTCCAAATGCTTGCTAAATGTCTCTGGAGTCCATCGCTTTGCCTTCCATCGCCATTCTCACCTCAGCTGGTAACTGGTCTTCCACCTTCCACCCCTGCCTCCCTCCACTCTGTTCCCCACAGCCAAGTACTCTCTCTAAAACGCAGAAATGCTATCTAATCCCGTCTCCCCAACACTCTTAAGATAAAGACCAAATGCTTCACCATGGCCACCTCATCTCTTGCTTTCTTACTTTCTTCTCTGAGTGACAGCCATTTGACCACTTATTGCTTCTTGCCAACTCAGGACCTTTGCCCATGTTGTTCCTCTGCCAGAAACTTCCTTCCCTCCTGCCTTCACCTGGTTAACTCCTGTGCCTGCTTCAGATCATGGCTCACTAGCCACCTCCTCCAGAAAGCCTTCCCTGACTGCTACGCCCTTCCCAAGCGGGGCCAGGCCCTTCTCCAGCAGCACTGCTTGCTCAGTGGGGGAGTGTGGAACCCTGTTTACAGCATGTCTGGAACCCATAGATTATGTTTGTTGTTCCATATTTATATGATGATTTAATTAATGTCCAAGTCCCCCACAGACAGTACCAGATAGTCTGGGTCTGTCTTTTGTTGTTGTTAATCCTCACCTGAGGATATTTTTCCCATTAAGAGAGAGTGGATGGAAAGGAGGGAGAGAGACAGACAGACACATAGACGGATATCGATTGGTTGACCCCTGCACGCTCCCAGCCCAGCCTGGGAGCAAGTCCACAATCCAGGTACATGCCCTTGACTGGGAATTGAACCCAAGACCCTTCGGTGCGCAGGCTGACACTCTAACCACTGAGCACACCAGCCAGGGCTGTCTGGGTCTGTCTTGTTCATCATTGTGTCCCCAGCATTTCAGCACAGTACCTGGTGCATTGTAGGTACTCAGAAATGTTGGGTGAATAATTGTCAAATGAACCTCCTCTTTTCTGTGACTCAGTTTCCTCATCTGGAAAATGGGGATCATGCCCACAAAACCTCAGGACTACAGTGAGAATGTTAGCAAAGTGCACACAGTAGGTCTTTGATAAGTGGCAGCTATTTTCAGAGGGAAGACAAAGACCTCAAAGAAGACCCTGCCCTGTGAACTTGCCTCAAAGGGAATTCTCTGTCCCTCTCTCTCCTCTGGACAGAGTCAATGAGCACCAGGGAAAGCCAGCCTAGGAGTGGGCCTCATCTCTACCAAAAACTAGAAGGCCTCCTTTTCCTGCTGGGGCCTCTAAGTCAGAAAACTCCTTAAGGCCTCCCATTGGTCAAGTGCATGGCACTGGGCTGAACATTTTATATATATCTCCACTTTGATTTCATAGCTACTTCAGAAGGTGGGCATTGAGCCAAGGGGTTCAGAGAGGGAAGCAACTTGTCCAAGACCACACAGATAGTAAGTGATGGAGCCAGAACCTGAACCTGGGTTTCCCTGACTCCTGAGCCTGAGTTATTTCCCTCTGCATTTGACTGCCTTTACCTGGGGAGCTTACATAGCATGTACACACTCTTCATTCATTCATTCATTCATTCATTCAGGAAACAAAATATATTGAGCATTAACTATGTGCCTGGCACTAGGGACACAGCAGAAAACAGGAGAGCCATGGTCCCCACACCATTGGAGAGACGATAAATATGTAAGCAAGTAAATTAGACCATTTCAGGTTGTGGTATGTGTTAAGAAAACAGGATAACATGACAAAGTGGCCAGAGAAGTGAGTAGAGTGCTTTGGAAAGGGATCTGGGAGGGCCCCTCTGAGGAGATGACCCAGCTGAGGTGGAAAGAATGAGGATCTGCCAGAGATTGGTGGAGCCCTATCCAAGCCGAGGACCTGAGGCTGGGATGAGTTTGGGGTGTTCAGGAAGCAGCAAGGCCAGTGTAGCTAGAGAGGTGCATGGTGGGGAGGGCAGAAGGAGAGAGGTCCTAGAGGTGGACAGAGCTAGGTTGCACTGGACCTCAAAGGTCATGGTAAGAATTTTATTCTAGAGTAGTGGGCAGTGGCATGACCTGATCTAAGATTTTACAGCATCCCTCAAGCTGCTGTGTGAAAAGGAAGCTCTAAGAGGGATGGGAGGAAGGACACTTACCAGGGCAGAGGGAGACTGCTTGACGTTGGCTGACTTGGATCAGAGTGGAGAGAAGTACCTGGGTTCAGGACACAGATGTTGGGACTTACTGTTATAAGAATGGGATGGGTGGGGAGATGGGTCTGATAAAAATTCCTTGGGGAAGGCAAGAATCAGGTTACCTGGGCCCATTTTATAGAGGAGAACTGAGGCCTACCGAGCAGTTGGACTTTTCCAGAAAGTCCAATGATGAAAAAATATATAATAATAATAATAATAATAATAATAATTCAATGAAGGACTTGAGCCTGGCTCTCCTACTATTGTGACCCCTCCCACGTAATCCCAAGCAGAGCTTTGAGGTCCGGCTCTGTCTACCGTGGGTCCTCCTGGGCAGTGGTACCTCTATGAGACTGAAGCACCCTCTCTGGGGCAGGGGCCCATGAGAGCCACCTCAAAGATTTGCTGTGAAGAATGGACAATATGGACCTAGCCAGTTTGGCTCAGTGGATAGAGCATCGGCCTGTGGACTGAAGGGTCCCAGGTTTGATTCTGGTCAAGGGCACATGCCTGGGTTGTGGGCTCGATCCCCAGTAGGGGGCGTGCAGGAGGCAGCCAATCAGTGATTCTTTCTCATCACTGATGTTTCTATCTCTCACTTCCTCTCTAAAATCATAAAAAAAATTTTTAAAAGAATGGACACTATGTATAAAAAGGCTTAGCATAGCCTGTCATGCAGTTGGCGCTCAGTAAATATGAGTTATTAGCATGATTATTAACACCTGCACACTGTCCCCCTATAGGCCTACAGAACCGTAATGGGCTTGGTGTGTGGGGTCCTGCTCCTTCCCATCAGCCCTGCTTTCCCAGCCCCACCCTGCTCCTCTCCAGAGCTCTGCAGGCCTGGCCCACGGTGGAGACCAGGAGCTAGCCAAGGCAGAGAGGGGGTTGGGTGGGGGGTTCCTGGATGGAGCAGGAGCGGGGGCGCTGCTGGAAGCTGCTGTGTTTTTGGCCCAGAGTGTGAGGGGGAGTGGAGAGGGGGAAAACACACTCAGAAACACAGAGACCAACAGATGGAGGAGCTGAGGATGTGAGAGACGTAGACAGACAGAGAGAGACCCAGAGTCGGGGGAAGGGGGGCAGGCAGGGGAGGACAGCCGGAAAACTGGCAGTCTCCCTGAGCAATGAGCTGAGCAACACACCAGCAGATGGACCAAGCAGCCAAGAGACTGACAGACAGCAGACCAACAGGCACACCCAGTATCCAAGAGGACAGACAGGCTCTCCTGACATCCAAGCGACAGGCAGATGGATGATCCCGGTCTCTAAGAGGGGACAGACCGGCTGACACATGAAGCCAGGTCAGATGACTAACAAATAGACGTAGTATCTAAGGTACAGCCTGGGGAGCTGACTCAGGGTCCCAGGGTGAGACTGACTGACAGACAAATAGATTGACTGACAATAGCAGAGGAACAGATAAATAAATAGGCCGACCCTGCATTCAAGGGACAGACACAACAGGCTGATCTAAGCACAGACAGAAGAGACAATGGCCCAGGACCATAGGGCAGACAAAGGGACAGGTCCAGCTGAGACACAGGTCTGATGTTTGCATGGGAACTGAGGCCCTGGCCAGAAACCCTGACCTAGTACCAGAGACTTGGGGCAACCCAGGAACAAAGAGCCAGAGAAAGAATGACCCAGATGTGGCACTCAGAAGCTTCCTGGCTTCTCAATGTGTGGCTCCCTCATCCTTTCCCATTAGAGAGGAGCTCCCCAACCCTAGGGGATGCTGGGAGGTTCCTGAAAAATGAGCTCTGTCCATTTCTTGACCCTGCTGCCTGCTCACGGAGGCAATGGGGCCCAGAAGGGACAGCTTTCTGGAGCCTGAGTGGAGGGACTTCACATCCTAACTGCTGGCTTCTCTCCTCTCCAGACTTGGTTTTATTTGCTCCTCCCACCCCACCTCTTCAACAATACCCACTATCTGTTTTTCCATTTTCCTCCTGGACACAAGGCTGGGAGTTGGCAAATTAGATCCAAAATAGACCTCTGAGCACCTCTGTTTCCTTGCCTGGAAAATGCGGGGGGTGGTAGAAGCAGTCTGTTAGGCTCTGGCTCACACTGGCCTCAGGCAGTGTAAGGCTGGAGCTGTCAGCATTGGCGAGGCCCAACCAGGCTGAGGAGTGCCAGGGAAAGCTTCCTGAAGGAGAAAGGACAGAAATAAGTCAGCTGGGTGTCCTGGCTCAGTGTAAGCTCAGGCAAGGAAGCCCCAGGGCCTCCAAGGTCAGGAGAGAGAAGAATGCAAACACTCACATTTATTCATTCAACAAATATCTATTGAGTGCCTACTGGATGTTCTAATGCTGGGGAAACCGTGGTGACCAAAACAAAGAAAGTCCCTGACCTAACAGAGCCATGGTGGTAAAATAGAAAATAAATGTGTGAGTTAATAAATAAGGTTGTGTCATAGTGTACGTTAAGAAAATAAGAGCGGGCAATGTGATAGACCAGAGTGATTTGGTGAGAGCAGAGGGGCTGACATGGGAGGGTGACCTCTGAGAATAGGCCACCACAGGGTGTGTGGAAGGTGTGTTCCAGGTAGAGCAAGTAGCAAGTGCAAAGGCCCTGAGTCAGGAACACGTTGGCTGGGTTTGAGCACGCCTGGGGTGTCTGGAAGGCTGAGAACAAATGACAGTGGTGTGAGAAGAGAGAGAAATAGGCAGGGCCAGATGGTTTAAGGCCTGCAAACCAAGCGAGGAGCTTGGATTTTGTTCCAAGTGTGATGGGTGGCCCTTGAAAGGTTTTGAGAAGGGGAATGAGACATAATCTGCCAGATTTTCAAAATACCCTGCTGGTTGCCATGGGGCTGTAGGGAGCCCACCGAGAAGGCCAAAGTGACGGTGGCCTGGACCAGGGTGGTGGCAGTTGAGAGAATGGATGGAAGGACTGGGGATGTGTTTTGGGGGAAGAGCAGATACATCCCCCCAAGGCTGGGTTCCTTTCCCTGAGATGGAGCATCCTTCTCTGGGTGGCATCAGTCCCATTTGTGGTGAAGATTAATCTCTCCCAACTTCCTTTCAAGTAGAATAGGCTTCCTGGGGAAGGTTTTAAGAGCGGCTGGGCTGCTCGATGAAGGAGGAGCCAGAGGCCTCCACCTAGCTGGCATCCCTCCCCCTTATGTGCACATCCTCTGCAGTTTCCAAGTGCTCACAAGGATGAAAACAAGGCTCAGAGAGGCAGAGACTACCCGAGACCACAGAGCATCTAGGGCAGGGCTGGGCAGCAAACCCACAAACTCAGCGTATTGCCATCTTGCCGTTCTCATTCTCACCGTGGGAGCTGTGATGTAGGCAAGGAGGGTGAGTGCTGACCCCTTTTTAGAGAAAGTGAAACTGACGTTCAGGGGAATTAGGACGCATGTCCTGCGCAGGGCTGTTTTAAGACCTTTGTGGGCCCCACATCTATGAAGCATATTAAAATGCAGCTATATCAAACACCAAGTGCGAATTACATACAACCAGATAAAAGCCAAATTGCAGTTGACTGGCTGATATCATGTTCTGTTTTGCAGACATTTAATTAAACATTTATTAATTTTGACTCTTTTTTCCCTGTGTTTTAGAGCCAATCTCACCCTCCCCCCGCCCCCTCGCCAGGCCTCAAACATTTTCCTAGGCCCAGAAAAGCCTTGCAGGCCCTTGGCAGTGAGCATGTAGTGGGGCTGGCAGGAACAGCCACAGATCTTGGTTCTGTTGCCAAAGCAGGCAGAGTATTGCTGAACCTAGGCCCTTTCATCCCCCGACTGTGACATGATCTTTCTACACTCCCTGCTGACCCCCTGTTTTGGGGTCTCAGAGGCCTTCTTTCTTCCCCTACCCCTTCCCTGATCTGGCCCACTGTGGTCCTGGGCTGAGGGAGCCCTTTGTCTGTGGTTAGCTGGGGGTGTGGGGTGTTGGGAGGTGGCAGGAGTGGGCGGGGAGGGGGGCAGGCAGCCTGTCAGGTGGTGATGGATGCTGGCTGGGCTGGGGCCTCCCTCATGCTGACCAGGGCCAGGAAACAGATGGTCTTCCAGCCTGAGAGAAACTTCCAGGGTGTCGCCCTCCCCCAACTCCCCAGGCCCCTTCATGTTGGACCAGCTGGTCTCTCCTTCCTGTTCAAAGCCAGAGCCACGGGAATGGGGAAGGGAACGGGGTCAGGAGGAGATGGGGGCTGAGAAAGGTGGTTTGTGTTCTGGGTCCTCAGAAGCTCTGGGGGCCAACTTGGTCTCTCCCCTAGGACCCCCACACACACCTCTGGCCATCTCCAGTTCTGTTCTCTGCCCCTCCTTTGTGCCCTGCCTTAGCAAGGCCCTGTCATTTCAGGCCTGGACCAAACCCCAGCCCCTCCTGGCTTTCCTCCAAACCAGCCTCCAGAGCAAGCTTTCTAAGCCACTGAGCTCATCACATCACCCCTGATTCTGGGATAGAATTCAAATTTAGACTAAAATATGAACTCTTCAGTCCAGAATTTGATGCCCTTCACAGTTCTAGTTTTCTTATGTCCCTGTCCATAAACACCCTCCTTCCTGACAAACCACTGGCCAGTCCCCTAAAAGGCCATATTCTCTCATGCCTCGATGCCTTTGTTCAACTGATTATTCCACCTAGAATGCCCTTCCATTGCCCTCGCCGGTTTGGCTCAGTGGATAGAACATCAGCCTGCAGACTGAAGGGTCCTGGGTTCGATTCCTGTCAAAGACATATGCCTGGGTTGCCAGCTCCATCCCCAGTAGGGGGCATGCAGGAGGCAGCCTATCAATAATTCTCTCATCTTTGATGTTTCTTTCTCTCCCTCCCTCTCTGAAATCAATAAAAGTGTATTTTAAAAAACAGAATGCCCTTCCACCTGCTGTGTGCCTTAAAACACCTGCCCATGCTTTAAAACTGAGGGCAACGATTTCTTCCTCCAGGAAGTCTTCCCTGACCCCCTTTCACCCCCCAGCCAGAGTTACCCATCTCTTCTGGGTTCCACAGCATCTTAGAGCATCTATTTCAGCTCTTACCATGTCTCTCCCAGGGGAGTGAGCGACACTTAAAGGCTCAGGACATGGCACATAGCAAGTGGTCATATTACACTTGCTATGTGAATGAGTGATTCTGGCTGCAGGGATCCTTATGTGAGGGGGTAGGTAGAGGCCAGAGAATGAAAGATACAGGGAGACGAATGTCTGCTCATCAAAGAAACACAATCCGTCTGGAGCTGCTCAGAAGCAGAAGGCCCGCCTCAGGAAATAGGGACTCCCTACCATGAAAGTGTATGAGCAGCGAGTGTGAAGCACGGGGCCAAGAACTGCTAAAGGAATTTCAGCATTGGGTGGGAGCGTTAGACTGAAGGATCAGGGAGGGGAAGGAGAGCCCTAATTGGGATGTTTCCTGCCACATTTTCAGGGGAGAGTTTGGATCCGAGAACATTAGCTCTGAAAGGATCTCCAGAGTCATCAAACCCATCCCTACTGGAGAAACTGAGGCCCAGAGAGGGCCCACCATTGCTAAGACCAGGATACTCACGGGGGAAGCTCCGGGTCTATCAGTGGATCCCATTTTCAGGGAGCACTATGGTTCCTCCCGTGGGTTGGCTGTGCACAGTTGAATGCTGTTGGCCTCTAAACAACATTCTGAAAATGCCAGCACTCCATTTCTGGGAAATCTCTGGTTCCCCAATTTCTGATGGAGGCAATAGGGTCACTGACTATGCTGAGCTTTTCCCCCTGGTTTCTGGGGAGATCACTTCTAAAGGAGTCCTCTCTGGTTTCAGCAAAGGGCATGGATCAGAGAATTTGGAGGTTGGGGGGCCAGTGTCTACGGTTTCAACAACCAGGGGTGGAGCTGCTGGGCAAGGCACCTGGACGGAGAGGAGAAATCAGATCCAGAAATCTGTGTGGACAGGTCCCTTATCACCCGGTGGGCACTGCAGTTCATAGTTGCAAATGGTCTCATCCATGTAACCCGCACAGGCAGGGCTCTGAGAGGGCCTTCTTGCTCGAGATGACACAACAAAGTGAGGAATTGATCTCAGGACTTTGGGATTTTCTCCATGCCCCCTACTGGGTTACCAGAGTTCCATTCCATTAAACAGACTTTCAGTCATTCACACACTCATTCATTTATGCATTCAGGCAACACACAGATTGAGCATCTCCGTGCTAAGAATTGGAGATACAGCAGTTAGCAAGCCGACCTAATCATTCTCACAGAGATCACAGTGTGGGGGCGGTGGATGCACAAGCAGACAGTTAAACCCACTGTGAAAAGTGCTAGGTTGGAGGAAAGCCTGGGAGAGGCCCCTACTCCAAGTGGAGAGTGGTCAGTGGAGGATTCCTGGAAGAAATCATGTTTATAAGCTGAGCCTTGGGGAAAAAGGAAGAGTTATCCCGGTGGGGGCTGGAGTGGGGGTGTTACCAGGCAGAGGAAACAGCAGTTGCAAAAGCCCAGTGTGAGGAGGAGGATTGTGAGCTGGAATCTGTGGCCTGTGTAGAGTAGCTGGAGGCATAAAGTTTGTTGGGAGAAGTGACGTGAGAAGAAGCAGCAAAGTCTCAAATGCCAGAGGATCTCTAAGCAGCCTCCCCGCGCCCTGTGGGGAGAACTGGGCACTCAGAGGTGGGCTTGGGAACACGCCAGAAAGCTGCTGGTGGCCACAGAACTGGGGGGTGGCACCAGGAACTGATCCTGAGTAGGCAAACTCTTACTGGCATGCAGGGAGAGACCCAGTTGCTTAATGGTTAGAAGGTGAGCCCTGAGGCCAGGCTGCCTGGGTGTGAATGCTGGTTCCACTGCTTCCCAGCTGTGTGACCTTGGGCCAATGACATATCTCTCTGGGTCTCAGTTTTCTCATCTATAAAATGGGGGTAATAACAGGGCTGCTGTAAGCTCAGGGCACTGTAGGGATTCAGGAACCCGGTGAAGAAAGCAGGTCCCAGTGTGCCAGAGCAGTAATGATGAGAATGCTGTACTAAGCCTTTTCTTTGTGTCACTGCTTTAAGCTGAAGAGCCCATCAGGAGCTCCCCAACCACAGCCCCAGGAGGGGGTCCTTTCAAAATGCCCGTTTTACATTTGTGGTGATAGGCTCAGTGTGGCAAGGGTCGGGTTCGGAGTGGGCGCCTCAGCACCGCGTCCCTCCGGCAGGTACCTGCGCACCATGTACCTGGGGCTGCAGAGCCGCTGGCGCGGGGAGCGGCTCCGGCGCCACTTCTACTGGCGGATGCTGTTCGAGAGCGCGGACGTGAGCATGCTGCGCCTGCTGGAGACCTTCCTGCGCAGCGCGCCGCAGCTCGTGCTGCAGCTCAGCCTCCTGGTGCACCGCGGCGGCCGCCCGGACCTGCTGCCCGGTGAGCCCCGCCCCCTCGGCCCTCCCGCTCCGGGCTCTGGGGATGCCCTGCGTCCCTGCCCCACCCCCAACCCGGGCTCACTCCTCTTCAGTATTCAGTATTCTGACTGCCCCACGTGTCAGCTCTTCCTGCTTCAGGCCCCCTCCCCACTCACTGTCAAGGTTTTGCAGGCTTAGCCCTTCTACTCTCACCCTGCTCCAGGCCTGTGAAGACCTCCATGTCCCCTCCCATAGCCCACTTACCCTCGGCGTTAGAGACCTGGCCCCTCACCTCCTCTCAAGCCCTCTGGGTGGTCCCCCAGTCAGCCCCTCCTCCCTTCCTCATTGTCAGGGCAGACCAGACCCATTGCTGCCAAGTCCAAAGAGGCCCTTGACCCCCTCACCACACCTCAGGCCCTTCCCGCCCCCTTCATTCTCCAAACTGTCCTGATCCCAGCGTGCACCTCCCTGGGAGCCCCTGACTCGCAGACCTACCCAATCACCCGTTTCCAGAGAGCCTATCCATCCACCCTCTCACTGCTCTTCAGCCCCCTGGGAACCCGTGCAGGCCTAGTTCTGGTCCTATGCACCCAACTCCTCCTTGCCCCTTCCCTAACTCCAACAGACCAGAACCCCTTCCATGTCAGAAAAAAGCCACAGCCCCTCTCCCTAGAGCTCCCCATGCTCCTCCCACCAGGACTCTGCCCAGCCCACCCTTAATGTCCTGAAAGACTATCACTGCCTCTCAGGCCCCCTGGACATTCCTTGCTGGGGATACTGGGCCCCCATCCAAACTCTTGCCATGGTAGATTTTCTTTCCGTCCCCTCAGCTGTGCTCAGCTTGGATATCCCTCTTCACACCTTAGTTGCAGCCTGGTGACCTATAGCTTCTAATAGTCCTCTCCTGGCTTCTCCATGTCCTAATTGTGACACCCCCTCCCAACTCTGTACCTCCTTTTCCATTCCCAGAGCCCTAGACTCTAATTTCCCACCTTCTCACCAAGCCCCCGAACCCTAACAGTCTGATACTAGAGACCTAGACCTAAACCTTATGGAGACCCAAATCACCCACCTTCCCTCTCCCTTTATGCTCCCACCCTGAAGAAGTACCCAACTCGATCCATCCCCCCTCCCCACCATCACTCTTGAAGACACCCACTAAGACCCTCCTCCCACACCCTGCCTGATTTATAGACCCTTCCCTCACACCTCCTCAGAACCCAGCTCCTGACCCTGAACCCTCCCCTCTACCCAACCCCAACCCAGACCCACCCCTAACCCAGCCCACCCCACCCCCACCCTGTCTCCACAGCCCTCTCCACCTCTGCCTCGCTCGTGTCCCTGGCCTGGACTCTGGCCTCCTACCAGAAGGTGCTGCGGGACTCACGAGATGACAAGCGGCCACTGTCCTACAAAGGTGCCGTGGCCCAGGTGCTCTGGCACCTGTTCACCATCGCAGCCCGCAGCCTGGCCTTTGCTCTCTTTGCCAGCGTCTACAAGCTCTACTTCGGCATCTTCGTCGTGGCCCACTGGTGCATCATGACCTTCTGGGTCATCCAAGGCGAGACGGACTTCTGCATGTCCAAGTGGGAAGAGATCATCTACAACATGGTAGTGGGCATCATCTACATCTTCTGCTGGTTCAATGTCAAGGAGGGCCGCAGTCGCCGCCGCATGACCCTCTACTACTGCATCGTCCTATTGGAGAACGCAGCCCTCACTGGCTTCTGGTACTCAAGCCGCAACTTCTCCACTGACTTCCACTCGCTCATCCTGGTCTGCGTGGTGGCCTCCAGCTTTGCGCTGGGCATATTCTTCATGTGTGTCTACTACTGCCTCCTGCACCCCAATGGGCCCATGCTGGGTCCCCAGGCGCCTGGCTGCATCTGCCCGGAGGCCCCAGAGCCCTGTGGCCCACCAGCTGATGCCGTCACAAGTCCCCCGAGGTCCCTGCCGAGGACTACAGGCACTGAGCGAGATGGGGTCTCAGTGGGGGGTGAGCGTGCAGGGACCCCCACACCACCTGTCTTCCAGGTGCGGCCTGGCTTGCCTCCCACACCAGTGGCCCGCACCTTGCGGACAGAGGGGCCTGTCATTCGGATTGACCTGCCTCGTAAGAAGTACCCCGCGTGGGATGCTCATTTTATTGACCGCCGGCTCCGGAAGACCATCCTGGCGCTGGAGTACTCCTCACCCGTCACACCCCGGTTGCAGTACCGGAGCACGGGGACCGCCCAGGAGCTGCTGGAGTATGAGACCACAGTGTAGGCCACAGTTTCTTCCCCTAAAAAGGGATGGGCTTGGCTGACCTCACATCGACCACAGTGTTGAGCCTGGAATTTCAGGGCCACCAGGCTAAGGGCAAGTGGATCTGTTGGTCCAAGGGTAGAGTGGCTCCACCATTGGGTTCTTTCAGGGGAGGGGGCAGCCTTGTGGAGGCCCCAGCCCTAGGCCCTGTTTTCAGCCCTGTGGCCCATTTTCTAACACGCCCTTCGAACCAGGGCCCAAGGGAGTAACTGGTGCTACACTCCTCATGAGCTGCCCCGCTTTCGTGAAGGCCTCCATACCACCTCTGGTGCTGGGAGCTTCACACCCTCTCCCCTGCCTGGAGTTGCCCACATGTCACCCCTGGTGGACTTGTCAGAGAAAGGGCACTGTCTGAGGTCCATGACTGAGGCCCTGTGCTCCTGAGGGGGTGCTGGGGAATAAGGAGGCTATGGAAGATGTGGGGTGAGGTGGGAGAGTCTGGTGGACAAGGTGGGTACAGTTCCTGTGGGGTCCAAGGTTTGAAGCTTGGGCCAGAGAGGATTTAAGGGAGGAAGTTGGGGGGGGGGGGGTGTTGAGGGTGGGAGGTAGACAGTGCTAGAGCTGGAGGGGCAGACGAACCCTGAGACATCTGAGGGGTTCAAGCTAGCTAAAACGCCAAGGGTAACAGATCCAGAGCACTGAGAATGCTCCCCAAGTAAACTCCTCCAGAGACCCCTGTGTCATGGGCTGTGTTATGGTTGAGGTTCAGACACATCAAGTGAAATGCGCTTCCTGGAGCCTTTCTTTGTTCTAGATGAGCGTCTAAAACATTCCTTGTAGAAAAAGGTTTTGAATGCAACAGATGAAATGTCTAGGAAGATATTCTGTCTGGCTTCAATCATAGATGAGGTTCTAGCACATTTAGCAGAGGAACGTTCTAGAGAGACACTCTTAGTTCTGGATTGAGTTCTAGAACACTTAGCTGATCAACTGTCCTCGGGAGTCACTGATCTGGATTCTGTGGGAAGGGTGAGTGCGCTGGAGCCCTGCTGCTGTGCTCTGGGGAAATCTAGCTCCTGCCATGGTGGTGGAGGAGGGGCCTCGGGAACCCCATGTGAGTGGGATATTGTAGGAATAGATACTCCAGTTCTAGACTTCCGGGGTTCATAGGAGTTCTGTGCTCCTGTCCACCTTGGTTCATAGCCATCTTCCTAGGACACGGTCCTCGGGAACCCCTGGTACATTTCAACTACCAGCTGGTTTCCAGCCAGAAAAAATGAGCTCCAGGGACTTGACATAAATCTTGGCTCTCAGCCTCCCTGCAGAAGTGGCTCTCTTGGGTGGCAGCTGGAAAACTGCTTTGTTTTGCCCAATCCTTGAGACTTGTGGTCTATTCCCATGTCCCAAATATCCCATGGTGCCCATGAAACCATTCATCCTGGGCCACTCTTCTCCACCTGGGACAGCCAGTCCTAGGGTGGGGAGTGTAGGAGTAGGCAGTCTGTGGGGTGAGGGGACAAAGCTTCTAGGCAGAGCTTGGAACCCCCGACCATGTCCCCACTCCCCCATGCAAACTAAGGTGTGTTCACTGCAAGGACACAGCGGGTGATGTTCAGGCAAGATGCAGGCCTGGGCTGGGTGGGAGGTGGACTATGAGAATCCTAGACTATGCAAATTAGAGGAGCACTTAACCCTCTCTGGTTCAGCCTCCCTGGGGTTACAGATGGGAAACTGAGGCCCAGAGTGGCAGCTAGTCTCACAAGGTCCCAGACTCCTGCTGTTCCATCAGATAGTGATGGGTGATAGTGAGTTTGCTGAGGATGAAGGGAGAGGGCCACACTCAGGGTGCAGGGTGACCCCAAAGGCAGAGAGGACAGGACCACCCACATAAACACACACATATAAGCACACATCAAACTTGTGACACAAGTCACCTCACCCCCTGGCACACCAGCCAAGATGGTGTGTGCATTCCTCCCAACACATGAAGAATGCTCTTCCCTCTTTCTTCTCCGTCCCTAATCCCTGAGAAAGCTGAGGAATCAGGCCTCAAGGTGATAGGTGGTGGGGGAAACCTGTGGCTGACCCAGCCTTCCTCTGGTTCATTCACCCATCCTCTTGATCTGCCCAAACCAATCTTTGGAGACCGCATTTCACGACCAGTTACACACACGTCGGAGCCCTTTGTGAGGTGGGCGCATTGAGGATGTGGACCCAGATCCTCTTGACTATTTCTCCAGGGCTGACCATGCCAGTTTTCACCCCATCTTGTTTCACTTAAACTTTCCCTGGCTTGCAGCTTCCCTAAAAAATAAGTGTTATCAACCCATCTTACAGAGGAGGAAACTGAGGCTCAGAGATGTGACATGCGGTCACCCTTGGCAAGTTATTTTACTCCCCAGTGTCCTAGAATGGCTCATCTGGCATCCATTCTCCAGCATCCTAAAAGGAAAAGTTAAAAAATAACCTCTCTAGGAGCTGGGAGTCCTTCCGGCTCCATGAGAGACCCAGAGAAGAGGGATATCCTCAGCTGACAGTGCTGAGGCAAGGCTAGAGGCTCTCAGGGAAGCCTTGGCCACAGTTTTGGACCTTACTCCATCCCCACCCACTCATCTCAATCCCACAAACCTTCCCTCTGAACCTCTGCCTGCAAGACATCTGACCAGCAGAAATGGCCCTCAGAGAGGGCTGCGGGCACCTCCTCCTGCTTCTCACCTCAGGAAAAACCTTAGCCCCTTAAGGACTCCCCCACCCTCACCCCCAGGAACTCAAGACCCCATCCCTCCAGGCCTGAGGTCCCTCTCCACCAGCCTGTCCTCCACTTTATCTGGTCCTTGCCAGTCCTCTGTTCCAGAGCGTCTCAGTGGAGAAGGGCACCATCCCATTCCAGTTGTTTTGTTTTTGTTTCTGTGACAATCTACCTCAACCAGTCTCTTCCCCACCAGAATTGGATCCCCTGAGCCCCTGACTCTTGCTCCCCATTTCCTGCCCCCCACCCCAGCCTAGCTGTTCAGTCCTCTCCCAGAAACCCTACAGGGTCCTTACAGTGAGAGCACGTTCCAGAACCACAGCCCAGTGGAGTCCTCATGATGAGCCATCTGCCCTCCACATCCACTGTACTGGTAAAGGAGAAATGGAGGTCCAGAGAGGGCTGGGGACTTGCCCAATATCACACAGGAAGTCAATGGCAGAGTAAGGCTTTTCCTGGAGCTGAGACAAAACTGGGTCTGTCTTTTTCCCCCCCCCCCCCCAGAGAGGAAGGGAGAGGAGAGATAAAAAAATACATGTTGAGAGAGAATCATCCATCAGCTGCCTCCTGCACGCCCCTAGTGGGGATTGAGCCCGAAACCCAGCATGTGCCCTTGACCAGAAATCGAACATGGGACCCTTCAGGCTGCAGGCCGACACTCTATCCACTGACCCAAACCAGCTAGGGCAGGTCTGTCTGAATTTCTCCAGGAATAGAAGAGAACAGGATGCTCTGGGTAGCCAATATGCCAGGCCCTGCCCTGCCCTCAGTATCTTCATCCCCAAGAGACCAGGTCCCCATGTCCAGGATAGACTTCTGTCTCCTGGTTTTCTTGAATTGACCCCTCAGGCTACTACTGACTGTGCTCCCCAAACCTCTCCAGGCACCACACACTCTTCATCATACCTCCGTGCGCTGAAGTGCCATGTGCCTTTTAATTGCCGTCCCAGTCAAATGGCACAGGCCCCCACCCCTCCATGCAAGGGACTCCCAACAACAAAGTCTCTTTTGGACCCTCCTCTCATCTGCCTCACCCCAAAAACCTGCCTTTCCCCTAGCCAGCCCCCTGCTAAACTTGTGTCCCACAGGAGTGTGTCACCCATGAGAACTGGAGAAAGCAGAGAGTAGGGAAGGCAAGGCTGGGAAATGTCTGGATCTCAGGGTGAATTTCAAGGGACAGTGTATCCAAGGAAGATCTTGCCTGACAGCCCCAAAGTTCTGGAGGTCCCTTCCGTGGAGCTCACCTGGGCTTGGAGTGGACAGAAGCCTCAGACAGTGGGGAGAAGGTTTTCGGGAGTTGCAAATTCAAATGCCTTCAGGTAATGAAAATGATAACGTGGTGGTGCTAGACCATAGGGAGTGGTGAGGACTCTGGCAAACAGGAGAGTGCATACCCTGCCTATAGGTACTAAAATTCAAATATTTGAAAAATCCTGTGCTGGCCAAACTAAACACTCATATTTGGGCCATGGGTCACCAGTTTGAAATCTCTGGTTCCAAAATGAGAACATTCTGGGGAGCCCTACAGCTCCTGGATACCCTCTGGGGAAGTTAAGGACAGAGACCCTGGCTTCCTCTGAGACTTTTCTAGTCTAACCCTCAACTTTCACCACCTGGCCACCTAAGAGTTGGCCCCACTGATGAGGGGAGGGAGGTCAGGGCATCCCAGGGTCCCTGAGTTAGGAATCACCATCTGCTAAGGGTTAGAGACCCCAGTGCCTGATGAAGTTAGTTTGGGATCTTCTCTAGTTTGGGGGGCCCTGGTTAGGAAGAACCTGCATTGGGTGGGAGGAGAGTCCAGGTTCAGGATGAGTACTGAAAGCCAGAACCCAACTGCCCCATCCAGTGCTGGCCCTTGCCACCCTTTGACACCTGTCTCCCTCGCAGGTAAAGCTGGAGATTGGGCCTGCAGGGAGAGGAGCTATCCATCTCCATATTGATGTGCTTTGCAATTTTTCAATGAAAGGGACTGGTGCCAAGCCATGTGGGCAGCAGTGGGGATGGGGCCTGAGTACCCCCTTCCCAACCAGAAGGGCTTTTGAGACCCTGGTGCTGGCAGGAAAAGGAGTGGTATGTGGCATTCTGTTTGGGGAGGAGCTAGGACATTCCCAGGTTCTTGGATGCTTCAGGTTGAGGCAAGGGGAGGAAGAGCAAGAAATTGTGGAAGTGGGAGGGAAGACTCTGTCTGGGATGGCCTGGTTCCTGGAAGCAGAAAACTCCCCAGGAAGAGAGGGGTAGTTCCCTCCTGCCTGGCCAGCTCCACCCTTTCCTTCTCACTGCAAGCAGGGGCTGCCTTCTCCCCAGCTATCCTGGCCTTTATTCTATGCACAATCATTGTAAGGGCACCCCCAGGCCAGGCCGAAGGGGTGAGGACCTAGGGCACCTGCAGTAATCCCAGAGTGGAGGGTAGCCTGAGGCACAAGGGGGTAAGAAAGGCACCAGATGGGACAAGGATATTTTTCTATCTCCCTCTCACCAAATCCCAGAATCCATCTCCATTGGGCTAAACTACCAAACTTGGAGGGGCCTCATACACAAAGCCCCCCAACCCCTTTGTTCCCCAAACCAGTCAGAAATAGCTGGAAAGGACCCAGCGATTCCCAGAGCCCCCTGTTATTATTTTCACCCCTGAGGATCCTAGAGTTTGGGAGATTCTTCTCCTAAACAAGCCTCAATTCTTGAAGAATAATTGATTTTCTCATATTCAATTAACTCAAGCTGAGCTTCTGATTGCAAATAAATGCTACCAAGACCTCAAGGTAGCTTCCTAGGGCCTGGGGCTTGAGGGTTGGGGCATATCTGTGTTGTATCACAGTGTTTACACAATTCTCAAGAGCACTAGTGGGCCTGCATTCCTGCTCCCCACCCCACCCCCCACCCCCAGGGGTTAGGACCCCAAGGTGAGAATCAGCGTTTTAATCACCCAGCATCCTGATTTACTGAAAGGATAAGCCCAGAGAAGCAGCCAGCCCAAGGCCACACAGTGAGTTGGTGGCAGGCTGGGTTTTTCAGGGTGCAAGGAGCACTCCCAGCACTGACCCCTCCTCTCCAACCCAGCCCCCCACTCCAGGAACCACTAGCCATGCCTGAGGGGCTGATTTCCCTCCCTCAGCACAATTCTGGGTGATTCTCGCCTCCCAAATTGGCCCCCACCCCTGTCCATTTATGTCTCCTATTCCTGTCCGACCTCCTGGTATTTACTACATCTGTGCCATCCTCAGTCCTCCACTCCCGCTCACCCCTCTGCGCTTCCCCGGGGAGGGGGAGAGGCCCCAAGCTGGGGCTTCTGTACTGAGACTCTTTTGTATACCACAAACTTTTTGTATATTTTTAATTTTGCTGCGACATGAGATATTAAAAGTCATTTCAGTACGTGCTGTCTGTGTCCTATTGTTTTGGCTGTTCTGGGTAAGAGGAAGGAAATGGGGGAGGCGGGACGGGAGGAAGGACACCCTCTACCACAAACACAATTGGCTGGGAGGGTTAGGCTGTTACACAAAGCTCCCTTCATTGGACAGATCCTCCATCCGTCAACCAGAACGGAGGGGGTGAGCAAAGGTTTTAGGAATTGGCTCCAAATGCTTCATTTTACAGATAAAGGGGGAAAAGAGATGCGGTGGGGGCCGACTTGCCAGAGGTCAGAGAATGAGTCCATGACAAACTCAGGACGCAGACTGAAGTTTCTAACCTCCCAAAACAAATATTTATTGAGTACCTACTACACACCAGGCACTCTACTCTTTTAGGCACAGTCAATTGATCTCTCTCTCTCTCCCACTCTCTCTCTCTCTCTCCCACCCCCTCTCTCTCTCTCTCTGAAAAGGGCAAAGGACATATCTTCAGGTGAGGATTACAAAAATTAAAAGGAGGGGTTGTGGTCTCCCCTGGCTCTGTTTACCCTTCCACTGGTGAGACTGCAGCTGTGTGGAGAGCCGCCTTGAAGCTGAGAGCAACCCCCTAGATCAGGGGAGCAAGCTAGGAAGCCCCCGGGCCCTGCACACCAGGGGCTCCCACACTGTCACCTGAGGCTCCCACACCGTCACCTGGGGCTCCCACACCGAACCGGCCACTTTTATGATGGAAGAGATAAGCTTCCACCCGGTCTAGGCCACTGCTCTTTAGGTCTCTGTTACAGCCACAATATACTCTGGCTGATCTATCTGGTCCTTAGGTCCCTGAGAGAGGTCTTTTGAAGGATCTCTGGGAAAGGTTTTCCTTCACGATAGAAACACACAAGAAGGGGAAACCCTGGCAGGATCGTGATGGATGTATTACTCCTAAAGCCGCAACAGCCATCTTGCCAGCTGTATGAGTTTTCTAGAGCTGCCAAAACAAACGACCCCACACTGGGGGGCTTAAACAACAGAAATTCATTTCCTCATAATTCTGGAGGCTAGAAATCCCAGGCCAAAAGGCCGGCAGGATCGGTTTCTTCAGAGACCTCTCGCCTTGGCTTGCGGATGGCTGCCTTTTCGCAGTCCTCACACGGTCTTTCCTCTGTGTGCGCACACCCCTGGTGTCTGTCTGTGTGTACAAATTTCCTCTTCTTGTCGGAGCACCAGTCAGATTAGGTTAGAGCCCATTCTATGGCCTCATTTTAACTTATCTCCAAAAACAGTTACATTCTGAGGTACTGGGTGTTAGTGCTTCAACATATACATTTTGGGAGACACAATTCAGCCCATAAGCCCAGCAAAGTAGAAATATAAGGAACTTGCTGCCATTTTGAGCTGGTCAGTTAATCAGCCCTGAAATCACTTACCATTGAACTTCCTGCCTTAAGAGATTGTCCTTCTTGCCTAAGCCACCTTTGGTAGAGTAGTCTGTTCGTTGCCATCAAAAGCATCACAAGTCAGGCACTGTGTGTTTGTTCAAGCTGTTCCCTCTGCCCAGAGTGACCTTCCTTCCATATGCCTTCAAGGCTTGGCTTGGTGAACGGCTCCTGACTCTGCCTTCCCCCAAGTAGTCGCTTGCCTTATATCAGAGTTCTTTACCTGTGTGTGTCTCTCTCTAACCAGGTCAGGGTCAGCATATGCACTGAACACCAGCTGCCACATTCCCCCCTCCTGCCCCACGGCAAGCATTGATAATCAATCCCCTTTTCACGCTGGGAGTAGATCTGGTGTTTATAATCCTCTACACACACAGAGCTCCAGGCAGCCCCTGCCAATCAACTGGAGGTGGCTCAAAAGTGGCGAATTCTATTTGCCACAACTGCTGAGTCTTTGAGAGCAAGGACTTTGTTTTATTCATCTCCTTTATGATTCACAAGCTAATTTTAATAATAAATGTTACCATTGTGTGCTTCTGTTTCCATTTAATCCCTGCAGCTGCCTTCTGAGGCAAGCACCAGCATTATCCTGCTGTTGTCACATGAGGACTCTGAGCTCCCAGAGATGAACTAACTACCTGTTCAAGGTCATAAACATTTGAACCCAGGTCCACCTGTCTCTACCTACATTCAGTGACATTTTCTAAGCACTAGATCTGTTTATGGTGCGGGGAGGGAGCCACTGCAGGGAATACACAGATAGCTTGAGGGGCCACTGCAGGAAATACACAGATAGCTTGAGAGGCCACTGCAGGGAATACACAGATAGCTTGCTGTTTCTAGTGGCACTCAGAGCACTTCTTGTCCTATCTGAGATTCCCAGCAGTTCAGTGATGTTTGGAGTTAGTTCAGAAATAACGGAAGTCCTAATTTTACAGAGAAAGGAAAAGGTTTGCAAAAGACAGCCATGGGGGTGCCAGAGCAAGAAATCACCTTTCACTCCCTGCTGCTGCTGGAGTTCAAGGCTTACTCCAGGGGTTACATGGGAGTTTTGATGTCAGGAGCAGTCAGGAATTGGTAGAGTAGTCTGGCCTCTTCCTGTTGGCAGGCAGGCTAATGGAGATCTTTCTTCCTGCCACTAGGAGATGACTGGCAGGATGTAGGGGAGCAGGAGGGTGTGGCTGTGTGAGCTTGCACTAAGCAGTCTGGGCCGATCCCTCTCCCTGGAAAAGGGGAGGGAGGTAAGAGGGAAGGCTGGTAGCTGGCAGTCTCCTGTTGCCCTCACACCTAGAGGCAGCGGGAGCTCTGACCCTCATTCCAACAGGCACTGACCTGGCACACCCGTGCTTTCAGAAAATCTTCCGAAACAATCCTGGGCATTGTTTGGCGCCTACACTTCACAATCTCCAACTGCTTCCTCCATCCAGGGCCTGATATCTTTCTTGTCACACCTCTGACTGCAGGGCAGGGCTTTGGTTTCTTGTTCCCATTGGAAAGACCAGAAGCCGAGGCCCAGAGAGGTTCCAATAAGCAACCTGCCTTGGATCCTACAGCAACTCAAGTGCAGAGCTTGGGTCTCCAGAACCCAAGTGTCATGGCAAGAGGAGGATGGGTCAATCAGAACCTTTCCAACTGCCGTGGGTGCGGCATGCAGAGGGGATAGGCCCTAGAGGTAAGTGCCTAGGCTTCAGATCCAGACCAGGTCCCCCTCTTATCCACTGTGACTTCCTCGGCCAGCCTCTGCAGTTGGGCCTTTTTTTTTTTTTAACACAAGTTTATATAAGAGGTATAATAATGTAACCCAATGTTGTGAGGAATAAGTGAGATGAAATACAGAGTGCTCAGCACAGAACCACAAAGGGGGCCTTTTACAGCCCAGGACAAGAGACAGAGAGAGACGTAGTTAGTATTTATTGACCACTTCATGTGCCAGGAACTCTTCTAAATGCATTTAATCCTTACAAGGGCACTATGTATATGCCCATTTTATGGATGAGGAAATTGAGTCACAGAAGGTTAAAGGATTTGCCCATGGTCATAACCCTAATAAGTGGCAAAGGCAGGATTCAACTCAGGCAGCCTGTCTCTGAAGCCCATTCAATACTGCCTCCCTTAATAGTGATAATAAGTTTTAACAATCATAACCTGCTTGGACACAGTATTGTCTAGTTCATGAAGCACTTTCACACCAACTCTTTCATTTAGTTCTCACCCAGCAACCCAGAGAGGGAGACAATATTAACTCCCAGTTTACAGTGGGGAGGGGAAACTGAGGCTGTGAAAGGGGGAACTGACTTGCCTTGCCAAAGTCACACAGCAAGGTCAGTGGTAGAAGTAGGGGTAGAATTTGGGATTTTCTGATTCCAAATTTAGGGGATCCCTAGCCTCATTCAACTCCCAAGCCCCCTCAACAGCAAGCCTCTGGCTGGAGGCCTTGAAGCTGTCTCCCCAGGTCAGTTGCTCTGGCTGGCTTTCCACTGTTGAGCTGAAGGGTCCCAAGGCTACCTCCCGCCCCCTCCACTCTGCTCACTATCACACAGGAGGGGCAGGAACTCCAGGGCTGGTGGAATTTCCGACCAGGCAGGAAAAAGAACAAAGGGAAACTTTGCGGGGGGGATGGGGGGAGAAATGGAGGGGGGAGTAGTGGCTACGAGGGCAGCAGAAGGGACACTTCACCATGGAATATGAAGTCAAGAAAGGGAAAAAGGTAGGTGGGAGGCCGGGAGGGATGCAGGATGAGAAATGTCCCTGGAGCTGGGGAAGCGGGAAGCCTGGGGTGGGAACAAGGGGCAGAAGCAGGGCTTTCCTTCTCATTTAGAAGGACTTTTCTCCTCACCCTTGAGCAGTCAGACATTTGGGTTCCAAACTCCCTACCTGTTCTCAGCGGCCTCTGCCGTCCCTGGAATATAGACAGACAGACAACGTCCAGGGAAACCCAGCCAGACAGATTCTTTTGCAAGATACTCCCAACCTCCTTCCCTGGTATCCTGGGGGAATCCCTCCTGTCGCTTCTCAGTCCAAGGACCATTAATAGGCCATTCCCCTGCTCCCTACCTCCCAAAACAGAAGGCCCTCTGCAGAGCAGTTCTGTGCTATAACCTGGCTTGAAACACCTACCTGGTCCCCTGCTGGGCTCCAATCTACTGCCCTCCCCATGTCTTCACACAGGGCCCCCTCCTCAGGCTGATGTTCCCAAAGGCTGCACGCCGAACAGCCCTTCGGAGCAGCGTGAGCCGCCGGCCCCTGCACTCCATGCCCCTTTATCCCCCTGACTACCTCATTGACCCCCAGATTCTGCTGTGTGACTACCTGGAGAAAGAGGTCAAGGTGCGTGCGGAATGAGGAGAAAGGGTGGGCCCATTCTTGGGGTAAGGGGTGTAGGGGAGGAAAAAGCGTTCCTCCACCCTCTTGGTGTCCCTGGCTGGTCTGAATATTAAACTGACAAATACAGATTCACAGGAGAAAAGCATCCACGTTTTATTCAAGGTTTGCACGTCCACAGGAGCCTTCACAAGAGAAGGAAGACCCCCGAGAAATGACCAGAGCAGGAAGCTTTTATACCTCTTTGACAAAGAAACAATAACTGTGTGAAGACTTGACAAGGCCGAGGGTTTCGGGCTAGGGCTAGGAAAGGGTGAAGAAGTGACAAGGTTTGTTTATATAGCCTTCTCGGGCCTAAGTCCCGTCTCTGGTGATAAGGATGTCTGCCTTCCTCCTGGTACAGAAAGGGCACCTTTCACACAGATTTATCTCCTGCTTTCAGGGAAGGGGAGGTCAGAATGTTTTCTCAAAATCCTTTGGCTTAAGATATTCTTTTTTTAAAATATATTTTAATCGATTTCAGAGAGGAAGGGGGGGGGGGAGAGAGAGAGAACGCGCGTGCGCGCGCGCAAGAGAAACATCAATGATGAGAGATGCCTCGTGCATGCCCCACACTGGGGATCAAGCCCAAACCTGGGCATGTGCCCTGACCAGGAATCAAACTGGGTCCTCCAGGTTCATAGGTCAATGCTCAACCACTGAGTCACGCCAGCAGGACAAGATATTCTTAATAAGGTGCCATATTTGGGGGTAGCATGTTCTGGACCCATCAAGAGAGATCTTACCTACCTCTCCCCACACCTACCCCTGAACAGCCCTGTCTCACACAAAGGAGACTCAGGGGAAAGAATCTGGGTGGCCTTGCCCCTGCCTCATACTGTGGACCCTCAGCAAGCAACCGCCACGTGCTCAGTCTCAGTGTTCCCATCTCAACATGGGGCTCAGAACCTACCCCCCGGGAAGAGCTGATGGGAAAGGGCTCTGTGTACTAAGAAGCCGCACCTTCCTGTGAGATTTCACTGTAGAGGCGTTGTTGCTACTCAGTGTCCAGGTTCAAGGAACCCAGTTCAGCAAACCACAGGAGACTGAGACCACTCAAGGGCATGACTTCTATTTCAGGAACACCATGAAGGAGCAATGAAGAATCCTCATTACCCAAGGATGATTGATATGGGGTTTAAGAGTGTCAGATTTAGCAAAAACAGTTAAATTTGAATTTCCGATAAACAAGTAATACTTTAAAAATATACATATATATATTTTTTATTGATTTCAGAGAGGAAGGGAGAAGGAGAGAAAGATAGAAACATCAATGATGAGAGAGAATCATTGATTGGCTGCCTCCTGCACATCCACTACTGGGGATCAAGCCCACAACCTGGGCATGTGCCCTTGACTGGATTGAACCTGGGACCCTTTAGTCCGTAGGCTGATGCTTTATTCACTGAGCCAAACTGGCTAGGGTAGTAATACTTTTTTAGCACTAATGTATGTCCCAAATACTGCATGGGACTAAAAAATACTAAAGCAACAACAACAAACATTTGTTGTTTATGTGAAATTCCAATTTAACTGGAATCTTGTATTTTATCTGGCAATCCCATATGGAAGGAAAAGCTAACAAATAAATCCACTTAAAATTTGGGAATGGAAATAAAAAGAAAATACAGAATAAAAAGAAAAGGTTTGATTAGTTAAATCCACTTAGAAGAATAAAACTAAAAGTAATAAAAGACTTCCTTCTTATATTGATGGAAGTAAACTGATAGCATTAAGTTATAACTAAGAATGAATGAAGAATCAATTTATTGATTTAGGGCATCATTCTTCTCACAAAATGATGTCCGAGTTTGATACAACATTCATTCCTTTCTATTTGATTTCTGCAACAAGATCGCAAAGCGGGTGGTGACTTGCACAGTCAGTTGATCATGGAGTTTGGGGTGGACAGACCCACTCAGGTCAGTTCTTTCAAGCTATTACAGTGACTGTTGATCCCATCATAGCTAAATAACCGTGTTCAGGCAATAGAAGCTGGCAGTGAGAGTGTGGGCTGTGGTGTGTGGAGCCCAGTTTTGTCCTTTCTAGTGATAGAAATCAAACATGCTTTTTACCTTTGCTGTGCCTTAGTTTTCTCGTGCTTAAAGCAAGGATGAGTCCTGGCAGGTGTGGCTCTCAGTTGGTTGAACATTGTCCAGTGCACTGAAAGGTCGCCAGTTTGATTCCCGGTCAGGGCACATGTCCAGGACATCAGTGTTTCTCCCCCTCCCCCCTTCTCTCTCTAAACAAACAAACAACAAAAATAATAAAAACGGATTTAAATAAATAAATGAGGATGCATGTGCACAAAGCTCTCAGGACTGTGCTGTGTCTGGCTTCTATGACTAGCTCAACAACAGTTACTATCAGGTTCTTATTATTAATTCAGATATTTCGATCTGTCTACCTGCACTGTATCAGTGAGGAGGTCAGGGTCCTTCAAGGCTTCAGAGTGACTTCTTTCTGCCCTTCTCCCACCACTCCCCCCACCCCATCCCTTTTTGCCATCCAGTTCCTGGGCCACCTCACCTGGGTCACCTCCTCGCTGAATCCCTCCAGCCGAGATGAGCTCCTGCAGCTGCTGGACACCGCCAGGGTAAGGCTCTGGAGAGGGGAGAGGCAGGGTCTGTCCCCTTCTCCGTCTCCCACCCAAGGCCCCAGGGGACTCAGCAGATCCGACCCACCACACAGCAGCTGAAGGAGCTGCCGCTGAAAACCACGGCGGAGCAGGACAGCATCCTGAGCTTATCAGCCCGCTGCCTGCTGCTCACCTGGCGCGACAACGAGGAGCTCATCCTGCGCATCCCCACGCATGAGATCGCCGCCGCCTCCTACCTGCAGGACGACGCACTGCACTTGCTGGTGCTTAAGACAGGTACAGCGGGTGGAGCCTGCACTGGCTGGTGCTTAAGATAGGGCCAGGAGGTAAAGGGGACAGAAAACTCTCAACTTCTTGTTTTGGGAATGTGTGTGACCTGGGGCATGAGCAGGCCTGAGGCTGATGACGGGGTGATGGCAAAGGCCTGACCACCCTATCCTGAGAGTAGGGTCCGGCCATGGCCATATGCCGTAAGACCGAGCCCAAGGCTGAGGTCAAAGAGTGGGCGGCCTGACCCACCATCCTGAGGTCAAGTGGTGAAGGCTGGAGAATCCAGAATCCTGAGGCCCGGGAAGAGCGTGAGGTTAAAGGGCCTCCGAGGATAGGGCGGAACTTCGGCGAGTGGCGGGGTCTGATAGAGGGGAGGAGTCTAATCGTGGGGAGGAGTCTGATCGAGGGGAGGAGTCTGGTCGAGGAGCCTGGACAAACGCAGGGGGCGGAGCTCGAAGCTAAGGTAGCCAGTGGGAGATGTCAGACCTTGCAAATTAGGGCGGAGCCTGAGGCCAGGGGCGGGGTTGAAGGGAAGACGGAATCCAAGAAGGGGGGCCTGTCCAGCGACCAGGTCCGTGTTAAGGGTACAGAGGGAAGGGACAGACTGACCACCCCTAGGACCTTTGGCAAGGTCTGAGGCTAGGAGCACTGGGATGGGGTGGTGCGGGACGGATGGGAACGGCCTGCGGAGCCAAAACTAGGGGTGGAGCCTGAGGCCGGGGACGGTGCCCGATAGTAAGCACCCGGAGTGAGAGTGGGTCTGGCCTCAGGACTTTTAAGCTAAGGGTGGGGCCTGAAGCCAGGGGCAGGGCCAGGCGCGGCGGGACGCCACTGAGGCGCCCTCAGGTCCCCCAGGTGGCCTCCGGAGGGCACTCTTAGCCTAATATCCTGTGGCTGAAGTCTACCCCGCCTCTCCTAGGTCTGGGCGTGGACCCGGTGCCGGCCGGTGTAGACGCCAGCCCTGGCGGGGCCGGGCGCGACCCGGGACCGCCGGGCGCTGTTCCCGAGAAGCGGCGGGTGGGCACCACAGAGCGGCGCCACACCATCTGCAGCCTGGACTGGCGGATGGCGTGGGGCGGGGGCGCGGGAGCCGAAGCCCGGGCCGGGGGCGGCGGCGGCAGCCTAGAGCGCCAGCGCGCCGGGGCGCGGGCATCCGGCAGCTGGGAGCGGCGGCAGACGTTCAGCGGCAGCTGGGAGCGGCGGCACGGTGGCGGCGGCGGTGGCGCCGGCAAGCCGGGTGGCAGTTGGGAGCGGAGGCAGGCGGGCAGCGGCGGCAGCTGGGAGCGGCGCCACCCGGGCACCAACCCTCTCGACCCGCAGGACCCCAGCCCCGACGCCTACTGCAACCTCGTCATCCTGGCTGTGGCCAACAGGGTGAGCCCGAGGGCACCCCGCGCCACTGCGCTCTGCCTCCCGGGCGCGTCGGGGCTGAGCTGGTGCCGCTTCCCCCATCCCCGCGTCCCCCCTATCCTGCCCCATTCACGAGGTTCCTGGTCACCTTCTCCCTCCTTCTGCCCTACCTAGGACTTCAGTTACTACCTGTGAGCCCATGACGCCAAAAGGCTTCTCAACTCCAGCCCCAGACCCTTCCAGGACACTTCCCCCTAACTGTCCCAATAGGATGCTACTCAAAATAGACTTGATTTAATCCCTCCTCCAACCCTGCTCTTTCTCCAAGATCGTCAATGTGCGAACTACCACAGTAACAATCATGAGGACATGAATCCAGTGCCAACCCGTGCCAGACACAGAACCAGCATTAACTTATTTCATTCTAACAGTACCCAGTAGAGGGAAATGTTTCAGTGGTATCCATTCCATAGAGAAGGAAACTGTGACCCAGAGACTAAGTAACTTGTGCAAGGTCACACAGGAATCAGGTAGTGATTTCAACATTGGTACCCAGGAAGCTCAGGGCCTGTTCTCACCATCTATGTCGTCACCAAAAGCCTTTCTGCCATTCTTTCCTTGCCTACCCTCCCTCCACCCATTCTCCACAATCACTCTTGCTTTTATTCATTTGACCATATTTATTGAGTGCCAGCTTGTATTGGGCTAGGTGCTGTGGGTACAGAGATAAAGGAGACATACGTGGTGTCCTCCCTTAGGGAGCTCACAGTCTCACAGACACCGTCAAGCCCTGTGGCTTCTAAGCTTTTCCTCTGACCCAGGGTCCCATGGTGAACAAAACAGACATGTTGCCTGTCCAAAAGGAGAGATGGATAATAATCAGAAAACTTGGACTCTGGAGCTGATGCACTCTTCCTTGAAACACTTTCTCACTTGGCTTCCAGCTCTCCCCGTTCTCCTGGTTCCCTCCCCCACCCCCACCCACCATGTCCCTGGCTGCTCCTGCTCTAGAGCTGCTTCCTCCTCTTCTCTTCAGCTTCTTAAGGCTGGAGTGCTCCAGGCTTAGTCCTTGATGCTCTTCTCTCTTATACCCATTTCCAGATGGTCTCTTCCAGTCTTGGGGCATTTAAAACCCTGAGAACTCCCCCAAAGTTTCTCTCTCATCATCAAATCTCCAGACACGTTTTTCCACTCTGCCCCTTCATTCGAAGGTCTAATGACATAAAAGCTGAGCTCCCAGTCTTCTCCCCCAAACCTGCTCCTGCCTTGGTCTCCCTGTCTTGATTGACGGCAGCTCTGTCCTTCTGTTGCTTTTACCAAAACCTTGCAGTGATCCTTGGCTCCCCATTCTCTTTCACACAACCCATATCCACTCTCTCAACAAATCCTCTTGCCCTATTTTACAAATATAACCAAAACCCTTCCATTTCCCCACTCTCCACAGTCCCCACCCAGGTTCATCCATCTATAATCTGAATCAGGCAGTCACCCCTCACTGGTCTGGCCCTTGCTTACTATCTCTTCCCCCTCAGATCAGAGCAGTCCTGTTAGCAATTAAGTCACATTATGTCACTGCTCAAAATCTTTCAGTGACTCCCCATTTCACTCAGAATAAAAGCTAATGTTCCTACAATTGCATATAAGGCCATCTACCTTATATTAGTAGCTCCAGCCACCTTTCCCATTACCTCTCTGGCCTCATCTTTTTCTACTCTTCACCTTCATCACTCCACTCTATACAGACTGGTTTCCTTGTAGAGTGCAAGAGCCATGTGGGTCCTGGGTGGTTCACTGTGGTATTTGCAGCTCCTAGGACAGTGTCTGGCACATAATGGTTACTCAATAAATGTTGAATGACTGAATCAGTTAAGCCATATTATATTATTATACCTTGTGATAGGGACCAACAAGAAAATAAGCAGGTTGCAGTGATCATTAGGGATGAGATCTATTTTCCTAATCCATAGAAAAAATGAGTTTGTGCCCTATTTATCCCAGTGGACTGTGAGGGCTTTAGCATACAGACCTATCTCATTCACTTCTGAGACCCCAGAGCCTGGCCCAGGACTTGCCACACAATAGGACTAAATGAGAATTTATGGACCAAATAAATAAATGAAAAGTTGTTTTCTAGGAGTTTCTTAGCCTCTGGCCTCCTATCTGAAACATGGTGGTCCCAAGGAGGGTACAGGAATTAGAGTAAAAACACCTAGTGTGGCTGAGTGGTTGAGTGTAGATCCATAAACCAGGAAGTCACGATTCGATTCCTAGTCAGAGCACATGCACAGGTTGCAGGCTTAACCCCCAGTGGGGGTGGTACAGAGGGCAGCCAATCAATGACTCTTATCATTATGTTTCTATCTCCCTCTCCCTCTCTCTGGAATCAATAAAAACATTTTTTTAAAAAAAAAATCTGGGTGCTAATGTTAACCAATGCCATGAGCCTGCTGTGTGAGCCTGGACGAGCCATTTAATCACTCTAAGCCTTAGTGTCTTTAACTATAAAATAAGGATCCTCTCTTCCCTGTCCATTTCATAGGGTTATTGTAGGGCTCAATCTGGCTTAATAGTTAGTACATTCTCCATCCCAAAATGCCTATCCTGGGTCACATTTTTACACCTGAGCTTTTTTTTTTTTAGAGATACAAAATAGGAAATGCCTTCCTGGAGTTAATCTCTTCATTATTTATAGTCTTTTTGTGTCTCTTGCTTGAAGGCATAACGAGGTCAATTAAAGAAGTAAATTCTGCCCTAGCCGGTTTGGCTCCGTGGATAGAGTGTTGGCCTGTGGACTGAAGGATCCTGGGTTTGATTATGGTCAAAGGCACATGCCAGGGTTGCGGGGCTCGATCCCCAGTAGGGAGCATGCAAGAGGCAGCCAATCAAAGACTCTCTCTCATCATTGATGTTTTTATCTCTCCCTCTCCCTTCCTCTCTGAAATCAATAAAAATATTTTTTTAAAAAAAGAAGCAAATTCTTCTTTATATTTGTAATCTCCAAAAAATTTCACCCAAGGACTTAAGTTCCCTCCTTCTACCAGAGACTGAACTTTTTTAAAAAATATATTTTATTGATTTTTTACAAAGAAGGAAGAGAGAGAGTTAGAAACATCGATCAGCTGCCTCCTGCACGCCCCCTACTGGGATGTGTCCATAACCCAGGTACACATGCCCTTGACTGGAATCGAACCTGGGACCTTTCAGTTCGCAGGCTGACACTCTATCCACTGAGCCAAACCGGTTCCGGCCATAGACTGAATTTTATGTATTCATCCTGCTTTCATTTTTGCCCTGGGTGCCAGGAAGCTCATATCTAAATATGGCATCTGGTAGTGTAGTAACTATGTTGAACCTAACATTTTTATGCACTTAATTCTTCCTCCTCCTACTAGGTATTGGGAGACCTGGCTCCAGTCCTGACCAATCACTTTACCTCTCTGGGTTTCAGCTTCCTATCTGTAAACTAAAACAAATTGGGGCTTGTTTTATTTTATTTATTTTTTAAAAATATTTTTATTGATTTCAGAAAGAAAGGGAGAGGCAGAGAGAGATAGAAACATCAATGATGGGAGAGAATCATTGATTGCTGCCTCCTGCATGCCCCACACTGGGGATTGAGCCCACAACTTGGGTATGTGCCCTTGAATGGAATCGAACCTGGGACCCTTCAGTCCACAGGCCGATGCTCTATCCACTGAGCCAAACTGACTAGGGCAAGAGTCTTCTTTTAGATAAGCTTCAGGAGGGCCCATGACTCCCCCAGAAATTGGGTTGCATGTGTGCATTTTTCAGGGCAGAAGGGTTAGAATCATCGCTGGATTCTATAAAGGTGTCCAAGACCCAAAGAATAGCCATTTTGATGGAAATACCCTCAAAGCACTTTTATTAAAAGGTATGTGTGTCTCTGTGAGCCTCCTCACACTGTGCCTCCTCCTCCCTGGGCCAGGATGCTGCTGAGGAGTCCTGTGCCCTCATCTGTCAGGTCTTCCAGATCATCTATGGGGACCAGAGCATCGAGTGCGTGGACCGGGCTGGCTACCACTACACATCCACGCCCGAAAGGCCGTGGCTCTGCAGCCGCAGTGAGTAGTCAAACTCCTGGCCTCCTCTCCTATGAAACATCCGAAAGGCCAGAGGAGGGAGGATGCCCCAAGACTTAGGGCCAGTGAAAGCTTTTAGGGGTTCTGTCTCTCCTGCAAATACAGTGTACCCCCAATATGGGGTTTTTAAAAATGTCCGTTTTCATGATGACCTCAAACCTAGCTGCTTCATAGATGTTCTGGTTGTCAGACTCAGCACAGCTGAACTTCTCTCTCCCTTTATTTTTGATGTTCCTTCTTTTGCAGAAACTTAAGATAGTTCATTGTGTCCGTTTGTGAAGCTGGCTAGCCCCACTAGGACAGTAGGTCAAAGTCAAAATTTCAAGACTGGTCCTTGAATGCAATCAAGGGCTGGAATGAGAATGAGACCCATAGAATATTTACTGAGCACCAACCGTGTGCCAAGCAACCTTGTCTGTCCTGTTTGCCACTGTATCCTGTGTGCCTCACACAGGACCAGGGATATCACAGATGCTCAATTTTATTTTATGAATGAATGAAAGAACTCTCTGTGAGGCCTTATGATTACAGTTTTACAGATGAGGACATTAAGGCTCAGAGTAGTCAATAAAGTAATCAAGTATACACAGCTATTAAGTGTCAAAGTTAGGATTCAAACCCAGGTATGTCTGATTCTAAAGCTTCTATCTGCACCAGCTTCACTCCCCATGCTGCCTTCAAGGCCACTCAGTGAATTTCCTGAGACACAGCCCCCTCCGCGTGGTCCCTGTTTGCATAGTTCCAGCAACAGGGAAATGGCTCTTTACTTCTGGAAGCGCTCCCATCTGTAGAAACTGGCTTGAGGAAGCTGGGATAATTCATTAATGGTCACAGGAATGACAGACAAATAAATGAGGTAATTCAATAAATATTTTAAGAAATTCATTCGACAAATATTTATTGAGCACCTACTATGTGCTGGGCTCTGCTAATCGCCAGGATATATTGCTGAGCAAAACCAGATGTGGCTCTGCCTTTATGAGGCTTGCATTGCTGAGGTAATGTGACAGTGAGTAGTTAAATAGCTACAAAAATACAGTGTAACCACATGCTGTGCTGTGAGAACATATAATGAGGAAGCAGCCTGGCCTGGGGAGTCAGAGGAGTCCTGAGGAAGTGGCACTGAGTGAGCCAAGATCTGAAGGTGAGGCTAGTACCTGGCTTCGATGACATAACAGGGCTAGGCACAGAGTAAATTCTCTGTAAACAGTGCTTCTTTACTCTCAAGACTGAGTTCCTTCCCTCTCAAAGTTCTTTTTTGTGCCACCTCAAACACATCCAGTTTACAAAATACTCCCTCACCTGTTCCCGCATCTGTTATACCCAAGACCCTCTGAGGTAGACAGGAACGTGATGTCCCCATGTTGGGGAAGTTGAGGGCCAGGAGACAGGAGGTGAGTTGCCCAAGATCATCTGTGTGTCAGGGGGTGAGGTGTGTGTGTGTGGGGGTGGGGGGTGGGGGGTGGGAATAGGGGCAGGAATCATGGTTAGAAGCTTCCAGTAGCTGCCATTTCCGAGTAAAAGCTAACATCCTTACAATTGCTTGCAAGGCCATCTGTTCCAGCCATCATCCCAACCCCAGGGAGGGACTGAGGTTGAGGCCTCAGAAGCCGGGGATGCTGGTCCCTGCTTTGTTTCCTCTGACAGCCCCTCTGTCTGTGGTCCCAGGTGACAGCTGCCGAACCGACGGGACTTACGCCTATGATGCCGACTTCAGCTGCTGCAGCTCTTTGTGGGTACCACCCTTGCTGGGGACCCCACTCTCAACTCCCCCCAGCACACACACATACCTGTTCATAAACAGGGTTGTGCTTCTAGGCATTCCTGAATCCCCTGTGGGTAAGAAAGGTGGGAGAAAGTGACCCCACTTTGATTTGTGCTGAGACACTGGGCATTGAGGGTGGGAGGTAAACTGAACTCTGATGAGCTCAGAGGGTTCATACCCCTGAGAGACCTAGGGTGCAACCAGAGCCCAGAGGTGGGCCCACGTAGGTCTGTGGTTCTCTCCTAGTCATCCAGGCTGAGTGGTCTGCAAGGTCCCAAATCACAGCTAACGCCAAAACGTCGTTTTGGTTTATTTTATTTGAGGCTCCATGTAATAGAAAACCCTAAAGAAAAGGAATAGCTTAAACAAGATGGAGCTTCCTCCCCCGCCCCCGCCCCCCCCCCCCCCCCGTCTTTCACATAAAATATTAGACCAGCATTTCATGCATGGTCTCGTGGTTGTTAGGGGCCCGGGCTTCTCTTTTCCTTCCTCCTCAGCACTTACTTCCATCTTGAAAGCCACTTCATGTCCCAAGAAGACGGTCATAGCTCCAGCCATCGGGGCAGCATGCCAGGGGCCTCTTTAAAAGAGCTTTGCAGGAATTCCTGCTAGCAATGTTTGCTTACATCTCATTGGCCAGACTTGGTCACATGGCTACAAATAGGAAGGCTGGAAAATGTAGGATTAAAAAAAAAAATCTCACTACCATGCTACACTGCTTCTCTGTAGGTAACAGAAAATGTAAAGAGGCAGGTTGACGTTTAATTAAGCAATATTTATCGAGCACCTACCACGTGCCAGGCACTTGTAATGTGTGCTAGGGATACAGTGGGGAACAACACAAGGACAAGACCCATGCTTAACACATAGTAGGTACACAACAAGTGAAGAAGCACAAGTTCCCTGCTTACGCACAGGTGACAATGAAGTCATTATTTAATAGGAATGAGCATTAATGAGAAAGAGCACCAAAGAGAAGCTCAGAGTGCGAGAGAGGCTGTGCCATCAGGGGGGCCTCTCAGAGGGGACGGCACTGGGACTGAGACCTGGAGAAGGAGCATTCTGGGAGAGGGCACAGCAAGTGCAAGGATTCTGAAGCAGGATAAAGCTGGGTGTGTTTGAGGATCGGCCAGGAGGCCACAGTGACTGTGGCAGTGACTATGGTCAGAGAGAATGCTTGGTGAGATCTGGGAAGTCCTTGCATGTCACGAGTAGACTTTGTGACCTCATTAGACAGAGGGTCTAACCCAGTCTGGGGGGATCAGGGAAAATTTTCCTGAGAAGATGACATTTAAAATCTAGGTACTCTCCCTCCCTGGAGCAGGCCATGCACCTCCTAAACTCTAAGGGACCCCAGGAGGTTTACCACCAGGGAGCAATGGGCAGGGGCAGCTTGTCCCAGGTTAACGCCCCTGAGCCTGGCTCCAAGGCCTCTTTTCTCTGACTCCAGTGAGCTGACAGCAGCCCCACCTTGACTCACTTCTTTCTCATAAATTTCTAGAGAGCCAAAGCAGCCCCACCTAGTCTCTCTCCTGTTTCTTCTACCCTAGGCCCTTTCTTGTTTCACTGCCCCCAGCTTTAATAAATGTACTCTCAAAATAAAAATTAAAAACATAAAATAAAATCCAATGATGAATAAGAATTAGCTGAGCAGCCCTAACTGGTTTGGCTCAGTGGATAGAGTATCGGCCTGTGGACTCAAGGGTCCCGGGTTTGATTCTGGTCAAGGGCATGTACCTTGGTTGCGAGCACATATCCAGTGGGGAGTGTGCAGGAGGCAGCTGATCTATGTTTCTAACTCTCTATCCCTCTCCCTTCCTCTCTGTAAAAAAAAATCAATAAAATATATATTTTTAAAAAAGAATTAGCTGAGCAAAAAATAGGGGGAGAGAGATATTCCAGGATGATGGAACAGAATGTGCAAAGGCCCAGAGGTGAAGAGCCACTTGGAGTATTAGAGGAAAAAAAGGCAGGGTGGCCTGAGCACAGACAGCAAGAGTGAGAAGGGGCTTGAGAGGCAGCGAGATAATGTGGGGCCAGATAGTATAAGGCCTTGAAGGAGAAAATGGGACCTAGGATGAAGCCTCAGGCCCAGAGCACTGGTAGCTATGCCCTCCCACATTCCACCCACAGCAGTGGAGGAGCTGGAGAGAGATGAGTAAGGATCCCTTTCTGCTTGTCCCTGCAGCAATGGATCCCAGGACACATTTGAAGCGTGTTACAGCGGCACATCCACACCCTCTTTCCATGACTCCCACTGCAGCGGCAGCGACCACAGTGCCTTGGGCCTGGAGCAGTTGCAGGATTACATGGTCACGGTGAGCTGGGGCACCAGTGCAAACAGCACAAGCAAAGATCTAGAAATTGGAGAAAACATAGGTTATTTCAGGAATCATAAGTAATCTTGGACATGACTGAAGCATAAGACCCAGAGTGGGACATGAAGATAGGAGAGTATACGGAGGCCAGCTTGTTGAAAGGCCTAAACTAATGTCAGCAAGCATTTTCAGAGGAGGGCTGGGCCAAGTATGCCCTTAGAGAGGGCTCTGGCCTTTCAGGCAGGGCTTGGATTGGGCTGCTTCCTGGGATTGATCTCCAATGGTGTCCCCACAGCTGCGGAGTAAGCTGGGCCCCCTCGAGATCCAGCAGTTTGCGCTGCTGCTGCGGGAGTACAGGCTGGGGCTGCCCATCCAGGACTATTGTTCAGGCTTGTTGAAGCTCTACGGGGACCGGCGCAAGTTCTTCCTCCTGGGTGAGCCCCCTCCTCCACCCCCCAAAGGTCAGCTGTGGCCCCTGCAAGGTCATGACATTCCTGGTCAGTCTCCAGGCTGGGAGTGTTTGTTCCTTATCTCTCAGCCTCTGATAAGGCCAAGATGATGAGATCCCTGGAGCTTGTGAGAAGACCAGGGACAGAGGACAGAGGATAAGCACACACCTCTGTCCTCTTATTGACTTGCCTGCAATCACAAAGTCAATAAGAACAAAGCACTGGTGTAACCATCCCATCTTCACGGCAAACCTGGGAGAGGACCGACTCTTCCCATCTGACCCCATGAGGAAGCTAAGGCTCAGAGAGGCCCAGGAGCTTGTTCAAGGTCACACAGCGAGTGAGGAGGGCTAGTAAAACAGCAGTGGGAAGTATTACTAAGTTAACATGTATTTGGCCATTACCATGTGCCAAGCATCACCTCATTGAATGGCCTCAGTTCTGGGAAGTAGGAGCTATTATTTACCCCTGATTTGGCGGATGAGCAAACTGAGGCTCAGAGAAGCAAAGTACAGAAGTCACATAGTTAGTAGTGACGGAGGTGGAATGAGCTCACTTTTATGGGGCACTCAGTGTGTGCTAAGTACATTATTTAATCCTAGCATACCTAGCAGGAGGAGGTGTGTGCTTATCCCAATTTTACCGGGGGTGGGGGAGTAAAGCTCAGAAGAGTTTTGTGTGTGTTTTTAATTTAATGATTTTAAACAGGGAGAGAGGGGAAGAGAGAGAAAGAGGGAGAAACATCGACTTCATGAACTCATTGGTTGACTCCTGCATCCGCCTGATCAGGGATGGAACCTGCAACCCTGGCCAATCGAAAACTCTCCAACCAATTGAGCACCAGCCAGGGCCCACAGTAGTTACTTAATGAGGGTCACACAACTCTATGATGGGGCTGTGACAATAATAAGCTAACATGTAATGAGCATGTGCCATGAACCACGAGATCTGTCATTATTCTCTGGCTCAGCGTCAAGGAACTTGTGCATGGCAGCACAGCCCGTGGGTGGTGGGCGGGGATCTGAACCCTGATTTCCAACGGAGGTGAGCCCTCTGTGGGAGGGGAAGGGGCTGAGCCCCCAGGAGTCACCTGCCCCTGGCCCGCAGGGATGCGGCCCTTCATCCAGGACCAGGACATTGGCTACTTCGAGGGCTTCCTGGAGGGCGTGGGCATCCGCGAGGGCGGCATCCTCACCGACAGCTTCGGCCGCATCAAGCGCAGCATGAGCTCCACGTCGGCGTCCGCTGTGCGCAGCTACGACGGCGCGGCCCAGCGGCCCGAGGAGCAGACCTTCCACCGGCTGCTGGCGGACATCACGCACGACATCGAGGCGCTGGCCCCCGACGACGAGGACAGCACAGACGAGGAGGCTCGGGGCTCCCCGGGCGGCAATGAGGCGTCCGAAGACAACTACCTGTAGCCGGTGGCTGCCGCCCAGGCGGAAGGCGGGGCGCGTGGCCCTGCAACCTGGCCTTTGACTCTCACTCTGGTCTGGGGAGGTGCCCATCTTCGGGGCCCCTCCTCACCCCCCACCCCCCACCCCAATCCGTCCTCCAGTCCCCGTCTCAGATCCTGCCCTTAGGGCTCCGGTTCCTAAAGTCCGAGGCAGTCGCTTGGGGCTCAGCTAGACACTCTGCCCGCCCGCCCGGGATGGGCAGCGTCCCCCTGCCCCCCACGCCCCTCCGCAGCAGACACCCCCTCCTCCCTGAACTGCGCTGCTTTCTGAAGGCCACGCGAGGGGTGATGAGTGGGCTCCACCTTCTGGCCGACTGAGAAAAGAATTCCCACAGCCCAGAGACTCCAGTTCCTCCTCTACAGTTGGAGAAACCGAGGTTTAAAAGAGGGAAAGGGACTTGAGGGAATCTCCTGATTCTCCTGCGATGTTATCTCAAACCGACCAGGCTAAATCTGTAAAGGGTATTTTTAAGACTCTAAATAGCAGGGACTCCCTCCCCCTCCCCACCTCCCCACCACCTCTGAATCAGATCATCAGTGTGGAGTAGAGGTTTTTCTCTATTGAGAGCTGACTTGGAGCAGGGTGATCTGGATCCAAGTCCTAAGGCTCCAAACAAATTGTTTATTCAGATCTTTGATTTGGAGCCAGACAGACCTAGGGCTGCCCTCTCCAACCTGCCTTTGGATTTCTTTGGCTACCCAAGACCCCTGAGAGGGGGTCTGGTTAGTGTCCTAGCCCCTATGCCCCCATCTCCTCACCTGTCAGATAACATGGGCCCTGCTGCCTCAGGGGGAGGTCACAGAGATTAACCACGGTCAAGACCTTAGTGCTGGTTCTGCCACACGACAGGCACTCAATAAACGCTGTTCCCTTCCGCATCTAACACATTCTAACTCGGTTTACCTGTCTTTATCCCGTGTGCACTGGGATGGGAACTGAGGTGGGCGTGAGATCTAAGAAGACCCTGAGGGAGCACAGTTTGGGAAGAGGAAATAGGACTTGCCCCTCACAGCTCCATTGCAGCCTGGCTTCATGCTCGAGCCAGAAAAGAGAAGTACCCGCGACTCCACAGAGCCATCCCAGGGGTCTTGGGCAGCCAAAGGGATCCAAAGGCAGGTTGGAGAGGGCAGCATAAGTGCAGCGTGTGGTCCAGCCCAAGTACAGGCTTGGGGGCTAAAAGAAATGATCCCTGAGAGGAAACCAGAGATTTGCCAGAAGAACTAGGCAAGTTTATTTATAATAACATTACAGAGCCCTCCATGGCAGGCAGGACACATGGTTCTTACTAGGAGGTAGGTGTTATCACCCATTTTTAAAATTAATTGAGAGAGAGAGAGAGAAACATTGATTTTTTTGTTGTTCCACTTACGTATGCATTCATTGGTTGTGTGCCCTGACTGAGGATCGAACCCACAACCTTAGCATATCAGATGATGCTCTAACCAACTGAGGTACCCAGCCAGGGCTACTATCACCCATTTTAATATAATAACATTATTGTTAGGGCTTCAGGTCCAGAGAGTTCCGTGATTCATACTCAGTTTGTGGCAAGTATAATTGGTCTGGGCAAGACACTTTTGCTATTTTGCTCTGTTTTATTTTCCCCTTATATCTACACATTCCCCACACTCCTCCTCCCCATCATGGGCACCCACTCCTATGTGTTGATATATGTCCCTGGACATAAAATATACAATGCTTTGTGTGTGTGTTTACACTACATAAATAGTATTGGGTAAGGATCTCATTTTGTTGCTTCTTTTTCACTTCATAACATGTTTTTAAGATCTACACATCTAGCTTGTTGCAAAATATTCCAAGTTGAGCATCCACTGTTTTATGTATCCATTCCCCCAGTGATGGACACGCATGTTGTTTCCAACTCCCTCTTACCACAAACAACACTGAGATTAACATCTTTGTGTATGTCTCTTATGGAGCTACATGAAAATTTCTTTGGGCTTTACACTCAAGAGTAGAATTACTAGATCACAGGTCATATAGGTTTTAAATGTCACTAAATTCTGCTAAAGTGGCTCCACTAGCAACCTGAGAAGGATGCTCTCTCGCCGCGCTTTCATCAGCTTTTACATGATCGGACTTTGTAATTTTGCCTAGAGATTAGGTGATACGGTGGCATCTCATTGTTTTAACTTGTTTTTCTCTATAAATCCTGAAATTCAGAACCTCCTCCTATACTTGTCAGGCATTTGGGCTCCCCTTCAGTGAATTGCCTGCTCAGATCTTTTACCCATTATTTATTGGGTTTCTTGTCTTTTTCTTGTTGATTTGCAGGGGTAACTTATACATTTTAGATATTAACCTCTTGTTGGCTGTTGATGTTCCAGATACCTTCTCCCAATATGTTGCCCATATGTTATCTATGGCAGTAGTTCTCAAACTTTAGCATGCATTAGAATCTCCTGGAAGGTTTGCTAAAACACAGATTGAAAACTCCACCCCAAGGTTCTGGCTCAATAGAGCAAGCATGAGTCCCAAGAATTTGCATTTTTAACAAGTATTTAGGTGATGGTGATGATCCAGAGATCACACTTTGAGAACCAGTGGTCTAGGGTGCTTTCCTTGGAGCAAATTTGTTCCATTGAACAAATCCTTAATTTTGATCTTTTCAAGTCTATATAACCTCATTTTATGGATGAAGGAACTGGAGCTCAAGGAGGTAAAGTGAATGACCCAAGGTCACACAGTGAGCTGGGATTTGGACCCATATCCGGCTAACCCCAGAGCCCATGCTCCTAGTTACCCAGCTATCCTGTCTACCAGACTTTGGGATGTAGTGATCTCAGGGTGAAGCATTTGGACCTGAGGCTACCAAAAGCCTTAGTAGGTGTCTAAGTGAGACAGCTTTAGAGGGAGGAGTCAGTTGGCTAGAGGCTGGGGCCAAAGAGCTAGAAGACTCTCTTAAAGGCCTACGGCTTTTGCAAGCTCCGAATTGCCCAGTCCTAGCCAGGGCACAGTGACGGGCTGCTGAGAGGCACTGGAACAGTTCTTACCCCACAGCTCTGGCAATGGAGCAATTTCCCTCAACCCCGAGGAAGTCCCCACCTCCCCGGAACTACCCTGTTACCAAAGCCACATAACCCCTAGTTACTGAAGTCCAAAGAGCTCTGACTGGGGTGGCACAGGCTCTGAGCGTGAGGACTCTGGCCACACTTCCTCCTATAGTGTTCAGAGACCCAGCCAGGATCACTTCCCATCATGGTTCAGTTCCTGGCACTGCAAGAGGAGAAACCCCCTGATTCCCAAAGATTTATAGGGATGGTGTAAGGATGGAACTTCCCTACCAGCTGGATCCCCTGGGGACAGAACTGTCCCATGTATGAGTGATGAAGTCAATGAAATTAGCTTTACCCCTACATTAAGCTCCTCCTGCTTTGGGACCCTGCAACTTCCTACTCCCTCCTGGCATCCAGCTGGAGATGCCTCGCAGTGCCTCACAACTGTGTGTTGGGGAAGAGTCCTGGGGCCAGTCATTTGGTCACCAGACATTTAGAGAGTACTCACTCTGTGCCAGGCACTGTGCCAAACAGCTCTTTCTGGAGAAGATGGAAAATGCTTTGCAGAGAAAGTGACTTATGAGCACGACTTTGAAGGAAGAGCAAGATTTGGGGCAGGTATACTGTACAAAGGGAAGCCTTCCAGCTGGGGTCAACATAAGCAAAGGTCAGGGAGTTCGAAGGAGCCTGGCACACTCTCAGACCAGTGACCAGTCAGCACCAGTGCATGGTTAGACACTCTGCCTCCCCGTCAGACTGAGTGAGTTTTGAAAACCAACTCTGACATCTGCTCGTTGGGTGACTTTGCATAAGGCCCTAAATATCTCTGGGTCTTAGTTTTCTTATCTATAAAATGGGAATAATAATGGTATCCCCCTTAAAGATCACATAGATTATTGTGACACTTAAGATCATTCATGTAAAAGTACATATAGTAAGTGCTCAATAAATGTGGCCATATTATTGCTGCTGGAGGAATGTGGGGTGAGTGAGGTGGGGGACAGGACATCAGAGAGGAAGCTAGAGGAGTGGGCAAATTGAGAAGACCCTTTAGGAACAAGGAAAAGTAGGCAATGGGGAGTGACCTCACGGCTTACATCTTCCGAAGTGAATGTAGCTGCTTGGTGAGGGGGGTTGACTGGAGAATAGAGGAAAGCCTGGGTGCTGGGGAGTGGGACAGGAGGCTGGGACAACGCCCAGATAAGAGATGCTAAGACCTGACCCAGACGGGGTAAGAGGAAGGAAGAGGAGAGGGCAGGACCCAAGAGGAAGGGAGGGGAAGAGGGCTCCCTCCTGGCTCAAAAACAGCAACCTCTCACATCCTTTGATTAGACTCATTCATTCATTCCACCATTATTCATTTATTCATTAATTCATTCCACAACTGTTTTTTTAGCACTTGAACCCTGGGCAAATGAAACTTACATTCTAGGGAGTTTATATAACTATTAGAGGTCCGGTACATGAAAATTCATGCATTGGAGGGGTGTCCCTCAGCCTGGCCTGCCCCCTCTCACAGTTTGGGAGCCCTCAGGGGCAGGAGGCGACCTGGTGATCAGGGGAAGGTGATGCCCCCATCACACCTCTGCTGCTGCCACTGCCGGCAGCACAAGCCTCGGCTGGCCCTGGTTACCTGAGCCTCAGGCAGCCGGGGAGCCGCCATCCATAGCTTGCCTGTGCCTTGGGCTGGTCCTGGGTGGCTGGGCAACTGCCATCCAAGGCTTGCCTGCACTTCGGGCCAGCCCTGTGTGGCTGGGCAGCTACCATCTGAGGCTTGCCTGCACCTAGGGCTGGCCCTGGGTGGCTGGGGGGCTGATGGGACTGGGTGCCACCATCTTTGTGAGGGCATGATGGTCAATTAGCATATCTCCTCTTTATTAGACAGGATTAACCACCCAAACAAGCCTAAACCATCAGAAATTGACAGCCCTATTGGTGTGTCCTCTCATTTCTGACTTGTCCATCCTCAGCCGTTTTAGATGAAGGGCAAAGGGTCTTAGAGCCAGGCTAGCCTGTCTTGCCCACTTCCTGCAATGGGGACTTCACTGTCTTCGTGACAGTCCTTTCCAACAAGTGCAAGAGCTAACAACTCCCTCCTTGCTTTCCCCAGCTTCCCCATTACCTCTGCCAGGTCTAGCTTTGCCTTCTAGAACTCAACATGGCACAGCTGCTCTTGGCCCTTGGGGGGCCTTGCAGTGATGCACAGAAAGTGATGTGGCCTGCAAAAAACCTTTCATTTCTGTCTAAAAGCAACTTGTTTAAAAATTTGTTTTTGAAGCTTACCCTGCAGACAAAGGGATAGTGCCTTTGATGTGTAAAGAAGACATTCAAATAAGTAACAAAGACCCCTAGCCCAGTGGTTGGCAAACTGCGGCTCGCAAGCCACATGCAGCTCTTTGGCCCCTTGAGTGTGGCTCTTCCACAAAATACCATGGCCTGGGCGAGTCTATTTTGAAGAAGTGGTGTTAGAAGAAGCTGAAGTTTAAAAAATTCGGCTCTCAGAAGAAATTTCAATTGTTGTACTATTGATATTTGGCTCTGTTGACTAATGAGTCTGCTGACCACTGCCCTAACCCAATAGAAAAATAGGAAAATTATTGTACAATTCAGGAAAGAAAATACAAATGACTCTGAAACATGTGACAAGATGTTCAGCCTCATTTATAATAAGAAAAATGCACATTAATGCTGCTACACCGATAAACCATTTTTCAATTATTAGATTGGCAAAGTTTGGGATGTCTGATAACTTACCATTTGGGTGTAAGTGTGAGGAAACAGGCACACTAATGAGAGGGTAAGTTGGCAAAATCCTATTTAGCAACATCTACCAATATTTTAAATGCACAGGCCCTTTGATCCAAGAATTTGCACTGCTAGGAATTTCTCTGACACAAGTGGAAATGGTGGATGTCATGGCTTTGTTTCTTTTTTAAGAACATGTTTTTATTGATTTCAGAGAGGAAGAAAGGAGAGAGAAATAGAAATATCAATGATGAAAGAGAATCATTGATTAGCTGTCTCCTGCCTGCCCCCCACTGGGGATCAAGCCACAAACTGGGCATGTGCCTGACAGGGAATTGAACCATGACCTCTTGGTTCATAGGTGGATGCTCAACCACTGAGCCACTCCTGCCAGGCATGGCTTTGTTTCTAATAACAAGAGATTCGAAATAAATAAAATATTCAGTGACAGGGACTGGTTAAATAAACTGTGGGTCATGCAGACAATAGAATACCATGCAGCCATAAATAAGAATGAGGTAGCTCTCTATGTACTGATATGAAATTATTTCCAAAATAAAGAGGAGGGAAAAGTAAGGTGCAGAACAATGTACTTTGGAGAGTGCATTCTTTCTGTTTAAAGGTGGAGGGGAGTGTCTTGTGTGTATGCATGGAATAGTTCTGGAAGGATATACAAAACAAGTGAGGGTTGCTGCCTCTGAGTGTATAGTATAAGGATGGAAGGAAATTTATTTTCATAATGTGTCTTAAATGTCATGCCATGAATATAAGTCACAGAAAAGCAAATTTTTTAAAAGATGCCATTGTGATATTTATTGTACTCTGTAAGACCATCTGTTTTTATGTCTGCCTGCATACTCTACCCTAACACACACACACACACACACACACACACACACACACACACACCCCTCTTGTGAGGGGAAAGGGGAGTGCTGATTCTGACTCATTCCTACACTCTCTGGAACCCAACACAGCACCAGCACAAAGCAAGTTCTAAGGAAAGTTGAATGCATATTCATAATGACTACCTTCTCCACAAAGTCGCCAATTAGTCTTACCTCCTGGTATTCATGCGCTTGCATAGACCCTTCCCGCCTAGGAGTCATATGCACTACCATTGCTCCTCGAGGTCGACAGACCCTTCCCACCTTGAATAGGGATGAAAGATGTGATGTTTCACCTTGCTCTCCGGGATCACTCACTCTGGAGGCAGCCAGATAATCAAGCAGCCTTATGGAGAGGTTCACATGGTGAGACCCTAGGGCCTCCTGCTGACAGTTACATGAGTGTGTCACCTTGGAAATGGATCCTCCTGCCCCAGTCAATCCTTCAGATGATTGCAGTCCAGGCTGACCTTGACTGTAGCTTCATGAGAAATTCCAGGCCAGAACCACTGAACTAAGCTGCTCCCAGATTCCTGACCCACAGAAACTGTGTGAGATAACTGTTTGTTAGAGCCCCAGAGCAAGGACAATGGGCCAGGTTCAGAACTCACCAGGGTAGAAAGACGGGTTGCATGCGGATGCCTAGCAAAGGGCAAAACTGGGAAAACAAGAACCTTGCCCCAGGGTGACTTTTCTTCCCCTGCATATCACTGGTCATGTGGTTTAGATTCCCTGACCTTTTCCTCCCTAGAGATAACATCTGGGCCTCAGTTGTGTTTCAGCTCCAGGCCCAGAAAAGCAGCAGAACCAGACAAGGGTGCAGTGGCTGCTGCAGGTCATTTACTAATGACCCTCTGCCTTGACACCAACCAATCAGTGGAGACTATGACTCTGAAAGCCCACCCCTGGAAAGCTGATGAATATTTTATTAAGACCCTCCCCTGAGCTCTCTCCTAAGATTTCTACCTGCAGGAAAGAGATAAATACACTCAGGTCAAAAGAGGATGCCTGTGCCATCCCCCCAAAGTCCTGTAGCCCCCAACCTCTAAGGGACCCCATGCAAACAGGGGAGCAATGGGCAGCGGCAGGCAGCTCATTCCAGGCTAACTCCCTGAACCTGTCTCCAAGGCCTCCTTTTCTCTGTGTAGCCCTTCCCTTTGTCTATCCCCATCTCCCATCCCCTTTTCCTCAAATAAATTAAATTTTCTTTAATTACCATCTGAGATGGCTATTTAGCCTGCCCCTCGCACCACCAACTCTAAACTTTCAGTAGAATGTAGGTGGTGAGGGTGGGAGTTTCATTGTAAAAGTTTTTAAATTTTGCTGTATGTTTGGAAATTTTCACAATAAAATGGAGAAAAGCACCCTCCATAACAATATGTAACAATCCTCTCTATTATTATTACTTTAATTACACAGATAAAAGTGAGTATAGTTTAGGGGGGCAGGGAAGGTTAGAAGAGGTCAATGGGGGGAAATGAATATAGCCTGGCTGGCATTGCTCAGTGGTTGAGCATTGACCTATGAACCAGGAGGTCATGGTTGGATTCCTGGTCAGGGCACATGCCTGGGTTGCAGGCTCGATCCCCAGTGTGGGGTGTGCAGAAGGCAGCCAATCAATGATTCTCTCTCATCATTGATGTTTCTATCTCTCTCTCCCTTCCTCACTAAAAATCAATAAAATATATATTTTTAAAAATGAATATAGTCTAATTAAATTTTTTTAAACAAATAGAGAAAAAGTCACCATCTCTTTCTTCCGAATCATAATGTTCCTTTCTTCTTAGTGGCAACCTCTGTTCCTGTTGGCTGTGTAGTTTCCAGACCTTTCTCTATGCATTTGTTGTAGGTAGGGTCAGACCAAACCTGTGTTCAACAACCTTGGTACTTGGATTCTGGCTAGAAAAGAATTAGAGTCCAGACTCAAACTATAAGAGAACATTTATTGGGTAAATTACAGAGTTAGAAAAAATAATTCCTAGAAGAAATGGGCTTAGGACATAGAGGTAATGGAAGGGCCCTTGGAGCTGGGCAGAGGGGGAAGGCATGGGCGTGCTCATGGGAGGGAGAGCATCCTCCATCCTAAAGGTTTTAAGAGCAGAGATTTTGGGGGAGGTCCCAGGGAAATATCTTAATAGAATATTCAGCAGTTTTCCCAGTGTGTCCTGGAAACCTTTCAGGGTTGTGGCCTCTACTGATTGGCCAGCATCAGGGTTGGGGGTCATTATACAATGCAGCTGGTCCTGACGTCAGCCAAAGCCATGGCCGGTTTAGTTGCTTACCTGGGCCTGGAGCTGAAATACAACTGAAGCATAGATGTTATCTCTAGGAAGGAAAGGCCAAGGGGGCCAAACCATGTGACTATCCATAAGCTAGGGGAGGAAAAGTCACCCCGGGGGCAAGGTCCCACCCTACAAATGATTGTCTGCTACTAGGCACCTGGTGCTTTCCACCCTGGTGACCTTCTGTACCTGGCCCGTCATCCTTGCTCTGCTCCTGTCTGTCTTAACTACCTATAACACATTTATATACAAACTAGAGGCCCAATGCATAAAAATTTATGCACTGGAGCAGGGAATCCCTCAGCTCGGCCTGCCCCCTCTCACAGTCCGGGAGTCCTCAGGGGTAGGAGGCGACCCGGCGATCAGGGGAAGGTGATACCTCCATCACACCTCTGCTGCTGCCACTGCTGGCAGCGCAAGCCTCGGCCAGCCCTGGTTACCTGAGCCTCAGGTGGCCCTGGGCAGCTGGGCAGCCGCCATCCAAGGCTTGCCTGTGCCTTGGGCCCACCCTGAGCAGCTGGGCAGCTGCCATCTGAGGCTTGCCTGTGCTTCAGACTGGCCCTGGGTGGCTGGGTGGCTGAGGACGGGTCCAGCTGAACCATGCACCTGCCACCCGCCTCAGCAGGGCTGAAAGGACTGGAGGACTCTGGCAGGGCTAAGGGGACTGGGCGCCACCATCTTGTGGCTATGGGTGCTTCCATCTTTGTGACAGTGTGATGGTCAATTTGCATATTCCCTCTTTAATAGATAGGATGTAGATAAATACAAAATCACGTTATTTAAAAAAATGAATCTACCCTCTCTACTATTATGCATTTGGTCTTGGGGATCTCGCCCTGTCAGTTCATGTACATCACCTCAGTTTTAAATTGCTGAGTAAGTTATGTGCCTCCTCATTCAAGATGCAAGGCTCAGAGAGGAGGTCTTGCACAGGAAGGGACAGTAACAGAATTGATGAATCGAGAACCCGTTCTCCTAGCACCCAGGCTTGGGCACACCCTGCAGGAGCTTGGACAACTCTGAATGGGGGCAGGGCTGAGGACCAGGCCTTTTTATTTCGGGGAATGCCAGAGGGTGGGCAGGTCCCATTCTGTCCCTTCCCCCTTACTCCTCCCCCATCTGCCTGGGGTTCCAGCGCACCAGGACCTAAGAGGAAGTCCTCTAAGTGCTTCCTCTTTTCTTGGCCTCTGGGGACACTGGGCGAGGAGGGGAGAGTTGTGAAACCAAGTCCTTCCCTCCCCCCCTCCCCAGAGTGGGGACTTGTCAGCTGGAGGTGGCCATGCAGCTGGGGTCAGAAAAACAACTTCATTAGCACCCCCAAAATCCCCATCTCTGCCCAGTGCCATCAAACCCCGGAGCTGGAAGTTAGCTGCCTTTAGGATGGCAAATCTCCCAGGTCACCTAAATGAGAAAACTCCACTCCTCATCAGCTGGTGCTGCCATCGCCAGCCTCATCTTCCTCCTGTCTGTGCCCCAGCTTCAGACACCAACCACACAGAAGTGTTTGTGGTTCATCAGACAAGCCAGGCTGTTCCTTCCTCAAGACTTTAAGCTGTCCCTTCTATTTGGAATGCCTTTTGCCATAATCTTCTACTAGCATCCTTTAAACTTCAATGGATCACCTCTTTCAAGAAGTCCTCCTTGATGCACTCCAGGCTGGGCCAGTTCCCTCCTACGTGGTCCTACAATATCATAGGCCTCTCTCTACAACAGCATTATTCACTCTGTATCTAAGTTATTGGTTTAAGTTTTTGTCTCCTTAATTGGATTGGATGTTGATTGAAGGCCAGGACTATCTTGTCCTGTGTGTGTGTGCATGTGTGCGTGTGTGTGTGCATGCGTGCGTGCATGTGTGTGTGTTCCCAGGCCCTAGCAGAGATGCACATAGTAAACCCTTAATAAATATTAATAGAATTATCAAAGAATGAATGGTTTGGCTCTCAGTGCTATCATTCATAAACCTTGGGCTTCAGTTTCTTCTTCATCTATAGGATGAGCAGGTGAATAGCACCTGCATGGAACTTGAAAAATGTAGACTAGAGAGACAATAAGCAGATTAACATATACAGATGTGCTATGGTGCCTAGTGGTGACAAGTTCTCTGGAGAAAAATAAGGCAGGAAGAAGGGGCTAGAGAAGATGGGGGATGGAGGGGCTTTTTAAGAAGCTGGTTAGGGTTGAGGACCTGCTGGAGGCTGTTGGGAGTGTTTCAGGGGCTAGTCTCCTCAGATTGTCATTTGCCTCTCTTGGAAAATGAGGGCAGTGGTGACCTCCTGCCTGGGAGGGTGTAGCTGTGAAATGAACACTGGCTACTTTGCAAACAAAAGGGGAAATATCTGAGCCCTGAAATAATGATTGCGGCCCTCTTCCCTATCCCCCGTCCTGTTTTGAATATAGAACAATCATCAGTGGTCCCTAAGAACCTGAAATATGAAATGCAAATGCCCCTGAAAATAGGAAAATATATTTTTGAAAGAGCCAGCATCTGATCCCCTGTAAAGTGAAGTCTGCATTGTTTTTTAGCTCCTGCCCTCCCTCCAGGACCAAACCCTGGGTCATGTCCTCTCTCTCTCCTCCTCAATGTGCAGAACACACTTACTGAATTTGTGTAGTCATTGCAAGCATAGCCTTTGGAGACCCACTGGAAACTCAAAGTCATGGGTTTGGTTCCCAGCTCTACTGCTTGCTGTCTGTGTGACTTTGGGCAAGTGTCTTTACCTCTCTAAGTTATCCATTTGTAGTTATTCCTATCTCAAAGAGATTAAATGAGTTGATGTGAGGGCACAATAATAAGAGCTTTTCCTGCAATAGTTCAGTGACCTGGTGAGGAATGTTCACTTTGCACATGAGAAAAAAAGTCACAGCTAGTGAGAGGCAGTCAGTCCAACCTCAATGCTTTTGCTTCCATTGTTTCTCCACCCCTGAACCACTGTCAAGTGCATACCCAGAGTATTTCTTGACTCTTTTCACCCTCTAAAAATCCTACCCAACGCCAATTCTATCTTGTCCATGAAGTTTCTGATTTTAAAAAATATATATTTTTATTGACTTCAGAGAGGAAGGGAGAGGAAGAGACAGAAACATCAATGATGAGAGAGAATCATTGATCAGCCACCTTCTGCATGCCCCACACTGGGGATCGAGCCTGTAACACAGGCATATGCCCTGACCGAGAATCAAACTGTGACCTCCTGGTTCATAGGTTGATGCTCAACCACTGAGCCATGCCAGCCGGCTCTGGTTTTTTTTAAATTGACTTTATTTTTGAATAGTTAATATATCCAGGTGGCTCAAAGTTCAAGAGTTCAAAGGGTATACTAGAACCAATAAGTCTCCCTCCGTCCTCTGTCATCCAGCTACATAGTTCTGCTCCACTGGGGCCGCTTCACAGAGACCACTCTGTGTGCCCTTCCTGACTCAGACCAGGCTTGTGCTGGTGAATTCCCACACGTGTTTGTGCTCTTGTTCTATGCAAATAGTAAAATACACTAGAAGCTATTGTACACCCTATCCCACCTCCACTTACCAACTTGTTCCCTATAGGGAGTTCCTTCATTCTTTTTAAGAAAACATTTTTATTGAATTATAATTTATATAGCATACATTCATCATTTCAAATGTACAATTCGGTGATTTGTAATATATTCACAGAGTTGTGCAATATACTCACTACCTCTCTCCTTGGTCTGCTTTATTTTTCTTATAATACTCATCATCCTTGGACATAAGATGCTAGTTGATTCTCACGATGACTCGCTGAGGTAAATACTATTATTATTCCCATTTGACAGACGAGGAAACTGAGGTCAGAGAGGTGCAATATCACTCAGTTGAGATATGGTAGTGGTTTGAACTCTAGTCTGACTCCAAAGATGCAGCATTTAGCACCATCTCTTGTGATCAGCTTTATTCCCCATGACAATGAATGAATGAATGAATGAATGAATGAACAGACAAAATGTTTGCCACCTCAAATACTTGTTAGGCAGTGTTTTAGGATAAAATTTGTAATTGTATAAATGTTGTATAAATATCTTTGATGCTAACATATGGTGGTGGTTACCCAGGGGTATACATTTGCCAAAACTTACCAAGCTGAAAACTTATAATGGTGTGTTTTATTTATAAAAGCATTCCAGAGTCAAGTTGTTAGGAACTTTGGGAACATGTACAAGGATTTATATTGCAGCATTGCTTTAATAGGAGAAAAAAAATGGGCAGGGAGGAGGGGAGTTGGCTGTTAACAGGAGAAAGTTCCCGCTATCTATGGTCCTTTGCCATCACAATGACAGACTTGTGGGAAAAGACACAGCCGGTGCTGGGGATGACTCTCATGTCCCCCGAACCTGCACCTCTCTTCCTGGAGGCCGACTTCCCGCCCACTCAGTTTTCAAAGTCCTCTGAACTGCCGGAAGCCCGCCAGGAATGAGCCAGGGCGGTTCCTGCAGGCGAGGAACTTTGCATGGCCTTTGTCTAGTCCGGGTCCTGTAGAGCGGAACCGAAGGGCCTGGACAGCTTGGGAATGGCGTGGGGAGGGGCCGGGCTAGAAGGACGGGATTGGGATGGGGGAGGGGGGAATGATCAGACTGCTGGGGGAAGGGTCGACTGGAATCCTGTCAGAGTGGGGTCAGAATCTGGGATCCCTGGAGAACAGAGCTGGAATCTTCAAATGGGCTGGGTTAGAATCCTGAGGGTCGGATTCAAATCCCTTGGAGCAAGGCGGGGATCAGTTAGGAGCGGGTCTAGAATTCTGGGGTTAGGGTTATAAATCTTTTTCTTTAAATATATTTTTATTGATTTCCTAGAGGAATTGAGAGAGGGAAAGAGAGAAATAGAAACTTCAATGGTGAAATGCCCTACCTGGTTTGGCTCAGTGGATAGAGCCTCCGGCCTGCGGATTGAAGGGTCCTGGGTTTGATTCCGGTCAAGGGCACATGCTCGGGTTGTGGGATCGACTCCCAGTAGGGGGCGTGCAGGAGGCAGCCGATCAATGATTCTCTCTCATCATGGATATTTCTATCTCTCCCTCTCCCTTCCTCTCGGAAATCAACATGTACAGTATATGTAAAACATCAGTGATGCGAGAGTATCGCCAATGGGCTGCCTGCTACCTCCCCACAACTGGGGATCGAGCCCGCAAGCCGGGCATGTGTCCTGACCAGGAATCGAACCGTGACCTCCTGGTTTATCGGTTGACAATTAACCACTGAACCACACCGGCCGGACTCTTTTTCTTTCTTTCTTTTTTCTTTTAATTTATTGTTGTCAGTATCCCTGGGCTGGGATCCTTGGGTTGGCCGGATTAGAATTCCTGCGGCAGGATTAGAAAGCTTTAGTGGGAGAGGTTAAAGATCCTTCCAGTGGGATTCAAAATCATTTGGGGCAGAGTTAGGGGTTTGGGGAGGCGGAGACGAGGGTGGGTGTTAGGGTTCTTGGGGGGCGGGTTGAAATCCTGGTGGTGCGTTTAAAACCTCTGGGGACAAAGTTAGTGTGTCGGGAGGCGGAAAGAGAATTCATTAGGAGAGGTGTTAGCATCTTTGGGGGAGAGGTTAAAACTCTTGGGGGCGGGGTTATTATCCATCAGGGCCTAGGGTAGAATCCTTGGAGGTGGGTTTAGAAACCTCGGGTGAGTGGTGTCAACAAATCCTTAGGCGGCCAGATTAGGATCCGGGAGGTGGGGGTGGAGATTAGCATCCCGGGGGTGGGGTTAGAACCGTTCGGGGCGGAGTTAGAAGATTCGGGGCGGGGTTAGCATCGCTCCCGGCGCGGCTGAATCGCCCAGATGGCCTGTGGGCTCCTCCGTGTCCCTAGTTCTAGCCCCGGCGGACCGCCCGGGCCTAGAGGCTAGTGGAGGGGGACCCGGACAGTTCAGCTCGAGAGGACCTTTGAAAGACCCGCGCACGGAAGCTCCTCGGGGGGCCGCCCTAGCCTCTCCTTCAAAGTCAGCCGTTCTCCTTCAGGACCCCGGAGGCTGCTGAGCTGGGGGGGCGCTCGAGCTGTGAGGATCCGGGCTGCCCGCAGGAGGAGGAGCGGGCGCCCAGGTGAGTGCCACGGCTGGAGACGGGGGCCGAGGGGCGAGGCTGGGGACACCGCCAGCGAGGTGGGCCTGAGGGTCTTGGGGCTGCGGAGGGAGCCGGGGTGGTGGGCAGGGCAGGCTGCGGGGCAGCGGGAGGGAAGGGCCGTCTGGGGAGCTGCGGACCGGCCGTGGGATGAGAGCAGAACCCAGGTGAGGGGCGGAACGGCTCAGCTGCCACCCTGGGAAAGTTGGAGCGGAGGGGAGCTCGGGCCGCTCAGTGCCTTTATGCTGGAGCTGCCACTTCTCTTGGCCGTCCAGGTTCCCCTTCTGCAAAAGAAAAAAAATTAAAAAACGAGAAGGAAGGAATGGGCTTAACGAAGCCCGGGCGTGGGGAGCCCTTACGGTTCCTAGTGGGGGTGGGTCACGGGTCACGGCAGGTTGGCAGCGGTCATGGGGAATGGGGACGGCTGGTCAGAGGCGTGACGTGCCAGACACACCCAGGCGGGGCTGCAGCTGGGAGCGCTCACTGCACCCTCCCCCTCCTCCCCCTCCTCCCCCTCCTCCCCCTCCTCCCCCTCCTCCCCCTCCTCCTTTGTTGGGCCTTGGGCCCTGATCCCTCCCAGGTCTTGGTCAAACCCCAAAACCTCATGGACTGACCGCAAGGTGTCTGCCTCTTCACTTTCCTCCTGATGAAAGTGACAGAGGTCAGGTCACTCTCGTCTCTGAATTCCTGTTTTTGCATCTGTCAAATTGGGCTATTAATTCTTTCTCCCGAGGCTGCAGTGAGCTGGCTGTGCCCGAGGTCCTGCAGGTGAATACAGTTTAGCGTCCTGGTTAAGGAAGGGGCGCAGGGAGCCACCTGCCAGTGGGACTTGGGGCCGGGATTTGGCCTTCCAGTGCCTCCGTTTCCAAACTATAGGATGGGGGCTATAGGATGGGGGTAATGATAATAATGGCTCCTCAGCAGGGTTGTGTTGTTGTTTTAATATTTTATTGATTTTTTACAGAGAGGAAAGGAGAGAGATAGAAACATCGATGAGAGAGAAACATCCATCAGCTGCCTCCTGCACGCCCCCTACTGGGGATGTGCCCGCAATCCAGGTACATGCCCTTGACCGGAATCGAACCTGGGACCTTTCAGTCCGCAAGCCGACGCTCTATCCACTGAGCCAAACCGGTTTCGACTGTTGTTGTTTTAAAATACGTTTTTATTGACTTGAGAGAGAGAGGAGGGAGAGGGAGAGAAACATCAGTTGGCTGCCTCCTGCAAGTCCCCCAACCCGAGCGAGATCCAGCCTGCAACACAGGCATGTGCTCTGACAGGGAATCAAGCGCCGACCTCTGGGTGGATGGGACGAGGCTCAACCAACGGAGCCACACCAGCTAGGGCTAACAGGGTTGTTTTGAAGATTAGATTGAGTTACTGAAGGAGAGCTCTTAAAGTACTGCCTGCCAGGCATATATGCTTGAAACATGTTAATTGCAGTCATAGCTCTTCCTGCCTAGCCCCGTGGTTCTCAGCGTCACCTGGAAGGGGTACATCAGCATCACCTGGAAGGCTTGTCAAAACAGATTTCTGGATCCTGACCCCAGAGTTTCTGAATCAGTAGTTATGGAGCAGGACCCCGAGAATTTGCATTTCTAGTAAGTTCCTGGGGAAGCTGAGGCTGCTGGTCCAGGGACTACGCTTTGAGAACCACAGAGAGAGGCCTCCATAAATATCAGTTCCCTGTCTCCTGGCTTTCTCCTCACTGATCATTTGTGGGGGCTGGGAGGGTAGAATACAGAAAAGGTGAAAAGAATAATATATTAAATACACCAGGAACCCACCACCTAGAATTAACAAACATTAGCATTTTGCCATGTTGGTTTCAGATTTAAAAATAAAATAAAATTTCTGAAAATAAGAGATAAAATGGAAGCCTCCCCACCTTGTATCCCCTCAGTTCTTTTTCCCTCTCCCTAGAGGACTGTCATGAATTACAGTCCTTCCAGCCTATGCCTTTTTTTATAAATGTATTGCATGTACATGGATGCATAAACAATATATAGAATTATTTTGTGTAGTTTAAAGATCTACATAAATGCTATCTCACTGTGAGATTCTTCTGCAATTCACACACACACATGCACACACTTCTTATCATTAAGTTATCAGGGTCTAGCCAGGATGAGAAAGAGAGTTCCAGTTCATTCCTTCTAAGTGGAGTCCCAGCGGGTGGCCAGCCTCCCTTATTTCTCATTCCCTGCTGAAGGACATTCAGGTTGTTTCAGTTGTTCACTGCAACAAACAGAACTGCTGGGACCATGCTGGAGGTGTGGCCTCGGGCTTATGGGCAGGTGTTTCGTAGGGAAATTGGCAAGACTGGATGGCTCTCTAGAAGCACACCTCTAGCCCTCTCCTTTTGTGGGAGAGGAGGATTGAGGCCTGGAAGGGTCACCCAGGGAGTCTGGGGCAGAGGAGAGAGAAGAATCTAGCTCTGCTGACCTCCCAGCTCTCTCTAGACCCAGGGCCACTGTCCCACGTCCCCTGTTCTCAGCTGCAGGAGAGCAAAGATCTTCATCTGCCTCTTTCATTGTTCTGATGCTTAGTAGACTATGGATACATACATTTTTTTAAAAAATTGGATAGTAAGCATTTTAGTTTATTTTTATATAGTCTTTTCTGTGCACTTTTTATTTAACATAATTAGTAAAATGCTACATATACAATTTTTATCATACTTATTCACTTAGCATTGCACTGTAAGCATTTTTCCATGCCATTAAAATATTCTTGAATTTTTAAAGGCTGCATAATATTCCACGGATGGGATGTACCATATTTTGTTTAAGCATCCTAGCAAAGCACTTTTATGTAGTAATATTTTTAGGCAAACTTTACATAGCATTATAAAATTAACCATTTTAGAGTGAATAGAACAGTGGCACTTAGTATATTCACAATGTTGTGCAAACACTAATCTTTATGGAGTTCCAAAACATTTTCATCCCCCCAAAGGAACACCATTCCCACTAAGCAGTCATTCCATGCCTTCCCCGCCCAGCAATGGGCAGCCACCAACCTTCTTTTGTTACCTATGGATTACTTTCTCTTGGACACTTCATGTAAACGGAATTATACGAGATATGACCTTTGGTGTCTGGCTTCTTTCATTTAGTAGAATGTTTCAAAGTTCAACCACATTGTAGCATGTATCAGTATTTCATTCCATTTTATGGTTGAATAATACTTCATTGTATGTGTATACCACACTTCGTTTACCCACTCATCTGCAGATGGAAATTTGCATGTTTTCACCTTTTGGCTAGTGTGAAAAATGCTGTGAGCACTTTTTCAGTTCTCATGGGTAGATACCTAGGACTGGAATTGCTGGGTCATGTAGTAATTCTGTGTTTAACTTTCTGAGGAATCGCCAGATTGTTTCCCACCATTTTACAGTCCCATCAGCAATGCACAAGAGTTCCAATTTCTCCACATCTTCACCAACACTCACTATTTTCCTTTTAAAAATAATATTATTATTATTATTTTATTTATTTCAGAGAGAGGGAAGGAGAGGGAGAGAGAGATAGAAACATCAATAATGAGAGAGTCATCCCCTACTGGGGATCAAGCTCACAACCCAGACATGTGCCTTGACCAGGAATCAAACCACAATCTCCTTGTTCATAGGTCAGCACTCGGCCACTGAGCCACACCAGCCAGGCAAAAACGATCTTGATGATTATAGGCAGCCTAGTGACAGAACGGCAGAGAAGCATGCAGACTGAGGCCTAGTCCCAGGAATGCTAAGTCTTCCAGGCTGCTGTCTGGGGTCCTTACCCCAGAGATAGGGGAGCAAGTTATTTGCATTCAGGGGACTGACCAGGGTTTGGACTTTAAACTCTTCTAGAATGAGTCCCACCAGGGCACAGACATGCTATCTCCTGAACCACTGTATCTTTAACACCTGACACCTGGCACATAGTAGGACCTCAAAAATATTGAACATAGGAATGTTGAACAACCTCTCCCCTTCCTTGACTGAGATGTTTTCAGCACGTAGGTATGTTTTAGTTCAGGGGTCCTCAAACTTTTTAAACAGGGGGCCAGTTCACTGTCCCTCAGACCGTTGGAGGGCCGGACTATAGTTTTAAAAAAAACCTATGAACAAATTCCTATGCGCACTGCAGGCCCGGGATGAGTCAGCTGCTAAGCAGGACAGGCAGCGACACCTAGCAGGCCGGATAAATGTCCTCAGCGGGCCGCATGTGGCCCGCGGGCCGTAGTTTGAGGACCCCTGTTTTAGTTGGTCCTACACAGTGATTCTTTTTAATTAGTTGCTAACATTTAAAGTTGAGACAGCCTGCATAAAGGATTTCTGTCTTCTCTTGAAAACCTGGGAGAATTAGCAGTCCTGGGACTATGGCCTCTGTCTCCATGCTTCTCTGCCATTCTCTCATGGCAGAGTTGGTGAAGCTAAGTAGGGGCTGCCCTGACACTGCCCCGAGCTGTCCAGTTTGCACCACCCTTGCCTGGAGTACTTTCCTCATGTGGCCCTGTGGGCTCCTACAGCCATTTGAATTTTCAAGCTCTGCCCTCCAATCATGCTAGGGCTTCCCTTTTTATAGAAAAGGAATGTCAGGCCCAGAGAGGGTAAGTTTCCCAAAGCCACACAGCTAAGTAAGTGACACAATCTCTCTTAGCCATCTTTCTCAACAAACCCCCACAGCACTTTGATCTTCACCCCATTTCTACAATGTTCTCTATCCCAGGAGTGGAAGTTTCAGTGTTCTTTCAGAGGCATGGGTATTGATGCAGGAGAACCCTTGCTTGGATGTAAAATGTGCCTTTGTTCTTGGCCAGTGTCCATGGCCACACATGCTGCACCCTCAGGATGGCTCTTGCATCCCTAATTCTGCCCTAAGACACCTGCCTGAGCTCCCACCAGCACCCTGAAATCCTTGGGCCCAGGAGACTTAGGTGTAGCCCAGAGAATAGGAGAGAGACCCTCCCTCATCACCACCAAAAAAATGAAGAAGAGAAGACTTGAGTTTGACGCCTACCTTGCCTCATATGAGTTGTGATGCATCAGACAAATTCCTTCCCTCTCTGAGTCTCAGTTTTCTCACCTGCCGAGTGGGAATAAAAGGGTACTACCTCACAATTCATGCAGTACAGTTCTTGATGTTAACACACAAAAACCATACTCCATATTTCCCAAGGCTATAAATGCCTGAGCTTGAGTTTCCCCAGAAGCACACCCTAGAAAAGATTTCAAATGCAGTCACCAGTTAACTTGGGAACTGACACTAGAAAAGCCTAGTAGGAGAGTGGGGAGGTGAGACAGAGAGAGAAGGCAGCCTATAGAGGTCTGTAGCAGGAGTCACCCCTGCAGGCTCCGGGAGCTCAGTTCCACCAGGAGCTCTGGGAGGCCATGAACACACTCTCGAGGTGACAGCTCTTCACAGTTCCTGGCTGGGGGCTCCTCCTGGGGCTGGGGTGATATTTCTCTAGCATTTCAGCTGGCCACGCTCATGGGCAGAGCAGATACAGTGGCCACAGAGAAATCACCTGGGCAAAGAGATGCAGGCACTGGCAGTTGGAAATCCAGCGACAGTGACCTGAAATGGTAAAGGGCAGAGTGGGGGGGGGGAGGGGCACCAACAACGTCTGCTTCAATTTAGGGGTATGTAAGTGCAGAGTTAGAGGCTACCGGGAGCAGGCAGGGGTGGCCGTGGAGGGCGCTTTAGGGAGGATTCCAAGGGAGCCTTAGATTTATCTGTAATGTTTTCATTTTTAACAAGGATGATGTACTGTTTGGTTAGGTGATGAAAACTCATTTTAAAAACCACATACACCCTCCAAACAATAAAAGAAATGGAGGCTTTATTACTTTCCAACTATTAAAAAGTAATTAAGGCCTGCCTGGCGTTGCTCAGTGGTTGAGCATCAACCTATGAACCAGAGGTCATGGTTTGATTCCCGGTCAGGGCACATGTCTGGGTTGTGGGCTCGATACCTGGTGTGGGGCGTGCAGGAGGCAGCCAACGATGATTCTCTCTCATCATTGATGTTTCTGTCTCTCTCTCCCTCCTTCTCTGAAATAAATAAAAATATTGGGTGGGGGGAAGTAACTGTAAAAGGGTCGGAGCATGAGTTATTGTGGCTTTGAGGTTTCCATTTGTGGAGGACAGATTTGGGGGCAGCTGACCTTGGAGCATGGTGGGAGGTTAGAGTGAAAAGTGGCCACCATGTCTTGTCTGAAGGGGACCACCTCCACTCAGATTCAGCCAGGGAAAGACTTTGTTCCTCTCCGAGCTGTTCTCAGTTTAAACACACACTCATCACTATTGGTTAGGCAGGGAAACTGGGGCACCCAGGAAGCTAAAAGGAGACAAGAATTTATTGAGCACCTACACTGTTCTGGTAGGTCTGTATCCCAGAAGGACTGGGATCTCACTTTCTCTGGGGTGAGGGGTGATAAACAAATCTATGGGTAAAATATGAGGTGTGTCACTTCAGGTCCTTTGAGAGGCAGACTCTCAAAGATATTAAATATACAAGAAATTTACTAGAAAGGATGCCTGTGGGAGAAAGTAGGAGAGGCTAGGAGAGCTGTCAGGTGGCAAGCTGTTTGACTCCAGGTGAAGAAGAAAGGGAAGAAAGGAAGGGAAGATGGAAGGATCTTGGACTTCAGTGCCGTTCTAAGGAAGCTTGAGAAGCGCTGCCCAGGACCCCTAGCCAAGTCTCCTGTCAGGCCCCCTGGCCCCGGCCGCAGTAGCCCTCCACACTCAGTCATTGGCTGGGAGCAGCCCACAGCAACAGGGATGGGCTTCAAAGCTCAGCAGTTGGGACCATTGGTCAATTCCGCTCTCTGCTGGCAGGATCTGAGAAGCCCATGCCTGCGTGGCCACATTAGGTGATGGTTAAAGCTGTGAGAGATCTAGCTGGGGAGGGGTTAGAAAGTGATGGAAGCTGGGGCGGTGTTCCTGTCTTAGCCAGGGTGGATGAGGGAAGACCACTCTGAGAGAGTAGGATCTGTGAAGAGACCTGGGCGAAGCGAAAAGGCTTCTGGGTGAAGAACACTCGAGAAAGCAGCAAGCGCAGTGACCCTGAGGTGAAAGCATGGTTGGTGAGTTGAGGAATAACAAGAGTCTAGTGTGGCTGGAATGCAAACATCAAGGGAGGGCTGGTAAGAGACAGGACTGGGAGGTTAAGCCTTGCCAGTCACGGAGGGGACGCGGCCTTTTATTCCAAGTGAGATGGGAGTCCCAGGAGGTTTTGAGCAGAAAAGGGTGTAACCTGGTATATATATTTTTTCTTTTTTTCTTATATTGCCCTCATTTATTTATTTATTATTTATTTTGTTAATCCTCACCTGAGGATATTTTTTGAATTGATTTTGAGTGTAAGGGAGGGTAGGGAGGGAGAGAGGGAGGAAGAGGGAGAGAGAGAAATACAGATGTGAGAGACACATCAAATGGTTGCTTTCTGCACGTGCCATGACTAGGGCCAGGGATCGAACCTGCAACCCGGGTCTGTGCCCTTGACTGGGAATTGAACCTGTGACCCGTCAGTTCATGAGCCAGTGCTCTAACCACTTTGCAACACCAGCTAGTGTCTCAGTTTTATTTTTATTTTTTAATTTATCTTTACTGTTGAAAGTATTACAGATCCCCCCCTCCCCATTGACCCCCCCTACCTCACACCCTTTACCCACCAGGCCTTCACCACACTATTGTCTGTGTCCGTGGATTATGCATATATGCATATAAATTCTTTGGTTAATTTCTTCCCACTCCCCTCCCCACTGCCCTCTGAGATTCGTCAGTCTGACCTGGTTTATATTTTAAAGGCTTTCTTGTTATCTGTAAAAGGCAGAATGAGGATTCAAACCCAAGTCTTTCTGACTTCAAATTCCATTTTACATTTTCCCCCAAACTTCCCTGCCCCCTGCCTATCTTAGAGATAAAATTATTCTCGGGAGGTTCACAACTGCCTTGAATTCTGGTGCTGACCAGGTGACCCGGAGGAAACACTGAACATGCTAAGAATTTACTACATGTTTGAAACAAGTCGTTGGTTATGTTTGCTATCAAAGAGATATTTAAGTTTAAAAAATAATTTTTACATATTTGTGTTCTGGAAAACATTTAGAGGCTAGTTATCAATGCTTTTGTGCTGATTTCCAATTTGAAATAATGCTAGTAAAGTTCTAACTCACAAACAAAACAAAACGAAAAAGAAACAAGTAGTTGGAACACAGGCATCTCAGAGCTAACCCAGTGGAGTCAGGGGCTGAGGGGCCCACTTCTGCTCTTACAGCTGGAGAATGACCAAAAGCCTCAGGTTCCTCTTCAGTGTGCTGCTCTGCCCCTTGCTGTTGTGACCCTCAATAAGACAACACTCGCCCTCTCTGGGGCTGCTGCTCCCACCTGTATGATGAAGGTCTCTCCAGTCCCTTCCTGTTTGCAAAGTCAAAGTTTTGAGCTCTTGGATCAGAAAGAAGCTGAGGGTCAGAAGAGAGGAGAGATAAGGAAGTCAGGGGAGACCCTCAAAGTTACCTTAGGGGGCCCTGACCGGTTTGGCTCAGTGGATAGAGCGTCAGCCTGCAGACTGAAGGGTCCCAGGTTGGATTCTGGTCAGGGGCATGTACCATGGTTGTGGGCACATCCCCAATGGGGGTGTGCAGGAGGCGGCTGATCAATGTTTCTCTCTCATCGATGTTTCTGACTCTCTGTCCCTCTCCCTTCCTCTCTGTAAAAAATCAATAAAAAAATATATGTGTGTATGTATGTGTGTGTATATATATATATATGTTTTTTTTTTAATGTACCTTAGGGACAACAATCACTTGGAGGTTTGGGTGGGCTGGGAGGGTAGAAGACAGGGAACTTGAAGAGAGGAAGCTGTAGGACTCTGTAGCCCTGGAAACTCCTCAGGGAATTGACCCTTCATGGGGGAAGGCTTTCCCCCCACCCTCTAGGCTGAGCTGTTCTAAGAAGAGAAAGTTCCTCTAACTGGACAGTCTTGAGCTCTGGGCCCCTAAGCAGCCTGCCTTCCTGAGCTTCCTGTTTGGGTTCCTCATGCCACCTTCTCCTCCCCACCTTCCCTGCAGCCTCTGAGACTGACCCCAGTGGAGGATGAGAGGCAGGACAACTGGGTTCTCATTCTACCTGCCACTGACCACTTGAGAACTCTCTCTGCCATGGGCCTCCATTTTCCCATCTGAAAAATGGGTTCATAATTCTGGTCCTGCTGACTTCAGCTAAATATGGTAAGGCTTGTAGAGGGTTGAACATAATACATTCACTCCACAAATGTATCTGAAGGGCCTAATACATGTCAGGCACTTTCTAGGCATGGCTTCGATACCACCAGCTCTATGAGCCTTATATTCGATGCATCCTCACCTACTCTAATGGGTCTAGTACCCACTACTTCTCTTCTACCAAAATCCACTATCAAGGAAGTCTTTGACATAGCCATTTACACTTGGGTATAAATTTCAATCCCTTGTAAGAATTTCTTCCACACTAGGCAGGGCTCTTTGAGGTTAAAGGGGACAAAAAGGCAACTCAAACTGACTCAAGCAGAAGAAAAAGGTTATTGGAAAGTCAGCAAGCACATCAGCTTCAGGGCTGGATTCAAGGGCTCGAGAATCTGTATTTCTACATTTCTTGGCTCTGCTTTGCAACTGCAAGACTCTTCCAGCCAAAAGTCAATATATCCTTCTCTCTCTTTTCTTAATATATATATCTTTTTTATTGATTTTTTACAGAGCAGAAGGGAGAGGGATAGAGAGTTAGAAACATCGATGAGAGAGAAACATCAATCAGCTGCCTCCTGCACACCTCCTACTGGGGATGTGCCCGCAACCAAGGTACATGCCCTTGACCGGAATCGAACCTGGGACCTTTCAGGCTGATGCTCTATCCAGAGCCAAACTGGTTAGGGCGATATATATATCCTTCTCATTGGCCAGGATTGACTCACATGCTCATCTCTGCTTCTATTTCTGCAACTCTGATTGGCCAGACTTGGTCACAGAAGCACCCCTATTGTCAGGGTTGAAGTCAGCTCTACCACAATCCATGAATTGAGAATGAGGGAGAAATGGTCTCCATAGGAAAACTGGGGAGTTGTCAGAATAAAGAGACACAGATGCTATGCAGAAAAAGGTTACAGCTGTCCCCTTCAGAGAACTTATCATCCTACATCTCACTTCATATTTGGAGAAACTGGGGCCCAGAGAGAGGTTGGGACTTGCCTGAGGTCACACAATGAGCTTGTGGCAGCAGTGGGACCAGAATCCAGGGCTCCTCATCCCCAGCCCTCGCAGGCCTCTGCTTGAACCTCCCATAAGACCATCTGCTGCTCACTGCACAGGGTGCTCAGGCTGGGCCCCGCTCTCTTCCCCTTGGGAGTGCGGGAGGAATCTCTGAGCCCATGCAGCCAGCATGGTGGCGTGGGAAGCAAGCTGACCTTTCTCATTTCCCTCCCATGCGGCCCCAGCAGGAGCTGCAGGGGGGGGGGGGGGTGCGGGATGGGGGGGGTAATTAGGGGGTTTCAGGTTTCAGGAGTTCCGCAGTGACTTGAGGAAGTGTCTTTGCCAGATGTCAGCAGTTCTAAGCTAGATTGGGGCCGAAGGGGTCACTTCTGCTCTTACAGCCTGATTTTGAACCGCACTAGTCAAGAACATGGTATGCTCTCATTGGTTTTAAAAGCCTTTCACATCCCTGTCACACAGGACCTCAGGCCAAGCCCGAGACGCAAGTGACTTCTATTTTATAGGGAAGAAAATGAGGCTTAGAGAGGGGAAGTGACTTAACTAAGGTCACATAGCCAGTCCATGTCAGAACCAGGAAGCAAATCCTAGTTCTGACCCCAAGTTTGGTCCTCGTTCCATCGCATTGGTGGGTCTCAGATTTTAGTGCTAAGAATTTCCTGAAGAATTGTTAGAAATGCAGAATGTAGGCCCTCGTCCCCAGAGACTGGTTCATTCCATCCAGTGTGGCCTAGGAATACTCAAGAATCAGTGAGGACTGTTGGGTGTAGGTGGCAGAAATCCAACTCAAACTGGCTTAGGCAATATTGGAAATTTATTTGCTTATGAACTGGAAAAATCCCGAAGTTGGGAAACTTCAGGCATAGCTGGATCCAGTGTTCAAACATGATCAGGAATCAATTTGCCTCCCTTGCTCAGTTCTCTGTCCCCTGCAGTGGCTTCCCTCTAAGGCAGCCCCTTCCTTCATGATTCAGGATGGCTGCCTTTCCCATAATTTTTCCAGCAAAATCCCAATGGGTGCCTTTCCCATAATTTTTCCAGCAAAATCCCAAGGCAGAGTCTGATAGCCTCAGCTCAGATCATATCCAGGGTAACAACCGAACAAACCACTATTGGTTGCCGGGGGGACATGGAATTCTCTTCTTGGCCAGACCTCCATCAAGTTGTCAGTCCCTGAATTTGAGGGTGGCGTTAGGCCTTGACACCTTACGCACTGAGTGGGAGAGGGCTGGCTTTCCCAGGAAGATCCTGGTCCAGTTATCAGAAGAGGAATGGATGCTGAGGAAACAAGTGCCGAGGGTGTTCCCTATACAAGTGCGTCCCAGCTAGAATGAGCTCACGAATCACCTGGGCCTTGTTAAAACACACATTCTGATTTGGGGGGTGGGGCCTGAGATTCTGTATTTCTAAATGCTGCCGGTCCTCACACTGGCCATACTTGGAGTAGCTGGGCACTCTGTCCCATTTCTAAATTCACTTCAAGCCCCCGTCACAGAACTTTTGCAGTCTGCATCCTGCAGAGCGGTCCTGGACTATGCAAGCCTCTTTCCTCATCCCCTCCCACCCTCATCCCCTCCCATTGTTCTGAATGCACCAAACATCAGCACCATCTATTTGGGAACCACTCATCAACATATTAGACTCTGCTCCCATTTCACAGCTGAAGAAACTGTCCACTGTGACCTTTACATGAAGACACACATAATAAATTTGATTTTAAACTAGAGGGCTGGTGCATGAATTTCATGCACGGGTGGGGTCCCTAGGCCTGGCTGGTGATCAGGGCCTATCTGGCCATCTTGCCTGCAGGATAAGGGGAGGGACAGGGGGAGGTTGGCTGGCTGTGGGAGTTTGGCTGTGGGAGCGCATTGACCACCAGGGGACAGCTCCTGCATTGAGCACCTGCCCCCTAGTGGTCAGTGTGCATCATAGCAACTGGTTGACTGGTTGTTTGTTTGTAACAGTTGCTTAGGCTTTTATCCTATCTAATAAAAGAGTAATATGCAAATTGACTGTACCTCTGCTATACTCACAAGCCATGCCCACCAGCCAATCAGGAGTGAGTATGCAAATTAACCCAACCAAGATGGCTGTGGCCACGGAGCAAGCAGGAGGCTTGGGTTTCCCCGGCAATGGAGGAAGCCAAGCTTCTTGCACACCCTGGCTGGCCCAGGCCTCTGCTCAAGGTTACAAAGTTTCAATTATAGAAGATAAATAAATCCCAACAAAAATGGCTGCGGCCACAGAGCAGGCAGGAGGCTTGGGTTTCCCCAGCAATGGAGGAAGCCAAACTTCCTGGCTGGCCCTGGCCTCCACTCAAGGCTATAAAGTTTCAATTATAGAAGAGAAATAAATCCTAGATCCCAGGGCCTCTGCTTGGGTCTCTGGGGAGCGTGGCTGGCCTGCAAACCACCACAGGCCCCTCACCCAGGCCGCCCCATGCCCCAAGGGAATCCCCACCCTGATCCAGGACAACCTTCAGGGCAAACCAGCTGGCCCCCACCCATGCACCAGGCCTCTATCCTATCTAATAAAAGAGTAATATACAAATTGACTGTCACTCCAAAACACAAGATGGTTGTCCCCATGTGGACACAAGATGGCTGCCACAAGATGGCCAGCAGGGAAGGGTAGTTGGGAGGGATCAGGCCTGGAGGGGAGGGCAGTTTTGGGCGATCAGGCCAGCAGGGGAGGGCAGTTGGGAGGGACCAGGCCTGCAAGGGAGGGCAGTTGGGGGCAATCAAGCCTGCAGGGGAGGGCAGTTAGGGGTGACCAGGCCAGCAGAGGAGGGAAGTTGGGGGCGACCAGGCCTGCAGGGAAGGGCAGTTGTGGGGGGGGACCCAGGCCTGCAGGGGAGAGTAGTTGGGGGGGAACCAGGCCTGCAGGGGAGGGCAGTTGGGGGGGACCAGGCCTGCAGGGGAGGGCAGTTGGGGGTGACCAGGCTGGCAGGGGAGCACTTAGGTATCAATCAGGCTGGCAGGGGAATGGTTCCCTTGAGGGATCCCAGATTGGAGAGGGTGCAGGCTGGGCTGAGGGACACCCCACCCCCCATGCATAAATTTCATGCACTGGGCCTCTAGTATATATAGATTAGTGCTCACAAAATATTTTTGTCAACAAATTGCCATACTTCCTAGAATTTTATGGTGACAATGTACAAGTTCCCTTTTACCTTGGCTACTAGGAAGCTCTCAGAGATAATCTAGTACACAGTGGCAGTAGCGGTCACACCCTAGGCTTCTGGTTCAGTAATCTTTTCTTTCTAAATGCTGTACCATAACCTTTTGTGAGTCTTGAAGTGCTCTGTATGTGGTTTAATATTATAAGTGCCCTCAAATCCTTTTTGGAAGTCAGTGCTTCTTTGGAACATTCTTGACTTTCCCCAAATCTTTATTGAAATCCTCCACAGTCTTCAAAACCCAAGTCACCATTATCCTGCTGCTCAATTACTATAAACAGGTTGTTTTTTCTATATATACTAACATACACAGTACCGGGATATAAATACATTTGACAAAAATGACTTGATAATATATATGTTTTGCAAGTTGCTTTTTTCACTCACTAAGTATCTTAGCAATTTTTGTATGGCTCTGACTGTGCCAAACCCTACCAGCTTCTTTGCATGTGGCTTTGGAATGTAAATCTCTGCATCCAGTCTTCCCTTCTCAACTCGGTCCCTGGATCAGGACCCACATCTTGACATCTGTGTTGGACTGACTACATAGAGCCCAGGCTCTGGGCATGCATTTATTCACTAACTGTACATTATGTCCTACCATGTGCTAGGGAGGCACTGAGGGACATAGACATGAGCAAGATCAGTATCTGCTGTGTGCAAGGATAGGTATGTACTATATTTGTACTGCTGAGTACAGTAGCTTTAGCTACAGAAAACGTTTGAACTCCTGAGTTGTGCTGTACATGTAAAATACACACTAGGATGGGAAGACTTAACATGAAAAAAAAAGTACCCAACTGATCATTTTTATATTGATTAGCTGTTAATATAAATTTTGACATTCTGGGGAAAATAAATATGTCTAAAAGTTAATCCACTTGTTTATTTTTACTTTGAAAATTATGGCTGGAGAAAATCTTAAATTATTTACATGGCTCATATTACATTTCTAGGTCTAGCAGTCATGAAAATGAGCATTTCTGAGGCCACTCCACCCTGGGCAGTGGACTGGTTCTCTTGGTTTAAGGGGACAATCACATTTTATGCAAACTGGATTCCTGCTGGTATATCACTTTTTTAAAATCACACTTCATTGTGCAAAAAAATTGAATTAACGGAAATTCTTTACTTTGAAAAGTTAAATTCTTAAATGTTGCGGTATCTCTAAGCTTATGGGCCAAAAAAATTGTAATCTGTGCTTGCTTTTGCTCCAGGGCAGGGCCATTATGCGAGTTAACAGAGATGGTTATGGTTAAGGTTTCTGAGCATCTACTGTGTGCCAGACACCTTTACACTTACAACTCACTCCATGCTCACCAGCATCCTCTGAGGTAAAACCCCACCATCCTTTCTCAGCGCTGGCCTTGAATCATGCATGAATGCGGGGGGTTGGGGGGCTTTCAGAGACCCATCGCTCAGACCTGTAGCCATCTTTATGTAAATTGTGATGTAAATGATACTTAATAGGTGCTCAGAGAGGTGGAAGGAGCTACCCTATATCACACAGCAGTGCTCTTCCCAGGACCCCCTCATTAATCAAAATATATAAAATGCAATATAATGCTATGCCATATAAAACCACACAGTATGCTGTTTTATTTCCCAGAACTGTGATACTTATCACCAATCAAAGAGGTGTTGGTTTGGTTTCTGTTTTAAATGGATACCAGCACGGGGGAAAGCAGTGCGTCTGAATTCCTTACTTTATTCACAAAAGGCACCTGAAACACAAACCCCTCAAGTCCTGAGGTGGTAAGTTGTTCCCAATTCCCACCAGGACAGACAAAACAGCACCCTTGTGAATGAAAATAATTTTTTTTCAAATAACTCCCCTAAGAATTTGGATTTTTTCCCCCTGAAACCACTAACACATGTTTATTTTAACAAGTGTAACTGCATTCCAACTGTTTTAGGAGAAAATTTCAATTGTGCACAGATGAGGAAAACAATGACTTCCTTATGTGGCTGCTCACAGCCCATCTCTTCAGCAAATACATGTGTGCATTTTGAGAAAAGAAGTGAAATATTTCTGCCACTTTTGCAATGAAACTTGACTCTGATCAGGTGAATGTGTTTTCTTTAAGTGTCTTTAAATTAATTAACTAATCAATCAACACAGTTTGTCAGCTCTTCCTCCAAAATGGCTCTGAGTCTGCGCCTGCTTCTGATCTCCTCAGTAGCCACCACCCTGGGCCGGCCATCATGATCTCAGGACTGGACAACTGCAGTGGGCAGTGTTCCCTGCCCTGATCCTACAGCCCATCCTCAACCCAGAAGCCAGTGGGATCATTTAAATTGAATCCTATCATTGTCCTGCCTAAAACTTTCCATGGTTTCCCATCACCCCTAGAATCTAATCCAAATTCCTCACTGGCTGTTCAGGATGTGGCAACTTCATCACATACCATCCTTTCTCCTACCTGTGATCTCCAGTCACACTGGCTGCCTTTCAAGTGACCCATTCTCTACAAACACATTCCAACCTCAGGACCTTTGCACCTGCTGCTCCCTCTGCCTGGAACACTGTTTCCTCAGAGTGTTTCATGACTGGCTCCTTTGTGTCATTCAGGCCCCAGGTCCAATATCATCTCCTCTGAAAGGCCTTCCCCAACCACTCTATCTGAAGAGGCCCCATAGAGCCCCGTGTGGCTCAGTTGGTTGGGCAATGTCTCATGCACTGAAATGTTGCTAATTCAATTCCTGGTCAGGGCACATGACCAGGTTGCAGGCTCTATCCCTGGTAGGGGTTGTGCAGGAGGCAGCTAATTGATGCTCCACTCTCAGGTTGATTTTTCTCTCTCCCTCCTCCCCTTTCCCTTCCTCTTTCTGAAAATCAATTTAAAAATCTTAAAATAAATAAATAAATAAATAAAGCCCAGCTGGTGTGGCTCAGTGGCTGAGTGTTGACCTATGAACCAGGAAGTCACGGTTCAATTCCTGGTTAGAACACATACCTAAGTTGTGGGCTCAATCCCCAACTTGGGGAAAGCATAGGGCATGCAGGAGGCAACTGATCAATGATTCTCTCTCATCATTGATGTTTCTATCTCTCTACCCCACTCCCTTCCTCTCTGAAATCAGTAAAAATATATTTTAAATAAATACATAAATAAAATAAAGAGGCCCTACAAAGAAGTTCCCTATCATATCCTCTTTTATTGTTCTCACACTTTTCAATAACTAAATCTATCTTTTTATTTATTTGTCTGTTTATTGCCTATGTCTCCCATTCATCCCCAGTGTGAGCTTCATAAGGGCACGAACTTGTCTTATTTGTGGTTTATAAAAGTGCTCAATAAATATTTGCTGAGTGCCCTAGCCAGTTTGGCTCAGTGGATAGAGCGTCGGCCTGTGGAGTGAAGGGTCCTGGGTTCAATTCTGGCCTAAGGGCACATGCCTGGTTTTCGGGCTCAATCCCCAGTAGGGGCATGCAGGAGGCAACTAATCAATGATTCTCTCTGATGTTTCTGTCTCTCATTCTCCCTTCCTCTCTGAGATCAATAAAGAAATATATATAGCCCTAACCGGTTTGGCTCAGTGGATAGAGCGTCGGCCTGTGGACTCAAGGGTCCCAGGTTCGATTCTGGTCAAGGGCATGTACCTTGGTTGCGGGCACATTCCCACTAGGGGGTGTACAGGAGGCAGCTGATCAATGTTTCCCTCTCATCTATGTTTCTAACTCTCTATCTCTCTCCCTTCCTCTCTGTAAAAAAATCAACAAAATATATTTTAAAAAAAGTAAGATATATTAAAAATATTTGCTGAGTAAATGAGTGAATGATCAGATAAATCAATGAGACAAAAGGAGAGAGAGAGAAAGAGGGAGACCTGTTATAAAACGATCATAAAATGACAGGAGGAACATGGTGCCTTGAATATTACTTAGCTGGAATGTTTGAGCCACATTACATGATTTATCTTTGTCACTTAATAGAAAATGGTAATTTATTAGATAATAATAGTATAGTTTTACTTTACTGTTTGCCTGAGCCTGATGCTGTGCTGAGTATCTGTCTGCCCACATACTTTCTCTCCTCCTTCTAACCCCCTGCAGTAGGTGGTATTATCGGCTCCCTTTGCTGATGGGGAACTGAGACCCGGGAGCAGGGGGAGTGAGGAGTGAGGTGCGGGTAGTGTTGAGCAGCCCTGGGTCAGCTCAGTCTTTCTGAGCCCTGAGCCGGCTGTGCCCACCACCCACTCTGTTCCCACGCTCTACTTATTGAATTTCAATGATCCTCACGATTTAGTCTCTGAATATACTCGCCATAGCAAGGGTCCTTCGTAGCATGACTATAAAAATGTGTCAGCTCTGTATTGTGCGTGGATGACGTGGACGTGAAGAAGCCCAGAGATGGCAAGGGCAGAGCAAGCTCGGTGTGGCAAGGGTGGGGGAGCGGGGCTGACAAGGGAGGTTTGATGGGGAAGGAGAGGAGAAGCCAGCCTGGGGACAGAGTGCCTAAAACCCAGCATCAAAGACTCCCCTGCCTGGGCTCAGGGCCAGCAGGGCTCACCTCCCTTCTCTCTGCCGCAGGATGGGGTGCGTGAAGTCCAAGTTCCTCCGGGATAGAGACAAGGTCTCAAAAAGCGAGGCCTGTGCCAACCCACACAGCCCGGTGTATGTGCCAGATCCCACGTCCACGGGCAAGAGGGTGAGTGGGGGAGGAAGGGGGTGGGGGAGGCTGCCTATGGTGATATAACAGCCTCCTGTTTTCCCAAGGGTGAGCAGGCATGTTTGGGGTGAAATGGGGCTGACCAGTCACCAGCAGCCTCCTAACTCTCCAGCATACGTCTGCACTGCTCGAGCACCCAGGGCAAGGACATCACTTCTTTTTTTTTTTTTTAATCCTCACTCAAGGATATTTTTTCACTGATTTTTTTTCCCATTGATTTTTTTTTAGAGAGGGAAAGACAGAGAAATATTGATGTGAGAGAACACATCAATTGGTTGCCTCCTATACAAGCCCTGACTAGGGCCTGGGTCAGGGTGGAGCCTGCAACCAAGGTACATGCCCTTGACTAGAATTGAACCCGGGACCCTTCAGTCCACAGGCCAGTGGTCTATTCACTGAGCCAAACCGGCTAGGGCAGTGGTCAGCAAACTCATTAGTGAACAGAGCCAAATATCAACAGTACAATGATTGAAATTTCTTTTAAGAGCCCAATTTTTTAAACTTCTCCTAATGCCACTTCTTCAAGATAGACTCGCCCAGGCCGAAAACTGACTTCTACACATGGGCCACAAAGTTTCAATCGCACTGTACGTGCGCGCCCGCACATGATATTTTGTGGAAGAGCCACACTCAAGGGGCCAAAGAGCCGCATGTGGCTCAAGAGCCGCAGTTTGCTGACCACTGGGCTAGGGCCAAGGACGTCACTTCTTATCCTGCCACGCAGCCTGGGCTCCAGTGACCAGGTCCCAGGGAGCAGGGCAGGCCTCAAGCCCAGGAAGTAGCAGAAGTGGTGCTGAGCACAATGAGTGACCAGAAAGTAACAACAGCAGCTGAAGTAATGACAGTGAAGATACTATCAAGGTTCCTAGCAATAGCTGTAATAACAGTAACTGCTCTACTCCCATTGCTAAATACCCGTGGGAGTGTAGCAGCAAGAAGACAAGTGTAGTAACACTGGCAGAGGAATTGACTTACTTACATTTATCCAGAGCTTACCCCGAACCAAGCACTCTCCTAAGTGCTTTATAGTTATTAACACCTTTAATCCCCACAATAATCTCATTGTCGGTCACAATTTTCATTACACCCATTTTACAGATGAGCCACAGATTAAATAATTTGCCAAAAGCTACGTGGTGAGTAAGAGGTAGAACCAGGACTTAAACTTGGCTCGTGCCACTTCCAAAGTATCAGTGGTAGGAGCGAAAGTAACAGAGGCAGAAGCTAAGTGCTAATGATCGGAGCAGCAGCAATGGTGGAAATAGTGTGGGCAATGGTGGCAGAAGTAGTCATGATAACAGCACCACTAGTAATGGTAGTTGCCACAGTGATATCAGAGAGCGGTAACAGTAGTGATCGTGGTGGCAACCATAACAATAGTGGTAATGAGATGACAGTATTAATAGCAGCAGTAACAGTTACAAAAACTGAGATGATTTTTGAACACCTACTATGTTCCAGGCATCAGAGTGAGGTGTTTCCACATCACTAATCCTCACCAAAAGCTGTGCGGAAGGAGTTCTGACACTTTACAGCCAGGGTGACTAAGGCTTGCAGTGGTTCAATGACTCCTTGGGGTCACATGGCTGGGAAGAGGTAGAGCCAGGCCTTTCTACCCCCAAGGCTGGGTTCTCTCTCCTTCCAGGGTCCTTGAGTCCACCCGCTTACAGGGGGCTGCCTAAGAAAGCTCAGAGGCAGAGGTGTCCGCCTTCACCTGCCCCCTTAGAAGGACAGTATCACCCCACACCCCCTACTCCTTGTTCCCAAACCTATCCCTCAGACCGCTCCAAACACACCCACTCCCTTTGCCATGACAGCCTGTAGAGGTTGAAGGCGAAGATCTTACCCTGACCCACTCATTTCTTCCACATCTTCTTGCTTATACCATGGGTTCCTGACCTCTTTCCGCCCTGCTTGCCCGTCTCCGGGTATGATGTCTAGAAATGGGAGAGTCATAGAAGAGCCACCTCCCCGCGTCTGGCAGACCTCTTTTAAAACGCCCTGAGACTACATGAGCTTCTCACACTGGTGATGTCCTAAGCTGACATCCTAAGCCCTTGGTCACTCCTGGGTCTGCTTCTCCCTGGCCTGCCTGACGCTGGGCCCTTTCTGTGGTTCTCTACAGCCCTCCAGCTCGTCCCCAGGGGAAGTGGAGGGTTGTCTCCCACCAGGTTTTGGTTGTCCTCTCTGAGCATCACATTTAAGGGATTCTATATTCAAACACTCACGGAAAGGGTTCCCAGGTCAAGTCAGTTTGGGAAACTCTGAGCAGAACAGGCTCCTTCCCTGGAGAAGTCAGGGCCTTTATGACTCCTGGCAACGGGCCTGGGGCTCTCCCAGAAAAGGGTTATACTTCTCCGTGTTTCCCAAACCTGGTTCTTTAAATGACTGTTTATCTAAGCATGTGACACACAAATGCATTCCCCTTGAAAAGTCACAAATTACAGTTAAAGCTACAGTTGCCTCTGACCGAAGACCCCTCCCCAGCAGTCTCATCCCTCTCCCCAGAGGCATCCACTGTGGTCAGTTTGGTGAGGACCCTCGCGAACCTTTGCCGTGAACATACATTCACACATACATAGTATGTGTCCGCAGGAAGTGTTTAGGGTGGGTGTGTATGCATTTTATGTAAATGTATCATATTTTGAAGAACTAGCTTTGTCCACTCAACAGTATATCTTTGAAGTTTACTAGTAGTTGTGTCAGGAAGGAGGCTTGACCTCCGTCTTACAAGGGCTGCTTAGAGTGCGACAGCGTGGCTGCCGATTCCCCTTGAGATAGACACTGAGGTTCTTTCACATACATCATGGAGCCTTTACTCATAGAGCATGTTGGTGGACCAGGGTTTCTTCAAACACACCTTGGAAAACATGGATCTGGACCAACCCCCTCACTGTACATCGAGGGGAAGAGACAAGCCAGTGTCCCCCAGGATGTCCAAAGCCAAGGGCAGAGCCCACAACTCCAGATCCTTGTCGTGGCTATATCCCATGTTCCATGTGACCTCAGGCATGTTCTCTGCCCTCTCTGGGCCTCCTCCCATGACACACAGGGCTGGACTAAGAGGCCTTGGGGTATCCTTTTTGACACAGGCCTCTGTGGCTCCCCACACATTATTGGATTCATCCCCTTCTCCTATTTCTTCCCCACAGCGACCTGACACCAACAACGGCAGTCCCCCAGGGTCCACGGAGGGTAAGTATCTGGCGAACGCGTGCAGTGGAGTCTTGTATTCTGTAGAGGTTGAGGTTAGGTTTTCAGTCAGAGCTTGAGGCAAAAGTTCATTCAAACCACCACATTTGAAAAGCCCCTAAATTGCCACCCAAGTACTTCGTACAGGCTATTTTGTTTCTATAGCACTGTTTAATAACATGAACAAAACACTGTTAGCTTTAAACTGTAGAATCGCACCCAGCATGGCAAGATGCTTACTTATAAAGACAGACACATCAGTGGGTTCAGGGCTGGGTGCCAGGTGTTGGAAGGGAAACCCCCAGGGCTGTGGGGTGCTCAGATAAAGCCTCCCTGCCCCATGTGTCTCTCGTCCCAGCAGGTTCTAAGGACACCATCGTGATTGCCCTGTATGACTACGAGGCCATTCACCATGAAGACCTCAGTTTCCAGAAGGGAGACCAGATGGTGGTCCTGGAGGAGTGAGTCCTCCTCCCCTCCCCCAAGGCATTCCTACCCCCAATACTCAGTATACTCTCTTCTGTCCTTCAGTAAAGAACCTTAGACTAGGGTGTATGACTGATGAGAGTAGAGCTGATTGTAATAGAGGAGGAAGGGCTGAAGCCACAACAAAGGGGCTTGTGCACTTGCTAATGGCGCACACCCAGGCAAGGATGAATGGCTCAAAGAGTTTCCCCAGGGAAGCCTTCCTTGGGCTCCTGTGACCAAGCTGCAAGCTTACCTGTGGACCAGACCCTGTTGAGGTGACTTTGCATTCAGAAATCTTTGGATCTCTGAGTTTGCTGCCTTTAATCTCCTCCAGTCTTCACCATCAGGGAGTGTAATGTCCAGTATGTGTGTGTGTTGAGGGGAGGGGCAAAAATGGCAGTGGTTATGCTTGGTCAGACTCCTGAGCTCACTCCCTCTGGCTCTTGGCCCCAGCTGAACCCCTAGAGTCTGCCATGGGCACAGGGCCCCACCTTAGGTATGACTAGGAAGGCCAAGGCTGCAAGACCAGAGAACAATAGTGGGGCCACAGGCCTAGGTCTGTAGGCTGTGAATTCAGGGACAAACCTTGATTTCAGGACCTCAGATGCACAGTGGGGACTATTGTAAAGATCCCTACCCCTAATCATGGGTGTATGCAGGGGGTACTCCAGGCCAAAGCTGAGGGGCCCAAGAGGACTAGGGGAAGTCCTGCCCACCGACCCCTTTGCTCCCTCCTGTCTCTTAGGTCTGGGGAATGGTGGAAGGCTCGGTCCCTGGCCACCCGGAGAGAGGGCTACATCCCAAGCAACTATGTTGCCCCCGTTGACTCTCTGGAGACAGAGGAGTAAGTATTCTATTTCCCTGCCCTCCAGAAGGAAGCGTGAGCAAGGCCAGCCTTGTTCCTGCCTCAGGGCCTTTGCACTCCCTACCTCGCCTACCTGGCATACTCTTCCTAGGGTTCTTTGCCTGGCTGGCTCCTTCTCATCCTTTGGGTCTCGGAGAGGCCTTCCCTAACCACCCGGTCCAATGCAGGTCCCCTTTGTGACTTTCTCTCTCATTCCCTTTTCAACTCTTCTCACTAGCATTTCTTCCTTGTGCAAGATCTGCGAGATAACCTCCCACGAGTGGAATTGCCAGGGAAATGGTTCTTTACTAAATACCCTGTAACATTGCTTGACTCTTTCACCACGGCATGAATCATTTTACAAAATGGAATCAAAGAAGGTTGGGGGAGGGAGCGCAGATAGCATGGTGATTAAGAGCTTGGGCTCTAGAGTTAGACTGCCTGGATTTGAAGCGTGGCCCCACCACTTCCCAGCTGTGTAATGCCAGGCAAGTTACTTGCTCTCTCTGTTCCTCAGTTTCCTTATCTATAAAATGGAAACAGTAAGGGCAACAATTCCAGAGCTGTTGGGTGGATGAATGTTAGCTGTCTTTCTCCATAGTTGATGCAGAGGAAACAGAGGCCCAGAGAGGAGAAGCAACTTGCTCAAAGTCACACAGCAGTTTTATGGCAGGGCCAACGCCTCCTGACCTCTGCTCTGGGCCTTTCCATCCCAGGAAACCACTCCTCACCCTGCTGAGGGTGGAAATAGATTTGGCTGCTGCTGCTTGAACTTTCCCACCCAATATCCCAAATATTATGGGAGAATGAAGAAAAGATCCAAGGATACGGGCTCAAGTATGAAATTATTTGAAATCTCACATTTTTGCTTAGAAATTTATGCCAATTTTATATTTGACTTCGTATTACACAGAGAAGGATAAACTGTGAAACTGATGAAGCTCAGTTTCACAGTTTATTTACAGTTTCACAGTAAATTTCAAGGCCTCAGTCACATGGGCCTTTGAGGCCCTGACAGGAATGTCGTGTGTTCTTGTGAAATTTGCAGAAGTAAGATTTTGACCACAGCTGGTTAAGACTGCTGTATCTTCACACTCAGCCTCTCTGTCCATCACCTCACCGCTCTCACTAGGTGCTGTTGGAATGACCTCTGGGCATTTTGTATTTGTAAGGCTGTGTTATTTTTCTTAAAGAAAGCTCCCCAATGTGCGTACGTTTCAGTCAGTCTCAGCAAGCTGGATTCAACCCTGGTCAAATGTCTGTTTTAATATCAAAAGAATCATTGTTTTTCCCAAAAGAGTCTTTGAGGAAAGTCAATGCTGCAGGAAACCAGGCCCTCGGTACCCTGGTGGCCCTGTCAGTGGGGACAGGACTGCCCACCCAGGATTCACACACTGTCTCTTCCCCTTTCCACCAGGTGGTTCTTCAAGGGCATCAGCCGGAAGGATGCAGAACGCCAACTTCTGGCCCCTGGCAACGTGCTGGGCTCCTTCATGATCCGCGACAGCGAGACCACCAAAGGTGACCCAGCAATCCCCACTCTATCTATCTAGATAATTATGATGATGATGATGACGACAGCCAGCGTTTATATCCTGACTACTTCACAAGCATTACTTCTTTCAATTATCAGGCAATGTGATGAGATAGAGAAGTCTCACAACCAATCCCATTTTACAGATGAGGAAACTGAGGCACAGAGAAGTGATGTACTCACTTGTCCAAGGTCTCACAGCTAGACATGGAGGATCCTGGACAAGAACCTGGCAGCCTGATTCCACAGCTCACTCTTACCTTTGTGCTCCATTGCCCAGCTGCCAGGATGATGCAAGGAGTGGCTTTATAGGGGTGTCCGGAAGGGGTGCCATGGTAGTGGCCGGACTCTGAAGTCCCACTCCTGAGCAGTTTCTCTCTGACCAATGCAGGGAGCTACTCTTTGTCGGTACGAGACTACGACCCCCAGCATAGGGATGCAGTGAAACATTATAAGATCCGGACCCTGGACAAAGGGGGCTTCTACATCTCCCCACGAAACACCTTCAGCACCCTGCAGGAGCTGGTGGCCCACTACAAGAGTAAGTCCTGCCCAGGGCCACACCTCAATCAGGGTGGACCTGTCACCCGGGAACCCGAGTCACGGTGCACCATGCCCTCTGAGGCCTGCTGAGCTCTTTCTGACTCTCCTCAGACAAATAGTTGCTTTGGATTCTCCTGAAATTCTAGGCCTGTTGAGAAGGAGGGCAAAGGTGGCATCTGGTCATGCTCTGCTCTCTGGGAATGTCCCTGATCATGGCAACCCCTTGGAATAGTGGCCAACTGCCGCCGACCAGGCAGGGAAGCCTCTGAGGGGAAGCCTCCGGCTGGCTGAGAGCTGGCTGCCCTCGCTGACCAGCAGCTCTGTTCCAGAAGGGAGTGACGGACTCTGCCAGAAGCTGACGGTGCCCTGCGTGTCCTGCAAGCCCCAGAAACCGTGGGAGAAAGATGCCTGGGAGATCCCTCGGGAATCCCTCGAGCTGGAGAAAAAGCTTGGAGCTGGGCAGTTTGGGGAAGTCTGGATGGGTAAGGACCCAGGGCCAGAGGGAGGGAACAGGGAGGTCATCACTTCCAGGAATAGCCTGAGACAAAGTGGGAATGCCACCGAGGGTCGAAGGGGAGATCTGAATAACAACCATAAAGGAGCAATTCCTCTGAGAGCAAACCAAATTGTCCTGCCATGCAAACACTGATTTACCTTTGAGGCCATTTGCCTGTTGGAGTTAAAAATTTCCTCCTGGGAAGCAGAAGTCCTAGATGAGGAATCTGCTTCCTGATGCAGAGCCAAGAGGCCTACCAGATGGGGGTGAGATTACCAAGGCCTCTTAGGATGATGAAAATTAAGAATGGGGAAATGCAGCTTGGAGATTTCCAGGTGAGTTCAGTGTTGGTAACTGTGTGCCTAGCGCCATCCAAGGCATTGTGGGGCACCCATAAGGCATGTTCCACCCCTGCTGTCCTGCTGCTAATAATTCAAGAACAGCAATGCCTGGCCCAGTATCGGGTGCACCGATTGTGTTTCCACCCGCCATGTTTTAAATGAGACTGAAGACAACTTACAGAGTCTCAAACAAATTAGTCCAAAAAAAAAAAAGTTTAAATATCTCAACTATATTCGTTGAGAGCCTGCTATATGCCAGGCACCTAATAAGAGGTTGTGGCAGAGAAAGTATGGAGAAGAAGGGAAGACAGATCTGAGTAATGAGTTAGAAAACAAAACTATATTATACAAGGGTTTACTCGTACTAAAGGAAGACCTCAGATTTGGATTAAAACTTCCTGGCAGCCAAGGCAAAAATGGAAACATAAGCAATTAAGAGATTTATACAACAGAGTAGAAATGGGGTGAGGGAACATCATGTGGGAAGTTCCTGGGGTAGGAGGGGTGGTTGGGTACCTGAGGTGCTGAGTGACATGCAGGCTGACTGTACACAAAAGTCAAGGGGAGTTTGGTGGATGATGAAGCTGGCAAGGTGGGCAAGGCCAGGTCAGGCAGGCCTTATAGACCATGATGAAACTGGTATTTATTTTGAGAGCAATGTTAAGATTAAAGCATTTTAAGAAAAGATGGTATATGTGAGAGGGAGAGACAAGGCAAAGGTGGTCTGTGTGTATGAGTGACAGGCTCTGAATCCCTACAACCGCCCTTCAAAGGCAGTGCTTATCATTCCTACTTAGCAGATGAGGAAACCACAGATGAGGGAGGATAAGTGACTTGCCCAAGGGCACACTGCTAGGAAGGCGTGGACCAGCTTTGCAACCCACCTCTGTGTGAGCCAAAGCCCATCCCTCTCTAGGGGCTGAGTTGGGCACGGAAGACTTTGTGGAGAAGGCAGTTCTGCAGCTGGGCCTTCCTGGGCGGTGGGGAAAGAGCAAGGGTTCTGACCATCTTTCCTGCTTTCTTGCCCACTCCAGCCACCTACAACAAGCACACCAAGGTGGCCGTGAAGACCATGAAGCCAGGGAGCATGTCTGTGGAGGCCTTCCTGGCAGAGGCCAACCTGATGAAAACTCTACAGCATGACAAGCTGGTGAAGCTGCATGCCGTGGTCACAGAGGAGCCCATTTATATCATCACGGAGTTCATGGCCAAAGGTACTGTGTCTGGGGGCTGGGGATGCAGGCTGTGGCTCAGACAAGTTAATTGAAGACTCAGAGGTGACTTTGACATGGTTCTTGCCCTTGAGATGCCCCCAGTCTGGCCAGGAGCTCTTCCCACAGGTATAAGCAGCCATTGCCCAGTCCTCTTGGTTAATGTGGTGAAATCATGTGAAGGGGATGCCAATGGAAGGGGAGCACATGAAGCTACCAGGAGAGGGAAGTAGGGCAGACCCCCATTTGGTGATGGAAGAAGAGGCTTATGGATTTACTGTGTGCCTTAAAGGCCAGGGGAAATTCTCCCTGTCGGCCATGTTCCCTGCATGGGCCAATGCTCTGGAAAAGAGATTCCACAAAGCATCCATTCCAGGCTGTCCCCACCCTGCCCACCCATGATCCAGAATTCCTCAGGGACTTTTTTAAGCCACCATTTCACAAACATTTTCAATCCCTGCCCATTTAAAAAAACATATTTTTATTGATTTCAGAGAGGAAGGGAGAGGGAGGGAGACAGAAACATCAATGATGAGAATCATTCATTGGCTGCCTCCTGCACACCCACCCCCACCCCGCCTCAACTGGGGATGGAGCCTGCAACCCAAGCATGGGCTCTGGCAGGGAATTGAACTGTGACCTCCTGGTCTGGAGCTCAATGCTCTACCATGAGCCACAGGCCGGCCAATACCTGCCCATTTTTTATTAATAGAAACATATCACCCAATCTCATTTAGTGTGATTTAAAATCTCAAAACTTTTTTCATTTTCTAATTACACAGTTACACCGGCCTTATAAGACCATAGCCCAAGTCACCTGGGCTCAGAAAGCTGTCTCAGTCAAAGAACCAGTCTAGCAGTCACAAAGTCACTTAAAAACACTCAGCTTATTTTTCTCAAACACTAGTCATGGTAAATAGATGTTTTATTCAAATCCATTACTATGAACAATTTTACCCTAAGTAGTGAGAGCACTCATTGTTGCTCCCCCTCCCCCACAGGAAGCCTGCTGGACTTCCTGAAAAGTAATGAAGGCAGCAAGCAGCCATTGCCAAAACTCATTGACTTCTCAGCCCAGGTGAGAGGCTAGTGGGGAAGCTGGGGGGAGGGGAGGGTAATTATTTATTCAGCACATACTTATTGACATACTATATTAACAGCAACAATATTGGATAACATTTTGTTGTTGTTAACCCTCACTTGAGAATATTTTCCCCCACTAATTTTTAGAGAAAGTGGAAGGGAGGGAGAGAGAAACATCAATGTGAGAGAGACCCATGGACTGGTTGCCTCCTACATGTGCCCTAACGGGAGCTGGGGATTGAACCTGCAACCCAAGGATGTGCCCTTGACCAGGAATCGAACTCGCAGTTTCTTTGGTGTACAGGCTGACCTCTAACCACTTAGAAACACTGGCCTAAGCACATTTATTGAGCACTCTGTATAAAAGTATACTTTTAAAATTGTCTTACATGTACTAGCTCATTAAGTCCTCACATCAACTTTATAGGATGGGATTTTTGTTATCTGTTCTTTTTAAAAAATATGTTTTTATTGATTTTAGAAAGAGAGGAGGGGAGAGGGAGAGAGAGAAACAGCTATGTGAGAGAGAAACATCAATATGCTGCCTCCTGCAAGAATCCCTGATTGGGGGGCAAGGGGTGGGGTTTGAGCCTACAACCTGGGCATGTGCCCTGACCAGGAATTGAACTGGTGACCTTCCAGTGCTCCAGACAATGCTCAACCAATTGAGCCACACCAGCCAGGGCTGTTATCTATTCTTATGTAACAAACCACCCAAAGCTTAGGAGCTTGAAACAAGAATTTATTCCTCATTATTCTGTGGGTTGACTGGAGTTGGCTGTGCAGTTGTCCTGCTCCACTTGTTGAAACCGATGTCACTCACATGGCTGCATTCTGCTGGCAGCTTGCCAAGGGCTAGAATGTCCATGGTGGTGTCTCATCCTCTGGATTGTTTTCCCACATGGCACCACTCAGTAGTCCAGCCAGAGTTTATGGCTTGGTGGCGAGGTCCCAATACAGAGTATACCAAGGGGCCAAACCCTAACGTGCAAATGCTGATTAATTTAGCCTGCATAATGCTTGCTAATGTCTCATTGGCTAAAGTAAGTCATAGGGCCCAGCCCAGAGCCAGCGTGGAAGGGGACTGGCCAAGGGCCTGAGTCCAGGAGGCATGGTCCATTGGGAGTCACCAATGTAACAGTGTAGCCACAGGATGGTAATTGCCATCCAAGTTTACTTGACAGAAACTTGAAGCATCAAAAAGATACATACCGATGAGAAAACCGAGGCCCAGTGAGGTTCAGTAGCTTGCCTAAGTTACTGTGTTCTTTCGATGGATATGACAGTGAGCAAAATGGAAAGAATTGCTGTCCTCACAGAGCGAACAGTCGAGATGGGAAGACAGATATTAAATAGCTGGATCTCTTCAAGAGCCATGACCCAAGAGGCCTGGCTCAATGTCAAAAGAATGTAGTACCCAGCAAAATAATAATGTACACAAGTCACAGAAACACTTCTTAAAACCCCATCTTTCTCATCTTCCCTTCACACTCTGCAGCTCCTCTCACTCTCAGTTGAGTGCTTTTTATTTCTATCCTCTTTCATTCTTTCCTATTTGTGGGAAAACAGATAGGAAAGGGGTGCTATGAGCTGGACTAGGAGCAACCCAAGAAGACTTCCCAGAGGAATTGGTGTCTCAGTTGAGCCCTGAAGAATGAGAAGTGAGTCTGATGAAGAGGAGAAGAAAGGGTGTTCTAGACAAAGGAAATGGCCTGTGCCAATGCTCAAAGGGAAAAACACAAGAACAGGGCCTGGTCAACTGGTGCCTGGGGCTGGGAAAGATGAAGGGAGTGTGGTTTGCAGCCTGGAGTGCATGAAGGGAGACTTGCACCAGGGCCTAGACCTGGGCCTTCTGAAGATGGCTAAGGCAGAGCCCATTTGAGTAGGCAAATCCTAGGGGCTTGGGGGAGATCAGAGGTATAAAAAAAAGGTCTTGCATCTCAGAGCCTGAAATGCCAGAGACATATGGAAATCAAGGCCTGGCATTTTGACTTTAATGGGCCCTGTCCTTAGAGGAAGAGTAGTCCAGTGTGTTGCTAAATTAAAGCCATCCAACTGGCAGAAACCTTGGTGGGCAGAGTCATCAAGTGGGCAAGAGTCACTCTCCTCATTTCACAGATGGTAAAACAAACCAAGGGAGGAAAGGAGGCGCCAGGCCCTATGCATCCAGGAGCAGAGGAGACCTCAGGGCCCAGGGACAAGAAGGAGCCAACCTGGTCTTTGCCTCCAGTCCTAGAGTCAAACAAGCACAGTGCTGGTTACCCCAGACCTGTTGCCACCTGGCTGATGGCTTTGGATCCACTGTGGTCTCAGTCTCTCCATTTGTCAAATGAGGGAAGTGGACCACACCGGTGGTTTTCAAGTTCAGAAGCCTTTTTATTTTATTTTTTAAGGCACAATTCTGTTTGTCAATGAAATCATATACAGTAGCTGAGTATTTCAAAATAAGTCAAAACAACTGTTCTGATTATAAGGTGGGACCTCATATGTGGCCTTCCCTATACATACCCCTCCCCCACCCACCCCTGGCTACCTTGAGGTATCAGTAGGATCCAATTTGAAGAGCTGGAATATCCTACAAGCACTTCCCACTCTGATTCTGTGATTTCTTGGAAGAAACCCAAGTGCCAATGCCTCACATCATGGAAGCCCATCTGGTGGTCATGAAATCTCACCACCTAATCCACCCCCAATTCTTAGACCAGCCCTGAGCCCAGTAAACCTATCCCTTAATTCATTCAGTTAACAAACCTTGTGTATTTGGCTTAGGAGTTGCGTAGCATTTTGGTTTTGATCTCAGCTCTGCCTGTGTAGCTTTGAGCAAGTTACGTAACCTTTCTGAGTGCCACTTTCCTCAACAGCGAGGACTAATTGTCACCACTGAAGTAAATACTTAACATGCTAGAGACCATTCTTAGTTCTTGATGTAGGCTTGCAGATTTAATCCTCACAGAAGCCCTCAGAGGCATGTTCTATTGTTGTCCCCATTTTACAGAGAAGAAATGTGAGGCATAGAAGGTTGAAGTAGCTTGATGGGGCTCAAAGGGTCCAATTCCAGAGGCACGTAGACATTATCCCCTACTGTTCTATGAGGGTTTTGTCCCACCTGCCCCACTGAGCTCATGTGAAAATCAATAGCATGACTGTCTGCCAGTGGTAACTACCAGCATTAGTACCTGCTCTGTGCCAAATAGATGGCCCAAAATTCAGGTAGATTAATGGCTAAGTGCATGGACCCTGAGCACGGCTGTTGGAGTTCCAGTCCTGTTACTTATTTCTCTGGCTTCCAGTATTCTCACCTGTGTAACACAGCTGATTGCAATAGTGTCTCCCCTAAAGCAGAGTCAGTACTATTTGTTAAGTGTGCATATATATATATATATATATATATATATATATATATATGGCTAATATGCTAAGTCCATCCAGGTAATGACATCATGTAGCAACGCCTGGCTTCCTCTCCCTAACGACTAGCCTCCTTGCAGTTTCTTCAGCCCAGGAACATGACTTGCTTTATAGCCAGGTGCAAACATTTTACACTTTTAAAAATATATTTTATTATTTTTTACAGAGAGAAAGGGAGAGGGATAGAGAGTTAGAAACATTGATCAGCTGCCTCCTGCACACTTCCTACTGGATATGTGCCCACAACCAAGGTACACTCCCTTGACCAGAATCGAACCTGGGACCCTTGAGTCCACAGGCCAACTCTCTATCCACTGAGCCAAACTGGCTAGGGCCAAATATTTTACACTTTAACCAAATGTCTGTGAAGCATTTTCCTGTGCCTCATCTCATTTAATCCTCACAGAAGTCCTGGAGTAGGCAGATAGGAGACTTGGTGGAATTCTATTTTCATCAGCCAGAAAACGGAGATTGAGAAAGCTTAGACACTTGATTCAACTGAAAAGAAGAAATTGTGGACCTTGAAAATGACTTCAGGTTTTCTCACTGCACAGAATATAGTCAAATACTGCTGCAGTTAAATATTTTACCCTTTGTTCTCCCTGCATGACCTACAATAATAATCTGCTTCATGTTGATATTTACTGCTGTGTTGCTGACATTTACCTGAAAGAGAAGTTGAGGTGCTTCACTGAGCTGGAAAAAGTTTAGCTAAATCAGAAAGTAGGTCTAATTAAGCAGGTATATTCTATATATATATAAAAGGTTAAGTTGACTCACGCTTGTGTGATCCATATAAAGCTCTTGCTGGGGCCAATCACACACACTTGTTTCGATCTGTCATTGTCAATCATGAATTTGGTTGAGACTTCTATTATAGAGAAAGGGCGAATAGTGATATTAAAATATTTCTTCTAATTAATTTCCTTTCAATGTGCAAGAATTTGTGCACCGGGCCACTAGTACATAAATAAGCTATGATGTCTGCCATGAAGGTAATAACCATTGTTAACTGTGCCTCTAAGGACTCCTTATACATTTCCCACACCCCCCAGGCAAGACCTGTCTTACCCGACCCCCTGACAGGCTACCCCAAACAAAATTTAAAAGTCTGGAGTTTTTGTTGGAAAGTCTGTAGCCTCAGAGCTCAGTTTCAATAGTCATGGGTGCCCCCTCCTGTCCACTTCCTGTAAGTGCACTGCCCACTTTTCCTCCAACCTTGAGCAGGCTGGTGCATTGGTTTGGTCTGTATGGCCAGGCCCCCTATCCCCTCCAAATAATCTCACCAGATTGCATCCAGCTGCAGTCCTCCAGGGCATTGGGGATCTGCAGTAATTAGAGGCGGCATGGTGCCCTGGGATTGAACACCCACAGACTGGTTTGAGTCTGACATTCAGAATTTTCTTGGTGGTATGATCTGGAAAGTGTCCCTCCTCTGTAAAACACAGACTCTGAGAGCACCTGACTCAAGGAGCTTGAAAGCCAGTTTGTAAATTACAAGTGCTGTTTAGTGGGTGTCTGAGGGTTAATAATAAACCTCTTTATAAGGGTTAATGCACAAACCATTTTATGTAAAAGATGTCTCTAAGGAAAAATCCTACCGTTTTCCATCAGAAATGTCCAGGCCCCATTGTGAATAACAATCCTTAACACAGTCTATTATTCACTCAGCAGCCATGATGACATTAAAATATACATCAGACAACATCACATTCCTCCTCAAAGCCTTCTACTATCTTCACATCACACTCAGAATACAGTCCAACCTCCTCTCCCAGCCTACAAGGTCCTTCACAATCAGCCACTTCTCTCTCAACTCCCCCCATGGTTCCTGTGGCAACTTCTTCTCAGCGACCTGTTCCACAAATATCCAAGCTCATTCCTACCTCCAGGCCTTTGTACATGATGTTATTTCTGCCAGGAGCATTCTTATTTGACACACTATGATCACTGAGATCTTCACATAAATTTCACCTCCTCAAAGCAGCCTTCCATGGCCACTCAATCCAAAAAGCCCTCTAGGTTTCCTCTCCTGTTACCCTCTTTATCCTTTCTTTATGGTACTTAATGCCACCTACAGGGGTTTTGCCTGACTTAGCACATATTCAAGTAACACGTCTGGCACCCCCAAGACACTCGGTAGATATTTGTGAACAAATGAATTTTTCCTACTGAGGTTTGGGGATAAAGATGGCATTAGAGATATAGCAGAGCCCAGCTGGCGTGGCTCAGTGATTGAACACCAACCTATAAACCTTGAGGTCACGGTTCGATTTCGTCAGGGCACATGCCCGGGTTGTGGGATTGATCCCCTGTGGGAGGTATGCAGGAGGTGACCAATCAATGATTTTTTCTCATCATTGATGTTTCTATCTCTCTCCTTCTCCCTTCCTCTCTGAAATCAATAAAAATATATTTTTTAAAAAGCGAGATACAGCAGAATTATGATGTGAGCCTAGATTGTCCCCAGAAAGAGAGTGAGGAAGGAAAGCTCTTCATAGTGTCCTGGTGTGGGTGGGAATACAGGTCCGGAGAATAATGCCATTGCTTCTCCTCAAAGTGCTCCCTGGAACTCCCAGAACCCTAGAGAAGCCCCGCACTGACTCAAGCCCTGAGGATCCTCCCAACCTGGAAGGGTAGACAGGGAAATGCCAGTCTGAGCTTAGGACTCCCACACACAGAAAAGGAGCTGGAACACATGTTTTCCTGTTTCCTCACACTTGGACACTTCTCTTCTGCCTTTGGGTGGGACTCATCTTGGGCTGGGCCAGATCTAAGGACAAGGATATCTCTGTTTTGGGTGGAGATTTCGGAAGGCATGGCCTTCATCGAGCAGAGGAACTACATTCACCGAGACCTCCGAGCCGCCAACATCCTGGTCTCTGCGACCCTGGTGTGTAAGATTGCTGACTTCGGCCTGGCGAGGGTCATTGAGGACAACGAGTACACGGCCCGGGAAGGTAGGGGATGTTGCCAAAGGACCCGTGGGGCCCACTTGGGTTGGTGGTGAGTGGTGAGAGTTGAGCCTGTGAAAGTAATCAGTAAAATGCAAAGGTCCACCCCAGTATTAGCTATGTGTTATTAAACTTGATAGAGTGCTTCTGGATATAGTGTCCTGGCCTCCAGTCACCCAGACACTCTGATTTAGATTAAGTTAGTTTTGTACATGTTGAAATTAAGCGTAAGATCAACTTTATGGATAATAGGCAAACACAGAGGAGTCCAAATGTCTATAAATAGGAGAATGAATATGTAACTTGTGGTATATTCATACACTATAATGTATGCAGCAATGAAAAATTACAAACCAATGGTACATGCAACAAAGTGGTTGACTCCCATAGACATGCTATCAAAATGAAAGAAATCAGACCAAGAAAGTAGATGTTGGACGGTTCCATTTATATAAAATTCAGAAACAAGCAAACTCGTATATGAAAGTTCATAGAATCATTATTTGTAACAGCCAAAAAGCAGAAGCAAACCAAATGACCATCAACTAACTGATAAACAGATAAACAAAATGTGGTCTATCCATACAATGGAATATCATTCATAAAGGAATGAGGAACATGCTACTCATGGATAAACTTTCCAAGCATCATGTTAGTGAAAGAAGGCAGATGCAAAGGAAACATATTATAAGATTCCATCTATATGAAATGTCCAGAACAAGCAAATCTATAAAGAAAGTAGATTAATGATTGCCTAAGGCTGGAGTGGGAAATTGGAAAGAAATGGGGAGTGCCTGATATGGTTTTTTTTTGGGGGGGGGACATGATAAAAATATTCTAAAATTCCCAACTTTGTGAACATACTAAAAACCATTGAATTGCATACTTTAACTGGGTAAAATGCATGACCTGTGTATACATCTCAATAAAACCGTTAAAGAAAAAAACAGGCAAAACTCATTTATGGCGGCAGAGGTCAGAATAGTGCTTACCTGGGATGGGGGTAGGACTGACTGGGGGCGGGGACAGGAGGGAGCCTCGGAGATACTGAAAGTGTTCTCTATCTTGATCTGAGTGGGGATTATAAGGTCTATACATGTCAACAATGCATCGAGTTGTACATGAAGGATTTGTGCACTTTATTTCATGTTTGTTAATAAAGTGCTTTATTGTTAATAAAGTGTTTTATTGTTTCACGATAAAAACAATCTAAACTAAGGGCAACCACTAAAAGACTAAGAGTAGACTGTATAATCTCTAAAACAGGAGAGGAGAACCAGGAATAAAGAAAATTCTCTCAATGTCAAGGAGGGAAGAAATGGAGAAAAAACACAGCATTTTCAAAACATGTATTCAGCCATAAAGCAGGCTCATCAAACTTCAGAGGACATGTATTCTTATAGAGCATATTCTCCAACCACAATGGAATTAAGATGGAAATCAGTAACCAAGCGTTGACTAAACCCATCCCAGACAGGTGGAAGGAGAGAAAGAATAGATGGTAGACACCCAGCAACTGGTGGAAAGCACAGAGGCAAAGGCCAAAACCTTCCCTTCCCCCCCTGCCCAGCACCAGGGCGCTAAGGCATTCACTACAAACTCAACTCAAGGCCCCTGAAGTCCTGCTGTCTTGAACATTCTGTGACCTCTAGGACTCCACTCTTCAGGAGTTGTAGGTTGCTGGGGTAACCACTGAATTAATAAGGTGGTCCTGGGGAGTTGACTACCCGGCCACACCCAGACCCTCTGCCCACTCCTCCCCACTTCAGCCATCAGTCCTCAGCACGGATGTTCCTTGCTTCTAGAGGCCAGATTTAGATTTAGGGAAATTGCAGGTCTGCAGGGGGCAGATGTGGGCAACTGTGCTGTCCTGTTCCCTCACCCTAGCAGAGACCCAGCCCACTGCTCTCCAGACCCTCCCTGACTCCGCTCTTTCCAACTCTGCAGGGGCCAAGTTCCCCATCAAGTGGACAGCTCCTGAAGCCATCAACTTTGGCTCCTTCACCATCAAGTCAGACGTCTGGTCCTTTGGTATCCTGCTGATGGAGATCGTCACCTACGGCCGGATCCCGTACCCAGGTAGTGAAGGGGCCTCAGCTCGGGGCTGCTTCCAGGGCCCAGTCTGGCTTTCTTCTCTTGTCAGTGTCCATTCAGACTGAGTTCTTCATCCTTCTCCCCAACCTCCCCTCACCTGCTCCATCTCAGTTAAAGACACCACCATCCACCCAGTTTCATAAGCCTGAAATCTGGGGGCTTCCTCCGTCCTTCCTTTTCCCTCACACCTTACCACATCCAAGCAGTCAGAGGTTCTGGTATTTGACTCCAGAACACATCCCAAGTCTTCCCCTTCTAACTCCACAGCCTCCACCGCTCATCCTGGCCAACATCACCTCTCACCTCGAAGGTACAGTGCCTGCCTAACTAGCACCCTGCTTCTCCCCTCTCTCCTATAGGCCATTCTCTACGTGCAGCCAGAACGAGTTTTCTAAAATTGTGACTCAGATCTTGTCCCTTCTGCATCTCTAACTCTTTCATGGTCTCCCACCATAATTCGGACAAAATCCCAAACTTCTAATTATGCCTGCAGGTCTTGCACGATCCAGCCCGTCTACGTCTCCAGCTTCACTTTATGTGGCATCCCACCATCTAGTCATCCAAAGTACCACACATGTCCCCCATGCTTCTCATTTAAAACACACTATACTGTTTCCTTCATAATATTCATCACACTTGGTAACTATGTGTTTGTTTAATATTTTCCCCATCAGACTCTGAGCTCCGTGAGGCGAGAAATCATGTCTGTGTTCCTCACTGGTGTATCTGCACTGCCTACCTCTGTGCCCACCACATAGTGGATGCTTTGTAGCTGTTTGTGGAATAGATGAGTTTACCTACACGCCTGCAGGCAGCACCCTAGACTGAGTAGAACATAGGGGCATATAAAGATACACACAACATATAGATTGCCGAGCACTCAGTAAATACTGTTGTGCTCTGTCCCTTTTTGGTTGGAATGTCTCCATGGGTATCTCTAGCCAAAACACTGGGAAGAGGGGACAAAGCAGATATAGAGTCTCTGATTTTTTTTATAAACCGTCCTGAATTTGAATGGTGTCCCCGTCAACTATTACATTTTGACAAATTAACTTCACCTTTACCCGTGTTTTCGCTTGTAAAACATATAGGTACCCTATCTGGTAATGATATTTACCTTGCACAAGTGGTTGTGAAGGTTAGGAACAAAAAATATAGACATCGCTCATTCAATTGTATTTCTCAAGTTCCTTCCATGTGTTAGGCACTAGGATACAATAAGAGACAAGGTCCCTGCTTCAAGGACCTCACAGTCTAGCCTGAGCACACACTAAACAGACACACACTCCCAAGGAGATCAATGCTGAGAAGAAAATGAAGCAGAGATGTTTAAGAGTGAGTGACCTGGAGCTCCTGTGGACAGGGAGTACCTGTCAGAGCAGGTCATATTTGAGCTGAAAAACAGCTGAGTGAGGCTCTAGGGAAAAAGATTTCAGGCAGAAGGCACTGCTAGTTTATAGGGCCTGAAGTGTGCCTGAAGGATAGCAAGGAAGCCAGGCAGCTGGAGACCAGGCATGAGAGCAGATGGTAGATGATGAGGTTGGCAGGGACCAGATCCCACAGGGCCCATGGTCATGGAGAAGAGTGAGTGGATGTTAGTCTAAGCATGCGGAAGCTGGGAGGTGGCATCATCTCATGTTTAAGTGGTGCTTGGTTCAGCATGGAGAGTGGATTTGGGGCAGGTGGAAGCTGTGGCAGTGGCACAGGCACAGGTGGTGATAGCAACAGAGATATAAGTTGATGGGTTGATGCTACATTTCAAAAGAAGAAAGGATGTGAATTGCTGATGTGGAAGGTGAGGGAGAGAGAAGAATCAAGGAAGATTCTCCTGGTTTTAATTGAGCAACTAGGTGGGCAATGATCTATGGATAGAAATTAAAGAATTCTGTCTTAGCCCCGTTTAATTTGAGGTGACTAGTAGACATCAAGTTGTAGACATCCATAGAGATCATCACTTACAGCCAGATCCCATACCCAGGTAGTGAAGGGGGCCTCAGCTAGGGGGACAAAGCAGATATAAAGTCTCTGATTTTTTTATAAACTGTCCTGAATTTGAATGGTGTCCCCATCAACTATTACATTTTGACAAATTCACTTCACTTTTACCCCAGTGTTTTCACCTGTAAAAAATATAGGTGCCCTATCCAGTAATGATATTTACCTTGCACTGGTAGACATCCAACAGTTAAATGGTTGTTCTTAAAGGTAACTAACAAATTCAATTAAATAAGGAAATGGTCCCATTCACACATAGGGTGCATCGAGTCTGGCCTTCTGTTTTGTCTTGAGGGTAGGCCAGGAATGGCTATGGCACCCTATATCCATTAGGATGCATTAAGCTGCAAGTAACAAAGTAACAGACGAAGGAGTGGTAGAAACAACAAGAAAGTTATTGTTCCCATAAGGAGTCTGATATTGGTGACTGGTTAGTTCAGGGGCTCAACAGCTCTCAGGACTCTGGGTTAGTTTGTGGCTGTCTTCCTCACATGGTCAGATGGCTGCTGCTACAAGGATCACATTGTCTCACAGTGCCGAAAGAAGGAGTAAGTGACTATCTTCAAAAGTCTCTCTCAAGGAGGAAAACCTTGCCTGGAAGTCTTCCTGGAGACTCCCCCTCAGCTTCCATTGGCCAACACTGGGTGCCATGCCCCTGCCCTCACTCAGGGGAGTCTATGGATTTCACAGTCAGAGAGGCGGAGCTCCCACAGGAGGTGGAGAGTGATGGGGGAGGCAACTTTGTCTGCCTCCCCAGGACTCCCATTGCCAATCCCTCCCTTTTTAATTCCATGGCTCCTTCTCAGGGATGACAAACCCTGAGGTGATCCGGGCGCTGGAGCGTGGGTACCGCATGCCGCGGCCAGAGCACTGCCCCGAGGAGCTCTACAATATCATGACTCGCTGCTGGAAGAGCCGCCCTGAGGAGCGGCCCACCTTCGAATACATCCAGAGCGTGCTGGATGACTTCTACACGGCCACCGAGAGCCAGTACCAACAGCAGCCCTGAGGGGGGGCCAAGGAGGGCCGGCGCTGAGGCGATGCCTGGGAGGTGTCTCCAGCACCATCTGCTAGATGTCCACTCACCCTTCTCACTCCCAGACACCCACCCTCACTCCAGCCATGGCTCTTCATTTGTCAAGTGGGTGGGCTGGATTGGACAATCTCTTTCTGACTCTAGCAATCCACAGTCTGCCATTCTCAGGAGACACCAAGTTATATTTCTGTTGCCTGGGACATTTGGATTCCAGTTACAGCTATGGTTTGAATAGGAAACTTTAAAAATAATGAAATAAATATTTAAATAAAAGATACAAATGCTAAAGGCTTACTGACAGGTCAGCTTTTCTTCTAGCTCCTGACTATCTATTTGCCTTTTTGCTGGACAAGTCAGAAATGGGGAAGGCCCCTCCCTGAGACCAGTAGGACAAAGAGAAGTGGAGTATGATATTCAAACTGCCCCACTGTGTTAGTTTCCTCTTGCTGCCGCAACAAATTACCACAAACTTGGTGGCTTAAAAACAACACAAATTTATTACCTTACAGTTCCAGAGATCAGAAGTGTGAAACGGGTGGGCAGGGCCACGTACCTTTGGCAGGCACTGGGGGAGAATCCATTTCCTTGCCTTTTCCAGCTTCTAGAGGCTGCACAGTTCCTTCCCGCTCTTCACTCCAAACTACTTCAGTCATCATATCTCTGCCTCTGAGTCTCCTGCCTCCCTCTCTCACTTATAAGGACCGCTGTAATTACACTGGACCCACTTGAATAATCCAGACTAATCTCCCATCTCAAGATCCTTATCACATCTGTAAAGTCCCTTTTGCCATATAAGGTGACATCTTCACAAGTTCTGGGGATTAGGATATGGACCTTTGTGTGTGGGGACCTTTGTGCCTATCACACTGGCACTGGGACTCTGGATGGGTTCTGTCTCCAAGAAGCTGGGTCTGCCAGGATGACAGGAATGATTTTTCATGCTCTGGGACCCTGACTCCCTGGCCAAGCCACATTGCTGATGCGTCTCTACCAGCATTGGGGGCATTTCCCATGGCCAAGCAGCTACTATGGTTGCTAAGATGGTATCCACCGTTGCAGGAATCCTGGGGTCTGGAGATGTGGCTGCTGCAAGGTATCTGGTTCCCTGCGTGGGAAGCTCTCAGTGGACGGGAGGGAGACCTGGGAGGGAAGCAGAGAAGACAAGGAGGCATGTGGTCACAGTTGAAAGTCAGCTTTTGTTGTGAGGGGAGCAATGAGAAGAGGTGACAGTGGGATGGGCACAAATGATACCTTTCGATATTATTGCATTCCTTGAAGGATCCCCATCACAGCAACCACCAGGGTCCCATGGAACCCTATACTGAACTGATTCTGTACCCCTGAATAGCACAGAGTCTTAACCTTAGAAACTGGATATAAGAACAGTGGAAAATAAAGCTATCAGTGTTTCAACTTACCTAGTTGGTAATTCCATTTTTTTCTTGTTTTCTTGTTTGGGATGTGTCTTTGGGTATCTGAAACAGAGCACAGGGCTCTGTGATAGAAATCTGCACTCATGATTGTGGTACATTGAATTGCTGTTTAGTAATCCATAGGAGGAGTACCCTTCTCTATACCACTAATGTTGAGCTAGGCATGAGACTTGCTTTAGCCAATGGGATATTAGAAGATGTGCTGTAAGCAGAGGCTTACAACGTGCTTGTGGGGCTGGCTTCCCCTCCAGCCTTTTGCCCTGAAAAGAACATGGTCCAAGAAAGATGAATGACATGTGGTACAGGTCTGGACCCAACCCAGCTTGGAGTTAAATCCAGCTGATCCCAGCTTCAATCAACTGAACTCCAGCTGACCTGTGGACATGTGAGAGAGGAATACATGCTTAATACTATAAGCCTTTAAGTTTTATGGTTGTTTTGTTACATAGCATTATTACAGAAATAGCTGACTAAAACATGATTTCAAGAATTTGCCCTAACCGGTTTGGCTTAGTGGATAGAGGGTCGACCTGCGACTGAAGGGTCCCGGGTTCGATTCCAGTCAAGGGCATGTACCTTGGTTGCGGGCACAGCCCCAGTGGAGGTGTGCAGGAGGCAGCTGATGGATGTTTCTCTCTCATCGATGTTTCTGACTCTCTATCCCTCTCCCTTCCTCTCTGTAAAAAATCAATAAAATATATTTAAAAAAAAAAAGAATTAGAGCCTATTGCTAAATGGATAAGACCCAGGAGTCAACTCATGCCCTCCTGCTCTACCAATTTACACTGCCCTACACTCTGATATTTCCCTCTGGTCACAGGAAAGACAGGTGAAAACATGGGGATAGAACACCAACAGCATGATCCATGAAAGAAAAAACTGACAAATTGGACTTCATTAAAATTAAAAATTGATCTAAGAAAGACAGAGAAATGAAAATGAAAAGACCAGTTCCAACACAGGAGAACATATTTGCAAAACACCTATCTGATAAAGGACTGATATCCAAAATATACAAAGAACTCTTAAAATTCAATAATAAGAAAACAGCCCAACTAACAAATGGGTAAATGAGCTGAACAGATGCCTCACTAAAGAAGATATACAGATGGCAAATAAGCATATGAAAAGATGCTCCACATCTATGTCATCAGAGAAATGCAAATTAAAACAACAGTGGGTATCACTACCCACCTATTAGAATGGCCAAACTCTGAAACATTGATGACACCAAATAATGGTAAGGATGTGAAAAAAAACAAACAGGAAATCTCATTCATTGCTGGTGGGAATGCAAAATGGAGCAGCCACTTTGGAAAATACTTGACAGTTTGTTATAAAACTAAATATACTCTTACTAGACAATTCAGCAATGCAAATACCCACACAAAAATCTACACACTAATGTTTGTAGTAGCTTTACTTATAATCGTCAAAACTTGGAAGTAACTAAGATACCCTTCAATAGGTGAATGGATAGCCCTGGCCCAGTAGCTCAGTGGGCTAGAGCATCATCTGGATAAGCCAAGGTTGTGGGTTCTATCACGGTCAGTACACATAAAAGAATCAACCAATGAATGCATAAATAAGTGGAACAACAAACCAATGTTTCTCTCTCTCCTGCTGCCCTTGCTCTCTCTCTAATTAATAAATAAAATTAATTTTTAAATAACAACAACAGGTGAATGGATAAACAAACTGTAGTACATTCATATAAGGGAATATTGTTCAGTGATAAAAATAAGCTACCATGGAAGCCTGGCCAGTGTGGCTCAGTGGTTGATAATCAACCCATGCACCTAAGAGGTCAAATCCCGATCAGGGCACCTGCCCGGGTTGCAGGCTCAATGTCCAATAGGGGGCGTGCAGGAGGCAAGTGATCGATGTTTCACTCTCACATTGATGTTTCTATCTTTCTCTCCCTCTCCTTTCCCTTTCCCCTCTCTAAAAATCAATAAAAACATATTTTTTTTTAAAAGGAAAAAAAAGGGAGAACCTTAAATGCATATTGCCAAGTGAAAGAAGCCAATCTGAGAAGGCTGCATGCTGTATATTCCAAATATATGACATTCTGGAAAAAGTGAAACTATAGAGACGATTAAAAGTTTTAAAGTCAGCAATTGCCACGGATTTCGTTGGGAGGCAGGATGGGATGAATAGGTGGAGCATAGGGGATTTTTAGGGCAGTGAAACTATTCTGTATGGTACTCTTAATGGTAGGTACATATCATTATATATCTGTTAAAACTTACAGAATGTACAGCACAGAGTGAACATTAATGTAAACTATGGATTTTGGTTAATAATAATGTATCAATATTGGCTCATTAGTTGTACCACATATACCATATTAAGGCAAGATGTTAATAATACGGGAAACTAAGGGCTGAATGAGGGGGGATATGAGAACTTTGTACTTTCCACCCATTTTTCTGTAAATCTAAAACTGCTCTAAAACATAAGGTCTAGTAAATAAATAAATAAAACAAAACATGGGAATAAATTTTGTGCCACCAATTCTTTGGGACTCTATATGCAGTTCTCCCCTGGAAGGTGCCCCATGTTAATGACTTGCTTCAATCTAGCCTCTAGCTGTGGCTTTCAGTATAAATATAGAGAAAGCACTGGCTTCCCTGTGATTTGAAAAAACTGCCTCCTTATTCCCCAACCTGGACCCTCAATTTTGTCATGTGTCTGACCTCATCACAGTATATCTGACATAAGGCTGTATTGATTTACATGCTGTTTGCATCCCTTCCCTTTTGAAGGTTGGCAATGACTGCTAGTTATCCCCACCTCCGTGTTTTCCCTTCTTCCAGAGAAATAGAATTTTTATCAGGGGCATGTGACCACCCAGAATGAATGCTACATTTCCCACTCCCTTTTGCAGCAAAGTGTGGTCCTGTGCTTTCATTCTGATCAATGGGTTGTAAGTGGAATGTGGTATAGCACCTTCCAGGATCCTTTCTTAAAAGATGTGGTCTCTGCCCTAGCCGGTTTAGCTCAGTGGATAGTGTTGGCCTGTAGACTGAAGGGTCCCAGGTTCGATTCCAGCCAAGGGCACATACCCCAGTTGCGGGCTTGATCCCCAGTGTGGGCGTGCAGGAGGCAGCCAATCAATGATTCTCTCTCATCATTGATGTTTCTATCTCTTTCTCCCTCTCCTATCTGAAATCAATAAAAATATATTTAAAAAAAAAAGATGTGGACTCTTTGCCCTTATTTTTCATCTCTTCCTCCATCATGCTGTCTAGAATGTGCATGTGAAGGCTGGAGCTCTAGCTGCCATCTTGGACCCTGAGGAAAATGAATTAACTCTAGGGATGGCAAAGCCGGACGGTGCCTGGATCTCAAGATATTTGAGGCATAGCCACTATACAGCTAGGACGATCCTCCGAACTTGTACCTCAGAGGGTGTGGCATGCATTGTCAGTATCCCTTAAAGTGGCCTAGACTTTTAGCTATGATTATCTGCATCACTGTACCTGAGGGCTCTTTTTCTAAAACTGCAAAACAAAAAAAAGAAACAACCACATACCCACACCTACGCGCCCCCCTTCCTCCCTCCCCCCCCCCCGCCCCCCGCCCCAAAACCCTAAGCTGCCAGCATTCCAAGAAGGCCAAAAGTGCTAAGGAATTAATGCCCTCTGGGATGAGTCCTCAACTAATGACTTTTGGGAGTCGGTGTCGAATAAATACTCCAGCTCTTGGTTGGGATAACTGTGAGGTTTGTGTTTTGTGCTGTTTTCCGGGATTTCCCCACAGGATTAAACTTCAGTTACCCACAGAGGTAACTTGCTTGACAACATACCCTCTCCCACTATAGCTCTGACATGAATGTTGGTTGATAGTTTCATTTATACTCATGAATAAGATGAAAATGAAATAATGAAGTATGTATGTTTTCACTCATTAGTAGATGATATGAGCAACTTCTTTGCTGAGTAAGATAAGAGTTTCCAATACTGTCACAATTTTGTACTAATCACAATGTAACAGCTACAGACACAACACACTTAATGTTTTTATCTGCATTATTAACATTGGCTCCTTATTCCCCTAAAGAGACCTAAGTCCAGAACTGCGTTTGGCAAACTACATTTTACTGCAACACAGCCTCACCATTACTTACTGTCCGTAGAGGTTTTTGTAACACAGGCAGAGCTGGATTGTGACCCAGTAACATGGTCTTCAAAGCCTAAAATATTTATTATGTAGCCCTTTACAGTAAAATTTTGATAGTGAAACAATAATTCAAGTCCTGATTTGTAGCTTTGCTGATTTTTGTGTTATAAACAGTCTCAACATGGCCAATTTCAAACTAAAAACCAGAACTGTATTATGATATTCATGGGCCTTTGGCACTTTTGCTTTTGTTGGAACCTTCCTCCATAAAATATATATTCTATTTATAAATATATTAAATTAATTAGAAATTATAGTTGACAACTACATTGATATCAAGATGAATATATTAATATTATATATGAAGACATTTTTTTCCTTCTGATTTAAAAAAATTTATTTCTTTTGAACATTTTTGTGGCACCTAAAAGTATGATGGGCCTGCTATGCCTGTGCCTACTATGCACTGTGCCTACTCTGTACTGTGCCTACTATGTTAATGGACAAGTTGGCTCTGCTACCAACCCAACACCGCTGAACACAGCTGGAAAGGAATATGCAATAACAAACCATTTAAAAGTATTACACATAAAATAGATGTAAATAACTCAAGAGTAAGATGTAGTAAAATGATTAGGAAGTGATAAGTTTTAAATATAAAATGTTTTTAAATTGATTTGAGAGAGACAGAGGAAGTGGAGAGAGGGAGGAAGAAAAAGAAAGAGAGAGAAAGAGAGATTTATTGTTCCATTCATTTATGCATTCACTGGTTGATACTCATATGTGTCCTGACTGGGGATCAAACCCACAACCTTGGCATATCAGGAAGATGCTCTAACCAACTGAGATACCCAGCCAAGGTCACTTTGTTGAGCATTGCCCCATGTACCAGGAGGCTGTCTGTTCGATTCCCAGTCAGGGCACATGCCCAGATGAGCTTGATCCCCAGTAGGGAGTGTGCAGGAGGCAGCCGATCAATGATTCTCTCTCATCAATGTTTCTATTTCTCTCCCTCTCCCTTCCTCTCTCTGAAATAAATAAAAACATGTTTTAATTTAAAAAACCATGTCTATTTATCTGAAAATATCTTTAAAAAAATAAAAGCAATTAAAATGATAAATTTTATGTGATGTATATTTTACCACAATAAAAAAGTTTTTTAAAGGAAAAAAAGAAACTTACCATGTGATGGAGCTAGAGAGAGGTAGGGATGGGATCTGACCTCAAGCCACTAAGTTCCAGGATTCTGGTGTATGTTATAGAAAGAGATGGGAATGTGAAAAAACCCTTGGGAAAAAATAAAAAGTATGAGGAGGGGGAAAATGGAAATACTAAGGAATAATAAGCCATTTGTGGAGCTTTCCCCCTTATTATTTATACCTTTTCAAGCATCCAGAAAGGGTAGAAAACATGCAGGATTCAAGACCCAGGAGAACTTGTTGCAAGTTTGGAATCTATGACTTACTGGTGATGAGATTCCAGGTTAAGTTCACCTAGTCTCTCAAGCTTTCTTCCCCTTGGGAATAATATCTATTCAGCTACTCTTCAAGATGGTTGTGTGGGTCAAGAGTTAATGGATGTGTGTTTCAATGATCAATTGCTACATGAGAAACCACTCCAAAATCTAGACTGACTGGGCTCAGCTGGACAGTTTTTCTACTGTACATAAGTGTCGGATGTGGTTGCATTCAGCTGGCAGTTCAGCTGGGGTTGGGATGTCCAAGATGACTTCATTCACAATTATAGTGCTCAGCTGGAGTTTCTAGATGTCTTGAGGAGTTAGCTGGCCTCCCTCCCTTTCCATGTGGCTCCCAGCAGGGTAGCCAGACTTCTTTAGACCCAAGATGATAGATAGAAGCAGAAGCTGCCAAGCCTTTTAAGGCTAAGACCCAGAACTGGCAGTCGTTTGTACCATATTCTATTGGTCAAAACAAGTGATATGACCAGTCAGATTCAAAGGGAAGATAAATAAAATCTGCCTCTTGTAGGGAAAAACAGCATGCTCATGAAAAAATGGGAGGACTTGTTGGCAACCATCTTTCTGGACAATCCACCACAATGGTGCTCATTTCTACTCAGGGAGATAGCAGAAATCCAAGTGCCATTTATTTGCCAACCATACCCAAGGGCAGATGGAGTTAAGGGAATAAATCTCATTTTGGCACATCAGCCTAAAACTAATGAATAATCTATTAGACCTCCCCTTAACTCCCAGCCTTAAAAAACCCCTCAAACTGAAGGTCCCAATGCACTCCCTCTCCCTCCCAGGAGTATGTCCAGCCTTTCCCAGCCCCTTCTTGTTCCCCACAGGCATGCATCTCCTACACTCTAAGGGACCCCAGGAGGCTTGCAACCAGGAAGCAATGGGCAGCCACAGCTCCTCCCCAGCTAACCCTTGACCTTGTCCCCAATGCCCCCTTTTCTCTGACTTCCTAGTGAGCCAAAGCAGCCCAGCCCAGGCTCATTTCCCCACCTAGTTACTCCCTCTATTGTTGCTTCTTCTATTCTAGGCCCTTCCTTGTTTCACTGTTGCCAGCTTTAATAAACATTCTTTTAAAATCACCTGGATTCCCACTGTGAAATCTTTCCTACGCAAAGTCAAGAACCCACTGAGGGCCAGGTCACCTTTCCCGTAACAAGAGTCACACACTTACCTAACACATAGTTAAGTGCACATTCAAAGATGTCTTCCTCCACTAAATATGTTGCTTTTCATTCATTTCTTTAACAAATAGTGCATTATATTGGGCAACTTCCATATGCCTGAAGGAAAATACATAAGAGTATAATGACAACTATGTAACATTATGTCATTAGATCCTCATCACAAAATTATGAAGGTATTATAATAATCCCTTTCCCATTTTACAGATGAAAATGGAGTGAGATTAAATAATAAACAGGATCCTACCTTATAGATATTACAGTCTATTGGAGAGGATATAGAATAGTTAAGTAATTAAATACATAATTACAAATTATTCTCAGAGTAGAACCCTGCTATTGGAATCCTGGTATCCGACTCTCACCTAAATCAAGGCCTCAGGTAACCCTGGCAACGGTTCTCTGGCCAATAGTAAAGATAGTGCCCAGAGAACCTGTGCGTTTAGGCACAACCCTCATTACCCACAATGCAGTGGGGAAGAGGGAGTAGCTGTCTCTGCCAGGAACTAATATGGCTCCCAAAGTTATGCCGTACTCTCTTTCTCCCTAATCAGCGACTTGACTCCCCAGACCAGGCTACGGATCAGGAGCTAAGTCTACTTTGCCCCTCCATACTGCAACTACAGGAGCGACTGAAGTTGAGTGGCACCTCACGGAATTAAACTCCATAACACCGGGGGAACACCACTTCCGCTGACGTCATCACGCCGACACGTGGATCCAAGATGGCGGCAGCGATGGTGAGTGAAGGAGACTCCGGGAGCCGGAGCTGGAGCCGGGTTCTCCGGGGGATCCCAAGATCTTCCGGCACTCCATGCCTGCCCCGAGCCATCTCCGGAACCCCTAGCTCAGGCTTGAGGGATGTCCCTGACTGGGCTTGTCTCCCCCAAAGTTCCCCTTCCCCGGCCCTGGCCCCGCACTCAGGCTTGTGAAGGCCTGGAGTTTTGAGGGAGGCATTGGGTCGGAGGAAAGGTCTCGGCTACCGCCTCTGCTGGTTCCTATTCCTGCTTTGGTCTCCGCTTTTTGTGACCCCAGTTTTCACTTCCCAGCCCTGACCCCTCTGAAGAGCCCCCCATTATTCCCGCCTTTGCTCCTCCCTTCTTACGTCCAGATCCTGCTGTCTCCGCCTCCCCACTCTCCTGACCAGTCCGTGGAAGCGACCTCACCTCTGACCAGCCTCCCAGTCTAAAACCTGTGTCAGATCCTTTCCAGATCCGTCCGCACCTCTGCTCTCGCCTGGCGCACCCTTCTCGGCTGTGGTTACTCCGAACATGCCCTTTCCCATCCCCAGACCCTTTCCTAATAATTTTTCCTGTCTTCTTTCTGTCAACTCTGCTTTTCCTGGGGAGCTTTTATCCCGTTGTTTGGGGAGAGGGGTTGAGGGGAGGGAGGCATGTTGAAAATAGTTTCCAGAGCCCCACTCCTAAAGAGTCTAATTCTTTAGGGCTAAGCGATGCCCAGGAATTCGCAGTTTTATAAGCACTCTAGTGATTATGATGGAGGTGGTCTGTACTACGTTTTAAAAAACCCCACACTGTACTAGCCCCGCTTGCCTATGCGCCTGCAGGGGCCACACAGCTGTTAGGGATGAAGGTTATTAGGATGGAACTCGTTAGGATGAAGCCCGTCTGTGGTGAAGTGGGCAGTGTGCCTGGAAAGTGGGTCAGAACTTGGCTCCTTGTACAAAATCCTGGAAGTAGACCTCTGAAGCAATGGCCTTTCTTCCAAAGGCTCAGTTCACACTCTGCTTGTCAACAACAAGCAGACAGAACCAAAATTTAAGTCATTTAATCCAGAGTGATTGTCTAGGTCTTCCTGTATGTTGCTTCCTTAGCTGATAATATGCTGAGAGTGAATGCAAAGGAAGACATGGAGAAAAGGGAGTGATATTTGACTTTAACAAAGGAAAACTCTTTTTTAAATTCTTTGGTGTTGGTTTTCTCCTAACGAGGGTAGGTTATTGGCTGGTTACAAGTTTCCTTCCTTCTGTTAACCAAGGGATAATTTATCCTTTTTGTTTAATGAGAGATTCCTTATTTAGAGCCTCAGAGGCCAGGTAAAAGAGATTTCACAGACTTGTGCTGTCAAATTTCAGTCTGAATCATGAGTGGGGAAAATCCCAAAAGTGGCATGTTGAAACCCATTTTTTCCTGGACCACGTTCAGATCAAGCATGTTGTAAGAACTTAACAGGAAAAGACACACCCTCTCTTGCCATAGGGAAAAAGTTCAATAAAGTGGCATTTATAGAATTGCATGGGAGACTCCTGCCCTGTTCAGAGGTTTTAAAGAGGTAATAAGTTAGCAATACATACTTCTGGAACACATTTATATAATCAACAAATATTTGTGAGCCTGCTCTGTGCCAAGGCCTAGGGATGTAGTTGTGAGTTAGAGGTTCAAGGTCCACTCTTGTGGAGCGTTTCTAGTCTGAGGAGAGAGAGAACAAGTAAACAAATACATGAACAAGATAATGTCACATGGTGTTAAGTGCTGTGAATATAGTAACTGATTTAAAGAAACTGAGGATGTAATGTACACAGTGACCCACAGAGGCTTTTATCCTGTTGTTTGGGGAGAGAGGCCAGTGTGAAGGGTGCGCAGGAGAAACTTCAAGTTTGATTCAATAGTGAAAAGGCGTGGAAATAAGTTTGTTAAGATAGTTTGTGTAATAGGCCAAGTGGAGTCACAGATAGACTTGAGTTTGGTCTGTGTCAAGCACTTACTCGGAAGTCAACAGTCCCCACGCCCTCTTATACACAGGGTGTTTCACAACCCTTGGGGATGTGAGCGAGTGGGTCTGCTTTGTGGGGTGTGGGTTTCTGAGGCAAGTCGTACAACCAAAGAGGAACTAAGCTAGTGGGTTCAGTGACCGTGGGAACTGGCTTGTTCTTTTGTTTTGGAAGTTAGGGTTGTAGGTACAAGTTTGAAGTGGTAGCATTTATGGCCTTTTCCCTCCCTTTTTTTAGTGAATGGCTCTTCTTCCTCAAGGAGGCTGCCACCTCCCAGTTCTGTGTTAGCACAGTGGGTGTTTCTTCAACCTGCAGGACAAGAGTTCTCCCACCATAGGGGATGGTTGGTATACACTGAAGTTCTCTGGTGGTCCTGCCTTCCTCCTGCCCTCGGTTTAGACTCTAAAGTTACAGGATATACCAAGGTGAGCTAGCTGTGTCTGAGGTGAGAGGCAGGCTCATTTCTTTATGGAAATATTGCGCATATGGAATCTGCTTTGGGGAACATTATTATGGTGGAACTTGTGAAATATCCATTGAGTACATTTGTAGGCATCTCAGGAGTCTAGAAATCTCCATTTGAAGAATAAAATTCTTTGTACTGCTCTCACATATATCATGGTTCATGCTGTTTTGGGTTTTATCTTTTTCCTTTTTTATTGGATATCATTCATTTACCATAAAATTTTCCCTTTTAAAGTCTACAGTTTGGTGGTTTTTAGTATATTCACAAAGTTGTGCAACCTTTACCACCATCTTCTAGAACATTTTCATCACCCAAAAAAAACCCATTAGCAGTCACTTCCCACACAACCTCTCCCCTGTTCTCCACAACCACTAATTTACTTTCTGTCTATATATATTTGCCTATTTTGGTTATTCTATATAAATGTAATCATACAATGTGGTGTTTAGTATCTGGCTTTTTAAAAAATATATTTTTATTGATTTCAGAGAGGGAGGGAGAGGGAGAGAGAGATAGGAACATTAATGATGAGAGAGAACCATTGATTGGCTGCCTCCTGCAGGTCCCCTACTGAGGATCGAGCCCACAACCTGGGCATGTGCCCTTGATCAAGGAATGGAACCAAGGACCCTACAGTCCCCAGGCCGGCACTCTATCCACTGAGCCAAACCCAGCCAGGGCTAGTATCTGGCTTTTTAAAAAAACATAGCATAATGTTTTCAAAAGGTAATTAATGTTGAAGCATTTATTAGTACCATTTCTCTTTTTTTTAATCCTCACCCGAGGATATTTTTCCATTGATTTTAGAGAGAGTGGAAGAGAGAGGGAAAGAGAGAGAAACATGGATGTGAGAGAAACACATCGTTTGGTTGACTCCTGCACAATCCTGACCAGGGCCCTGGCCCAGGGAGGAGCCTGCAACCAAGGTATGTGCCCTTGACCGGACCCTTCTATATGCAAGGCTGTGCTCCATCCACTGAACCAAACCGGCTAAGGCAGTACTTCATTCCTTTTTATAGCCAAATAATATTTCATTGTATGGCTAGACCACAGTCTTTTTGTCCTTTTATTTATCCACTAGTAGCCCTGCACACGAATCTGTGCACCAGTAGCTCGCTGCTGCCCTCCAGTAGCTCTCTGCTTGCTTCCCCACCCTCCTGTAGCTCCCCCTCCCTCCTCTCCCCCTCATAGCTTGCTGCTCTGCCCCCTCCTATAGCTCTCTGCTGCCCACTTGTAGCTTGCTGCCCCACCCTCCTGCTGATCTGTGATCTGATCATTATGCATTTGGTCATTACGCTTCATGGTGTAATGACTATTTGCATATTACATCTTTATTATATAGGATTGATGGTTATTAGGGTTGTTTCCACTTTTTGGCTATTATGAATAACATTGCTGTGAACATAAGTGTGCAAGTTTTTGTGTTTTCCATTTTCTTGGATTTATATCTAATAGTGGAATTGGGCAGGAGGGGTAGACTCTGCCACCAGTCCCATGTGTGGGAAATTGCTGTCTCCTCTGGGCCTCACATGTGGGGTGGGCATTGAGGAAGGAGTATAGAACAGGAGCCAGCAGCCTATGCTTAGTCCTAACACTGCCACTGATCCACCATGTGGTGTGGGTGGAAATCACTTTGGCTTTATTGGTTTGTTTCTACATATGGTTTGGACTTGATGCTTTCTGAATTCCAGGTTGAAAATCTTGTGGGTTAGAATACTTGGAGTTAAGGCAACTTTTGCCAATCTATATATATCAAAGGCTAATATGCAAAGTGTCCCCTCAGGAGTTCAACCAGGAGATCAGGAGTTTGATTGCTCGCTATAATGTGCGCTGACCACCGGGGGTGGCGCGGAGCGAAGGAAGGCCCCAGCCCTGATCACCGGCCAGGCCTAGGGACCTTACCTGTGCACAAATTTCATGCACTGGGCCTCTAGTATACCTATAAAATCAGATGGATTTTATTCCCCCCATGATCATAGTTTCTGTAGTCTTTCCAAGCTTGTGTCATTTGGTCATGTTGTCCGTCTGCTCTTGAGTTGCTCCACTGGCACATATTCTGCAGGAGCCACTGTGCCCTTGGAGCTGGTGCAGACACCAGGCCTTGGTTCAAATGTGTTTCTCTGAGGAATCCTTTATTTATTTATTATTTTTTTAAATATTTTTTATTGTTTAAAATATTACATATATTAGTACATATATCTCCTTTTTCCCCCCATTGACCTTCCCCCAGCCTCCCCTAACCCCTGTCGCATGCCCTCATCCTCTGAGGAATCCTTTTAAAGGAGTGCCCTTAATCCCCTCAGGAAGTACTGAGGAGGCAGAGATAGCATTAAGTTGCCTCTTGGTTTCCCTTTTACAGCTTGGATAAAAGTTCCCCTTTGATCTTGGCATTAAAGATGTAGGTCACAGAATGCTGGAGAAGGTTGAGTTTTGATCTCTGGCACTGGCAGGAGTGTGGGAAGGACCCAAGATGAGCAGGGCCATCTGGCCAAAGACAATGATAGGAGCCACCTACCACCCCCATACCTGCTTTGATCTCTGACCCATTTGCTGACACTAGTGTTTCCCAAATGGGGCATGGTTAAGGACACCCAGGACTTCTGTTTCAATCCTTTTTCATTGCTTCCTTCTCTGCCTTCCTAACATGATGTCTCACCTATGCCTGAGCATTAAATTGACAGACCTCCCAGGGTTTGGGATCCCAAGGTTTTATATTCAGAAGGAATGCTAAGTTCTACTAGCAGTTACTAGACTTATTGGGATGATCACATTGTAAGGTATAAAAATATCAAATCACTACGCACCTGAAACTAATATAGCCAATATAAGATTATATACCAAGTATACTTCAATAAAAAAATAAATTTATAAAAAAATCAAATCACAAGTTGGAACTGAATTTCTTTTTTTAAATAAATATATATATTTTTAAAAATTTTATTAATTTTAGAGAGGAAGGGAGAGGGGGAGAGAGAGAGAGAAACATCATCAGTGATGAGAGAGAATCATTGATTGGCTGCCTCCTACATGCCCAACTCCTGGGGATAGAGCCCCCAACCTGAGCATGTGCCCTTGACTGGAATTGAACCCGGGACCCTTCAGTCTGCAGGCTGAGGCTCTATCCACTGAGCCAAACCAGCTAAGGTGGAACTGAATTCTTAAGGCTGTTTAGAAGAAAGTCTGGGTGCTTTTAACATCCTTGGGCCTCGGTTTCTACTTAAAGTAGATCAGACACTATAAACTGGCAATCTGTGGACCACATCTTCACATGGACTTAACTGGGGAGTGGGGTTGGCTGGCATAGTACTTAATATTTTTCAAGTTAGTTGTCAATGTTTAATGATGGGGAGATTTCACAATTCTAGATATTCATTTTAATTGAAAATTTGGGCCGAAATTCCCCATCAAGAGCATTCCTCATGCAGGTCCCAGTTTATCATTTTCTCAATTCTATCGTCATACTCCTGAGCAGCTTCACCATTTAGGTCACTACTATGACCCTTCTAAGTGGTTAAATTTGCAACCCCCAAATGTCTTGTGAAATTAAGGCTTGAACTTAATGCTCGGTCTTTATATGACATTCTGATTCACACACTATTAAAAGTTTGTGGTAATCATGTTACCTGACTTCTAGGGAAAACTTGCTACTCACATAATACATGTCTGTTAATTTACCATATCCCCATTCATTATTTAACCTAATCCTTTCAAAAGTCCATTTTACAGAGGAGACTAGGCTTGGTCTAGGACCTGGGCTAGAATTTAACACTCTTGATTGATTTTATGACTTTGGCAAACTTTGCTTCTTTAAACCTCAGTTACCTTTTTTTTAAAAAAAAAAAAAGATTTTTTAATTGTGAAATAAACATCACATAAAATTAGCCATTTTAACTATTTTGTATGTACAGTTCAATGCCATTAAGTACCTTCAGCTGTTGTGCAACCATCACCATCATCCAGCTTCAGAACTTTTTCATCTTCCCATATTGAATCGGTTTTCTTATTTCTTAAAAAAATTTTATTGATTGATTGATTTTTAGAGAGGGGAGGAAGGAGAGAGAGAGAGCAAGAGAGGAAAAAACACATCAATTTGTTCCACTTATTTATGTATTCTCTGGTTGATTCTTGTATGTGCCCTGGCCGGGATTCGAACCCATAAACTTGATGTATCAGGTTAGTGCTCTAACCAACTGAGCTACCCGGCTAGGAAGTTACCTTATTTTTAAAGTAAGGATAATACTTTCGTTGTGATGATTAAATGAAACATGAAAGTGCCTAGCACAAAGAGAGCTCTCTGTAACTTTTCCATTTCAAGATTTGAAGTCTTTCAGAGGTGAACCATGTAAGCTTGTTGCTTGGACTGAGTTTCTTGATTTTTTTTTTTCTTTTTACAGAGAGGAAGGGAGAGGGAGAGAGTCAGAAACATCAATCAGCTGCCTCCTGCACACCCCCTATTGGGGATGTGCCTGCAACCAAGGTACATGCCCTTAACCGGGATCGAACCTGGGACCCTTGAATCCGCAGGCCGATGCTCTATCCACTGAGCCAAACCCGTCAGGGCCTGAGTTTCTTTTATAAATACTCAGGCAGAAAGAGAAGGTCAATGCATTTAAGTTTTATTTCTGTACTTTCTGGCCTCAAGATTTAGGTGTGGTGTCTGGTGCTGGGTCAGGGTAGTCATTTGTTTCATTGGATTACCACAGCTTGCTGCGGATTTTCCCTACCCCAAGAAACAGTTTTGAGTCTTTTTATGTATCTGTTTACAGCTACTCTGTGTCTGTGGGCTCTGAAATAAAGGCTACATTTTCAGTCTCCTGTGGCTAATTTGATTCTGGTTTGTTTGATTTTGTTGTTGTTTTTCTCTGTGAGTTCTTTAGCTCCATGCGGCTGCTTGGTAAGTGTTCTTTAGCTGTCATTAACCATCCTGTGTGTGTTGTTGAATTCTTAGGGAGCTTTAGCCGATTGGGTAATTGATTTCAGTTAACTGTTGGCAAACTGTGCCCCAAAGCCTTTTTCTTTGTGTTTTTCCCTTATTCTGGGGAGCAATTACTGAGTGAATTTAAAATGGTGACTGTATCTTGGAGAAGAAAAAAGAAGAATCTAGCTTACTGTTAAGGAAGGTACTGCTTTTGCAGCAGGGAAGACATGGAATGGGAACTAGAAAAGCTGTTCAGATTGGCCAGACTGTATTGCTAGATGATAGGAAAGAAGACTGCAAGGCAGAGGACTCCAGAAAAGTAAAGTTAACTTCTGGCCACAGAGATATGTAAGTGAATGAAGTAATTTTCAGTTCTCAGGGGAAACTTCCTATTTTCTTTGGAAGAAGTTAATTGTTCACACCTTTCAAATTGGGTGCTGCAAATTTGGGGGAGTGAGGGGTACTCTTTAGTCCTAGCAGTCCTTCACTGGGATGTTTGGGAGAGGTTTTTTTTTTTTTTACTTGCCTGCCTCCCAAAAGTAAAACAGTTAAGGAAGGCAAAAACCTTGATTCTTGGGTCTTTAAATTATAACTTTTCAGGTCACCCATATCTTTGCTAGTGGTGGGGTGTTAGGTTACAGCACAAATGGCTTCTAGATTACCATCACCTTGTTCCTTGACATGCTACCTTTGCCATCTCGTGACACGGAAACAAAATAAAGCAAATAACATTGAATTGGCTGGCTCACATCTCTTAGGATTCCCTCTCCTTTCAGGACTCTGAACATACAAAGGATGTTTGCTTAAATACTTAATTGACTTTTCAGACTGAATCTCACATGAGATTTCCTGTGGTGATCAATTAAAAATTAAAGGAAAACACAATGGAATTTCCCAAGAAGCAGGTACTTTGCTACTCCCTAAGTTCCTTACAGAATAGAGCTGTGGGTCAAACATCATCGGTCAGGCAGTCAGGTCTGCAGAGGTAAAGAATTACAAAAGTTGGACAACCCACTTGGGTCCCCTCCCAGGGAGCTTTTCTGTAATAAAACTGTTTTCACTCATTAAAAAAGAAAAAAAGAATTACAAAAATTGAAATGGTGTCTAGTACCATGAACTTCTCAGACCTTAATCCTTCTGGAATTGTACATCAGATTCTGCATTTTGTAGCGTTTTTCCGGGGAGCAGACTCTGCGGGTTTTATAAGATTCTCAAAGGGTTTTGCAACACCCTATCTGAGGTTAAGAATTCCTGATCTGGGATGGTTACCTACACACCTGGTTACAGAATCCCCTCTGCATTGTTCTTACTTTATAACTCCCATTTTCTGTATTTCTTCAGAAGTGCTTGCCCAAGTATTTTCAGAGGCAACCAATTTCATTCACCTTAAAATGTAAATGTATTTATTTTGAATATGGGTGACTCATGTATATGGCAAAAAGTTAGTATAAAAATAGTTTTGATTTAAAAAAAACACATTTCTTCAGCCTTGGTCAGTGTGGCTTAGTTGGTTGGGTGTAGAGCCATGCACCAAGGGTTGCCTGCTCAATTCCCAGTGGAGGGGACGGTATGGAGAAGGGGAGGCTCTCACATCAATGTTTCTTTCTCTTGCTCTCCCTCTCTAAAGTCAACTTAAAAAAATCTTTAAAAATTTTTCTCCAGAACATTTTTATGCATATAAAAATTCCTATTTTTAAAAACTTATATAAAAAATTTCTAACATACATGAAAGTAGAAGAAATGGTATGATGAACCCTCGCAACCCATTTCCCAACTTCACCATTACCATTATAATGCCAAACTTGTTTCATCTATACATCCCTTGGCTGTTTTTTGTTTTTGTTTTTTCCCTTCAGGGTTATGAAGGTATCATTTTTAATACCATAAATTTACAGTACAATGATTTTATGACACAAACTTTTAGAACATTTTTATTATCTCCTCAACCAGTTTCCTCACAGTCAAAGGATTGAAACTTGAAGTCAATCTCTGTTCCCACAACCAGCCAACCACTGATCTACTTTCTGTCTATAGATTTGCCTTTTCTAGACATTTCACATAAGTAGAATCATACAACATACAGACTTTTGTACCTGGCTTTTACTTAGCATAATGTTTTTGAGGGCCATCATGTTGTAACATGAGTTGGTAAGTTTACTCTTTTTAAAAAAATATATTATCTAAATTTATATTTATATTCGATTCTTTTTGTTTTAAAATATATTTTTATTTTTAAAATATATTTTTATTGATTTCAGAGAGGGAGAGAGAGATAGAAACATCAATGATGAGAGAGAATCATTGATTGGCTACCTCCTGCACTCCCCCCACTGGTGATTGAGCCCACAACCCGGGCATGTGCTCTTGACTAGAATTGAACCTGGGACCCTTCAGTCCTCAGGCCAAACTCTATCCACTGAGCCAAACCAGCCACACAGGTGGTTTACTCCTTTTTATTGCTGAATAGTATTCCATTCTATGACTACACTATATTTTGTTTAGCTATTCACCAATTGATGGGTGTTCAGATTGTTTCCAATTTTGGACTGTTATGATCAAAGCTGTTAGGAACATTTATGTACAAGTCTTTGTATGGATATATATTTATTTCCTTTTTTCTTGGATAAATGCCTAAGATTGGAATTGCTGCATAGTGTGGTAATTTCTATCTAACATTTTAAAAATACTGCCAAACTTTCCAAAGTGGCTATACCATTTTACATTCTCAACAATATGTGAGGGTTCAGTTTCTCCACATCTTCGTTCACACTTGTTATTGTCTGTGTTTCTGAGGTTAGCCATTCTAGAGGGTGAGCAGTGATACCTCAATGTGATTTTGGTTTGCATTTCCCTTATGACAAATGATTCTGAACATCTTATGTGCTTATTAGCCATTTGTATATCTTTGGTGAAATGTCTGTACAAACTTTTGCCCATTTTAAAATTGGATTGTTTGCCTTCTTATTATTAAGTTGTAAGAATTTTATTTTTTTTTAGATATTCTGGATACAAGTCCCCTATCAGATATATGATTTATAAAGGTTTGGTTTTTTTTCCTAATCTGTGTCCTTTCATTTTTTAAATATCTTTTGAATTGTAAAGTGTTGAAATTTGGTGAAATCCATTTTCAAAATATAGTTTGTGCTTTTGGTGGTGTATCAAAGACATCTTTACTTAACCCAAGGTCACAAATATTTTCTCCTAGCTTTTCTTCTAGAAATGTCATAGTTTTAGTTCTTCTGTCTTGGTCTGTGATACGTTTTGAGTTAATTTTTGTGTATGGTATGAGTTGTCCAAGCACTTGTTTGTTAAAAGACTATCCTTTCCCTATTGAATTGCCTTGGCAACTTTGTTGAAAGTCAATTTACTTTACATGTAAAGATTTATTTCTGGACTTTTAATTCTGTTCCCTTTATCTTTATGGTTATCCTTACCATACTGTCTTGATTACTATCTATATATATAAAACCCTAATACGCAAATAGACCAAATGGTGGACCAACTGAACAACTGGTCGCTATGACGTGCGCTGACCACCAGGGGGCACACACGGAACATGGCAGGCGTCAGTAGTAGGCAGCAGAGTGCAGAACCTGGCGGGCATTGGCTGCAGTGGGATGGTGGAGCAGGTGAGCTGGAGCACCAGACCAGGGTGGGGCGCCAGTCGCTGTCATCGGGGCGAGCTTCTGGTGGTTACTGAAAATTCTTTGCTCCTGCGCACCAAGTCCCTCCCAACACTCACACATGGTGCCTGTGCCTGACACCAGTCCCGATTGCTTGGTGCCATCAGTGGGTGTGAGCAGATGCTGCTGGCCCAAATCACCCCTGAGGACTTCTCCACCTGCTCCTGAGGGGCGATCGGGGCTGGCAGCTGCCTGCTGCCAGCGCCTGCCCCGCTCACACCCGCCCCAGTTGCTCCTCACCGTCAGTGGATGCAAGTGGGGCTGGCACCATCAGCGCGTGGGAGTGGCAGCGGTGAGAGCAGGGCTGCCTGCAGATAGGGGACGGGGGTGGGAGGTGGGGAGAGGGGTGGGGGGTGAGGACCGCATGGGAGGGGCCAGGTGGGGGCACGGAGGATGTGCCAAGACCCACCCCTGTGCCTACCACAGCCTTGCGGCCCACAGTTCCTTTCAAGAAAGGTGCACAAATTCATGCACTGGGCCCCTAGTAACTTTTATAATAAGCTTAGAAATTGGGAAGTATAAATCCTCCAATTTTGTTCTTTTTTAAAGTTGTTTTGGATGTTCTGGATTCTTTGAATTTACATATAAATTTTAGAGTCATTTTGTCAGTTTCTACAAAAAAGCCGTCTGGGATTTTGATAGGGATTGCATTGAAGCTGTAGAGCAGTTTGGGGAGAATTGCTATCCTAACAATATTGACTCTTCCAATCTTTGAAAGTAGGGCATCTCTCTTTCATTTCTCTTTAGAATGTTTTGTAATTTTCAGTATACAAGTCCTTTAACATTTTTTATTTCATTCTTTTTAAAACTATTATAAATGGAACTATTTTCTTGTTTTTTATTTTTGTATTGTTTGTTAGTATGTAGAAATACAATTAATTTTTATATGTTGCTCTTGTAGTCTGTAACCTTGCTCAGCTTATTAGTTCTAGTAATTCTTTAGACTTTTCTAGATATAAGGTATGTAATCTGCAGATAAAAGCACCTTTACTTCGCCTGGCCAGTTTGACTCAGTCATTGAGTGTCGACCTATGAACCAGGAGGTCAGGATTCAATTCCGGTCAGGGCACATGCCCGGGTTGTGGGCTCAACCCCCAGTAGACGGCGTGGAGGAGGCAGCCAATTGATGATTCTCTCTCATCATTTATGTTTCTAACTTCTCTGAAATCAATAAAATAAATATATAGAGAGAGCACTTTTACTTCTTTTTAACCAGGATGTCTTTAATTAATTAATTATTTGCTTTAATACACATTAGTTGCATTTATAAGCAATGTTGAATAGAATGGCAAGAGTGGACATCCTTGTTCTGTTCATCTTAGGAGGAAGCATTCAGTCTCTCACCATCAAGTGTGATGTTAGCTGTGTTTTTCCTAGCTGCCCTTTTTCTGATTGAGGAAGTCCTTTCTATTCCTAGTTTGTTGATTTTTTATTACAAATGTGTGTTGGATTTTTTCAAGTGCTTTTTCTGCATCAGTTGTGATAATTAAGTGGTTTTGTCCTTTTTCTATTTATATGCTATATTACATTAATGGATTAATCCAACCTTGCATTCCTGGGATAAATCCCACTTGGTCACTTTTCATATATTGTTGGATTTGATTTGCTAATCTTTTGTTAAGGATTTTTAAATCTGTGTTCATGAACAATATTTGTTTATAGTTTCCTTTTCTTGTGATGTCTTTTTCTGGCTTTAGTACATGCTTTAAAAAATAATTTAAACAGATGAGATTATGCTCTTCATATACTGCTATGCATCTTACTTTTTTCTACTTAATAACTTACGTTGGCAGTCCTTTAATAATAGTTTTACCATGCTTCTTTTTTGTGTTAATAAAATAAATAATCTAGAGAACACTTTTTAGAAACTGCCTATTTATGTTCTTTTGGGTTATTTGTCCTTCATTGTTTTGTGTGAGCTCTTGGTATATTGAAGAAATTGGTCCTTTTCAGGGGTGTGGTAAATATTTTTATCCAAATTGTCTTTTTCTTTTTCTGTGGTGTTTATATTTTTTTATTTTCTTCCATCCTACCTACCTTTTTATTTTATAGCTTCTGGATTTTTTTAAAAGCATATCTGTATTTTCTTCTAGTACTACTTCTATTTCAATTTTTACATTTCAGTTTTGTCTATTTTCTTCAGTACCAGTTTGGATAGCTCTATGCACCCCTCCCCAATACACTGTCCTTAGCTTCTTAATCCATCATAGCATCTGGAACCTAGTATTGTGATTGGCTGGTGACCTGTCCCCCAACTGGCTGAAAACTAGTGGTCATGCATTCTATGAGGCTGGCATAATGCCTGGCACATATTAGGTGCTCAGTAAATAATGAACTAATTTCTGTACTGGTTAGAGAATGGACTGCCTGGGTTCAAGTCCTGTCTCAGCCAGTGTTATGTCACCTCTCTGAACCTCAGTTTTCTGATCTGTGAAATGAGAATAATGAGTCTCTACCTCACAGGATTGTTGTGAAAGTTAATTGGGTTATTGCATGAAAAGAATCTAGAACTGTACCTGGCAGACAATCAGCATTCAGTAAATATTAGCTGCAGATGTTATCAATATCATCCTTGAATGCTCATCATTGTTTAATGCAACTCACCTGCCTAAAAAGAGCACACCTGTTTCTCTACATTCTGATCTTGGGCAAGTTATTTATCTTTGGGTCTCGAGTTAACTAGCAATCATCTGAAATAATGACAAAAATTCCCAGGTATATGTAGTTGTGAGGATGGCACAAATCAGTATTTGTAAAATGTCTGCCACAGTGCTTTGTACTTACTTTGTAGGTGCTCAGTGACTCTGTGGCTTCCTGTTGCTTTTTAGTGTTGACTTACACCAGGGTGAGTATTATCCTCACTGTTGGGTCCTTTTTGTTTGTTTTTATTTTTGTGTGTGTGTACTTGTTCCATTGGTTTGAGACTTTGGAATAAGCATATTGACGTCTTTGAGTATTTGCTTTTTATTCCCCTGCAACCTGAGCTCTCAGGGAGCCTCTGAGTTCCCAAGGGTGGTGTCTCTCTGCTAAGATTGGAGGATTCTAGTTGCAAAAGAAAGTAGGCCCTAGCCAGTTTGGCTCAATGGATAGAGCATTGGCCTGCAGACTGAAAGGTCCTGGGATGGATTCCAGTCAAGGGCACGTGCCTGGGTTTAGGGCTTGATCTCCAGTAGGGGGCATGCAGGAGGCAACTGATCAATGGACCGATGATGTTTCTCTATCATCAATGTTTCTATCTCTCTATCCCTCTCCCTTCCTCTCTAAAAATCAATAAAAATATTTAAAAAAATAAAATATACATGTGCAATTAAATTATAAAGAAAATAAAGTTAAAAAAAAGAAGAAGAAGCTAGAACTTGGGTGACTTCTTAGATTTAATTGGCTTGATAACCCAGGAGATTGTAATCCTCTGCTCTGGCTTCAAATCACATATCAGATAAGGTTAAAAAAAAGTGGGGGGGGGGGGTTTCCTGATATTTTTCTTCTTAGGAGGGGAAATACTAATGTTTATGTTATTAACCAGTGTCACCCCAATAAATTCAATTAAAAAGGAAATAATAATGTTAACTGTGTACTTTTCATATATGGCCTTTATTGTGTTAAGTTCCTTTTATACCTATTTTGTTGAGAATTTGAATCATGAATGGATGTTGAACTTTGTCCAATGCGTTTTCTGTATCTATTGAAATGATCATATGGGGAGTTTTCTCTCATTTAATGTGGTTTATCACTCACATTGGTTGATTTGCATATGTAAGCCATTCTTACATCCCATTGATAAAGCCCACTCCATCTTGGTATATGATCTCTTTAATGTGCTGCTAAATTTCGTTTACTAGTATTTTATTGAGAAGTAGAGGCCTGGTGCACGAAAATTCATGCACTTGAGGGAGGGTCCCTCAGCCCAGCCTGCACCCTCTCTCAGTCCAGGATCCCCTCGGGGGATGTCCGACTAACAGCTTAGGCCCACTCCCCAGTGGATCGGGCCTAAGCTGATAGTCAGACATCTCTCTGACAGCCCGGGAATCCTTGGGGGAGGCTTCCACCACCCCTGCTGCGCTAGCCAGCCATGAACCAGCTTCTGGCTGAGCAGTGCTCCCCTTGTGGAAGGCACACAGACCACCAGGAGGCAGCTCCTGCATTGAGCGTCTTCCCCCGTGGTCAGTGCATGTCATAGCAACTGGTTGTTCCCCTGTTAGGGTCAGTTTGCATATTACCCTTTTATTATATAGGACTTTTCTATCTATATTCATTAAGGATATTGACATGTTGTTTTCTTGTGGTATCTTTATCTGATTTTGGAATCAGGATGATGCTGGCCTCATAAAATGAGTTTGTAAGTGTTCCCTATTCTGTTTTTTTGGAAGAGTTTAAAGATTGGTATTAATTCTTTGAATGTTTACTAAACTGCACCTGTGTGAAGCCATCTGATCCTGGACTTTTCTTTGTTGGGAGGTTTTTTATTACTGACTCAATCTTATTTTTTATTCGTCTCTTTAGGCTTTCTATTCCTTCTTGATTCAGTTTTGGTAGCGTGTGTGTCTCTAGGAATGTGCCCATTTCTTCTAGGTTATCCATTTCTTTACATTTAATTATTCAATATAGTCCCTTATGATCCTGCTTATTTCCAAGGCATCTATTGTAATGTTTTCTATTTCAGTTCTGATACTATTTATTTCAGTCTTCTCTTTTTTTCCTTAGTGTTTGTCAAGTTTATCTTTTCAAAAAAAACAAAACAAAACAACTCTTGGTTCTGTTGATTTTTTTTTTCTATTTTTAAAATTATCTTTTTTTATTTTTATTTCTACTCTAATCTTTATTATTACCTTTCTTCTGCTAACTTTGGGCTTGGTTTGTTGTTCTAGTTCCTTGAGGTGTAAATATAGGTTGTGTTTTTTGTTTGTTTTGTTTGTTTTCAGATATTTTTAGAATGAAGGCACTTATCACTATAAATTTCCCTCTTAATACTGCTTTTAATGCATTTCATATGTTTTGGTATGTTGTATTTTCATTTTCTTTTGTCTGAGGAACTTTTTAAATTCTCATTTGATTTCCTCTTTGACCTCAATGGCTGTTCTAGAGTGTGTTATTTAATTTTCACATAATTGTGGACTCTCTCTCTCTTTCTTTTTTTTGCTGTTACTGGTTTCTAGTTTCATTCCATTATGGTCAGGAAAGAAATGATTTCAGTCTTCTTAAATTTAAGACTTGTTTTGTGACGTGGAGAATGTTCTGCGTGCACTTGAAGAATGTATAGTCTGCTGTTGGATGGGAAGTTCTATATTACGTCTGTTAGGTCCATTTAGTTTGTAGTGTTGTTCCAAGTCAGCCATTTATTTTATGAGTGGATGTTCTATACATTATTGTACATGGGATATTGAAGTCCCCTATTCTTGTTGTATTGCTTTCAATTTTTCCCTTCAGATCTGTCAATAATTGCTTTATATATTTAGATGCTCTGATGTTGGGTGCATATATATCTTTAATTGTTATATCTTCCCATTGAATTGACCCTTTGTCTATATATATATATATATATATATATATATATATATATATAATGATCTTTGTTTCTAGACACAGTTTTTTGACTGAAAGTTTATTTTGTCTAATATAAATAGCTATCTCTGCTTTCTTTTGGTTACTATTTACATGGAATATTTTTTCTATACCTTCACTTTCAACCTGTGTGTGTCTATAGATAGTTCTAAAGTGAATCTTATAGACAGCATATCTCTGAATCTTGAAGTGTGGTGTTTTTATTTAATCAGCCACTCTATGCCTTTTGATTGGGAATTTAATCCATTTATTCCCCAGGTTATTCTAATATGCATCAGCATTGAGAACCACTATTCTTTACATACAGATAGGGTGTAGGTGTAATAGCTATCCTCAAGGATTCTTTGTTTTAAAATATATTTTTATTAATTTCAGAGAGGAAGAGAGAGATAGAAACATCAATGATGAGAATCATCAGTCAGCTGCCTCCTGCACACCCCCACTGGGGATGGAGACCGCGATGCAACACGGGCATATGTTCTGACCAGAATTGAACCATGACCTCCTGGTTCATAGGTTGATGCTCAACCACTGAGCCATGTTGGCCAGGCTCCTCAGGGATTCTGAAGCTAGGTCCTTAGACAGATAGAATGGTGGAAAGTGTCAAGAACTTAAATTTGACAATTAAAAAAAAAAAATTCTTGAGGGTCATAGTATTCAGCCTTGGCTGGTGTGGCTTGGTTGGTTGGATGTCGTCCCCTGCACCAAAAGGTTGCCAGTTTGATTTCTGGTCAGGGCACATGCGGGATTCTGGCTCAGTCCCCAGTAGGGGGCATGCAGGAAACAGCCAATTAGTGTTTCACTCTTACATCAATGTTCCTCTCTCTCCCTCTGCCTTCCTCTCTAAAAATCAATTTAAAAAAAAAAGAAAATTCTAAATCACAGCTGTAAAAGAAAATATGCAAATACCAAGTATCTAAAAATAAATATAATGAAAGCAAAAAAGTGTTTCTTTCTCTATCCCTTCCTCTCTCTAAGAATCAATTAAAAATCTTTTGAAAAAAAATCAATTAAAAGTCTTTAAGAAACAAAAAGAACGATAGTATTGCCCTGACTGGTTTGTCTCAGTGGATAGAACATCAGCCTGTGGACTGAAAGGTACCTGGTTCAATTCCTGTCAAGGGCATATGCCTGGGTTCCAGGCTTGATCCCCAGTAGGGGGCATGCAGGAGGCAGCTGATCATTGATTCTCTATCATCATTGATATTTCTATCTCTCCCTCTCCCTTCCTCTCTGAAATCAATATATATATATATATATATATATATATATATATATTTTAAAGGACCATACTATTTAACCTTTATGTGAGTGAATGGTTTTATATTTTTGTAGATCAGAAGTTGGTTGGTGCTTATTGATTTGTTTGATAAGGATTTATTGAGTATCCCTGTCAACAAAGCTAGATAAGCGATTAGCTGGAGAGATGGTAGATACTTAAGTGACCATAATTCCGTGTGAAAAGTGCATTTTTGTGGGGCTTTTGATAGAATGCCAAACTGTCCCCTAGAAGTGTTCCTGTTCAAAATCCCTTCAGCATATGGAATATCAAAACAATGACATTTTAATGTCTAACACTGACAGTGTCATCTTGGTGCAGTCAAAGATTCTAGCATATTACGGAAATATTTGCCATTTTTCATCTGTTGGTCCTTCCTCTAAGATAAATTGATTTGAAGTTTGTCGATGGTATCTTTGTGTGAGGATCGTCTGTTTTCTGCATCTTTTTAAAATAATTCAGGGTTTGTCCTTTTTAAACAACTTGTGGATGACAGTTTATGCTAGTAACCCAGGATTTATCTTTTTTGCATTTTAATGAACTGGAATTCAAGCACAAAGGAATTACAGGAAAAAAGAGGACAGGGTTTATTTCTCTCACACTACGCACTCATATTTTAAGGACTGACCAGTGAGGCCTAGTAAAGGGTTCCAGAGAGAGAGGGACCAAATCTTCCGATAACTGTTCAATGGAGGAAGTCTCTGATCGAGCGGAAATCAGATGCTGTGGCCAGTACAGTCATCACAGAAAGAAAGAATAAAACTCTGTTGTTGTATTCAAGGCAAACTAATACCACTAAACCCTTCCCTCTGTGCATGCATAGAATATCTGTAGAGGACCTGGCCAGCATGACTCAGTGGTTGAAGCATCAACCTATGAACCAGGAGGTCACAGTTCCATTCCTGGTCAGGGCACGTGCCCAGGTTGCAGGCTCCATCCCCAATGTGGGGCATGCAGGAGGCAGCCGATCAATGATTCTCTCTCATCATTGATGTTTCTCTCTCTCTCTCTCCCCCTCTCCCTCTCCTTCTCTGAAGTCAGTTATATATATATATTTAGAGAATATCTGTAGAGGGATTTTCAAGGAACTGGTGAGATCAGTTGTCTTTGGGGAGCTGAAGTGAGAGGATTTATCAAAACAAAGATTTATCAAATCTTAAAAGTTGTTTAAGATTTCTTTTTCATAGTATACCCATTTGTACTGTTTTAATTATTTACTATATGTTTTACTTTTTCAAAACTTTAAAAATGTAGTTATCTTTTAAAAGCTTATTTACCCATGATTATGTCAAATGTTAACATTAGAGGAAATTTAAATTAATTTAGAAAGATAAAAGAAAGGAAGGGAGGGGGTGAAGGGGTGGGAAGTACTGTCTTTCTATACAGAATCCTGACCTGTTAGGCAATTTTCTACCTTATAGTTTTGCAGTTTCCTTTAAAGATTTTCCTCATCTCATCCCTAATTCCGCAGACTTTCTAATTACCAAATATGATACAACTCTTTTATCCATTTTCCACTGTTGTTTTGGGGATCAAACTATTACTTCATATTTCATAGTGAACATTAGCTGGCAGATACTTATAAACATTCACAACAAATCCAGGGGAAAATATTCTGTGAATATATTGTTTTTAAGACTTTGATCAACCTGTGTATCTATAAAAAATTATACTGAGCTCAAAAAACCTTAAAACATTTTAAAAAATATATTTTTATTGATTTCAGAGAGGAAGGGAGAGGGAGAAAGAAATAGAAATATCAATGATGAGAGAGAATCACCTATCGACTGCCTCCCTCACGCTTCCCACTGGGGATCGAGTTGGGAACCCAGGCATGTGCTTTTAACCAGAATCAAACCTGGAATCCTTCAATCTGCAGGCCAACACTCTATCCACTCAACCAAACCAGCCAGGGCAAAAACTTAAACTTTTAAAGTCATGTATTCTACCATTGTGCTCCTGGTGAAAATGCAGACCAGCCTAAATGTTTGGCAAGTCTTCTGAGTGATTCTGATTCCTAAGGTTCAGAAAGAATAACCTGCATGGGGGGAGGGGAGCGTAACTTGAAGGATGGAGCAGCTGCCAAGGCAAGGTGATCAAGAGGTGGTGGCCAGTGTCCAGGTGGGAGGAAATGAAGGTCTGAAATGCTGCTGCAGTGAAAGGGGTGGAGAGAGAAGGCAAATGCAAAACCAAGATTGAGTTGGCCTGCAGCCATGTCAAATTCGGTGCCTGCCCCGTCCATGGCAGACACTGGCCCAAACGGCTGCCATAGAAACACTGTGACTCATGGGCCCTGGTCCCCTCTGCTGGGCCTCAGGGATAAATTTGGTTACAGACACCAAGAAAATAAATACAAAGAAGTATTGAATTGGTGATCGAGGTATGGATGACAAAAGTTCCTTGTTCAGACCATGCAGAGAGAGTATCATGAAGCTCTAGTTCCTTAAGGGAAAAAAGGATGGTATTAGTGAAGGGAAAGCCATGCTTTGATGGATGAATTTCTTGAAGCTAGTAGTTGATCTTTCTTGCCTTTGATTCCCTGATGACTACCCTGCATGCAGAAGTGCCCAATTTGTGCCAGGCACTGGGAATAGGAATGAGATGAGCCATGCAGATATCTGTGGGAAGGGCATTCTGTCAGAGGGAACAGTAAAGTTGATGGCCCTGAGGTGTGGAGAAGGGCGTGCTGTCAGGAGACAAGAAGGCCAGTGTAGCTAGAGCTGAGTAAGGAGGAGAGTGGGAGGTGATGAGGTCAGCACAACTTTGAAGAAGGCTTATAGGAAAATATGTTGGTAACGGAGGAGCTTCCTGACAAAGTGAGCTTGTTACTATATAGAGAAATAGGAATAAATGGAACACTGGAGCTTTATTTCCTGCTACCTCTACAGGAGAGTAATCCTATCTAATAAAAGAGTAATATGCAAATTGACCATCACTCCATCACAAAGATGGCTGTGCCCACAGCTGAGGCCAAGTTCCCATAAGGAGCCTTAACAAGCAATCAGCAGGGACCTGAGGCTACACCCTCCCCCGCCCCCATGGGGCTTGACCTCAGGCCGCACCCCCTACCCCAGTGCCAGGCCAGGGGACCTGAGGCCACGCCTCCAGCCTGGCAGGGCTTGATGGGGGACCTCAAGGTGTGCTTGCCGTCCTGGTGCTGGGCTAGGGGACCTCAGGCTGCTCCCCCCGCCCCAGCACCAGGCTGGGGGACCTCAGACTGCACCCCTTGCCTGGAGGAGCTTGACAGGAGACCTCAGGCTATGACCCCCACCCAGCAGGGTTTGACGGGGGACCTCAAGGTGCACCCCCAGTGCTGGGTCGGGGGAACTCAGACTGTGCCCCCATCCAGCGGGGCTTGATGGGGGACCTGAGGCTGCACCCCCCTACCAGTGCTGGGCCGGGGGGGCCTAAGGCTGCACACCCCTCCCTGCCTGGTGGGGCTTGACAGGGGATCTGAGGCCATGTCCCCTACCTGGTGGGGCTTGATGGAGGACCTCAAGGCACGCCCCCTGCCCCAGTCTGGGCTGGGGGACCTCAGGCCATGTCCCCTGTCCTGGCTCTGGGCCAGGGGATCTGAGGCTATGCCCCCTGTCTGGCAGGGCTTGACAAGGGTGGGACTGGCCGGGTCTGGATTTAGCCTAATGAGGGGGGGCAGCTGGGTCTGGGTCTCACACAATTTTGAGGTGCATGTGGGTGGGCGGGGACTTGACTCTGGGTCCCGTGCTGTGCCCCAGACTCTGACAGGAGGAAGGTTTTCATATACATTTTACTAATTTTCCTTCATCTCTGACACTTCTGTTATAGAGAAAGGGCAAATAGCAATATTAAATTATTTCCTCTAATTAATCCCCTTTTAATGTGAACAAATCTCATGCACTGGGTCACTAGTCTATATATATAAAAAGCCAGTGACCGAAACGCTGTAACCACTGGAAAGACTGGTAGCTGTGATGCCCACTGCGGCCAGCAAACAGGCCTGATTGGGGGGGGGGGCCCACCAGCCAACCTCCCTCGGCCCCTCCCCGAAGCTGGCCCTGCCCCTGATCAGCCTATCAAACCCCAATCGGCTGGGGCTGGCCAGGGGGAGCATGGGGAGGCCCGCTAACCCCCTCGCAACGCTTCCCCCAGGCTGGCCCCACCCCCGATCGGCCTGCAGTCCCTCCCCCAGGCTAGCCCCACTCCTGATTGCCCTCCAACCCCAATAGGGCGTGGGGCTGGCTGGTCAACCTCCTGCTGCCCCTCCTCCAACCTGGCCCCACCCCCGATGGGCCTCCACCACCCCTATCGGCCCATAGCCCCTTCCCCAAGCCAGCTTCACCATGAATCACCCCCCAATACCAATTGGGGGTGAGGCTGACTGGCCAACCTTCCACAGCCCCTCCCCACGGCCAGTCCCACCCCCAATCGGCCCCTCACCCCAATCGGGGGTGGGGCCCACCAGCCAATCACCTGAGGCCCCTCCCCCTAGCTGGCCCAGCCCCAATCGGGCCCAATCAGGGTGGGCCAACCAGCGAACCTCCTGCCATCTCCTCCTCCCAACAGGCCCAGTCCCAATCTGCCCCGGTCTGCCTCAATTGGGGCCAGGCCAGCCAGACCCCACCTGGTGCACTGAGCCTCTATCCTATCTAATAAAGAGGGAATATGCTAATTGACCATCACTCTGTCACAAAGATGGCTGCACCCACAGCTGAGGCCAAGTTCCCATAAGGAGCCTTACGAGCAATCAGGAGGGACCTGAGGCTAAGCCCTTCTCTGCCCCTGTGGGGCTTGACAGGGGATCTCAGGCCGTGTCCCCCACCTGGCAGGGCTTTACAGGGGACTTCAGGCCATGCCCCCCACCCGATGGGGCTTGATGGGGGACCTCAAGGTGCGCTTCCCGTCCTGGTACTGGGGTAGTGGACCTCAGGCTGCTCCCCCAGCACCAGGCCGGGGGACCTCAGGCCGCGCCCCCCACCCCGGCACCAGGCCGGGGGACCTTAGGCTGCACCCCCACTCCAGCACCGGGCCAGGGGACCTGAGGCTGTGCCCCCCTGCCTGGCGGGGCTTGACAGGGGACCTCAAGCCATGCTCCCCACCCAGCAGGGCTTGACAGGGGTCCTTAAGGTGCACCCCCAGTGCTGGATCGGGGGAACTCAGGCCGTGCCTCCTGCCCAGGCGGGTTTGGCGGGGGACTTGAGTCTGCACCCTCCTGCCAGTGGGGCTTGACCGGGGACCTGAGGCTGTGCCCCCCTCCCAGTGTTGGGCCAGGGGACCTGAGGCTGCGCCTCCCCCTCCCCCGCTTGGCGGGGCTTGACGGGGGACTTCAGGCCATGTCCCCCACTGAGCAGGGCTTGACAGGGGATCTCAGGCCATGTCCCCCACCTGGTGGAGCTTGACAGAGGACCTCAAGGCATGCTCCCCTCCCCTGGCGCTGGGGACCTGAGGCTACGTCCCCTGCCTGGCAGGGGCTTGACAAGGGTGGGACTTGTCCAATGGGGAGGGGCGCCAGCCGGGTCTGAGTCTCACATGATTTTGAGGTGCATGTGGGTGGATGGGGACTTGACACTGGGTCCCGAGGTGCGCCCCAGACTCTGACAAGAGGAAGGTTTTCATATACATTTTACTAATTTTTTTTCCTCTCTGACACTTGTACTACAGAGAAAGGGCAAATAGCAATATTGAATTATTTCCTCTAATTAATTCCCTTTTATTTCTTTTTAAAAATAAATCTTTATTGTTCAGATTATTACAGGTGTTCCTCTTTTTTTCCCCCCATAGCTCCCCTCCACCTGATTCCCCACCCCACCCCATGCCCTTACCCCCCGCCACTGACTTCATCCATAGGTGTACGATTTTTGTCCAATCACTTCCTGCACCCCTCACACCTGCTTCCCCTGAGAATTGTCAGTCCACTCCCTTTCTATGTCCCTGATTCTATTATATTCACCAGTCCATTCTGTTCTTCAGATTTTTTATTCACTTGACTTTTAGATTCACTTGTTGGTAGGTATGTATTTGGTGTCATTTTGTTGTTCATAATTTTCATCTTTACCTTTTTCTTCTTCTTCCTCTTCTTAAAGAATACCTTTCAGCATTTCATATAATACTGGTTTGGTGGTGATGAACTCCTTTAGCTTTTTCTTGTCTGTGAAGCTCTTTATCTGACCTTCAACTCTGAATGATAACTTTGCTGGGTAGAGTAATGTTGGTTGTAGGTTCTTGCTGTTCATCACTTTGAATATTTCTTGCCACTCCCTTCTGGCCTGCATAGTTTCTGCTGAGAAATCAGCTGACTTTCGTATGGGTACTCCCTTGTAGGTAACTAACTGTTTTTCTCTTGCTGCTTTCAAGATTCTCTCTTTGTCTTTTGCCCTTGGCATTTTAATTATGATGTGTCTTGGTGTGGTCCTCTTTGGATTCCTCTTGTTTGGGGTTCTGTGCGCTTCCTGAACTTGTAAGTCTATTTCTTTCTCCAGGTAGGGAAAGTTTTCTGTCATTATTTCTTCTACTAGGTTTTCAATATCTTGCTCTCTCTCTTCTTCTGGCACTCCAAAAATTCGGATATTGGTACGCTTGAAGTTGTCCCAGAGGCTCCTTACACTATCTTCATATTTTTGGATTCTTTTTTCTTTTTGTTTTTCTGGTTGAGTGTTTTTTGTTTCCTCATATTTCAGATCTTTGGTTTGATTCTTGGAGTACGTTGATATACAGTTGAGTTTCTGTATATTCTTTATTTTAGACAGTGTATGCTTAATTTCTGACTGGTCCTTTTCCTTTTTTTTTGCATTCTCATTAAGATCCTTAAAGGTCTCACTGAGTTCCTCAGAGGTTTTTAGAGATTCTTGAGTAACCTTATAAATGTGGTTCTGAACTCTATGTCATCCAGTAGTTTGCTTTCCTCCATTTCTTTCATTCGTGACATGTTTCTGTGTTTCCGCATTTTGGCTGCTTCCCTGTGTTGATGGAGTGGCTTTTTGTGGTAGGTGACCTATAGGGGGCAGTAGCTCAGCCTCCCCAATCACCTGAGGTGGACGCTCTTGGTACACCCCTTTGTGGGTTGAGTGCAAAGTCTTGGTGTAGTTAAGCCTTAATTGCCATTGGTACACTGGGAGGAATTGACCTCCAGGCCAATTGGCTGTGAGGACTCGCTGTGTCTATAATGGGAGAACTGCTGCGCTGGAGACACGCTTATGGTTCAGGACTTGTTTCAGTGGGGCTTTGGTGCTCACTGAGTCTTCCTCTTAAATGTGTCACTTATGGATATGAGGAGTTGAAATCTGGTGTCTCACACTGACCACTAGGTATACTGGCTTCTGGATCTCCAATGGGGTGCAGGTCAGCTACTGTCTGAGGTCACCCAGCAGGAGCTACAGTTTTCTCCTCTTTACTTGGGGTTTGGAGGTTTTGGAGCTGTCTGACCCAGGCTGCAAGTTTGCTAAGTTAAGCTGCGATAGGGCAGGCCATTCATATGCTAAAGCCGCTGCTTGGAGCTTGGGTGGGTTTGTAGGTTGTGTGGGGCGGGGTCTCAGGGCGTCACTAGGCTAGAGCATGGCAAACAGTGATGGCTGCCAGTTAGCCGGCTCTGCATCTCCAACCGTGTTCCTGCGCGCAGCTCTGCAAGCAAGCCACCCTCACTTTCCGACCCGATGGCAGATAGTCCAGCTTCTCCTCGTAGGAGTTTGGATCCCCCATGTCTCCCCAGAAACTGGATTTCAGAGTAATCGGGGGCTTGTCTCCCTTCGGGTTGAAAAAAGTAACGCCTGCCGCCAGCCCGGATCGCGCGCCTCCGTACCTCAGCTTTTCAGTGCTTGTGCACGTCTCAATGCTCTTTTCTCTTTCCTTCTAGTAGTAGAACTTTCACTCAGCCAGCTTTCCCGTGGTTCTGGGTGATAGACGTTTTGTCTTTTAGTTGTAGTTTTGAAATTCTAATTCCCTTTTAATGTGCACGAATTTCGTGCACCAGGCCACTAGTATAAAATGGTTAAAAGAACATTGATCCAGCCCTGGCCGGAGTGGCTCAGTTGGTTGGATATCATCCTGTGCACTGAAATGTCACCAGTTCAATTCCCAGTCAGGGCATGTGCCCAGGATGTGGGTTCCATCCAGGTCAAGGTACAAATGGGAGGCAGCCAATCAGTGTTTTTCTTTCACATCTATGTTTCTTGCTCTCTCCCTTTCTCCCTTCCTCCCTCTCTAAAATAAATTAAAAACATATATGTTTTTTAAAAGAACATTGAACCAGAAGTGGGGAAATATAGCTCCTATATTAGTCTCGTGCCCATGTTAATTATTACTTCATTTATTTTATTGCTCGTTTTTGGAAGTGCAGAATTGATTCCTTGTAGTACCCTTGGGGGCATGTAAGAGGTAGCATCTCAGGCTTGCCAGAGTAGGGACGAGACTGGGTCAGTTAAAGTAGACATAAACCTACTCTGACTTGGTCTGCCCCAGAGAGATGTTCACTTCTTTCCCTCATTCCAACCTAGGCCTCTCTTTTTCCAAGCAGGCTTGGTTGCCGTGGTCCCTGCTGCTTCTCTCCTTCATGTGTGGAACAAGAGCCTTCTATGTCCCTGGGGTCGCACCAATCAACTTCCACCAGAACGACCCTGTAGAAATCAAGGTAAGTGTTCCTGGACCATTGGAGCCTCTGTGCTGGGCAGTGTGGTTGAAGACCATGGTGAGCTGGTCTTATCCCTCCTGTGGTTGCAGAGAACAAAGACCAGTGCCAGTTAGGAACTCTGCTCCGCGCTCGCTCGCACTCTCTCTCTCTCTCTCTTTTTCTCATCTTCATTTTTTTCCGTCTGTCTCAGTCTGCCTCTTCTATGACATCTCTACCTTCCTCTTTTATCTGCTCCATCTCCTCTCTTACCAGCTTTCCTGCCTAACTTATATCGTCTGTACATACACAGCCTATTGTGACCTCTGTTTTTTCAATGTTAGCTTCTGCTACCAGCTGGCTTCTCCAGTTCAGTATCTCCAAAATGTATACTCATATCTGAGTGGTGGTATATGAGATGATTTTAAGTGGTTGACAAATATATTTTAATAACTTGTGTTTTAACATATATTAGAAAACATAGCTAGTACTTCAACTCATGGTTTCATGGCTGTCGTTTTTCTGTTTTTAATACTGATGTATAATGTTTGCTTCTTAAATGTATTTTTGAAAAATGAGTCAGATGCAATAGTAGAATAAGAGGTAAGTAGATAGGGCAAGTTGGTATGTGAACAATTAGGATTTGAGGAGCATTGCCCTAAGTCAGGATCCAGAGAGAGGCTTTCCAACTGGGCTACCTCACATTTTCAGGCTGGATGCCAATCCAGGGGTCAGTCAACTGTGGTAGGGTGGAGAGTGGAAGGGAGTCACTTAATAAATGGTTGACCAAGGTCAGTGGGCAGGTTGATATCTTGATTATGTCCCTAAAACAGTGGACTCTTGGTGGCATTCTCAGAGCCCCAAGCAGGGCTGAGGGTTGGTGGTGGATCTTCTTGGATATGGTTTCCTAGGAAACAAACTGTAAGGTGGAGATTTGGTGCAGGAGATGTACCGGGGAGACTCTCATGGTCAGCATTTGGTGGGAGTGAGGGAAGTGGTCTGGGCAGAGGGAATGTTGAGCTATGGTAAACTGAGGCATGTGGGAAGCACTGGAACTGGAATGGCTGGTCCTTCAAAGTTGTTCTAAATTGAGGCAAGAGAACCACCTCTCCAAACCCCCCATTGGGCCAGTCATTGGATACAGACTGCTACCAGGGAAGGGGGATAACCTTGTACAAGGGCTCCCACCTAACTGGACTCCCCTCTATCATCACCCAAATAAACATTCTTAATACTTTGGTCTGTTTTTCTTAGTCTTTTTTTCTGTGTAGTGTTTACAGTATAGAATACTTAGCATTCTCACACCTCCATCAGTCCCCCATAGACAAAATAATGTGTAGTTGAAATATTTGAGTCATCCTTCAGATTCTTTTTTTTTAAATATATTTTTATTGAATTCAGAGAGGAAGGAAAAGGGAGGGAGAGATAGAAACATCCATGATGAGAGAGAATCATGGATCAGCTACCTCCTGCAAGTCCCCCACTGGGAATTGAGTCCACAACCCAGGCATGTTCCCTTGACCGGAATCGAACCTGGGACCTTTCAGTTCACAGGCCGACACTCTATCCACTGAGCCAAACCGGCTAGGGCATCCTTCAGATTCTTAGTGATCCTATAAAACAGAGCTAGCAGAATTTACAAAGTTACAGTAAATTCTGCTTCTAAACTAAATGTATATTTCTTGCTTCATTGCCATGTTGATGTGAACCACATCTTTACTGTTCTGTGCAAAAGCCTGTCCACATGACTTGCTTTCACGTGTATGTCCCTTAGTTTGCCACCAAAGTTTAGGTATTATCAAAATTTCAAATTGCTACACATCATGCTCATTTGGGGCATCAGTTATAAGAAGCTTAATGGGATCAAGAAACTAGAAGCAGAGACCACTATGGTTATGAATAAGGAGTAAAACCTCTTTGTTCCTGAAGATTTGTCCTCATTTGGAGTTATTTCCTTAGGAAAGATGCCCAGAAGTGAAATTCCAGGGTCAGGATAATCAGTATGTTGAAGACTTTCAATATATATTGAATTTGTTTGTGATTTTAAACCAAGTCTGTAATGTAATCTAATAAACTTAATGAAATATGAAATAACTCAGAATTGTGGGCAGTAGAGTATATAGAACACTGCAACAGTTCATTTGCCTTCTGGATAATACTGTCGAGTATGCCAAAGGTGGTGGATACCAGGGAGAATTATTGAAACAGTCTGAATTGAAGAATAATGGCCTCTCTTCTCCTACTAGGCTGTGAAGCTCACCAGCTCTCGAACCCAGTTACCTTATGAGTACTACTCACTGCCCTTCTGCCAGCCCTTAAAAATAACGTACAAGGCAGAGAATCTGGGTAAGTTCTTCTCTCTCACTGTTGTCAGCCTGTCCCAATGGGAACCCAGATCTTTTCATAATGATAATAGCAGTTAACCCTTATGTAGCACTTACTGTGTCCTGGACACGGTCTACATCGTTTACATACATATTAGCTTAATTAATCTTCATAACAGCTCTGGGGCGGTAGCTGTTATTTTTATTCCCCTTTTACAGGTGAAGTGACTTGCCTCTGGTTATACTGTTAATCAACAGGTAAGCTAGGCAGTCAGGCTTCAGACTTGGAGCCCTTGGCTACTGTTCAGATTGGTTCTCCCTTGATTTCTAAATGTCATACCTTTCTCCCTCTCTCTCTCTTTCTCTTTCGGTGGCTTCTGTAACCTGCTCTACTTTTAATTAAAAGAAAGTGATCACCTCTGGCTCTAAAGCAGTGGTTCTCAACCTTTCTAAGAGCCTAAGACCATCGGAAAACACAGATATTTACATTACAATTCATAACAGTAGCAAAATTACAGTTATGAAGTAGCAACGAAAATAATTTTGTGGTTGGGGGTCACCACAACATGAGGAACTGTATTAAAGGGTCGCGGCATTAGAAACGTTGAGAACCACTGCTAAAGGAAGCAGGGACATCACTATAGTTATTGTTATGCTGTGCAAGACTCACCTCAAGTAATGTGTGAGCACCAGGGCAATGTCTGGCACAAATATTCCATAAATAGCAGCCGTTTTATTCTAATTCAAATAATTCTATTTGGCAGAATTTCAGGCTTAAAGGAAAAGACATTTGGAGTCATCTATTCAGGACACAACTATTAGTACTTATTTCTCTGCCTATCTCAGTGTTAAGGCCTGGAGATGAAAATGTGGAAAGATTGAAGGCTCTGCAGTTGGGCACACTTCTGAGTGATACCGGGTAATCTTAATTGAATGTGGACCCTTGAAGCTGGGGAACGGTCCTGCTTCCTAGAAATAGAAACTTCTGTGTACAAAAGTTATCCTGCCATAATGTATGTCATCCTGCCTTTGTGTAGTGCTTCCCTTCATGGCCTAGGGGCTTTTTGAGCAGAGGGATCATGTCTTACATTCCCCTCTCTCTCCACCACTTCTGACCCAGTGCCTAACACACAGTAGACATTCAGTAAATGTTAATATCCTACTGAGTGGAGCAGAAACATCCTTGATTGAATGCCTATTGGATTGTAGGCCCTGTACTCTACATTATCTTCATCATCACTGTTAATACTTACAGGGCTTTTCCTATGAGCCAGGCACTCTTCTAAGCACTTCTGTGCATTAACTTGTTAATTCTCACAACAGCCATATAAGGCAGTTATTGTTATATCCTCTTATCAAGGGGAGTGAGGCACAAGGAGATGAAGTCTCTTGCCCCAGGTCACTCACCTAGTAAGCGGCAGAATGCAGGAACTCTGGCCATATCCTTAAGCACTTTACTCTGCACATTATCTTAGTTGATTCCTATAGTAACTCTGCAAAGCCAAATATGATTGCCCTATTTCATAGGAGAGGGAACAGCAGCTTCAAGGGTTTGAAAGACTTGCTCAGTGTCATATAGTCAGTAGGTAGATAAATGGAGATATTAGCCCAAGTTTTCTAAGGCCAGATTCTTTTTGTTGTCCCAGCAGCCTTCTCCAGAAAGGCTCAATTGGGCTGTCTGAGAGCTGTGCTCATGATTATCATACTGATGGAGATTCAGCTCATGGTATGTGTGTGGCAGATGTGCTGGAGTTCAACCTCAGACTCTCTTAAAGGGGCGACATTCATGGCATGTTGCTCATTTAGCCTGGCTGACGACCTGCTCCCAGCTTTAAAAAGTTAAAAGGGCCCCAGCCAGTTTGGCTCAATGGATAGAGCATTGGCCTGCGGACTGTAGGGTCCCAGGTTCGATTCTGGTCAAGGGCATGTACCTTGGTTGCGGGCACATCCCCAGTAGGGAGTGTGCAGGAGGCAGCTGATCGATGTTTCTCTCTCATCGATGTTTCTAACTCTATCCCTCTCCCTTCATCTCTGTAAAAAATCAGTAAAAAATATATATATTTTTTAAAAGTTAAAAGGAATACAAATGAGCCATTCCAGACCATTATGTCCTCTTTCTTGGTTTAAATTTAATTTCTAAATACCAAGAAGTGATACCCATCTTACTTGGACTACAACCCTGTTCCTCTCTCAGCTTGTGGCCCTGTCATCTGTGTACCAACAGCTCACAGCTTCCATCAGTCCTGATCTCTCCTCTGATTCTATCTGACTATATCCAGATATATCAAGCCAAACTAACAAGCTGAAAAAATGCCCTTAGTCTAAATTTGCTATACTTTCTGTCTTCCCACCTAGAACCTGGTTATAGAAACTTCAGTCTTCCTAATATGCACCCCTCTTCACCCATTCCTTGTATCAGTCAGGACCGGGTCTCTAGATTTCACCTCCTTAGTAGCTCCTGAATCTGTATACTTGTTTCCATCCTCATCACACCCTCTCGTCCAGCCATCGTCGCTCACTTGCATGACAAACGGCCATCATCCCAAGTGATCTTTCTGTAATAGAATCAGATGAAGTCTTCCGCTATCCCTATTCATATAAACCTTCCATTGGCTTTTTTTTTTTTTTTTGCCTTCTGGATAGAGTTGAAACTTCCAGTGTGGCCCACACCCCCTGAGATCCAGCTCCAGCCCCATCTCTCCAGCTCACCTCAAGTTGCTCTCTGCATCAAAACTGCACAGGCCTCTCAGTTTTACCGTGCTTCCCCCACCCTTAAGGGACCTTTGCACATACCGTTCCTTCTGTCTAGAACATTCTTCCCCTATCTGTTTGCTAGTTAACACTTCTCTCTTCCTTTATAGCTCATTTCAGGCATCACTTGTCTAGAGCAAGTTCCTCTTGTTGAACAATATATTCTCATGTAATCAAAGTCTGCATTCCCATTAGACCATAAGCTTCATGTGTATGTCCATTCAACATTGTATCTTTAGGGCCTAGGAGATAGCCAGAACCTGGTACATGCTTTGGGAATGAATGAATAAGCGAATAAATGACTAGGCAGAGAGTGTCACATCACATAGGTCCACACTGGTAGGCAAATGCTAGACCAAGTGCGTGTTCAGAAGTCAGTCCTGCCTGTTGATTTCGTCAGTCTCCTTTGGCTTGTCCCAGTTTCACATCATCACAGTAGCATTGTTATTATTAGAATGACTCAAAACAAAAGCACCATTGAATTTAGTTGTCAATCACTAACTGCTTGGTGACTGCTGCATGACATCTGGTAGCAGGTTACTCAGAGGCAGGCGTGCCAGTTTATTAAGTAAAAAGATATTTTGGCTAAAAATTTCAAGTGCTGGATTTTATCCCACTTCCTTCTAGCCTGAATCAGGATCTGAAGACACAGCTAAATAGGAAACGCTGTCTGTCTTTGAAAAATTCATAGTCAAGGGAGTCAGAAACAATATGTCAACATTGCAAAGTCACATCATTGACATAAAAGGTGCAGAGGTTATTCTGATGATGAAAATAGTATTTGTTGCCTGCCTACTCTGGGACTGGTACTTTATTTCTCACTGTAACCCTGTGAAGTGGGTGCTATTATTATCCCCGTTTTATAAATGAGGAAAGTGAGGCTCAGTGAGGTTAAGTGACTTGCCAAAGCTGCTAAGTGAGTAAGTGGCAGAGCCAGCATTCAGTAGCAGGCAGCCCTCTCTCTTCACCACTGTATGATGCTGCCTCAGTACAGAGGGAAATCAGAGGAGGAAGTGAAGAGGTCAGGAAGGGCTTCCCAAGGGTGAAATAGAAGCTGAGCTGGAAGTGTGAGGAGGAGTTTCCCAAAAACCTGGGGCAGGCAAAAGCCCTCCGAGGCAAAGGAAACCACCTGAGGCCCAGAGGTGTTGAATGAAATGGCATATTCAGTGAGCTCTGAAAAGTCTGATGGTGCTAGAGCACAAAGGGGGAGGAGAGGGCAATGGGTAGGAGTGGAGGGGTAAGCTGAGCCTGAATAGGTCGGGTAGAGTATGGAGTGCCAGACTGCAGAACTGATGACAGCCCTGCAAGTCAGCCCTGGGTCTTCGTGGCTCTGCTGACCTCAGCAGCCTCGGGGCTGAAGCTCTGAGCTCCATCTGTCTCTCTTACGGCAGGAGAGGTGCTGAGAGGGGACCGGATTGTCAACACCCCTTTCCAGGTTCTCATGAATAGCGAAAAGAAGTGTGAGGTTCTGTGCAGTGAGTCCAACAAACCAGTGACCCTATCTGTGAAAGAGAGCCGGCTCGTGGCGGAGCGGATCACGGAGGACTACTATGTCCACCTGTAAGTCGTCCTCTGCTGCCTGCCATTCTCGAATTCACATTGGGGAGGGCACTGATGGGAGAGGCGGTTCAGAGGGACTGAGCGGGGCCTTGGGTTTCCAGCATTGCCGACAACCTGCCTGTGGCCACCCGGCTGGAGCTCTACTCCAACCGTGACAGCGATGACAAGAAGAAGGAAAAAGATGTGCAGTTTGAACACGGCTACCGGCTTGGCTTCATGGATGTCAACAAGGTAGAGTGTCTTGGTGTGCTCAAAGGGCTGGAGGAGCCACATCCCAAAGTCACGAGCACTTGGGACCACTGAGGAGGAGGAAATATTTAGCTCAGGATCTGGCTGAGGCAGATTCCTCCAGGCGCTCTTGGGCAAGGCTATTGCAGATGCTACCCAGGAGGTGAAAGGCATAGTCACTAAAAACCTCAGTTTCTAAAAAAAATTCTGAGGACAAAAACATTTCTTTGGAGGTACAGTCCCTGTCCTCAAAGGGCTTTTATCCTAATTGGGAAAAGACTAATAGTGTAAGACCCAGAATCTTAAGTCCCATACCTTTCTGACCATGTGCCACTGCCATGACGGTTAATGCCAAAGCCATTCAGAGGGAGCTTTGAGATTGTCACTGAGGAGGTGGGCCTTAAAAAACAGGCAGGCTTGAGCTCAGTGGAGTCAGGGGCAGCATTCTGATTGGAGTGAATGACATGAACAGAGCTGCAGAGTGGAGACTGTTCATGAGGCAAGGAGGAGTTCGGGGAGTTAAGGTGAACTAATGTGTCTTAGAAGATGGTGACCATCAGGCTTAGCGATGGGCTTTTGTCTTAAACCCTAGGGAGCCCTGGAGAATTTCTGAGCATAGGAGAGCTCTGAGAGCAGTATTTTGGAAAGGTTGGGATAGCTGGTCTGTTGGACAAGGGGAGTAACCTAATATCTAGGGTGGTCCCCCAGAGTGATTTTCTGGTTGTTTCTTGGCTATTAGTTATTTTGTTTTCTCTGTTGGTCTGTTTTAGATCTACCTGCACAATCACCTCTCCTTCATCCTTTACTACCACCGAGAGGACTTGGAAGAGGACCAGGAGCACACATACCGTGTCGTCCGCTTCGAGGTGATTCCCCAGAGCATCAGGCTGGAGGGTGAGTGGGGAGGTGTGACCAGAGGGGCAGGGCTGGTGGATGGGCCTAGGCTTTTATTCCTGGGTTTTCTCACACTTGATTCCTGAAATAGCTAAAAGGCCCCAATGTAGCATATGGGCCCAGCCATGGTAGGGTCACTGCATTCCCATTAGAGAAGGTAGGGGACAAGGGAAGAGCTGGCATCTGTTGTATCCTGGCCTGGCACCTTACAGGTTTACCGCCTCTGGCAACCCCCAGATATATTTGATGATATATGAGGAAGCAGAAGCTCCGAGAGGTTGGTGGCTTAGCCAAGATCAAACAGCAATGTGGGGCTTGCCCGTGCCTCTCATAAGAACCAGCCAACTCCCTCTAGGTTGAAGGAAAAGGGGCAGTGTACAGACAGCTTTCGGGCAACCAGTTTCTGTATCTCTTGTCTTCTGTATGAGTGAGTGGTCTGGACTAAAATTGGCCCCAGCTCAGCAGACCTGGTCCAGTCTCACCTTGCTTATTAGCACAGGGCACTCTTTAATTTAGGAGACCTGGCCTTTTGTCCACAGTGGGGCTGGGTTTCAGGGCGGGTGAGGAGTTGTTGGTTTGTTTTATTTTTAAGCTGTGGAATTTAATTTTCAAACAAAATCATACACAGAGGCCTCAAATAAAACATCCTGTACTTTCCGAACACCATACTGCCTCTCGTTTGTGAGTGTCATGAGCACAGCTGGACATTTATATCTGATTATTTTGACATCATCTGTCTCCCATTGCCTGTTGGAGGTTAGAGACCTGTCTCCTTTTCTCATCATTTTATCTCCAGCACAATACCTGGGATATAGTAGATGCTTGTGATATGTTTTTTGGTTGATTAAATAGATAGATAACAGGATGGATGAAAGAGGCATCTGAGTGGATTACTGAAGTGCCAGAACTTTGGGGACTAAGTGAATGAGTAAACATATGATAGACTGAGCCCATGTTGTTTTGCATGTGAATAGGACTGATTGAATGAGTAAATGAATGTTTGAATTGCGTGAAGGAAGGTTGATAGATTAAATGAGGGGCTCAGACCCCTCCACACACACACACCTAAGGCCCTTTGGAAGGTGAGAGCTATTCTCCCAGCCTCCCCTCAGTCCTGGGTCCCAGCAGCATGCCATCCCCTAAGGCAGCTTCTGAAGGCACCCCCCCCCCCCCCCGACAGCCCTTGGGTAGTAGCAATGGCCCCCCACAGAAACAGACTGAGTCTCTATCTCTCACAGACCTCAAAGTAGATGAGAAGAGTTCATGCACTCTGCCTGAGGGTGCCAACTCCTTGCCCCAAGAAATTGATCCCACCAAGGAAAATCAGCTGTACTTCACCTACTCTGTACACTGGGAGGTGAGAAAGGGCTGAAGCCCACAACAGGGGAGGAGGGTTCTGGTCTGGGCAGGAGTTGTTTAGCAGGAGGCTTGACTCTTAAGTGCTTACTCCCCCCACCAGGAAAGTGACATCAAATGGGCCTCTCGCTGGGACACTTACCTGACCATGAGTGATGTGCAGATCCACTGGTTTTCTATCATTAACTCCGTTGTTGTGGTCTTCTTCCTATCAGGTGAGAGATCTATAGGTCGGAGGGTTGAGAGGACAAGGAGGTGAAGGATAAGGGGCTGAGGCATCACATCACTTAAGGGGGACTTCTGGGATGTTCTTGGGGCCAAGCGTGGATCAAAAATGGGCCTCAGGGCTCTATGCTAGGCATCAGGTACACAAAGGTGAACAAGATTCAATCTCTACTCTGGAGAGCGCCTAGAGGGGATGGATACATCTCATGCATACATTCCGTCATTCCGTCGGTAAGACTCTGTTGCACATCCTGTGCAGGTGCTGTGCCACGTGCTGGGGATATGGTGGTGAGCAACCCAACCCAGTCTCTGGCCTCAGAGTCTATATTCTGGTGGTGGAAGAGACAAAAAAGCAAAGAAATAGTAATCAGTGACATGAAGCAGATAAACAAGGTGATCATATACACAGCTGTAAGGAAAAGGTAAAGACTACTTTAGAGAATACCTCTCTGAATGAGGTATTCATATAACCCAGGACCCATCTACTATGCTTATAGGCATCTCAGTTCTTGAAGTCCTGTGAGTTAAGTTAGTTCAAGGTCATACAACCTATTGTCTTAACCACTATACTAGCGTGAGTAGGAGTTAATCTGGGCAGAATGGGATTTTCAGGGTAGAGGATAGCCTGCGTAAAGGCATGGAGGTGAGAGAGCAATGCAGTGTGAAGTAATAATAAAAGCAGCAAAGAACCAGGGGCGAGCCCTGAATGGGTTTCCTCAGTGTTTAGACCATTGGCCCATTGACCAAAGGGTTGTGAATTCAAGTTCCGGATTTAAAAAAAAAAAAATAGAACCAGAGGTGAGTGAGAAGAGGGGAGCCTGGGAGGAGGTGAGGCTGGAGAAGCTGGGGTGCCATTCTGCCCATACCTATCCCAGCAGCTCTTTCCTTCCCTTGTCTGGGGGGTGGCCCTCTGTTCACTCCTGCCCAAATACCTGGGGTGGAGCTATACCCAGGAGAGGACCTGAGGCAGCTGCATAGCCACTTCTCACTGGAGGAAGCCACACATGCCAATCATCCCTCAGTGAAACACCAATCCCAGGAAGGCATGCAGCACAGAAGACTTGGTTGGCAATGCTGACAACTTCCTCTCCTATTTGTTTCAGGCATCCTGAGCATGATTATCATTCGGACCCTCCGGAAGGACATTGCCAACTATAACAAAGAGGATGACATTGTACGAGGTCTTGGCTGGGGAGGGATGGAGTTGGAGAGGGAAGGCAGAGTAGCCTGCCAGACCAAAAGGGGTGTGTGTGTGTGTGTGTGTGTAAAATTATTTATAGAGTAAGCCTTAAAATAGTGAAAAGCAAAAAAAAATGTTTATGACCCAAAATGATGGAGATAGACTCTGATTTCTAAGCATAAAAGCAATGGAAGAAATCACAGGGGAAAAACTTGATGAATTTGACATTAAAATTTTTTAAACCAAAAAAAGATGATACAGTTAAAAAACTGGTATAAAATCTCTTTTAAAAAATCTAAAATCTTTAATGTGCTAATGAACAAAGAATTTACAGACAAGGAACTGTACATAGCTAGTAAACATGTGAAAAACTGCTTTACCTGAGAGATACTCCCCAAAACCGCAGATTCAAACAATCATGAGAAACAGTTTAGGTCCTTCAAAATAGCACATATTTTTGTTTCCATAAAACTAATTTTTGGCAAGGTTAACATGAGATAGGCACCTTCTTGTACCACCCATATCAATGTAAATTGGTAGTTTTCTGAAAACTAATTAATTGGAAGAACATATAATACTATAAAATAGTTGACTTGTTTTGATCCAGTAGTTCTTTTAGAATTTTCCTAAAGAAAGCATCAGAAATACAAAGACCTAGTCTAGAAATATTTATTGCAGCTTTATTTATAATTTAAATAAACTGGACATTGCCTACTGTTCCTAATGATGGATTGGTTATATTATGGTATAGCTGTACAATGAAAATGTATACAGACATTAAAATAATACTTTTAAGAATATTTATCGGCATGAGGAAATGTTCACAAACATCAACTGAAAATAGCAAGTGCACAGTAAATATACTATGATCCCAATTGCAAATTTTATATACACACACACACACACACAGATACGTAAAGGATTAAAAGAAATATATCAAAACAGTGGTATCATTAAATGTATAAATTATTTTATTTTCTGTATCTTTTTAAGTCTTAAGTATGAGTTTTATCTTTTGTTCAGTTTTTCTAGATTTTTAAAAACTTTTCTTTAGTACACATCACTTTTTTTTTTTTTTTTTTTTAATCTTCGTATATTTTCTCCATTGATTTTCAGAGAGCGTGGAAAGGAGGGGAGAAAGAAACACCTATGTGAGAGAGACACATTGATTGGTTTCCTCCTGCTCCCTGACTTGGGCCAGGGATCAAACCTGCAAACCAGGTTCATGCCCATGACCAGAATCAAACCCTCAACTCTTGGGCTCTAACCACTGAGTCAAGCCAGCCAGGGCTTTTTGATCATTTGATTATCGTGCCATATACCAAATTTTTTTTTACATTTTTATTATACAAGTCAGAGCACATATTATTTTTATAATCATTAAAAAATTAATTGCTTCTAAATCTCACCACCCAAAAATTATCACAGTTCACATTTTTGTATGTTGATGATTACATTATTTTTCCATGCATAAGGTGTGTGGAATTTAGGGAGATTTTCTCTTTGTGTAACTGTAGGCTTTATGTTTGTGTCCTCCTTGTACCCTGTGACATTTCTCTGGGAAGCACTGTATCATGTCACTTATACTCCTGTGTCAAAGTGGAGCTGATTGACACTTGAGGGACCCTCATCCCTAGTCAGAGTGGGTCCTTGGGGGTGATCCCTACAGGAGCTACCTATACCAGAGCCAAAGACGCAGCCTCACTTTCTGGCCCTTTGCTGTAGGAAGACACCATGGAAGAGTCTGGGTGGAAGTTGGTGCACGGTGACGTCTTCAGGCCACCCCAGTACCCCATGATCCTCAGCTCCCTGTTGGGCTCAGGCATTCAACTCTTCTGCATGATCCTCATCGTCATCTGTGAGTGGGCCTGGTGTGGGAGGCTGTCACCAGAGCAGCATGGGCTGAGTCTGAGAGAAGGGTAGGTTTTTCTTCCTGGAGAAAAAGGCATGTCAGTATCTCTGGGCCAGATGGAGCTGTCCATCCCAGCAGAAAGGCTAGGTCCTCTCAACCCCAGGCCCTGGTAATTTGGTGCTTGTCAGAGCTTTTCAGCACTGTTTATAGCCCACCACGTCCACTATGTCAGTGCTCTAAGGTTGGCCTCCTTTTGCAGTCAGGCATGAAGTGATTTACCAAGTCAGCACCAAAACGAGGGCTGGAATCAGATTTTTTTTTTCTCAAAAATACCCCCCCCAAACTAATATATAGTAGTTATTGACAGTTCTGAAGTCAGTTTGCCTAAAATAATTTTTAAGATTTTATCCAACTTTTTTTTTCCTTATAGAGAGAGAGAGAGGAATGGAGAGGGAGAGAGAGAAAAAGAGAAACATCGGTGTCAGAGTGAACATCGATTGGCTGCCTCCTACACAACCCTACCGGGGATGGAGCCCAAAAACCCAAAATGTGCCCTGACCGGAAATCAAACTGGCAACCTTTTGGTGCACAGGATGACACCCAACCAACTGAGACACACCGGCCAGGGCTATCCATCTTTTAACTGACATAAAACATTATAGTTTAAGATGTATGACATAATGATTTGATATGTGTATGTGTTGTGAAATGATATAAAATAAGTTTAGTTAATATTTAATATCTACCACCTCTCACGGTTCTTTTTTTTTCTTGTGATGAGAACTTTTAAGATATAAGCTCTTGGCAACTAGTCTGCCTAAATTTGTATCTCAACTCCAAGCTTTGTGACTGTGGACAAGCTTTGTGATCTTAACTTCTGTGAGCCTCAGTTTCCCCAGCTAAGAAATTAGGAAACTAACCTCCACCTCACAGGATTGATAAGGCGGATTTAGTGGCTAGCATTCATAATGCTCTCAGCTCAATGCCTGGTTGGTTGCAAGTGGGCTGAAAGCTGCCGCCCTCTGAAGCCCAGCTAAGTAAAGAGAAAGGGAGTATACTATCTTGTTCCATCTGCCCAAGTCCCTGTCAGCCAGCCTGGGATGGGGGTGGGAGCCTGGCCATCGATCAATCACTGACTTTCTCTCCTCCGTCCACTCCCTCCATAGTTGTGGCCATGCTTGGGATGCTGTCGCCCTCCAGCCGGGGAGCTCTCATGACCACTGCCTGCTTCCTCTTCATGTTCATGGGGTAGGTGTGTCTGAGCGGGCTCCGGGGGCTGGCACACACCAGCTGTGCTCCAGCTAATAGGTCCCTTGGTGTGGATCCCTGCTGTTTCCCACAGAGTTTTCGGTGGATTTTCCGCTGGCCGTCTGTACCGCACTCTAAAAGGCCATCGGTGGAAGAAAGGAGCCTTCTGTGTAAGTGTCCTTAACCTCCTCCTGGTGTTGGTGGGGAACTAAGAAGTTTCATCCTGGTTTCCTCAGGAGCAGTGTCAGCAGGCCCCTGGGAAGGTTTTAGGGCTAGAAGCTGAGCAGCATCATGATGGAGCAGGAAGAGTATATCCTGAGGGTCAGGAATGCTGGGCTCATACCCACAGGTGCAGCAGAACCTAGGGCCTTGGTTGCCATATAAAATGAGAGGATTGAATTTAGGTGACTTTTAGCCTACTTAGTCTGATGTCTCAAGCAAGAGGATTCGGAATAATTGAATTTAGCCATCAAGCATAAGTGTAAAAGTTTAAGGGCAAACACGGGTCAGGCTGCGGGAAGTAGTACACCCTGCCCATTGGTGCAGAGGGGCAGAAGAAGCCAGGCCCCTTGTCACCATTAGTCTGTTTTCCAGACTTTGGTCCTTTGTTCCCCTTCAGTGAGGACAGCTCCTGCCCTCTCTGTCCCCCACCAGGACATAGAAATTGAAGGATGCCTAGGAGCCAACTCTACCTCCCAGGGAGCCCTGAGCCCTTCTTCCAGAGCTAATGAGGTCTTTAGGGGACCAGGAAGAGCCTTGGTGTCAAACCCGGAGAAGCCTTTAATCACAGCATTCTGAAATCACACAGAAAGCCAGGGAGGGGAGGGGAATTCAGATTGTCTCAGAGCTCTGGCTGCCACACCCTAGCACCTAGTAAACCCTGAGTATAGAAGAGCTGTGATGATTATTCTAGAAGGATCAAAAAAGGTCCAGAATTCTTAGTAACATCAAGTGTTTTTCTCAAGATACTATGTGATCTACGGAAGCGTAAAACCCTGCCCTCTCGTTCCCTGGTGAGGTCTCCCACCAGATACCCTCCAGGATCTCCCTCAGTGGGTCTCACACCAAGGGAGACCAAACCCAGTCTCTCTTCCCCCAAACCCATTCCTTGCATCTGGTGACAACACCATTCACCCCGGTGACACCTTCTCAAATATCAAGTGTTGAGGGTTTTCCTGCCAAATAGTCCATGAGTTCCCTCCCATCTCCATCTCCAGGTTTCTTGCCCAAGTTTAGGCATCTTTGCCTCTGACCTCCACCCTTGACTATCTGTGAGGCCTCCCTGGTGGTCTCCCTGTGACTTTCTGAGCCTTCCCTGATGTTCTAACATGTTTGCAGATGAGCAGTGCGGTAATATGATTGCTTATTTCTCCTCCAGCTTCTGCCATCGCCTCTGCCTAGGTATACCACTTTCTCACTCACCTCATCCTTTAAATTTTTTTTCAAAGAATAGTTTGTTGACTTTTTTTTTTTTTTAGAGAGAGGGGAAGGGAGAAAGAAACATCGATGTGAGCACAACATTGATTGGCTGCCTCCTGCACGCCCCCTACCGGGGATGGAGCCTGAAACCATGACCTCCTGGTCCATAGGTCAGCGCTCAATCACTGAACCACACTGGCTGAGTTAGACATATACATTTTGTAAAAGTTTTATTCATTTATTTAAAAAAATTTTTTTTATTGATTTCAGAGAGGAAGAGGGAGGGACTGAGGGAGTGGGGGAGAGAGAGAGAGAGGGAGAGAAAGAAAGAGAGCGAGCACACAAATCATTGATCGGCTGCCTCCTGCACACCCCCTACTGGGGATTGAGCCCGCTATCTGGCATGTGCCCTTGAATGGGATACCCTTCAGTGTGCAGACCAACACTCTATCCACTGAGCCAAACCAGCCAGGGCTATTCGTTCTTTATTCAACAAATGTTTATTGAGCAGCTGCTGTGTTCTAAGTGCTAGGATTACATCAGTGAACAGGAGGGCACACTCCTCCTCAGCCTATGGTGTAGGCAGACACTGATTAGGTTACAACAATATGGAATTACAAACTGGTATGAGGACAAGGAAGGGGCTGTTCAGGAATCTAAGAGGACAAAGAACATGAGTCCTGCCTAGTCTGGGAATCAGGAAGTGCTTTCTGGGGGGAATGATTCTTGAGTCTTATAGGACATGGAGGGGCTGAGAACCTGTAGTCTGGGGGCCCCACTGGGACAGCTAGGAGCTCTCTAGATGAAACTCCCCAACCTGGCTCCTCTTGCTTCCAGACAGCGACACTGTACCCTGGCGTGGTTTTCGGCATTTGCTTCGTATTGAATTGCTTCATCTGGGGAAAGCACTCATCAGGAGCGGTAAGTGCCCTCCCCAGCAAGGGGGGTTGGGCAGCTGTGCTCAGCTCTACTCCCGTAAGTCACTGCCTGCTCTTCCCTTCCCTTTTCTGAGTCTTCACAAAGTTCTAGTTCCAGCTCTAGGGGCTGAGGGTTAGCTGGGGTTTCCCCAGCCCTGCCCATGTTTTTGCCTGGGCCCTGGCCTTCCTGTGGGCTTTTTCAGACAGCTGGCCAAAAGTTACTTCTCTATAGGGAGGTGTCCATAGTCCACGGGCCAACTGGGGAATTCCCCTTTGTCCCAACCAAGGGAAAGCTGCTTGGTGTGAATTTATCAGGTCCGTGTCCCAAAACAAGGCTTTCCTCCCCTGCAGTTGGTTCTATCCTCAGAGGGGGATCCTCTGTTTCTAGCAGCTGCCCAGCACTCATTGAGTAGGATTGTGAACTCAGTTGAGGGTTGGGAGATAGGGTCTTGATCCATTAGCAGGACTGTGGTAGAGGTAGGCAGGCATTTGCACTCTCAGCCACAGCAGGTAGAGCCACCTCCCCTCCTGCAGGTGCTCACTAAAGGTCCTTGGGTGAGGCTTCCAGTCCAGGGTGCCGGAGGACTGGTTTCTTTCCAGTAGTCCAGGAAGCTGCCCAGGAAGAACAGTGGTGCTCTTCCTCTCACTTCCTCTTTTTTATACCTGTGTTCCTTCTCTCTCTCAACATTTTTCTCCCAATAACCAACTGCTCATTACAAACACTCATTGTAGAAAATTTGGAAAGTACAGAGAAGTTAAAGAAGTCAGAAATAACCCAGAATCCAACCACCCAGAGATAAATACTATGTCGATCTTTACTATGTATTTTTTCAGTCTTTTTCCTCTTTTTAGATTTATTTAAAATTGAAGAATGTAATTTAAAAATTATAAAATAACAATAGCAAACATTTATAAGATGCTTACTTTGAAATAAGTTCTGTTCTAAATAGTTAACATATATTACTTTCTTTTTGCATGATTCTTTTTTTTAATTGATTTTTTAAAATATCTTTTATTAATTTTTAGAGAGAGAGGAATGGAGAGGGAGAGAGAGAGAGAGAGAGAGAGAGAGAGAGACATCCGTGAGAACAAAGCATCAATTGGCTGCCTCCAGCACACCCTCGACCTGGGATCAACCGCGCAACCCCATCAACGGTGCATGGGACAACACCCAACCAGCTGAGCCACAACAGCCAGGTCTCTTTTTGCATAATTCTTGTCAAAACATAATACTTTAAAGAAGAGGATAAAGAAGAAAGTGAAAAATCCGTTTTCATACTCCATATCCCAGCCGAGGAAATACTAACAACTTTTTGATATAGGTCTTTCTAGGCACTTACACATATAAATATTGGGTATTTTTATTAAAATGGAGTGCTAGACATACAGTTTTATAACCTGCTTCATTTAGTTAGTAGTATAATGTAGGGTTCTATTTTGACAAAATAGGGAACACACTATTTGTGCAGTTTCCTTCCCCCCCCTTTTTTTTCCTTTCACTTAACATACCAAACACATAATGTCCCTTCATTCTGGCCTCTTCACTGAACTTCCCTTCATGTCCTCAGTTTCCTCCGTCCCTGTTCTTTCCCCACTTCCTCCCTGAATGACAAGCTCTGGGATACTGTGGTTCCATCTTCATAGCCCAAGTGGGTTTACCATGTGCACTCCACTTTTCCCCAGGGCTGGGGTCAGCTCCAGAGCTTCTGGCCAGGAGCCCTCTGGGGTGTGTCTGTAGGACCTTCCCCATGATGGTGGCCCTGCTGTACACACCCTCTTTCCCTGAGACCCCAGAAGGTCCCCTTCCCTTTGCACAGTCTCCAGCCTGGGCATCAGGGCCTTATGGGGCCTCATGGTGGTGTGTCCTCAGGTTCCCTTCCCCACTATGGTGGCCCTGCTGTGCATGTGGTTCGGGATCTCCCTGCCCCTCGTCTACCTGGGCTACTACTTCGGCTTCAGAAAGCAGCCATATGACAACCCTGTGCGCACCAATCAGATTCCCCGGCAGATCCCTGAACAGCGGTGGTACATGAACCGATTTGTGGGGTGAGTCTCCAGCAGGGCCTTCTGGAATGGGTGAGGTTAACACTGCTCTTAGGAGAACATGGAAGAAGGTGCCTCCCCCGCAAGGATGCTGTGATTGGTGTTTTGCAGCTCAGCTGGGCCTAGTAGACTTCATGAAAATTTAGCTTCGCTCTAAGATAAAGAGGACCGAATTATAGCCAGATTTGGTGTTGGCCTAGGAACCAGGTTGGGGGAGGGGTGGAAAGGTGCAGTGACACAGGTTAAAACCATTGCTTAGACCTTAAGCAAGTCAGCACACCTCTCTGTACTTCAGTTTCCCCGTCTATAAAACAGAGAGAATGATGCCCACCGGTTTACCTCTCAAGAGGCTATAATGGTACAGAAGCATGCTGAAAGAATTAAAATCACCACACTGTGTAAGCTTTCTCAGTCAGGCTGGCTAGGGAGGGAGCCTGGGCTTCCAACGGCTGGGTCTCCTCCCAGTGTTAACCCTCCTGTTCTGCTGCAGCATTCTTATGGCTGGGATCCTGCCCTTTGGTGCCATGTTCATCGAGCTTTTCTTCATCTTCAGTGTGAGTAGTGCTGTCTGCTCCCCTTCCCTCCACACCACACAGCCTTTATTGCCACTAGCCTGGTCCCTTCCCCTTCACTTAGGTGGTCTGCCTCTTACTGCCTCTGAAATTTGAGATGGGCCATTTAACCTCTGGGAGCCCCCATTTTTCACCCCGACAGGATAACAGTTCTTCCTCTTAGGATGGCTTGGAAGGTCAAATGAGATACGGCATGTGTGCAGGGTCGACTCAGTGAATAGAAGCTGCTTCAATAATACTACAGTCAGTCACCACTATTTTTAATATCGTTGCATCTGCTTTGATTTCTGGGTTCCTATACATATTTACCTAAGTTACTCAAAAGACTCAGGAAGTGGAGGGAATGAGGCCTGTTTTCAGGATCATTGTGACGGTTGAATATGATGTCTGTAAAAGGCAGGATGCTTGACAGTCAGAAACACTTGTTAAATTGTAGCTGTGGCTGTGATGACTATTGCTCTTGTCCCTGTATCACCTAACTTGATGCCCAGCACAGAGGGTGCCTTGCACCAAGTCAGTGCTGGACAAGTATTCTCTGCTCTGGAGTGGCCCAGCCCCTCCCTGCTGAGATCCCCTTGCTCACCCAGCCCTACCTAGGAAAAGGGTCAGAGAATGGGTTCCCTGCCAGCGCAGCCACCTCAGTTCTCTTTGTGTGACCTTGGGCCAATCACCAGCCTCACTGAGCCTTGACTTCTTTAACTGTAAAAGTCCACACTTTCATAGGTTCATATGTGAAGATGTCCATGAAGCTTGTAGCTTGCCTGCCATGTGGTAAGCTACCCCTGAGTAGTGGTGGCTGCTATGTAATTTTTCAAAAAATATTTTTTTATTGATTTCAGAGAGGAACGGAGAGAGAGACAGACAGAAACATCAATGATGAGAAAGAAACATTGATTGCTGCCTTCTGCACGCCCCACATTGGGATTGAGCCCACAACCCGGGCATGTACCCTGACCAGGAATCGAACTCTGGCCTGCTGATTCATAGGTTGACACTCAACCACTGAGCCATGTCGGCCGGACTGCTATATACTTTTGACAAGGGTGTGATGCAGCTTTCTACAAGCTGCAGTGTTCAGGGTAAAGCCCACCCATTGTAGGGTCAGCCATGCCCCAGCCACTCCCTAAGAATAGGCTGGCTCACCCTCTGCTCCAGGGAGGAGGGCCAGTGAGAGCCGTATGCCAGGCACATAGGCCTCGATGGCATTGTGATGATATCTCCATTCCTGCCCTGGTGACAAGTGGTATGCCAGTCCTAACAGAGCTAGTGTCCTGAGAGCAGTCAGGGTAAGCCAGGGGGAAGGGCCATTGGGTGGAGGCAGGCTAGCTGAAGGCTGGCTGTGATATGTCTGCAGGCAATCTGGGAGAATCAGTTCTATTACCTCTTCGGCTTCCTATTCCTCGTCTTCATCATCCTGGTGGTGTCATGCTCACAAATCAGCATTGTCATGGTGTACTTTCAGCTGTGTGCAGAGGTAAGGGGTATGGGGCCAGGAGCTGGGGGTGGGGAACCTGGGTCCAACATTGATGGGTCACTGAGGCTGTCTGGGTTTCCCATGTTCCCCCTTCTGGCCATGAGGTTTCGGGCAGATATATCACTTCCTCTCTCTGAGCCTCCATTTATTCAGTGGGCTCCTTCATTAGTAGCTCTGGTTGCAGTTGCTTAACCTCTCTGTGCTTTCCTAATGTAACAAGGATCACAGTAGGACCTGACTCAAGAGTGCCGCTACAATGATTAAACTGGGCTGATTCACATGTATCACTTAGAATTGTACCTGGCACATGGGAAGCATTTGCTCACGACATGTTAGTTGTTATTACTATTCTTTTGTTGTTGTTGATTTTTTAAAATTAAGGTATATTTTATAAACAAGGAAGTTCACACTTTTCAATGTGCCTTTGAAAATGCATACAGTTGTGAAACCACCATTTCAGTCAAGATATAAAACATTCCCATCGCCCCAAATATTACTGTTCTTACCCAGAGTCTTTAGCTCCTTGGGCAACTATGAAACTTGGGGAAGAGTTCTGACCCTTCTGTTTCCTCCTCAGGATTACCGCTGGTGGTGGAGGAATTTCCTAGTCTCCGGGGGATCTGCATTCTACGTCCTGGTCTATGCCATCTTTTATTTTGTTAACAAGGTACCACCCTTATTTTGTTAACAAGTTCCATTAGCCCTTTTAGGGCAGGATAGTGGAGAAGAGGGTGCTGGGAAAAACTCAAGTGTCTGAATCTTACTTTCCCATCAACAGTGGGACCAATGCCAGTATAGAACTGTCTCTGCTCTAGAACATGTATCTTCTTAGGAGAGTCTGTGTTCTGTATTTTTGGAAGACAAAAGCTTTCAGATTATATAACCATGAGACTATTGCATGAAAAACCTGTGACATATAGCCAAAGGGGTACTTAAAAGAAATATATCACCTTACAATGCTTTTAATAGTAAAAAGAGATGTTGATGATAACAGTATTCACCTCAAGAAGCTAGAGAAAAAAAGAACGTGAAAAGATAAAGAGGATAAATGAAAAGAGTTAGTAAAGATAAAAACAGAAAATGATGAAATAGCCTTGAGCACCCAAATTTAGGACCTCAGGTGTCCTGTCTCTGGATGCTTCCTTCCCTTCTTCATTCAAGTACAGTTCAGTCCTTCACAATAAGGTCAGGACGGGCCACGGCTTCGTCTGCATCTCAGATAGTCTATGCTGTGTGAGCCACATAGGTAAAGTGTGGGTGAATGAAAGGGAGCCTGGCTCACCTCATTCAGGTACATTGTGTTTGCTTGGCTTCAATCTGCTGGCAGGATCTTTCACAAAGTAGAAACTTGACCCTTGGCAGCCCTAGAGGCTCCTTTTTTTCAGCTTTGCAGCCCTAGAGCTAAAAGAAAGTCTGTCGTCTACCATCAAATTATCAATCCCTAAGGGAAAACTGTTATTGGCCCAGGTTACATGCCATCCCTTATTGTTCCTCAGGTCCAGTAGGATGGCTTACACTGACTAGCTTAGGTTTTATACTAGGAATGACAGGCCCAACAGGACCACAAAGTGAGGAGTGGGTACTCCAAAACACTGGGCAGAAGGAAGACAGGAGACAGGGTTGGGCAAGCACATCATAACTATCATAGCCTCCTACCAGGCCCCCTGGAGTCACATCATAGTGTCCTGTCCTTCCTTCCTCTGCCTCGTTCATTCTTCTCTGTTCTAAAAACCTCCTCCTCCATCCCCAGAGCCTTCCTTGTCTGTAAAATGATGGCCTTGGCCTGTCTGAATTTCAAAGGACCCTTCCAGTACTGCCTTTTTGCCTTGTCCCTTTCCTGGTTTTTCCCCTGGATTTACCGCTGCCCTGTCCCCTGCCCCCACCTCACATCACCCTCATCCTTTCTCCAGCCACATAAAAGGAGAAGTGTGGGTGGAGCCTGAGAACATGGACTTCACCTTCAGTTTGAGAATGTTTGACCTCAGTAAGGTCTCAAAACAGTGACCTTATGCCCAGCCAGAGAGGCTCAGTTGGTTTAGCATAGACCTATACACGGAAAGGTTGCCAGTTCAACTCCTGGTCAGGGCTCATACCTGGGTTGCCAATTCCATCCCCAGGTGGGGCACATATAGAAGGCAACTGATTAACGTTTCTCTCTCTCTCTCTCTCTCTTTCTCTCTCTCTCTTTCTCCCCCCTTTCTCCCTTCCTCCCTCCCTTCCTTTCTCTCTCTCTCCAAACATGTCGGTAGATGATTTAAAATTTTTTAAAAATAGTCCTTGGCTGGTGTGGCTCAGTTGGCTTGAGTGTTGTCCTGTGCACTTCAATCCATCAGAATTGAAGGTCATCCATTCAATTCTGATGGATGTTTCCCTCACACCAATCTTTCTCTTTCTCTATCCCTCTGCCTTCCTCTTTCTCTTTAAATGAATGAATGAATAAATAAATAAATAAATAAATAACATCTTTAAAAAACAGAGAAACAAAAGCAAAACAGTGACTTTATTTTTTTCTTCTGGGCTTCTGGCATTTTGTGACCATGTGTCCGTCCATGAGCCCTAGAGCAGGCCCCATGCAGGTCCTACCTAGTATCTGGGCAGATCTTGATACCAAGGTTCCAGATTAGCTCCACTTGGCCTAGCACATACCAGCACAACACAGATCTTTGGCCTCCCTGCTCAAGCCTCAAAACTCTACAGAGGAGTCCAAAATGCTCCAAAATAAAATCCCTGTGAGGTGTTAAAAAAGTGACAGTAGCACTAGCTGGTTTTGCTCAGTGGATAGAGCATCGGCCTGGGACTGAAGAGTCCTAGGTTCAATTCCGGTCAAGGGCATATGCCCAGGTTTTGGGCTCGATCCCTAGTAGGGGGCATGCAGGAGGCAGCCGATGGATGATTCTCTCTCATCATTGATGTTTCTGTCTCTCCCTCTCCTTTCTTCTCTGAAATCAATAAAAAAATATATATTTTTAATAAAGAGACAGAGGCATTCTGAGGAAGAAAGGGTTGGAGGCTAGGGCAGGCATATGGTGGCTCTCTGGTCCTTAAGCTGGGACTCTGAAACATCTCTCCTCCCCCATTCCCTGTCTGCTACTCCGGCCATTCAGGAGTCTCACTGTACTGTTCTGGGAACTGTGGAGGGTAAAGAAGTGACAGAGCTGTATCTATTTGTACTGCATCTGGTCCTCGTCCCTGAGTCACACCTGTCTTCCAGTGAGGTCCTAGGCCTTTCCCTGAGAGACTCCTAGCCCCTCTTACCCCAGCCAGAAATGGCCTGGGTCGATAGAGTTGGGCCTTTGACTCCTAGCACTCTAGCCCCAGGTTCAAATCCCAGTTCCTTCTACTTCTTGGCTGTGTAACTGTGGGTGTTGTTTAAGCCCTCAGTGCCCCATCTGTAACATGGGTTAAGAACCTACCATGGTGGTAGTGAGAATCCAAGGTAATGCATGGCCGTAGCATGAAAGAAGGTTCGCTGTGGCTGTGGGCCTGTCTACCCCTTGCTGCCTATCTGGAGCAAGCCCCTTTTCCTGCCAAGCTTGGCCGTGAAATCATGGGGCGGGGAGAGACAGTTGGCCATGGCAGGCTGGCACTAAGTGTCCACCCCTTTTTTCTCCCCTGCTAATGCCCCAGCTGGACATCGTCGAGTTCATCCCCTCTCTCCTCTACTTTGGCTACACGGCCCTCATGGTCCTGTCCTTCTGGCTCCTCACGGGCACCATCGGCTTCTATGCAGCCTACATGTTTGTCCGCAAGATCTACGCTGCTGTGAAGATAGACTGATGGGGGTGGACCATAGCCATGCCCACTCCGTCCATGGACAGGAAGCACCCTGCGTGGGGAACTGCAGGCACGCAAAATAAAGTAACTCCTGCTTGTTTGGAATGTAACTCCTGGTACAGTGTTCCTGGATCCCAGGGCTGCGTGGGGGGCGGGAGGACCTGTAGATAAATCTTGCATTTTTCTCCATCATCTTATTCCAATTTTGTGGGGGATCTGGTTTTTTGTGGGTCATTTTTTCTTCAGTACTAAGAAAGTTCCCCTCAGTAGGAACTCTGGGACCCGTTCAGGTTTATTTTTGGTTAGGGGTTTTTTTCTTTTTTAACAATGGATCCAGCATGGATAAATCCACCAAGACACTGGGTTTTGGTCACTGTCTCCACCTCAGTTCCTCAGGGCTGTTGGCCACCCCATGACTAACTGGAAAAGGAAACACCGGGCCTTCTGGGACTTCAGTGAGGTTTCCAAGCCTCTCACCGTCTATCCTCGCCATTGATGCCGTGACAAGCACAGCTCTAGCCCGGACATGCATCCTCAGTGCCAACCTGCCTCTACCAGCCACTTTCCCTCCCTCTTCTCACCTCTCCAGCCTTCTCCTGGGGCTGCCCAAGGCAGGGCTTCTAGCCAGGCCTCTGGGTCGTCTTGTCACCAGGAGCAAGTCCAGTCTTGGTTGCTACAAGGAACTCCCTGGAAGTACTAGTGAGCAGTGGGAATTTGCTGGAGCAGAGAAAAGACTTGCAGCGAACTATTTCTGTGCCAAGAAATCCTGGATCCAGGGCCAGGTATTTCCAAAGCCAAACCAAGTATATCCATGTCTGTGCCTGGGCTGAGGGTCTTCACCCTTTAGGATTTCTCCCAGTCTCTTCCTCAGGGGGTTGCTGTTCTTGCAAAGTATGCTGGTGGTGGGGTCTCTCTTCCCCCACTTCGAGCACAAAAAGGCCTGGAGACTTCAGATCTCTTCCTTTAGGTGGCTGGGGAGAGGCATTCCCTCCTGACATCCCCCAGCCTTAGTGCCCATGCACAGCTCTTTTAGCCAGACCCATTGCGCTCCCCCTTCCCATTTGAGTTCTTGCCTCCTTTGAGGAACACCCAGAAAACTGATGGTGAAAAGGAAATGGAAGGTAAGTTTTGTCATTTCCCAATTCCCAGGAATAGGCAAGGAGCCAAGTACCCCAAGTTAGAGGTAACTAACATGGCAGGTCTGGCTCATTTATCAACATCCACTCTTTGGGCCAAATCTTCCCTCCACCCCCACTGCCCACCCACTCTGTGCATGTCACTTTCTCTTAAATTGCAAGAGTCCAAACCCACCCTGGAATTAGGGTTTAAGTAACAGCCACTCACCCTTGCTCCAGCCCCTTTAGGACTCCAACCACAAGACAAAGCTCAGAATGCTGGTTAAGCTAGGAACACACTCTACCCCCTTCCCCTCCCAGGTTATTCTCAGAACGGCCCCTACCAGCTCCACCAATCAAACCAGTGAACTTCTCAGCCTTGCCTCACAGTGACTCCACAGTGCCAAGTGGCAGTCACCAAGAATCAGGTTGAAGAAAAGGAACTCAAGCAGTAGAGAATGATAATGGAATCTTGTTTATTCAAATCTTGGATTTCTTTTTCCCTAAGCGATTCTCTTTTTGGGGGGAGTAGGGAAATGGACTCCTCATAAAGGATTTAAACATCATCAATTTTTCTGACTTTTTTAATCATCATCATTATTATTTTTAATTAAAAATGCCTGTATGCCTTTGTTTTTGGTCCAATTGTAAATAAATATGCCATTGTCCTGTTGTCATGCCTCTTGAATCTCTTGCAAGCATTAGGGGTTTGAAGTGAGGCAACTTCTCCAAGTGGGTTGAGCTGAGTGGTTTCCTTCAAAGCTCAGTCTCATGTCAGGCTTTCTAGAGTTAAGACCACTGTTGTTCCCCTAATTGGTACAAGTTCATAGCTTCTTCCATCTGCTCATCCCCTCCATTCTGAATCACAAGTATTTGCCCCGCTGATCCCACAAGTAGGAAATGGTATTTAACCGTGAGCTTTGGTAGCAGTGAGACCTGATTTTAGATTCCCCGCTCCAATATTTTACTGTCAACTCACTTCACCTGTCTGTCATGTAAGAGTCCTTCAATTGCAAACAGTAGAAACAAGTCAAATTGGCTTAAGCCCAAGGGGAATACATTGGCTCATAAGTCACCAAGTAAAAGGATGATTTGGCTTTAGGTTTGGATAGATCCAAGGACTCAAAGTACAGCCTTAGGATTCTCCCTTTTCCACTCTGATTCTCTCTGGTCCATTCTGTCCCATTGTCAAGAGTCTTCTTCCCTATGGGGAAGGTATGGAGGACATGGCACAGATGGCTCTAGGCCAGTGGTCGGCAGACTCATTAGTCAACAGAGCCAAATATCAACAGTACAACGATTGAAATTTCTTTTGAGAGCCATATTTTTTAAACTTCTTCTAACGCCACTTCAAAATAGACTCGCCCAGGCAGGCCGTGGTATTTTGTGGAAGAGCCACACTTAAGGGGCCAAAGAGCCGCATGTGTGGCTCACGAGCCGCAGTTTGCTGACCACAGCTCTAGGCTACCATTAACCAGTTTGGAAAGCCTAGGAAAAAAACATATCCTTCCCTACTTAAGTATCTATAATAATAAAAGTAATATGCTAATTACACCAGGCAGCCGAACGACCACACGAAGCCACGGTAGTGGGGGCTGAGTCAGAGGCAGCTGGGGACTATCAGTCAGGCAGAGTGGTTAGGGGTGATCAGGCAGGCAGGCAGGTGAGCAGTTAGAAACCAGTGGTCTTGGATTGTGAGAGGGATGTCTGCAGGGATAGGGCCTAAATTGGCAGTGAGACATCCCCTGAGGGGTCCCAGATTGTGAGCAGGTGCATGCTGGGCTAGGGGAACCCCCGCACCCCTGTGCATGAATTTCGTGCACTGGACCTCTAGTATTTAATATAAATAAATCTCAGGAAAGGTCTCTGGTGGGCCCAGCTTGGATTACTGCTTGCACATAATGGACCACTCACTAAACCCAGGGGAATAGAGTATTATTATGGGCTGCATACTCCAAGAGTATTGGCTATTGTGAATTTCAACCTCACCGGAATCCTTGGAATGGGTGATAAGGGAAGAATGACTTCCCAAGGTAAGGAATGTAGAGTAACAAAAACAATAGTTGCCTATTATACCCCAATTCTTCCAACTCAGTTAATTTGCACTATTCTAATATCTTAAGGTGGAGGCTGAGGTAAGTTATTTGTGGCCTCTTTTTTTCTCTTAATATAGATGTTCAATTGCTATAAATTGCTTCCTAAGTTCTGCTTTAGCAGCATCCTAGAAATTCTGATAAGTTGTTTTTCATTGTCATTCAATTCAAGATACTTTCTAATATCTGATTTCTTTTTTTGATTCATGTGTTATTTAGTTTCCAAATATTGGGGGATTTTATTTTTTTCAGGGATCTTTCTGTTTTGGGCAGAGACTTTGTAAGACTTGAACCTTTTGAATTTATTGAGACTTGTTTCATGGCCCAAAATATGGTCTATCTTGGTAAAATGTACAGTGTACACATAAACAGGTATTCTGCTGTTTGCGGGTGGAGTATTCTATAAATATCAATCAGGTTAAGTTGGTTGATAATATTGTTCAAGTCTATTATATCCTCACTAATTTTTATGCCTGCTTGTTATATCAATTAAAAGAAGGGTGCTGAAATCTTTGACTATAATTATAGATTTGTATATTTCTCCTTGCAATTTTGTTTTTGCTATATGTATTTTGGAACTCTGTTAGATACATATTGCCCTTTGGATCAATTTATCACCGGATTAGTCTGCTCTGAAATCTACTTGGATGTTAATATAGTCAGTCCCACTTTCTTTTGACCAATGTTAGCTCAATATATCTTTTCCCATCCTTTTACTTTTAGCCTATTTGCATTTTTATTTTTTAATTGTATTTTTTATAGGCAGTGTATAGTTTGGTTTTGCTTTTTTATCTAATTTTACAATCTCTGCTTTTTTAAAAAAATCTTTATTGATTTCAGAGAAGGGATAGGGAGAGAGATTGAAGCATAAATGATGAGGAAGAATCATAGATTGGCTGCCTCTGGCACACCCACAACTCTCACCAGAAATTGAACCTTGACCTCCTGGTTCATAGGTTGATGCTCAACCACCAAGCCACACAACTGGACAATCTCTGTTATTTAATTGGAGAGTTTAAGCCATTTATATTTAATGGGAATATTGATTTGGTTAGATTTAAGTCTATAATCTTATCATTTGTTTCCTAGTTGTCCTACCTGTTGGCTTTTTCCTCTTTTTCTGTCTTCTTTTGGGTAAAATAGGGATGCTTTGCATTTTAATCTCCTTCATTGGTTTATTGTCTACAACTTTTTATATTTTAATGATTATTTTAGGCTTTATAGTATATGTCTTTAACTTGTTACAGTCTACCTTTAATTTTTTTTTTTTTTTTTTTTTAGGGAAGAAGGGAGAGGGAGAGAGATAGAAACATCAATGATGACAGAGAATCATTGATTGGCTGTCTCCTGCAGGCCCCACACTGGGGAATCAAGCCTGAAAACTTGGGCATGTGCCCTGACCAGGAATCAAACCGTGACTTCCTGGTTCATAGGTTGACTGTCAACCACTGAGCCAAGCTGGCCAGGCCAGTCTACCTTTAAGTGATATTATACAACTTCATGTATAATATAAGAAGCTTACAATAGTACTAGAGGCCCAGTGCATGAATTCGTGCAGGGGTGGGGTGGCTTTCGAGGATTGGGCCCCAGCTCCCACCCCCAGCCTCGTAGCCCCAGGTCATGCCCCCAGCCTCGCAGCCCCACAGTCCCACCTGGCACCCCACTGTGGCCTGGTGCCGCCCCCTCACCTGCTCCACTGTCCCACCTGCAGGATGATCAATCGGGGCTGGGCCCCCCTGGCCAGCTCCCTCAGCACCTGGGAGCCGGGCAGCGGCCCCGCCCCCCACCGCTGCCGCTGCCTGGGGGGCTATGGTTGGGATGATCGGGCCCCCTGCACACACCTGCCTTGGCCTGGCATCGCCTGCTCACCTGCTCCACCATCCCGCCACAGTCTCATTGGGGCCAGCAGCAACTCCACTACCACCTGCTGCCAGCACAGCCATATTCCATGCCACCCCCTGATGGTCAGCACACATCCCAGTGAGCAGTTGAACTCCCCGTCAAACAATTTGCATATTAGGCTTTTATTATATAGGATACTTCCATGTCTACCTTCCCAGCCTTTATAGTATGGCTGCCATTCCTTTTTACTTTTATATATGTTATAAACCTCATAATATACTTTTGCTCTTTTATTTAAACAATTGTCTTAAAAGAATTTAAATGCTAGGAAAAAAACTTACATATTTACCCATGTAGTTACCATCTCCAGTGGTCTTCATTCCTTTGTGTAAATTATTTCCATCTGGTACCAGTTTCCATCTTCCTGAAAGATATCCTTTAACATTTCTTGTAGTAAAGATCTGCTGCTGCTGAATTCTTCCAGTTTTTATATGCCTAAAATGTCTCAATTTTACCTTTGTTATTAAAAGATATTTTTGTTAGTTATAGAATCCTAGATTGACAATTTATTTTTCTTTCCTAGTACTTTAAAGATGTTACTCTATTATCATTTATGTTGCTTCCAACAACAAGATCTGATGTCCTATCTGTGTCCTCTCTATATGTAACAAGTCTTTTTTTCTGTGTCACTGTTTTTGAGCTATATTTTGGTTATGTATGCCTTGGTATAGTTTTCTACATATTTTTTATGCTTAAAGTCATTGAGCTTCTTGGAACTGTATCTTTATTGTTTTCAGTAAGTTTGGTAAGTTTTAGATCATTATATCTTCAAATATTTTTTCTCTTCCTCCATCTCTCCTTCCATTCAGCCATTCTGATTAATCATATATTAGGCTGCTTGATGTTGTCCTAGCACTGATGTCCCACCCACTAATTCTCTTTTCATTTTCTTTTTTTATTTTTTTCTGTGCTTCATTTTGAACAATTTCTATTGCTATGCCTTTAAATTTACTAATCTTCTGCCATATGTTCTCTGCCATTAATCACTTCTAGTGTGGTTTTCATCTCAGACATTATCTTTTTCATCTCTAGAAATTTGATTTAGGTCTTTTTTTTATATCTTTCCTATCTCAACTTTATATTGAGTAAAGTATGCATAACATAAAATTTACCATTTTAAATGTACAATTTAATGGCATTAAATACATTTGCAATGTTGTGCAACCATCTCCAGAACTTTCCATCAAACTAAAACTCTATACTCATTAAATACTAATTCCTCTTCTCCCCCCAGCTCCTAGCAACCACTGTTTTCTCCTTTCTGTCTCTATGAATTTGACTATTCTAGTGGAATCACACAATACTTGTCCTTTTGTGTCTTATTTTAGTTAGCATAATGTCTTCAAGATTTACCCACATTGTAACGTATCCGAATTTTACTACTTTTTAAGGCTTAATATTTCATTGTATGTGTATATCAAAATATGTGTGTGTGTGTATGTATATATATATATATATATATATACATACACACACACACACACATAAATATTTCATTGTATGTGTATATCAAAATATGTGTGTGTGTGTGTGTATATATAATATTCATCCACCAATGGACATTCAGGTTGTTTTCACCTTTTGGCTATTGGGGATAATGCTGCTGTGAACATTGGTGTACAAATATCTGTTCAAGTTTCTGCTTTCAGTTATTTTGGGTATATACCTGGGAGTGAAATTGCAGGATCCTGTGGTAATTGTATGTGTACTTTTTTGAGGAACCACCATATTGTTTACTACAGTGGCTATACCATTTTACATTCCCACCAGCAGTGCATAAAAATTTCAGTTTCTCTATATTCTTGTCAATATTTGTTGTTTTCTGCTTTTTATAATATCATCCTAGTGAATGTTCTTATGGGTTTGATTTGCATTAATGATTAGTGATGTTGAGCATCTTTTCATATGCCTGTTGGCCATTTGTATATCTTCTTTGGAGTAATGTTTATTCAAGTCCTTTGCCCAATTTTTAATTGAGTTTTGTGTGTTTTTTTTTTTGAGTTGTAGAAGTTCTTTATATATCCTGAATATTAATCCTTTATCAGATGCATGATTTACAATATATTTTGTCCCTTTGTGGGTTGACTGTTCATTCTGATAGTAGTATCCTTTGATGTAATTTCGATGAAGCCCATTTCTATTCTTTTGTTGCCTGTGCTTTTGGTGTCATATCTGATAAATCATTGCGAAGCCAATGTCATGAAGCTTTTCCCCTATTTTCTTCTAAGAATTTCATAGTTTTAGATATTACATTTAAGCCTTTGATCTATTTTGAGTTCATTTTTGTATGTGGTATAAGGTAAGAGTCTGACTTTTTTAAATATGTTTTTTTATTTATTAATTTCAGAGAGGAAGGGAGAGGAAGAGAGATAGAAACATCAATGATGAGAATAATTGATTGGCTGACTCCTGTACACCCCTACTGGGGATCAAGCTCACCACTTGGGCACGTGCCCCAATCGGGAATCAAATCGTGACCTCCTGGTTCATAGGTCAACACTCAACCACTGAGCAACACCAGCCAGGCCCAACTTTATTCTTTTCTATGTAGAAATCCAGTTTTCCCAGCACTATTTGTTGAAAAGATTGTCCTTTTCCCCGTTGAATGGTTTTGGCACGTTTGCCAAAAATCATTTGACCATATATGTGAGGCTCAATTTAATTTTTTTAAGCTGTGGAATACAGTAGTAACTTTTAATGTTTTTATCTGCTCATTTTAACCTCTGTTTCAGTTGTGGGTTGGTGTTTATTGCTTATTTCCTCATTGTGGATTATGTTGCTTGGAACTTTATAGGACTGACAATCTTTTATTGCATGCCAGATGTGAGTTTTACCTTGTTAGGTGCTGAATGCTTTTGTAATCCTATAAATCCCCTTGAGCTTTGTTGTGGGACAGTTAAGTTACTGGAAATAGTTTGATCTTTTTGAGTCTTGCTCATAAGATTTTTTAAGGCAATTTCAGAACAGTGCTCATTCTAGGGCTATTGGCCAATACTGAGACCTTCTAAGTATTCTCCTCAATGCCCCCTGACATTGTCCCCAATGCCATGGCTGGTGGGAATAGAGACTATTCTATTCCCTTTCATCTTTCCTGATGGTTCTTTACCTGGCCTCAGATAGTTTCCCCACAGGCTTGTGCTGATCAGTTTTCCGCTGAATATTCAAGAAGACCCTCTGAAGATCTCCAGGAGTTTCTCTCTGCAGCTCTCGTTCATTCTCTGGTGTTTTGTCCTAGGAACTCAATGCTTTGGTCTGCCTGAACTCTCTGCATTGTCTCCTTAACTCAGTGCACTGGCTTCACTTCAGTCACCCGTCCTTATGCTGCAGCCTAAAAACTCTCTTAGGGCAGTAAGCTAGGACAGTCATAGGGCTTACCTTGCTTGTTTACCTGTCTGGGATCACTGTCCTTTTAGGTCAATGTTCAGAGCCTGGAAAACCGCTGTTTCATGTATTTGATCTGTTTTTTTTCTGGTTGTTTCAGGTGGAAGAATAAATATGATCCCTGTAATTCCATCTTGGCTAAAAACAGAAGTCTCTACTGCCAACTTTTTTACCTGTATCACAGGTTGTCTGTGAAGGACTGTGTGAGTTCTGTTAAGTCAAAGGGTCACTCACACTATGTCCTCAGTCAGTTATTCTCTCCTCACTCACCAAAGGTGAGTCTAAAGGGCCTGACTCCCAAGAATCTTAGCTTGGCAATGACTTGGCTGGATTTAAGGAGCTCTCTAAAACTAGAAACCTTGCCATTGGACCTATGCTAGCCAGAAGTCAGTACCCTCTAACCCTGAGGACCATTACAGCATGAAAGTGCCATCTTGGGGGACCCATAGAAAGGCCAAATTATGACTGTGAGCTCCTAGAGATGATGGTCCTAGTTATCCCACTAGACATTGTGGACACACATCCATTTCACCGATGCTTGGTCCAAGCAAGTCATGGTACCATGCTCCCTCTTGCTAATAACTAATTGAAGGGTAGACATGTTACCCTATTCTAGCCAATTACATACAAGGTCTTGAAAGTCTAGAGTGGCTTCTGGGAAAGGTTCCCTCCATTTTAAGGGTGTCATGGGAAGACAAATCAGCCTTCTCTGGAGTTGCCATATCCCAAAGTGTCCCTTGGAGCTATTGCCACCATCTTGGTACCAACCTGAGAGTGGAACCAACAGAAAGAATGGCGGATCGGAGAAGAAGGCCCAAGTCCTTGAAGACATCATTGAGCTGCTAAATCAAACAGCCCCAAAGCCCATCTTACCTCTGGATGTTCAGGTAAGAAAAAAAATGTTTAAGTCAAAGTTAAAGCTTCTGTTAGATGCAACCAAAAGTATTGTAACTAAGCCAGCCACCTGGAGAGCTGGAGATCTTATGTGGAGGGGAAGGCATCGTAAAAGGACTTTTCCTCCATTTAAGGAATTCCAAGTTCTTGAGAGCTGTCAACAGACATGTCCAAGGCCACACTGCAGAATTGGGAACTCACAGGTCCATCAGCCTTCCAGCTGGTGCCTGCTACACCACAGCCCCATGCTCTTGAGATCTTTAGCTCTGATGCTGGAGGCCTCAAAGTTCACTGACCCAAGTCAATATGTAGTTCTCCTGTTGAGCCAGGGCAAGCAGATACCAGAGACTTGCTTTAATTTTTGTGCTGAAATCATGTCCATGGAGCAAAATATCAAAGTCCCCCAAGCTGTAATCAGCACAGTTACAGGTAACAACTAGTTGCTATCTATAGTTTCTGGACATATTTTTCTGATTGAAAAGTACCTGTTCAAAGGTCCTTCCCAGGCCAATAGAACAGGGCTGATCTCTTAGAGCAGAGGTGAGCACAACCCTGGTATCAGAGGCTTGTGTTTGCTCTTCACACCGAAGCAGGAAGCCCCTCCACACCATCCTGGGAGCATGTGTAAGCCAAGTGGCCATCTCTCAGTAGAAGGGACTGGGAAGGGGCCCAAAGACATCACTTAAATTCCAGAGACTGCCTGGAAAAGAGTGGCCTTGGGCCGTACAGAGTTTCTATCTCTAAAGATAGTTTTCTCCTTGCCCACCTGGAAAACCCTCCTGAACCTTGAGGATGTGAAGCATTCATTCATTCCACAGTTTCTGAGCCCCCCACTGTGCTGGACGATATTCTAGGTGAACACCCCTCAAATAGAATAGCGTCCAGCAGTGAATAAAAACAAAGTCCCCACAAGTGTAGAGGAAAAGATAGATAGATAGATAAATATACAATATAATGTCAGATGGTCGTAAGTCTTATAATAAAACCCAAATCAGAGAAAGGGGAAGGAGAGTGATGGTGTTTTTTTTTAGAAAGGGTAGTCAGGAAAGGCTTCCCTAAAGAGATGAAATTGCAATAGATGAGCTTAGACCTTAATGAATCAAGAAGCCTGCCATGCAAATATCTAGAGAAGGTTCCAAGTGGAGAGAAGAACAAGCAAGGTCTTAAAACAGGTTTGAAGACTAGCAGAAGGCTGGTGTCACTGGAAGGAGGAAAAGCATGGGGAATGAAATTAGAGAGATGTCGAGGTCAGATCATGAGGGTCTTACAGACCATGAGAAGCATGTTGTCTTTTCCTCCTGCATCCAATCAGACCCCTTGGAGGGTTTGGAGCAGAAGAAGGACATGGCCAACACATGGTTTAGAGAGCCACTCTGGCTGCTACACCTTTGTAAGCACCTGGTACATAGCAGGTGCTCACTAAATGTCAGCAGTTATCACTGTTTTCAGCCTCAATGGACTCTTGAGCTCACTGAGGGCCGAGACCTGAATAGAGTCGTCTTGTGTCCCCAGTGCCCAGTACAGAGGCGGTGCTAAAATGTATGGATAAACAAATGAGTGGCTCTGGACCTGAATGAGTGAGCAAGCAGGAGTGGGTTCTGAGAATGAGACTCATGCTCCAGAAGTGCGGCTGGGACACACACTTGTCAAGGTCAGGCTCAGTGTGAAGGCAGCATGCCACTGGTCATGCAGCAGAAAGATCAGGTAAGCACTCATTTTGTACTCATTAAGTACCATTGTCTTGGGCCTAAGGACATACAGGATTCAGCTTGGCCTAAATTTGGGCTGCAGGAACCAAAGTGCATCTACCTACCAGGTAGGTTCAGGGCAGACAACCAGCTTCCAGGATTGCCAGGACACTTTGAGGCTCATCCTGGGAGCTTCAAGGACAGGTATTTGGCACAAGAGAAACCCAGAGGGTGCCACCCACACAGGCACTGGTGTCCAAAATTAAGGTACTAGGCTGTACTTGGGAGGCGGCAGAGATTGTTGTGGGCTAGGGAGGTCATGGAGAGCTTCAGTAAGATTCATACTGAAAATATTACAGAGCTGGTATCTTCTCTTGTCTCCAGCTGCACTGTGAGCTCTCCCACCTCTGAACCACATTTGGTCCTCTGTCCATGAGATAATACCTTAGTTTTTGCATTCAGTTTCTATTTCCAGAAAATGGCCTTAACCTACTCATCTAGCCTGCCTCTCCCAAACAGCCACACTCAGGGCCCTAAACACATCATGCATTTTTCTATCTCAGTGCCTTTGGACATGCTGTTTACCGTCAGGAATTCCCTTCTCCTGCCCCACTTTCTAAACTACTGCCCATTCTTAAAAGCCCAGCTTTAGTGTCTGACTTCAGAGGAGTGTCCACCCTCTGACCACACACATCACACAAAGTTGGGGTGAGCTGTATGCCAAGCTGGACTTAAGCTGGGTTCTATCTCTCTGAGATGACCATTGTGTGCCAGTTAGGCCTCTTGTCCCAGGGTAATTATTAGTAGTGTCCCTTTCACTCCCAGATGTGTTCCAGCTAAATGACAAATTATATGGTCACCCTTCATTGCCCCCACATTTCTCTGTCCTACTGAAATCCTTGGGTAAGAACCATGTTGACAGAGCCCAGCATAACACTGACACATCTGAATAGTCATTCACTCACAGTAATTTTTGAGATGCACATGCGGCAAAGCAGCAGACAGATAGGGATGGGGAGAAGAGATGAGAAAGGGGTAGAGGATGACTTCAGACAGCCTGGACAGGTAAAGCCTCTAAAGAAGTGTTTGAGGCCTAAAAGAATTGAGGGAGCCAGAAATGAGAACATCTGCAGAAAGGAAGTTCCAGAGAGAGAGGCAAGTGCAAAACCTTGAGGTTGGAACGTGCTTAGTATATTTAAGGCGCAGGAAGGCGAGTGTTAGGGAAGTGTAGAGGCAACTGATGGACTATGTCAGCAGGGTACAGAAAATGCTGGGCTTCATCAGCCACAATAAGGAATTAGGATTTTTTTTTTTCTCCCAATGGAGGGTTTTGGACAGGGCAAGAATATGATCCAAGTTAATTTTTCCCCAGACTGAAAGGTTTTTATTTTTTCATCATGCACTCAGAAGATGAAAGTGCCATGAATCCTGTTCTGATTGGACAAAGCCACCTCATGAATATTTGTTTAGAATCACAGCTATCAGAGTGATGTCTATTACAACATGGCCACTGGGACACAGAATCATAACCATCAGAGTTACAGATTTCTTTTTGGAGGCTATCCTCACAAAACACAGTAACAGTTTTCATTCTGAAGTCCTACAAAACCACCATTATTCAAACTACTTCTAAGTACAGGGTTATAATTAACATGCCATAAAAATTTGATAACAATCAGGAATAGCCACATAAGTTCCCAATGGCATAAAATAATTACAACGACATTCTTGTAAATGTTAACTAAAAGCAACAAGAAGGCCTCGACAACTCAATTACCCCAGTGGGTGGAAATGGAGCAGGGGGTGCATATGATCTTACTTAAAAGCAGTGAAATGGAAAACATATAGCATTTACTTTCTATACAAGGATTTTACCTGTACCAAGAGAACCCCTAAAGTTGCCGTGTTCTGGTAATAGTTCTTCTAATTTAAAAAAAAAATGTATTAGTGAACCAAAAAAGTTAAGTCAGGGGGCTTTCACTCCATAGGTTCTCAGGTGTCCCTGCTTTCCCAGCTGGCTTTGACTTCTGAGAGCACCTCCCCCCGCTGCCTCCCCCCCCCCCAGCCCCTCTCATTATTTTGTGTCAAGACCTCCCCAAGTCCTGGGGAGCAGAGGACATAGCCTTGCATGGGAAGGGGCCGGGGTATTATGACCCCCAAAATAAGATGGAAACAGCCATGAAAGCCTGGGGAGGGGAACTTGGGGCGGGAGGATCCCACAATGGGGGGTTGGACCTGGTGGAAGAAAAGAGTTGGGCTAAAGTTAGTCTAAAAGAACACAGCATAAACAAAACAATGAGCTACCCCTACTCCTGGAGGCTCAGACCTGGTCTCTGTTCAGCAGCCCTGCCCTCCCCCTTTGAAGACTCACCTTGGTGAAGAGGGAGGGCATGGTAGCAGCCGAGACAAAGCCCAGCAGTCTATGAGCCAGCCATCCTCTCTGGAGACAAAGAGGCAAATTAAACTACAAAGCCTGCTCCTCTTTATTAAAAAAAAAACTTGCTCCTTCAGTTGTTTATTTTCTGTTTCTCAGCTGTCACTTTAAAGAAAATAAATAGCTCTGGGCAGGTATAGGCCCCATGACCAGAAACACCTCTTCCCCAGAACCCTCAACCTGGAAGCTAAAAACAGGTAGAGGCAAGGGAAGCTGGGTTCTATGGGAGTCCAGTGACAAGGGCTCAGGAAGGGTGGCTTCTGGAAGAGACCAGTCATTGCCCCTGCCTTGAGCTCATACCCAGATGTGCCAGAAGCAGAGTTCCTGGAGGTTTGGGAGATCTCTTGTGGATTTGCAGGTGGCCCACCTGAGTCGAAAGGCAGTCTTTGAGGTCCTTATAGACCTGGGAGCAGGCAAAAGGATTGGTGGCAACCTGGGCAAAGCTCATGAGACAGGTGATGGCCAGACATGGTAAGGTACAGCAGAGAATATTGGTAAGGTACTTCACAGACAGCAGGCTGTGAGATAGCACCAACATGGATAAGAGCAGCATCACAAAGAATGTGTTACCCACTGCTTCATGTCCTTGACCTCACCCATGCCCAACAGCAATCTGCTGTCGGTGTGCCCATTCTGCCAGATGCTGAACAGTCCAGCAGTGTGGGGTAGCCTGGCCTGTGCTGCTAAAGCTCTGAAGCCCTGGAATGTCCAAGTCTGGTTGACAGCCAGCACAATGCACCCACTTCATTGTGGATAAGATTCAGCTTGCCACAGCCAATGTGCGTGACAGCATAAATATGAAGCCCAGCATATTATGGCCTTGAAGAGGCATTGGTCCTCCTAGCTATGACTTGTGGGTACCCATCTCAGAAATGGGTAGTAAGGCTAGGATCAAAGATAGGCCATGAAGGTGATGGCAGTACATGTCTACAGTATTGGGTCTATAGACACTGTGGCATATGAGTCCCATGATGCATGAAGGCCACATGGAAACAAAAGAACTTGACCATGAAGGTTACAGTCTTGGAGCTGCATCCACTAAATGTCTAGAGAGGCCAGAGTGTGTGGAGGAGAAAGCAGATGGCAGAGTGCCATTGTTGGCATAAGCAGAGGTCCACAGGAGGCAGAAGGAAGTCTTATGTAGGTAAGGGCCAGGTCCCAGAGTGGGACTTAGCCACATTGGAACCCATAGGGCCTAGGAGGGGGCTCTGTGGTCCACCTTACTAGGCCGCACCTGGCTGTGTGGGGCCTATTCCCCAGTAAGTAGTACTGCAATGGGTTGAGCCACAGATCCTCTTTAATAATCTGGGCAACCCTGTCCGCTTCTGGGAGGCTGTGCTGAGAGAACCTGATAAAGAAGCTTCAGACAGCCTCCCGGTTCCTGTGCACCAGAGCAGGTGGTTCCTGGCCCGGTGCCATGGAATGCGAGTTGCAATTGACACCACCGGCCTGAGTATCTGCATTCATACTCCTTCATTATCACCTGGTTCTGGAAGTAGGGGTTGCTCCAAAAGCAGAACTTGAACTTGCAGCCTGTCCTGGCATTCCTAAGCTCCCTCATCTCCAAGTTGATCAGGTAGCAGAGCATATCTTCATCTCAACGGGTGCCAGGAAGAACTGGTCCCAGATTAGTAGGGCCCTGGCGGTGAAGTGCGGGGCTAAACATGGCTGACAGGTGCGGGTGGTTCAGGAAGGTGGTGACCCAGAAGCCAGGAATATTCTGGATGATGAAGCTAAGGACTAGGTTCATGCGCCCATACCTGCGCTCAAGCTGCAGATAGGCCCAGTCGGCCTGGGCACTCATGGCCTCCAGCTCCCATTGGATGGCCTCCCGTGGGTCCATAACTGGGCCATCAAGGTTTAGGGGTACCTGTCCTTTCTGCGCCTCTGTCCTTACCTCCAGCTTCTCTGCCACCTGCTGCTCTTCACCTCCCAATAGGCCTGCTCCAAGAAGATGGCGCCCTCCTCAATAATCACTTCTTCCGCCTTCCCGCCCCGTCTTCAGCACGAGCCCCCGCCCCCCCCCCCCTCTACACCACGGGTTTTGGGGGCCTCGGCCCCAACAAGGGCGTTTTCCAGGTTATGATCAGTCGCTGCGGAGGCCGCTTCCCAGCTCCCAGGACCTGGCGAGGTGGTCCCGGGGCCGGCTGCGAGTCTGGGTGCCCGCATTCCCCGGCTTCTCGGGCCCAAGCCGCCAAAGCCAGGCGTGAGCCCCCGCTCTTGTGCGGGGCTGGACGGCAGGCGCGCGGTGGTTTCCAGGACTTAAGCACCCTCCTCCGCCTTCACCTGCGGAAGCCTCTGGCCAGAAGGGGCTCGGGGGCTCTGGCAACCTAGGGAACTCTGCGAGAGTGGCAGCTGGCGGAACGTATGGTCTCCAACTCCTTGGCGCGCTCCGCCACCTCGCGCCCTCTTATCGGGATGTGATTCGCTAGGGTCGCCCCGCGGAGGGAGGGGGGGTGGGGCGGGGCAGAGGCGGGGAGGCGGGGGTCGCGAGGGGCCAGGCCTGGCCGAGGAGCAGGGAACTTGCCGGTGGGGATAAAATATCCGGTGCCAGACAGAACTGGCCCAATATTAGTAGGGCGCTGGTGGTGAAGTGCGGGGGTGGACCAAGCAAGCCGCAGCTCCGAGTAAGCATTAGGGGCCAAGCCCAACCCCTGGTTATAGACAGAATTTTCCATCACAGCTACCATGCTAGGCGATTACCGTTCCCCCCATCTGCGGTGGGCAGGTGCGAGTCTCCAGGTGCCCCCAGTCCTCTGCGGCTTTGGGGTAGCTGTAGGACACCTGCAGCTTTGCACTGGATAAATTACTCAGGCATATGCAGAGAGGCTCAAGAGGTATCCCTTGCAACCAAACTGCGTGCTGCAGTTGACAGTAATTGACAATTGACCAGCACATGTAGATGCTCAAACTATGTGAAGGAGAAACAAGGTCAGAGTAAAAGGATCTGGGGCAAGGGAGGGTCTCAAGTACTGCCAACCAGGGAACAAGTGGCATCTGCTTGGTTTCATCCCTGCCAGCTGGGCCCTTCTGGCCCGTAGGCTGAAAGGTAGACAATTTGACTTAGACTCTGGGGCTACCCCTTGGCTCTGTACCAGACATTTCACAAATGTGAACTCGAGTCTGAAGTGCAGGGTCTGTGTGCTTGAATAGGTACGAGATTGGATGGACCAGTCCCTGCAGCCCTGATCCTACAAATGCATGTGTTCCTGTGGTCTTGGCTTCGAAATTTGTAGCCTGTGGAGGTCAATATACCTATGTCCCTGTTCCGCCTTCAAGTTCTTGCCACCTCCTCCAGAAAGCCTTCATCCTCCCCTGGCACAATGGATAAGATAGTCTGAGCCCGCAGGCCCATCCTGGGGCACAAACCCCCTAGAGGGCAAGGTGGATTTCATTGGGGCCCTAGCCAGAGATGTGACCCATTGAGATGGACAGTGAACATTTGTCAAATGGAAGGCCAAAGAGATGAAGGGCCAGCCCACTGCCCTTTTTACACAAAACACCTGTTACACACATTAATTCTTGTTAATATCCCTTGGACTCCTGGGTTGGACTCCAGAGTTGCACTGCTTGGCTAAGGACACTGGCTCCAGACCACAGAAAAGCAAGCTCAGTCTGAGCCCTGGATGGGAGGATTTCAGCACAAGTGATGGGACCCAGGAGAGTGATAACTACCTTTATTAGCAACTGGCCAAGCCATGTCAGCCTCTCAAGTTTGTCTGAACCTAATGGATCGGCACAAGTGAGCAAGGTCAGGTCCTAGATCTGTTACTTACCAGTTGTGCACTGTGAGCAGTGGATAACATTTTTCTTGGATAACCAGTATCCATTCATTCTTCTTCAGAATAGTACCCCAAATTTCCTTTGAGAAACAAAATTTTCCCGTCTCAACCTTGTCATCACTGGCTTTTGGTGACTGGTTTGGGAATAGCACAGAATTCCCTCAAGGCCAATGAGACAAGAGATGCTTACTGGGGCTTTTGTGAATAAAAGGATTCCCTTTCTCTTCCTGGTTAGCACTGTGTGAGAATAACAGGTCTGGAATCATAGCAGCACTCTACTCCTACACAAAGGGACAAGCCACTTTGTAGGCCCTGAGGATGCAGTCACAACTGTGCAAGATAGGGCAGAAAGAAATCAGAAAGCTCAGACCAACCTTTTGAATCGCTGGATCAATCCTAAAGACTAATCTACATCTGGCATTTTCAGTTTCATGAAATCATTAAGCCAATTTGATTTTCCTGACCTTTGTATCCAAGATTAAGTGATAATATGATGCCATTTTCTTCAAAGGCATCCTAGATCTTTTATTTCAAATTGCAGTTTCTAGGTGCCAGAGTATAGGTCGTTCCTGTCTGTTCAATACTCATCATCTCCTTAGATGCTAAAGATGTTTGGAGGTTCTAATTCTTCCCCAGACTCTCTCCAACCCTTTCCCAATCAGATAGGTTCACAACTTCCAAACACATCATTCAGAAGTTTTTAATAAACAACTTCATTATAAAAACTTTTTTTGGAAAATGTAATTCTGTAAAACATTGAAAATCTACTTTAACAAAGATATGCCCTGTGCATTTTCTAATGGCACTTATATTTTACAATTAAAAACCTTGTTTTATATAAAGCCAAAAATACTCCAAGAGGTTATTCACTGTTTACAAAGTGCTAGAAGGTTTTTGTCTTGTATCTTTCTCTTTAAATAATCTGGCATTACGAAAGAGAGGCTCCAAAGCCTTGACCACTGGGAGGGAGGGGGGTGTATGAGAAGAAGTGGTATTTCAGGAGCTCTAGTGCCGAATATTCAGAGGTGGAGATGTGCATATGGGGAGAATCCGCTAAGAAAATTAGCTTCTATCTGAAGAAATCGGAATAGAATACTTCTTCCAAACACCTCAACAGAGGCACTAGATTATCATGGTGAATCCTTCTCCTGTCAGAACCACAACACCCTCCTCCCTAGCCACAGCCCCTACTCTCCAGTGGTAAAGGTCACAGCCAATTCCTTCCACAGCAGGTTCAGAGCTCCAGGAGAGGCCAGGGTGGGGTCCCAGAGGAATCTGGATTTTTCTGGCCAACACCTGCCTAAGGCAAAGTTTATTACATAAATATCCTTGTTAAAAGCATAATATTGATCCTGTACAATATAAATTGTTTTAAATCGTGTTTACAAACAGCTCCTAGATAAAGAGGGGAGGTGGACAGAGGGGTGGAAAAAACAACTACCAAAAAGAAGGGGGGGGGATGGATTTAAAGGGCTACTAGGGGAAAGTTTAGGGTAGTGGGAGAATTTCAACTTAGGACAATATCTACGAGCAAAAAAGTAATCACACCTGCTTCCCAGATTTCCATTAAGAAAATGCCATTTGTAAAAGGTTGGGGAGGAAAAACCTCACTGGTGCTCCTTTCCCTACCTCTCACCCCTTTATGATGTGCACAGATCCTTGGTGCTGACAGAGCTGGGCATGCTATCCTCTGGCCCCCAGGACTGCACTCAACCATGACCAGCTACTGTGCAGGGTGGGAGGTGTCTGCTCCCATTCAGGGCAGCTCATCGCTGACAGAAGTTAGAGGAGATGGTGAGGAAAGGGAACATTACCCCTTTTTCCTGGTCCCTGTTTGGTCTCTGCCACATGTCCCTCAGGCTCGCATGGCCTCAGTAAGGGTACTGAAGTGGGTTTGGTACTGAGTGTAGGATAAAGCTATTCTTATCCTTTGAACAACCAGGTCAATAAAGCTTTTTTTTTTTTTTTTTAAATTATGAAAAGGGAGGTTTAAGGAACAGCTAGGTGGCTATGGTAAAAAAAAGTAAAGGCAGATGTTCCTCTGCATTTGCAAAGTTCACAGTGATAGGGAAATTCTTTGTGGGTGGTGAGGGCACTGAAGGAAGAGGAAAGGGAGCAGGAGGGAAAGAAGGGGAGGAGGCAAGGCTCCAATTACAAGGTTTTAAATAGTTGCTCTGCCTGTCCTATGAGTTTCCCAGCATCACTAATGGCGGAGAGGATTCAAGGAAGGAACAGGAAAGAGCAGGCAGAAAGGAGGGGTATCCCCTAACAGCCTGAGACTATATTCTGTGGCCAGAGGCCCATTTGCCTCTGTAAACGATGGGTGCAGGGAAGGTGGTAAAGGGTTACTGGGTCTAGTGATGAAGACCAGAGACAAGGAGAATGGCAGCACTGAGTCCTGCTTGGATCCTCACATACCATTTCCTGTAATACGAGTCCCAATAACATGCACAGCATGCAGGAGGTGGCTGCGTACCAAGGTGGACGCTTTTTTAAAATAAACCTTAATCAGTCCCTGGGACTCACTGAAACTAATTTTTAGAAGCAAATTACCTAGTCTGATTTCAACCTTGCCAGATATTTATATCTGGTTTTATTTTTTAAAGGTATCCCAAGATACCCTGCCTAAATCAAAACATGCTTAGTCACTCCACATTGCTTCCAATCAAGGGCTAGAGAGCTACATTTTAAGGCTTTCACCTCAAACAAAGAGTACTGGCCTGGGCTAAAGCAGAAGCCTGGGTCTCGGACCTGCTCAGTTTCTGATGACAGACCAAAGTTACTTCTAGATGGAAGGGGAAGAGCGGGGGGGACTGGGAGGAGGCTGAGGCAGTTCCTTGGTAGTTTGTCCTGAAATCCTAGTGGAGAAGCCAGCATGAGGCACCTGCTATGAGAAGTGCCCAGAAACTGCTGGCTGCATCTGTAGGAGTTAACAGTAAAGAGGTAGAAGTGTGTTTCTGAATCAGAGTGGAGGTATCTCAGGAGGGTCCCACATTGGTGGTCCCTGAGCTATCTCCCTTCCATGAGTGGGAAGAGTGCCCATGCAGAACTGAGATGAAGCAGGGATGGGGGTTCGGCTGGGCAAGGGCTGTGCTGTCTGTGGCAGAGAGTCCCACAAGTCAGAAGAACTGATCATTTGTTGCAAGTAATCTTGCTGAGTATTGGGGGCAAAACGGAGGGGGCCACAAGAGGAAGGTGGAAGTTCTTTGATGGGGAGCAGAAAAGCCTATGTACAGTGGCCCTGAGTCCAAGGGAACTGCAAAGTAGAGGGGAGAGGAGGGACACTGTGGGTAAGAAAAGTTTGGTGTGGGAAGCAACGATGCACCCATAGATTAGGACTCAACTATCTGCCCAGTCCTAACTTTCTGAAAACTCCTCTTCCTACAGTTCCACAACTTCCTGGAAAAGGGACAGGTAGAGGAGACAAATGAGGGGTTCACACCCTCTCCTTTGCTATTCACACCAGCCTAGAACCGAAGCCCCTCCTTCTAAGACTCACGATAATAGCTCATGATGCTCATGGTAGGGGTTAGGGAATGGGGAGGTGATGGAAGTGGGCATGCCTTTTATTTCTTCCCCTCCCCAGTTTAAGAGGAGAATGAGGGGGTCATGATGTATACTTGGAGAAAAGTAGAATTGCAGACCTGTGAGAAAACTGCTCCAATCTTCTTGCCTGTCTCCTGCAGACACTGCTGAGGAAGCCAGGAACAGACACAGTCATGGAAGATGGCAGAGACTGAAGCAGTCCAAAGTCAGTTTATTTCCCCACAGGGGAAAAATATGACCTCAAGTGAAGAGAAGTCAGTGAGACCCGACTCCGCCTTGTAAACAGGGCTCCGGTTAACACCAGGTACCAAAAGGTTCCAGCTAGTGCCAACTGGAATGGACTGGTGGGAATGAATTCACGGTGTGTAAACAATGTTCACTGCAATCATTCTAAGGCTAACAGCTCGGCAAGGGAGGTGAAATGGTGTGTCTGAAATGACTGTGTAAACAGTACTGTTGCTGGACAACACTGACTGAAAATGGAGGTGCTGGTACAGGAGGGATGGGATGATGGGGAAGAATAGAGGCCTTCTCTCCTGCCCACTGGTTGGAAGCAGGTGATGGAGCCAAGTGACCCCTCTGCCATCAGGGCCTGACCAACTGTGTGGGTCTGCAGTTTGGGACCAGAAGGCGGGCTTCTTCGGCTATTTTTCTCGAGGTCATCCAAAGTGAAACCCTCTGTGTCTCCAACAGGTCACCCCTTCTCCAAAGAGAATGAGGTTCTGACACTTTGGAGAAAGAGAGGACTAAGTGTAGCTCCCGATTCAGATAAAAAAATAAAAGTAAAAATACCTGAAGTCCTATAGTATGTGATCTTTTCATGGGGTTGGGGCTCAAAGCTCCTCTTGGAACTGGTCCTGGAGCCTGAGCCCCCGAACCAAGTGCTCCATCCAGATACTGGATTTTTTTCTGTTTGAACCCAGCTCTGAAAGCTCAGCTGCCATTATGGGGGATGCAGACAGGATGGGTACTGAAGCACCCTGACAGAGTTCAAGACTAAACTGAGGGCCTCCTTGGGGGCTACTGGAATGCCTGGTGGAAACGAGGCAGGGTGGTGGTGCTCAGGCCAGAGGTGAAAACAGGAGGCAAGGAGTGCAGAGGCCCAAAGTTCAGAGGTCCCCCAGCTCCTGGGGAATCTTGAGGCTGAGCTTGCAATGTGGTGAGCAGGGGCTGTGCCTCAGCCTGGGAGTAGCCCATGACCAGGCCTCCTGTGGCCCCAGGAGGGTTACATGAGGGCAGGTTGAGTGGAAGAAAGCCCAGTAAGTGGGAGAAGTCCACATTAGCAGCGCAGAGGGCCTCAGAGAGGTTGGCGGGGCTCTTGGTGAGCAGTGCTTCATCTAGGAGGGCCGCAGCTGCCGCCGGCTGAGGTGAGGCGGGCTGGGGTTCTGCAGATGAAAGAGACAGGCTTCCAGGAAGTTCCGCCATAAAACTATCCACCTCCACTTTGGGCAATTTGTCGGGCAAGTATGAGGTAGATCCAAGCTGGTATTTTGGAGGAAGCTGAGCTGGAGAAGAGATAGGTGAAGATTCCAGAGGATAGCTCATACCCATGGGCAGCGTGTTGTGCACCAGGGAGTGTGGCATGCCTGCACTGGGCATGGTAGGGATGTGGGCGCCATACATGCCCATGGGTAACATACTAGGGAAGGCCTTGGCCCCCATCATGTCCCGCGAGGCCATGCACAGCACAGGGCTCAGCTCTTCCTTCACACTGACTGTGGAGCTGCAGCTGAGTAGGCCTAACATGTCCACTGGCTCTGTCTTAATTTTGAGCAGCTCCTGCGAGTGGCTCTTCTTGACATGCCGTGTCAGGTGGTCCTTGCGGCCAAACCGCTGGGCACAGTACTGGCATAGGAAGTCCTTTCGGCCTGTGTGCACCACTAGGTGCCTCCGCACATCCTTACGAGTATAGAAGCGCCGGTCACAGTGGTCACAGGGGTGCTTCTTTTCCTTGGCACCCCCTGCTACCCGGCGTGAGTGGGCCTTCAGGTGCTCTAGCAGGGCCTGGGTACTCTCAAAGGTCTGCAGGCACACCTTACAGCTGAGGTCACCATTGCTAGCGGCATGCATGGCCAGATGGCGCCGGTAGCCTAGTTTTGTATTGTAATTCTTACCGCACTCGGAACAGTGAAGAGCCTCTTTGTTGGGGTCATGGGTCTGCAGGTGGTTCCGGAGATGGTCCTTGCGGTGAAACATCTTATCACAGTACATGCACTGGTGTGGTTTTTGGGCTGAGTGGGTAGCCATGTGCCTGGGATAGGGATGGAGGAAAAGAAAGACAAGATCACAAGGGCTGGCCAGACAACTGAGGTGCCCATTATCAGGGAACTAGATATAAAAATTATGGTAGGGCCATGCAATGGAATGGATGGAATACCATGCCAACTATACACTGAGTGGCCAGATTATTATGATCTCTGAACGCATAATAATCTGGCCACTCAGTGTATATCCTATATAATAAAAGGCTCCTATGCAAATTGTCCCCTCGACCAGGAGTTTGACCAGCAGGCAGGCAGGCCAACCGCCCATGTCCCCTCCCCCTGGCCAGGCTGGCTGGACCCCACCCATGCATGAATTCATGCACCGAGCCTCTAATATATATTAGAGGCTCGGTGCATGAATTCATACACACACAGTGGCCAGATTATTATGTGTTCAGAGATCATAATAATCTGGCCACTCAGTGTATTCTAGATATCCTTGCCCACCTGAAGAATCATATATAGGGTGGGGGGCAAAAGTAGGGTTACAGTTGTCTGTATGAAAAATAATAAATAATAACACAAAAAACTATTTCATGTCCTCACACTGTAAACCTACTTTTGCCCCACCCTGTATATACTCTTTTCTTTCAGCCTTGTGTATTTAGTAGCAAAACAGCAGGAACAACCTAAATATTCATCAATAGGGGACTGGTTAAATAAATTACGATAAATTCATAAAATAACTCAACTTTTAAAAATAAGGTAGTTTTCCATGTACCCACAGAGAAAAGCTCCTAAAATACAGTAAATGGGGAAAAGCAATGAGACAGAAGAGTGCATATAGACTGGCACTATGCATACAAAAAGAGGGAAATATGTGTAAGTTTGCTTATATGTGCTTAATGTATTTCTGGAAGGATATAAAAGAAACTGACAACATTGGTTGTCTTTTGGGAGAAGACACATGCGGCTTATGAGTGTGATGGAGCATTTTCATTGTACCTTTTAGTACCTTTCGAATTATGTGAATGTATTTCCTTTTTAATAAATTATATTTAAAAATTTTTAAATGACACAATAAAGGGAAAATGAAGTTTAGATAAACTTCCTGATCTGGGGCTGAGTCAAAAAAGGAAGTTCAATATAATATATGCAATACAATCCCTTGTGAAAAAAAAAAATACATGTTTGAATGCCTCAGCAAGGACACATAAGAAACTGACCCTCCCCCTCACCTCTCTGGGTGCCTTTGGGGAGGACCATTCATTTTTCACTGCATGTCCATTTGTACCACTTAAATTGTTTGCCATGTAAACCAGCAACATATTTTAAATATTTCCATGGTACAGCAATGTCCGTTGGTTTACCTGCTCCCTGCTGGCTGGAAAACAGCTCAGAGTCTAGGAATTACAATCCAGAGCTCCATAATACATTCAGAATCAACTTAGCAAGAATTTTAGGACCCACCATTTGCTAGGCCCAGTGTGAGCTGAGTCATTAACCTTGTTCCCCATAAGAGGCTGAAAGCATAGAGCAGTCCCACCCACCAGTAAGTAAGTGGCAGAAACTAAATTTAAACACAGACCTTCCTAAGAACTGGGTTCACTTAGGTATGCCACTACTGTTTCTAGTATGGCACCCAGGGAGTGACCTTTTCTACCTAAAGAGCATCAAACCTCCCCAATCCTCTCATGCTACTCTCATGCTCACGCGTATGAGGGTTACTATTGACCTCCTATGACATAACTGACATGATAATGTATGAGAAGTGCTGAGTGACCCACAGCCTACTTCCCTCATTTAGCAAGTGAAGAAACTGAAGCTCAAAGAGGTTCAGTAACTAACCTAAGATCACACAATAGGTGGAGTCAGAGGTCATGCCTTTTGGACTAGGACCTTTCTTACAGCCTCCCATTGTCACCTAGACTGTCACTATGATGGTTTAAGAGGGGAGCATTTGAGATCATGCTCCCCAGCATATATCATCACTTTGGTTCAAATAAACACATAAAAATTCTCAAAAAAAAAAAAAAAAAAAAAAAGATGGTCTAACAGGACAGCTCCAACAGGCATCTACCTAAGACATAGGAGCACACAGAATCAAAGCATTCCTGAGGCCCACAGAACTGTCATGAGGGCAATTCTGGGCCCCTACTACCTTGTTACCTGTTTTAGTTCCTTCCTATCAACTGTTTTCCAGAGAAGGAACTGAGGCTTTCTGTGGTCATCTTGTTCATATATTTACCTATTTGCTGTCTACATTAAGACAGTAAACTCAAGGAGGGCCAGCACTCCCATCTATCTGTGCCTGGTATGTAGCAGGAGCTCAATAAATCATGATAGATGAATAGATAAAAGACTGCATCAGGCAGCTTATCTCATTTGTAAAGAGCATGTTCATGTTCCTTTAATAGAAAAGCAAGGATAAAATCAAAATTGCTTTTAGTTGGCCCCTTTCTTACATTCAATTTCACTTCAGCAGGGGTTCTTGGGCTTACAAGTTTCAGGAAAGCCACTGACCCAGAGGACACCAGGGACTCTACAGACACAGAAGTAATCATCTGAATGACAGGCTGGTTCAGCAGAAGAGGCACTGTAGTGCCTAAGAAGCTATGTGACCTTGGGTAAGTTACTTTCCTACTCTGAGCCTCTACTTTAAAATTTACAGATTGGATCACAGCATCTCCTTTTCCTTCTAAAGTTCTAAGATGGATTCCTAATTTCTGGCCAAGATTTTCACTGTTACCTTACAGGAGTGGGGAAACTGGTATAGAAAAAAAATGTTCAATCTAGTTTGTTCATGGCTATCTGATATTGTACTCACACATTCTAGTGTTTGAATAAAAAAACACCACCATTATTTTTTAGTGAGTGACCCCAAATGGTTGAAATTCAGGGAACATTTATGAGACAAATTAACCTCTTCTGTCACACTCAGTGGAGTCTCTCTGGCTTTGTCCTCTGGGAACCCCAGGATAGGAAGAGGTATGGGAGTGTCACCTACCTATACAGCTTATACTTGGAGGCAAAAGACTTGCCACAGTGCAGCTGAGGGCAGCTATATGGTCTCTGCTCTGGATGGGGAAGGCTGTGAGGCCTCAGTTTCTCCCCATTTGAGAAGGGTGTCCCCGAGATTTCACATTGGCACTTCACTTGACTCTCCGCCTCCCGGCCCCGAGGCCTGGGAACTATTTTCCAGCCCACTTCCTCCTCCTGCTTTGCATCCTGAATCCAGGGGGGGACGCTGGTGAAAAATGTGGTCATGGCAAGGCTAATGGCGAAGGGCCATGTTACTCAGAAAGCCTCCCCATCGGCTTCACACGGGCTCTCTGCTCTGTCACAGCTTCCAACGCAGCCTTCAGAAAACAATCTCTTCACCTGAAATATTAGAACACCTGGTGTTAGGGAGCCCAATACCATGAAAATATGGGTTCTGGAGGCAAACAGAGCCCCATCCCAATCCCAGCCCTTCCAATTACTTCCCTGAACGGTTTCCTCACATACAAAATAAGCTTAATAATTTCTTAAATCATAAGAATGTTTTGAAGATTAAATGAGATAATATAAAATACTCAGCAAAGGCTGGGAACCTATTAAGTGCTTAGTGGTAACCATTATTCACTAGTACCACCTAGGCTACTGGAAACAAGATAATCTAAGCAAATAAAAGCCCTAAACTCCAAACTTTCTCTTCTATATCCTTCCCACTAAACTTAGAGATAGCAGCATATCTTCTTCCTCCTTGTTACCCTAACTACCCCTCACCCACTATTTTCCACAATTCTCCTCCTCATGGAGGTGCTAAGGAGCAATAAAATGTCCAAAAGGCAACAAAGAAGGAAAAGCCTTTACTTAGGAAATTTACACCCTGAAAAGTCAGTTCCTGTGCCAGATGTTTTTTGTTTGTTTTAAATATGCCTCCTGCATGCCCCCTACTGGGGATCAAGCCCACAACCTGAGCATGTGCTCTGACTGGGAATCGAATTGGGGACTTCTTGGTCCATGGGACGAAGCTCAATCCACTAAGCCACACCAGCCAGGCCAAATATGTTTCTTAGCAGCACATCAAATCAAGAGATTCTATCTGAGGAGGCAACAGGACACTCAGCATTTCCACTAAACCAGTGCTGGTCCCATCCTGCCCTCCACTGCTTCTCTGAGTCTTTTTGTCTCAGGCTCAGACCATTCTTCTTTAGCAAAGCCTGTCCAATACCCCAAGCTGCTGAGTGGCCCCTCCTAGAGAACTGCACAGTGCACTTTCATTTCTCCATTACAAGCAGGTTAACAACATACTTGCATTAGAACTTAGTCTCCTCCACCAAACTCTGATTCTTTGAGGGCTTAGAAGATCTCTTTCATCTCCATACACCTAGCATCTAGAAAAGGACCCTCAACTTTCTTTTAGGTGAGTAAATTAATCATTGAATATAAGTTGATTCTCATAGGCTTAGCTTAGACTCAAGAAGTTCTGGTTTAAACTGGGTTACAGCACTTCCAAAGTGTGAAGCCATTACCCTGAAGTATGATCCTTTCTTTTATTGAGTAGAAGAGGTAGGGATTGGGGAGGGGTGAGGCTGGAGCAAGTGTCAGTACTTCTTTCCTGACATCATCTCAGACGAAGAGGATAGGAGTTACCAAACTGACTCTCAAAAGGGGGACAACAGATCCACATCCACACTCACAAGCTCATCACAGAATACCAATTGCAATGCAACTTGCTACAACAGGGATTCCCTTTGAAGAGGTCATGCCAAAATATGGTCATGAGACCTTTCCATGTGAAGGGAGCAGAGAGGGTATCTGGGGGTTGTCCACGAGAATCTGGGGAGGGCACCAACCATACAAACTAGCTGTGAGCCACAGAATGCTTGCTCAGCTCATTAGCAACTGCTGCTTACAGTGACCATTCATCCAACAGACTGGCCTTGAACGAGATGATAGGATCAGCGGGTTCATGCCCTAGAGAGCTTTGCTCATCATTAACATGAGCTATGTCCTGTTCAGGAACCATTCCACTTGTTGAAGAAACGTTGCAATGTAATATGATACCCCATCATGAGTGAAGATTTGCCTAGAATGATCTGCACAAAGGTGGCTGCACTTTGCATGAATCACATGCTGGTGACCAAAAACTAGTCCCACTTGAGCCTTCAAGTCAAGGCATATTTACCTACTTCATTATAAACCTCAAAGGTCCCTGACGTCTTGCTTTCAATGTTTAAGTATCCTCCTTCTTCACAAGGGTAGAATTACCTGTTTATAATACCAGCAATTACTATGCATCTTGGAATTGGGTAGATAGGAAGCTCAAGTTTGAATGTCTAATTTGGAGGGGATTTCCTTTACCTTCAAAGTCAAATTCTGCTTCCTTTTGATATCTGAAATCATGCACCTCAACCTCTGGAAAGTTGGGAATGGCAGCCAGAGGGAAGCAAGTTGTACCACTCTGGCTAATGTGAGAGGGGAGCCTAACCCTGGAAATTCCGCACAAACTCAGAAAGAGAACAGTACATCCTCCACCTCCCACACGTCCACCTCATCTGTTCTCCTGAACAAGCACAAACAAGACATAGCAATCTAGTATGAGTAATGGGCTTCTAGGAAACAGGCTCATGAGGTTGTACTCATAGAACCAAAGGAGGAAGCCAGCAGCCATGTGCTTGCCTTGATCTGCATTTAATGGGGCTATGGCTTTAAAAAGAAAACAGCCAACACCCTGATCCTTCTTACCCTAGCTTTTAAAAAGGCACAGCGGAAGTCCTCACCTACAGTCATTGTAAAGCTGTTGGATAACCAAAGCTGCTAGTGTTACCTTAAGAAGGAGTCCTTTTGGGAATCTAGTCTCTCTCCCTCTGTCCTTTGTCTGCAAACTCCACTCCTCCAGAAAGAATCCTGAGCTTTTCTCACATCATCAGGCCTATTCCTTCAGTTCTTCCTTGGCAAAACTGTCAAAGAATTCTTTGCTTCTCTTTCAAAGCTGCTCTTCTGGTCTCACATGCTAACTTTAACTACAGAGAAGCTGACAGAACCTGTTCCCATAAAACAAACACAATCACTCCCAGTTACTGGTATAACTCAGTATATTTTCATCCTAAGATTCCTTCTGGCACCTGATCTGAAGAGGGAGATAGCGTGGAAAGAACCTTGGACTTGCTATCAGAAGAGCTGCCACTCACTGGCTGTGAAACTATGGGCAGGTTATTTTGTTTCTCTGAACCTCCGTTTCCTCAATTTCTAAGATAGAGATTTATTGAGAACATTTGAGATCTTGCTTTCTGACCTCAGTCTGGCTGAAATAAATGGTTATAAAATTTTTTAAATAAAATTGAGATTTATTATCCTTAACTATAATATTCTCATGGAGGACTAAGTGAAATAATACTTCTGAAAGCATTTGACATATAAAATGTGTGAATACACAGTGTCACCTCTGACATCTAATTTGTGTCTGCCTCTTTTCTACATGGGGCCTGAGTAGGACTACTTTTTTCCCTCCCCTTTAATGTTACTTTTCAGACCTCAGCTTCCTTCCCTTCCCAGCATCTCCCCAGAATGCAACCTTCCCCTTTTCCCCTCACAATTAACCCTCAGTCATCCCATCTAACCAGTGCCTCTTTACTGTACCTTCCTGGGCCAGAGTTCTCTCACTTTAGGCATCTCTTCTATTATTAAGTCTCTGTACCACAAATACAAGTGCCTGCTAAAAACTCTGTATGGCCCTCTTTGGAAGTTGAAAGGAGACCAGTTGCTCCCTAGTCTGTCTGTCCTCTGTTGTGAGCCATCATAGCCGCTGCCTTCTGATGAAACTAGTTTTTATGATGTTACATCATCTCTATAGAAACTGTGTTCTTTCTCCATTATTAGCCTGTTTCCTCATCTGTACAGCTAAAAATACTAACCTCACAGGCTTGTTGTAAGGATTATGTTGTTAGGTATGCAAAGAGCTCAGCATAGGGCCTCTCTTGCAGTAAGTACCCAACAAAAGGCAGCTATAATCTTTGCCTTTGTATTGAGTTGCCTGTTCCCACCTTCTGCTCCACACTAGAATTCTCCCAACCCTCTCAAAACACTGTTGAGAAACAGCCCTCCTACAGCAAGGAAAGGGTTAATCTCTAAGTGTTCTTAACTAGAGAGACCCACAGAGGATTAACAGCTCCACTTCAGTGACTACCCTAAAATAGCTTTTATCCCTCCTGCCTTAGAGCTACTTGGGGATCTGAAGAACTCAATTCAACACCTGCCGAGGAGGAAACACACCCTGGAACCCATTCCTTGGGGTGGATAGAATCTTCCCTTAAGCAGAACCCAAAATAGCAACTGGGAAATTATAAATAGACTTAAAGAGAAAAAAAAACACACAAAAAAACACACAAACAGATCCTGACGTGGGCACCAGAAATGAATCCAAAAGACACACTGACTGGCTGGAAAACAGTGGGAAGCAGAGAATGAGAATAGCTGCCCCCTTACTCACTCTCACACACACACACTGGGGAGTGGTGGGAGAATTAAATTACACAGGCTGGAGAGTCTCGGTGACTTGCATCATTCATTCCAGGAGACATCAAACTGGATTAACAGGGGTTGGATCTACTCTGGGGCTGCTAGTTCTGTCAGTTTAGACCTCTCGAGTGGCTATTTCCTCTCATTCCCACTGCCTCCCACTCCTGAGGAAGCCTTGAGAAAAGAGCTGTAACTCACTACAGCCCCATTTTCACGAAGAGGAAAGCTGATTAGATACCCACCCCCACCCCTGTCCCAATCTGGTGACCTTACCTGGGGGTGGGGGATTAGAAACCCAAGGCCAGCCTCTAGCACAGTCCTAAACTGACAGATGGAAAAACACACAAGCCAGAAGACCAGCTAAACGGGCAGGTGAAAGCAACAACTCCCCCACACCAGTTGTCCCCATATCGTCCACCTTACAGGTCCCTTCCCCCAGCAAGCTGGGGCCATAGTGTGGGGCTGGAATTGCAGGGAACAACTTGGCTCCCCCAGCAGCTTCTAGACTCTAGAGTCTAGAAGGTTTCATTCTTCTGGGGCTGGGAGAGATGGGAGTGGACAGGACGGCTGCCGGGGAAGGAACAAATTCAGGGCTGGGTTTAGAGATCTCAGGAATGGGAAGAAAGGGCAAGTATGGCAAGGAATCATGAGCAAGCTAACTGGATCTCTAAGGGACCCCCCCCCCCCCGAAAAAAAGACATTGGGGAATTATGAGGACTGGAAGGTTCCAGATAGTCACAAGTGAATACCCCGAATTTCAAGAGTCTGGAAATGGGTGTTTGGATAGAAGTTACCTAAATGTAGGGAATATGGTCACTGCGGAGAGAACTGTCGTAGGTCCTATCTGGGTTTCTAAAACCAAAACCAAGTATTTGAGGGAAGCTTCGAAAAGGGTTGTGAGGTTCTGGAAAATGAAACAGAGGGTAAAGAGCGGGCTCTTTGGAGCAGGGAGGGGGGTCTGTAGGTCTGAGTAGGCGTGTCCGCAGGGAGGGAGCAGGTGCAGCTTATCTGGGTCTCCAGGGACCCTGGGGGTCGGGGGTAGTGGACCCTTCGGGCTGCGTCTCCAAGTCTTGGAACGGGGGGAGGGGGCAGTGGAGTTTCTTCGCGTCCCCCAGACCCAGGTATCTGGTCCGGGGAGAGTTTTCGTCACCATGGGGCCTATCTGGGCCCGGGCTGACGCAGAGGGGGCCCCGGTCGGGGGTGTGGACGACCGCGCTGAGGGGCCCAAGAAGAGGGGCGCCGTCGCTCCGGGTGCCGGGCGCGCGGGCGCAACGAGACGGCCTCCCGCCCCGCTCCCCGCCGTCCCCTGGGGCCCTCGCCGGCACTCACCGCGCTCGGGGCCCCGCACTGCGGGCCGGGCCGCGCTCGGGCTCCGCCAGGCCCGCTCAGGCCCCGGTAGTGGCGGCGGTCGGGCCATTGTACGGTGCATTGTGGGAGCCGCGCGAGCGGGCGCTCGGGCAGTGGAGGGGGCGGTGCCGCTGGATCTCTATGGTCCCGCCCGCCCGTCTGCTAGAGCGGCCGGGGCGGTGCGCGGGCGACGCGCGGGGACCGCCGGGAGCGGGGCGGGCACTCACGCCCCTCCTCTCTCCTCCTCTGCGCCTCGCGCGCTCGGGCTCGGGAGCCGACCTGGGCGCCGCCGCAATGGCGTGGCGGGCCTTGCCGCTGCGTGTGTCTCTCCTGCTGTTCCTTCTGCCGCTCCCGGGGCTGCCCGCGGGCTCCTGGGATCCGGCCGGCTACCTGCTCTACTGCCCATGCATGGGTAAGGCCTCCCGAGCCCTCTGCTCAAATGAGGAAACTGAGCCTCGAGAGGCGAAGCCACTCCTCGGAAGCGCCCAGCGCCTCCTTGACAGGTCCAGGAGAGAACCCAGCCGTGGGCACCGAGGGGCCTCCGTGTCCAACCTTCTATTTGGCAGCAGATGAGAAAACTGAGGCCAGGAGAGGTTACATGTCTTGCTCAAGGTCTAAGCTAGCCTGGAGTCCAGTAAATGGAGTTAGTGGGCCAGAACTTGATGCCACTGACTCAACAAGGACTCTGGGCGATTCTTCCATTCATTCGACATATATTTACCTGGCGCTTACTCTATGCCCAGCCCTGTGCTCTGCTCTAGGGATATGGCAATAAGACAGAAAACCCCATGGCCTTGTAGAGCTTCCATTTTAGTTGGGAAAGACAGTCAATAAAAGATAAACATTTAAAATAATAAGTAATTGCATATTACTTAGGGAAAATAATGTAGAGAAAGGTAAGGAAGAATCTAATGGCCAGCTGAGGGATGCAATTTAAATGGGATGGTGGACCATCACTGTAAAAGTCATGCCTTCATCCTCCAGACCCCTAACCATGATAATTTGGACCTCTGCCCATCTTCATCACACCCTTCTCCTTTCCCAGACCCTCCAGCTGCACGCTCACCCCTTTCTATTCCTCACACATACTCGGGTCTTGCAGCCTGTGCTGTTCCCTACACTGGAATACCCTCCTCTTCACTTCTGCCAGACCAACTCCTTCCCATCCTCAGATCACAGTTTAAATGTCACCAGAAAGGACTCCACTGACCTCAACTGAAATAATCTACTTCTTATGATTGATCACCAAAATTTTTCCCATTCCTTCTTGAAATTATAAAAGTTTATCACTATATATTTATTTACACATCTAATGTCTCTCTACCTGGACTGTGAGTACCTTAAGGGCAGAGACCTTGCCCTTCTTGCTCACTCCTGTATTCTATCACCTAGCAGACAGCCTGGCACATTATAGCTTCTCAATCATATTTGTGGGATGAATGAATGGATGCCATGCTAGGGATAACAAAAAAAATCAGAGAGGCTCCTTGCCCCGAGGCATTCACAGGCTGAGGAAACAGCCACTATAAAGGTCAGAAAATGGGAAAGGACCTAGGATAAGTGAAAAACTGGTAACTCAAATCCAAGATGGGAAGCAGAGGTGGGGGCTGAGTAATGGCAGTGGGTAGGTGAAAGCATCCCAGTGAATGAAGCATTGGAGTTGTCCCTTTTGTAGGTGAGTAAAGATAGAGGTAAAAAGGGACTCTTGGAGGGAACAGCAAAAAAAAAAGGCTTGGGTTGAGGATGTGTAGAGTAAAAGTGTAGAGCATATTTGGGAAACAGAAGGGAACTTGGAGTGGCTGAGGCAGAAGGGACAGGGCCTGAAGGGCCTTAACTGTTAGGCATCTAGACTTGACCCCACACTCCCAGTTCCCCTGGCCTTCTCCAATCCTGGCTCTGCATCCTTTATGAGCCCTGCATTCCCCATGCCCTTGATGCTCCAGGCCTCACCTCTCACAATATACCATCCAGGGCGCTTCGGGAACCAGGCTGATCACTTCTTGGGCTCCCTGGCATTTGCAAAGCTATTGAACCGCACCCTGGCTGTACCCCCTTGGATTGAGTACCAACATCACAAGCCTCCATTTACCAATGTGAGTACCTCCCACTGACCTTGGCCCTTGTCCACCCTTTCCCAATCCCATTCACTTCTGCTTGATCCCCAAGTCCTCTGGGCTTTACCTCCCACCCCTCTGTGCTTGCCCTACCGCCACCCAAAACTGTCTTCCCTGGAATACAATAATATTGATCCCGGAGAAACCAAGATGGCGGCATAGGTAAACACCTAAACTGCTGCCTCGCACAACAATTTCAAAACTACAACTAAAAGACAGAACGGACACCATCCAGAACCACAGGAAAGCTGGCTGAGTGGAAATTCTACAACTAGAAGGAAAGAGAAAAGCTCACGGAGAACTGAAGGAACGGCAAAGGGTTGAGGTATGGCAAAGGGTCTTTGTGCGTGCAGAGAGGAAGGGCGGCTGAGAGCCTGGCTGACTCTCTCTGGCGGGAGGGGGAAGGAAGCCCCCGACTGCACTGAACCCCAGTTCCGACTGCACTGAACCCCAGTTCCGGGCAAAACCCTGTGGACCCAGGCTCATACAGGGGGAGTCTGGACTGTCAGGTAGAGAGAAAGGCACTCGGAGACTCAGAGAGCCGGAGGAGCCCCAGCAGGCAGGGGTCTGGAGGCACGCACGCGTGCCAGTGTGCACAAAGACTGCTGAGGTTGCCACAGGCTTTCCCTAGGGGAAGGGAGTCGGAAGCTCCTGACTGCACTGAGCCCCAATTCTGACTGCACTGAACCCCAGTTCCAGGCGAGCCCCTGGGGACCCACGCTCTTGCTGAGGGAATCTGGACTCTTGGGCGGAGCCTCGGGAGCCGGGGAAGGCAGAGATCTGGAGGTGCATGCAAGGGCAGGGCTGACGGGAAGCCAAGACTGTCTGCTCCGCCCTGAGACTCCACCACATCCAAGCTGAGCACAGAGGCTTTTGCAATTTGGCAAGTCTAATCCTATAAGGCTGTCTCCAGCACCAAACTTCTCCCAGCGTAGACACAGCTGATCCTCACAGCCAACTGGCCTGGAGGTCAATTCCTCCCAGTGATACCAACAACAATCAAGACTTAACTACAACAAGGCTGTACACACAGTCCACAAAGGGGTGCACCAAGAGTGTCCACCTCAGGTTAACTGGGGAGGTCGACCCACTGGGCCATATAGGAAACCTAGCACACAAAGCTACCCCACCAACTCAGGGAAGCAGTGAAAATGCAGCGACAAAGAAACATCACAAACAAAAGAAATGGAGGAAAACAAACGACTGGATATAGAATTCAAAACCATGGTTATAAGGTTTTTCAAGAATATCCTAGAAAAGGCCAATAAATATAACGAGACCCTTGAAGATATGAAAAAGGACCAACTAGAAATTAAACATACACTGACTGAAATAAGAAATATACAGAGACCCAACAACAGACTAGAGGAACGCAAGAATCAAGTCAAAGAATTGAAATACAAAGAAGCAAAAAACACTCAACCGAAAAAGAAAAAAGAATCCAAAAAGTTGAAGATAGTGTAAGAAGCCTCTGGGACAACTTCAAGCGTTCCAACATCAGAATTATGGGGGTGCCAGAAGAAGAGAGAGAGCAAGATACTGAAAACCTATTTGAAGAAATAATGACTGAAAACTTCCCCCACCTGGTGAAAGAAATAGACTTACAAGTCCAGGAAGCACACAGAACCCCAAACAAAAGGAATCCAAAGAGGACCACACCAAGACACATCATAATTAAAATGCCAAGAGCAAAAGACAAAGAGAATATTAAAAGCAGCAAGAGAAAAACAGTTAGTTGCCTACAAGGGAGCACCCATACAACTGTCAGCTGATTTCTCAACAGATACACTATGCAGGCCAGACGGGAGTGGCAAGAAATATTCAAAGTGATGAATAGCAAGAACCTACAACCAAGATTACTCTACCCAGCAAAGCTATCATTCAGAATTGAAGGGCAGATAAAGAGCTTCACAGATAAGAAAAAGCTAAAGGAGTTCATCACCACCAAACCAGTATTATATGAAATGCTGAAAGGTATTCTTTAAGAAGAGGAAGAAGGAAAAAGTAAAGATAAAAATTATGAACAACAAATACATATCTATCAACAAGTGAACCTAAAAATCAAGTGAATTAAAAACCTGAGGAACAGAAAAAACTGGTGAATATAATAGAATCAGGGGCATAGAAAGGGAGTGGACTGATAATTCTCAGGGGGAAAGAGGCATAGGGGGGTGCAAGAGGGGACTGGACAAAAATCGTACACCTATGGATGAGGACAGTGGGGAGGAGGTAAGGGCAGAAGGTGGGGTGGGAACCGGGTGGAAGGGAGCTATGGGGGGAAAAAGGAGAAACAATTGTAATAATCTGAATAAAGATTTATTTTTAAAAAATAATATTGATCCTGCACCTGCTATCTGCCAGGTACTGTTCTGAGCACTGCATGAAGATTAGCTCTTTTCTCCTTCATCACATCCCTATGAGGAAACTGACTTAGAGAGATTAGGTGAATTGCCCGAGGTGACATAAGTGAATAGTAGAGCTGGAATTCTCAGGTGTTTGATTCTAGAGCCTGTGACCTGAACCTAAAGCCCCATTCATTTCCAGACCTTGTTGAGTTGATCCCACCCTTTGTGTATCCCATTAGTCAAAGATGATGGATGCTATTATCTGTTTAGAAAGATAAACTGAAGCACAGGTTAGTTAAATAACGTGTCCAAGGCCACAAACCCAGACTCCAACACCCCCTTTCATCCCATCAGAGGATCCCTGAGCTTAGTGATGCTCAGCATCTTCTAATTCCTTGCTTATTCTTTGTGTCTTCCACTTGTCCTGTGTCTGTCTTTGTTCACACTGTATCCCCAAGAGTGTGGCAGTAGTAACTGAATTAATATTTAATGAATTGACTTTACAAGTTTTCAATAAACTTTAAAAATTATATTTAGTATGTATAAAACATTGTATTTCATTTTTATAGTCTTTGCATGGGATTTATTTTTCCTTTGCATGCCTGTAGTTAGAAAGGCTTTTTTTAAACAAAGGTTAAAAGCCAGAGTACCAGAGATTATAACCTAGCGTGACCACTTACTGGCTGTGTAGACTGGGCAGGGTACTTGATCTCTCTGTGTCTTGGCTTCCTCATCTTTAAAATAGGCTGGTAATAATGGTTGCTACCTTCCTAATTTGAGTTAGTAATCGTGGCATGCCTTGAACGTTGTATTTCTCTCTCTTAGAATCAACTGAACTCAACAATATAAAGTGCTTAGAACACAAGAAGTCCTCAGTAACCAGAAGTCATTGATGTTCTGATTTTTTTTGCACCCACTGTTGTAATTTAGACATTGCCCATTCATCCCCCTCTTTTTCTCACCTTGTCTTCTCAGCCAAGTCTTTTGGAGTCTTCACTTCTTGCTTTCTACAGGTTACTTACCCTGCCCCAGTTAGGCTCCCCTTACCTACTGGGACCATTCTCACAGAGGTCCCAGGATCCCAGAATTGCCAAATCCAGTCTTTATCTCAACTGACCTCCTGGTGGCACCTGGCCTTGTGAGCCTCCCTCCTTCCTGAACCTTACTCCCCTGGCTTGCAAGACACCGCTTGTTCTTGCTTCAATCCTGACCTCTCAGCATTTTTCTCTTTGCACAATACGGGGGGCTGCTAAATCTCTGCCCACTGTTTATCAGGGGTCCTCAAACTGCAGCCCGCGGGCCACATGCAGCCCGCCGAGGACATTTATCCGGCCCGCCGGGTGCCGCTGTCTGTCCTGCTTAGCAGCCGACTCGTCCTGGGCTCGCAGTGCGCATAAGAATTTGTTCATAGTTTTTTGGGTTTTTTTTTTAACTATAGTCCAGCCCTCCAACGGTCTGAGGGACAGTGAACTGGCCCCCTGTTTAAAAAGTTTGATGACCCCTGGTTTAAATGTTGGTGAGTCTTCTCTTTCTGTTTTCTTATTACTATGTGACCGCAGATGAGTTCACCTGGGTTTCTTCATAAGTGAACTGGAGATGGTTGTATTCCTCCTCTTAGAATTAGATGGGCAAATCCATGAAATTGTAATGAGTCAGCACTCAATAAATCTTAGTTGCTATTATTACTATCATTTGCCTTGCTATAAATTTCTGTTGACTCTTGTGGCTTTCACTATTCTCCACGTACCTTCCAAGTTTATCTGTGGCCCAGACTCTCCTCTGACCATTGGCCTCTGTTTCCAACTCCTAGGCCTTTGAGTCTACTTGAATGTTCCACTGATATCTCAAATTTTCAAAGCCAGAACTTGGCACCTTTCCCCTTAAACTTGTGTTACCTCCTATATTCCAAGCCTTAATGTATGTCACCTTCATTCATCTGGATACCAAGCCAGGAACCTACAAGTTATCCTAAATGCTTTACTCTCTACTTCACTTTCTTTTACATCTTCTAGAATTTCCATGCCTCTCCACCTTCACTTGGACTTATGTGTGATGCTCAGAAATATATGTTGAATGAATAATTGAACAAACAAAAGGACCATTTTAGTAGCCTCTTAACTCCCCGCTTTAATTTTACCATAGATACGTTCTCTCCTCCACCACCAGAGAGATCTTTCAAAAAGGCAAATCTCATATTATTTCTGCTTGAAATCATCCAGCAAGATCTTGTTGCTAATACTTAGGGTTCCCAAAATCTGTTCCTTGGAACGACAATGACTCATACAAGAAGTGTGCAGTGGTTAAATCACTTTGGAAAATTTTATTATCAAGTTCCCATCTCCCCAAAATTGGGGATTCAGAATGTACACAAGCATATTTAAGGCCCTGAAAAGTCTTATAGTAAGGAAACCAGCTTAATACAGTATTTCCCAAGCCTGGTTAACTCTGGTGTCTTTTTATTGCAGATTCTTTTACCCACCTAAGCTAGTGGAACATGCTTGGGAACCCTGTCCTATAGGATAAAGTCTAAATTTTATTCCCTGGTGTTTTAAGAAATTCTTTTTAATCCAGAAAAAAAACACAGATTAATATCACCATCTATGTATCCACCACCAGAAGTGATCATCGTTAACAGTTTCTCATCTTTGCTACAGATACAGTTGTTAAAAGATAAAATCTCTCTTGGCTCTTGAGGCTAATCCCAACCCCTCACTCCACCCCTAAGGCAACCACTATCTTGGATTTAGTGTCTTTGGTGTGACTCTTCCAAGTTCTTTCCTATATTAGAGAGTCCTTGTACCCATCTCCTGGTGCAAAGTGCAAGAATTTCTTTAGGGCAAATACTTCGAGGTGGTGGAAGGAGCAATTTTTAAACTCTATTAGATGCTTAAGATTACATTCCAAAGTGGTTGTTCCCAAATGTACACTGCTACTCCAGCCAAGTGCGAAAATGCTCCTTTCCTCACATCTCTTCCAATAATTAGAGTTACGCTTTTACATTTTTCCTAATCTCATGGGTGAGAAGTAATGCCTTATTGTTGTAATTTGCTTTTCCCTAGTTCCTAGTGAAGTTGCACGTCTTTTGAATGCATTGGCTGATTGGGTTTTCTTTCTGTGCGTTGTTCACTCCTGTCCTCTGCCCATGTTTTCTCTTGCATCATTTCTCTTTTTTCTTAGAGATCAGTAGGCATTTTGTAACCAAAGGGAAATTACTCTTTGTTCTTTACAGATATCTTGTCCCTGCCCTTCTGTTTCCCCCTTTTTCTGTAGGTTCATGTGTCCTTCCAGAAGTACTTCAAACTGGCGCCCCTCAAGGCCTACCATCGGGTCATCAGCCTGGAGGACTTCATGGAGAAGCTGGCCCCCACCTATTGGCCCCCTGAGAAGCGGGTAGCATACTGCTTTGAAGTAGCGGCCCAGAGAAGCCCTGATAAGAAGACATGCCCGATGAAGGTGAGTCCTAGGGACCTGGGGGCCCTTTTTGCCTGATGGTGTTCTCTAGGCCCATGAGACACTGCGTGATGGCTCTTGTTGGGGAAGGCACCAGAAGGGCATAAAATAGAAAGATGGAAATTTAAGTCTCGCTTCTGGCATATGTCAGTGGTGTCCCTTTGGGCAGCGGACTTTGCTCCCTCTGAGCCTTTTTTCTACCTATAAAACAAAGATGACAGTCATTTCTCTGTCTCACTCATACAGTATCATGAGAGCCAGGGTGTAAGAGCGCTTGTAAATTGTCAAGTGCCACATCGGTAATAACAACTAATGCTCACATAGCACTAATATATGCCGTGCCATGCTAAGAGCTTTACACATATTAACCCACTTAATCTTCAAACTGCTCCATGAGGAGTTTGCATCCCCATTTTATAGAGAGGACACTGAGTGCTACAGAGAGATTCAATATTTTGACCAAGGTCACATAGCAAACAAGTGGTGGAGCCACAATTCAACCCTAGATAATTTGACCCCATTGTCCACTCTTCTAAGTTGTATACTTTCCTGTCTTCAGCAGGTTAACGAGAAGCTGTTATATTCTATCAGTACAAATTGTAAACCTGTAAATGCCTGGCACTTTGGGAATAAGACAATCCTCAATATGTCTTTCAGTGCTTAAGCTAAAGTCTGGGGAGGGTGGTTAGCGGAGCCTTGAAATGAGAGAAAGGAGACGGATTATAGTCCTAACACTGCCCTCACTTGCTGTATGAGTTTGGACAAGTGTCTTTTCCTGTCTGGGCCCTCGTTTCCATATTAAAAGTAGCAACATTGGATTAGCTGATCTTAAAAGTCTCTTGAAGCTCTAATTCATGGTTCCATATCCACGGTCCACTTCCTCCCCAGATCCACATCAATGCTACAGGGTCAACGGATGTGGCATGTGAGCGGGAATGTCCTTCAGACACTGGTGAATGTCTCCTGCTAGAAACCAGACTGAAGGTGGAACTGCCCTCCTCGGGCCCCAGGCCAGGAATTACAAACTGACATTCCTATGGGCCATCGTACAAGGCTGTTTCAGCTTGAGTAAAGTCGCCTAGCGTTCCCCAGCCACAATTCCTTGGCCCCATCCCCAGCTGGCTTTCCTTCCTCTTCAGTAAGCCTTTGACCGCTCTCTTTCTGCAGGAAGGAAACCCCTTTGGCCCATTTTGGGATCAGTTTCATGTGAGTTTCAACAAGTCGGAGCTTTTTTCGGGCATTTCCTACAGCGCCTCCTACAAAGACCAGTGGATCCAGAGGTACTTGGAGGGGGCAGCATTGCTGGGTTTGGGGAGAGGTATGGAGCCCCTGGGCATTCAGCACCTTCCTGGCCTTCTCCCCCTCTACCACACCCTGATATATGAGACCAAAGGTGCAGCTGTTCTGTCTGCTGAACTCAGGATCCTGTGTGATCTGTTCCCATCTCAATGCCTGACAGTGGAACGTTGACCTGCCACGAGGTTGAGCAAGAGTTTATCAGCCGATAAAGAATGTCATAAAAAGAATATTGTGCAGTCACCTGAGTCTTGATTTCCTCCTCTAGGCGTGAGAATCACTCCCCTGTTACCTTCTTAACAAGGTGAAAATTGGAAGCAGCTTCTAGAGAAGTAGAACAACTTTAGGTGCAGACTGAGGAATGATGTCATCCTGATAATAATTAGATGTGTTTTATTAGTTGCCCTCCAGTAGGCCCTATTTTAAAAAATAGGTTAGCAGGGCATAGGCACAGGCCGTGAGGTATTTATAGAGTGTCTGTCATGTATGAGACATAGTACGCAAGGGCCAGAGGTGACATATAAAAATGAGGAAGACCCAGCCTCAGCCTTCAGCTAGCTGCTGTCTAGTTATAATGATAACTAACATAGTGTACTTGCCCTTGATGCTATGGTGTGGCAAGAAAGAGCATGGGCTTAGAAGTCAGACTTGGGTTAGAAGCTATAAGAAGCTTATGAATTCATGCGTGGTCACAGCACTTGGCATTTAGTGGGCTAAAGGTAGACTGACATAGAGAAACAAGCATAGGCTCAGGATAAGACAGGCTTGAGCTCTGACCCAGCCCTGCCTCTTAAGTGATTGAGCAGATCACTCTAGCTGTCTCGCCTGCGTTTCCTCCTTGGTTTAATAGAAGGAGCACGATGGTATTTGCCTTATAGTGTATGGCACATTGTAGAGGGCCAACCAGTTTTAGCTATTACAATTATTATTCGCAAGTTTTATTTTATTTAAGCCTTTGAGAAATTTCATGAAGTGGTATTATGGTCAATTTTCATTTGACAGGTGAGAAAGCTGAGCCCAGGGATGTTAAATAACTTGCCCACAGTAATGCAGCTGTTAAGTGGACATACAGTCTGTATGTAAACCTTTAATAGGTAATAAGTACTAATATGTATTTAGCACCTACTATATGCCAGATACTGCTCTAAGACTTCTAAGGTAATAATTCACTTAATCCTTCCACAAGCCTCTTGGGACAGGTGCTATTGTCATGTGTGCTTTGCAGGTAAGGAAATGGAAGAAGAGAGGAGTCAAGTCACTTGCCCATGATCACACAGCCTGAAGTGACAGTCTGGGATTTGAATCCAGGCAGCCTGACTCCATAGGGAAAACAGCTGTGCCTTTAACAGCTGTCAATTCCTATTTGGAACTTACCTTCAGAGCTAGTTCATGAGCTACTCAGTTATGGCAAATTCTAATCCCCCTCATTGTTAATCCAGGTACTGCAGTCCCATTTAATCACCTACTTGGGTCTCCCCATTCAGCTCTGAAGAACTTGGAGCTATTACCAGAAGGCAGACCTGCCCTGAATGGATAGAGATTTGCCCCTTATCATAAAATGCCAGGAAAAAAGAAAATACGACACCAGCTCTAAAAGCATTTCCAAAAGCAAATCCAGAAAGCCAGAAAAAGCACACAATCCTGGTTGGAAAAGAAGGCACAGTGCTGCATGAATGCATTAGTCAAGGAATGTTGCTGAAACACCTTTTTGTTGCCCCACAGTCTTGTTGTAGTTCACTGAGTTATAGGAATTGTGTGATGGCTTGAGGAAGCCAAATTTTTAGGAAAATGAGACTAATAGAGAAGATGAGGTCCCTGGAGGCAATTTGAGAAGCACATTTAAGAAGCACCTCCTGAGAGTCAAGCACCAGTATGGATGCTGGGCATTCAGTCAAGAATAAGGCAGTTAAGGCCCTTACCCTAATGGAGGTGAGTCTAATGGGGAGACAGCGAATACTTTTACATAAGATCATTCCAAAAGACGTAACAGGAGATGTGTGATTGGCAAGGCTGAGACCTTGTCTTTATCAGCTCGGGCTGCTCTAACAAAATACCTCAAACTGGGGGGCTTAAACAGCAGACATTTATTTCTCATAGATCTGGAGGCTGGGAAGTCTGAGGTCAGGGTGCCAATATGGTCAAGTTCTGGTGAGGACTTTGTGGCTTGCAGGCACTGCCTTCCTGCTGTATCCAAACATGTTGGAGAAAGAGCAAGCTCTCTGTCTCTTGTAAGAGCACAGATCCCATCACGAGGACTCCACCCTCATGAGCTCATCTAAACCTAACCACCTCCCAAAGGCTGGAGCAGTCAGCTGGCGTTCATACACTTGACCTCTCCATGTGGCTTGGACTCTGAGAGCATGGCATGGTAGCTGGCTTCTGAGAGGGTGCACCCCAGGAGTGAGAGTCCCAAGGGACAAAAGGTGGAGTCTGCCTGGCTAGAATGGCTGTTAGTTAAGTGTCATTCCCAAGGACCAAAAGGTTGCCAGTTCGATTCCCGATTAAGGGCACATACCTGAATTGCAGGTTTGATTCCCCAGTCAGAGAGCCTACAGAAGGCAGCCAAATGATGTTCCTCACATTGATTCCCCCACCACCACCCGCGCCCCGCATCCTTCCTTTTCTCCCTTCCTGTCTCTAAAAATATCAATTAAAAATTTTTTAATAAAATAAAATAGTGGACACTTGCTCGCTATAGAAAATTGTCCTTTGGGGGTAAGAATATGGGTTTCCTAGCTCACTGTGTGACTCAGCAGATTGTTTCCCTTCTCTGGTGGCAGTCCTCCATCTGTAAAATGAAGGGGTGAGCAAGGTCAGTGGTTTATCAAACTATTCCTTGGAGTTCTTGAGAAGTGTCCCTAGTGCCATGAGAGCGGCAATGGGGGCCTAGTTGGAGGGGCTCAGTTCTTCCCTCTGACCTTCAACCAGAAACCCTCTTGTGTATCACCCGAAAGTTTGGATGGCCACAGGTCTAGATCTTTCAGGCTACATGTAACAAAATCCAAAATAACAGCAAGTTTAAAGGATAGTTTATTTTCTCTTTTTTTAAATTTACTGATTGGAGAGAGAAAACATCATTTTGTTGTTCCACTTATTTATGCATTCATTGGTTGACGTTATATGCCCTGGCCCGGGATTGAACCTACAACCTTTGCATATCAGAACGACGCTCTAACCAACTGAGCTTTCCAGCCAGGGTGAAGTTTATTATTTCCTTTGGTAAAAAAAGTACTGGGATAGTCTTGGCAAGTGTGTTCAGTTGGTTGGGTGTCATCCCATGGCACCAGGAGGTTACCAGTTTGATTTCTGGCCAGGACGCATGCCAGGTTTGTAGGCTCAGTTCCCCAGTGGGGGTACGTGAGAGGCAACTGATTAATGTTTCTCTTTCATCAGTGTTTCTCTCCCTTCCTCTCTAAAATCAATAGAAACATTATTTTTAAGTGCTGGGGTATGCAACCCTGGCTGGATGGCAGCGCCATTGTGTCATCAGGAATTAGGCTCCATTTCCCTACTCAGCCATCCCAGCACTGGCTTTTATCCTTAGTGTCACCTCTTGGGCTAAGATGACGGACAAAGCTTTAGCCATCGCATCCTTGCCCTAGTTAGCTGGAAGGACAAAAGGAGCAGAAGATGGCCACATATTCACCTTGAGTACAACTTGCTTACAACTCATTGGCCAGTAGTTAGTCACATGGCCATACCTAGCTATAGAAAGTACTGTGAAGAGTCTTTGTTTTGGGCTGCCGTGTGTCCAGGCACAGTTGGGTACAAACTTTTGGGTAACATACAAGAGGGTTAACTGGTTGAAGTTGGGTTCTGGAAGAAGAGGGTAAGAGGTATTTCTTCCCCACTACTTGGTTTCTGGGCTCTGCTGGTTCTGAGTCTGTGAATACCCTGCTGTAGATTTAATTCCACTGACATTTTGCACATTTGCTGTTTGTTGTTGGAAGGCTATGTTCCATCATGCTGGCACATTCTTGTTGCATGAAGATAACAGGTATTTGAGCATGTAGCTTATTCTCTCCAGCCACAGCCTCCCTGAGAGAAGATAAACAGGTGATATATAATTGTCAGGACTGAGACCTGAAAAGTGGGAAGGAGCCAGCCATACTAATAGCTAGAAGAAAAGGTCATTCTTCATAGCAGGGACATTGAGAGCAAGGCTCTGCCTTGTTCGTATCCCTGCATCTTCTGCACTCAGCATGGTGAACATCTACTGGTGTACATGCACAGATGTACACTGGGCACATGAGTGGATGCTGTGCATAGAGAATCCCCAGCTTTTTGGAGCTCTCAGTAGAGTAGGCGTGGTAGTGAAGAACCCCAGAGGTTCACTGCACCCAGCCAGCAGGAAAGCAAGCCTCCTTTAGCTGGACAGTGGCCAGGCTAAGGGCCTGACCTAGGGTGAACAGTCAGGGGGCAGATGGAGCTGGTGAAGCTCTTTCCAAGCAACACTCTCCTCCCTCACTGGGAGCAAATGAGCACATCAGTTTTGGTCTCTTCCTGCTTGTCAGGTCAGAGGTGACATCCCACTGGGACAGCTGGGAGCTGTTGAGGGGATGGAATTCACCAAGAGTCAGCAGCAGGGTCTTTCCAAGAGGGCAGGGAGGGTGCAGATCCTGATTTAATCCTCATGTTTCAGCTCTCTGGGAGATCACAAACTTTTGCTTTCCTTTTGAAATCCTTTGAGGTGGCATCTGAAAGGAGATTAGCTGAGAACCTGGCCCAGAGTAGGTACTCAGTTCTTATTCACTTCTAACAACGTGATCTGGTCTTTCTGGTGAAATCCCTGAATTCTTCTCATTCATTCATTCATTCTAAAAATATTTGTTGTACCTACTTTGTGTCGAGGCCTGTACTAGGGGCTGGGAATCAAAAGAATATGCCATAGCCCTAGCCAGTTTTCTCAATGGTTAGAGCATTGGGCTTTGGACTGATGGGTCTCAGGTTTGATCCCTGGCCCCAGTTGGGGCATGTGTGGGAGGCAACCAATCAATGTGTCTCTCTCACATTGATGTTTCTTTCTGTCTTTTCCCCTCCTTCCACTCTCTCTAAAAGTCAATGGAAAAAATATCCTCGGGTTAGGATTAACAACAACAAAAAAAGAATATGCCACAAACTCAGCTTTTTTTAATTTTCATATTTTTTAATGATTTTTAGAGAGAGAGGAAGGGAAAGGAAGAAGGGAGAGAGAGAAAAACACCGCTGAGAGAGAAACATTAATGGCTGCCTCCTGCACGTTCCCTACTGGGGATCGAGCCCACAATCCAGGCATATGCCCTGATTAGGAATGGAACCATCGACCTCTTGGGTCCAGCTCAACCACTGAGCCACGCTGGCTGGGCCAGACTCAGCTTTTGAGGTGCTTGTTGACCAGGGTGGGGATGAGTTGTAGTAGTTAAGAGTATAGTTTCTAGAGCAGACTGCCTGCATTTAAATTACAGCTGTGCGACCATGGGCATGTTATTTAACCTTTCTGTGCCTCAGTTTTCTCATCTGTAAAATAAGAAGAACAATACTACTTACCTCACAGGGCTCATATGAGAATCAAGTGAACTAACATTCACAAAGCAGTTGGAATATTGTCAGATAATAAGGCTTAATAAAGGATTCACATGTGTGTATGGTCTCCAGTTACAATGGTTTGACTTAGGATTTTTTTTTTGCTTTACAATGGTGTGAAAGTGATATGCATAATAAATTACATGAGATATTCAATATTTATTTGACAAGATGAGTATTACATAGCGCCAGGCTGTCGATGAACACTTGTGTGTTACTTCCTCAGCACTGGCCCTGGAGGACAGTGTGTGGGAATCATGGTGAATAAGACTGCTTGTGCCTCTGCCCTCGTGGGCTGATGGTAGAGCAGGTAAAATGGTTGTTGAGCACATCAGTGTGCAGAAGGCATCAAAGGAGAAGAGGGAACAGGGAGCCCTCCTGAGAAGCTGAAGCTTGGGAGTGGCGACAAGTCTTGGAAGTTTGGTATTTGAGGTGTTTGGGTTGGGCATGAAGAAAGTAGCATGTTCCTTGCAGCACTGTTGTAGGAGTGAAAGATGGGAGCAACCTCCCTGTCCAGCAGGAGGGGACTAGATGGGTACCTCACAGTTTATTCGTGCAAAATAGAAAACTTCAAGAGAAGCTAACAGGATCACATGATCTACATGATCAATATGGCCAAATCTCTAAAACATAAAGTTGAAGTTTGAAAAAGTTGAAATAGGTTACCTGCAATGTGGTGTTATGATGATGATGATGATGATGATGATAGTTAGAATTTTCTTTCAACTTTCTATGTGCCAAGCACTGTTCTAAATGCTCCGCTTGTATTAATCCATTTAATCGTCTGAACAGCCCTATGACGTAGGCACTATTATCAGCTCTAACTTGGTTAAGTCACCTGCTCAAGTGACATAGTCAGCATTCTAGAACAAGGCCGTCAGGCTCAACAGCTCATGCTTTTACCATTACACTTCATTAAAAGCACACAATATAATACCTTTTTATATCAGTAGTAAAAGTGTAATCATACATAAAACCACATTATCTTCTGGGAAGAATAAGAAGGGAAAGACATGATAAAATAGAGCTTTTATTTAGGTGTATGTATGTTCTTAATCTGAAGCAAAGTATTAATAGCTGCTAATTTGGGTTCTAGGTATATGGATTATTTTCTGTTTTTTCCTGTATTGTTTGAAATATTTTATAATTTTTAAGTGAAATTTTTATTGAGGTAATTGTAGATTCATATGTAGTTATAAGAAATAATATAGAGGGATCCCATGTACCCTTTGCCCAGTTTCCTCTAATGATAACTTTTGGCAGAATTATATATAGTACAGTATTATAACCAGGATGTTGACATTGACACAATCCACCCATCTTATTCAGATTTCTCATTTTGTACTCACTTCTGTGTGTGTGTGTGTGTGTGTGTGTGTGTGTATTTAGTTCTATTCAATTATCATGAGTGTAGGCTCATGTATCCACCACCACAATCAAAATATCAAACAGTTCTACATAAGATCATTGTGTGGCCAGTTTATAATAATACCTACCTCCCTAAATATTCATAAACACATGCACACACACCCTAGCCCCCAGCAACCACTACTTTAGTCTTTATTTCTGCTCTCTTCTCCATTTTGTCATTTTTAAAATGTTATATAAATGGAGTCATACAGTATGTATTCTTTTGGGATTGGCTTTTTTCACTCAGCATAATTCCCTTGAGATCCGTCCAAGTTGCTGCCTGAATCAATAGTTTGTTTCTTTTTATCGCTATAGTGTTCCTTTGGTTGGATGCAGCACAGTGTGTTTTTTAAGTATTCACTTACTGAACAACATCTGAGTTTCCAGTTTTGGACTTTTATGAATAAAGCTGCTCTGAACATTCATCTGCTGGTTCCTGTGTGAACATAGGTTTTCATTTCTGGGTTGTATAGTAGTTGCATGTCTAGTTTTATAAGAAACTGCCAAGCCCTTTTCCAGAGTGCTGTGCCTATCTCATAATTTTAAGAACAGGATTTTGGCTAGTGAAGGAAGGCATTACAGGCAGAGGGAAGAAGTCTGCAGAGATCTAGCATTTGACAGTTTATGGGATAGCAGAGTGTTTCATGTTGCTGGGATAGGTCTGGGCTTAGCTCAAGAGGGGAACACAAGTTTGCTCCTTATCCATTCAGTCAGCAAGTCTTAGTAGAGCTCTTATGTGTTCCAGACACTGCTCTGAACATATGGAGGCATTCCCTTCAGAAGCATGAGTCCAGCAGAAAAGACAGGTTGAAGTAATTACAAGGTGTGTCGTGTACAGGGGGGAGAAGAGCCTTTGAGGAGGTCTGATGATGGGCATCTGTAGAACTCTGGTGCTTTCCATGAGGGCAAGGACCATGCCTGTCTTGTTCTCCCCTGGGCTCCAGCACATAGTAGGCAATCAGTAAATATGTGTGAAGTTTTGAGTGAATGAGTTTATTCAGGGCACATATTCCCTGTGAGTGTGGCCTGTGCATTGCCCTCTGGAAGCAGCTGCATATCCCAATCCCGCCATGTGGGTAAAAGGGCAAGGCTCCGTCCAGACACCACACCCTGGAGTGAATTACCACATCACAGATTGGAAGCCAGCATGATATACAAAAGATTGGAATGCTCTATTGGAAATTTTTAATTGTTAAACAAGCAAAGAAGGTTGTAAATTCCAGGCGGCGGGACAGTATTGCATTTTGTGCCTGTTGCCGCCGCCGCCAGTTTCTTATCAGCCCGTTGGGGTTTCACAACCTCTCATGCTTCTTGCATGTTAAAGGGGCCTCTGAACAGAGTCTCTAGGACATGGTGCAACACAATCCTTTTTCCCATGGGGGTGATAGCCAGGCTCTCTGTGCTTTCTGTCTGACTCCCCCTCATTGTGTCTTGGGTCTTAGATTTTCTCCAAAGGACCATCCAGTGCTGGCCCTGCCAGGGGCCCCAGCTCAGTTCCCTGTCCGGGAAGAGCATAGGCCACTGCAGAAGTACGTGGTATGGTCAAATGAGATGGTGAAGACAGGAGAGGCCCTGATCCGCACCCACCTCATCCGGCCCTATGTCGCTATTCACCTACGCATTGGCTCCGACTGGGTAACTTTCTCCTTCCTCTCCTGGATGGGTTGGACATGTCACTGAGCAGGGCCCATGCCTTGGGGTCTGAACACTGAACCCATTGCACCAAGTGCCAGCCAAGACCATAGAGTCCCCACATGAGAGCTCCCACTGTGTCTCATGATCCTGCCATAGACACGTCCAACATGTGGCTCCAAAGAGCTTGCTTGCCAGCTCTTGTTCTAAGTTGCCATTTTTATCCTGGTTTTGCAGATGGATAAAGTGAAGTATCAAGCGAGACTCTGGGTCAGGCAGCAAGCCAGAGAGCTCAGACTCATAGTCCAGGAGTCCTCTGTCCCAGCTCAGTGTTTAGCCAATAGTCTACTTGTTAAAAAACAAGTTCTGGAAATTGGGTGGGGCTCCCAAGAAATGAAGATGTCATCCTCTGAATTCAGAGGCTGCTTAAACGTGCAGAAGCCTCATCAGATTATGCTCTGTGTGAAAATAGCGGGAGTAATATAGTCTCCTTCATTTATGTAAGCAGGTAAATATATGTATATGTGTTAGAAATACTCATTATTGAAGACTTGAAAAACATAGAAATTAGATCAAAATTCATTCAGAGTCAATTGAGAAGGTACTCACACATTTACCTACTAGACTCCCTTCCTGCCCCGCTTCCACAAAGAAAAGAAGCCAGACCCAGAATACGTTATGAGTAGTTTCAGCCAAACCTTCAAGAACAGATAGTTCTCATCTGTACTAAATGAGATGAACATTAAAAGATAGGAGGTGCTATTTTTTATAAAGCTAGCATAGCACTAACACTAAACTCAGATAAGGTCAACTCAGAAAAGTATGTAGCCCATTCTCACTCATGAACATAGATGCACAGATCCTAAGTAAGGGATCGGCAAGTAAAATCCATGCAACACAAGTAAAATTTATCCTAGGAATGCAATTCTATATTAACTATATTAACACCCAAAGAAGAAAAATCATATAATCATCTCAACAGAGGCCAAGAAACCATTTGAGAAAAGTCAACACTCATTTATGATTTAAAAAAACTCTTAACCAAGCAGGAATAGAAGGGACCCACCTTAACTTGATAAAGTTATCTCTCTGAAACCCACAGCAAACACGTACTTCATGGGAGCTATCAGAACTGTTCCCACTGAAGTCAGGAATCAGATAAGGCTGCCCATTATCACCACCCGGTTCAGAATTCGACTGAAAGTCCCAGATAATGCAGTAAAACCAGTAAAAAAAAAAAAAAACCACAAAGAAAAACCAACTTTATAAAAAGCCAATATCCCACAACCCAGAAACAACTGTTACTGTTTTGATGCATTTCCCTCTTCCCTTGATGCTTTAAAAAAACATAGTTGAGCCTGCCTTTTTCTACTTATCACCTTTGGCTTCTGGGGTTCCAGGCCGGTTGCTGTTTCTAACTCTGTCCCCCTGATCCCACCCCGTAGAAGAATGCCTGTGCCATGCTGAAGGATGGGACTGCGGACTCCCACTTCATGGCCTCTCCGCAGTGTGTGGGCTATAGCCGCAACTCAGCGACCCCTCTCACCATGACTATGTGCCTCCCAGACCTGAAGGAAATCAAGCGGGCCGTGGAGCTCTGGGTATGGGCTCAAAACGCCCGGTCTGTCTACATCGCCACGGATTCTGAGAGTTATGTGCCAGAGATCCAGCAGCTCCTCAAAGGAAAGGTATGTGTGGGCCCTGTGGGAGAGATCAGGAAGGGAATCTGGGAAAGTGCCTGGTGTTCCCACTGCTCCCCATACATGCTTTGTGTCCTCCTGCCACCAGACTTTTGCTTGGACATCCAGGCTCCTTGAATGCAGGATCCAGGACTGTCCTATTCCTTGGCGTCTAGCCAGGTGCTTCAATCTCCTCCAGGGCTGAGACCCCGCCTTGCCATCACCAGTGTCTACAAGAGTGCCTAACACATCGTAGACAGTTGATAAATGTTTGCTGAATAAGGATGTAGAGAATGGGCCCCAGTAGAGGTCCAGTGTAGCAGAGGAACCAAGAGCATGGACTTGCCTGGACAGTGTGGCCCAATTGGTTGGCTGTCATCTCATGCACCAAAAGGTTGCTGGTTCGATTTCAGTCAGGGCACATGCCCGGGTAGTGGGCTCAATCCTTGGTTGGGAACATGCAGGAGGCAGCTGAATTATGTTTTGCTCTCACATTGATGTTTGTCTCTCTGAAAATCTTTAAAAAACAAACAAAAAAGAGCATGGACTCTGGAGCCAGAGAACTTGGGCTCTACTCACTGTGCAGCCTTACACAAGGCACTGCCTTTCTGTGCTTCTGTTTCCTTGTCTATAAATGAGGACTAAGAGTAGTACCTGTCTCATCAGCGAAGATCAGATATAAAGAAATTAAACCTGTCTGGTACCAAATAAGCACTCAGTTAAGTTAGCTGTCATTGGTAGAAGTTGGGGGTTGATGCATAAAGAGAAGGTCTTTTGTGCTTAATTGATACTTTAAAAGCTGTGAATAGTAGGTATTCAGTATATAAATAAGCAGTAGAATGTATGTGCTTGGTACTATATGAGTGAAGAGCGTGTATCATTAAATGACTGAATTAATAGTAAGCATTCAATAAGACTATGCTGAATGAACGAAAGCCCTAAATGCTTGAGCAGATCTTAAAAGGCAATGAACCCCCTCTATATATATATATATATATATATATATATATATATATATATACATATATATACACACACACACACACATATATACACACACATACACATACATACATACTAGAGGCCTGGTGCACAAAATTCATGGACAAGGGTGGGTGTGTCCCTCAGCCCGGCCTGTACCCTCTCCCTCTCCAATCTGGGACTCCTCGGGGGATGTCCCACAGGGATCAGGCCTAAACTGGCAGTCGGACATCCCTCTCACAATCCAGGACTGCTGGCTCCTAACTACTCACCTGCCTGATTGCCCCTAACTGCTTCTGCCTGCCAGCCTGATTGCCCCCTAACCGCTCCCCTGATGGCCTGATTGACACCTAACTGCTCCCCTGCTGACCTGATCGCCCACAACTGCCCTCCCCTGCCGATCATCTTGTGGCGGCCATCTTGTGATGACATGAGGGCATAGCGTGAGGGCGCAAGGACCACCTAGGCTTTTATTAGTATAGATATATATTTGTCAATTGATGTCAGAGAGGAAGGGAGAGAGAGATAGAAACATCAATGATGAGAGAGAATCATTGATTGGCTGCCTCTGCATGCCCCCTACTGGGGACCAAGCCCAAAACCCAGGCATATACTAATACCCTTGACTGGAATTGAACCTGAGCCAATGTTCTATTCACTGAGCCAAACCAGCTAGGCTGCCCTCACTTTCTAGCAAAAGTGCCCTCACTCCCTTTCTCTTTTACCCCAGACACAGGCCTTTACTCAGACACAAAAGTGCTGAGTCAGTCCTGGCTGGTTTGGCTCAGTGGATAAAGTGTCAGCCTATGGACCAAAGGGTCCCAGGTTCAATTCCAGGTAAGGGCACCTACCTTGGTTATAGGCTTCTCCCCGGCCTGGGCCCTGGTTGGGTGCATGCAGGAGGCAACCAGTCCATGTGTTTCTCTCACATCTATGTTTCTCTCTGTCTTTCCCTCTCCCACTCTCTCTAAAAATCAATGGGAAAATATCCTCGGGTGAGGATTAACAAAACAAACCAAAAAAAAGTGCTGAGTCAGTGCATTCTGGGCTCCCACCCACCCACTTTATAGAAGAATATCAGAGCTGGGAGACTTCGGAGCACCTCTAACCCAACCCCTGTGCTTTATCGCTGAGGAAACCGAAGTCCCAGGAAGGGATAGAATTTACCCAAGAGATGCCAGAGCTAATTATGGGTGTGACACAGAGGGGATAAGTTTCAGGGCGTGGATGGAATTGTTCGGGTGTTTTTGAGCCATGATTAAACTCATATTATTTCTTTGCTACCATCCAAATAGCAAGATGATGATTTTTTGTTACATCAGAAATCTCTTTGTGACAGCAAAGCACTTTCCGCCCAGCTCTGCCCACACTGCCATCTCAGTACTAAGTTGAAGCATGTGGAGAGTCCCAGGGAGTTTTTTGTGAGTTTTTAGTTAATGTACTTGTTATGCCTTGAGCCTTTTGCCATTTTCTATTTCCTGTTTCTGCACCATTGTTCTTGCCCTTCCCTACTCCTCAGCTCCCCTTTCTCCTGGACTGTCTTGCTTCTCCGTTAAGCCTGGCCAGTGCTAAGCTGGAGATACTGATAAATAAGAAGTGATGTGACCCTCCAGGGCTCACAGTCTAGACTCAAGAAAAGAAACTTTGCAGAGAACTATAATACATGCTATGAAGGGCATGTATGAAGGGGAGTCTCATTCATTCACTTGCCCAGTCAACAGATGGAGCTGACAGGGCTCCAGTCAGCAGCGACAAGCAAACTGACACAGCCCAGCCCCCATTAGGTGCAGGAGGCTGACATTAGTCAGAGAATCATTAAGGAGTAAAAACTGCAAACAGACATGCACTCCAAAGTAAAGGAACATGGTTCTGTCAGAGTGTACAACAGAGGATCCTTGCCTAGACTTGGGGGTGAGGGAGGACTTCCCCAGGGAGTCGAGTATGAGAGGAAGTGGAAAGGGAGCCTAAATAAGGCTTTATTGGCCACAATCAAGATATGCCATCTTGCCTGAGTGTTGACCTATGAACTAGAAGGTCATGGTTTGATTTACGGTGAGGGCATGTGCCCGGGTTGCAGGCTCGATCCCCATGTGGGGTGTGCAAGAGTCAGCCAATCAATGATTCTCTCTCATCATTGATGTTTCTATCTCTCTCTCCTTCTCCCTTCCTCTCTGAAATCAATAAAAACATATTTTAAGAAAAGATTTGCCACCTTTACCTGAAGAACAATAGGGCACTATTTGAGGTGGACATGATGGGGTTAGAGGTATCTGAAAAGATTTTCTCTGGCTGCACTGTGGTGAGGAGGCCAGGAGGAGAGGCAGTGAGGAGACCAGTGAAGAGGTAAGAGAGGATGGTGGCTGGCCTGAAAGTGGTATTCCATCGAGAGAAGGGTTCACCTTTGGGGAATATCTTGGGAATAAATTGGATAAGATTTTAGGCTCTAGAGGCATCGGGCAACATAAGTGGATGGGTGGAACACTCTTTGGTCAGATCACAGTTTGGTGAGGGAAGCCAAGCCTGTCAGTCTAGGGCTTCATGAGAAAGGGATAACTTGAGCTGAGACTTGAGAGTATGGTAGGGGTTTCAATGGGCAGAGAATAGGTATTCCAGGCAAAGGAAACTAGCAAGCAGAGGTGAGTGTGAATTAGTGGTGTGTTTGGAGCTAAGGCTGGCAGTGGGAGAAGAGTGCTGGGGCTGGTATTCCATGTGGGGATCGGCCAGGGAAGCTGCTGGGCAACACTTCTCTTAGATGCCAGCCCTACCTCTTAATCCTCTCTGCACCTCCTATTGTGTCTGTAACTTCAACACAGGGGAAGAATGCTGGGAATATGGCTGCAGGCCTTGGCTGAGCTGGCCACCTTGGCCTTCACCCTGGCTAAAATGCCCTACCCTTCCTCCTGCAGGTGAAGGTGGTGAGCCTGCAGCCTGAAGTGGCCCAGATCGACCTGTACATCCTTGGCCAAGCTGACCACTTTATTGGCAACTGTGTCTCCTCCTTCTCCGCATTTGTGAAACGGGAACGAGACCTCATGGGGAAGCCATCCTCTTTCTTTGGCATGGACTGGCCCCCACAGTTTCGGGACGAGTTTTGATCTAGGCTGGAGCACATCACCAGCCCAGCTGGTCCCTCCAGCCAGGCCTGGCACCCAGAGCTGCTCCCAGGATTGATCCCCAAAGGAGCAGGCCAAAAACAGAAGCAGCTGCCAAGGATAGAGAAAAGTACCAGAGACTTCCTGGGGCGGAAGATGGTCCATCTTCCAGGGTACAGGACTTCCACGTTCCTAGGAGCCAGACCATCTTCCCTGCTCCTGTGCTTCTGGGAGTTTCTCACACCAGCAAAACAGTCCAACCACTGTCTTTTGGTCTACTCTGCTCTTATTAGGGCCAGAAATAGAATATTACAGACCAGCTATAATTACAAGAAATACTAGAGGCCCAGTGCATGGATTCGTGCACTGGTGGAGTCCCTCAGCCTGGCCTTCTCCCTCTCAAAGCGGCAGGTGGCCAGGGAGGAGCCTGAGCCCGGGCTGGGCCCCCTCGAGCAGCTCCCGCTCATCCCAGCCCCGCTGAACCTGCTGCCGCTGTTGCTTGGCAGCACACTGCTGTAGCAGCTGCAATCACCAGCCTTGAGCCTGGCATCTGGCATCCATCAGTCAGCTGAGTGGCACTCCCACTGTGGGAGTGCACTGACCACCGGGGGCAGCTCCTGCGTTGAGTGTCTGTCCCCTATGGTCAGTGCACGTCATAGCAACTGGTCAAACGGTCGTTTGGTAACTTAGGCTTTTATATACACACACACACACACACACACACACACACACACACACACACACACACACATATAGATAAATCATGCTCTGTTAACTGTCATTGTTTTGTTCTAATTAAAGAAAGTATATTCCCACCTGGCTGGGAGTTGCATATGGGACCTGGGAGCTCACCTGGAAATTCATCCCATCCTCCATATCTGGAAGGTGCCTCTTATCATGGAAAGATTAACAGCCTTGTTGCAGAAACCAGAGGTGCCAGCCCTTTACAAGCCCCCAGGTCTTTGCAAACCCTCAACCCACATTACCTGTAAACTGCCCATTTTGCATACCTATTCTTATCCCTTTTGCCTACTTCCCCATGTAACCTTTGTCCTTCTACCCAATATAAGCAGCTGGTTTATGGGGTAGGGAGCGATAGAAAGCAGATTCTTGTGGATGACCTGCTGCTCTCTCATACTGCCAGCATTATTGGAATAAACGCTCATATATGATTCAACCCTGTCTCTACTTAATTGGCTCAAGTAGTGATAGGCAGCCCAGACCCATTGATTGTCTGGTTTCACTCTGAGCAGCCTAGTTTTGATACAAGGTCATGACTACCCTACACCTCTCTCTCATTTTAAAAAAATCAATGAAGTTCATTAACATAGGTACTTAAAGTGACCTTAACTGAATGTAGATGAGGCCAGGGGTGGGGTGGGGGTGTTCACCACTTTTCCATATGACCCCTTTCCAAGGTTTGGGGTATGAACACTGTCCTCCATTGTAAACATTTTGCAAATAAAGTTCTGAGTCATGGTGCCACACAGTTCCACAGACAGCTGAGTGCTGCTCACAGGGCACATTCCCTGCATGGAGCCCACACCATCTCACGAAGCCATCATGGCATTGGTCTCAGTCTCCTGGTAGTTGGTGGCCTGCCACAAACCTGGCACCATCAGGGTCTTATAACACATCACTGGGCTGTCTAGCCTGGTGGGATCCTTCTGAAGGCTGCCATCTCCTCTCCTACTCTCTTGCCTCAGGGGCCTGGTTGTAGAATTTTGCCATCAAGTTGGTATCCAAGGTCTGTACTCCCAGTCTTTCTCTTGCAGCTGGAGCCCTCAGACCATATTCTCACAAGGGAGTGTTTGCTAAGCCTCTGACCAGACAGAAGATGCCCCAAATCTGGGATGCATTGGAGTCCCTGTTTCGAAGCAACTTTTGTCCCTTCCTATCCAATGTTATCTCTGATCCCATGAGACTTTATTAAAGTGTTATATTTGTAAGTTTCTTTGTCTCCCAGATGCTGTGCTCCCATGACTCCTGAGAGTCTGGGACTTTTGGTTCTAAAATTCAAGTCTAATTAATACCTGCAGATCTCTCACCATCTTAGGATTTCTCTGGTCTTCAATCCTGGGAAGATGAAGGATATTCTCATGAGAGCCAGGCCCAGATCTTCAGTCAGGGGCTTTTTCCTCGGGTTACCTTTGGAAGAGTTTTTTTGTTTGTTTATTTGTTGTTTTGTTTTGTTTGTTTGTTGTTTTTGTCAGGGCAGACTGGTCAGAGGTTACAGGGCAGTAAGGGTGTCAAACACCAAAGGTGATATTTATTGCTTAGGGCTGCCACTCAGCTCCAAGCAGGAGAGACTATACAGCAAGGGCTTTTGTATTTTTGCTCTTGGGAAAATAGTGAAATGTTTTACATGCTAGATGGGCTCTGAGAGGTAGTTTATCTATTCAGACTTGTTCATGAGCCTCATTCAGAGACACAGACCCCATGTGTGTACTCCTGCCTCCATCGGCTAGTTGGGAAGGCTGATTTCATTTGTTGGATTCATTTGTCCATCACTGCCTCACACGAGACACATGTCTGGGCTCTGAAGGGCCATCCAATCGTGTTGGTTAGCATCGACTGTGATAATGGCTTATATTTCTGGGGGAGAGGGCACCAGAGTGATAATAGCTTATATTTCTGGGGGAGAGGGCACCAGAGTTGTAGTCAGTTGTGTGTTCTTAGGCAAGCACCTATTCCTCTTTGACCCAGTTTTCTCAGCTATAAAATGGTGATAAAACTGACGGAGTTGTTGAAGGGCTCAAGTCAGAGAACATTGTAAATGTGAAAGAGATAAAGGCTCATCTATGGCTGTTCGTTCTGCCTCTTGCCGCATGCCTACTCTGTGCCAGGCACTGTGCTTGTTAAGTGATTTATGGGCAGTCTCTGATTTAGTCCCCACACCAGCCCTGGGAAGTAGGAACTGCTATTATCCTCTTCCTGCACAAGGAAAATGAATGCTCAGAAAAAGCTCATAATTTTCCCAAGGCCACACAGGTGGTGTCTGTAAGCCAGGATTTGACCTCCCAAAGCCAGTCCTGGTAACATGCTCGGCTGCCCCCGGTTCACAGGATGAACTTGACTCCCATTTGGGCTTCTGCCACGGGCTGGCCACTGCCAGGGGATTTTGGGTAGATCCCCCGAGAAACAGAATGCCACAGGAAGCTTATACTTCCCTTGGGTGGTTATTCAACATCCTTTTAGTAACAAATATTTATTGATCAACTATTCTGTGCCAGGCTCTGTGCTAGGTTCTAGGAATTCAGCAGAGAATCAGACATAGAGTCTTTGTTCTCAAGGAATTTTCATTCTAGTCAGAAGACAATAAAGAAGTATATCGTGCCCTGACCAGGAATCGAACCATGACCTCCTGGTTCATAGGTCTACACTCAACCACTGAGCCATACCAGCCAGGTTCATCATTGATGTTTCTTTTCTTTCTCCCTCTCCCTTCCTCTCTGAAATCAATAAAAATATATTGAGGGAAGAGAACCCAAGATGGCAGCATAGGTAAACACCTGAACTGCTGCCTTGCACAACAATTTCAAAACTACAACTAAAAGACAAAATGGACATCATCTAGAACCATAGGAAGGCTGGATGAGTGGAAATTCTACAACTAGAAGGAAAGAGAAAAGCACACTGAGACTCACAGGAGCTGCGGAAGGCAGAGGTACGGAGGCACGTGTGCGGAGAGGGCTGGCAACTGAGTACGAGGCTAGCTTTCTCAATTGGGAGGGAGACAAAAGCTCCCAACTGCACTGAACTCCAGTTCCAGGCGAGACTCTGGGGACCCAGACTCATATGGGGAGAAACTGGACTGTCTGGAAGCAGGCAAAACTTGAGGGCAGCTTTCTCTCAGAGGTGCTTGCAGTGATTACCGCAGGACACTGAGACCCAGGGGCCTCACAGGGCAGGGCTGATTGGAAGCCATTGCGGTTTGCTCCACCCTGAGATCCCGCCCCATCCAAGCTGAGTGCAGAAGCTTTTGCATATGAATGGCCTGGTCCTTTGAATTCTAAACTTATCTAGCAAACTGCAGCTGAGTCAGTGAGACCCAGAACATCCAAAAGAAGGCCCAAGGCCTCACAGCAGCTTGCATTGCTTCACAGCTGGGCCTCATCTGGGCACCTCCAAAACCCAAACAAAGAAGAGGAATCTGCAGATCTCTCCATAGCTCCTGCTGGGTGGCCTCAGGCAGAGGCTAAATTAGCACCTCTTTGGAGATCCAAGAGCCAGTGTACCCAGGAGTCAGAGGGGGACCATCCAGATTACAACTTCTCAGATCCATAAGGGACACACTCAGGGGGTAGACTCAGTGAGCACCAAAGCCCCACTGAAGCAAGTCTTGTCTCATAAGGGTGTCTCCAGCACAGAAGTTCTCCCAGTGTAGACACAGCTGATCCTCACAGCCAGTTGGCCTGGAGGTCAATTCCTCCCAGTGATACCAACAACAATCAAGGCTTAACTACAACAAGACTGTGCACACAGCCCACAAAGGGGTGCACCAAGAGTGTCCACCTCAGGTAACTGGGGAGGCTGAGCCACTGGGCCCTATAGGACACCTAGCACACAAAGCCACTCTGTCAACACAGGGAAGCAGCCAAAATGCGGAGACAAAGAAACAGATCACAAATGAAAGAAATGGAGGAAAGCAAATGACTGGATACAGAACTCAAAACATGGTTATAAGGTTTTTCAAGAATTTTCTAGAAAAGGCTGATAAATTTAGTGAGACCCTTGAGGATATGAAAAAGGACCAACTAGAAATTAAGCATACACTGACTGAAATAAAAAATAATATACAGAGATCCAACAGCAGACTAGAGGATTGCAAGAATCAAGTCAAAGATTTGAAATACAAAGAAGCAAAAAACACCCAACTGGAAAAGAAAAAGGATCCAAAAATATGAAGATAGTGTAAGGACGCTCTGGGACAACTTCAAGCGTTCCAACATCAGAATTATGGGGGTGCCAGAAGAAGAGAGAGAGCAAGATATTGAAAACCTATTTGAAGAAATAATGACAGAAAACTTTCCCTACCTGGTGAAAGAAATAGACTTACAAGTCCAGGAAGCGCACAGAACCCCAAACAAAAGGAATCCAAAGAGGACCACACCAAGACACATCATAATTAAAATGCCAAGGGCAAAAGACAAAGAGCGAATCTTGAAAGCAGCAAGAGAAAAATGGTTAGTTACCTACAAGGGAGTACCCATACGACTGTCAGCTGATTTCTCAGCAGAAACTATGCAGGCCAGAAGGGAGTGGCAAGAAATATTCAAAGTGATGAACAGCAAGAACCTACAACCAACATTACTCTACCCAGCAAAGCTATCATTCAGAGTTGAAGGTCAGATAAAGAGCTTCACAGACAAGAAAAAGCTAAAGGAGTTCATCGCCACTAAACCAGGATTACATGAAATGCTGAAGGGTATTCTTTAAGAAGAGGAAGAAGAAGAAAAAGGTAAAGATAAAAATTATGAACAACAAAATGACATCAAATACATACCTACCAACAAGTGAATCTAAAAATCAAGTGAATAAAAATCTGAAGAACAGAATGGACTGGTGAATATAATAGAATCAGGGACATAGAAAGGGAGTGGACTGACGACTCTCAGGGGAAGCAGGTGTGAGGGGTGCGGGAAGAGATTGGACAAAAATCTTACTCCTATGGATGAAGACAGTGGCGGGGGGTAAGGGCATGGGGTGGGGTGTGGAATCAGGTGGAGGGGAGCTATGGGGGGAAAAAAAGAGGAACACCTGTAATAATCTGAACAATAAAGATTTATTTAAAAAAAAAAGAGGAAGAAGAAGAAAAAGGTAAAGATAAAAATTATGAACAACAAATACATATCTATCAACAAGTGAGTCTAAAAATCAAGTGAATTAAAAATCTGATGAACAGAATAAACTGGTAAATATAATAGAACCAGGGGCATAGAAAGGGAGTGGACTGACAATTCTCGGGGGGAAAGGGGTGTGGGTGTATGGGAAGAGATTGGACAAAAATTGTACACCTATGGATGAGGACAGTGAGGGAGGGAGAGTAAGGCCAGAGGGTGAGGTGGGAACCGGGTGGAGGGGAGCTATGGGGGGGGGGGAAGAGGAACAATTGTAATCTGAACAATACAGATTTATTAAAAAAGTAAAATAAAAATAAATAAGGGGGGGGGAAATCCTTAAGCAGTACCCTTCAAATACTTAAATCAAAATCAACAGGTGCTCAATTCTAAGGACAGTTAACGTTTATTGAGTGTTTACTATGTGAAAGACACTGACTTTACAAAGACTATCTTACTTAATCCTCACAACTCTGTAAGGCAGTGCTATTTCAGATGGGGAAATTGAATCCATGTTTGGTACCTTGCTATCCAGCTTCCCAGCAACACTTACTCTGTGTCAAGCAGACTAAGTCTACCCATGAGGACATAAGAAGCCATGGCAGCCATCTGTACTGTTCATCAGTACTTCTGGTTCTCCTGAGCATATGGTAGAATTGTATTTTCCTGCCCCTCTGGAGTCAAGCATAGCCATGTGACTTGCTTTGGCCAATGAAATGTGAGCAAAAGTGATGTGTGTCACTTCCAAGTGAAAACTTTAAGAGTCAGTGTGTGATTCTTTTTTCCTCTGACATGAGCAATGTACAGAGAAAGGTTTGCTCTTTCAGCCTGGGTCCTAGAATAAGGAAAACATGAAGCAGAGCCTCCAGTTGACAGATTAGACACCTAGCTTGGGCCAAAAAGAAACTCTTGTTTTAAGCCAGCGGTTGCCAACCTTTTGGACCTCACAGACCACCAGTGGTCCGCAGACCACCCGTTGGCGACCGCTGCTCCAAAGGTTTCCTTAAACCAGCAGTTGCCAACCTTTTGGTGGTCCGCGGATCACAGGTTGGTGACCACTGTTTTAAGCCACTGAAATTTTAGAGTTTATTATAAGCACAAACCAGTCCATCTTGACTCTTACCATGTTTGAATTCTACACTTAGTGGCCAGATTATTATGATCTCTGAATGCAGACTCCCAGCCACCCTACTCCTCAAGCCCTCTGAATCAGAAGCTCTGGAAATCTTAAGCTTTCTAGGAATCTTAAGCTCTCCAGGAGCTAAAGCTTGAGCAATACTGGTCGGAAGACTGTGGGTTAACCAGAAAGCACCTATGGAAGGCCTGCTCTGCCCCAAGCCCTGAAGCTTTCCATCACATGTGATCAATGGGATAGGAGGTGTCCCATAGTGCAACATTGACTGATTTATTGTGGATTGGGGGAAGTATACAACCAGATAGTCAAACCCTAGATTTAATTGATTTTATTGTTTTAGGAATGGGTCCACATTTTTATAAGCAAAACAATGGGAATTACATTTTTTAAAAATTAAGTAACTTCCAATAGAGACAGATTAAACAGAAATGGTGTGGATTAAACAGAAATGGTGTTCACAGGAACCAAGGCTGGTAAACACTGTCCTGATAAATCATAGATCCTCCGAAAATGTGGAAGAGGGTGGAGAGTAAGGGAATAAGAAAGGAAGGACAGGATTGAGGGGAAAAGAAAGAGTTGAGATCTCATTTCCATTTTCTGTGTACTTCAGAAAAGCTTAGAGAGTAATAATAAAAAAGCATTCCCAGGCCCAGAAATAAAGATTCCTTCTCTTCTCCATTTTTTCTCTATCCTTAGAGGAGTTGATGGGAAAAGCCCCATAGCCTAAAGGCAAATCATGTAATATGGATTATATTGTCAGAGTTAATTCAGATTCTTACTTGAAACCTGGCTTATTTCAGGATTGGGATCTTTCCCTTGAAATAACATTGTTTAAGGGCAAGCAGGTTTGATTTGTTTTTATATCTAATCCTTTATTGAGCATCAGCCTAGGATGCCAAGCCCAACTACATAAACAGTGGGAAGGGAAGGGACAAAAGGTATTTTCTAGAAACCACCTCTTTGCCCACATTCAGTGACTCAGCAGAAGTGGGAAACAGTGCCCACCCAAGGGTGGCAGAGGGAAAGCCTGGAAGGAGACCCCCACCCCAGTCTAAAAATTCTCCCCTCTTAAAAAAGATTTGGAGTGGCAAGGGCGAGGTCAATGGAGGGAAAAGGAGACATATGTAATACTTGTAATACTTTAAATAATAAAGAATTTTTTTTTTTTAATTTGGTATCATACCTTCATTTTCTCCAATATGGGAGCTGTTTTCCTTCTCTAACAGCATCCAAGAGGTACAGGGTACTCGCAGGAGAAGAGAATGAGCTTTCCAGTGTCCTCAGTCCTACTAACAATTCCAAAGAGAAAGTCTTAGTTCTGTGTCAGCATGTCATTAAGGAGAGCAGACCTCAGTGTCAATCATCAGTTTTGCTTTCATTATACTTTTTTTTGGATACTTTGTATTTGCATATTTTCATTTACAGATGTGGTTTAGAGTTTCCTCTTAATTTAGGTTACAAAAAGTGAGTTGATTTAGAGAACAATGATAAGTAAATAATGGCATGTGAATTATGAAGATTAAGTTAAGGAGACCCTCACTCAGCCTTATTTTTATGCCAGGCCCTGAAGACCCACAGAACAAGACCATGGGTCTATCAAAGGGGAGGGCCAAGTATTAAAATTACTGTAAAAGAGATACTATTCATATTCTACTCACTCTTTACAGCTCCATGCTATAGTCAAGACTTTCCTCATTAATGTTTTAAGATCTTATTTTAAAAATTTCCTCTTCTGAGCTCCTGCAGCACCTTGAAATTGTAATAATAACCAACATGTATTATTTCCCATGTGCCAAGACTGTTCAAGGCACTTTACATAAGCTAACTCGATGAAGTCACAGTATAACACTATGAGTTTGCCTTCTTATTAACTCCATTTTATAGATAAGGGCTCTGAGGCACAGAAAGGTGAAGCAACTAACTCAAGGTCATACAGCTTATGAGTGGCTTGAACCCTAAAAGTATAGGACAAGTGTCAGTATTCTTAGCCCCTTGCTGTGTTGCTTCTCATGTCACTAATCAGAAGACATTTGCTTCTTGGTTTCCCCAACTACATCAGAGCTTCCCAGGAACAAGGACCATGTCTGATATATCTCCGTTCCAGCACCTAACCCATTGCTTGGCTTATAAGAATGCCCACTGGCCCTGGCCAGGATGGCTTGGTTGGTCGGAGTGTTGTCCCATACACCAAAAGGTCAAGGGTTTGATTCCCAGTCAGGGCACATACCTAGGTTGTGGGCTTAATCCCCAGGCCTGGTTGGGGAGCATGTCGGAGACAACCGATCAATGTTTTTCTCTCATATCAATGTGTGTCTCTCTCTCTTCCTCTCCTTTCCTCTCTCTCTAAAATCAATAAAACATATCCTCAGGTGAGGATTAAAAAACAAAAAGACTATGAAAGAGATTGACTGGGGTGGTCAGAGAAGGCCTCTGCATCCAGGTGACATTTGAGCAGAGGCCTGCAGGAGGTGAGTAAGCTGTGTGGATATCTGGGGAAGAGCATTCCAGGCAGAAGAAACAGCAAGTACTGAAGGGCTGGAGTGGAAGTTAGGCTATCACAGTGGTCGGCAAACTCATTAGTCAACAGAGCCAAATATCAACAGTACAACGATTGAAATTTCTTTTGAGAGCCAAATTTTTTAAACTTAAACTTCTTCTAAAACCACTTCTTCAAAATAGACTCGCCCAGGCCGTGGTATTTTGTGGAAGAGCCACACTCAAGGGGCCAAAGAGCCGCATGTGGCTCACGAGCTGCATTTTGCCAACCACGGGACTATCGTATTTGAGGGGTAGGGAGGAGGGGAAGTGGGTGAAGTGTGAGAGGGAGCAGGAGCCAGATCAGAGTGGGCCTTGCCTCTGGCATTTATGAGATTGATGTGAGAAGCCATGGGGAGGTCTTGAGCAGGGGAGTGACAGGATCTGGCTTAGGTTTTCTATTATCTATTTTATACTATCTGTATCTTGGTATTATAGTTATCTATTGCTGCATAATAAGTAACCCCAAAATGTAGATTCTTAAAGCAAGAATAGCCACATATTTCTCAGAGCTTCTGTGTGGGTCAGGAATTTGGGAGCAGCTTGCCGGAGCAGTTCTGGTCTCGCACAAGGTTGTAGTCAGTTATTGGCCAGGACTGTACTCATCTGAAGGTTTGACTGTGGCTGGAGGTTCCATTTCTAAGGTGGCTGGCAAGTTGGGGTTGGCTGTTGGTGAGAGGCCTCAGCTCCTCTCACAGGATTGCTTGGGGTGACCTCCCAACTTTATGGCTGGCTTCCCCCAGTGTGAGTGATTCCAGAGACCAAGACAGAAGCTGTGATGCATTTTATGACTTAGCCTCAGGAGTCATACACCCTCACTTCTGCCATTTCTATTGGTCACACAGGTCATTCTTATTCAATGTGAGAGGGGCCTACACAAGGGCATAAGTACAAGGAGGTGAGGAGCACTGTGGGCCATCTTGGAGAGTACTACCACAAGCTTTTTGTTTGCTTGGTGGGTTGTTTTTTTTGGGGGGGGGGGAGGGATTGGTGTTTTGTTGTTGTTTTTTATTTCAAAAAGGGAGAGAGAGTTCCAAACATCAATGATGAGAGAGAATCATTGATCAGTGGCCTCCTGCACGCCCCACACTAGGCATAGAGCATGCAACCCATGCCTGTGCCCTGACTGGGAATCAAACTGTGACTTCCTGGTTAATAGGTCTATGCTCAACCACTGAGCCATGCTGGCCAGGCTTTTTTTTTTTTCCCCTAGCTGGTTTGGCTCAGTGGATAGAGCGTTGGCCTGCGGACTGAAGGGTCCCAGGTTCGAATCCAGTCAAGGGCATGTGCCTTGGTTGCGGGCACATCCCCAGTGAGGGGGTGTGCAGGAGGCAGCTGATCAATGTTTCTCTCTCATCGATATTTCTAACTCTCTATCCCTCGCCCTTCCTCTCTGTAAAAAATCAATAAAATATATTTAAAAATTTTAAAACAGAGAAATTTGCCCTAACCGGTTTGGCTCAGTGGATAGAGCATCAGCCTGCAGACTCAAGGGTCCCAGGTTCGATTCCGGTCAAGGGCATGTGCCTTGGTTGTGGGCACATCCCCAGTGGGGGTGTGTAGGAGGCAGCTGATCGATGTTTCTCTCTCATTGATGTTTCTAGCTCTCTGTCCCTCTCCCTTCCTCTGTAGAAAAATCAATAATATATATTTTTTTTTAAAAAAAGAGAGAAGTTTTATTTAGAAAGTCACAGAGGCCTTAGCCAGTTTGGCTCAGTGGATAGAGCGTCAGCCTGGAGACTGAAGGGTCTCAGGTTCTATTCCAATCAAGGGCATGTACCTCAGTTGCAGGCTCCATCCCCAGTCCTGGTCAGGGTGCATGCAGGAGGCAACTAATCAATGTGTCTCTCTGACATCGATGTTCCTCTCTCTCTGTCGGTCCCTCTCTCTTCCACTCTCCCTAAAAAATCAATGGGGAAAAATATCCTCGGATGAAGATTAACAAAAAAGAAAGTCACGGAGATAGAGGTGAGTGGCAGAAGAAATGGACTCAGGAAATAAGTTACAGTGGCAAAAGAAGGGCCCTTGACGTTGAGGAGAGAGAAGGGTAAAGGCAGCATGAGAGGGGTGGGAAGAGGAGAGGGGGAGGAGGAGGGGAAAGATTGTTTGCTTGTTTTAACTTCTAGTAAATTTTTTTGTACAGTTGTATGAATTTTAACATGGGTAGATTTGCGTAACCACCACCACAAACAGGATGCAGTACAGTTTCATCACTCCTCCAAAAGCCCTCATGTTTCCCTTTGTAGTGACATTCTCTTCCCACCCTTAACCTGTGGTAGCCACCATTCTGTCACTATAGTTTTGTCTTTTTTGAGAATGTCATGGAATCATAGAGTGCGTCACCTTTTGAAATAGGCTTTTTACATGCAGAATAATGTCACGGAGACTCATCTAGGTGGTTGCAGGTATCAATAGTCCATTTTTTTTTTATCCTCACCCAAGGAGTGAGGATATTTTTCTATTGATTTTTTTTAGAGAGAGTGTAAGGCAGTGGTCGGCAAACCGCGGCTCGTGAACCACATGTGGCTCTTTGGCCCCTTGTGTGTGGCTCTTCCACAAAATACCACGTGTGGGCGTGCACATACAGTGCGATTGAAACTTCGTGGCCCATGCGCCGAAGTTGGTTTTCGGCTCTCAAAATAAATTTCAATCGTTGTACTGTTGATATTTGGCTCTGTTGACTAATGAGTTTGCCGACCACTGGTGTAAAGGGAAGGGAGAGTCGGAGAATGAGAGAGAAACATTGATGTGAGAGAGACAAGTTCATCAGTTGCCTCCTGCGAGCATCCTGACTGACCAGGGGTGGGAAACAAACCCACAACCCAGGTACCCGCCCTTGACCCGGAATCAAACCTGAGAGTCTCCAGTGTGCAGACCAACACTCTAACCACAGAGCCATGCTAGCTAGGCCTAGTCCATTCCTTTTAAAATCCTGGGTAGATATACATAGTTTGCTTATGGGTTTACCCATTGAAGGGGTTAGTTCCTATTTGGGGGAATTATGAATAGAGCTGCTGTAAACATTTGTGCACTGCATTCTTTCTCTTGTAATTTCTGCTACTCTGATGATATATATGTCAGATCTTTTGATATTGTGCCACAGGTCCCTTATACCCTGTTTATTTTATTTTATTTTATTTTATTTTATACTAGTGGCCTGGTGCATGGGGGGGAGGGGCCAGGTGTCCTTCAGCCAGGCCTGCATGCTCTCTAATCTGGGACCCCTCAGGGGATGTCAACTGCCTGTGGGATCAGGCCTAAACTGGCAGTCGGACATCCCTCTCGCAATCTGGGACTGCTGGCTCCTAACTGCTCACCTGCCTGCCTACCTGATCACCCCTAAGCACTCTGCCTGCCAGCCTGCTCGCACCCAACTGCCCCCGGCCACCAGCCTGCTTGCTCCCAACTGCCCCCCGCCGCCAGCCTGATCACCCCCAATTGTCCTCCTTTCTTGGCCTGATCGCCCCTAACCACCTCTGCCTCGGCCCCGCCACCATGGCTTTGTCCGGAAGGACATTTGGAAGGTCTCCAGGTCTAATTAGCATATTACCCTTTTATTAATATAGATTTCCCTCTGTTGTACAGATTGGGTAATTTCTATGTATCTTTCTTCAAGTTCACAGATTCTTTCCTGTGACAGTTCCATTTTAATGTTTAGCCCCTCCATTCAGGTTTTATAAAATTTCAATTATTGTATTTTTCTCTTCTAAAATTTTCATTTGGTATATGTATATTTTCTATTTATGAAGAAGCTGAAGAAAGATCAGATTCTTCATTCTTACTTAGAGTATTTTTTTAAATTGTGGTAAAACATAATAGCATAAAATCTACCATTTAAAACAATTTTAAGTGTACTAAATACACTAAGTACATTCACACTGTTGTGCAACCATCACCACATCCATCTCCAGAACTTGTTCTTCTTTCCAAACTAAAACTCTGTACCCAGTAAACACTAACTCCCATTCTCTCCTTAGAGTATTTTTAATTTTTAAAAAAAATACATACAATTTTTATTGATTTCAGAAAGGAAGGGAGAGATAGAAACATCAATGATGAGAGAGAATCATCAATTGACTGTCTCCTGCACACCCCCTACTGAGGATCAAGCCTGCAACCCAGGCATGTGCCCTTGACTGGAATCGAACCTGGGACCCTTCAGTCCGCAAGCTGACGTTCTCTCCCCTGAGCCAAACCAGCTAGGGCTCTCCTTAGAGTATTTTTTATAACAGCTGCTTAACGGCCTCATTCAGATAATTCCAACATCTTGGTGTTGGCGTCTTTTCATTGTCTTTTCCTATGCAAGCTGAGATTTTCCTGCTTCTTTGTGTTATAAGTAATTTGTCCTGGACATTTTTAATATTATGGTAAGAGCTCGTGTCTCATTTAAATCTATGGAGAAATACTGATGTTTTTCTCTTAGCAGGCCATTGGCAAAGTGGGGTCAGGTTGGAAACTCCGTGTGCCTTCTGTGGTTGTGGTTCCAATGTCAATCCTGTTTTCAAATCCTCTGTGATGCCATATGTGTCGGCCCCATGTGCATGTCACTCAGGGGTCAGTCAGGAACTCTCACAGTGGCCTACCTCCTTATTCATTTCTGTGAGACTGGTGAGCTGTTTAGGGTCGATCTGCTCATATACTGCTCGGGGCTGAGCCCAGGAGTCCGTAAATAACTTTGTGGGGTCGCTTTCCCAAACTCCCCTTCACTGAGATTTCCCTGGGACTTTCCAGTTCCCTGCGGCTTTATTTACCTGACTCTGATGTGCATTTCTCACAACTGCAACCACATCAGGGCCAAAACATTAGGGGTCCATCCCACAGCTCCTCCTGTTAGAGAGGAAGGTCCCCTTTCCTCATAATTTCAGGCTCCTGTAGGCACTTGCCACCACCTCTGCCATGGGATAGCCTGGGGACTGGGACACAAGAGAATGGACAAAAGAAAACAAGTAGGTGAACAACATAAACTGAAGAACAAAAACAGATCCAGAGACAGAGGAGCATCGATCAGACCGTCAGACCGCAGAAGGAAGGTAGGGGAGGGTGGAGGTAAGGGGGAGAGATCAACCAAAGATTGTAGGCATGCATATAAGCCTAACCAATGGACACAGACAGTAGGGAGGTGAGGGCATGTCCTGGGGGGTGGGAGCGGCTAGGGAGAGGTCAATGGGGGGGGGGGGGGAAAGGAGACTTACATAATACTTTAAACAATAAAGAATTTAAATTAAATTTAAAAAAAGGTGGGCTTTCTAAAGGGACCGCATTCAGGGCACAAGGGTAGCATGAGCAATGTCTTGGAGGGGTATCAGATTGGGAAGGCTGGGGTGATGGGTGCAGGACTAGGGCAGGATAGAGGGTGAGTACTATGGGAGGGAAGGCCAGGAACTAGGCTGGGACTAGGTGTTAAGAGGCGAGTAGTTGGTTTCTGATTTCTATAGGCCAAAGAAAAAGGCCAGGTAATGTTTTCCACTAGTATGTGAGGAGGGGAAACCCCCACCCCAGACCTGTGACAGGATGTGGGGATGCTTGTGGGTGACTGAGGCTTTGGCAAGGAAAGGTAGCATCTAGGTTAAAAAAGGCTAGTGGCCCAGGTCCTGAGGAGAGAGACGGGCAGTTTTACAGCTGCTGAAAGGGAACACCTGACTGCTGCAGCCTCTCTTGGGTCTGATGATCTAGGAGAGGGCCAAGGGCTTGGCTGCTTTTGTACCCCAGATAGTCAATCTAACATTTCCCAAGGGCTTTTGTAAGTCAGGTGGGGAGGTGATAGAGGCTGGGGGACCACATGTTTACAGGTAGGAGTGACAAAGAGCTTTTGCTATATTCTTCTTTGCTTTTTGTTGTTGTAGTTATTGCTTTTGCTGTATTCTTTAAAAATTTTGTTTTTTCATTTCAAATCATGTGTATTTGAATAAATGACCCCAAAACTCAGAAGGTGAAAACAACCCACATTTATTACCTCATGCAGTTTCTGAGAGTCATGATTCTGAGATCAGCGTAGCTGGGTAATTCAGGCCCAGAGTCTTTCGTGAGGTTACAGTTACAATGTTTGCCAGGGCTGCAGTCATCTGAAGGCTTGACTGGGGCTGAAGGGTTTGCTTTCAAGATGGCTCATTTATATGGCTGTTGGCAGGAGGCTTCAATTATTCCCCATGCAGGCATCTCACAGGGCAGCTCTTGATATGGCAGCTATTTTCCCCATAACAAGGGATCCAAGAGAGAGAGGAAGAGGCCAAGATGGAAGCTCTAGTGCCTTTTTTGTTGATGTTAATTCTTACCCGAGGATATTTTCCCATTGATTTTGAGAGAGAATGGAAGGGAGGGAGAGAGACACACAGAGAGAAATATGGGTGTGAAAGAGACACATCGATTGGTTGCCTCCTGCACGGGCTAACCTGGCCTGGGGATCAAGCCTGCAGCCAAGGTATGTGCCCTTGACTAGAATCGAACCCAGGACCCTTCAGTCCATAGGCCGATGTTCTATCCATTGAGCCTCCAGTGTCTTTTTAAAAAATACATATCTTTTGTTGATTTCAGAGAGGAAGGGAGAGGGAGAGAGAAATAGAAACATCAATAATGAGAGAGAATCATCTATTGGCTGCCTCCTGCATGCCCCCCACTGGGGATTGGCTTGCAACCTGTGCATGTGCCCTCACCAGGAATCGAACCATGACCTCCTGGTTCATAGGTCGACACTCAATCATTGAGCTCCACAGGCAGGGCTCCAGTACCTTTTATAACGTAATCTCAAAAGTGGCATACCAACCTTTCTGCCATATTCTATTGGTCACGGAGATACTGTGATTTACAAAAATATGTAAACTTGGTGATTCAGATAATCAAAAAATATTTTTCAGGTATATTTGGTCTTCATCTACAGTTCCTGGCTCAGAGTTCCCCAAATCCCTGAAATTTCCTGAGGGATAAGAGCAATGGAAACATCTTTTTTAAAAGTGCATTTTCATTGATTTTTTTAGAGAGAGGGGAAGGGAGTAGGGAGGGAGAGATAAAAACATTGATGGGAGAGAAACATCAATTGGTTGCCTCCTGCATGCCCCTACTGGGGATCAAGCTCGCAACCCTGGCATGTGCCCTGACCCAGAATCGAACCAGTGACCTCTTGATGCATGGGTGGACACTCAGGCAATGGGATCATCTTTTGATATAATATTTGGTCTCTTGTCCCCAGTTCCTGAAACCCCTTCAGAGCCTTAAAGGTGGAACGGGTGTCTTGATATTCATAACAAGCCCCCTTCCATGTCCATATTAATGCAAGATGGTTTTTGGGAAATGCCTTAGGATGGGAGCTGTTGCCAGGGGAACCAATGGTCAGTAGAGGTTGGGAACTTTTGGTCCCACCCCTGGTTCCACAGAGGGGAGAAAAGGCTAGAGGTTGAACCAATCACCAATGGCCAATGAGTTAATCAATCATGCCTATGTAATGAAGCCTCCACAATGAACCCAAAAGGAAGGAGTTCAGAGCCCTTCTAGTTTGGGGAACCAGAATGGCTTCATGTGCCACCTTGCAGGGCCCCAAGCTCCATGGGGACAAAAGCTCCTTTATTTGGGACCTCAGTTCATCTGGCCGTTGATTCATGCCCTTTAATATCCTTTGTAATAAATCAGTAATCTAATGAGTAAACAGGTTTTCCTGAGTTCTGTAAACTTTCATAGCAAATTAATTGAACCTAAGGAGAGGGTCATTGGAACCTGCCATTAGTAGCTAATCTGAAGTGGAGGGCGATTTTGTGGGACTGGGCCCTTTACCTGTAGAATCTATCTCTGCATAAATTGTGTCAGAATTTAGTTGAATTTTTGGACACCTCCTGATATTTGAGAATTGCTCGTTGGCGTAAAGAACCCCCCCCCACACACACATACACACACATACACACACATACACACACACAACTTGAAATTGGGTTCAGGAACGCTTTCAGTCACATAAGTCATTGCTGATTTAGTGTGAGAGGGGCCTATACAAGGATTTGAATGCAGTGGGGGTCATTGAGGGTCATCTTGGAAGCTGGCTACCACATCATGGATTACCAATACAAGTTATTTTGTAAATTTAAAGAGATCACAGAGATATATTATTAATAGCAAAAAGTTATTAATCCCTTTTTCTAGAAACTCACTTCAATAAAAAAGAACCACAAAACATATAATTCTATTATACATACAGATGTAAATGTATAGAAAAAGGTCTAAAAGGATAAAAGTAAAGCTGTTACCGCTGGGGAGGGAAATGGAATGAAATGTTGTGAAAAGAAACTAACCACTTTTACACTATATTTTCTTTATGGTTTGAATCATTGGGTCACTGTTCTAATTTTCAGGTGCTTGATAGCAAACCACCCCAAACTTAGTAGTGTAAATCAACATTTTTTTTTTTTATTCTGCTCACAGATTTGATGAGCTGGGAATTTGGACAGGACATGGTAGAACTGATTTGTCTTTGCTCCATGACTTCTGGGGCCTAAACTGGGAGACGAAAATAGCTTAGGTGACTAGGTTCGTGGCACCTGGGCTCAGAGAGGGCCATCAACGGGAACACCTGACTCGGTGTGGCTTGGTCTTCCTTACAGCACGGAAGCTGTATTACAAGAGCAAGTGCCCCAGGAGGAAGCATCTGGAGAGAGGATATTCCGAGAGAACCGGGCAAAGCTGCATGGTTTTTCTGGCCCAATATCGGAAGTCACATAGCATCGCGTCTGCCGTATTCTATTGGTTAAATCTGCTGCCAGCCAGCTCAAATTTAAGGAAAGAGGACATCAATTCTCCCTCCCTTGGGAAGTGTGTCAAGGAGTCTGTGGCCATGAAAAAAGAAACTGCCGCCCTAGCTGGTTTGGCTCGGACTGAAGGGTCCCAGGTTCCAATTCCGGTCAAGGGCACATGGCCGGGTTGCAGACTTGGTCCCCAGAAACGGGCTTGCAGGATGCAGCCCATCAATGATTCTCATCATTGATGTTTCTATCTCTCTTTCTCTCTTCCTTCCTCTCTGAGATTAATAAAAATATATTTTAAAAATAAATAAAAATGAAAAAGAAACTGCACAGTTAGTTATATGATTTTTAAAATCTATTTTAAATAAAACTTTGAGCTGCCTTTCCTGAGACAGTAGATTGGGAACAGCTAGGCACATGCTCACAGCTGCTGCCTCCCAGACTCTTAGGTTCTTCTGCTCTTTATCTCCTTGAGCCCGAGCATCTCAGGGACACTGAGATAACTTGGCAGTTATAGCTTAGAATTCTTTTTTATTTCTTTTCTTTACCTGGAACCAAGCCCTTTATGTAAATATTTATGTATGGATTTATTTGTTCCTCATGCCTTGTTCCAAAAAGGATTTGAGGAACCTTATAAGAATTTATACAGCATAATCATGTGATTAAAATACATATAAATAGATCCTAGAAACCAAGGTGAAGGGGAAGGAAAGGCTGAAGTAGTAAGTTGAGACCAGAGGGGAAGTTAATTCTTAACAACATACACTGCAAAGTCTTAAGTAAATATTTGTCACTGCCGGGCTGGAAGGGATTATATATGCCATCTGATCCAGCTCCCCAACTGCCTCTTGAAATCCCCTTCCAACACCCTACCAAGTGTCCAGCTAGCCTCAGTCTGCACATCTCCAGTGATGAGCTCCCTACACTGCAAGGCAATTCCAACTATTAGAAAGTATGGATGGACCCAGGAATCATAAACTCAAATGCTTCCAAGGGTCAGGGAGGCAAGGAAAATGAATGAAACAGGTTGGTGTGGAGCTGGAGAGCATATGGCAAAGTGAAACTCACATCCAGTTTAACAGGGGCAATTGCTCTCCTTCCAGGCAATATCTCAGAAGAAGCTGGAAATCCCAATGTATATGGGAAATTTCCTGCTTTTTTATTTTTAAAAAATATATTTTTATTGATTTTAGAGAGGAAGCGAGAGAGAGAGATAGAAACATCAATGATGAGAATCATTGATCAGCTGCGTTCTACATGCCCCACACCAGGGACTGAGCCTGCAACCTGACCAGGAATGGAACTGTGACCTCCTGGTTCATAGGTTGACACTCAACTACTGAGCCATGCTGGCTAGGGTCTTGCTTTTTTTAAATGTTGGCAATTCTCTTTTGTGATATACATAGCAGGCCAAATAGAACACAACTGCCAGTAGATGCTGCTCATGGTCCACCAGTTTGTGAGCTCAGAAGACACTAAAGTCATGGGCTTTGAAGTTGAGTTAGAACAGACTTTGACTCTGGCTCTGCTACTTACTCATTGAGTAATTGTTTAGAGCCTCAGTTCTCCTCTGTGAAATGGGGATAATAATAGTTTTTATCTCTTAAAGGGGTAACTATGTGATAGGTAAGGCAGGTTGTCAAGCACTTACCACAGTGCCTGGCACATAGGATGTACCAATAAATACAGTGCTATAAATAAAGTAATAATTTATAAATAGTAAATAAATAATGGACTAATGTTTATCAGTAAGTATGCAGTGCTAAATAAATGCAATAAATAAAATAAAATCTATCATGAGGGCTTCTGTGGGGCTTCCATGCACTGATTCCAGCCTTGCCTACAAAAGTAACTTTTATTTTGTATCTTAGAGAGAGAGGAAGAGAAGGAGAGAAGGGGGAGGGGGGAGAGAGAGAGAGAGAGTGAGAGAAACAACGATCAGTTGCCTCCCGCATGCACCGCAACCGGGGATGGAATATGCACGCATCCTGGGTATGTGCTCTGACGGGGAATCAAACCTGCCACCTACTGGTGTACAGGATGATGCTTCAACCAACTGAGCCACACTGGCCAGAGCTATGAATGTAACTCTTGATAAGAGTGGTTGAGGTACATTTCAAGGTTTGGGGGACCTTGTTTTTAATTGATAGAAGTACAGGTTACATTGTCCACTTAGGTGCCAGAACACACAGCATTTTCCTTAGTTCAGGGCTGAGACAAAACAGCTGACAAAGGAAGTCTGCAGGGTCCTGCTTTTGAGTAGGGCGTAATGAGCAGATATGAACACAGATATGTCGTGCTTGTGAGGAGAAAGGGGTGCAGGGGAGAGAGCATCCCAGGCGGGGAAAACCCCTGGAACAAAGGCACAGAGAGGCTGGCAAGCTCATGGAGCCCGGCCAGAGAGAAAAGGAAAATACTGTACAGCCATCAGTGAGGTGGGCCCATGTTGGCAGGAGGAGCCTCTAGCCTACTCCTCTGGGTGATGGGGGGCTATCAGAGTTGTAAACAAGGACAGGGATAACCAAGAATTTTCAGTTTGCCAGTCACCGAAGTGCTGAACATGCATTCACAGGCCTCAAGTCAGAGTTGTCTGTGTCCCCTCTTCATGAGTCTGGGAGCCTCCAGAGAGATGGGGAAGAGATGAGGCCTCTTGTTTGTTTGTTTGTTTGTTGTGTCTTACTGCTCTAGAGACACACCCAATATTTGCAGAGGACTTGAGAGCGGTGAAGAGACTGTGCCGGGGCACCTGACTGGAAGCAAAGGTAAGAGTGTGGGCTCTGGATTCATGTAATGATGAGACATAATCTTGGCCAGTTTTCCCATCTATAGGATGGGGATGATAATAGTACCTGCATAATGAGTGATTGTATGGATTGATGTGCTTAACTCATTGTAAGTACTCTATAAATGTCCTTTCTGTGACTTCCAATTCTCCCTTGGTCTACTTATCCTAGACCAGTGGTCGGCAAAATCATTAGTCAACAGAGCGGCAAACCGCGGCTCGCGAGCCGCATGTGGCTTGTGAGCCACAGTTTGCTGACCACTGCCCTAAACCACCACCTTATACGGGTGGAATATCTGTCTCCTTCCTAAATCCATGTGCTCTCTCTCTTTTCATTCTCTAATCATACTTTCCTACTGTTCAAGAATGTGCCTTTGCCCTGGCCAGTGTGGTTCAGTTGGTTGGGCATGCTGGGTGTCATCCAGTGCACCAATAGTTTGATTCCCGGCACATGATGGGGTTTCAGGTTGATCCTCAGTAGGGGCCATGCAGGAGGCAGCAGATCGATGTTTCTTTCTTTCATGTTTCTCTCACTGATGTTTCTCTCTCCCTTCCTCTCTCCATAAAAATCAATAAAAATGTATTTTTTTTAAAAGAATGTGCCTTTGAATTTCTTCATTTTTGATGCTCCTTGGAAAAAGCCAAAAGGTCAAAACTGGTAGATGGCAGAGTTGGATCTCTCAAGTTTATGAACTTTGAACCCACACTGTGTTCCCTGGGCCCAATACTCACTGACTGTGTCTTGCCCAAGACCCCACAGCTATTAGTGGCAGAGCTGAGATCTAAATCCAGATCTGCCTGGCTCCCTTACCTTGCACTCCCCAACCCCACTATGGAATCTTTAGTTGCCCTTTAGTATAATCACCGTGCTTCTCCTACATGACTCTTTCCCTACATTTTACTCTATTTCACTACATTATCAACTCTCCTACAGGAATTGTGAGATCATCCCGCAGGAGTCATGCCAAATTTGTAGATGAGAAAACTGAGGCTCAGAGAGGGAAAGTGACTTGACCAAGGCCATTAGAATTGGTTGATATTGCAGGTAGTCTAGAGATGAGGGGAGCGTGGTTTGGCCTGGAGTGGTGGCACTGAAGATGAAGAAAGATGGATAGACAGGAGTAATATTTGAGAAGTAGACTAAGGGATATGCTGACGATATGCTGACTGACTGGATGTGGGGGTGAAGGAGAGGGAAGGGAAAAGAATGATTCCTAAATTTTTGGCTTGACTGACCAGGTGGACACTAAATGGGATCTCAGTAGCAGCTTGAGATGCAAGTCAGGTAACTGATGTGAAAGCTCTTTAGGAAAGGTCAATCGGTGGCTCAAGTCGTGCGGAGGGACCATGGCAATGCGTTCCATTTTTAAGATGGGGAAACTGAGGCACCAGATACCAGCGGGTGGAGTCAGGTCACATTGCTCTCTTTTCACACTCCTTAAGTTGGGTGAAAGACCAAGCGTGCTAGACACCTACTAGGCGCCAATACCCAGGCCCGCCTTGCCCGGCCCGGCAGGCTCTCCCTGTCCGCCGTCCGAATCCCAATAAAGTTATTGAAATTGACACTGGTTGCTAAGGAAGTAGGTCGCGGAGCCGAGTTGCCAAGGAAGTGAGCGGCCGCCGTCTCTCCCCATCCGGGGCAGTAGGGAATGGCTGAGCCCGGGATTTGCCGCCTCCGCTGCCGCCGCCGCTACCGCCCGCTCTCGGCTGCCGCCGCAGGTGAGCCGGGGAGGAGCCCGGAGCCGCGGGGCTGGGCGGTCCCGCCGCCGCCCGGGACCTTCGCGGAGGCCGCGCTGGCGCCGCCGCTGGCTCGGCACTCCCTGCGGGAGCATCCTCTGCTCTGCCTCTCGGGCATCCTCCGGCCGTTGGGTGGCCTCGCCCCTCCATCCGTGGGTGGAGGTGCGGCCAGACCCCCAGATCCTGCAGCCAGTTGTTGGGGTCCGCTCAGGTGTTTGGCTGGGACCGGGACACAGCGTCGGAGGGAGGCGGGGAAGCGAACTCCTGGGGTCCGCACTCGGCGCCGCTCCCGCTCTCTGTGTGACCTTGGACGAGTCCCCTTCCCCTCTCTGGCCTCAGTTGACCCGTTTGGCCAAGGGGGTCCTAACACTTGCTGCTCAGAGTGGCTAAGATGATGAGGCGTGCATGTTGTAAGTGCCTTAAATGAGGAGAGGGAGAATTCTTAGGCAGCCCAAGCCTGCGGGCCAAGAATCCAGTTTGAAGTCTGAGTGTCTGAGTTTGAGACTGAATCTCCACTTAGGAATTGTGTAGCCTTGACCTTTTCTTTATCTGTAAAATGGGTTAATGAACCACGGTGGGAATCCAGAGTACCTCAAGCATCCTGGCATCAGTGCTCAACACCCTATTATGAGGCATGTGAGATAGTTTGGGCAAGGCTGCCAGGAAATGACTTTGAGACAGGTAGGATTTAGATTTGTAGAGTGCCAGCTCATATGGATATTCCTATCCCCAGTTTTACTTCTCCATTCTGTTCTGAGCAAGAGAGGTGGTGTGGACTTCGCAGGTAGCCCTGGCAAGGGAAGTCCCGAGTCAGGTCCTTGTAGATGGCCAAGGTTATGGGGCCTTACTTTCTACTTGGGTCTTGTTGACCCTTCCAGAAGAAAAAGGGTATCTTATGTCTTTTGGGAAGTGCTTAACATGTAATACCTGTTTACAAGTATATGATTAAAGAAGCATTTTCAGGTACACCGTCTCATTTAATCTTCACATAGACTTTTCCAGGTAGGTGGTGATTTTATCTCCATTTCACAAATGAGGAAACTGAGGCTCAGAAAAGTGAATGACTTGCCTAAGAATCTCATACCTATTGCGTGATGGAACAGGACACCCAGGTAAATCCTATATTTTCTCCCCCATATCCTGATGTCTCTGATTTCTCAATGGTAGCTGTTACCAACCCACAAGGGTGTTCCTTTGTTACTCTAACTGCTGTGGCCAGAGGCTTGTCTGCCAGTGGCAAAGAAATCAGATCTTGTATAAAGCTTCATTTAAATAGATAAGCTCCAAAGTGTGAACCTCAAAATGAGCTGGAATGTTTAAAAGAGGGCTTCTCTGTCCCTCAGTCCCCTCCTCTTTAATGAGAGGAGCAGGCTAGATGATATCTGAAGGCCCTTTCAGTGCTGTTATGCAATTCTGATTGCATGCTTGTGGCTTAAAAGCGTGGCATCAGGCTTCCTGGGTTTAATTGTTGGCTTTGCCACTTCCAGGTTCTGTGCCACTGAGCAATTTACTTCACCTCTCTGTGCTGCAGTTTCGTCATCTGTAAAATGGGAATAACAGTATGCACCATATTGGCCATTGTGAGGATATATTTGAGCCTAATACAGGTAAAATGCCTGGAAATTTTGGTAAATGTTAGCTATTGTTATGTAGGCTTAACATAGCTCCTGTATATTCTAATTGACTGGTGAATAGAACAGTAGCTGTCACAATATTATACAAATATCAGCATTATGACAGGGTTGTCCCAGGAACCTGCAATCTCATGCCAGATTGGGTTGCAAAGGAAGATGAGAGTTGTTGATAGGATGCCATCATGGATTGGTAGCTTGACTTCTAGTTCAGTAAATGTTTATTTAATCCCTCTATGCCAAGCAGAGTGGAGGATGTGAAGATCAATCACATCAAGGACCTCAGAGCTTAATTTATAAATGACTAGTTAGGAAGCAAGATGAGAAATGACAGTGGCCTTCCACGTAGTGGAGATGGTGTAAGTGGATGTGTTTTGGAGGTAGAAACAGCAGGAGGATGGTTGGGGGATGAGCTAAAGAAATCAAGGATGACTCCTGGGGTTTGGGCCTGAACAATTAGGTAGGTGTTGGTGGTGCCATGTGCCTCTAAAATGATGAAAGCACTTTTTGGTAAGGTGCCCTGTGAAGAAGAATTAGCTATGATTCACTCTGAACCCCTTGGAGGAGAGGCATAAGGTCTAAACATCATATCTTTTAGTCTGTGGGGTGGAAATCCCAGATTTCATTGCAGGAGGACAGCCAGGTGCTTCTAACTGAAGGCTCCACCTTGGACATCCATAAACCCTTCATTTGAAGTCTGGCTCTTTGCCAGCTTGTGGAGTGGCAGGTATGGGCTTTGCCTGGAGAGTGTCCATCTGTCTCATGCTGTTGGCGTTGCTGTGCTGACTCGAGATCTTGGCTGATGAAGGCTGGAAGGAGGCTGGCCAGGTCTGGGAGAGCGACTGGAATCACAAGTGAAGCTCACTTTCCCTGCCAGAGTGGTTCTTTCTTTGGCATCGAATGACATTTCTAAAGTTTCAGAGCTCTTGATTTGAGAATACCTTGAAAAGCTGTTGTGTTCTGCCAGAATTCCTAGAGGATTTTTGAATGAAGCAAGGGAATTCAAGATTTCTTTTCATAAATGGTAATGCTTGCATGTGTAAATTTAGGGGTTACAGTGTTGGAAATTCAACATTGTGAATTTTAAGACTAATAATCTTACCACCTCCACTTGTATAGTTTTGTTTGCAGTTTAGAATGCTCTTTTGTCTGCATTTTCATTTACTAATGTTCAGTCAGTTGAGATCATGCGGGATATGTATTATCCTCAGTTAACAAATGAAGCATTGAGATGCTGAGAGATTATACGTTTTTATCAACAGTATTAAATACCTGCTAGGTGTTGGGTTAGGTAAATCCTTGCTGCTCAAAGTGTGTTCTGCACTAATGTCCTCAGAGAGCTTTTATTTTAAAAACTAGAGGCCCGGTGCACAGGTCCTGGCCTGTGAGGATTGGGCCGAAACTGGTTCTCTGACATCCCCTGAGAGGTCCTGGATTGTGAGAGGGCGCGGGCCAGGGGTCCCACCTGTGCACGATTGATCGGGGAGGGAGGAACCGCAGGAGGGCTCCAGGGCATGTCTGGCCAGTCTTACCCAGTCCCTATCGGCTGGACCCCAGCAGCAAGCTAAGCTGCTGGTCAGAGTGTCTGCTCCCTGGTGGTCAGTGCAAGTCATAGCGACTGGCCCAAGGGTCAGACACTTAGCATATTAGGCTTTTATTATATAGGATAGGATATTTTTTTTAATTGACTTTAGAAAGAGAGGATGGGAGAGGGAGAGAGATGTAGAAACATCAAGCAGCTGTCTCCTATAAGCCCCCTATTTGGGATCAAACCCTGACTGGAAATTGAACTGGTGACCTCTCGGTCCATGGGACGATGCTCAACCAACTGAGCCATACCATCCGGGCCCCTGAGAGCTTATTTGTTTAATTATTTTATTGATTAAAAAAAATTTTTTTTACAGTGAGGAAGGGAGAGGGATAGAGAGTTAGAAACATTGATGAGAGAGAAACATCTATCAGCTGCCTCCTGCACACTCCCCACTGGGTATGTGCCTGCAACCAAGGTACATGCCCTTGACCGGAATTGAACCTGGGACCCTTGAGTCTGCAGGCCGATGCTCTATCCACTGAGCCAAACTGGTCAGGGCCTGAGAGCTTATTTGAAATGCAGACTCTAAGCCTAGATTAATAAATCAGTCTGTATTTTACCAAGACCCGACCCCTCCACTCCGAGTGTTTCCTGTGCATATTAAAGCTTGAGATGCACTCAACTGGTAATAAGTAGCAAATTCAGTGATAATGATAATAAAAGTAGTAGGAATAGCTAACATTTATTGAGCTAAGCACTGTTCTAAGCACTTTACATATGTTGTCTCACTTAGTCCTCACAGCAACCCTTTGGATACATTGTGATTACCACTTTCCAGAAGAGGAAAGTAGAGGCACAAAAAAGTCAAATAACTTCCCCAGACCTGCTGACCCCAGGTTCATTGCTCTTTCTGCCACTCATTTGTTCATCTGTTTTTCAGGTGGGCAGTTCATTCCTAATGTTTTGTTAAAGGTACCTGGTAATGAACTTTAAATGCTGATGAAAAAGTGGCTTCAAAGAATTAAAAAATCAGGGGAAAAACCCTTGAGTTATTTCAATGTAACTATGGGTGTCAGTTACTTGACTGATAGGTAACAAACAGATACCCAGTATGTAAAATGGACTACCTCTCACATTTCTTAGCTTAGCGGTCTCACTCAGGGCAGAAACAGCTGAAGCAGGTAGGAACTGTGGGCTTGTCTTCTGAATCATTCAGTGCTAAACTGTTTTTTTATTCTGGCAATAATATCTACATTGGGTGAAAAGAGGGTGGCTAAAGTCCTATACCACCCTCTGACTAATTGCAAAAGATTCAATTTTATAGTGCCTTCCTTTTCCCTCTCTGCCTTGTGGACTTACTATTTTCCTTTCAACATCTCCTTATCTCCCCAAAGTCTTAGAATTTCTTTATCAAGGCCTATGTCATCCAGGAAATTTTGGTATGAAAAGGCAGTGGGATCTGGGTGGAAGCATGAATTCTAATAGCAATTCTGCCACTGGCTGTGTGATCTGGAGCCAGTAACTCAACCTCTCTGACCCTGGTCTCTATATATGTAAAATGAGGACATGAGCCAGCCTTCCAATGTCTTCCAGCCCTTCCTGAAGACTGAGCTTTGAATTGGGTGATATTGTCTTCTTTGTTGGTGGCTGCATGCTGGGCTTTTTCCAAGACCTTTAGGGGTGAGGATTTTAGAGCATATTTCTTGGCAGTCCGAGATAATCTCATCAGTATCACACATCTGCATTGAAGCTTGGGATGTTAGAGTTTAAGGCTTCGTTAATCATGGTGACACATTGTGTCTCCTCACTGTCACACTGATTGCAGACATTGAACTCCTCGCATACAGGCAGAGCTATCTTTAGCATGCTGATTTATTTAAATGATAGTTTGCATTAGAGAGCACCATGATCCTTGTGGTAGGTGTGGTTTTATTTTTAAACTTGTTGGCAAGATATTTGCAGCACTTGCATTTTGTCATATTTGAACATAGTGTGTAAATGGAAGTGAGTCCAAGTGAAATAGAAATTGTAATAGATTATTGGGAGTTGAGATTTGACAATCTGTTACCTATTCTGGGATCTTTCATATCACCTTCAGCAGTGGTTTCAGGAAGGACTTGCATTGGGGCTTTTGTGGGTGACATAAACAGAAACTGAACGCTCAGAGCACAGGCTGCAGCAGCTTAGTGGATTGCAGTAATCATTACTTTATAGTACATTTCAGTAACCTAAGCAAAAACACCTAGCTAGTAAATCATAAAAAATTCCATTCCAGTAAGATAAAATATCAGCTCAAGTTACTGAAGATAACCACAGAAGATAGTTCTTAGAAATACTTACTGGTTTTGCAAGATCTGCAATAACGAGTCAGATTCTAGCCTAAGAAATAGAAGGTGTTTTTCTTTCCTTATTTCTTCAATTGCCAGCGTTTAAAAAAAAAGATTATTATTATATTTGTTGTGTTAATCCTCACCCAGGGATATTTTTTCCATTAATTTTTAGAGAGACTGGAAAGGAGTGGGAGAGACACAGAGAAACATCAGTGTGAGAGAGAGACACATTAATTGGTTGCTTCCTGCACATGCTCTGACCTGCAGCCAGGAATAGAGCCTGCAACCAAGGTACGTACCCTTGAAGGCTGAGCCTACATTGCCACATGAAATATTAATAAAGTGCAAATAGCCATAAGTGACCTAAGTGACATTTTTTAAAAAATATGTTTTATTGATTTTTTACAGAGAGGAAGGGAGAGGGATAGAGAGTTAGAAACATCGATGACAGAGAAACATCGATCAGCTGCCTCCTGCACACCCCAACTGGGGATGTGCCCGCAATCAAGGTACATGCCCTTGACCAGAATCGAACCCGGGACCCTTCAGTCCATAGGCCGACGCTCTATCCACTGAGCCAAACCGGTTAGGGCTTAAGTGACATTTAAAAAGTATATATTTTTATTTATTTCAGGGATAGGGAGAAAGAGAGAGAAACATCAATGATGAAAGAGAATCATTGATCGGCTGCCGCCTGCGTGCCCCACACTGGAGATCAAGCCCACCACCCGGGCACGTGCCCTGACCGGAAATCAAACCATGACCTCCTGGTTCATAGGTCAACACTTAACCACTGAACCACATGGCTGACCAAGAATTATTGCCTTTTAAATTATTTTGGTTCTTCTAACTATGTCAGAGAAAATATTTGTTTAGTTCTAGCCTATTTTTTAACACTTGCTAAGGTGGCTTTTTAACCAAGAGAGATCAGGTCTCAATGTTAGGGAAACTACAGTGTCTAGCTAGAATTTAGTGACTATGTTGCGTGTCCTTATATTTATTTTTAATGTGATACTGATTTTCCATTCATGGTAGGGATATAAAGTTACTTTTTAAAAATAAATATGTATTAAAAGAAAGTAGCTTTCAAGAAAACCTCAAGTAAATAATAGTACAGGTGGTGCCCGGATATGGCAAAATTGTGAAGAGACAATCCAATGACGGACGTTTAGGACATGCTGGTGTAGAAAAAAGCCATGAACTTTGGAGCCAGTTAGACCTGGTTTCTGCTTACTTTGCCACTTATTAACTCGGTGTGCCATGTCACTTCCCTCTCCAAGTCTGGGTTTTTTCCTCATGTAAATTGAGTCAGGACAGAAGCACCTCCTGTGGGCCAGGCACTGTAATGCTTGTCCCCCTCTGATCCTCACACGGCTGCACGGTGCAGGGTATTGGTACTCCCATTTCACAGAGGAGGAAATGGGCTCGGAGGGGTGGACTTGCATGGACCCCTAGAACTAGGAATGGTAGGCCTGGGCTTCATTCCCAGGTGTATCTGAATCTTTTTTTGTTATTCCAGGCCACCTCCCTCTTTTAAATATAGATTTTGCTGTGGCTCTCTACTGAGGTGAGTAGCTGTCTGATTGAAATGAAAAATCATTTGCCTAACTGGTGTGGCTCGGTGGTTGAGCATCGACCTATGAACTAGTGTCAACATGCCTGGGTTTTGGGCTCGATTCCCAATAAGGGGCATGCAGGAAGCAGCCAATCAATGATTCTCTTTTACCCTTTGTTTCTATCTCTCCCTCTCCCTTCCTCTCTAACATCAATAAAAATATATTTTAAAATGAAAAGTCATTTCACACACCCATGTTCACTATAGTATAATTTACAGTAGCCAAGAGATGGAAGCAGCCCAAATGTTTATGGGCAGATGAATGGATAAAGAAAATGGTATTTACTAATAAATACAGTGGGATATTATTTATTCTTTAAAAAGGAGATCTTGCCCTGACCTGTTTGGCTCAGTGAATAGAGTGTTGCATGCGGACTGAAGGGTCCCAGGTTCGATTCTGGTCAAGGGCGCGTACCTTGTTTGCAGGCACATCCCAGTTTCTCTCTCATCGATGCTTTTAACTCTCCCTCTCCCTTCCTCTCTGTAAAAAATCAATAAAACATATTTTTTAAAAAAGAAGATCTTGTCACATGCTATAACATGAATGAAACTTGAAATAGAATGATGGTTTCCGGAGCCTAATGAGGGGGAATAGGGAGTTTTTATTTGATAGGTAGAGAGTTTCATTTTGGCAAGGTGAAAAAGTTCTAGATATTGTCCTGGCCAGTTGCTCAGTGGTTAGAACATCACCCCTCAGACCAAAGGGTTTGATTTCCAGTCAAAGGCACGTCATACCTTGGTTGCAGGTTTGATCCCAGGCCCTGGTTGGAGCACGTATAGGGAGCAATAATTGATGTGTCTCTCTCATGTTGATATCTCTCTCTGTCTCTGTCTCTCTCTCTCCCTCTCTCCTCCTCCCTATCTTCCTCTCTCTCTTAAAATCAATAGAAAAATAGCCTCGGGTGAGGATTTAAAAAAAATCATATTATCATAGTCATTAAAATATTATTTTAAAAAAGTATTATACAACAATGTTGATATAGTTAACAATACTGAATTGTACACTTAAAAATGATTAAGAGGGTACATTTTATATTATGTGGGTTTTTCACTACAATTAAAAATTTCAAAAGTTAACAGAAAAAAGAGAAGCCATTGGCCAGGACAACTTTTTATTATGGAAAATCTAAAGCATACATAAAAGTAGAATAGTAAAATGAACCATGGACCCATTATCCTGCTCCAGTAGTTATCAGCATGTAGTAATTTTGTTTCACCTATAACCTCCCAACAACCCCACCCTACCCCTGATTATGTTGATCCCAGAGAGCATATAACTTTATCTGAAAATTCTATTGCCTGGATCTCAAAGTAAGAATATTTTTTTAAAAATACAACTTCACACCTAAAAAGGTAACAACAATTCCTTAACACCATCTAAGATCCAGTGTTCAAATTTCCTTGATTGTCTCATACGTTTTTTAACAGTTGGTTTGTTTGAACCAAGATCCAAAAAGGGTCCCATCTAGGGTCAGATGTTGTATTTGGTTGATTAAGCCTCTTAATCAGAATGTATATACATACGTACATATATATATATATATATATTTAAAAATATGTTAATATGCTTTTATTGATTTCAGAGAAAGGAAGGGAGAGGGAGAGATAGAAACATCAATAATGAGAATAACTTTTTTTTTTAAATCCTCACCTGAGGATATTTTTCCATTGATTTTTAGAGACAGTAGAAGAAAGAGGGAAAGACAGAGAAATATCAATGTGAGAGAAACACATTGACTGGTTGCTTCCTGTACGCGCCCTGACCAGGGCCCAGGCTAGGGAGGAGCCAGCAACTGAAGTATGTCCCCTTGACCGGAATTGAACCCAGGATCCTTTGGCCTGCAGGCTGAACCTCTATCCACTGAGCTACACTGGCTAGGGCAATGATGAGAATTATTGATTGGTTGCCTCCTGAAACGCCCCCTACTGGGGATCAAGCCTGCAACCCAGGGATGTGCCCTGACTGGGAATGGAACCAGTGACCTCCTGATGCATGGGTTGATGCTCAACCACTGAGCCACACTGGCCGGGCAATCAGAATGTATATTTTTGTTGTTAATCCTTACCCGAGAATATTTTTCCATTGATTTTTAGAGAAAATGTAAGGGAGGGGGAGAGACAGAGAGAGAAACACTGATGTGAGACAGAGACATTGATTGGTTGCCTCCCACACCTGCCCTGACTAGGGCCAGGGGATCGACCCTGCAACCGAGGTATGTGCCCTTGACATTGACCGGAATCTAACCTGGCATTTTTCAGTCCACAGGCCATCGCTCCATCCACTGAGCCAAACTGGCTAGGGCCAGTGTGTATATTTTTAGCAGAGAAACAGCTTCATTTCTTTCCTGGATTAATACATGGAATGAGAAGTTCCTGGAAGGAAGGCTTTTCCAGCTTCATACCTTCATGGTGGTCAGAGCATGAGCTCTGTGTGTCAGGGTTATGTGGACAGTGGGATGCACTGTTAGTTAAAGGATAAATGGTACGGCCTGGGGGAAAGGTAAGATGGTGCCCTCTGTCAAAAAGGAACTTGTAAGTATTTAAATGTCTAGGAATGGATCCTACTAATTACTCCCACTGGTAGCTAAAGGTATATGTTTAAAATATTCACTGCAGCATTGTTTGCAGTAGTAAAAAAAACTAGAAACTATCAGAAGGTCCCTTAGTAGGAGACTAATCAAATATATTATAAGACAACCATACTATGGCATCTGGACAACTATTTAAAAGGGGAGTGGGCTGTCTCCAAGATCTATCAAGTGAGATAGAGAATGGTGCTGCCCTGATAGGTTTGCTCAGTGGATAGAGCATTAGCCCTCAGACTGAAGGGTCCTGGGTTCAATTCCAGTCAAGGGCATGTACCTTGGTTGCAGGCTTGATCCTGGCTCTGGTTGGGACACATGCAGGAGGCAAGATATTTCTCTTTTGGTGTCTCTCCCCCTCCCTTCCACTCTCTCTAAAAAAAAAAATTAAAAAAAATGAAGGAACAATACAGATACATTAATGCTTGCTTATGCATTGACTTTCTCCCAGGGGTAGGGGGAATATTTACTTACTTGTTCACTGTATACTCACATATACAGCTATACTTGTTTTTATTTTTTTAATTATGCATATATTGATGCACAGTGCATATATGCATATGTGTGTGTGTGTTAACGTTTTTATTGATTTTAGAGAAAGAGGAAGGGAGGACGAGGGAAACGGAAACATCGATGTGAGAGCAGAACATCGATAGGCTGCCTCCTGCATGCCCCCATCTGGAGACCAAACCTGGCAACCTCTTGGTGCATGAGATGGTGCTCAGCCAACCGAGACACACTAGCCAGGGCACATGTATGTTTTAAATAAGACAAATCTGCTTTTGAATCCTGACTGTTCCACTTAATTGCTGTGTGACCTTGGCTAAGTTAATTTCTCTAAGCCTCCCATGCTTATTTTTAAAATAGGGCTAATACCGATTCCTCATTAGGTGATTTTGAGGGTTAGAAGAGGAATACACATTAAGCTCTTGATATACTGTGAGTTGTGACTGTTGAATACAACAAAACCCAGGCCCACATTGATTGTGAATGAGAATTGTCCTCTAGACTTAAATATATTTTGTTATGGATGTATTCTGTGAATGTTTCACAATTGGATACAGAAAAGGATTTCTTTCCCTCTTTTTCCTCTTTGATAAATGCTTTCTTTGTTTGCCTGTTTCAGTCATCAAAAAACAGGGAATGCATGGCATCGATTTGAATTCAGGGCAGACATTTATTTGTTCATGTTTCTTGTCTGTGACCTTTCTAGGCTTCTTTCCAGATAAGTAGCCTAAGACACATAAGCTGAAATCAAGGTGCTAGACATTATCCCCAAAGAAAAAAATAGCTTTATTGCCATCTCCCCACTTGATATTAAGAAACCAAATACAGGCACCTCTTAACACGGCCAGAGAAAGCCAAAAAATCACTTGCAAGCTCACTCCCAGAGATTAATATTGCTTGCATTTCCTGAGTTTTGTTACACATTTTGTGCTAACTAAGCATTTAACATTTATTAGCTTACTTATTCCTTAGAATGGTTCTTTAATGTAGGTGTTATCAGCCCCATTTTATAGAAGAGGTTATGATTTAAGTAACTCTCTCAAAATTTTATAGCTAAGTGGCAGAGCAGAAGTTAAAACCCTGACCTGTGGAACACCAAAGCTCCTGCTTTCATGCTGACTTCACACTGTCTCCCCCACATCTTTCTCTGCACTGCTCGTGTATACATGTAAGCAAATCTCACCATGGTAACTCTTCTGTGTGTTTTTTTTTCCACTCAACAAGATGTCATGAACATCTTCCCATATGTAAATACCTAGATGTATGTTGCTATTATTTTTGTTGTTTTTAATCCTCACCTAAGGATATTTTTCCATTGATTATTAGAGTGGAAGAGAGGGGGGCCTCATCGATGTGAGACAGACACATTGATTGGTTGCTAGTCCCATGGCTGACTTTATATCCATTGAGCCAAAATGGCTAGGGCTGCTATTCTTAATGAATTCATAATTTCCCATTGTAGAGATACGTCATAATCTAACTGGTCTCTTAATGATGAGTATTTAAGTGGTTAGAGATGGTGCTGTGATAAACATAAACATGTACATACATTTTGCATGTCTTCGGTTATTTAATGATGTTCTTTAAAATAATTCCAAGAAATGGAGTTGCTGTTTCAAGGGAGTATTACATTTCCAGTATTATACTTTACAAATAATTTGTACCAGTTTGAGATGCTGTGGCTCTTGTATGTATAAGGGACAGTTTGAAAGTTTCTGGACAGTTCACACAACTGTTTGGCTTATAAAAAAAGATGACTTTATGTTTATAAACAGTGCCTATAATAACAACAGAATATATTTTATTAGCCTTTTAAAAAAAATAATATATTTTTATTGATTTCACAGAGGAAGGGCGAGAGAAAAACATCAATGATGAGAGAGAATCGTTGATTGTCTGCCTTCTGTCCACCCCTGTTGAGGATTGAGCCTGCAACCCTGGCATGTGTTCTGACCAGGAATAAAGCTGTGACTGCCTGGTTGATTGGTCGCCACTCAACTACTGGGCCACACTGCCCCGGTTAGCCTGTTATTTTGACATCTTTTTTTGAGCATCTTTTCAGGCTGAGGCTACCTGACATGCTACATTGCTATTAGAAAGTTAAAGATTGCATTGCTGTAGGCCTCATCAAAGCTCTTTTATGAAACTTCACCACAAAGTTTTGCTTCTAGGACCCTTTGTTCATCAGTTATATTTATGGTGGTAAAAAAGATGAAAAGAGGAAAATGACTTTTTCCCCCTCAATATATTTTATTGATATTTTACAGAGAGGAAGGGGGAGGGATAGAGTGTTAGAAACATCAATGAGAGAGAAACATCGATCAGCTGCCTCCTACACACCCCTACTGGGAATGTGCCTGCAACCAAGGTACATGCCCTTGACTGGAATCGAACCTGGGACCCTTGAGTCCACAGGCCGACGCTCTACCCACTGAGCCAAACCAGTTAAGGCAGGAAAATGACTTTTAACACCTGGATATCTCTCTATATATATCTATATATATAAAAGGCTAATATGCTAAGTGTCTGACTGTCTGACCAGTCGCTATGACGGACACTGACCACCAGGGGGCAGACACTCAATGTAGGAGCTGCTGAGCTGCAATGACTTGACAGTGGTGGTTCTCGAGAGATGTACCCTGAAACCAGAGAGGGGGGAGCCCGATTCCTCACGGGGCTGTGCAATGATTCCACCTTTGGCGGTGGGTTATGTTGTTGCTGGGGCACTGTCAGCCCTGAATCTGGTTTACTGCACACTTGCTTTTGCATTCCACACCCTGTACGACAGCAACTTTGCAGAGTGCCTTCTTGCACTCCAGGACCCCTCGGGGAATGTCAGAAATCCGGTTTCGGCCGATCCACACAGGCCAGGCTGAGGGACCCGCTCATTCTGCAGACACTGGGGAGGGACTGTGGGAGGTTGGCTGCAGGGAGTGTCCAGCCCATCTCACCCAGTCCTGCCCCTCCGGCCATCTTCTAATTAATTTCCTTTCAATCCGTGCACTGGGTCTCTAGTTAGTTTATAATTTCACAAAACTTCCATCACTTTCTTCTAATTTTATTTTACTGACTAGGTAATATATTCATGACTCAAAATTCAAGAAGGTGCAAAGAGTTTACAATGAAAAGTCTCTTCCACTCCTCACCCTCAGCCATCCAGCTCTTCTCCCTACAGGCCACCATTGTTGTTATCTGGCTCTTGAACATCCCTCCAGATGTATGCATTTCATGCACATATAGAACTATTCCCTCAACACAAATCTTAAATCCTCTTAAAGTTCTACAGGGCAGTGATGTTATTTTTTAACTACAGATGAATAATCTTGTTTTGAAAATTGTGTTAACTCCCACTGTGATAACTGGCCATCTTGGGACACACGGACTCAGAGTTGACTTACTGTCATGGTGTGGTTAATGGGTTGCAAACAAGGAGTCCTGATACTTCAAAACAGTTAGCAACCATTGTGAAGGAGAGTAGTGTTGCTGGTGATGAGGTGGATAGAGAGTAGAAACAGCTATTTTCCCTAGGAGAAACCTGCACAGGGCGTTGGTTTGGACTGGGAGTTGCTTTTCTCTTCTTGCCCCAGTGTTGCAGTGTTTGTTTGTTTTTTTTTGATTGCCCATGTGATCTATGGTTTGGGCTGCCTTTCAGACACTCTGAGTTCTTAAACTCCAACCCAGGGAGTTGGCAGGCAGTTGCCTGGTCTGATCTTAGAGGACATTGCATTGGAATGCATTGATTAAACATGCATTAGTATGCACTCTTTGTGCCCACAGATTGCTCCTCCTTGCAGGATTGCTTCTGGTGAATTGCCAGGCCTTTATTTTTTCCCATTTGATGATACCACATGCTCATTAAAGAATATTTAGAAAATACAGAAATGTTGAAGAGCAGGGGCAATCACATGTAGATCCATCATCCAAAGTGGACTACTATTGATGTTTTGATGTCTTATTTTTATTTTATATATACATATTATTGATTTCAGAGAGGAAGGGAGAGGGAGAGAGAGGTAGAAACATCAGTGATGAGAGATGGCAGCCTCCCGCACGCCCCCCACTGGGGATCGAGCCTGCAGCCCAGGCATGTGCCCTTGATTGGAATCGAACCTGGGACTCTTCAGTGGAGGGTTTGTTTTGTTTTTTAGAGAGAGGAAGTCAGGAAGGGGGAGAGGGAGAGAGAGAAACATCAATGTGAGAGAGAAGTATTGATCGGTTGCCTCGCATGCGCACCCTGATGGATCGGACTCGCAACCTGGGTATGTGCCCTTGCCAGGAATTGAACCTGCCACCTTTTGGTGTATGGGATGATGTTCCAAGCAACTGAGCCACACAAGCCAGTTTTTTTGTGTGTGTGGTTTTTTTTTAACGTAAGCCATGGTTGGATGGCTCACTTGGTTGTTGCATTTTCCCATACACCAAAAAGTTGTGGGTTTGATACCTGGTTAGGGCGCATACCCAGGTTGCAGGTTCCATCCCGATTGGGGCACATAGGGTAAGCAGTCATTTGATGTTTCTCTCACATGGATGTTTCTCTTTCTCTCTCTCTCTCTCTCTTCCTTCACCCCTCCCTTCCTCTCTTTAAAAACCAATAAAAACATATCCTCAGGTGAGGATTTAAAAAAAAAGTAAAATGGGTGGGATTTTTTAAAGAAAATTTATTCTTTAAAAAAAAATTTTTTTTTTATTGTGTTGTGCCCAGATTTCGTGATCCCCAAAGACCACCAGGGAGCCGAGTCCGATGCAATAGCAAAGAGCCTTTATTAGCCGGCCGGGCGACTGCTCTGCCATTCTCCATGCAGGGAGTCCAGAGAGCAGCCGCCCCTACCCTTTGTGCAGGACCACTTTTAAGCACATTAACCACATCCTGTTCTTGCAGAGCAAGTAACCCTAGACAAAACAGTTTTTCCCAAGCAACGTCAGAGTCATGCCATTGACGACCATGTTATTCACAGGGTCATCTTGTTCTTCAGAAAGCTGACAGTGTTCTATGAAAGAAGGCCTACGTGCTGGGAAGGGGCCATGAGACCGTATCTCAAGGCCTGGCCTGGTGTCAGCACTGACAACTCTATCTGGGGCATAGTCCATGGCCTCAGTAGTGCTCAAAAATTCCCACTCTCCAACATTCCCCACTGGTTTTATGTACTTGAGTCAAATCATTGACTCTTTTGGGTCATTGTTGGTGAGGGAGTTATATTGACCCATGGGGACTATAAGCTTGATAGAATTAATTCTCTGCTGAATAAAGTCAGTGGGCCTGTTTATAAGATAAAGTCCTAGAATGAGGGCCAGGACCAATCCCCAGAGGGTCCGAAAAGTCCTGGACTCTATTTTGCCTGGGCTGTCTTAAGCCAGGTGTGATGAAACCACATTGCGATCCTGTTGACCTTGACTGCCGTGGAGGTGGTCCTTTCCAGGTAGGAGTCAGTCCTTGCATGGCAAATTTCTTTATCTAAAGTCACCAGGGTGGAAGGATGGACCGGATCAGACATGCTTCTGGACTTTCTGGGTGGACTGTAAAGCCTGTAAGAACTTGAGTAAAGATTGGTTATGTATTTCAGCTTTTCTAGATTGGGTTTCCATGTAAGCTGGTGAGGTGGTTAGGTCAGGGTTTGGAAGAGTTACTAGAATCTGTAATGGCCCCACTGATTTTAGGGCTTCATCTGCAGCCTCATTCGCTCTTGCTTCTGGGGAGTCCCCTTGTCTCACATAGGTAGAGATGGAAAGACTTAATTACATCTGGTAGTTCTAGTTGGCCCATCGTCCTTGCTCTGCTCATATCTGTCTAACTGCCTAATATATTACCTCAAGGATCCTGGCTCTGAATTCTTTTAGGGAAAATGGACGTCGGTGGGCTCTTCTAGCTACTTCCTGCTGAGGCGGGTCAGAAGTTTCTCTCAGAGCCAAGAGATCCTTGCTGTCTGTCAGAGGGACAATGAGGCCTGGGCACAGAAGGAGGTGGGCTTGTGACCTGGTGGAGATAAACTGTAGATTTCTTTTCCTCTTCCTGGCTTACTCACCTGTATTATTTGATCAATTTCCTTACAACATTGATCTTTTCCTTCTTTATTACATGCACAACCTTTCTTAATTTTACACTTCTAAATTAGCCTTTAAAACTTCTTTCTATGTCCTTTAAAAATGCATAACCATGCCTCAGACCTTCTACTCAGTATTCCTTATTCTTTGAAACCTCAATCCTTTAAACAGCCAGAATTTCTATCCACTGTGTTCTGCCAGCATAGTTCAGATAAGTAAGAAACCAAGGACGCCAGCAGAGCGGGTTGTACCCAGCAAAATCAACAAAAACCTATCTCTCCTTGCTCTCCCCGCTGATGTACCCCCCTTTTCTGCATTAACCATTTACTCTGTCCTTAGCAGGAGACATAAGGCAAGCTGTCTTGAGATCCTGTATAGCCAGGCTTTTTACACTTAAGGAACAGCTGCTCTCCCTCCCAGATTTTCCTTCTTTACTCCAAGGCCCCAGAAGATCTCAACCTTCACCACTTCTGATATCTCCAATCATCTCCCTGTCCCCCAGCCTAGGGCTTCTCTATTTCAGCAGGCTAAGAGTGAATTCTACCGCTTCTACCTTTTCACACACCTGCTCTGGAGCAGTTTTCAGCTCTTTTCCTCCCCCCAGAGAGAGAGACCCACTGTAAATCTATCAGGAAGGGCAGGCAGGTCACAGTTCTCAGGACCACATGATTTTCTGTTTGCTAGCAGGCTGAAAAAGGTAGCCTACAAAGCAGTTAATTATGACTAATCTTAACCCAACAAGCCTCTGTTTAAACTTCTCTGAATTGGCAACCTTAACAAATTAACCCTAGAATTGCAAAATTATAAACTAACACAGCAAAATATAAATCAAGGAAAAGCAATTAAAAGTTCTCTACTGTCTTCCCTCTAAAGCAGGGAGGTGCACTGTCTTTAAACAAATTAAATAACAGAAAGTGATAACAAATACTCTCATGTGTACAGCCAGATGGCACAAAGTAACTTTCACTTCACACAGACCAGTTAATGAGCAGATAATTATGCCAAGACAGACAAACATCCATACTCACACTCTCTCAGTATACTAGCCCAAACTGGAGCTGAGCAGATAAACAAAACAATGCCCAACTCCCAGATAGGCACGGGGGGACTCCCAGCACCCATGCCCCAGAACAGAATTCTCAACCAACATCTTGGTGAGAACCCACCGGAGGAGTTAAGACTCTGTCCAGTAAGTCCACAGAATAAAACAGAGAAACACAAACACAGACAAACAAAGGCACCCAAGAACAGCCTTCCAACCCTGCAGAAGCAGAACCGAAAGCTGGACGACAGCCTCACGCCTCGTCCCTCCAGTGAGGGGATTCCACATCCCTCCAGTGAGGGGATTCCACATCCCTTGAGGGTCGGAACGTCTTCCGAGTCCTCTGGCCCTTGGTCCACCAGTACGTCCACCTAGACCGCTTCGGGCACTACCAGAAAGTGAGGGGATTCCACGTCCCTCCAGAAATGAGCTCACACAGAACACACAAACACAGAGTCACAGAGACACCTACCGCAGTCAGTCAGGCTCTCTAGGTCAGGGGTCCCTTGGGGGGTCTTGGGGATCCCGGATGAGCCCCCAAATGTTGTGCCCAGATTTCGTGATCCCCAAAGACCACCAGGGAGCCGAGTCCGATGCAATAGCAAAGAGCCTTTATTAGCCGGCCGGGCGACTGCTCTGCCATTCTCCATGCAGGGAGTCCAGAGAGCAGCCGCCCCTACCCTTTGTGCAGGGCCACTTTTAAGCACATTAACCACATCCTGTTCTTGCAGAGCAAGTAACCCTAGACAAAACAGTTTTTCCCAAGCAACGTCAGAGTCATGCCATTGACGACCATGTTATTCACAGGGTCATCTTGTTCTTCAGAAAGCTGACAGTGTTCTATGAAAGAAGGCCTACGTGCTGGGAAGGGGCCATGAGACCGTATCTCAAGGCCTGGCCTGGTGTCAGCACTGACAACTCTATCTGGGGCATAGTCCATGGCCTCAGTAGTGCTCAAAAATTCCCACTCTCCAACAATTGATTTCATAGAGAGGGAGAGAGAGAGAAGCATCAATGATGAGAGAGAATCATTGATCAGCTGCCTTCTGCAAGCCCCCTACTGGGAATTGAGCCCACAACCCAAGCATGTACCATGTTGGGAAATTGAACCCTGACCTCTTGGTTCATGGATTGACGCTCAACCACTGAGCCACACCAGCCTGGCTATTTTGAGAAATTTTAAACATTCAGAGAATAAATAGAAAACAACTGGAATTGACAGTTAACATTTTCTTTTATTTACTTGCAGCCTCATTTCCCTTTTTTATTCTCTTGGAAGAAAAATGATAAGATATTATTCATAAAATGGAAATAATTCTTTCCATTTCTAATCCCATTCTCCACACCTCATCCTGTCCAATAAATCATTATATATCCTTCTATTCCATTTTTTCACTTATATGGACATGAACACAGTAGTGTTTTATGTTTTTCTTTTTTTGTTGTTTTATGTTTTTAATCATAATTATTACTCTACTAGAGGCCCAGTGTACAAATTTGTGCATGGGTGGAGTCCCTCAGGGTGGCCTGCCTGTGGGGATTGGCCTGAAATCCGAAGTCCAACACCACCTGCAGCTCCTACTTGCCACTCCCGTTCATCCCAGCCTCACTGCACCTGTTGCCCACACCAGTGCAGCAGTGTGAACCCTGTGACTGGCGCCCTCCTGAGGGGAGTGGCCTGTGGGATCAGGCCGAAACTGGCTCTCCGACATCCCCTGAGGGGTCCCGGATTGCGAGAGGGCACAGGCCAAGCCGAAGGACCCCACCAGTGCACAATCAGTGTTGGAGAGGGACCATGGGAGGGCTCCAGGGCGTGTCTAGCCCATCTCACTCAGTCCCAATCGGCCGGACTCCAGCAGCAAGCTAACCTGCTGGTCGGAGCATCTGCCCCGTGATAGTCAGTGCACGTTATAGCAAGCAGTTGAGCAGCCTTAGAATATCATTAGCATAGTATGCTTTGACTGGTTGAACAGACTACCGGACACTTAGCATATTAGGCTTTTATTATATAGGATAGCTTGCTTCTTTTACTCAACTTGTTTATTTATCCACTAGAGGCCTGGTGCACAAATTCGTGCACATTGAAAGGAAGTTAATTAGAAGAAATATTTTAATATCACTATTCGCCCTTTCTGTATAATAGAAGTGTCAACCAAATTCATGTGTGACAATGACAGATCGAAACACACGTGATTGGCACCATCAAGAGCTTTATATGTATTGCGCATGTGTGAGTCAACTTGGCCTTTTATAGATATAGAATAAACTTGCTTAATTAGACCTGCTTTCTGATATAGCTAAACCTTTTCCAGCCCAGTGAAGCATCCCAACTTCTCTTTCAGGTAATTGTCAGCAACACAGCAGTAAATATCAACATGAAGCAGATTATTATTGTAGATCACGCAGGGAGAACAAAGGATAAAATATTTAACTGCAGCAGTGTTTGACTATATTCTGTGCAGTGAGAAAACCTGAAGTCATTTTCAAGGTCCACCATTTCTTCTTTTCAGTTGGGTCAAGTTTCTAAGCTTTCAAAATCTTCATTTTCCAACTAATGAAAAGAAAATAGGATTCTACCGAGTGTCCTAACTCCCTACTCCAGGACTTCTGTGAGGATCAAATAAGATGAGGCATGGGAAAATGCTTCACACACATTTGGTTAAAGTGTGAAATGTTTGCACCTGGCTATAAAGCAAGTCATGTTCCTGGGTTGAAGAAGCTGCAAGGAGGCTAGTCATCACTAGGGAGAGGGAGCTGGGCTTTATTACATGACATTATTACCTAGCACCCACAGCCACCATTTCAGGGCTGGACTGGGCTGCGGGCTGCATTTTGCACCATGGGGTCTTGGCGTGTCAGCTGTGATTTGGTGGGCTGTCACTCCAGGGTGGTGGCGGGGCCTGTGTCCCACTTGGGGGAAGCTGAGTGTTGCTTTGTGGGTGCCCGGTCCATGGTGCCGTTTCTCTGTGCACATCATGGCAGCTCCTGAATTGAGCACTTGCCCCCTGGTGGTCAGTGTGCATCATAGCAGATGGTTGGACACTTAGTCTTTTATATATATATATATATATATATATATATATAGAGAGAGAGAGAGAGAGAGAGAGAGAGAGAGAGAGACACTAGAGGCCCAGTGCATGAAATTTGTGCACTGGGGGGGGTGTCACTCAGCCCAGCTGCACCCTCTCCAATCTGGGACTGCTGGCTCCCACCTGTTCACCTGCCTGCCTGCCTGATTGCCTCTAACCGCTTCTGCCTGCCAGCCTGATCACCCCCTAACCACTTGCCTTCCAGCCTGATTGATGTCTAACTGCTCCCCGCCGACCCAATTGCCCCCAACTGCCCTCCCTTGCAGGACTGGTCCCCCACAACTGCCCTCCCCTGCGGGCCTGATTGCCCACAACTGCCCTCCCCTGCCAGCCATCTTGTGGTGGCCATCTTGTGACCACATGGGGGCAGCCATCTTGTGCGAGGACATGACGGTCAATTTGCATATTACCTCTTTATTATATATAGGATGTAAATATATACAGGGTGTGGCAAAAGTAGGTTTACAGTTGTTCAAATGAAAAATAGTACAATAAATAATTTAAGAATAAACACCCCAGTGGATAGAGTGTCGGCCTGCAGACAGAAGGGTCCCGGGTTCGATTCCAGTCAAGGGCATATGCCCAGGTTACAGGCTCGATCCCCAGTAGGGCTGTGCAAGAGGCAGCCAAGCAATGATTCTCTCTCATCATTGATGTTTCTATCTCTCCTTCTCCTTTCCTCTCTGAAATCAATAAAAATATATTTTTTTAAAAAAAGAAAGAAAACTGTTTTGCATACTCACTATTGTAAACCTACTTTTGCCCCACCCTGCCGTCACTCTAATTCAGTGTTGGCAGACTTTCTGTAAAAGATCAGGTAGTAAGTATTTTAGGTTTTTGGGCCATACTGTCTCTGCTGCAACTACGCAGCTATTCTATTTTATAGCTAATGCAGCCATAGATAATATGTAAATAAAGGGCTATGGCTGTGTTACAGTAAAACTTTCTTTGCATAACAGGCAGTGGGCCAGATTTGGCCTGTGGGCTGTAGTTTACTGACCCCTGCTCTTAATTTATTTCTTTTAACTACTGAATAGTATTCTGTCTGTATATGAATATACTGTGTTTTATTTTTTGATTCCCCTATAATGGATGCTTAGGTTGCTTCCCATTTTTCTACTATTTTAGCAGTGCTTCAGAAAGCATCCTTACGCGCCTTTGCAAAGGATTTTCATCAAGATAAACACAGCTGTAAAAGTGGAATTGCTAAAGGTTTTTTTCTTTTCTCTATTTTAATTAGAGGTGGGCCAAATAAATGCTTCAGGTAAAATGTGACCAGTTTTTGACCTCTAGCCTAGAATATCTATAGGAAGCCATTCGTTTTGAGACATCAATCCACACCTAGTTCTAGGATTTGAGGTAAGACTCCATGAGAACTAGCAAAGGTGAGGATGTGTGAATCTAAACAGAAAAGCATTGGAGAATGGTCTGGAAGAATGTGGCTGCACTGAGAAATGTGTAACTGATTTCCTCTGAGGACAAAAGAGATGAAGTTAGCAATTTTTCACGTGCAGTAGCCATTTAAAACAGTACTTGTTAACATCAGATTGACAAGTTCTAGCAGAAAAAGTATTTAGGATGAAGGTGATTAGCTGCTGACCTGTGATTCCGTCTTTCCTAGCAATTCTGTGAGTTCCTTTAAAGATTTATCACTGTAATTAGAGTGGCTAGAAGAAGAATAAGGAAGGTAATAAAGTAAAGAAAGAGTGTCAGGGCATTCTTCCAAGAAAACCCTCTTCTTTGAGGTGGATCCAGAGCAAGATTTTAAGCCCTAGTGACAGGAAATTAAATTAGTCCATCTTCCTGAAATAATACATCAATAAAACATGACTAGTTCAGTTGAGCTCAGTGAGCTCAGAAAAGAAATGGTGTTCTGTGTTCTGAGTTGAGATTTAATTAAGGGGACTGGGGCTTTGGGAGTTCCTTCTTTTTAAGATTATTGTAGGTCATTATCATGCCTTTGTTTTTTATTGTTTTGGAGAGCTCAAAAACATATGAAGCAGCTGAACATCAGTCAGCCTGCTGCAGGCTTTTTTTTTTTTTTACAGTCTTGGGGATACATTGTTTTGATAGGTAAAAGCTGGACAGCCCTGCCTCTTCAGAGGTATATAATGCAGAAGAATGGGTCATCTTCCTTGACCCATTCACCATCTACCCCGTTACATTTCTCTTACTCCTTCAAGTCTGGATTCTGCCTAACTGTCCCACGCACTGCAGCAGAGACCTCCCCAAAGGAGGCTTAAGGGCCTAGGGTTTGAGCTTGGCACTTAGACATTTTGTTAAAATGGAGGGAGAGAGAGGCAAGGGATCAGCCAAAGCTGTAATCTGGCGCCATTCGTTGGAAAAGAAAAGGAGACGCAGTAAACAGTCTGGCCATTCTAACATCTGGTTCCTTCTCATCTGGCAAAATTTTAATAGCATCTAGAAGATGATGAATGAAAGGGCTTCCTTTTACGTAGTTTTCTTTCTTTTTTGTAATACTTTTCAATGTGCTTTATTTTCTATTTTCTAATTCTTTATTGTTGAAAGTATTACATATGTCCTCCCTAGCCCCCCGCCCTGCCCCAGGCCTTTACCACCCTATTGCTTGTGTCCATGGGTTATGCATATTTGCATACAAGGTTTTTGGTTGGTTACCTTCTGCCCACCCAACCTCCCCTGCCTTCCCTCCAAGATTCTGCACCCTGTTCCATGCTTCTATGTCTCTGGATCCACTCCATTCATCAGTTTATTTTGTTACTTAGATTCCACTTATGAGTGAGATCATGTGATACTTGTCTTTCTCTGACTGGCTTATTTCACTTAGCATGATACTCTCCAGGTCCCTCCATGCGGTGTCAAACTGTAAGAGATTCTTATTTTTTACTGTTGCATAGTATTCCATGGTATAAATGTACCACAGCTTTTTTATCCACCCATCTACTTGGCACTTGCATTATTTCCAGATCTTAGCTATGGTAAATTGTTCTGCTGTTACATAGTTTTCTTTAAATGGCTTGAGATTTGCTCAGTTGGGGTGGCTCAGTTGATGAGTGTCGCCCTGTGCACCAAAATGTTGCTGGTTCGCTTATTGGTCAGGGCACTTACTGGATTGCAGGTTTGATCTCTGGTTGGGGCATGTACAGAAGGCAACCAATCATTGATGTTTCCCTCCCTCCCTCCCTCCCTGCATGTCCTGGGATGAGGATTGAAAAAAAGAGGGGGTGGCTTGCCCTGGCTGGTGTGTCTCAGTGGTTAGAGCGACATGTCTGCCTATGCACCAAAGGGTCAAGGGTTTGATTCCCAGTCAAGGGCACATACCTGGGTTGCAGGTTGTATCCTTGGCCCTAGTCAGGGCACGTGCGGGAGGCAGCCAATTGATATGTCTCTCTCACATAAATGTTTCTCTCCCTTTCCTTCCTTCCCTTCCACTCTCTGTTAAAAAAAAAAAAATAACAGAAAAAATACTCTCTGGTGAGGATTAACAAAAAACAAATAAGTGGCTTGAGATTTACTTCTAATTGAACATTGGTTAGATATTTGGATCTCAGTTTAATCTAATCTATTGTTTTTGGGATGATTATTCCCAATGGAAGAAGAGTAAATGTTAGTCTAATGATGTTTAATGCCTAAAATTAGGGCTGACTGGTAATCTCTGGAATGACCCTTTGATGGGTCATTTGGATGAATCTGTATTAATTATTTTTTAATCCAGCTTTATGTTAGTTCACAAAGCATTTCTGTCTTTCTAAGTGCCTATTAGTCTCACAATTATTTTTTTTTAGAGAGAGCAGAAGGAAGAGAGACAGAGACATTGAAGTAAGAGAGACACATCGATTGGTTGCCCTCGCACACGCCCAGGGACTGAGCCTGCAACCAAAGTACATGCCCTTAACCCGAATTGAACCGGGACCCTTCAGTCCCCAGGCAGATGCTCTATCCACTGAGCCAAACTAGCTAGGGCAGTCTCACAATCATTTAAAGGAAGGACAATGATTCCTGTTGTGCAGATTTTATAGCACAGGGGTTCAGAGAGGGTAAGAAGTCTTTGGTTCGCCCTGACCCGTTTGGCTCAGTGGATAGAGCTTCAGCCTGTGGACTGAAGGGCCCTAGATTTGATTCCGGTCAAGGGCATGTACCTTGGTTGCGGGTACATCCGCAGTAGGAGGTGTGCAGGAGGCAGCTCATCGATGTTTCTCTCTCATCGATGTTTCTAACTATCCTTTTCCCTTCCTCTCTGTAAAAAATCAATAAAATATATTTAAAAAAATAGAAGTCTTCGGTTCTTCATGCTAGACAACATACTTTTATTAAATGTAGCAACTAGAAGAAGTACGGGAATAACTTTTTATGTTTCCATATGCTTAGCCGCAGAATAGGTTTTTTTGTTTGTTGTTTTTTATTAATCTTCACCTGATGATATATTTCCATTGGTTTTTAGAGAGAGTGGAAGGGAGGGGGAGAGACAGAGAGAGAGAAACAGATGTGAAAGAGAGACATTGATTGGTTGCCTCCTTCATGGGCCCCCAACCAGGTCCAGGGATCGACCCTGCAACCAAAGTACATGCCCTTGACCGGAATCGAACCCGGAATCCTTCAGACCACAGGCCAGTGCTCTATCCATTGAGCCAAACCAGCTAGGGCAGAATTATTTTTTTTAATGAAAGACCAATGGGAGACTTTGACTTTTTATATTTCTTAAGCTTCAGCATATATGCCAAGAGTGGCCCATCACTGCTTCACATTCTCCAGCCCTTTAGTTGGCAGAGAATAGGTAATTCTCACAAATAAAATGTATATTGTTTTCACTGCTCTAAGTACCTATTGAAATTACAAATGTGTATGTCCTGTGATCCAGGAATTGCACTTCTAGAAATTTATCCTTGCAGGTATACTTTCCCACACATGAAAGGATGTGGTCCTAAGTTTTTCATAGTAAAAATCAGATATAGCTTAAGTGCTAGGGTAGTGGTTAAATAAATTATGATGCTTCCATACAGTGGGATATGTAACTGCTTTCATAAAGAATGAGACAGCTCTATATTTCCTGAAGTAACACACTCCAAGATACATGGTTTAGTGAGAAAAAGAAGATGCAAGACACTGTGTATAACATACTATGCTTGTGTACAAAGGGAGAGGGTAAGTATATATTAATACCTACTTGCTTGTTATACATTAGCTAGTTCAGGAAGATTAAAACTTAATAACACTTGCCTTGTGGGAAGGGAACTAGGTGACTGGAGAACAGGTGGCATAGAGGGAACTGTCACCAAAGGGTCTTTTGAATCAAGAACTATGTGAGTTCCCTATTTTTTAAAAATATTTTTTATTGATTTCAGAGAGGAAGGGAGAGGGAAAGAGAGAGAGGAACATCAATGATGAGAGTGTATCATTGATTGACTGCCTCCTGCATGCCCCCTTTTGGGCATCGAGCCCACAACTCGGGAATGTGCCCTTGACTGGAATTGAACTCAGGACCTTTCAGACCATAGGCCAATGCTCTATCCACTGAGCCAAACGGGCTAGGCCTCAGCTACTTTTTTCACTTAACAACATATCTTGGTGTAGGACTACATTTAGATCAGCACATTCTTTGTAGTAACTACATAGGATTCCACTACATATGTGACATATACTTAATTTATTTAATCAGCCCCCTCTTGATGGGAATTGAGGTTATTCAATCTGTTGCTGCCATACAGATATCCTTATATCTGTAAGATAAATTCTTAGAAGTACAACTGCTAGATCAAAGGTATGTACATTTAAAATTTTGATAGATAGTTCCAAATTACTTTATGCAGAGGTTTTAGTAGTTCAACAGGATATAAGATTACTCAGGTTTTTAAAAGGTTTCCAGCTGCCTCAACCTGTAACATAAGATAAAACATTGGTTGAAGGGAGGGCAAGCCAGTTAACACTGTTGGTGGACTAGAGTTTTTATTTTTTCTACTGAAGCTGGTTAAGGTCCTGTGAGAAAATATACAGTGTAGTAACGTTATTAACTAGCTGTCTGCCCTAGCCGGTTTACTTTTAGTATTGAAAAACTAAAAATAAATACAAAAATGTTTTAAGTAAAAGAAGTGCAGCTATCAGAAGGTTAGCAAGATGAAAGTGACTTGGGTATGTCAGTTGCTATTGGGCAGCCTTCTATGACAACTGTCCTGTCCTTACTTACTTTTGCTTTTTTTCTAGGACCTTAGCATCCTGAGACATCATCGCCTTCAGGGTTGACCTGGTCAGAGTTCATCATGTCCAAGTTAAAAAGCTCAGAGTCAGTCAGGGTGGTGGTTCGCTGTCGGCCCATGAATGGCAAGGAAAAGGCTGCTTCATATGACAAGGTAGTAGATGTGGATGTGAAGCTGGGGCAGGTGTCTGTGAAGAACCCCAGAGGAGTGGCCCATGAAATGCCCAAGACCTTCACCTTTGATGCAGTGTATGACTGGAATGCCAAGCAGTTTGAACTCTATGATGAGACGTTCCGACCGCTTGTGGACTCCGTTCTGCAGGGTTTCAATGGGACGATTTTTGCCTATGGACAAACAGGGACTGGAAAAACTTACACAATGGAAGGAGTCCGTGGTGACCCTGAAAAAAGAGGGGTCATCCCTAACTCATTTGATCACATCTTCACCCATATCTCTAGATCCCAAAATCAACAGTACCTGGTCAGGGCTTCTTACTTAGAGATCTATCAGGAGGAGATCCGAGATTTGCTCTCAAAGGATCAGACCAAAAGGCTTGAGCTCAAAGAGAGGCCTGACACTGGAGTGTATGTGAAAGACCTGTCTTCCTTTGTCACCAAGAGCGTGAAGGAAATAGAGCACGTGATGAATGTGGGGAACCAGAACCGTTCTGTTGGTGCTACTAACATGAATGAGCACAGTTCACGTTCTCATGCAATTTTTGTCATCACCATCGAGTGCAGTGAGGTGGGCCTTGATGGGGAAAACCACATTCGTGTAGGGAAATTGAACCTTGTAGATCTTGCTGGCAGTGAACGGCAAGCCAAGACCGGTGCACAAGGGGAAAGACTGAAGGAAGCGACCAAGATCAACCTATCCCTTTCAGCCTTGGGTAATGTCATCTCTGCCCTGGTGGATGGCAAAAGCACTCACATTCCATATCGGGACTCAAAGCTTACCAGGCTCCTCCAAGATTCTCTTGGTGGCAACGCTAAAACTGTGATGGTGGCCAATGTGGGGCCTGCCTCTTACAATGTAGAAGAAACTCTGACCACCCTGAGATATGCCAACCGTGCCAAAAACATTAAGAACAAGCCAAGGGTCAATGAGGACCCTAAGGATGCCCTCCTTCGAGAATTTCAGGAAGAGATTGCTCGGCTCAAGGCCCAGCTAGAAAAACGGTCCATTGGCAGGAAAAAGAGGCGAGAGAAGCGGAGGGAAGGTGGTAGCAGTGGTGGGGGTGGGGAAGACGAGGAGGATGAGGGAGAAGAGGGTGAGGAGGAAGGGGATGATAAGGATGATTATTGGCGGGAACAGCAAGAAAAACTGGAGATTGAGAAGCGGGCCATTGTAGAGGACCACAGCTTGGTTGCAGAGGAGAAGATGAAGCTGCTGAAAGAGAAGGAGAAGAAGATGGAGGACCTGAGGCGGGAGAAGGATGCTGCCGAGATGCTGGGCGCCAAAATCAAGGTAATAGACTCCTCTTGGGCCTTTTATTTTCTTTCAAATCTTTTTGTTTTTATATATAAAAAAAATGACATGAGGGATGATGTTTCTTTTGGTTTTTCATTCCCAGTAGCTCCATGATATCCAGTGCCCAATAAACATTTGTCAAATTGTATTGAATGAGGAAGAATAATGTTTTCAAATTAAAAAAATTTAAATACTGAATTCATAGTAAGAATAATTATTGCATATGTGCAAGGTATAAAAAGCAGCATTATAACTAACACCCATATTACCCTCCATCTACCCAGTGTAAGAAATAGAACAACAGCCATATCTTTATAAATTCTTTGTGTCCTTCCCCACCCACCAGGTAATCATCTTGGATTTATTGGTTAATTTCCTTTATAGTTTCCCATATATGTATATGTCTCTAAATAAAGGATAGTTTTAGTTTCACATTGTTTTTGACTTTCATATAAATGGATTCTCACTGCTGCAATTTGCTTTTATTCACTCAACGTTATGATAATGATACTTATCCACATTGATGCCTATAGCTGTGATCCATTCATTCATTATTACTGTTCTGAGACTTGCACGGTATTCCATTCTTCTGAGAGAATGGGTTGTTTTCGGTTTCTGCTATAAACGTTCTGGTACTGGGCTCCAGAAGAGGTATGTACAAGAATTTCTTGTCTAACACTGCTAGATCCTAGAATATGTGCAGCTTCAACTTTACTAGATGATGACACGTTTTCTGAAGTGGCTCTGTGAATTGAAATTTCTACCAGGAGCATGAGTTCAGGTTGCTCCTCACCCTTACCAACACTTAGATTATCAGACTATAATTTTTTGTATATCTAGTGAATATAAAATGGTAATTTGTGGTGTATATATATACTAGTGTGTGTGTGTGTGTGTGTGTGTGTGTGTGTGTGTGTGTGTGTTTTAATTGATTTTTAGAGAAAGAGAAAGGGAAAGGGGCAAGACGGAAACATCGATGTAAGAGAGAAACATGAATTGGCTGTCTCCTGCACGCCCCATACCGGGGATAGAGCCCACAGCCCAGGCATGTGCCCTGACCGGGAATCAAACAGACAACTCTTCGGTGCACAGGATGACACCTAACCAACTGAGCCACACCATCCGGGCTCATTGTTGTTTTACTATGCAGTGCAGTGATCACACAATATACAGGACAGTTTCATCACCTCCCAAATGCTCCCTGTAGTCAGTCCCTCCCCTCAACCTTCCAACTGTGCAATTGCTGATCAGTATTCTAGAGCAAGGAGGTTCCCTGTGTTGAATCTTCTTTCTGGTGGCAGTGTACTCCTCCATCAGGTGCCCGGACCCTGGGCTGTTGCAGGGCGTTAAAGGCAGAGGAGGATGCAGAGCTTGCCCTGGAATCCTAGGATGACCACTGCCTGACCACAAGCCAGAATTCCTTTGACATGTTGGGTTCTATCTCATTGAATTTATGCAAACATTTTATTTCTACTCTAAAATGTATGTATGTTTATTAATTTTAAAAGGACAAGTGACCTCTCTCTCACCTCCCCTTCCCCTGCTATATGAAGCCATACTTTATCTGTGGCTCTCTCACCTCCCCTTCCCCTGCTATATGAAGCCATACTTTATCTGTGGCTCTCTCACCTCCCCTTCCCCTGCTATATGAAGCCATACTTTATCTGTGGCTCATAGTACCCCTCACACAGAGCTGGGTACTAATTTACTTCAGAGACAGGGGTCCTTTCCAGGACTTTCAAGACCTAATGTGAAAATGATTCATGTACAACACAGTTAGGAGATACTCTATTTCAGGGAGGGGCTTTCTAAGGAGTTCCATTAGTGTTCCAAACACTGTCCCACCCTCCTCACTCATGCACTTGAAGTGTAACTGGGAGTGCCCATGTTTGATTTGCATGCTGTGTTTTAGGATCACATCTGTTATTCAGGCTCAGGAACACTTAGAGTCTCTAAACTACCTGGTGTATTTAGGCAACTCTCAGAAGCCAAATGTGGCAGGACTCAGCATTATCTCAAGGTCACTGAATCTCTTAACACACTTTGTCTATGGGAGAATGATATTACTTCTGTCTTTCCCAATCCCTCACTGCTGTAAAATAATAGGGCAAAAGAATTTAGAGCTGGAAGGTGTGTGGGTGCGGGTGTGTGTGGCAGGGGGGTGGTAGCAATCAGTCCCACCCCTTTGTTTTAAGAAGAGAGGACATAGTCTCAGGAACTCACTGAGAGATGGCAGCAGGGCTACAGTTAATGTTTATGTTTCTTAAAAGCAAGGTTGTGGAGCTTTTAGATTCCATGCTTTCGGGTGCAAATCATTCCAGTGGCTTCAACCATCATCTAAATGTTGAAGACTCCCAATCTTATAACCAACCCAGAGCTGTCTCCTAACACCCAAGCTGATAGCCTCTGCCTACTGGACATTTCCACAGAGATGTCCCCAGCTACCCAGCGTCTGCTCCTGCCTTCCTTTTATCAGTCAAATCAGACTCCTAGGAGCTGCCTCTCCCTCTCCCTTTGGGCCCACTCAGTCCCACAGCCTCTGACTCCTGTCTCATCAGGATCTCTTGGACCGATCGTCCCCTTTGCTCTCCTCTTCCACTACTGCCCTAGCCCAGGCCTGGGACCCTCAAAACAGCTGCCTGGCTGGTCTCCCTGCATTCAGCCTGCCCTTTTCCAGCCACTCTCCCTGTGGCATGGGAGCAATGTTTCTAAAACACAAATGTGATTGTGCACCGTCATGCTCAAAGAACATGTGCATGTTTGCTGCGGTTCTCAGGATCAAGTTTAGTCTTCCATAACAGAGCTTTGAGGTTGTTGAACTGACTGACCCCCAATTGCTTTGCCAACTTCATGTATCACCACCCCCTACCCTACCCTCTCACACAAATTTTTTTTCTTGGCTGATTTCTATTTTTACTTCAGCACTTGTGTAGATGTCTCTGAGACAGGGAACTTTTCCTGACTCCCTCCAAAAGCCTAAATTCTCTCCCTCCTGTGTGCCTCTCCGATTATTACTTGTTTTTCCCCTCATGATGGCTTCTGATCCATAAGTAAAAACCTGCTTACTTGTCTGTGGCCCTCAGTGGACTCTCAGCTTTGCTATTAACACTGAAACAGTTTTTTGTTAAAAGAAAGCCAAAGTTCGTGTATGTCTGGAGAAGATGTATCTTCTGTATTTCTAAGATGTTGTCCCCTCAGCCCCATCGCAGTGATGAGCAAGACACAGCTGAACACAATATATTTTTCTCCGGAGTCCACCCCCTTTACCTCAGTCCAGGAAGAGGGAGAGGCAGCTCCTAGGAGTCTCCTCTGAGAAGATACATTCTGAGGGAGACCATTCACAAGATGGATTCTACTTTTTTCTCAGGCCATGGAGAGTAAGCTGCTTGTTGGAGGAAAAAATATAGTCGATCATACCAACGAACAGCAGAAAATCTTGGAGCAAAAACGGCAGGAAATTGCAGAGCAGGTAACTTTTCATTCCTGTTTGGGGAGAATGTGGAGGGTAAGGCACATTAATGCTACAAAGCAAATATCTCTTGTATTCGACTCTTCAAAGGGAATGGAAATGAGCTGTGGTAGCCCCTTCCTAGTGGGAGACTCTGATCTGGAGCAGCCCTGCCCTATATTCTTGTGTAGAAATTGTCTCTAGGCAAGCTGATCAATTTTGGAATGTTGCACAGAAACGTCGAGAAAGAGAAATCCAGCAACAGATGGAAAGTCGAGATGAGGAGACCTTAGAACTTAAAGAGACCTACAGCTCGTTGCAGCAAGAGGTGGACATCAAGACCAAAAAACTCAAAAAGGTATAAAAGGAACCAGGCCAGGCAGAGGTGTCTTGAGACTTGGGGGAAAGGGAGAGCTCGTTGTCTGGAGGGCCACCCTCCTCATCTGCTTCTCCCTGGGGTTCCAGCTCTTCTCCAAGCTTCAGGCAGTGAAGGCAGAGATCCATGACCTCCAAGAAGAGCACATCAAGGAGCGACAGGAGCTGGAGCAGACTCAGAATGAGCTCACCAGGGAGCTGAAACTCAAGTAAGTTCTGGGCCCTCCATTGCTGGGTTGTTGTTTGTTAAGTAAGAAATACTTCCCTGAGAACAGGGTCCCTTCTCTCCAGCTCATCTCCTGTCACTTTGTCCTCTATTGTTGAGAAAGTCACTTTCTGTCTGTGGACTTCATCTGTGAACTAAATGATTTTACTGCATGATCTCCAAGTTTCCTTCCACTCTGCCTTCCTAAAGCCTTTCAGGACTCTGGCCTCACCTTTATCTATTGATAAGAAGGAATCTTTTATTAACTAGAATTTTCTGAATGGTATAGAGAACACCCAAATACCCATCACCCAAATTCAATGATAAACCATCTTTTGTCATCTTTCATAAAAATATTTGAAAGCAAACCTTACCTCATGTTATGTCACTCCTGCATTCCTGCATACTTACATACATGACCACAATGCAATTTTTAAAAAGCTTTATTGAAATATAATTCACATATTTTACAGTTCACCTATTTAAAGTATACAAGTGAGTTTTTAAAATATATATATTTTCCCCGGCCAGGTAGCTCAGTTGGTTAGAGTATTGTCCCTATATGACAAAGTTGTGGTTTCAGTCCCCAGTCAGGGCACATAGAAGAAGCAACCAATGAATGCATTAATGAGTGGAACAACAAATTGATATATTTTTTTTCTCTCTTCCTTTCTCACTCTTTCTTTCTCTCTCTTCTCTCTGCTTCCTTCACTCTTTTGCCCCCTTCCTCTCTCAAATAAATTAAAAAAATATATATTTAGCCTGGCCAGTGTGGGTCAGTGGTTGAGCATTGACCCAGGTACCAAGGGGTCACTGGTTCAATTCCCGGTCAGGGCACATATCTGGGTTGCAGCTCAATCCCCAGTAGGAGGTACGCAGGAGGCAGCCAGCTGATGTTTCTCTCTCATTGATGTTTCTATCTCTCTCCCTTCCTGTCTTTCTGAAATCAATTAAAAAAAAATATATATATATATATGTATATGTATATATATTGACTTATTTATTTTTTTCAGAAAGGGAGAAAGAAGAAACATTGATGTGAGAGAGAAATATCCACTGGTGCGTCATGCACACAACATGACCGGGAATCAAACTGGTGACCTTTCTGTTTTTTTGTGTTTTTTTATAAATATATTTTTATTTATTTCAGAGAGAAAGGGAGAGGGAGAGAGAGATAGAAACATTAGTGATGAGAGAGAGTCATTGATTGGCTGCCTCCTGTATGCCCCACACTGGGGATCAAGCCCACAACTTGACTGGGAATTGAACCATGACTAGTTCATAGGCTGACGCTCAATCACTGAGCCACGTCAGCCAGGCCCAAACCAGCGACCTTTCGATGCATGGGAAAATGTTCAACCAACTGAGCCCTACCGGCCAGGGCCATTTCTGTATAAATTTTAAGATCAGCTTGTCAATTTCTGAAAAAACCAGCTGTAATTTTAATAGGGACTGTGTTGAATGTGTAGATCAATTTGGAAAATATTGTCATCTTATCAATATTGTGTTCTGATCCATGAATATAGGATATCTTCCTATTTACTTAGAATTTTGTTTTCTGTCAAAACTGTTTTATAGTTTTCAGTATACAGCTACTTGCACTTCTTTTGTTAAGTTTAAACCTAAATATTCTATTTTTTATGCTATTTATATGGAATTGTTTTCTTAATTTTCTTTCAGGGTACTACAGTTGATTTTTTATAGAATATATTGTCTTTACACCTAACAAAATTAACATTAAGTTTCTTAGTATTTTCTCATACCCTGTTCATATTCAGATATTCTCGGTTTGTTCATATTCAGATCTATATGTGGACCACATATTGCATTTGGTAATTATGTCTCTTAACTTTATTTTAATGTGGAGCAATCCATTTCTCTGTTAAGACCTTATTTCCTAGTTAACATGTTGAAAAAGTTGGGTCAGGTAGCCTGTAGAAATAGCTCACATTCTGGATTGGTTGGTCTGCTTCTTCATGGAATTGTCTAATTTGTGTCTCTGTCTCCCCTATTTTCCTTTAACTGAAAGCTAGCTCTGAAACTATGTTGGTTATCAACATAGAAATCATCTCAGGAGTTTGTAAAATGATTCTTGGGCCCCACCCCAGAGATTTTTATTTAATTGCTCTAGGACAGGGTCCTTAAACTTTAGCAGGCACCAAATCACCTGAAGGGCTTGTTAAACACAGATGGCTGGGCCCCATACCCAGAAAGTTTGATTCGGTGTCTGGAATGGGGCCTGAGAATTTTCCTTTCTAACAAGGTCTAGTTATTGCTTCTGCTGGTTCGGTGAACATACTTGGAGAACCATTGATCTGTCATGAGGTCTAGACAAGATATTTTTAGAACTCTCTAAATGATATTAATGTGTAGCTTGGCTTGAAAACCATTGAGCTAATGGTTTCAACCAATAATGATCTTTGTCTGGATCTTTTATTTCATTAGGGGTTACAAAATGATGTTTTTCTGTATCTGTCCTTCCACCACAGCATTAGCTGGAATTTTTCTTTAAAGAAGAACTTTTCAAAGGAATTATTTTAATAACCACATGTTAAATTTGGAAAGGAGCCCTTAAAATTAAATGAATGGCCTTGACCAAAGTGGCTCAGTTGGTTACAGTGTCATCCCATACACTGAAAGGTGGCAGGTTAGATTCCTGTAAAGTCACATGCCCAAGTTGCTGATTCGATCCCCAGTCAGGGAGCATACAGTAGGCAACTGACTGATGTTTCTTTTCACATTGATGTTTCTCTCTCTCTCTCTCTCTCTCTCTCTCTCTCTCTCTCTCTCTCTTCCTCTCTCTAAAATCAATAATTTTTTAAAGGGTTGAAATTAAAAAATATTAAATGTAGGTATCAGTCCTCTTTCTAGGTATGCACACCTGGAAAAAAAGATCAGAACAAAATATGCCAAAATATTAATAATAGCTATTTCTGGATAGTGAAATTGTGTGTAATGATATTTTTTCAAAATTTCCAGTGTGTAAATAGGCCCTTTAAAATCAGAAAAAACAAATATATGTTATGAAAAGTAATTTCTTAAATGTCAAGTAAAATGAAGAGAAAATTTCATCTCTCCAGAATACTGTTTTTTTTCCCTAATGAAGGCATTTTTAGCTCTTACTTCTTTTGAATAAACAGTGAGTCAATCTGTTTGGCCAGAACCCTTCACCTCTGGTGTTTGTTGTGCGTCTCTCATGTTAACACCCCTTCAGCATTGTTCTGTTCTGAGGTTTTGAAAGAGTGAATGCAGAAGTGTGGCAGGAGATAGTCATCACCATGGTGAGACACAACCCAGTGGGCTCCCTTTCATTGTTTGCCATGTTCCCTGGCTTCTGACACACATTCTTCTCAGGAATGGTCTTTATTCTGAGAAGTCTAAGGGACTGAAATATTTGGTCCTACTCTTTGTCCTAGTGATTAGAATGTGAAAATTTCCATCTCTGGCAACAATCCAGGGGATTGGAGGAAGGCAGTTTAATTTCTAATCTGTTTTCAGCATGTTGGAAGTTAATGAGCTGGGTTAGCAGTACCAGTGTTGCTCCAAAAGATAGTTCAAATAGCACAGGTTCACTCCAGTATAGTCCAGGCATCATCTCCCTCTTCAGTTCTTTCAGCTCCTCAAGCTACTTATCCTTGGGTAGAAGTGACCTCTCCATATTCCTAGGGCTGACCACTGTCAGCACCTGTTATACCTGAGAGTGCTGTACCATTACCTCTCTGTCTCAGGCAGGGACCAAGTATCATTCATGTCTGTAACCCAGTTTTTTGTATGATGGCAGGTTCATAGTACCTGCTTAGTGAATGTTTGCTGAGTAATTTGACTTATCTAATTACTCACTACACGTGGGATCAGACAGCCAACACTCCATCTGTATTCACCCCTGTGTGTGTGCTCTTACAGGCATCTTATTATAGAAAACTTTATCCCTCTGGAAGAAAAAAGTAAAATTATGAATAGATCCTTCTTTGATGAAGAGGAAGATCATTGGAAACTACATCCTATAACCAGGCTGGAGTAAGTCACTATTGACTTTAAGTAGACTTTAAGGTGGGCAGGAGGGAAGGAATGTTGATAAGCTGGACTTGGCCAGAGGGGTATGGTAAGAATGCAGTTTCATTCATTTAAAGTTGGAACCAGTTGTATCTCTGCTTTTGTGATGGCCATAGTTCCACAAGATAAAAGTTTGATGAGTATGGTATTAGGAACTGGGAGACTTTGTCACAGTGAACTAATGACCTTTCCTAAGTTCCTCATTTCAGCTTCCCCAGCTATCAAGTGAAGCAAGATAGGCCAGATGAGGGGCGGTACGCAGGTGTTAGCTTGTGTGTCAGTCTGACACAGTTTTGAGAAGGACTCTCAGTATAAGTCTGGGTCCTGCTAGGAAAATGGAAGATGTCTGCCAAGGACCCAGGGGTGGGGAGTGCTGACAGCTATACTTCATGCCTACCATCTCAGAAAGCAACTCAAGCAGAAAGTAGATGCAGCTTCTGTGTCATTTCCATGTCAGCCCTCAATCCAGGGAGTCACTTGCTTCAGGTTCTCTTTAAGCAGGCTCAGAGTCTTCTGAGTGCTGGTTCCACAGGACCGATCCTGGGGCTGTGGACTACACGCCAGCCAGGTCTTTAACCACTGCAGTGCATTTCCAGGAATCAGCAGATGATGAAGCGGCCCGTCTCAGCTGTGGGATATAAGAGACCATTGAGCCAGCATGCAAGAATGTCCATGATGATTCGTCCAGAGGCCCGATATAGGGTGAGAAGATTGTTCTTGTCTTCCTCTCCTTTCTTTTAGAGTTTAGACTCATGTAAACACTTAGGCACCGTTCTGCAAAGTCACAGAGTTTTCATCCTGACTCTTTCCAGAGGCACCTGAGGAAATTACTATTAATATAACAAAATTTTTTTAAAATATATTTTTTTATTGATTTCAGAGAGGACAGGAGAGGGAGAGATAGAAACATCAATGATGAGAGAGAATCATTGATTAGCTGCCTCTTGCATGCCCCACAGTGGGGATCAAGCCTACAAACTAGGCATATTCCCTGACTGGGAATAAAATTGTGACCTCCTGGTTCATAGGTCAATGCTCAACCACTGAGCCATGCTGGCTGGGCTTAATATAGCAATTTTAGCACATAATAAATAACAAAAAATAAATAATTATAAATAGTAAAAATAGAATGATATTTAGAAAATCAGGACTAGGGAAGGAGGAGAGTATAAGCATCCTGTCCATAATGGCCATTAATATTGACGATAAGTTTTTAAGTGGCTCTGTGGGCCCAGCTGGTATGGCTCAGTGGTTGAGCATAGACCCATGAATCAGGTGGTCCTGGTTTGGTTCCAGGTTGGGGCATATGCTCTCATTATGGGCTAGATCACCAGTAGGGGGCATGCAGGAGGCAGCCAATCGATGATTCTCATTATTGATGTTTCTATCTCTCCTCCCTCTCTCTGAAATCAATAAAAAATAAAAACAAAACAAACAAACAAAAAATTTAAATGGCTCTGTGAGGCCATAGCCAGTTTGGGTCAGTGGATAGTGCATCAGCCTGCAGACCAAAGGGTCCAAGGTTCGATTCTGGTCAAGGGCACATTGGTTGCAGGCTTCTCCTCCTGGCCCGGCATGTGCAGCAGGCAATCAATCAGTGTGTTTCTCTCACATCGATGTTTCTCTCTGTAATTTCTTATCTGTTCCACTCTTTAAAAAGTCAATGGAAAAAATATCCTCAGGTGAGGATTAACAAAAATGGCTCTTTGGGAAGACTGGGAAGAATGTTGGTGTCAGTGATAGGAGATGGAAATGGGTTAAAGAAGTTATGGTACTTCCATTTAACATAATGTGGGTCAGTCAAGAAGTAATTTAAAGTGCCATAATTAAGCCCTGTTTAATGACCCAAACATATAATAATACTAGATGAGCTATTTATAAGCATTTGCTGTGTGCCAGGCACTACCCTCAGTGCTTTATTGCTTTCTCTACTAAACCCTCCCACCTACTCTATGCAGTAGTCCTTAGTAGATAGCTGGGAAGTGGATGAACCAGGAGACATGATGTATTGTTAAGTTATAAAACAACTAGTGGCTCGGTGCACAAAATTTGTGCACAGGGCGGGGGGTGTCCCTCAGCCCGGCCTGTGCCCTCTCCAATCTGGGACCCCTCGAAGAATGTCCTACTGCCAGTTTACAGGGATTGGGCCTAAACCGACAGTCGGACATCCCTCTTGCAATCCGGGACTGCTGGCTCCTAACCACTCACCTGCCTGCCTTCCTGATTGCCCTTAAACACTCTGCCTGTGGCCTGCTCGCCCCCAACTGCCCCCCGCCGCCAGCCTGCTTGCCCCCAAATGCCCCCCCCCCCGCCAGCCTAATCACCCCCAACTGCCCCCTGTGCCAGTGTGCTCACCCCCAACTACCCCCTGCTGGCCTGCTCATCCCAAACTGTCCCCTGTCCTGATCACCCCCAACTGACCCCCACTGATGGCCTGCTCACCCCCAACCAGCCCCCCTGTTGGTCTGCTCAACCCCAACTGCCCCCCCCCTCGCCGGCCTGTTCACCCACAACTGCTGTCCCATCCTGGCCTGATCACCCACAACTGCCCTCTTGTCCTCTAACTGCCTCTACCTCGGCCCTACCACCATGGCTTTGTCCAGAAGAACATCCGGAAGGTCTCCTGGAAGATCTCCCAGTCTAATTAGCATATTACCCTTTTATTAGTATAGATTGGCATTGCAAGTGTATATATGAATAAAAAAATCTGGGGCAAAATATATCAAAATGTGAACTGATTATCCCTGGTTATTAGAAGTACACTCAATTTAAATTTTCTTCTTTTTGCTTATCTGTATTTTATAACTATCAGTGGGGAACCTGTACTATTTTGATAATGAAAGGTTTTAATTTAAAATATATTTGAGTCTCCCTTGGCAGCCAGAGTGAAACAGATTAGAATTAGCTCCTCAGGTGCTGTTCTTCCTGGCACCGAGTTATTTAAAATAAAGAAAACAAAAGCAAAAAAAAAAGATGTATTAGATGGAGTTTTATATAGTGGAAGACGAGTGATGTGTCAGACAAAATCCTCAGAAACATTTTTCTAGCAGTTTCAGAGGGTGCATATCTTGCTGGTTATTTCGTGTCTTAAGCCAAAAACATGCTTTTAAAGCCTACAAATCAAATATGTAGATTTCCAGGAGGCTAACCTGATCCAAAGGTAGAATTTAAAGCAGTGGCACGCAGGTGTTTTTAGCAGTAGACCCAATCCATTAAGAGAAATTTTAAGCCGTATCTTAATATATAAAATTGAGAAATAGAGCCACGCCCTCTCCTCACCAGTGGCCCCTCCTACCCGCTCTGGAGTGTTAGGGCCTGAACTCTGCTGAGTGGGAGAAGCTACAGGACAGGATGTGCTCTTCTGATAAGCATTTGCCTTGGTTTGTGGGAGCTCAGAAAAGGCCCACCACCGGGTAGCAGGTGAAGAAATCCCTCCACAAGGCCAATTATGAAGCAGGCCCTGACTGATTATTCTTTTTATTACTTATTTTTCCAAACTGATTTTTCAAATGTGGTTACATGCACATACACTACCACACACACCCTCCACACACATACACCATACCTGCCCCCTACCGTTGGCAACCAAAACATTCATCAAAGCTGCTGTAGGTGGTGAGATTATTAGTGATTACTATGTTCTTCTTTATACCTTTTTGTATTTTTACATTTCCTTCAACAAATGTGTTTTACTTAATTTATTATTATTCCCCTTAGGGTATAATATATGTTCATTGTTTAAAAAAACATTTTTTTAAAGGAAAATAGCAAATGCCTATAGAAGAAAATAAAAAGTATCTGTAATCCCACCAGGAAAAATGTTATAAAACTACATCACTTCTAGGCAGGTACTTGGTAGGCTCTGAGTAGTAAGCAGTTTGCAGTTCTGCTTTTGGAAAGGGGTCTACTTTGCTTGTGCTCTCTGTGTCTGATTGGAAACCAACCTTGCTGGTTATGGCTGTTGCTTCTGCAGGCAGAAAACATTGTGCTGCTAGAGCTGGATATGCCCAGCCGGACCACCAGGGACTATGAGGGTCCTGCCATTGCCCCCAAAGTCCAGGCGGCATTGGATGCAGCTCTGCAGGACGAAGATGAAATACAGGTGGATGCATCATCCTTTGAAAGTACTGCAAATAAGAAATCCAAGACCAGGTGAGTGGCTCTTGATGACCTATGTTTGAACAAGGACAAATGAAAGTAGCGGGTGGCAAGAGTGCTTGTTTATCACAAAATGCTTTACAGGACACACCAGAAAATAGTGCCATATTACTCCTGGGTTTATTCATTTATTACACAGATATTTATGGTTCCGGCATTATGCCAGGTAGACTGAATACCAGAATGCCGAATGTACCTGGCTCCTACTATAAGGAGCACGTGTTCTAGAGAAACAGGGGATAGTTCTTTGGTTCCCACCAGGTGCCAGGGACTTAATTTGGTGCTAAATTAGAAATTCTACCCTATTAAATTTTGGATTAGAAGTTTAAGGAAACAACTGGGTGTAAAACCAAAAATGGAAGAAATTCTACCTGGAAACTGAATATTTTTTGCCACGTTGGAGAAGAAAGTCAAGATTTGATTTAAATGGAAGAACAATGGCTGAGAATCAGAGTCCCTTCCATGAGGTTTCACTCCTTGGTTGGCAGGTTGTGTTGGCCATGTGCAGAGGGTCGGGCTATGCCAGTCTCATGGTTGTACAGCTGAAAGGCCATTGGCGAAAGGGCACCTGGAAATGTTATGGCACTTGGTGGGAAAGGAGTCTGATCTGTGCTGGTGACAGAGATGGGACATATAATAATGTGAACATATGCTTGACTTTTGCAGGCCTAAAAGCGGAAGGAAGTCGGGATCTTCCTCTTCTTCAGGAACTCCTGCATCTCAGCTTTATCCACAGTCTCGGGGGCTGGTTCCAAAGTAAAGCCAGTTCCTGCTCTCCTGGGGTTTAAACAGCATTTGCCTTCTGAGAAAAGAGATGAGCAAATACCTGCAGAGAGGACTCCAGCCCAAACTCAGAACATTCCCCTGGGGAGAAGCGATGGCCTCTTTGCAGATTAACCAACTTAATCTGGCTGAAAGGTGCTGGTCCTAACCTGGCATTCAGCTCCTCTGGGCAACGTCCCTTAATTAGCATCTCAGATATGCATGGGTAAGGTAAAGTGCGATAGTCGAAGTGGAAAGCAAGAGGATGACCAGTGACCTTGCTTCCCTTCTCCCTTGCCTTCTCTCCCTTCCTTTCCCTTCCCCCCTCCCCTCTCCTTTTCTAGCCTGTTCTTTACACTGGGCTCCCTTCTTGTTGAACAATAGGGCAGAATCAGGAGTTACCTTAGCAGGACCAAGTCTTTGGAGCCTCAGGATAAAATAACAGTGAGGTTGAAAATGTTATAAAAAGCCCTACAACTTGAATACGTGCTTGTTCTTGTAGGTTGAAATGAGAAATCTCATTTGGACCCAAACCTCCAGTGGGCATGATCCATGCTCCTCAGTAAGAAGGGGATCTGTCTTTGGGATCTGCTGAATGAGGAAATGTTTTCCGAGGAAGCTACCAATTTCGCTCCTGAGGGGTTAATGTTGGAAGCAATAGAAATCACATTCCCTTTGCCTCCTTGGAGAGTTTAAAGGCTTCTTTAAAAACCTCGAAACCATGACCATCCTGTCAAAGACATAAGTCTGTAAGCTGATGCCATGTCCATAAACCGTGTCATTTTACTCTTCATTTGTCACCATCTTTAGCCAAGTGTGTGTACTCTGAGCATCCTTCCTAGGCCCATCTGCCTCCTGAGCATGCTCTACAGTGGGCCTGTTTTGTGGGAGAAGGGAGGCTGGCTCTGCCTTCTCTGTTTGGACAAAAGTAGGGGGAATGAGACATATGGTGGCACTTCTGAATTCCCCATTTTGTCCCATATTTATGTAGAGAGCATAAGGGTACTGGGCAGAGAGACATGTGGCTCAGTGCAGTGTGAAGGGAAGACAAAGGTGGGAGCAAATGAACCTGCCTGCCTTCAGCTGAAATTCACCAAATCCTAGGATGGTGGCTCTCCCAGGCAGAACCTAAAGTGGTGGCTAGGAGGTGCTGTGTGATTGCATAGGCTTAGAGGAGAGTTAGAAATACCCCGTTTACATATACTAGTTTGGTTTGTAAGTTTTAGTTCTTTGTATTATTGAAATTCAAAGCTTCATTTTATGTTGGTCATTAGGTGACTGTTACTCCTTTTTCCCCCAAGAGACACAATAGGTGTGTGTGGATGTGCAAGCACAATGGTGCCTATGTTCTTTGAGTGTGTCCACGTGTGTCTGTAAGAGAAAGACAGAGACCAAGAACTTGCCCAATGTTATAAATACACTAATGTACAGTTGTTGCCTGTGTCTGTATTAAAGGCCCATTGAATGACTAATCCAGGTTGGAAGCATTCCCATGTGGGTGTCTGAGTCCACGAGCCAAGCCTGAGGGGACAGTGTGAGTCCCCAGGTCTGCCTCACTGGTGTACCTTGCTGGCATGGTGCCTCAGGAAGGTGGCGACTCAGGTGGGCCTTGAGTTATATTTTAACTCAGCTGCTCAGTTCCCAGGGCACATTTCTGGATCAGAACCTGTGGGAAAGAGGAGGTACCAAGTGCAATGTCACAGCATTCTGCAAATGGAGATCTGTCATCTGGCAGCTTATCTCCTTTTTAGTTACTATTCTTTCTGAACCCAGGGTCCTTTTCAGTAATTCCCAGAGCCTAATGGAGCCTTCCCTCATCTTCCTTGGGATCAAACCCTGCTTCTCTCTTATTTACTAAGACTTTACCTGTTTGAATAGGAACCAAATGACCAGGTTGTAGCCTAAGATTGTTTTTTTGCCAGTTACACCTGTCTCTTGCCCCCAGTTTTTTCAAAGCTAGTATGAATTCTATAGGCTGAAAATATTCATCTGGCAAATTTGAGAACTGAACACTGCGGATAACACGATACCTTAATACTGATGTCTCAAGGTGGCTATTCTGACCAAGGGTGGTTGCGTGACCATAGAGCTTTTCTAAGAAGGCAAAAGAAGAAAGCTAAGTTGACAAGCAGGGTTAGTAAAACAGCTTGCCTTGTACTCATCTGATGGTCTATGAACAAAGTGGAAGAACACCTGAGTGGAGGTGAAGCTGTCCCTTCCCAAGCAGTCTCTGGTGCTTTTCTTCTCTCAACGTGGATCCGATAAATATTTGAATAGAGCAGATAGCAGAACATAAGCTGCTGTGTTGGACTCTGAATTGAGCCAAATGTGTGGAGGACCTCCCAGGCCCACTGAGGGACCAGGTTTCCCTGTCTGTAGTCATGCAAGAATGTTCCAAGCCATCTGAGGGCCAGCAGCAGTTAGTGAAGTCTGGAAGCCAACCTAACGCTATCTAAGAAGATCATCTGAGAGAAGGAGTTTGAGACTGTGTGTGCAACCTTCATCAGGCACCTTTTTGCTCTGATCGGTAGGAATGTATCTGGCTTTATATTTTAAAGTCACCTGTCTCCCAAACCCCTTGATCCAGAACCCAAGGCCAGAAATCATAGGCATGAAGCACTTTCTTAAGACTGACTTAACGTTGGATTGTTCCCCATTGAATGCCTGCCTGCATGCTGCTTGAATTGCACCACTCACACCTCCATGACCAAGGGCATCAGAGTTCTGCAGCTCAGGTGTGGGCGGTGGGCTGCTCTCTGCTTTTCCTGTCTGACTTGTAAGTCCTCCCTCATTGAATGTAAAATTGTTGCCAAGTTGCTGAGAAGTGTCAATTCCCTGTTGTTAACATGGGATATCAGTTCTGCCTCACATTTCTCACTAGAGGTCAAGGCTCACTGCAAGTAACACCTTGGGCCATCTGAACACCATCAGTGGGCGAAAATGGGGCTATTAATATACTCTAAAAGCCATAATGAAAATGCTCAGAGGGAACTGGATAAGAATAGTGGGCCTGGCTATTGTATATCTCACAAGGTTTTGTCTTGTACTGTTCAGAAATCTGCCACCTTTTTCCTTGCCCTTGTTTCTTCAATGAAATGCTTTTGAGGTTATTTATGAAATGAGTAATCCTGGTGCAGGAAGGAGGCAGTGGGCTTTATGGCTCCTTAGAGTTAATATTGATCTTGACCTTCTCTTTGGCTACTTTTAGACAAAGAACACGCCGATACTTGGGGCTCTAAGTTTTACAATTAATATTTATTTGTATCATCTCTTTGTCTAGGAATGTAAAAGTGACTCTAAACTAAGATGTGTAATAAAAATCAATCAGATTTATTGTACCTACAAAAAGGTGTCCTCATAAATGACTAATGCTTTTGAAAATGGTATTTCTGTGGCGGATACACTGCCACTTTCTTGAAACATTTTAATTTTTCTAGTGAAAAGAGGGTGGGAATGGAAATGAAGATTGAGTTGGAATGCTGGTATTTAAAAAATAGAGCAACAAGATAAAGGGACATAAAATGAAGCAAGACAGAGTGACAAGTAAGTGCTTCTCATGTTTTTCCAAGGAGGTTCCTGAGACCAGCCTAGGCAACAGCCATGAAATGTCTTTGTTATGATTGTGTGGTTTTTAAAAAAATTTCTTTAAATGTATTACATATTATACTTTAAAAAATATATTTTTAACACAAAAATATTTTATATTATTAACCATTAGGAAAAAGAAAGAAATACCAGAAATGGGCCATATGTTGGTCTTATGGCTTCTCATATTCTCAGGCCTGCTGAAGTATATCCCTGGGGGGTTGTGCCTCCTGGTTGAGATGTAGGGACTGAGTAGAGAGCACAGATCCTGGCCTCTGTCTGGGTCTGAATTCTGGTTGTGTCTGCTTACTAACCATGTGACTATGAGGATTTTAATTTACCTCTGTGAATCTCCGGGTCCTTGTCTGTAAAATGGGGTGATAATCCCTGCCTTGCAGGACCATTGTGAAGATTAGCAATGATTTAAAGCAACAAGCACATAGTATGTGGACTAGAGCAGACATTTAAAATGTACTTGCTGCAGTGACAGATCCCTGTGTTCAGAAGATACCATGAACAATTTGTAACCTAAGGTACTAGAAGCTAGTACTGGGCACATCATGTTCAGAAAATCCTAGGCCTCTATAGAAAAGCTGACATTTAAAAAAAATTTTGATTGTTGAGAGAGAGAGAAATGGGCAGAGAGGGGGGGAGAGAGAAAGAAAAACATTGATTTGTTGTTCCACTTATTTATGCATTCACTGGTTGCTTCTTGTATGTGCCTTGATCAGGGATCGAACCTGCAGCATTGGCATATCAGGACCATACCCTAACCAACTGAGCTACTCGGCCATTAACAAATATATGGTGAATACCTACTATGCACCATGCTATTCTGGGCATTGGATATATAGATGTGGACAACACTGACATGGTCCCTGAACTTACAGAGCTTGTACTTTAATGGGGAAGGAGAGACAGGGTAAGTGTTAACCAAACACACATAAATGTATAATTACAAATTATGGTGAATGCCATGAAGTGGTATTATAGTGTATTATATGAGAATAACGGGAGCCTAATTTGGATTGGTGGGTAAATAAGAGAAGGGCCTTCTGCAGAAATGACATTTACAGTGAGATCTAAAGCAGCGGTCGCCAACCTGTTGCTCTATTTTTTAAATACCAGCATTCCGCGGACCACTGGTTGGCGAGCACTTATCTAGAGAACAAGGAGTTAGCTAGACAAGAAATGAGGAAAAGGAATTTGTGAAAGAGTGAACAGCATTTGTGAAGGCCTTATATAAGAGTAGTAGAATTTTACTAAGAAGATAGCTGCAGCCCAGGCCCGAGTGGCTCAGTTGCTTAAACATAGTCCCATGCACCAAGTGATCACTGGTTTGATTTCTGGTTAGGGCACATGCCCTGGTTGAGGACTCGATCCCTAGTAGGGACCATGCAGGAAGCAGCCAATCAATGTTTCTCACCTATGGTTCTCTCTCTCTCAAAAGTCAATTAAAACTTTTTTTTTTTAAAAGAAGGTATCTGCAGTTCTTTTTTATTCACTAGAGGGAAGCATGGAGAACTATTGTAGAAAAGATTACAGTATAGGACTTTAAAAAATGCTAACAAGATACTAGTATCTAAAGAGCACAGAGAGGATAATGGCTTGTGACTTAGGCAAATGATGCTTAATTGTGTTTCTTCATAAGATACCCTCAAGCTGTGTTAATGTCCCTATACCCCCCTTTTTCTAAAAAGAGTTAAAAACCATAGCTTGGGAGAGAATCCAAGATGGCGGCGTAGGTAAACACCTAAACTGCTGCCTACTACAACAATTTAAACTGCAACTAAAAGACAAAACGTCTATCACCCAGAACCTCGGGAAAGCTGGCTGAGTGGAAGTTCTACAACTAGAAGGAAAGAGAAAAGAGCATTGAGACGTGCACGAGCGCTGAAAAGCTGAGGTACGGAGGCGTGTGATCTGGGCTGGCTGCGGGCGACTGGGTGCGTGGAGACAAGCCCCCGATTACTCTGAAATCCAGTCTCTGGGGAGACGCGGGGGACCCAAACTCTTACGGAGAGAAGCTGGACTGTCTGCCAGTGAGGGTGGCTTGCTGGCAGAGCTGCGCGCAGGAATAATTGTTTACTGCACTGGGGCATGGGACTCGCGGATGCCATTGGAGACTCAGAGCCGGCTAACTAGCAGCCATTGCTGTTTGCCACGCCCTAACCTAGTGACACTCTGAGGCCCCGCCCTGCACAACCTACAAACCCACCCAAGCTCCAAGCAGCTCAATTAGCATAAGAAAGGCCTGCCCTATCACAGCTTAACCTAGCAAACTTGCAGCCTGGGTCAGACAGCTCCAAAACCTCCAAACCCCAAGCAAAGAGGAGAAAACTGCAGCTCTCACTGTAGCTCCTGCTGAGTGGCCTCAGACAGTAGCTGACCTGCACCCCATTGGAGATCCAGAAGCCAGTGTACCTATTGGTCAGTGTGAGACACCAGATTTCAACTCCTCACATCCATAAGTGACACATTCAAGAGGCAGGCTCAGTGAGCACCAAAGCCCCACTGAAACAAGTCCTCCCCATAAGTGTGTCTTCAGCGCAGCAGTTCTTCCATTATAGACACAGGGAGTGCTCACAGCTAATTGGCCTGGAGGTCAATTCCTCCCAGTGTACCAACAGAAATTAAGGCTTAACTACACGAAGACTTTGCACTCAGCCCACAAAGGGGTGTACCAAGAGCATCCACCTCATGTGATTGAGGAGGCTGAGCTACTGCCCCCTATAGATCACCTACCACACAAAGCTACTCCATCAACACAGGGAAGCAGCCAAAATGTGGAGACAAAGAAACATGTCACGAATGAAAGAAACGGAGGAAAGCAAACTACTGGATGACATAGAGTTCAGAACCACATTTATAAGGTTACTCAAGAATCTTCTCAAAACCGCTGAGAAACTTGATGAGACCTTCAAGGAGCTTAATGAGAATGCCAAAAAAATGGAAAAGGATCAGTCAGAAATGAAGCATACACTGTCTGAAATAAAGAATATGCAGAAACTCAACTTTAGATCAACGTACCCCAATAATCAAACCAAAGATCTGAAATATGAGGAAACAAAAAACATCCAACCAGAAAAACAAAAAGAAAAAAGAATCCAAAAATATGAAGATAGTGTAAGGAGCCTCTGGGACAACTTCAAGTGAACCAACATCCGAATTTTTGGGGTGCCAGAAGAAGGGAGAGAGCAAAATATTGAAAACCTATTAGAAGAAATAATGACAGAAAACTTTCCCTACCTGGTGAAAGAAATAGACTTACAAGTTCAGGAAGCGCACAGAACCCCATACAAGAGGAATCCAAAGAGGACCACACCAAGACACATCATAATTAAAATGCCAAGGGCAAAAGACAAAGAGAGAATATTAAAAGCAGCAAGAGAAAAACAGTTAATTACCTACAAGGGAGTACCCATACGACTGTCAGCTGATTTCTCAACAGAAACTATGCAGGCCAGAAGGGAGTGGCAAGAAATATTCAAAGTGATGAACAGCAAGAACCTACAACCAAGATTACTCTACCCAGCAAAGCTATCATTCAGAGTTGAAGGTCAGATAAAGAGCTTCACAGACAAGAAAAAGCTAAAGGAGTTCATCACCACCAAACCAGGATTACACGAAATGCTGAAGGGTATTCTTTAAGAAGAGGAAGAAGAAGAAAAAGGTAAAGATAAAAATTATGAACAACAAAATTACATCAAATACATACCTACCAACAAGTGAATCTAAAAATCAAGTGAATGAAAAATCTGAAGAACAGAATGGACTGGTGAATATAATAGAATCAGGGACATAGAAAGGGAGTGGACTGACGATTCTCAGGGGAAGCAGGTGGGAGGGGTGCGGGAAGAGATTGGACAAAAATCTTACTCCTATGGATGAAGACAGTGGCGGGGGGTAAGGGCATGGGGTGGGGTGGGGAATCAGGTGGAGGGGAGCTATGGGGAAAAATAAAAGAGGAACACCTGTAATCTGAACAATAAAGATTTATTAAAAAAAAAAAACAAACTATAGCTTGGCTTAGCCTAAATAATCATTAGTGTAGAATAGTTCAAAATCCATTAGCCAAAAAGCAAGAGTTCAAAGTATGATTTGAAGAATTATGAGCATTGGACCAGTGGCTAATTTGGTGGTGCAAGGCAGGGAGGCTAAGCAACTTGGAAATTCCTGCCATTCACCAAGTTGTCTTCACCTCTTCTGGATTGTTAAAAAAAAAAAAAAAATCAAGAAACTACTCAAACCTTGTATGATTCTATAAGAAAAATATTTGGTCTTTGTCCCTGTAGAGCTTCTACAACCCTTGGAATTTCCTGAGTTATGGGAGTATCTTTTGGTATTCCTAACAAGCCCCTTTCAACCACATCAAAGTTTATGCTAATAAAGTGACTCTAGTTGGGCCCCTAAATAGCTTCAGGGTGGGGGCTGATTGCCAGAGGAACCGCTCATGTGATTAGAGTTTTGGAACTTTCAGTCCCACCACCTGACCTCCAGGGAGGGGAGAGGAACTGGAGATTGAGTTAATCACCAATAGCAATGATTTCGTCATGGCTATGTAATTGAACCACCAAAAAAAGCCCCTAAACATTGGGGGTTTGGAGAGCTCCCAGGTTGGTCAACACATTGGAGGACGGAATGTCCGAAGAGGGCATGGAGGCTCCCCACTTCCCCCACCCCCACTCCCATCTTCTATGCATTTCTTCCATTTGGCTCTTCCTGGGAGTTGCATCCTTTATAATAAATGGGTAATAGTAACTCAAGCCCTTTTCTGAGTTCTGTGAGCCATGCTAGCAATTATCAAACCTGAGGAGAGGTTTAATATTCAATTATCAAACCAATTTATAGTCAGAAGTAAAAGTGGCAACCTGGGACTTTCGACTGGCATCTGAAGTGGGGGCAGTCTTGTGGGTCTGAACCCTTAACCTGTGCTAACTCCAGATAGTGCCAGAACTGTGGGATATGCAGTTGGTGTCTGGAGAGTCAGAGAATTTGTTGTTGAGCAGAGAGGAAAACGCATACATTTGGTTGCCAGAAGTGTTGTGAATAAAAACAGTTGACCTTGGAAACTATATTTTGAACTCCATGCTGATGGTTTTGTTTTGGGACATGTGATTTGGTAGGCCCTCTTATTACTAGAGTTGCCATCAGGTTGAAGTTTACCCCCAGAATGGTCTCCAAGGACCATGTTGTGGTCACACCTGCCAGTGAATTCGTCAAGGATATAACTGTAGCTCTCGCAGCTGCTCCTGTTTCATCCTCTGTTTCTGTCACCAGTCTTGTGGTTAACCATCCCTGGGTGCTTCAGTTAAGTGAGTCAACTGGGAACTTGCTTTTGGGGTGGGAGAAATGGGCCGAGTGAGAGATCACCTGCATCTCTGGGGACAGTGTAGCCCACAGGATACTTGTTGATTGCCTGCTGTGCACCAGGTGTCTTGCGCTGCACTGGGGATGGAGAGTACAATACTCCCGCCCTTCTGAGGACAGAGTGCTTAGGAACTACCAGAAGACTCTCTTCTTCTCCTCACACCACTCTCCAGCTCTCGGAAGCTGGAGCCACATACGTCTCCTTGGGTTATCCAACATCTTTCATGCTTTGGCACCTTCACATGTGTTATAACCTCTTTCTGGAGGCTCCTCCGCACTCTTTGCTTGGCTAACTCCGACTCATCCATCAGGTATCAGTCAAATGTCACCTCTTTCAAAAAGCCTTCCCCCAACCATCTATTTTGGTTTCTCTCCATCTCCACCTCTGCTTGGTGTCCTTATCTTACCTTGTTTTCTTCATATTCCTTTTCCCAGCTTGTAATTATACATTTATTTGCTTTGGTCTCCCCCACCAGACAGTAAGTTCCCTGAAGGACTGTCCTATTGTCCTCTCCAAGTCTGACACCTGAGTTGGATGGTTGGATACGTGCTGAAACCTACAGCTCAGCCCAGCATCTTCTGTCAGAGGAAGGAATGATGTGCCAGGAGGTGGGAAAAGAATTTGTAAAGCATTTGGGAGTCATGCTCTGTAAGAATGGGTAGGGTTTCATGTACTGGGGAAGGAGGGAAGAGCATGCCAGACAAAGGGAATGTGAATGAACACAGGAGGACTTGCTGGTGATGGAAATGGAGAAAGGAGAACTGGGCTAGGAAGGGTCTTGACTCCATGGCACACCCTGCAGATAGGAGAGCCCTGGAAGCCTTTTTCTTCCCTTGTGGGAGTGAAGCACGCCTCAATGTAGCATTTTCTTCTTATGCCAACCTCCCATGCTATTATTCTCTTTGAGAAAGCAGAAAGCAATTTCACTAAGTACAGCTTTAATTTTGCCTGCTGTTCACACAGGTTTTCAGGGCTCAGTTGGCAAATTCCTTTCTGCAAGGAGCTTTCCCTGGCACAGCTCACCACCCAAGGAATTCCAAGGAGCACTTGAACTTGACTTCAATATCCTAGTTCCCTAACAGTGAGGCCAAGGGATTTTTCAAGGTAATAGTATGGAAGGAGATCCCTTTGCTGCATTTAGGAACAGAGAAATTAAACTTCTCTCATTGGTTTTGAAATTTGTCTTCCTTGTCCAGTCAACAAAAGATTTACGTATGTTGTTCCAGACTCTGTACTAGGGGTCATGGCCTACAGCTCAGAACCCTGCCCTTCCAGAGCTTCCAGTCTGGCAGGGAATTACCCCATTCAGCAATAAGTACAAGTCAAGGTAATCAGCACAGACACGGTACTGACAGTGCAGAGAGGGTCACAGATTTCAGTAAGGAGCACGTTAAACACAATGATCAGTCTCTTTGCTAGATTATCCCAGGAGCAGCAAGAGGACCCAGGGTTTCAGCATCAGGTTTATTCATTTCTTTGAGTATCTACAATGTTCTGGGCATTGTTCTAGTCTTAGAGAGCTAGATTAAGCCCCTGTCCCTAGGGATGTCACATTCTAGTGGTGGAGATAGATGGATAACAGAAGGATGTGCAGTATCTGAAGGCAAACAGGCAGGTCAGGGGTTAGAGAGGGACACGCTGGGGGACGTGCTGGCTTGGGTTACATTGAGAGGTCAGGGAAGGCTTCTTTGCAATGGTGATGTTACAGTTGAGCAGACTGAGTCCTGAGTGAAATTAGGGAGCAAGTGTGTGGGTATCTGGGACTTGAATGAAGAGTATCCCAGGGAAAAGGAACCACAGTGCAGAGGTCTGGAGGTGGGAGTGTATTGGGGATAAGGAGGCAAGTGTGGCTAGTGGGCAGTGAGGTTGGAAAAACTCTGAATTATAAGTGAATTTTATTTTTAGACCATTGAAGGATTTTAAGCAAAAGAGGGAAATCCGTTAGGAATGTTTTAAAAGGATCCCTCTAGCCCTGGCCCATGTTTCCCAGTGGTTAGAGAGTCTGCTTGCACCTGGAAGGGTCCCAGGTTAGATTCCTAGATGGGATGCAGATTCAGTTGGGGCATGTGCAGGAGGCAACCAATTGATGGGTCTCTCCCACATGGATGTTTCTCACTCTCTCTCCCTTTCCCTCCCTCCTCCCACTCTCTCTAAAAATCAATGGAAAAAATATCCTTGGTGAGGATTAACAAAAAACAAACAAACAAACAAACAAACAAAAACCCCCAATCCCTCTAACTGCTTTGTAGAGACAGAGCAAATGGGGCAGGCAAGAAGACTGCTTAGAAGAGGGGCTGTAGTTTGGACCAGAGGTGGTAGCTGGGACCAAGCCGTGGGAGAGGAGAGAAGTGGTAACATGCCTTAGGATATGCTTATTGCTGATAACTGGATTTCGGTGAGAGAAAAAGAGGCAACAATAGCCCCAAGGTTTTTGATCTGAAGCCTATGGAAATGTCACCTCTGCCACTTTCTTCCATGTACCATGCTCCCCTCCCCCCTTTTCATGATCTAGGTTCTTTTATTTATTCTTATTTTAAATATGTTTTTATTGACCTTTTAGAGAGAGAGGAAAGGAGAGGGAGAGAAACACCGATCGGCTGCCTCCTACATGCCCTTCACTGGGGATCAAACCCAAAACTCGTGCATGTGCCCCAACCAGCGACCTTTTGGTGCACAACTGATGCTCCAACCAACTGAATCACCCAACTGGGACCACCACCATCAATTTTAAAACATTTCATCACCCCAAAAAGTGCTCATTAGCAACCACTCCCAATTTCCTCCCAACCACAAAGCCCTAGACAACCACTCACCTACTTTCTGTCTCTTCTGTCTACATCTGACTCTTTTAGGATCTTAGAATCCAGTTTCCTCATCTGTAACTTCACAGGGTGAGAGTGAGGTTTAAGAGAGAACATGAAAACATGAGAGTGTGTCTAATGGGCCAAGCAGACTGGAGGTTCCTTGGCCTTAGTAAGTGCTGCGGACTCTTGTTTGCCATCTTACTGAGGCAGTGTGAGTAGTGGTGGGGGCACTGGTCCCAGACTGCTGGGTTGTGAATTACGAACTCATCATTTACTAGTTTTATGGTGATAAAAAGTTTCTTAACCTCCCTGGGGTCTCAGAATCCTCAATGATCAAAAAGGGCCCATAGCAAGTACTTCCTAAGTTGCTGGGAGTTCACATGTGTGGAGCAGTGCCTGGTATGTAGCAAGTGCTCAGTAAATGGTCATTGTTGCAGTGCTGTTTCCAGTATTGGTTAATTAAGGAGTCCTGCAAGCAGGTGGGGACTCCCATCTTCAAGGCTGGGAATGGGCATCTCTGAGCCCAGGTGGTTGCAGGGGTAATGGAGAGAGATATCATAGATCTATTTTTAATGTTATCCTCTTGTTGGATCTGTACCTTCGCAAAAGTCACTTGTTCCCTTTAAGCCTCAAGTTACTTATCTGTAAAGTGGGGGAGAGGGGGGTTAAAGTCAACCTTACTTCATAGGGCTCTGGAAGATTCGATGACCTATTGAGCACCTGTTTGCCAGGCACTGTTTTGAACATAACAGGAAAAAAAAGCTTTGCTCTCCTAGAACTTGTGTGGAGCTGATGGAGAGAGACAGAAGGTAAATAATAATCATAAGGATCATAATAAATAAATACAGAAAGAAAAAAATATGTAAAGCATCTGGTGCCTGGCATGTGGTGAGCATGCCATAAATGATAGCAGTTATGATTATTATGTGAAAGCACTTCTTAAAGCTGGACAGCACAGCATAGAGGCAGGTCTCTAGCCAGTGGTCGGCAAACTCATTAGTCAGCAGAGCCAAATATCAACAGTACAACGATTGAAATTTCTTTTGAGAGCCAAAGTTTTTAAACTTAAACTTCTTCTAATGCCACTTCTTCAAATAGACTCGCCCAGGCCGTGGTATTTTGTGGAAGAGCCACACTCAAGGGGCCAAAGAGCCGCATGTGGCTCGCGAGCCACAGTTTGCCGACCACGGCTCTAGGTGACTGCAAGCATGTGGCCTTCATTAAAGTCTTACCTCATTTCTGCTCAGTTAAATTTCACTCAGCCTCCAAGGCCTCTTTCACGTTGCCTGGTTGAAATCTGTGTCTTCCAGGATAGAGCATTCCTTTTTCCTTCCTTCAGCTGGTATTTACTGAAGGCTACTTTGGTGTTCTGCTGGGTGCTGGGGTTATTAAGCTGAAAAACCCAGGAGGGTGTGGTCAGGAGCATGAATGAAGGGAGCCCGGGGCACCCTGGGAACTTCCAGCCCAGGCAGATGAGAGCCCGACTGAAGGAGCCTGGCTGCCTTGGTTTAGTTCTGCCCGAGGAGACCCTGAAGAATTCTGAGCTGGGTGATAAAGTTAGCAGAAAAACGAAGACTTCACAACATTCTTGTTTAAATGCTACTTCGTAAAAGTAAACATTTGCATTATGGTCAAATGCATAATCTATATTTAAGCACTACAGTCAAACCCAGGGAGCTACAAGAAGATCTGAAGACATGTAGACAAGCAAAGACTTCAGGGCAAATAAAGTCTCAAGGTGAAAATAGTATGCCACTCGATTAGTAGGAAATGTGGCAAAAATGGAGGAGGGAGTTTTAGAGTGAGACAAACCTAGGTTGGCATTATTACCCGAAGCAAGCTATTGCACCTTGGTAGGAGGGTTAATACTGACCCTGCTGCCTTCAGGGTTGCTGAAGGATTAAAAGAAACATCCATCAAGTGTCTGGCACTTAATAGGGACTCAATACAAGACATGTTAAGTATTTTTTAAAAAATATATTTTATTGATTTTTATAGAGAGAAAGGGAGAGGGATAGAGAGTTAGAAACATCAATCAACTGCCTCTTGCACACTCCCTACTGGGGATGTGCCCACAACCAAGGTAAATGCCCTTGACAGGAATTGAACCTGGGACCCTTGAGTCTGCAGGCTGACGCTCTATCCACTGAGCCAAACCAGTCAGGGCAACATGTTAAGTATTAATAGCAATATTATTAGTAACAGTGCAGCATATGGAAAGAGCTCTTAGTGTCAGCCAGACCTGTGTACAAATACACCCAGTGCAAGTTGCTTAACCTTTCTGAGCCTTGGATTGTCTCCTTTCCTATAAAATGAATTAATGAAAATACTTTCCTTGTAGGGTTGAGGAACGGAATAAATGTGGTAATGAAGTTTCTAGGCTGTATAATAGGTGTTCAGTTAAATGTTATTTCTAAATCGGAAAACAGTGAATAAATATTCTGATGGTAGAACATTGAAACAATACAGAAACATTTAACTTTTTAAAAAATATTTTATTGAATTTTTTACAGAGAGGAAGGAAGAGGGATAGAGAGCTAGAAACATTGATGAGAGAGAAACATTGATCAGCTGCCTCCTGCACACCCCCTACTGGGGATGTGCCCGCAACCAAGGTACATGCCCTTGACCGGAATCAAACCGGGGACCCTTCAGTCCATAGGCCGACGCTCTATCCACTGAGCCAAATCGGTTTCGGCCAGAAACATTTAAAGAATTATTAGAGGATTTTCCCATAACTTTGTTACATATTACTAAACTGCATCTCAAAATGACTATGAATTTGCATTCCCACCAACAGTGCATAAATTGTGCCTGTTTCCTTACATCTTTGCTAACATTGGGCTCTGCCGATCTTTTAAACGTTTGCCAGCCTGGTCTATTGAAAAATGACATCTCAATTTTGTTTTTATCTGTAGTTCCAGGATTACTCATGAGGTTGAAAATCTTTTCAAGTATTTCCATTTGTGTTTCTTCTTTTGTTAACTGCCAGTTTAGGTCATTGTTATTTGGCCATCTTCCTATTGAGGTGTTTCCTAATGACTTTAAAGAACTCTGTTTATTAGGAATCTTAACTCTTAGTCAACTTCTTAGATTTTTAGAAACTGTTATAACATGTTTAGAAAGACTTCCAGTTCCAAGATTACAAAAATATTCACTTTTTTCCCTTCCAATACTTTGTTTCTTTCGTCACATATAAATCTTTGATCTAGGTGGAATTTAGATTTAAGGAGGGAGGTAAGTGCCAACTTAATTCTCCAAATGGCTACCCAGTAGTCCTGTTCTGTTTATTAACTTTCATCTTTCCTCCACCAGTTTGAAATGTTAACTTCATGTACTACAATTCCTTATATGCGTGGCCCTATTTCTGTGCTCTGTTAGGTTGAATATGTCTGTTGCTCCTTTGTCAAAATTGCACTACCTAATGCATTTTAATACCTAGAACAAGTCCCAACTCATTACTCTTCTTCAAAGTTTGCTCGGCAGTAAGGTGGAGTGATTAAATTCAATGCCCTGTGGCCCTATCCATAGGACTTCTTGAGTGTCCTCATCCCATGGTGGCTGGCTTTCCCCAGAGAATGTGATCCACAGAAGAAGGCAGACGCTGCAATGCCTTTTATGACTTAGCCCCAGAAGCCACACAGGGTCATTTCCACAATATCTATCAGTTCCAGTTTAGCCCTATGTAAAGTGGGAGGGGGCTAGAAAGGATGTGAATGCCAGGGCCTGTTTTGGAGGCTGGCTCCCACAGTGTCTTAGAAAGAATTTGGAGTGAGTTTTGGGTTTGAATCTTGACTCTGGCAACAATTTGTGTGACCGTGGGCAAGTTCTTTGCTTTACTGGCCCTGCCAGTTTTCTCACTCGCCTCACTTGGTGGTTACAACAGTCAAGGTTTAGAGCTTGTGAAAACCCTTAACTTCAAATTCAGACATTAGCAATTAAAGAAGAGAAGGAAGAAAACCCACTTGGGGCAGGGTGTAAGTTAATATTTTCATAAAACATTGAAAATGAAGGAATAGCCCATCTAATAATCTGATTACATTAGCATCATCACTTTTTAGAATTTTGGTGTTAAAATGCACTTTAAAATTTCTTTCCTACTTCACAGAGAAAGAATAGAGAAAATGGCTTAAGTTGAGGCAGTAAGATTTATGGTAGGTATGAATACATCTATATATCTCTGGCATTAAGAGAGATTAAAAAGTGGGATAAGCTCCTTAGTAAAGTCCTGAAATCTCCACCTGAAAACCTGAAAGAATTATGTGGGGGCTATAATTTTCCACAATTTTTGGCAAAAACAAGCTCCTTTGAGGCCACTTTGGGGGGCAAGGGTTTCCACAAATTTTTAAAAGTAAAATGAAAAGAATTTATTATTTAAAATTTTCTGCCCTAGCCAGTTTTGCTCAGTGAATAGGGTCCTGTGTTGTTGTTTTTTAAAATATATTTTTATTGATTTCAGAGAGGAAGGGAAAGGGAGAGAAACATCAATGAGAGAGAATCATTAATCAGCTGCCTCCTGCTCGCCCCCTACTGGGGATCAAGCCCACAACCCGGACATGTGCCTGAACCAGGAATCAAACTGGGACCCTTCAGTCTGCAGGCTGTTGCTCTATCCACTGAGCCAAAGCAGCTAGGGCAGGGTCCTGGGTTTGATTCTGTCCAGGGTACATACCTGGGTTACAGGATCAATCCCAGTGTAGGAGGCAACCAATCGATCTCTCTCACATCAATGTTTCTCTCTCTCTCTTCCCCCTCCACTCTCTCTAAAAATCAATGGGAAAATATCCTCAGGTGAGGATTAACAACAACAAAATGTCCTCACACTGTTGAGCATTAAAATTTTTATTTTTTTCATCATGTGAATTGGAAAATAAAGACAAGTGTAAGGTAGCAAAAAACATCTACCACCTTAATCTAAATGCTGTTTTGTGGGTCAACAGAAAAAGAGAATTTTTAAAATTAAAAAATGTAATACTTTGTAGGAAAAAAAAGAAAAAAATCAATCATAGTCTTACAGCCCAGAAATAACCATTATTAACATTTTGGAGGAGTAAAATGGAATTTAAACACCTTTTTCAGCCTCGTAGGAGAATGAAAAACAGGAGTGGATTTAAATAATGAATGGCAGGTAAGGTGAGTTAGGGCTGTCCATCACATGAGCAGATACTGTGCCTAAAGACAATAGTGAGGTCATGAAGTCTCTATTCCTGAGTACCTTTGCAACTTGCATGGATATGTTTGGTTGAAGTCCTACCTCAGTCTTTCCCAGTTCTGCCTGGTTCTAAATACTGTTTTAGGGATCATTCAATGGGAAATTAGTCCTCAGGGATTTTGTCCAATAAAGTAATTATTGAGTAAGGTCATTCATTCAACAACTGAGTGCCCACCTTGTGCCAAGACTGTGCCAGATGTTGGGGGTGATAATGAACGCAAGAAGATGCTAGCAAGAGACAGAAACTAAACTAACAATCATACACAAATGAAATGAGGGGCCAGAAGTGATATACATTTGTTGATCATCTGCTATGCTGGAAATTTAGTAAATGTGTACTCATTTAATCATCTTGGACCTAGGGGAGATAAGCTGACTTCTCTGAACCTCAACTTCATTTGAAGATGCAGTTATTGAAAGAGAACATTTGTTAGGGTGGCAAATGGTTCCAGGGCTTGATTCACTGAAGCATTTACTGTGTCTACTGTGTACAAAATGCTTTACAAAGATTACATTTAATCCCAATTGCATCCTTTGAGTTTAATATGAATCCTGCTGTCCATATGATGGCACTGAGTCAATGAGAGGTTTCATAACTTGACCAAGGCCACACAGCTGGAGAATGACTGCAAAATTCAAACCCAGACCTGCTCTAGTTCAAAGCCAGTGACAATATATTATCTCATAGTGAGGCTCAGGATGTCTGTCTTTTGGGGAATTCTTTGGTGACTGCTGGTGATGTATTTGTTATTCAGATTTCTGAATACATGCTTTGCTCATAACTGTGCAGTTTGAAAAGTGACTCATCTCAAACAGGACAGGGTTGGTTATCAGTCCTGTTTATCTTACACTGCCCTGTGACACCTTTGTTGATTTCAAAGATACTTTGTAATAAAAGCACTGTGATAAAAACAGACATCAAAAAATGTATAGGTTTGTTTTTGGTGCTTCTGACAAGAGACTCATGAGTCTTACTAGCTTTAAAAAAAAAATCACAGCTACTTAAGGTTTAATGACTAAAGCCAATTTTCCAACTCATATTCTCTTTTTACTCTTAACTATGATGTTGTAATTAGTTTCTGTATGATTCTGCAAGGGCAGAGACCTTGAAATATTCACATCTGGATTTTCCCATGGCTTGACCCAACGGTGAGAATGAGGTAGTAATGGCTGTAAATTAAGTAAAGGCATTTTTCATTGTGCCTGTATTCTTTCTTTTGCTACTTTAAGTTACCACAGATAGAGTGGCTTAAAACAACATCCATTTATTTTTAAACAAATAATTTTTATTGGTTTTTAGAGAGAGGAAGGAGGACATAGAGAAATGTTGATTTGTTTTTCCACTTATTTATGCATTCATTGATTGCTTCTTGTATGTGCCCTAACTGATGATTGAACCCACAACCTTAGCATATCTGGACGATGCTCAAACCCACTCAAAACACCACCATTTACATCTCACACTTTCTGTAGGCCAGAAGTTGACCAGAGGGTTGTTCTCTGCTTTGAAACTGAAAAGGCTAAAATCAAGTGTTGACAGGATGTATTCCTTTCTGCAGACTCTAGGGTAGGGGAGAACCTGCTTCCTGCTCATTCAGGTTATCAAAATTCACTTCCAAGGGGTTGTAGGACTGAGGTTCTATTACTTGTTGGCAGAGGTTATCAATTTCGGAGGCTGCCTACATTCCCAGGCTCATGGCTCCCTTAAAGGAACAGTGGCTTGTTTTCAGGCCCTGTATCTTGGGGGTAAAGTTGAGTTCCTCTTAAGCTTGGAATCTGATTGTTCTCTGCCTTCCTTTTCTGCTTTTAAGGGTCCATATGATAACAGTTGGCCCTTCCCGATAGCCCAGGGTCATCACCCTATTTTAAGGTCCTTAACTCATCTGCAAAATCCCTTTTGCCATGGAATGTACCATTCACAGGTTCCAGAGACTAAGGTATAGATAGTTTTAAGTGGGGGAAGGACATTATTCTACCATAGTGCTTGTATTAAACATGTACACTTTAGAATGAATCTTCTTGCTACTACTTGGAAGTCAGGGGCAGGGGAGAAATGAAGCTACTCAAGAAAATGTTTGAACAAGCCAAATTACTTGTCAAATTGGGTTATGTGTCAGCTTTAAATTAAAAACAAAAACAAAACAACCCTTTGCAAAAAATCAGGCCAACCATTTTTTTGGTGGTGGATAGGCTTGTTCTTCCTTTTCCCCATCTTGGGGGTAAATCTAGATGGGGAGAGAGACTTTAAAATTGGCTTTATGTCACCTCCCTACAGTCTATTCACTTTGCAGGATCTTATTGGACGTGGAAGCCTGTGTGAGGAACATAAAAAGCAGGAGCACTGAACTCTGTGGTGTTGCGCCGCACAGTTATCAGTCTTCTTTCAGCGCTGGCTCTCTCTCCTGTGCTAACACCAGGGAGTGGAGGGTATGTTTCCTCAACCAGGGAAACCTTTAAAATGTGGCCACTGACCCTGCCTCCCTGTTACTTAAGAGTGGGCCATTAATCCAGTTTAGGACTGGATCTAGGCATGTTTCTGGACATTGATTCAACAAATGGGAACAGAAGACCTATGTGTTGGCTACCTCATTTCATTTCATGCTCTGCAACCAAGGCTCAAAGAGGTGAAGTACCATTGCCCATTGTCTCTCAGGCAGTATCAATATCAAACACTTGCTCTATGCCAGGAGCCAAATTATATAGACCTAATATCAAGGCCCCTCTTCACAACGTCTTCCAATCTGCCAGTTGTTTTATGTTAATTTTAATTAACCCAATAATGCTGTCAGGTCCTAGACTAATGTAGATTAGGAAATTGAGGCCCATGTTGAGCCCCTACATTTTAGGCTGATAGCCAGGGAGTGGCTCAGCCAGGACCCAGTTTAGGTCGGTTTAACTCCAGGACCGTGTTCTCTCTAGAGTACCGCCACGAAAAAGGCCTCAGGTGCATTCTGTGCAGTATGGGCCCCCCAAATCCAAATTTTTTACACTACCTGTCACCAAATTACTGAATTCACCAATGCTCTAGGCTGCTAAATGCAACTTCTGCAAATACAATTTCTGCAAACATAAAGCGACATGAAGGCACAGGAAGAAATGGGGAACTGTCTAGGTCTATCAATTGTGGAATAACCGTTTTACTGATATGAGTGTTTTTGTCTCATTATTATGCAGCAATGAGTCATTTAGGGGAGGACCAAAAGGGAAAGTCCTGCCTCTTGTCACCTAAGAGAAGTGTCAGTGAGAACTGCTTGGCCGGGTAGAGACACAAAGTGGGTACTGGGAGTGGAGCTATCAATTTTCCATCCCCACCCTAACCCGCTCGGCGGCGAGAAGGATCGAAAGGGTTAAACGTGGCTGGTGGAGCCCAGCCCCACCGCCTCTTTCCAGCATCGCTTCCCACAATGCCTCAGGCCCCAAGCCAGTTCCAGCACCTCGCGAGACTCCGCCCTGTCCCTTCCCCGAACATCTGCAGTCTCTCTAGCATACTGAGGTCTGAGAGAGGCAGAGGAAGGGAGAGGAGGGCCGAAAGGCGAACCGCTGGGCACGCCGGGAAGTGTGGTCCAAGCGTTTCACGCAGCCATATTCTTCCGGAGTGGGGGAGGCCAAAAAGGCAGTTGGGACTACGATTCCCAGCAGCCCTTTCGGTTTGTTTTTGTTCAAAAAAAAAACCCCACACTCCCCCTCCTCACTCTGCACATACACTCACACACACCCACGGCACACACTCACACAACCGGGCGCCGAAAGAAAAGCCGCGTCTCGCCTTCCTGCCCCACCTCCAGTCCTGTCTCGGCACCTCAGCAGAGCGGGAAAGCAGAGGCCGGAGCCGTGACCTCTGACCCCGTGGTTATGCAGAGCCGCCGCATTCCTTAGCGATCGTGGGGCAGCAGCCGCCGCCGTGGGCGACTGACGCAGCGCGGGCGCGTGGAGCCGCCGCCACCCCTCCCCCATCGCCACCCTCGCGCCGGTCTCGCGCCAGCCGGTCCCCACACGCCCGCCCCCTATCCCCGGCCGCACCCGAGTTCTCTCGCGCCGCCGCCGCCACGCACCCCCCGCCGCCTCCGCCTTCACCACCCCGCACGGTCGCCGCCCCAGCTCGCCCCACTCGGAGGTCCCGCGTGGAGCCGCCGCCGCCGCCGCCGCCGCCGGGGAGGAGGAGGATGAAGGACAAACAGAAGAGGAAGAAGGAGCGCACGTGGGCCGAGGCCGCGCGCCTGGTGAGGCGGGTCGCTTAAGGGGGCTCAGTGGGGGGCGTGGGGGTGGGCTCGCCGCGCACTCCCCACCGGGAGGGGGAGGGGCGGGGTCACTCTTCCTGTAGGAAATCGACTACCCTCCCAGGCGTTGGGTGGGGAAAGGTCCCCCACCGGGTTGGATATGGCGCCTTTTTCTGCCTGAACCCCCCACCTCTAAATTCCTGCGGAGGGGCGAGCCGGCCGGCCGGCTCCTCCCCCTCCGGTCGCCGGAGCCCCAGCCTCCCCTCCCCCACTGTTTGGCAGCGTCTGGGGGTCTGGGGAAGCTTGTTTTCTGTACTCGGGGGGAGTTAGGTTTCCGGGAAGGGTCGGAAGCTCCTCCCTCGCTTCCTGGTGGGCAGTGGAGTGGTGCGTTTGACTCCAAGGGTGAGGAAGCGCCCCCAATTCCAAGGACGCGAGTGGCATTTTGAGCTTTCCCAATCTAAACCAGGTGTGTGGAGGGAAGCAAGTGCTTGCTTACTCCTAGCTTGAACCCCGAGCAGTAGTCCTCAAACTTCTGTGGGGACACCTGGGGAGATTGTTAGGCATGCTCGTCCTAAGGCCTACTGACGACCTGAATCTGAGATTCTGGAGTACTGCCTGAATATCTTCATTTTGACCAGCTGCCCAGGTTGATTCTAACACAGGTGGCCCAAGGACCACACTTTGAGAAACGCTGACTAGAGTGTTTTACTTCATAAATCAGACTGGAGGTAGGCAGAGAATGGACTACACTTTGCAAAGAATGTATCTGTGCATGTTCTTTATTCCTTAGTGTCCTGGTGCATGTATACATGAAGTGTTGGACAAAGACCAAGTGTTCTGTTTGAAGATACTGCTCGCAGGGGACTTAGCAAGGGAGAGAGTAATTGGAGTGTTTGAAGCTGCCTGGTGAGGGGGGCTGTAAATTTTTTGTTTTCAAAGTGTCAGAGGCCTTGTCCATGAAATATCTTCCTTTTGAATTTGAACCCACAAAACAAACACTTTGGGACATGTTCTTATAAAATGTTGCTGATGACAGTAGTAATGGGTTATATTTCTCTCAGAGATGTCAGTTCTTCAGAACTGTCACAGAGCAGGGTTATAGTGCAGATAGGCATGTCTTATCTCTTGACATCCTGTAGTTTTTATGTAATGAAGCTCAACCTTCTAATCTTTTATTTTATTGGGAAGTGTGGTTCCTGCCTCTAAGGTGTTGTGCAAAAAAGATGACTATGTAATGGGGTTTGTTATAGATCTGTGCCACACCTTTTTCTTGCTTGAAGTCTGTAAAACTCAGTTGTTGACTTGCAAGAATTAAAGCTATTTGGTTTATAGGAGAATTTTCCCTGGCATTCCTAATGGTCTTCCCTGGGCATTTGTTGCCCAAGGAACAGAAATAATAATTGTATGCTGAAGTTTTTGTGCTTCAGTTAATTTGTTTTGGCATATGCAATTTGAAGCTTTTGAAGTTCTTAATTTTTTCTGATTCATTCAAAACTGGAAGCTTGGGCTAGCTTTCAGGATTCCTCCAGTGTTGCTTCACCTGAAAACAAATTTAGGCTTAAAGGAGAGTAGCGGAGAGCCAAAAGGATGTGCTCTTTCTCCTCCAGGTTGAGTCTTGGGTGTTCATTGAAATTCTCCTCTGAGTTCCTGTTACACAGGTGTTTATGGCTCTGGGCACCAAAAGGAAATTTGCTTGCCAGAGTTTTGCTTGTTAGAGGTAGGTGAAAGTACCTTTAAATCCTGTTATTTATGCCCTGACAGAATTCTAAAGTCTACTTGTCTCAAAGCTTTGTTGGTTTGGCTCTTACTAGTTGAAAGACTTTAGAAATTTGGGGTCCACTATTTTGGTAAGCTTCTTTAGGTTCTTGAATTTACTGTGATATGAACTTGGCAGTATCCAGGTTGCTATTTCTGTTTTATCATTAGCTCAAATTTATGCCAGATTTTCTGAATAAGTTCTTTCTCTTTTCTGTGGCTCTTCATTAAAAAATAGTAATGTGAATAGGACATATTTTTGGTGCACCTAAAAATGTGAAAGACAACACTTGGGAACATGGTGCATAATTTTGCATTCTTTTGTTGTTTTTTGTTTAGAATTTTTCTTGGTGGGTGAGGGGGAACTTTTCAGGGTCCTCTCATTTAAAAAAAATTGCTGTGACTGAGTGCTGGAGAGTTTGTGAGAGCTTACGCAGGACAGAGAAGCTTGACTAGAGTAAGCTCAAGTGGGAGGGCAGTAGATTAGATTTAACTACCCTTTGGACAGGTGAATTTGAAGTGCTTGCCATGGCAATCAGATGCACTTGCTCGGGGGCATTTCACATTGCTTCTGACCTTGCTCAAATGGTGAGAGTGATACTGGGAAACCTTTTTTAAAAAAATTTTTTTTTATTGATTTCAGAGAGGGAGGGAGAGAAACATCAATGATGAGAGAGAATCATTAATTGCCTGCCTTCTTTACGCCCCTTGCTGGGGATTGAGCCCGAAACCCGGGCATGTGCCCTTGACGGAAATCGAACCTGGGACTCTTCAGACCGCAGGCTGACTCTCTATCCACTGATCCAAACCAGCTAGGGCCTGGGAACCCTTTGATAAAGTATTTTGGTAGGAAAGAAAAGACGAATGCAGTATGCCCCAGAAGATTGATTTTTGCAAATGTTAATTATGTTGTTGAAAAGTAGATATTCTTTCAAACATTTTGTAGTATTGTCTTTTTTAGATTTAAGGGGTAGACTTTAGAGGTTGGATGGGTGTAAATCCTTCTGCTTGTTAGGAACAGTTTTGGAGAAATGGCCAAGGGGATTTCCCTTTAGATTGAATGCCCTTAAATGGATTCTCCCTGGCTTTGAGAAAGTCTTCATTGCACGGCTTTATCTTTCACTTTGATTCATGACTGACCATTCTTACATCAAACATTTTTTTCTCCTTTGAAGTAGGAGAGAGATTTTTTTCCCCCTTTCTTTAAAGTGTGCTCTAGAAAGACAGAGACTAGGAATAGAACACTGCTGAATTGATCTTATACTAAAAGCTGGAGGTATATATAGTTTTAAGAAAAGTGGATACTTCGTATTTTTTAATGCAACTTCCCTTTAGAGATTTTGTTTCCTCTATCTTAGATTCTCAGGCTCTTCCTAATTGTTGTTTAAATAATTGGTAATTAATTTTTCAGATTCATGCTTCTTAAAAAAAAAAGTTATCCTACAAAAATTCACTAGCTTAGCTCCCACTTAATTAGTATCAAAGAAGTATATCTGTGACAGTGAACATTGGTAGTTTATCCTAGGTTTTGTTGTGGGTTTAAGTCAACACTGCCTAACTTGGTACTTAAGTTCTTGGAATACAGAGATGGATAAGGTTTGCCCTTGAGGGGCTTATGGTCTTCTGGGGATGGGGAAAGTCTAGAGACACATGAATATAATTTTACTATAGGCATAAGTGCCGTTATAGATGTGTAAATGGTAAACAGACATCCTGGTTCCTGCTTATTGTCCAGGCATAATTATGAATAGTTTCTCCTTTCCCTCTCAAGTGTTCTGCTTTGAAAGATAAATTATATGTGTTGTGGAACTATGGGGACACTGAAAAGACACTTTACTCTGCCTGGCAGAGATCAGAGAAGGCTTCCGGGAAGAAGGTGCTTCCCAAACTAAATCTTGAAGAGAGGGGGAAGGAGGGAGGATGGGAGAATTTGCAGGGTGGAGAGTGTGGGAATTGGGTGAAGCTACACTTAGTTATTGGGACATAAAGTTTGTGGAGTATGTTTGGCAATCAGGTAGAGACCAGATTATGCCAGGCCAGTGACCACCTACTTTGTGCCAGGCACTGTAGGCATTTGCATCATCTCTAACCTATAAAACAACTCTGAGAGGAAGACACAGCTATCCTTCCTTCATAATTGAGGGAACCTAGGCTCAGATTGGGTAGGTGACTGCCCAAGTTTAGAAGTCTCGAATTTGACTTCAGTTCTGTCTGTTATTCTGGTGGGCAGTGGATTCTCAGGAAGCTAGGTTGCTGTTGAAGATTTTAAAGCCAGAAAGTGATTGTTGGGTTGACCTCAGGTTATAGTAGGTAAGTTCTGTGAGAGTAGAGATTTGGTCTTCTTTACTGATGAATTCTGATAATTGTTCCTGGTACAGAGTATTCATATATTTATTGAATGAAGAATGGCAGCAGAGCAAGAATGGATTTGAGGAAAGCAGGGCTGGTTGCAGGGATATTAGCAAAGGGGGGGTTGTTGTGTTGGGTCTGGTATGAAACTGGCTGTGGGAACTGGGGGACAGGTGAAAGTGAAGGATGACCACTAGGTTTCTGAGTTAGGTAATTAGGCTGCCAACCAAAGTGGGGAATACGGGAAGGGGAGATGAGTTAGATGATCAAGGGAGGATGCCTAGTACAGAACTGAATATTTGAGTCTGAAGTTTGAGGGAGAAATATGGGCTAAAGGATTTGGGAGTGAATCAGAGTTTAGGTAATGGTTGTAACTAAGAGATGATAATGTTACCGAAGGAGAATATAAAAATTGAAAGGAAAGAAGCTAAGAATGGGATAATGGTAAATAGAGGTTTATTTGAGCACCTACTTCTCCAAAACTTGACTTCCTTTTGTGCTAAGGGCTCGTGTTCTTGTAATAGTGGGAACCTTCAGCAGCAGTCCTGTCAGACTTCTTGCTTCATGTTTTATTTGTGACAGAGCAGTACTTAGTTGTTACCATTGTGGAATGACTGCAAGATGTTATTATTATGGTTTGGAGTAACCTCAGCACCTGCACAGGTGGAGACAGTACAAAGATATTGATAGCCTTTTTCTCCCTGAGAAAGACAACATTTCTGAAACAATTCAACCTCCTAAAGTCTAAGAGCTGCAGTTGCTTATGAGAAACTACTGCTATGACTTTTAAGTGTTGCTAACATAAATGGGAAATTCTGTTTTATTGTTTTGCTTGTACCAACCATGTGGAATCATAGCATCATGTTGCCAAATGGCAAAATCTGCTGTGGCGATTAACACCAGAATTTCACAACTCACTGGTAAAAATCATCATTTGAAAATATGGGTACTAATCAGACTTCCTTGGGAAAGAAAATCTGAATGCACTTCTGTCTTATAAATTATTGTGTGGCACTACCTATTCTGTGGTTTAGTCATATTAGCATTATCAACTTAAGCACTAACCAACGTTGCTGAGGCCCTACATATAACATGTATGCTAAGAAGATGTGTTTTAGAATTGAAAATTAGAATGTTTCAGGTTGGTTTCTGAAGTAATTTTAACTGGAAATACCTAAGTTGTCAGCAGTGATACCTCATGGCAGAACTGTAGCCCATGATATAGATTGGTAATGGAAATAGTATACTGAATTCAGAGCATTTGTATTTCTTCAGGTACTAGAAAACTACTCAGATGCTCCGATGACACCAAAACAGATTCTGCAGGTTATAGAAGCAGAAGGACTAAAGGAAATGAGGTTTGTATTGCTTAACAGGAGGGTTTCATAGGGCACATGTCTGTAGTTATATAGTGATAAGTCCACGTGTGTGTGTATACATATGTGTACATATATGTACAGTAGGTCCTCAGGTTACGTCGGAGATCTGTTCCTACGGCGCGATTTAACGCAATTTTCGCCATAAGTCGGAACCCACCTACATAAGCACCTACGTCACTCACATGGAGCACATACACAGCAGTAATGAAGTGAAATAGTAAAAAAAATTTAAAAGAAAGATAACAATTCCTGACCTTTACTTGTGGTAAATAAATAACACAAAACATAAAGCACATATGTACATATGTCGAAATGATGGAACTTTTAAAAAATAAATAAATAAATGGGAGATGGTGATATAACCACGAAACAACATATGTCGAGTCCGAAGTAATACACACACACACACACACACACACACACTCACACTCACACTCACACTCTCATACACTCATGTGCCTCGTAGTAATGTGGAACCATCTCAGGTTGTATGTCCTCCCAAGTGTAGGTGGGAGTGTGAATATCCATTTGTTTTTATCAGAGGTCCAGTGGCTTTCCCCACCCTTGTTCTCCCTTAAATCTTGACACTGGAGCTTGTTTTTTGTGTAAGGAGTCTGCACATTTTTTCTTGTACTCTATTTTTTAAGTTTCAATAATAGAGAAGGGGTGGATTCTGATGGGGCTGTATTGAGTCTAAAAGTACATTTTTCTCTATACTGTATCTCTGAAGTCCTTTGTTTCAGGATCAAAGAAGGGGGGTTTCATCACCATAAACCCAAGGGCCTTTTTTTCCTCCTACTGATTCTGACAGTTTACGATATGAATATAGTAAATTGGGGGTGACCTTGCTTTTGTTACGCTATGACCTTGATTTTGTTATTCTATGATGTAGTTTTCTTGGAGAAGCAACAAGTTAGAAACACAAAAGGAATTGCAGGTATGAAAACCAATGACTGGTTTTCTTTTAAATGAAGGAGGAGAGTTCAACAGTCTCTTCTTGGGACTCAGAATAAACAGCATATATTTTTGCTGGTTAAGCTTTAGCTTCTTGGAATTGACCTTTTAGGGTTAAAAGATACTCACTTTCCAGTTACCAATTCAAACATTCTCAAATTGACATTTTGTGGGGAGGGAAGATCAGGATTATCTAGATCACATTCATTTAAATAGCACCTGTGCATTGTGTAGTGTTATAATTGTGCTTTATTTTTGTTTTTATGGGCTATTTCCCATCATGCTGTCGTCTGCATTGCTGTTGGACCACTATGCCTATAGAAGGTAAATTAGTCCCTTTGGGACAGATGGGATTAAGAACCTTAACTTGTTTCTGCTTCTTGCTCTTTTTTTTTTTTTTTTAAATATACTTTTATTGATTTCAGATAGGAAGGGAGAGGGAGAGAGAGAGAAGAATCAATGATGAGAGGGAATCATTGATTGGCTGCCTCCTGCACGCCTCCTACTAGGGATCAAGCCCGCAACCCAAAAATGTGCCCTTAACTGCAATAGAACCTGGGACCCTTCAGTCCACAGGCCAGCGCTCTATCCACTGAGCCAAACCAGCTCGGGCTGCTTCTTGCTCTTATAGGAGTTCTGAAGCCGTCATGGTGGCTGTGATGAGTGAGCAGCTTTGTAATTTGTAGACAGAGGCATAATGTGTAGGAGTCACATTGTTCACAAAAGATTCTGTCAACATGCCGTTCCCCTTGTAGCAGAGATTTTAGCACATCCACTTGATAAACCAGATTCTGCTCAAGGTTTCTTTTAGAGATTGGTTCTTGGTGAAAATTTTTTTAGTATCCAGTGTGTTCCAAAGCAGAATAAGTAATAGGGTTTTTTTTTTTAATGCCTTTTTTAAACTCAAATTATTTTTAACACTGCTAGTGCTAGTTCTAAAAAAATGCTGAGGCTTTACTTAATATATTTATAAGAGAAGGTGCATAAGTGAACCCTGCCACTAAGTACATGCTAGTGCCAAATTCAGTTAACATGAATAATGGGCAGTTGTTGCTATTTTTGACATTTTCTATTTTGTAGGTAGCCTTTCATTCACTGAAATTGTCATTGTTTTGCAGCCTACTGTTGTAGCAGGGACAATGAAATAACTTAATTTGTCATCTTTTTTTAATTTTAATTTTTAAAATATATATTTTTATTGATTTCAGAGAGAAAGGAAGAGGGAGAGAGAGAGATAGAAATGTCCATGATGAGAGCTAATCATTGATTGCCCACCTCCTGCACACCCCACATCGGGGATCAAGTCCGCAACCCTGGCGTGTGCCCTGACTGAAATTGAACTTCGACCTCCTGGTTCATAGGTCGATGCTCAACCACTGAGCCACACTGGACGGGTTATGCCATCTTGTTTTTAATTTAATGTTTGAGCACTCTTGGGTACCAAATCCATTTGACTTACTTTTGTTTGTATTTCAAATACTTTTGTTTGTATTTCAAATTTAAGTGATTGCTCCAGGCTCGATGTAGAATAAAACCCATCCTTCCCTCTTCTCAACAGAGAAAAAGCAAATGAAATACTGTTCGTTTGTGTGCTTATTAGAAAATATTTAACTAGGAGGCAAAAAAGGTGTGCTTGTTTTCTTGGGATGGCACCATTCATTATGTTGCCTTTGTTTTTATAATGTTATGTGGCAGTTTCTGAGCATGATATAGAGGCTAGAAAACGTGGTTTTGTTTTTAATTAATATTAAATTTTAATTAAAATTTTTAATTTAAATATTGGGTGATGTGTTTTTTCAAAACTGAATTCTCTGGGTATGATTTATGCGAATTCCATCTGTTACTCTTTTGCTACTTTCAAACTGGAATTGTGATGGAATCTTTTTTTCCTTATATTTCTTGCTCCTTGATTTAAGGAGTCAAAAGTCTTAGATTTTTGAGTAAGTAGGCATATGAACTTGTGAGGCCCTCACCCATCCTTGTATGTTTTTACAGTGGGACATCCCCTCTCGCATGTCTCAATGCCATGCTACATTCCAATTCAAGAGGTGGAGAGGGGCTATTTTATAAACTGCCTGGCCGAATCAGCCTTTTCACACTCAAGGTAAGTGATATAAACTCTGTTTTAATGTAGTGATTCTTAAGCTTTTAGTGTAATAAGAGTCACCTGGTAGGTTTGGAATGAAGCCCATGAATTGCATTTCTAATAAGCAAGCAGGTGATGTTGATGCTGTTAGTCCTAAATGGCAATTGATGAGAGATATTCTAGTGTGAACAGGGAATTAGGAAATATTTAGTCATATCAGCTGTTGTGTCTATGTCTTTGTAGATAGTGTGCAATAGAGGGATAAGTGTGTATGTGGGGGTAATTGCAGATGTTCCTTAATTAGGATTTTGTGTGTAATAATATAAAGGAAAAATTACTGGGTAGCTAAAGTAAGATCTACACTATGGAAAATAACTGAGATGTGAACATACTTGTGGAAATTCAAAAACTCATTAGCATTTATTAAGTGACACTAATTACAAAGGAAGAGAACTTAAATCAGGTAGAATTCATAATAAAGCGTTAATAAAGCTGAAATGACAAGGTAATTCTTTTTCTACCATTATCTATCTATCTATCTATCTATCTATCTATCTATCTATATCATTTAGGCCAGGAGATGGCAAGCTTTTTCTGTAGAGGACCAGATAATATTTTAGATTTTGTGGATCAGACTATATCTGTCAACTATTCAGCTCTGCCATTGTAGCAGGAAAGCAACCATAGACAATGCACAAATGAATGGGCCTGGCTGTGTTCCAATAAAACTTTATTTAGAAAACCCAGCAGCAGTCCAGATTTGGCTTGGGGCTGTCGTTTCCTGACTGCTGATGGAGACTTAAGATGACTTATTGACGGTGAGGAAACTGAAAATTTGATGCTGACCCTTATACTCTTCCATAATATAGTTTAAGTTACAGTAGTCCTTACTCAAATGTTTCCCTGTTAGTTTTGTTTACTTGTAGACTTATTTAATTCAATATTAAAAACTTGAGCAACTATCAACTATATAATCTGCAGTTATAAAACTTGATCTTTGTGTATATAGCAAGTGTATCATATGTTCAGATGTCTGTGCTGTTTTCTGTATTGTTATTATTTCTAATATTTCTAACTTATTTTGGTTGAGGAAGCATAATGTAATGTTGGGAACTGAGCTTCAGGAGAGAGATCCCGGAATTCAAAACCTAGCTTTGTAACCTGAGATGATTTAAATGTCTCTTTATGGTGGTATATACATTCCTGTCACAGAATCAGTTCTTAATAAATGGTAGCTTTTATGGTATTTCTTTAGGTTCCTCATCCTTAATTGCTGATTAATGATAGTTTTCTATTTTATATTATATATGATGCAATTTTGTGTAATTATAATGATCCATATTATACATATTGCAAATATAGAGGCTTCTTTTAAGATTCTTATTTTGTCGTTGGTGTTTGCCAATTTAATTATAATGTGCCTTGGTGTCAGTCTTTTGGGTTTCATTTTGCTTGGGGCTCTGTGAGCTTCTTGGATTTGTGTGAGTTTTTTATTTCTTCTAATAGGTTTTCTATTCCTTGCTCAGTTTCCTCTCCTTCTGGCAACCCTATTATGTGGATGTTGTTTTGTTTCGTGTTGTCCCAAAGTTCCCTTAGGTTCTCCTCCTGCTTTTTAATTTTTTTTTCTAGATGCTGCTCTACTTGGGTATTTTTTCCTACCTTGTCTTCTAGCTCACTGATGCGGTCCTCAGCTCCTTCTAGTCTACTCTTTTTTTTTTTTTTTTAATATATTTTATTGATTTTTTACAGAGAGGAAGGGAGAGGGATAGAGAGCTAGAAACATCGATCAGCTGCCTCCTGCACACCCCCTACTGGGGATGTGCCCGCAACCAAGGTACATGCCCTTGACCGGAATCGAACCCGGGACCCTTCAGTCTGCAGGCCGACGCTCTATCCACTGAGCCAAACCGGTTTTGGCCTTCTTGTCTACTCTTGATGCTTTCTATTGAGTTCTTTACAGTCGCGATGTCATTTTTCATTTCTTCTTGGTTCTTCTTCATTTCCTCTTGGTTCTTACACATATTGTCGAATTTGTCTTTCATTCTTTTCATCCACCTTATGACCATTTCTCTGAATTCTTTCTCTGAAGGTTGCTTGCTTTCATTTTGTTTACTTCCTTTTCTGGTGATGCCTGCTTTTCTTTCATATGCGGGCTGTTTCTTGTCTCCCCATGATCTCTCTTCTCCTGGTGTCTGGTTATGTAGTTTCTCTCTCCGGCGAGTTGCTGCAGGTGAAAACGGCGGTGGTGGCGGGGGCTGAGGTGACAATGCCCTTGTCTTCTCTGGAGGCTACAGAGGCGACGCTCTCGTTCTCTCGCCTGGTGGATGGCACACATGGACCGGGAGCCTCCTCCTCCTCAGCAACTCTGCTCTCTAGAGGCTTCTTAATGACATATTTGTATTTTAAGAGGGAGAAGAAAAATACCTTTTTCTATGAACACTGTGAAGGGTAGGAACTGAGTTTTGTTTTGTTTTCCTAATAAATTTTTATTGATTGCTGAGGCAGGAAGGGAGAGGGGGAGAGAGGAACATCAGTGATGAGAATCATTGATAGGTTGGCTCCTGCATGGCCCCTACTGGGGATCGAGCCCAAAACCCAGGCCTTTGCCCTAACTGGGAATCAGTCCACCTCATGGTTCATAGGTTGACACTCAACCACTGAGCCACACCAGCTGGGCAGAAACTTGAGTTTTATTTGTCTTTGTAATTTGGCTTTGGGCAGAATTCTTGGCATGGTCCTTGCTGTAGGAATATTTGAACTGAATTGAATTTTTCATTTTCATTTCATATATCTGAATAAACATAATTCTATGAATCTGCTGTAAACTTGGGGCATTCTGTTAGTCAGCAGTGTCCTGCCTGAGATGAGCTGATTGGAGATGTGTTCAGCATGTCCTCTCATCTGCCTTTGGCTTTGTTGCTTAATCTTCATAGTGTCTTGCTTGTTGGAGTTGTACATCACCACTCTGATGTTCTTTATATGCTCTTTTGCAGTTAATGGTTTGCTTGTCTGGTTTCCCCAGTGAGACTGTAAACTCCTTGAGGGCAGAGACTAGTTCTTACTCATTTCAATATCCACTAGGATACCATGCAAAGTAGCTATCAAATGCATATATAATGAATGAATTAGTATATAATGACTATATTCTGATACTTTATTACCCTTTTGTTTTGACATTTGATGATAAATACTGCTCACAATTTTGATGAAACTATCCCTATATCTGCCTTTGGCATCTAGCTCCTATCTCAGCTAAAATGAAAGGTATTTACTGCTATGGCTTCGGTAAAATTTTTATCTGTTTGTGTCTATTAATTTTGACCTGTTATAAAAGCAATGTATGCAAATGTAACAGAAAGTGAAAGTAACCCATAAATTCTGCTACCTGGAACCTAAATGATTATGTGCCCTTGACCAGAATCGAACCGGGGACCCTTCAGTCTGCAGGCCAATGTTCTAGCCTCTGAGCCAAACTGGCTAGGGCCCCCATTTTTTTTTCTTTTTCTTTAAAAAGAATATCAAAAAACAAAAATTGAAGGAGTACTCACTACAGTGAACACTCCCACTCATCCAGCTTTCTTTCTTTTTTTTCCCAGCTGTCTTACTAATAGTTACAAATTTGCCACATTTGCTTTATCTCTCTCTACATTTTTTTTTTTAATCAGAACCATCTGGAAGTGTTAACTAGTACTGGTATTTCACCCCTAAATATTTTAGAATGTATGTTGTAAGAACAAAGACATTATTCTACATAACCACATCACATTCAGGAAACTTATAATCCTCCTGTATAATAAAGAGCTAATACGCAAATGGTTGTCACGTCTTCACGCCATTATGCCATCATGCTCACTCAACACTGGGTAGAGAGGAATGGGGACCATTTGGCCTAAGTTTTCTCTCATGTGTTAAGGAAAAGAGCATATTCAGAATGGCTTGGTAGTTGTCATGTCCCCCCCCAACTCCCCCCCCCCCTTTGTAAATCTCTTCTAGTGGGTCATCAAGGTCAGAATTATATTTATCTGTGTGGTTTTGCTACTTAATTGAAAATAGAAGTTTTTTTTAGTTCTGGGTACATTTGTGTAGCCTTGACCATGATTACCAAAGGTTTTCTGATAAACTGGAGTCTTTTTGGGTATGCCAGGGTTCTTTCTCTGATAACGTTGTTCTGGGTAATGTGACACAGTACATTTGACACTTAATTAAAAATTTTTTTTATTAAGTTTGTTAGGGCAACATTGGTTAATAAAATTATATAGGTTTCAAGTATACAATTCTATAATCCACCATCTATATATTGTATTGTCTTCACTCTAAGTAAGTCTCCTATTACTGTTTATCCCCTCTTTGCCCTCTTCTTCCTCCCCCTATCCCCCTTTCCCTCTGGTAATCACCATACTGTTGTCTGTCTACGAGTTTTTGTTTTGTTTTTAAAATCCTCACCTGAGCATATGTTTTTCATTGACTAGGGAGGGAGGAACATCAATGTGAGAAACATCGATCTGTTTCTCACACATGCACTCCAGCTGGGGATTGAACCAGCAGCCTAGGTATGTGCCCTGACTAGGAATTGAACCCAAGACCCTTCCGTGCATTAATGATGCTCTAACCACCATGCACCACGGGACAGGGCATTTCCACCACCCCCCTTCCTATTCCTTTCACTTTTTTCACCCAGTCCTTCAACCTCCTTCTCTTCTGATAGCTGTCAGTCTGTTCTCCATCTATGAGTTTATTAATAGATGGCTTGCATCAGTCTAGAGAGTTAGTCCTCAGGGATGTATGGGATAGATGAAATCTGTCCATGGTTTGATTTGAGTTGCTTAAGCTGTTCCTGAAGTCAGCTGTCATTGTCCATCATTGCTTGGTTAGAGGTAGGATTTATATCATTTAAAAATATATATATTTTATTGATTGTTTACAGAGAGGAAGGGAGAGGGATAGAGAGTTAGAAACGTGGATGAGAGGGAAACATCGATCACCTATTACTGGGGATGTGCCTGCAACCAAGGTACATGCCCTTGATTGGAATCGAACCTGGGACCTTTCAGTCCGCAGGCCGATGCTCTATCCACTGAGCCAAACCAGTTAGGGCTGTATCATTTTTTTACAGTTTAGATTTCCTGTCCTATAAAACCTCTGTGAGTTCCTTTGTAGTATTCTACATTTTTAGGCCCTTCATGTAGAACTACTATGTTTTTATGACTTGGTGGTTTGTTGTTAGTAAGGAGTCATTCTAGCACTCTCTGTCAGGCATAATTGCAGTCATCTGAATATGGTTTTATTGTGGGATAATGCTTAAGTCAAAATGTCACTTAGGCCCTAGCCAGTTTGGCTCAGTGGATAGAGCGTCGGCATGTGGACTGAAGGGTCCCAGGTTCAATTCTGGTCAAGGGCACATGTCGGGGTTGTGGGCTCAATCCCCAGTGTGGGGTGTGCAGGAAGCAGCTGATCAGTGATTCTCTCTCACTGATGTTTCTATCTATCTCCCTCTCCCTTCCTCTCTCTCAAATAAATAAAAATATTTTTTGAAAAAATGTCACTTAGGTCACTTATGGCTATTTGCACTATTAATAAATCTCTCATGTGGCAATGTAGGCTCAGCCTTCAGGGTCTTTTAATTAAACTCAGTTTAATCTTTTAAATATATAACATAGGCTATTTAAAAAACATATAACAATCTTCTTTGTAAAAGAAATTGGTGACTACACTTGAAGTATTCATCCATTAAAATCCACAGTTTACCAATAAAGAGGAAAGCAATTAGAGGAACAGAGGGAAATAATTACTGTAGTCTCACAATGTTATTTGTAGAACTACAAGTAAAATAATTCATATACAACTTCACATTTTCAGCAATTTCAGAACTATATTATTATATACTGAGAATAAATGGAGTAATCCTAGATATAGATAAAATTAAATCATTGAGTCTGTCATTTGAGAGGTAGTAGCAGAATCTATTTTGATTTTTTAAAATATATGTATATATTTTAAATATTTTACTGATTTTTTACAGAGAGGAAGGGAGAGAGATAGAAAGTTAGAAACATCAATGAGAGAGGAACATCGATCAGCTGCCTCCTGCACGCCCCCTACTGGGGATGTGCCCACAACCCAGGTACATGCCCTTGACCGGAATCGAACCTAGGACCTTTCAGTTCGTAGGCTGACGCTCTATCCACTGAGCCAAACCGGTTTTGGCTAAAATATATTTTTATTGATTTCAGAGAGGAAGAGAGAGGGAGAAATAGAAACATCAATGATGAGAGAGAATCATGGATCGGCTGCCTCCTACATGCCCCTTACTGGGGGTCAAGCCCACAACCTTGGCATGTGCCCTTGATTGGAATTGAACCTGGGACCTCTTGGTCTGCAGGCTGACACTATCCACTAAGCCAAACCAGTTAGGGCCATTTTGATTTTTTAAAATACATATTTTTATTGATTTCAGAGAAGGGGGAGCGAGAGAGAGATAGAAACATCAATGATGAGAGAGCATCATTGATCCGCTGTCTCTGCATGCCCCCGATTGGGGATTGAGCCCATAACCCAGGCATGTGCCCCCTGACCACAGGAATTGAACCGTGAACTCCTGGTTCATAGGTTGACACTCAATCCCTGAGCTATATCAGCCAGGCCCATTTTGGTTTTAGATATAGGTACATAGCAAGCAGAGTGAGTGGTCTTTTAAGAATGCAAATCACTTCATGTCACTATCCTGACTTACCCTTGCCTGTCTCTCTGATCTGTTCTCCTAGCACTTTGGTCATTATACTTCAGCCACCCTAGCCTTCACTCTGTTTCTCAAACATCCTAAACTTGTGTCCCCATCAGAGCCATTGCACTTGCTGCCTAGAAAGCACTGTGGTATCTTCTTATCATTTGGTTCTTTGTCCAGAAATACCTTCTCAGATACTTCCAGTCTAATTCTAATTACCAGTCTAATTCCACAACATTGTGAGTTGTTGTTTTTTAATACTAGAGGCCTGATGCAGCTCTGGCTTAGTTTGGAAGGTCATCTGGCTGTTTGGTCTAATTAGCATATTATGCTTTTGTTATTATAGATTATTATAGAAGATGTTTCATAGTGCTATCAGTATCAGAAATTACCTTGTTTGTTTGGTTACTTGGTTATCTTTAGCCTCCTCCGTTAGAATATAAGTGCAAGGGCTTTATTTTCACTGTATCTCCTATCTGGCACATAATACATATTGGCTGAATGAAAAGTAGAAGATGGCATCATCAAAATCTTAAGCCAGCTAGTTCTTGTAATTCACCTTTTATATCAATTTTATTATAGAACTAGAGGCCTGGTGCACAAAAATTCATGCACTCGGGGGGGGGGGAGGAGGCATCCTTCAGCCTGGCCTGCTTCCTCTCATAGTATGAGACTCCTTGGGGGATGTCCACCTGCTAGCTTAGGCCTGCTCCCTGGGGGATCGGGCTTAACCTGCCAGTCAGACCTCCCTCTGGGAGTCCTTGGGGGGTGTCTGACTGACAGCTTAGGCCCACTTTCTGCGGGGAGCAGGCCTAAGCCAGCAGTCGGGCATCCTTAGCACTGCTGAGGAGGCAGGAGAGGCTCCTGCCACCACTACTGCACTGGCAGTCATCAGCCTGGCTTGTGGCTGAGCAGAGCTCCCTTGGTGCGAGTGCATTGACCACCAGGGGGTCAGCTCCTGTGTTGAGCGTCAGCCCCCTGGTGGTCAGCGACCAGTTGTTCTGTCGGTCTGCCTCTAGGGTCAATTTGCAAATACCCTTTTATTATATAGGATATGCATATTTGGGGTTATTTCTTATGCTCCGCAAGTTGACTTTGAAGAACCTTTTTTTTCTTGCCTTTGAGCAGTTAAGATAAATCTGTGAAAAAAATCTGACACTAGAAATAAATCTTTCTCAGATTGTAGCCATAATCTGGTTCCTCTTAATTGCTGAAGGCAGAAACTGAGCCATTAGAAACTATTTAAACATTTTAGATATGTTTTACATATCATGTTTTTCCTTTTTCTTGCTTGTTAGAAAAAAAATTTTCTACTTTTACTTAAAATGATAGTGACATTTTTAAACAATGTCTTTCATAGTCTGTGTTAGCCTTATCAAATTTGTGATCTTTTAAATACTCACAATGGTAGAGTTTTGATGTGGCAGGGGCCCTCAAATTATCTTCATTTTGCAGATCGAAAACTGAGCTGTAACAGATCAAATAATTTATGACCATACATCTGTGTGACAAATGCATGTGGTTGAATTGGGATTAAAACCCAGGACCCCACTTTTTTGAGTTTGATTTCTTTTCATTATGCCAATTTAGAATGTAGAGTTTTTCTTCAGGTTTTAAGATCTTTGGTTACTTCACATTTTTTGAAGCATCTTGTGAGTTGCTTGGTATTCCTCTCAAAATGTTGGTTTTATTCTTTTAATACAGGGGTGGCGAACCTTTTTCTGCCAAGGGCCATTTGGATATTTATAACATCATTTGAGGGTCATACAAAATTATCAACTTAAAAATTAGCCTGTTATATTTGGTCAAACATTTAATTAACTCATTTCTAATGCTTTGGCAGGACCAGACCAAATGATTTCGTGGGTCTTATACGGCTTGTGGGCCAGACATTCCCCACCCCTGCTTTAATGAAAATTCTTATTCAGCAGAAGTAGTTTTTCATATCCTTAGATGTGAAATCTTTAGTTATTATGGCTGGTTGGTTTGAATTTCTACACTCTGCATTAATTATATTGGGGCATTTCTGATCATGGATGTTCTTTTCCATTTCAGAATGAGTAGTTTTTGGTGGTTGTAAGAGCACTGGATTCCAGAAGTCAAGGTTCTAGCATAGCACCTCATGTCTTACCGAATATATTTTCTCCACTTACACATTTTTTTTTTTTTGCTAACATAAAGGAATTGGATTTGATTGGTTGTTTAAATGCATCAGATATAAAACCTTTTCATCTCATGAAATGGAGCTGCAAAATATAGATGACTGTGAAACTACTATGTTTGAAAAAAGCATGAGGGCCCAGCTTATCCTTTTCTAGGTTCTGTAATCCCCACCTTATGCTCCAAACACCCCAGACATCTTTCCCAGATCCTGAAGCTCTGTTGAAAACTTCCTAGAGTAAAAAGTCAGTAAAGATACTTCCTGAGTTCACATTCTAATATCTAGGCTATTTTGTGTGAAAAGTAAGGCAGCCCTGAATATTTTCCTTTCCTGTTCTTTTGTAATGCATTTGGTATCTACTGGGGGCTGACTGTTTCATTGCAAACCCTGTTCCACTTTGTACTGTAGGAGGGAGTTCTGCATAGAAGGCCTGGTTAGTAGAGCAGTGCCATGTGGTCTGGATAAATGGTAGCAGCAGTTTAGTTTTTTGTTTATTTGTTGTTGTTACTCCTCACCTGAGGATATTTTCCCCCGTTGATTTTTAGAGAGAGTGGAAAGGATGCAGGGAGGGGAGAGAAACATCCATGTGAAGACCTGCAACCCAGGTACATACCTTTGACTAGGAATTGAACCTGAGACCCTTCAGTGTACGGGCAGATGCTCTAATCACTGAGAAACATCGGCCAAAGCAGCAGCAGTTTAGTTTTGATAAAGGCTTTGACTCACCAGTTGGTAAAAGGTTCCTTATTTGAGTGATTCTCTAGGCATGTCTAGAACTGCCTCTTAAAATGGGGTATTCCATTATCTGACAGTATTCCTAACCAGCTCAGGGAAAAGAGAGAACTTGATTATTTTTGGAGCCATGGTCAGACTCTGGTTTTGTTCTGAAGTTCAAAGGCCTGCAAGAATGAATTGATGGTCAGGTAACAGAGGCTTGGAAAGCACTACCACTGGAATGATTTTGTGGCTGCTGGAGGGAGGGTGTGTGTAGGCAGGCTGATAATTTCAGGGTTACTTAAGTGACATTTTTAAAGCAAAGGTTATAACATTTTAAAAATATGATTTTAAAGGATCAGGGTCTAGGAAAATGAGATTGTACATGTTGCAGGGCTTCCTTGGGACTGTGTTGGAAAAAATACTTTCATTTTGTTCAGCCAGTATAAAAACTGCGTTTGATCTCTTCTCAATCCTTCAGATCAGACTTTTTGGGAGAGTTATTTGAGGAACTTGTTTAGTCTAAGAAAGTTGCTTCTTAACCTAGCATAGCTAAATCTGGAAGAAAAGATGGAAACTGATGTTTAATTGAGTGCTAACTATATTCCAGCCAGGCATCATGCTCCTCATATTGGTCTTTTTTGAAACATAAATTTGTCTCCTCTGTCTGTACTAATGGGGAAAAAGCCGGAGAGAGTTAAATAGATGGTATGAAGTCACATTTTTTGTTATTTACGAGATTTGAATTTAACACATGGGGGACAGGTTGGAGCTTTTAAGTTTTGACTAAATGAGTTGGTTTTCAAACATTTGAGAAACATACTGAAGGTTCTAAAAAAATAACTTCAAGTTCTTTGTTCATCATGGGACGGGAGAGGAATATGGAGCAAAAAGTTGTCTATTTTTTTCTGTTCTGGAAGATGCTGTCTTTTTTTTATTAAGTTTGTCACTTCATGTCAGGTTTTTTTTTGTGTGTGTGTGTGTGTGTGTGTGTGTGTTTGTGTGTGTGTAAAAGAACTCTGGCAAGTGTTCCTTTTAAAACTTCTTTTTTAGGGGAGAGGACCTCCATTTCCATTGCCACCGCTTTATTGTGGTATGCTGGATATGAAATAGCTCCAGCTTGGTCTACTTTACTTTTCCTTTTGCCCCTTTGGAATCCATGTTGCTCCTTTGGAATACACACAGCAGCCAGAGGGGTTTTTTTTAAAGAACATAATTTGATCATGACACATTTATGTTTGATGCCTGTCAGTGGTTTCCTATCCTATCTAATAAAGAGGGAATATGCTAATTGACCATCACACGCTCAAAGATGGCGACACCCACAGCTATAAGATGGCGGCGTCCAGTCCCACCAGGCCTGCCCCCAGGCGGGTCCAGCTGCTCCACACGCCTGCCTCCAGAGTCCCCCAGTCCCCTCAGCCCCCCCAGCCGCCCAGGGCCAGCCCAAGGTGCAGGCAAGCCTCATATGGCAGCTGCCCAGCAGCCCAGGGCCATCCGAGGCTCAGGTAACCAGGGCCGGCCGAGGCTTGCGCTGCTGGCAGTGGCAGCAGCAGAGGTGTGATGGGGGCGTTGCCTTCCCCTGATCGCTGGGTCACCTCCCGCTCTGAGTGCTCCTAGACTGTGAGAGGGGGCAGGCCGGACTGAGGGACCCCACCTCCAGTGCATGAATTTTCATGCACCAGGCCTCTAGTAGCATATACCCCAAAATCCAAACCTTGTTCAACCAAACTCCCCTTTCAATTCTTTGAATTTCTAAAACTCCAGTTTTAGGGTCTCTGTTTGAAACTCTCTTCACTTTTGCCAGGTCTCAAATGTCAGTTCTTCAGAGGAGCCTTGTCTCTAAACTAGAGGCCTGATGCACGAAGATTCGTGCAAGAACAGGCCTTCCTTCCCCTGGCTGCCAGCACTGCCTTTGCTCTGGCCCAGAGCCACCTTTTGCCTCTCGCCTTGTCATGTCAATTTGCACATTCCCTCCTTATTGGCTGTGGGCGCCAACATTTTTGTCGTGGAGTTATGATCAATTTGCATATGCCATCTTTATTAGATAGGATAGGATTTTTTTGTGCCCTGAACTTTACTTCGTATCACTTATAAGTCTATAATTATATAATTATTTGCATGATCGTTTGATGTGTCTCTCTGGACTAGGCCTTAGGGGCAGAGAATCTGTATTTTATTCTTGGCTATATCCTCAGCATCTATCATAGTAGGTGCTCAGTGAATGTTTGCTGGATAAATGCAGTGGAAAGACACATTACTAATAGAAGGAGATTGTTTTTTGTTGTTTTGTTTTTAATATATTTTATTGATTTTTTTACAGAGAGGAAGGAAGAGGGACAGAGAGTCAGAAACATTGATGAGAGAGAAACATCGATCAGCTGCCTCCTGCACACCCCCCACTGGGGATGTGCCCACAACCATGGTACATGCCCTTGACAGGAATCGAACCTGGGACCCTTCAGTCCGCAGGCCAATGCTCTATCCACTGAGCCAAACCGGTTTCGGCAGGAGATTGTTTTAACTTGATTGGTAGCAGTTCTCTATGCCAAAGAGTTAAATTGTTCAAGATAGTAATTTTTAGTATTAAAATTGAAATATGTTGTATAGTGTTTACTAAGATCTCTTTTCCATGGAGTGGAGTATTTTGAAAACCTCCAGAGTGCAAGCTTTATTTTCTCAAAAGAAAAAAGTAATGTCCAATCTAGCTTTTGAAATCTAGTGTCGCCCTCACTGGTTTGGCTCAGTGGATAGAGTGTTGGCCTGAGACCAAAGGGTCCCAGGTTTGATTCCAGCCAAGGGCACATGCCTGGGGTTGCGGGCTTGGTCCAACGTGCAGAAGGCAGCCAATCAATCATTCCCTCTCATCATTTATGTTTCTATCTTTCTCCTCTGAAATCAATAAAAATATATTAAAAATAAATCTAGTGTCATATTGATTCTTGATATTCTATATGCGCTCTCCTCTTTTTTCCTACTGCCTCTCCCTGAAAACTTTTAGGCTCTTTTCTATGATTATATACTGTAGTGTGGGTATTTTTACACCCCATGTGCCTTCTACTCAAATGTTGAATGATCCTTGGTTGACGGCTGTTTGTGAGATTCAGGCTCTTAAATTTAAACTAGTGGAAAATTCAGTGTGTCATCATTTTATGGCTTCATTGTCTCCTGCAGCAGTGGATAGTAGTTGTCAGTTAGGTGTGTGGTGCTGGAGTGAGGGTGTCTTTCTCCTAATAGACTTGTAACAGTCTCCATGTTGACAACTGCGTAACTCATCCTGCCTCATCCTTGTCTGACATGGCACCTGGTTTAAGCTCTGAGCCCGTCTGGAATTTAGGGGATGAATACCCTTAGTTCTTGTCAGTATCTCCCTCTGCAACACTTAAAGATTTCATCTTCCTTTGTCTTGCTAACTTGTCTCCTTTGTTCCTTTGTCACTGATAACTTCCAAATTATATTCCCACCCTGGATATTCCTCCCTGAACATCAGACTTGTTATATATTCAATTGCCTATTCAGTGTCTTTATTTGGATACTAATGGCTTCTCAAAATTTACCTGTACAAAACCCATCTCATGATTTTCTCAACTCAAACCTGTTTTAACATTCTCTTCCCTATGTTAATTAGTGGGAATTCCACTTTTTATGTTGCTTAGGTTAGAAATCTGGGTGTTACCTTTGATTCCTTTCTTTTGCTCTCGTCAGTAAATCCTGTTGGCTTAACTTTCAGAATATATCCCATTACCACTCCCCCGCCACCATTATTCTGGTTTAAGACACCATTATTCTCCTAGATCAGTGGTCGGAAAACTCATTAGTCAACAGAGCCAAATATCAACAGTACAACAATTGAAATTTCTTTTGAGAGCCAAATTTTTTAAATTTAAACTTCTTCTAACGCCACTTCTTCAAAATAGACTCGCCCAGGCTGTGGTATTTTGTGAAAGAGCCACACTCAAGGGGCCAAAGAGCCACAGTTTGCCGACCACTGTCCTAGATTATTGTAACTTCCTAACCGGTTCCCTTGCTTCACTCTTCCATGCTCCTCAGCACTGGAGCCAGAAAGAAAGGTTTTTTGAAAAATGTCAATCAGATCAAGTTATTTCTACGCTCAAAACCCTTCTATCCTTCCACCCCCTTCGCTCAGGGTAAAGGCCAAAATCCTGAGGCGCTTGTATGCACTTATGGGATCTGTTTCCCACCTCACTCCCATGCCTATTCTTTTTACTCTCCGCCTGGTTCACTTTGCTCAGTAAACACAGTGGCCTCCTTTGGTGATCCTTAAACATGTCTCCATTATTCATTCCTCTCGGATTTTACCCTTGCTGTGTCAGCTGTTTGAAATGATATTCTCCCAAATAATATCTGCATGCCTTGCTCCTAGTCTTTGCTCAAATTGCACCCTTACTCCACCATGCCCCATAGCATTCCCAATCCTGGTTTCCTGCCTTATGTTTTTCTTCTTAGTATTTGTCACTGTTTGATATACTGTATATGTGGTATGTATTTTGTTTATTGTTGTTGTTTCTCTACTTTGACTACAACATAAGCTCCACTAGCAGAGGGGTTTTTAATTTTAGTTACTGTTGCTCTTCAGCTCCTAGGGAAAAAGTAGGCACTTAGATATTTGTGAATAAATGAATCATAGTTTATTTATTTTCATTTGGGAATGTAAGTGAATTACATTAATAGATTTTTCCCCAGTGTGCAAGTGTCCTTGTATTCCTAGGATAAATGTCACTTTGATATGATTTTTTAATCCTCACCTGAGGATGTTTTTCCATTGATTTTTAGAGAGAATGGAAGAGAGAGGGAAAGACAGAAATATCGATGTGAGAGAAACATGTTGATTTGATTGCCTCCTGCACACGCCCTGACCAAGGCCCTGGCTGGGGAGGAGCCTGCAACTGAGGTACATGCCTTGACTGGAATCAAACCTGGGATCCTTCGGTCTGCAGGCCAAGGCTCTATCCACTGAGCCAAACTGGCTAGGGCTGGTTTTCTTTTCAAATACACATTGCTGGATTTAGAGTATGAATATTTTATTTAGGACTTTTACATCTTTATTCAGAAAGTGACTTATCTGATATTTTTATTTCAAACCTTGTTCTGGTTTGGTATCAAAACAAGCTGTGTTGTTTTCACTATCTTGATTATACAGTAGTCTCTATAAGACAGATTATTTATTTTCTTTAGTAGAACATGCCTATAACCCTACTGGGCATGGTGTGTTTTATTTTGAGAATATATTGTTTTCACTTGTTTTTGTTGTGTTAATCCTCTCCTGAGGACTTTTTTCCATTGCGTTTCAGAGAGTGGAAGGTGTGGAGGGGGGAGAGGAGGAGGAGGGAGAGAGAAAGAAACATGGATGTGTACCTGCAGCCTGGGTATGTGTCCTTGACCGGGAATTGAACCAGAGATCTTTTGGTCCCAGGGCCAACCCTCTAAACACTTAGTCATACTGGCCAGGATTTGTTTTTACTTTTCAAAATGTTGAAGTACATAATTTATACAAAAGAGAGTGTATACCAAGCTTGTGTTATTTTAAAAAAATAATAGCTTAAAAATGAATTGCACACTCAGTATCCGCCAGCTAGCTCAAGAGCACAGCATCCTTTACACTCTTTGAAGCATCTGAGCATATTCCTCTCTCTTCCTGCTGAAGGTAACTGTGATTCTGATTTTCATATTCATCATTCCCTTGCTTTTTCTGATAGGTTTACCTGCATGTATGTATTGCTGAACATGCCTTATAAAACTATCTTTATGTAAAGGAATCATACAGTGTGTATTTTCTCTTACTTGATGTTTTTGCTTATTGTTTCTAAGCTTGGTCTGTGTTGATGCATTTAATTGAAATACGTCATACTTTCTGCTATATGTTCTCTTATGGTATGGATATACCTTGGTTTATTTGTCTGTTCTGAACTTGGTGTGCATTTGGGTTGTTTCTAGTTCTCTCTGTAACAAGGTTGCATTGAGTACTCTTGTACATGTCTCCTGGTGCTTGTGTACAGTAGCCTCTTTAGGGTAATTGCTGGGAATGGGACCGAATAGTAGCTTTTGCACCTGGTGATCATTATTAGGTTGTACAGCTGTTTATCAACATGAGTGTATGAATTTACACTCCTTCTGTACTATGGAAATTCCTGTTGCTCCACAGCCTAAGTGACTATCTTCTATATATAAAAAAGGCTATTATGCTAAGTGTCCGACCATCTGACCTGTCGCTATGACATGCACTGACCACCAGGGGCAGATGCTCGACACAGGAGCTGCTGAGCTGCCGTGACATGGCAGCGGTGGCTCTGGGGTGACACACCCCGAAACCAGAGCGGAGGGAGCCAGATTCCTCACGGGGCTCTGCAATTCCACCTTTGGCCGTGGTTTATGTTGGGGCACTGTCGGCCCGAATCTGATTTACTGCACACTTGTGTTTGCATTCCACACCCTGTACCATAGCAACTTTGCAGAGTGCCCTCTTGCACTCTAGGATCCCTCGGGGATGTTGGAGAGCCGGTTTCAACCCGATCCCCGCAGGCCAGGCCAAGGGACCCCACCTGTCGGACCCCACCTGCTCACTCCACAGATGCTGGGGAGGGATTGCGGGAGGTTGGCTCCAGGGTGTGTCTGGCCCATCTCGCCCAGTCCTGTCCTGCCGGCCACCTTCTAATTAATTTCCTTTCAATGTGCATGAATCTGTGCACCAGGTCACTAGTTGTGGGTATAAAATAGTTATTTGGGTTTTTTCCCCCCTTGTATTTAAATTATTTACAGGCAGTACCCATTTTGATGTGCTAGTGGGTAGTTCTGTGAGTTTTTAAAATAATTCATTAGATTGTTTTTTTGTTTGTTTGTTTGTTTTGTGTTTTTAGTTCACATTTGCTTTGACATTTTACTTGGCGTTTTAACAGTGCTGTTTAAAGGTATGCCAGCCCTGGCTGGGTGGCTCAGTTGTTTGGAGGGTCATTCGTACAACCAAAAAAAAAAAGGTTGCGGATTCAATTTCTGGTCAGGGCACATACCTATATTGTGGGTTTAATCCCTGATTGGGGTGTGTCTGGGAGGCAACCAATTGATGTTACTCTCCCTTCTAAAATCAATTAAAATAAAATTCCTTGGGTGACAATTTAAAAAAAAAAGGTATGCCAAACGTGGCTTTAGTTACTCCAGTAAATGTTGGTGCTAACATGGTTCTCTAAAAAGTCAATTTCACATTTACATACAGTAAAATTCAACATTTTTATTTATTTTTCAAAATATTTTTATTGATTTCAGAGAGGAAAGGCGAGGGAGAGAGGTAGAAACATCAACGATCAGAGAGAATCATTGATTGGCTGCCTCCTGTATGCCACCCCAATGGGGATCAAGCCCGCAACCCAGGCACATGCCCTGACTGGAATTGAACCTGGTTTGATTGACTTACTGTTTCATACGATGCTCAACCTCTAAGCCACACCAGCTGGGCTATTATTTTTTTAAATAGATTTTTATTGATTTCAGAGAGGAAGGGAGAGAGAGAGAAACATCAATGATGAGAAAAATCATTGATAGGCTGCCTCCTGCATGCCCCTTACTGGGGATTGAGCTCGAAACCCGGGCATGTGTCCTTGACTGGAATCGAACCTGGGACCCTTCAGTCTGCAGGCTGACACTCTATCCACTGAGCCAAACGGCTAGGTATGAGTAAGTCTTTGCATGGGCCCTTTGAAAGAAAAGGCTGGGACGCCAGAAGCCCTCTGTCTCAGCCACAATCACCACTGGTTTTCACTGCCAGAAGTTATGGGACTTCTTTTCCCAGCACTTGAACCTTGGGCTGGGGAGCTGAGTGTGGGGCTAGGACTCCTTGCTCCTCAGGGGGCATCTCTGCAGCTGTGAAATAATCCCTCCTAATTAAAAACAAACAAACATTTTTTTTATTGATTTCAGAGAGGAAGGGAGAGGGAGAGATAGAAACATTAATGATGAGAATCATTGATTGGCTGACTCCTACATGCTCCACACTGGGGATTTAGCCGGTAACTAGGACATGTGCTTTGACCTGGAGTCAAACAGTGACTTCCTGGTTCACAGGTTGATGCTCAACCACTGAGCCTTGCTGGCCGGGTGGCCCTCCTAATTTTTAACAGCCACACTGGAGGGAGGGTGTGTGACCAGCCCATTCCCAATCTCCGCCCCTTTTACCAGTCCTGATGGGGCTTCTGTATATCTTAGTTGTAGGACTTGCTGTTCAGCTAGACTTTGGCAGGTTCTCAATGGTGGCTATTCTGTAGTTTAATTGTAATTTTTATGCTCATGGGAGGGTACAAATTACACGGTTACCTTTTCCGCCATCTTGACCAGAAGCCACTGTATATACTATTTTTTATAAATTATTTCAGGATTTACTGATAATCCCAAATCAAATTCAAGATTAGATTTTTTTTGCCTGACCTTTTTTAATCTGACATGTACCTTCTTTCTCAGTCATGTGAAAATGCTGGTTCCAAGTGAAACCACATAATTACTCATTTGCTTTTTTCAAAAGCCTCAGAATTAAAATAGCACTACCATTAACAATATATGATTACTCTAAAGCAGGGGTGAGGAACCTTTTTTCTGCCAAGGGCCATTTGGATATTTATATCATTTTAGGGCCATACAAAATTATCAACTTAAAAATTAGCCTGTTATTCCCAGACAGTTTTGCTCAATGGATAGAGCATCGGCCCTCGGGACTGAAGAGTCCTGGATTTGGTTCTGGTCAAGGGCACATACCTTGGTTGCAGGCTCAATCCCTGGCCCAGGTCGAGGTGTCTGTAGGAGGCAACCAACCGATGTGTCTCTCTTGCATTGATGTTTCTCTCTCTCTCTGCCTCTTCCCCTCCCTTACACTCTCTCTAAAAAAGTCAATGGAAAAAAAAATATCCTCAGGTGAGGGTTAACAACAACAACAAAAAATAGCCTACTATATTTGGTCAAACAATTAACTCACCCCTAATGCCCTCAGGGCCAGATCAAATGATTTTGAAAACCTTATACCTAATGATTTTGAGGCAGTCCGTTGATGTTTCTCTCTCCCTCTCCCTTCCTCTCTAAAATCAATAAAAACATTTAAAAAAATTAAAGTCACTTGAACTAATTCATTTATGTGTGGTTATGCCATCAAGTTGATAAACAGTTTGGTTCATTAGTTTTGTCTACTTGTTATTTTAAAGGATTGCTTTTATAAACTTAATTTTGCTTTATAATGATGTAAAATATTTGCGCATGTTTAAATACACAATATAACATTTATTTGGTGAAGTCTAAGACATATCCAATCCCTTCTACCTGTTCCTTCTTTCCCGTATGCAGTGGTCGGCAAACTGCGGCTCGCCAGCAGCGGTTTACTGCTCTGTTGACATTAATGAGTTTGCTGACCACTGGGATAGGGGCTTAATCATAAGGAACAACAACAGCCTGTAATTATTGGAATTGAGAGTCTAGGTCAGTGGTTGGCAAACTCATTAATCAACAGAGCCGCAGTTTGCTGACCAATGCCCTATGGCAACGATTTTTAACCGGTGTGCCACAAGAATTTTTAAAATATTCAATACCTGACTATGTAGTCAGGGGTACTGCCTTTTTCCTGAGTGTCAAATAAAAAATGAAAACTGCCCACATGACACTAGCTGTTCGGTGTAAATGCCCTGTCTTGAACCATAAGTATATGTCATATAATAGATTTGCACTTTATTAGTCACATCACATAATAAGGTTGCATCTGATTGGTTAATTCTTGGTACCAGAAATCCTTATATACAAGTATAGGCATCTGATTTTTTTTAGAAAAGTCAGTTTGGAACAAAAATGATAGGTAATTACTACTATTTTTTGTAAATCAAATCATACCTTTTTTTTTGTCAGATCTGCAAAAAAGGTAGTTTTGGGGTTTTTTTTTTTTTTTTGGTGTGCCACAGAATTTTAATAATTTGTTTTCCATGAGATGAGAACAGTTGAAAATTGCTGCCCTATGGGTAAGCATTTTATTGTTTATAAAGTTATTTTCCTTCCTTTTTTTGAATTATAAACAACATATTTGTGCCTTCCTCTTTTTTTTTTAATTGAGTTGAGAGAGAGAAACATCAATCTGTTGTTGCACTCATGCATACGTTCATTGGTTGTCTCTTGTATGTGCCCTGACCATAGATCGAATCCGAAACCTTGATGTATTGGGACGATGTTCTAATCAACCGAGCTAACTGGCCAGGGCTCTTTGTCCTCTATTAGAATGAAATAATACACACTTTTCTTCCCCACTCTACTTTTTTTTTAATATATATTTTTTATTTATTTCAGAGAGGAAGGGGGAGGGGCAGAGAGAGAGAAACATCAGTGATGAGAGAGAATCATCGCTCGGCCACCTCCTGCACGTCTCCCACTGGGGATTGAGCCTGATACCAGAGCATGTGCCCTGACCAGGAGTCAAACCGTGCCCACCTGGTTCATAGGTTGACGCTCATCCACTGAGCCATGACAGCCAGGCCACATATTGGTCTTTGATGGGTTGGGGGGGGGAAAGGAAAACTGGTCCTTTACCACAGATAGATTGAGGAGTGTATTGACCCTGAATACCTGTTGGTAGACATGACCACACAAGTTTTGACATGTATGATTTTATATTTCTTCAGTTCTAAATATTTTGAAATTTCTATTATGAAATCTTATTTAATTTATGAATTAAAGTGTGTTTTTTTTTTAAGTTTCTGAATACATAGTGTATCCCCTTCCTCCGATTTTATCCATTTATTAAATCAGTGTCAAAGACGTGGTATGTGTGATTTGGATTCTGTTGACTTTTTTTTTTAATATATTTTTATTAATTTCAGAGAGGAAGGAAGAGGGAGAGAGAGATAGAAACATCCATGATGAGAGAGAATCATTGATCGGCTGCCTCCTGCACACTCCCTACTGGAGGTCGAGCCTGCAACCCGGGCATATGCCCCTGACCGAAATCGAACCTGGGACCCTTTAGTCCGCAGGATGAAGCTCTATCCACTAAGCCAAACTGGCCAGGGCCTCTGTTGGCTTCTTTTCTTTTTGAGTGTATGAGGCATGCTTTAATGGTATATGTGTTTTCTATTTGTCTTTCTGTATCATAGTATTCTGTATATGTATTATCAGTCAAGCTTTTAAATTTTAAAAATTTAATTTTTTAAATCTGCTTTTGTATCAACTTGAAATATTCCTTTTATTGTGGATTTGTCAATTTTTCCTTGAGGTCAGACAGTTCTTCCTTTATATATTTTGAGGCTATATTACTGATGTTTTTACAGTAGTTGTGTATTATGGTATAGTAAACTGTACAGAATCTTAGTGACTTAAAACAATAACATTTTATCATGTCTCATGAATCTGGGATTGACTGGGCTCAGTAGGGTGTTTCTTCAGCCCCACATGATCTCAGGCTGGGGCTGCAGACATGTGGTGCCTCTATTAGACTGAAATGTACAAGACAGTTCACACATTTGGCAACCAAGGATGGCTGGAAGGCAGGGCTTAGCTTGGATGCAGAGATGGCTGGTTTTTCTTCTATGGGGTCTCCCTTTCCCACAGTTTATGCTGTTTCGCCAGAATGGCTGTCCAATTTTCTTATAGGGCAGGTCAGGGCTCTCTAAAGTGGAAAAGCAGGAGTTGCCAGGCATTCTTAATTAAGGCTCAGGCCCAGAACTGGCACAGGACCACATTTACCACATTGTGTTGTGTAAAGCAAATCAAGGAATCATTCCAAATTCAGTGGGAGAACAGAAATACGAGGCAGCTTCATTTCATTGGGGTCATCTTTGGAGACTAGCCATGCATTCAGGTTTTTGATGACAGCTTTTTAAATTTTCTTTTATTGCTAAAAATATTCCTCTTTATAGTAATGGTTTTTGCTTTAAATTCTTGTCTTTGGGTGGGATATGGTTGCTATATACTCTTCAAATCTTTCAACCCTTAAAACTGTGTTATGTTTTTACGGTTGCTTGTGAATGGATTATAGCTGGATTTAAAAAGCATATTTAGTCTGGATTTTCTCTAATAAGTGAATTAAATATGTTTACATTTATTATGATTAATATATTTTTATCTTCTGTCTCTTTTTTAATACTAGCCATGCTTTATCTTGTGTTGTTTTTTCTTTTCTGGCTTTTATTGGACTAATTTTTTTATTTTTTTATTTATTGATTTCAGAGATGAAGGGAGAGGGAGAAAGAGAAACATCAATGATGAGAGAGAATCATTGATGGGCTGCCTAGGGGGATTGAGCCTGCAACCCGAGCATGTACCCTTGACTGGAATCGAACCTGGGACCCTTCAGTTCGTAGGCCGATGCGCTATACACTGAGCCAAACCGGCTAGGGCTGAACTAATTTTTAAAAATATATATTTTATTGATTTTTTACAGAAGGAGGGGAGAGGGATGGAGAGTTAGAAACATCGATGAGAGAGAAACATCGATCAGCTGCCTCCTGCATACCTCCACTGGGGATGTGCCCACAACCAAGGTACATGTCCTTGACCGGAATTGAACCTGGGACCCTTCAGTCCACAGGCCGACGCTCTATCCACTGAGCCAAACTGGTTAGGGCTGGACTAATTTCTTTAAAAAAATTACTGCCTTGTAAAAAACTGTGGTAAAATATACATAACACAAAATTTACAACTTTAACTTTTTTTGGTTTATCTTCACCCTAGCATATTTTTTTTTCCCATTGAATTTTAGTGCAAGGAAGGGGTGGGGGGGGGGGCGAGGAGAAAAACACATTGATTGCCTCCTGCAAGTGTCCCTATTGAGGCCAGGCATCAAACCTACAACCTATGTAAGTGCCCTTGACCTTGACCTGAATCCCTTCAGTCCATGGGCCAATGCTCAGTCCACTGAGCCAAACTGGTTAGGGCTGGACTCAGTTTTAAAATTCTTTCCTTTTACTCTGTGCTGGCTTGGAAGTTAAGTATTTTATTTCTATCATACAGGTGACCTTTATATTTTTCAACATGAATACTTACAATTTAAAGCAGCAGTCGACAACCTTTCGGACCTCACAGACCACCAGTGGCCTGTGGGCCACGGGTGGGTGACCGCTGGTCTAACGTGAATATCTCTCCTCATGAAAAACACATGCATTTAAAATGTTTAATTAGAAATGTTTCACTTTTTATATTCCATGCTCTTATCTAGTTTTGAACTTTCACGTTTTATTTTTAATGTTTTTATATATTTTTAAATATATCTTTATTGATTTCAGAGGGAAGGGAAATGGAGGGAGGGAAGTGAGGGGAGAGAGAGAAACATCAATGATGAGAAAGAATCGATTGCCTGCCTCCTGCACGGCACACTGGGGATCGAACCCGCAATTGGGCATGAGCCCCAACTGGGAATCGAACCATGACCTCCTGGTTCATAGGTCGATGCTCAGCTACTGGGCCACACTTGCCGGGCTCCACCTTACTTTTAAATCTCTTAAAGTTGGGCATTAATAAAGTATTTATGTTGAAATATTGCAGATCTCTTGGCTTACCTTTGCTTCTTGTATCCTACTCCTTTATTCTGTTTAATTTCTTTTTTGTATTAATGTATATTATTTATTAAGTTCCTTTAGTAAGGATCTATAAGTAATAAACTGCCTTTGTATATCTTAAAGCCTCTATTTTGCCCTTCTTAGATAACATTTTAGCTGTGCAGTGGTTTGTAGCTGACTGTTGTTTTCCCTCAGAGGAAGATGTCCTTGCCTGTTAGTGTTCTGGCATCCATTGTTGCATTTGAGGAATCTGGTAACTAAATTGTTGCTTTATTGTTATTTTCTGTTTGGTTGCTGTTACTATTTTTTGTTTGCCTTTGTTGTTCTGCAGTTTTGCTATAGTGCATATTTGAGTTACTTTGGCAATCTGAAGACTCACGACTTCAGTTTTGGCCAGTGTGTCCTTGAATACCTTTCCTGTCTTCATTTATTTTCCAGCTCTTTTTGTGCTACATTCTTTGAGATTATTTCAGATTAGTAATATAGTTCACTAATCAGTTTTGACTGAATATTCAGCTTTTTATCACATTTTTATTCTTATATTTTTCTTTTTTAAATAAACCTTTATTCAGATTATTACATGTGTTCCTCTTCCCCCCCCCCCCCCCAGCTCCCCTCCACCTGATTCCCCACCCCATGCCCTTACCTTACCCCCTGCCATTGTCTTCATCCATAGGTGTAAGATTTTTGTCCAATGTCTTCCCGCACCCCTCACACCCCCTTCCCCCCCTGAGAATTGTCAGTCCACTCCCTTTCTGTGTCCCTGATTCTATTATATTCATCAGTCCATTCTATTCATCAGATTTTTTATTCACTTGATTTTTAGATTCACTTGTTGGTAGGTATGTATTTGATGTCATTTTGTTGTTCATAATTTTTATCTTTACCTTTTTCTTCTTCTTCCTCTTCTTAAAGAATACCCTTCAGCATTTCGTGTAATCCTGGTTTGGTGGTGATGAACTCCTTTAGCTTTTTCTTGTCTGTGAAGCTCTTTATCTGACCTTCAACTCTGAATGATAACTTTGCTGGGTAGAGTAATCTTGGTTGTAGGTTCTTGCTGTTCATCACTTTGAATATTTCTTGCCACTCCCTTCTGGCCTGCATAGTTTCTGTTGAGAAATCAGCTGACAGTCGTATGGGTACTCCCTTGTAGGTAACTAACTGTTTTTCTCTTGCTGCTTTCAAGATTCTCTCTTTGTCTTTTGCCCTTGGCATTTTAATTATGATGTGTCTTGGTGTGGTCCTCTTTGGATTCCTCTTGTTTGGGGGTTCTGTGCGCTTCCTGGACTTGTAAGTCTATTTCTTTCACCATGTAGGGAAAGTTTTTTGTCATTATTTCTTCTAATAGGTTTTCAATATTTTGTTCTCTCTCTTCTTTTGGCACCCCAATAATTTGGATGTTGGCACGCTTGAAGTTGTCCCAGAGGCTCCTTTTGCACTATCTTCCTATTTTTGGATTCTTTTTTTCTTTTTGTTTTTTTGGTGGGGTGTTTTTTGTTTCCTCATATTTCAGATCTTTGGTTTAATTCTTGGGTTCCTTTGATCTACAGTTGAATTTCTGTATATTCTTTATTTCAGACAGTGTATGCTTAATTTCTGACTGGTCCTTTTCCATTTTTTTGGCATTCTCATTAAGGTTCTTGAAGGTCTCACTAAGCTCCTCGGAAGTCTCACCAAGTTTCTCGGTGGTTTTTAGAAGATGTTGAGTATCTTATATTTTTCTGGTTCTTATTTGAAATTTGCTTATTCTCATTCTGTCCTTATGGTTTTTATTTCTTTGATTTCTTTACATTTTAAAAATTTTATCTTTATTGTTGAAAGTATTACAGATGTTCCCCTTTTCCCCCATTGACCTCTTCCACCCCGCACCCCCTATTTCTGTATATTTTATTTTTTAAAATATATATTTATTGATTTCACAGAGGAAGAGAGAGGTGAGAGAGAGAAACATCAGTGATGAGAGAGAATCATTGATTGGCTGCTTCCTGCATGCCCCACACTGGGGATCGAGCCCGCAACCTGGGACCCTTGAGTCTGCAGGCCGACGCTCTATCCACTGAGCCAAACCAGTTAGGGCTAGTTGGGTGTTTCTAATTTCTTACATGTTGAACACATGAAATATAGTTATAATAACTTCAATTCTTCTTATTTTACCATTTATCATTTTTTAGTCTGTTTCTACTTTTTAACTTTTCTTGTCATTATGGGTCCAATTTCCCTGATTCTGTGCATTCTTAATAATTTTTGATTCATCGACAGACATTGAAGATTAAATTTCGGGTTCTGGGAATATTTTTGTATTCATGTCTATTTTTGAGCTTTGTTCTTGAATGTGAATAAAGTTACTTGGAAATGTATCCTTTTGAGTCTTACTTTTGAGCTGTGTTAAGTGGGGTTTATCCTTCCTATGTTTATTTTTGTATAGCTATACAATATATATTTTCTTATTTCCTTTCTTTTACACAAATAGCTTATATATGTTCTTTCCTTTTACTTTTATTTAATGCTAATTAGAATTTTTTTCTTACAGTTCTTCCATTTTTACTCAGGCAGTAATTACCTGTGGCCTGATTGTTGCATTAGTCTCTTAATTAGTGTTCTTATTTTCAGACACTTTCCATTACTAACTGCTGTCAGAATGATTCTAAAGCACATCTCTGATCATGTCACTGCATTGCTTTTCAGTATCTACAGCAGTGGGATTCGGGTATTTTTTTGTTTTAATCCCCTAGTGGTAATAAAATTTTTCTGAGTTCACATCCTTAGAGTGTGTGTGTGTGTACGTACACATACATAGGTACATGTTTATTTTAAAATTTTATTTAAATTTTTAAAAGTATATTTTTATTGATTTCAGAGAGGAAGGGAGAGGGAGAGAGAGATAGAAACATCAGTGATGAGAGAGAATCATTGATTGATCCCTGCACACTCCCTACTGGGGATCAAGCCCCCAACCCCACACTCCCTACTGGGGATCAAGCCCCCAACCCAGGCCTGTAACCTTGACCAGAATCGAATCCGGGACTCTTCAGTCTGCAGGCTGAAGCTCTATCTACTGAGCCAAACCAGCTAGAGCTTATTATTGTTTTCTTTTTTAACTTTTGCATCAAAGCAAGCAAGAATTTATTGACCATAGAAGCACACTCAGGATAGTGAAGCAGGGAAGGCCTGCCTTAGTATAGAAGAAGCAACAGGAGAGCCTAGGCTGGGCTGCTTTGGTTCACTGGGAAGTCAGAGAAAAGGGGGCCTTTTAGATATGTGCAGGGGGCTTAGCCCAGGACAAACTGCTGCTGCTGCCTATAACTTGTCTCATGGGGTTCCTTAGAGTTCAGGAGATGTGTGCCCATGGAAGAAGAGAGGGGGAAGAGAAGTGCTCGGATATGCTTCCTAGCGGGAGAGTGCAACATGTTTATTTATATACTAAAGGCCTGATGCACGAAATTCGTGTAAGGGGCTGGGCCCTCGCAGCTCAGCCTAGTCCGGAAGGACTTCTGGTCTAATTAGCATATTAATGCTTTTTTTTTATTATGCTTTATTATTATAGGCTATATATACATACTTCTAGATGTAAGTTAGCTATATTCTTTTATAATATGTCCATTGTGAAGTATACCCTAAAGTGGACATTTAAAAGTATATATTTTTAAAGTATATTTTTATTGATTTCAGATAGGAAGGGAGAGGAAGAGAAACATCAGTGATGAGGGAGAATCATTGATTAGCTGCTTCCTGCATGCCCCACACTGGGGATCAAGCCGTGACTTGGTTCAGAGGTTGACACTCAACCACTGAGCCATGCCAGCTGGGTGAAATGGTAAAAGCATTTTAAAATTATGCTATACTTTAAAAATAGTTAATATTAGAGTGAAATTAGTAAATGATAGAGGATATATTATGTTTCAACTAGTTTGTTTTTTTGTTGTTGTTGTTAATCCTCATCTAAGGATGTTTTTCCATTGATTTTTAGAGAGATTGGAAAGGAGAGGAAGAGGCAGAGGGAGAGAGAGAGAGAGAGAGAGAGAGAGAGAGACATTGATGTGAGAGAGATACATCGATTGGTTGCCTTCTGCACTTACCTCTAACAGGGTCAGGGATCAAGCCTGCTACTGAGGTATGTGCCCTTGACCCTAATCAAACTTGGGACCCTTCCGTCTGCAGGCCAATGCTCCATCCACTGAGTCATACCAGCTAGAGCTCAACTAGTTTTATCTAATTTTTAATGCTTTTGGCTAACTTTTTTTCAGGCATGATTTGCTCATTGTTGATCTTTATCATATGCTAGAGGCCCAGTGCACAAATTTGTGCATTTGTGAGGTCTGGCTGGCCCCACCTCCTGGTTGAACTCCCAGTCGAAATCCTGGTCAAGGGGACAATTTGCATATTAGCCTTCTGTTATGTAGAATGCTTGGTGTAAAAATGTCAGCTCTGCTGTTTTCTTAGTGTCTCTTGTATTTCCATTATCAGTATTATTTCCAAACTGTCTTGTCTTTTTTAAATATATTTTATTGATTTTTTTTTTACAGAGAGGAAGGGAGAGGGACAGAGAGTTAGAAACATTGATGAGAGAGAAACATCGATCAGCTGCCTCCTTCACACCCCCTACTGGGGATGTGCCCGCAACCAAGGCACATGCTCTTGACCGGAATCAAACCTGGGACCCTTCAGTCCGCAGGCCGACGCTCTATCCACTGAGCCAAACCAGCTAGGGCCAAACTGTCTTTTCTTTATAGTAATGTTTTTAAGCTTAGTTAAAACTAGATGAAGTCTGTTAATCCACCTAATTAGACATGAGCATGCTGAAAATAAGTGAATTTAAGAATACTGGAATATGATGTAGGAATTGCGGAAAGGCAGCAGTGTCAAACCATATATTAAATGGTTGAAACTTAATTTCTTGTTTTATTCTTAGATTAGAAATATGTGTGTATACATTTCATTTTGGCAATTGATGGCCCCATTGATAGAAGCACCTGCCTAATCCTTTGAGCCTCTTCTGATTATTCTGGATGGCTAAGTATTTTATGTGTTTTGTATCAGTTAGCTTTTGCAGTGGAACAAACCATCCCATAACTTGGTGCTTAAAACAACAATTGTATGTTTAACTCACAGTTCCTTGGGTTGAATGGGCATTTTTCTGGTCAGCTGGAGGGATGCCTGGAGGCTGGATGTGTTATGCAGAATTTTAAGGTGATCCCTAATACCCGTGCCTTTCTATAATCCCTTTCTTTGGCATGGGATGAGAACTGTAATTTGCTTCTTACCAGTAGGAATGGCAAAAGTAAAGAGATTTAGCAGATGCGCTTAAGGTCAGATGTACTTAAATTAGCCCAAAAAAATTGAGTTGGCGTGGCCCAATTAGGCAAGCCCTTTAAAAGAGGACCTGAAAGTCAGATAGAGGAAGTGAGCAGTTCTGCTGGCTTTGAAGAAACAAACTGCTACATCATGAGAGTGCCACATGGTAAGAACTGCAGTGACCACCCACTGAGTGTAGGCCCCAATTGACAGCCAGCAAGAAAGTGACCTTAGTCTTACAACCACAAGACATTGTTTTCTGCCAGTAAGCATGTGACAAAGGAAATTAAGCTCCATAAAACTGAGCTCCATCAGTTGACTACTTGATGGCAAGCCTTCTGAGCTGAGCCCCTGAGGAGAGTATCCAGCCAAACCACCCCTAGACTCCTCGCCCCTGGAAACTTGAGATAATAAATGTGTTTTAAGCCCCTAAGTTTGTGGTAATTTGATACATAACTATAGAAAACTATTAATACTGACTATAATTTTATCCTTTCCAGAATGTAATATAAATAAAAATTATATAATGTTACCCTTTGAGATTGTTTTTTTCACTGGGAGTAGTACCTTTGAGATGTATCCAATTTGTGTATCAACACTATTTATTGTTGAGTAGTATTCCATTTTATGGGCACAGGTTGTTTAGCCATTCTTCCATTGAAGGAAGAACATTTGGGTTGTTTGTTACCAGTTTGGGACTATCCAAATAAAGCTACTGTGAAAATTTGCATGCAGGTTTTAGTGGGAAAATATTTCATTTCTCTATACATTAGTATTTAATTTTTTGGGAAGCTATTGTAAATGGTATTGTGCTTTTAATTTTGTTTTCTAATTATTGATTGTTTGGTTATTTTAATATACAGTGGTATTTAGAAGCCAAGATCTAGGTTCTAGATGTGTGTGTTACTGTTGGGTTGTTACTGGGTCCAGTTCCTCTTAGTGGGAAGAGACTAAGAAATATTTGGATGTATTTACATGCATATATGCATTTACATCTGTATTTATGTCTAGTTTTATCTAACTAAATATGGTAACAATCATGAGTTTACATCAGTGACAAATTCTAATGCAAGTCTAGAGTGTTCATTCTAGTTTTCTCCCTTTCCATATTTGTAACTTACTTATTTAATCCTCATACCCTCTTAAATAACTAATTTCCTTTCCCGTCACTGTTGCTGCCCCTCCCTCACAAAGATAATCCTCGTTGGCTGGCTCCCCATGGATGATTGCTTCACTTGCTCAGGCTCTGATCCTCCACACCAGGTTGCCCTCTCATATACTGTATGCCATCCTCACTCAACTTGGGTTTTGATGCCATGCCCCTTGTCATTTTTGTTTGGACATTTCCTCTTTCTTGAGCTCTAACTCTCGCATGTCACTCATACGTGGATATTTTCTGTGTCCCACTCAGGCTGATACTCTACTCTAGATCACTGGGGGTGCTACTCTCCTCCCAATGGAAGGAAAGCTTAACTTGGGGAAGAAAATTGCAGCCCTTCCCTTTAAAAAAAATTGTTTGTTTTTTGTTTTGAATTTGTTGAAATTTTTTTAATGCATTGTGGTTCAGATATATGTATAATAAACATTTTCTGCTCTGTTAGCTGCTTTTTCATTTTTATTAAGGAGTCTGACTAGAACTGTTCAATTTTGAGAAAGTCCATTTTATCAAACTAAAAAATATATAGTTACTGTTTTTAGGAATATTTTAGAAGCTTTATATTTCTGGCTCCTACATTTAGATTTGTGGTTCATCTTTAATTTTTGTGTGTAGTTTTAGGTACTGTTCAGGTTTGTGTTTTTGTTTATCTAGTTCCAGCATTATTTGTGGAAATGACTTTCCTTTCCCCATTGAATAGCCTTGGTACCTTTGTCAAAAGTCAGTTGACTGTATTTGTGTGGCTATGTTTAGGTCTTTAATCAAGTAGTGCTAGTAGTGTGAGTCTTCTAACTATGTTCTTTTCAAGATTGTTTTGACTGTTCAAGACCCTTTATATTTTCATATAAAATTTAAAATCAGCTTGCCAGTTTTTTAACAGAACAGTGCCTGTTGGGGTTTTGATTGAGGTTGTGGATCATTTTGTGGAGACCTAATCTTAACATTGATATTTCTAATTTATGAGCATGGTACACATCTCTTCATTTATTTAGGTCTTCTTTACTTTTTCTTAGCAGTATTTTATGGTTTCCTAACTATTTTAAAATTTTGATACTATTGTAAGTGGAAATGGTTTTTCAGTTTTTTGCTTAAGCATATATATAGTTGATTTTAAAAAACTCAAGTTTTTAATTTCTGACATCACATTTGCTTTATCATTCTCTTCTCCCTACATATTATTTGAAAATTCTCTTTCATAATCCCATTGCAGTTATCAAAATCAGAAAATTAACATTGATAAAGTAGTAGTACTGCTTGCTATCTAACCTGGATGCTTTAGTCAAAATTTCCTATTATTTTACTATGGCAGCAGTAATTAAGTGAGATTTTGGTGAGGAGCCATCCAATTCTAGATCATATGGTATTTTTTTTGTGTCAAGTTTCTTTCATTTGTTTTGTTTTTTTCCAGCTTTTAAAACTTTATTTACTTATTTAAAAATTATGCATTCCTATAATCAAAATGATTTTAACAAAAAATAAATGGCACTCTGATTAACACTGCATTTTACAACCTACAGTACAGCTTGGACCAGCTGGTTTTTACTGTAGATTTCAACTATTGTCCCACCTAGCTTCTTCCTTCACCAACATGCAAGTTCTTTTCTTTTTCTGCCAGCCGAACAGGCTCCTCCCTCCCTCCCTCCCTCCCTCCCTCCCTTCCTTCCCTCCTTCCTTCCTAGAGAGAGAGAAACATCAGTGATGAGAGAGAATCACTAATAGGCTGCCTCCTGCACTGGGGATCAAGCTCGCAACCCGGGCATGTGCCCTGACCAGGAATTAAACCATGATTTCCTGGCTCATAGGTTCACATTCAAACACTGAGCCACACTGACGGAACCAGGCTCATATCTTTTAATCTGGAAAAGTTCCCACAAATTTTTTGTGACCTTAATATTATTTATTTTTCAGTTACAGTTGACATACCATATTGTTTCTTAAAAAGTTCACCAATTTGGGTTTATTTGATTTTTTTAATACGTTTTTTATTTTAAAGAGGAAGGGAGAGGGAAAGAAACATCAATTGGTTGCCTTCTGCACACCCCGTACTGGGGATCAAGCCTACAACCAGAGTATGTGGCCTGGTCAGGAATTGAACTGGTGTCCTTTTGGGACGATGCTTAACCATCTGAGCCACACTGGCCAGAGCTGATTTTTTTTTTTTTAAACAAGGTTTTTAAATAATTATTCTTACTGATTTTAGAGAACAGCAATTTGTTGTTTCACCCATTCATACATTGGTTCTTTTTTAAAAATTCTTTATTGTTGAAAGTTTTACATATGTCTCTTTTTCCCCCCATTGCATTGGTTGATTCTTGTATGTCCCTTGGCTGAGGATCTAACGTGCAACCTTGGATCATTGGGATGATGCGCTTACCAACTGAGCTAGCTATCCAGGGTGTGATGTTTTTTTCATGATCAGATTCAAGTAGTACATTTTTGACAGGAATCTTTCAGAAGTGATGTTTCTTCTCAGTGCATTTTATCAGGAGACAAATAAATGATTTGTTTGATTTCTGATAATGATAACTTCAGTCATTTGGTTAGGATGGTCTGTTGTGTTTCTGCACTAGAAATAAAATTATCTTGTGAGATATAGATATCTTGTGGTCTTGTCAAATTTGCATTCACCAGTTTTAGTGATGAATGATTCTTTCCTGAAACAACCATTACTGTGATGGTGGTCAAGTGGTGCTTTTTAAAATTCCACCATTCATATGACATTTATTAATTGGCATTCAGCAATAAGAAAGAGCCTTCCTTTCTCCCACATTTGTTTATTCATTATGGCTTCCTATCTTATTGTTGAATTATCTGTTCCTATCATTTCTAACTTTATGCACAAATTGTACAGAGTTGCCCAGTAGTACTCCCTTCACTCTAGTTTTTGTGTCTAGATGTCCTAAACACTTTTTACTTACTTGTTTTCTGGCCCAGTAAGATGTTGGCTTAGCTTTTATTTTCACAGCCCCATCTCTGGAATCAGCTGTTTCCCAGGGAGCTCTGGGTCCTTTTAGTGTAGAACAGTGTACATGTACACATCTATGTCTGTTTCTGTATTTGTTTCTCTTTACATATGTTGGTTCATACTGATACCGTCAATTCCAATCTCTTATTACAGGGTTCATTCTAGCTTTACCCCTTTACATAGTAATTTGCTACTCAAAACTGAGAAACTTGCCTCCCATTATCTACTGTATATATACTTATTTGCTCAGTTCTAGAATAAACATTTTTAAAGTTTATTTTGTTATTATTCTTTTTGTTAATCTTTACCTGAGGATATTTTTCCATTGATCTTTAGAGAGACAGAGTGGAAGGGAGAGAGACAGACACAGAGAAATATCAATGTGAGAAAGACACATCGACTGGTTGCCTCCTGCACGTACTCCGACCAGGGCCAGGGAACCTGCAACCAAGGTATGTGCCCATGACCAGAATCAAACCCGGGACCCCTCAGTCCGTGGGCTGACGCTTTATCCACTGAGCCAAACTGGGTAGGGCTATGTTCTGTATCTTTTTTTTTTTAATCCTCACCTGAGGATAGTTTTTTTACATTGATTTTTATAGAGTGTAAGAGAGAGGGAAAAGACAGAAATATCAATGTGAGTGAAACACATTGATTGGTTGCCTCCTTACGAGCTCTGCCCAGAGAGGAGCCTGCATCCCGAGGTAAGAGCTCTTGACCAGAATCAAACCAGGACCCTTCAGTCCACAGGCTGATGCTCTATCCACTGAGCCAAACCAGCTAGGGTTATGTTCTATATATCTTGGTGTGTGTTTGTCAAAACCCATCAGATAGTCTACTTAAGATTTATGCATTTTACTCTGTAAATTATACCTCAGTTTTTAAAAATGAGGGAAAGGACAGGACACAAGGAGTATACATTGATCCAAGGGCAATCTTCTCTGTAGTAAGCACTATATAATTATCACACTCAGGAAAATACTTAAAAATTGAATCTTTATTGTCGAAAGCATTACATATGTTCCCCTACTCCCCCATTAAGCCCTTTTAGCCCATTCGCCTCCCCGCCCCCTCTCCCCCCCAACCCCGCCATCCCCTGCTCCAGGCCTTCATCATACTATTGTCTTGTGTCCCGGGGTTATGCATATATGCATACAAGTTCGTTGGTTGATCTCTTCCAACCCACCTCTGAGGTTCCACAGTCTCTTCCATGTTTCTATGTCTCTGGGTCTATTTTGTCCATCAGTTTATTTTGTTCATTAGATTCCACATATAGTGAGATCATGCGATACTTGTCTTTCTCTGAATGGCTTATTTCACTTAGCATAATACTCTCCAGGTTCCTCCATGCTGTCTCAAAGGGTAAGAGATCCTTCTTTTTTACTGCTGCATAATATTCCATGGTGTAAATGTACTACAACTTTTTTATCCATCTGTCTACTGATGGGCACTTGGGCTGTTTCCAGGTCTTAGCTATTGCAAATTGCACTGCTATGAAAGTAAGGGTGCATACATTCTTTTTTATTGTTTTTTGGGGTCTCTTAGGATATATTCCTAGAAGTCAAATAGCAGTTCCATATTTAATTTTTTTCAGGAAATTCCATACTGTTTTCCATAATGGCTATCCTAGTCTCCATTCGTACCAGCAGTGTACTAGGGTTCTCTTTTCTCCTCATCCTCACCAGCACTTGTCATTTGTTGATGGTAGCCATTCTGACAGGTATGAGATGGTACCGTACCTCATTGTCATTTTAATTTGCACCTCTCTTCTGATGATCAGTGACTTTGAGCATTTTAAAAAATATTTTTATTGATTTCAGAGAGGAAGGGAGGAGATACAGAAACATCAGTGATGAGAGAGAATCATCGATTGGCTGCCTCCTGCACACTCCACACTGGGGATTGAGCCCGCAACCCGGGCATATGCCCCCACCAGGAATTGAACCGTGACCTCCTGGGTCATAGGTTGACGCTCAACCGGTCGATGCTGGTCGGGCAATAAAAATATATTTAACAAAAAATCATATTCTTCCTCATTGACATTGCACCTGATCACCCAATAGCTCTTATGGAGAGGTACAACGAGATTAATGTTTTCATGCCTACTAATATAACATCTATTCTGCAGCCAATGGGTCAATGAGTAATTTTGACTTTCAAATCTTATTTAAGCAGTACATTTCTTAAGACTATAATAGCTGCTGTAGATAGTGATTCCTCTGATGTATCTGGGTAACATAAATTGAAAATCTCTTGGAAAGGATTCACTATTCTAGATGCCATTGAGGACATTCATAATTCATGGGAAGAGATCAAAATATCCATATGAACAGAAGTTTGGAAGAAGTTAATGTCAACTCTCCTGGATGACTTTGAGGGCTTCAAAACTTTAGTGGAGGAAGTAACTGCAAATGTGATGGAAATAGCAAGAGAACTAGAATTAGAAGTGGAGCCTGAAGGTGTGACTGAATTGCAATCTCATGACAAAACTTCACAGATGAAGAGTTGTTTCTCATGGATGATTAAAGTGGTTTCTTGAGGTGGACTCTACTCCTGGTGAAGATGTTATAAAGATTGTTGAAATGACAACAGAAGATTTAGAATATTACATAAATTTAGTTGATGGAGCAATTGTAGGGTTTGAGAGGATTCATTCCAGTTTTGAAAGAAGTTCTGCTATGGGTTAAATGCTGTCAAATAGCATTGAATGCTGCAGAGAAATTGTTCATGAAAGGAGAATCAGTCGATGCTGCAAACTTCATTGTCTTAAGAAATTGCCACAGCTACCCTACCTTTAGGAACCACCACCTAGTCAGTCAGCAACACCCTCCATTAGCAAAAAAGATTATGACTCACTTAAGACTTAAATGATGGTTAACATTTTTTAGCAATAAAATATTTTGTAATTAATGTATATACTGTAAATTTTATTAATTTTTTTCTTAGTCCTCATGGAGAATATTTTTTTCCATTGATTTTTAGAGAGTGGAAGGGAGGGAGGGAGGGAGGGAGCGGGAGAGAAAGAAAAACATCAGAGTGATACATTGATTGGCTGCCTCCTGTATGTGCCATGACCAGGGCTGGGGATTGAACCTGCAACTCAGGTATGTGTCCCTGACTGGGAATCGAACCCAAGACCCTTTGGGTTGTTGTGCTGATGCTCTAACCATTGAGAGAAACTAGCTGGGGCACATTGTGTTTTTAGAAATAATGCTGTTGTGTACTTAATAGACTGCAGTATAGTGTGAACATACTTTCATATCATTTGGAAACCAAAAAATTCATGTGACTTTTTATTGCGATGGTCTAGAACCAAACCCACAATATCTCTGAGGTGTGCATGTAAACATTTTCCTAACTACTCAGATCAAGACATCTAACATGGCCAGGAGCCACCGTGTACCCCTTCTTAATTACAACACCCTTCATTCCCCTGACTTCATGGAAGTTACTTTCTTTTTCTTAAACATTTTTTTAAATTGATTTCAGAGAGGAAGGGAAAGGGAGGAAGAGAAAGAAACATCAATGATGAGAGAGAATCATCGATCGGCTGCCTCCTGCATGCCCCACACTGGGGATTGAGCCTGCAACCCAGGCATGTGCCCTTGACTGGAATCGAACCTGGGAGCCTTCACTCCGCAGGCTGACGCTCTATCCACTGAGCCACGCTGGCCGGGCTTCTTGCTTTTTTCTTCATTGTTTTTTACTTATATTTGCATCTCCAACACTGTAGTTTAATTTTGTCTGTTTTTGAACTTTTTGCAAATGAAATAAATTATGCATTCGTTGGTTCTATTCTTTCATTTGTTTTTAAGAGCCATCCATATTGTTGTGAGTAATTGTAGTTCATTCATTTTTTATTTTATAATGTCCATTTATTGAGCACACTAACTATGTATTGATTCTACTGATGATGGGCACTTTGGTTGTTTATAGCCCAAGTTACAGATGGTGCTGCCATTAACATCTGGATATGAATTTTGATGTATATAAACATGTATTTCTCTAGGGAATCAAAACCTAGGACTGACATTGCTGGGTCATAGGATGTTTGTATTTTCAACTGTACTAGATAATGCCAAACTGTATTCTCAAATGGTTGGATCCTTTTTCAGTATAACGGTTTTTACATCCACAGTAACACTACTTGGCATTGCTAAACTTTAATTTTAGCCTTCTTAAGGATGCGATAATACCTCATTGTGGTTTTAATTTGCATAATTTTGTGTCTTTTATTGTTAGGTTAAATACCTTTTAATGTGAGTGTTGGATATCCTCTGGTATAATGCCTTATTCGCATTTTATGCCTATTTTTCTTCTGGGCTGCCCTTTTCTTACTGACTTATGGTCTAGCTACAAGATCTTTGTTGGGGGTTATATGAATTGCAGATATCTTCTCCATCTCTGTAGGTATCTTGCCCTTTTTACTCGATTAATGATGTCTTTAAGAAAATGTTTTTATTGATTTCAAAGAGAGGAAGGGAGAGGGGGAGAGAGAGATGGAAACATCAATGATGACAGAGAATCATCAATTGGCTGCCTCCTGCACACCCCCTTACTGAGGATTGAGCCAGCAATGTGTTTAGAAATTGAACCACTTGGTTCATGGGTTGATGCTCAACCACTGAGCCACACCAGCAGGGCATTAAAAAGGGGTCTTTTGATGAACGAAGGATCTTAATGTAGTTTACTTGATGAATTTTCTTATTTTGAAGGATTATTCTTTTTAAGTTTATTATGTTTTAACATACTCTTAAGTCTCAGAAATAGAAGTGGTTGGTTAAAAGGTATGTACGTTTTTTAGCTTTTTGGTTTACAGTTTACTTTCTCAGAGATAATTTTGTTGCATCATTCCAAGAACATGGCAGTTAATTAGCATAATTACAAGCTTAATACTGAAAATATTCTTTTTTCCCCCCATTTTTTTTATTAAGGTATTATATGTGTACCAATCTTACCATTGCCCCTCCATCCCTCCACCCCTTGAAAATATTCTTTAGCTTTGATTCAGAGGAACATTTCTAGCCGGTAGGGAAAAGAGATAAAGATCTAAAAAGATGTTTTCTTTTTTATTAAAGTCAGTCTGATTTGGGCTTAAATTAGTGAAAATAAATTAAGGAAAACTTAATATAGTAGATGTAGGAACCCATGAAATTGATGAGTTAGACTTTTGTAGATGTCCTTTATAAATTTCTGGAGGTAAAGTCATGATTTTACCTAACCTTCACATACTTTTATTCAAAGAAGACATCCCATCCCAACTTACCTCTATTCACCTCTCCTCTCCAAACTCCAGTATTCATTCATACTTATTCCTAGATTCAAGATGTAAGATAGCTCCTAATTTTTCCTTAGGAATGGGTGGGGTTTAATTCTGAGACTCTACAACAGAGCCTGTTAGAAGAAGCATTTATTAGTTGAAACTTGGAGTGAAGCGCTCCTCCATACTCTTGCTTCGTTTTCACTATCTTACTTTAGATCTTCATCATTTTCATTTCTGTCAGTGACTCAACAGAATGAAATGCCTAAAACTCAAATCACTCCCCTTACTACAGAGACTCCAAAACAATCAAAATCTTAATCCCTCAGCACACAGTGTGTTATCTGCCCTCTTGTTAGAGAGATCTCTACTCCCCTCAACATACTCAGTTCCCCATATGCCTGCTGAAATCTGTAGTTTCCTTGAGTTTGAAATATTCTTCCACAGTGTTCATCTCATTATCAACTACTAATTTCCCACTGCCAACCCATCTGCCTGCTAGCTAATGACTTTATTTTTTAGCTAACATCTTTTTTTAAAATATCTTTATTGATTTCAGAGAGAAAGGGAGAGGGAAAGAGAGATAGAAACATCAATGATGAGAGAGAATCATTGATCAGTTGCCTCCTGCACGCCCCCCTCTGGGGATCAAGCCCGCAATGCAGGCATGTGCTCTTGACCACAGTCGAACCTGGGGCCCTTCAGTCCGCAGGCTGATGCTCTCTATCCACTGAGCCAAACCAGTTAGGGCAGCTAATATCTTTTTTTTTTTTTTTTAAAGAATTTATTTTAGCCCTAACCAGTTTGGCTTAGTGGATGGAACGTTGGCCTGCAGACTGAAGGGTCCCAGGTTCGAGTGTGGTCAAGGGCATGTACCTTGGTTGCGGGCACATCCCCAGTAGGGGGTGTGCAGGAGGCAGCTGATGGATGTTTCTCTCTCATCGATATTTCTAACTCTCTATCCCTCTCCCTTCCTTTCCTCTGTAAAAAATCAGTGAAATATATTAAAAATTAAAATACTTTAAAAATAAAGAATTTATTTTAGTAAATTGATGAAAGAGAGAAACATTGATGTGAGAGAGAAATATCGATTGGTTGCCTCCTGCATGCACTCCTGACCAGGAATCGAACCTGCCACCTTTTGGTGCATAGGACAGTGCTCTAACCAACTGAGTCGTACAGGCCAGGGTTTAGCTAACATCTTTTAAAACGTAGCTTTTTGGAAGCCTATCTCCCTGATTCTTAATTCACTTTCTATTCTCCATGCCCTCTTAAACTTAAGGACTTAGTTGCTCTCTCTTCTGAGCTGCTGCATTTCTCTGTATACCTCTCTCACTGTGCTTTGTAGTATAATAGGTTTGATTTTTCTCCCCTACTCAGTTCAGCTCCTTGAGGCTAGGCCCATTTCCTACTCCTGATATGCCACCCTATCCTCAGAAACTAGCATTTATAGGAGGCACCCATAAATTGGTGAATGATTGAATGCAAAGTTTTATCTCACTTTCTTGATATATGTTTGAAAAGAACTTGCTGAGAAAGGTCAGTTAGAAAGGAAAAAGCAATACATGTTTAGAAATTACTACTATGCTTGGTCGATTTGTAGCATTTTTGCTCACCCGAGTTTTCCTTACTTTCACAGAAGGATGCCCTGCAGTGGTCTCGCAATCCAGCTGCAGTGGAGGGAGAGGAGCCAGAGGACACAGCCGATGTAGAGAGCTGTGGGTCTAATGAAACCAGCACTGTGAGTGGTGAAAATGATGGTAAGTGCCCTTAACAAGATGGGTGAAGAGCCATAAGTAGTTATTAGGCACTAACCTTTATTTCCCTCCGTTCTAGTATCACTTGATGAAACATCTTCTAATGCGTCCTGTTCTACAGAATCTCAGAGTCGGCCTCTTTCCAATCCCAGGGACAGCTACAGAGCTTCCTCACAGGTAGGGAGAGTTGGTGACGGGGGTATAAGAGAGGCCAGGCAGATAGGATTGTCCATCCTGTAGTTAATTGTGAGCGTGTTTGAAGAGTGGAGAAAATCAATTTGGTCTTCACCTGTTAGTACCATTTAAAAGTGGGCTGGAGAAAATGTGGGTCATAGATCTGACAGCAGAGTGATTTGTGTGGTTTTCCCCCCTCTCTTTACATGGCTGGATAACCAGGGAGAAGTAGAGCATTGTGCAGAATGGGGAAAATGGGAGCCTGGGAGTTAGTGGTTTGAATTTTGGCCCTTTCACTCACTAGCTTTGGGAACTTGGGCAAATTCCTTATCTGTAAAATGGGGCTGATGATAGATTCTTCTCAGCATGGGTGATGCTTGGCACCTGGCCCAATAACACTGCTGCTGTTAGTATTACCTGCCTGAGTTCGTCGAATACAAACTCTGTTTTACAAGACAGTGAGTGGAGACATAGTCGAGAGGGACTGCCGCTGTGGCCTTGCAGGTGACTCAGATTCTTTGGATTCCTCTGGGAATATAGGCAAACAAGCAAAAGAAAAAGACTGGGGTGATGCTGCCTCGAGTTGTCCTGACTCCTCTGAAGGTAAACGGGGCCCACGTGGAATCTGCATCAGGTATGTATAAGATCTTGATTGTGGTGCCTCTTCCTCAGCTCCTGGGGCTGCCTCCCAGAGGCAGCAGTTTCTGACCTAAGTAGTACGATGCCTGCGGAGTCAGGAGACCCTCCTCTGGCAGCAACACACTGTGGTGGCGAGACCTGACCTAGGTTCCAGTGCTGTGCTCTGCCGTGCTCTCCTCTTTGCCTCACAGGGTGGCTGTGAAGGTCGGATGGAGTGTGCAGGTGCTTTTTGTAAGAGGTGCAGTGCTGTACAAACTAAGATGGCAGTTTGGCATTCTTATGTGATATTTTAAAGCCAGCACATGAGGTATTGAGTTCTGACAGCCCAAGGCTGGACCATGGAAGCACCCGGTATAGCTGGCAGCACCGGGAAAGTTGGGAGAAGGGAGCTTGTCTGAGAGCCATGGGCATGGTGGGTGATACTTTTGACCAGTGAAATGCTGTGCCTTCAGGGTTCTCGGGCCGCCACGCTGATGGCGAGAGCGGCAGCCCTTCCAGCAGCAGCAGCGGCTCTCTGGCCCTAGGCAGCGCTGCTATTCGTGGCCAGGCCGAGGTCGCCCGGGACCCTGCCCCGCTCCTGAGAGGCTTCCGGAAGCCGGCTACAGGTGAGTGACTTGGCACTCATTTCTTTGCCTGTAAAGGGGGTTCCTGCAGGCCAAGTGACATGAGGAAATCTACTTTTACTAGGTTATCTTGGGTGGCCCTCTATTTTTTGTTTAATTTTACCTTGCATTTTGGTTACTCCACAGTAGATTATCTCTGCTAGAGTGAGAGAGAACTCCTTGTGGGCTGGGCAGAGATGGTGCCACATTGCTGTGTGTCCCTGTAAGGGCCTAGTCTGCCTGCTTTAGTGGTCCTGCTCAGTCAGTGTCTGCATGAGTGAAAATTGCTTCTGAGCTTCTCAGTGAAGAATTCCAATGTCCATTTTCTTTCTTTGGTAACATCATGCCATATTTGTTCTCAACATCGTAGTGTCTGTCAGATGCCCTTTTCTATAGCCCAGTCAGCATATTGAGTGGAAGCCTAAGTTGAATTTGGGAGATGCAAACAAATTTGGTAGTGTGCACCTCCCATGCCCAGTAGGTTTACTTACAAGGCCAATACACTGTTTGCTGTTTCAGGATTTATATCTCAAAGCCCACATGCTGGCTGGCTGTAGATGGGCCACATGAATCCATTAAGAGCTAGCAGTGGCTTATGAAATTAGAATAAATCATTGCCCAAGTCAGAACTAGGTCTGCTTTTCCAATTACTCAGCAGTGCTCAATCTAAGATGAACGGGTCTCCATTCTAAGTGATTAAAAAAAAAAAAGTAACATTTGCTGAGGCTTCTGTGAGAGGTATTGACATTTTCGTGGGCTTTAAACAACCCTTAGTACTTGCTGCATGGAGATCATACCTCTTCGGCCCATTCATAAGAAGGCTTCTGCAGATTTTCCCATAGTACACTAATAGATTTACTTTTAGACAACTTCCATCATTTCACCAGCTGACTTTATGGAACTTGTTCTCCAGCTTTGGAGGGAAGGTCAGGGCCTGCGCTTGCCTGGTTGTATGGGGAAGAGTGTCCTCTTCAGGCTGTGACAGAGCCTAGAACAGTCTTATGTGAGAGGATGCAAGCCCAAGTGTTCTAATGGCAATGACAGTAACGTGGGAAGAATAATTGTAACATGTAGGTTAGGGTGTACTGGGTAGTCGAGCAGATTGTGTGCCAATAAGTTCTGGGTAGCTTGGGTGCCACCAAAGTTTTCCCCCACAGTTAGCATTTGTTTCTTCTGCTTTAAGAAGCTGAAAATGTATACATTGCTTTTTATTACTTCAAAAAATCACAGGTCAAATGAAGCGTAACAGAGGAGAAGAGGTAGATTTTGAGACACCTGGGTCCATTCTTGTCAATACCAACCTTCGGGCACTGATAAATTCTCGGACCTTCCACGCCCTGCCATCCCACTTCCAGCAGCAGCTCCTTTTCCTCCTGCCTGAAGTGGACAGACAGGTACGAATAGGTAGCCTCTTTGATGCTTCTCTCTGGGCGAGCTTCTATTGTCTTTCTAAGTTTTTTATTTATCAGGATTTTTGCCTGATCCTTCTAGGTGGGGACAGATGGCCTTTTGCGTCTCAGCAGCAGTGCACTGAATAATGAGTTTTTCACCCATGCGGCTCAGAGCTGGCGGGAACGCCTGGCTGATGGTAAGTAGACGCTCTCATGTCAGATAGTTTGAGAGGTACCTGCCATGTGTGGTATCACTTGTTTCCTAAAAACCCCATTTTTACCAATTTCTCTTTTTCCCCAAGGGGTATTTAGTGTAAGGCAGGCTTTCCTCCCAACACTAATAAATGTGGCAGGTGTTAATGTGCTTCATGCTTTCGAAGGTACAGGGTATTGGGGCCTTCTTTGTTTTGTGTGTCTATATCCATCTACATTGCCTCTTCATTAAACCTGTGAACTCCTATTGTTTCCATTAAACATGGCAGTTGTCTGGATGGGTGGAGGAAAGTCCACTGTGGCATTGAGCTACAGTGTTAATCTTTACTAGATGCTCTGTTTTTAGACATCGCCATTTGGAGTGACTGTTAGCTTCTCCAATTTAGTTTTGTGAGGAAGCTACAAGGAAGAGTGTGTTGGGAAGTCCCTGAGACCCTTCCTGGTTCAGTGATTGACTAGGAGGATTCACAGCACTCAGCATAGAGTCTTTTTCATTGGCTGTAGTTTATTACAGTGAAAGAATACGGAGCGAAATCAGCAAAGGTAAAGTCCAGGGAAACCAGAAGCAAGCTTTTCAAGGTCCTCCTCTCCCAGTAGAATCACACAGGATGCGCTCCATTCCCCCAGCACCGAGTTGTGACAGCACATGTGAAATGTAGTCTACCAGGGAAGCTTATTAAAGACTTGGTGCCCAGGGTTTTATTAAGGGCTGATCTTGTAGCATGCCTGTGCCTGGCATATACCCAAATTCCAGATTCCCCAAAGGAAAGCAGGTGCTCGCCATAAACCGTATTGTTTGCAGAAACAGTTTAGACACAGTGAGCTGTTCATATCAGTTTGGGGGTGGGAACCCTCCCCAAATCCAGGTTCCCAGATGTCAGCCAAGGGCCAACCTTGTAAGCAGCCCTTTCTAAGGATAAGCATTTAGGCCTGCTAGGTTAACTTTTTTCTGCACAGGAAGTAAGAATGGTTCTTTGGTTTGGTTTGTTTTTGTTCTGCTTTTTTGAACAACGTGTTGCCGTTTGAAGACTAAATTTCCCTTGTAACAGACATGTTAGTTTTGTCCTGAGAAGAGCATGATGTGAGATACTTTGGAGGAGACAGGAACCAGTGTGAAGATAGTGAGGGTAAAAAAATCTCTAAACTCATCAAAGTCATATGTATTTTGAAAACTCAGGAAGTAGAACTACTTTCTGTAAGACACATGAATATCCTGAATGCATGTACTCAAAAGTTTCATTTCTCTCTAGGTGAATTCACTCATGAGATGCAAGTTAGGATACGACAGGAAATGGAGAAGGAAAAGAAGGTGGAACAATGGAAAGAAAAGTTCTTTGAGGACTACTATGGACAGAAGTAAGGCACTTGGTTGCTGTGAGTGTTGGTCTGGGATTTAGGGAGATAAAGGCACATGTTCTCCAAGTCATGCTTGCTTTTGTGTTGGATGAAAATGTGGAGATTGCCATGATGTGGCTCATTTAGTCTAATGCCATAGGGAAGGAAGCTACCAGAGCCTATGGTTAATGTTGTGCACTGTTTAGATTCACTTTGTTCTGAGATATCTAATATCTGAGTGCGTCATTCATATAGATAAAATAAGCATGCTTTCTCTGCCTGTAACTGACGGTGTGAGTTTTGTTTGCAGGTTGGGTTTGGCCAGAGAAGAGTTGTTGCAGCAGAATGTGGGCCAGGAGGAGACTGAAATCAAGAGTGACTTGCGTGTCCCAGGAGGATCAGCAAGGCCACAGCGTGGTCCAGCCACCCGGCAGCGAGACGGGCATTTCAAGAAACGCTCTCGGCCAGATCTCCGAACCAGAGCCAGAAGGAATCTGTACAAAAAACAGGAGCTAGAACAAGGAGGGATTGTTAAAGACACACAGTCTGTGACACCTGACATCCCCCTCTACAAGGATGGGGAGGCTAAGACTGACTCAGCAGGGGCAGGCAGTCCCCACCTGCCTGGTACATCCTTTGCAGTGCCTGACTCCGAGGGCCCCAGATTCACAGTGGAAACGGGGGCTTCTCAGATCCAGACTGATCCTGACGACCTGTCACGGGCCTCTGCCTCTCCAGACAGAATTCCCAGCTTGCATCAGGAGACTGTTGATCAGGAACCTAAAGATCAGAAGAGGAAGTCCTTTGAGGAGGCAGCCTCTGCATCCTTTCCCGAAAAGAAGCCCCGGCTTGAAGATCGTCAGTCCTTTCGTAACACAATTGAAAGTGTTCACTCCGAAAAGCCACAGCCCACCAAAGAGGAGCCCAAAGTCCCGCCCATCCGGGTAGGAGGCCGTTTCCCCTTGAGGGCCAGGAGATTTGTGGAGCCCCTTTGCAGGACCCTTGTGTTGATTAAGTGGGCGAGTAGAGCCCTCCACAAGAGAGCCATTCCTGAGACCAGTTTGACAATTGGGGATGAGGGTCTTCTCTGCTTCACTGGTTGGTTCACTCTGTTGAAGTTATCTCTAGAGGTCAGAATCCTGTGGGGGTTACATTTTTTATTAGGTGGTGTTAGATTCTTCGTGTAGTGACTCCCATAGTCCCACCAGAAATTAAATTTAGAAGTGCCACATGTAACAGCTCTTGAGCAGAGCCTTCTGAGAATGGTGTGCTGTTGTGGACCGCCATTTTACCACGACTTCACTTGGGACAGTGCCATCTCACGGGTGCAGTTTCATTTTTAACACATTGTGGACGGGTCACGAGAAATCTCGCTTCACATTACACAGTGTTTTACAAAGGATCATATTTTAAAAAGATATTAGCTTGTAAGAACATGTAATAAATAACTTCAAAATGTAACGGGTATTTAATTTTAAAGCTTGCCTTTAACTTTTATGTAAAACATTTTTTGTACTCAGTCAATAGAAACTTATCTGGCCACTGGGTAAAGCTAGTAATAAAACTGTCCGCAATGTGTTAAGGAAAATGATTTAATTCTCTAGACTCCCAATTTAGCTTTACAGTGCCTAGGTCAGAACACCCAGTCAATTAAAACTGTTTTCTAATTCTTCTCTTGCAGATACAACTTTCACGTATCAAACCACCCTGGGTGGTTAAAGGTCAGCCCACTTACCAGATATGCCCCCGAATTGTCCCCATCACGGAGTCCTCCTGCCGGGGCTGGACTGGTGCCAGGACCCTCGCAGACATTAAAGCCCGTGCTTTGCAGATCCGAGGGGCGAGAGGCCACCACTGCCATCGAGAGGCAGCCACCACTGCCATCGGAGGGGGGGGTGGCCCGGGTGGAGGTGGCGGCAGGACCACCGATGAGGGAGGTGGCAGAGGCAGCAGTGGTGATGGTGGTGAGGCCTGTGGCCACCCTGAGCCCAGAGGAGCCCCGAGCACCCCTGGAGAGTGTGCGTCAGATCTACAGCGAACACAACTACTGCCGCCTTGTCCTCTAAATGGGGAGCACACCCAGGTTGGAACTGCTACACCCAGAGCCAGGAGGGAGCACCTGGCTTCGCTCAGAGAGGAGGAGAGTTGCCTACTACAGAGAGCACCAGATGCAAGCAGGCGAGAAGATGTCTCCCAACTCCCCATTGCTCCCACTGGGGACCAGCCATGCCAGGCTTTGCCCCCACTGTCCTCCAAAACCCCAGCCCCTGAGAGATTAGTTGAGCAGCCTACATTGCATCTAGATGTTAGAACTGAAGGTGAATCTAATACCACTTCCTGGGAAAGGGATAATAAAGAGCAAAGACCCACTCTTCCCCCTGACAGTGGTCCTATTCAGTCTCTGGTGGGGGATGTATTAGAAGGAGGAACTGGCCAGGCTCTTGACAGGGACGGTAATCCAACCGTGAAAGATCCTGCAAATGTGACCCCCAGTTCTGATTCGTCACTGACTGGCTGCCTACAGGACAGACAATTAGGACTTGGTGACTCATGCCCACCCACGAAGGGAAGTGTTACTAGACAAGAAGACCTGAAAATCGAGGCTTTCTTTTCTGATGTGGAACAGCCCGAGCCAGGCTCCAGAGAGAACATTCCATCTGTCCAGCCCCAGATTGGAGAAGAGTGGGAGAAGGCTGCTCCCCTCATTCCTGCATTGCCTGGGGGTTTGACAGCTGAAGATGGTTTGGATCTCCCCAGCTGTCCTTCACTTGGGACAGTGCCATCTCATGGGTGCAGTGACAGCCCAGGTAATGACTGCAAACAGGTGCAAGTTGAAAAAGTGAAAATAAATGGAGACGCTGAAGCACTGAGTCCTCACAGTGAGTCCACAGACACAGCCTCTGACTTTGAAGGCCACCTCTCTGAGAATAGCAGTGAGGCTGACCCTACTGAAGCCTCGGTGGTGGACAAAGAGGAGAAACATGAGTGGAACCACTCTGCCTCACTTGCCAAAGTGAATGGTGACCATAGTCTGGTTAAAAGGACAGACAGGATGGTTGCTCCTCAGAGCTGGGTGTCTCGCGTATGTGCAGTCCCCCAAAAGATCCCAGATTCTCTGCTGCTGGCCAGTACCGAGTACCAGCCGAGGCCTTTGTCCCTGGACAGGCCTGGGTCCTCAGTGGAGGCCACTAACCCACTCGTGATGCAGTTGCTGCAGGGCAACTTGCCCCTAGAAAAGGTTCTTCCTCCAGCTTGCTCTGGCAGCAAACTGGAACCCCCACGACTCCCACTTGCCAAAGAGCAGGGGATGGGATCTTTGCAAGATCCTGGGGGAAACAGTTGTGTGGTTGGCAGGGGCAGCCCCAGTCCTTTAAGAGCTTTGAAGGAACCTCTTATACCCGATAGCCGTGAAGCCAACACTGGTCTTGACAGACTGGAGGCCACCCAGGCTCCTGGAACGCCCCCAAAGATTTCCAAGATGGTCCCAAGTTTAGATCCCCTATATCCAGTGACCAATCCGACAGCTGCCTCTGGGAAAATAGAAGTGGATTCCAAAGAGCAGTTCTCTTCCTTTACTTGTGAGGAAGAGAAGAAAGGCCGAGATCTGTCCCAGTGTAGTAATTCAAGTGCTGCCCCAGGCAAAAGTCCAGGAAATCTCACTACCTCGAGAGCCCCTTGTTTCTCATCTCCAAATGTGATCTCCTTGGGTCCTGATCAGACAGGCCAGGCCCGGGGCGATCAGAACAGTGCTGGAGGTGAAGGGAAGAAGCTCTTTGGCTCTAGGAACCTGGCTGCAGCCCTTCAGTGCCCCACGCTTGTGGAGCCAGTGCCGCTGCCCGCTGATGCCTCTCCTGGTTTTCCCAGTAGGAAGTTGGGGCCAAGTAAAAACTCTGTGTCTGGAGGGGTACAGACTGCCAGGGAAGACTGGGCTCCAAAGCCGCCACCTGCCTCTGTTGGCAGCATCAAGAGTGAAAAGACTTTTGTGGGGGCACCTCTCAAGGCAAATGCAGAGAACAGAAATGAAGCTGGGCCTGGTCCTCGGGATCTGGTGGATCACTTGCAAGCGATGCCCTTTGTCCTTGACCTACCCTTCTGGAAATTGCCTCGAGAGCCTGGGAAAGGGCTCAGTCAGCCTCTGGAGCCTTCTTCTATCCCCTCCCAACTCAACATTAAGCAGGCATTTTATGGGAAGCTTTCTAAACTCCAGCTAAGTTCCACCAGCTTTAATTATTCCTCCAGCTCCCCAGCCTTTCCCAAAGGCCTTGCTGGAAGTGTGGTGCAGCTGAGCCACAAAGCAAACTTTGGTGCGAACCACAGTGCATCACTTTCCTTGCAAATGTTCACCGACAGCAGCACAGTGGAAAGCATCTCGCTCCAATGTGCGTGCAGCCTGAAAGCCATGATCATGTGCCAGGGCTGTGGTGCGTTCTGTCATGACGACTGTATTGGACCCTCCAAGCTCTGTGTATTGTGCCTTGTGGTAAGATAATAAATTATGGCCATGGGAAAAGTTGTATATTTAGTGTGTGTATTTTGATAATGATTGATCTTAAGCCTGTATACAGAATATCATTGATATAGTAGACTGTCTCTTCAGGCAGGAGCACTCTTGCCTCTCCCTAAAATTTATAGTGCTAAAGGCCTCTGTCACTTAGCAACCTTCCTGTCTTGCTGGAGGGGCTTTCCACAGGGCAACTGGTTGGGCTGCAACTGGCCAGCTGAGCCCTCATATAGGCAGAGCCTGGTGAGGTGTAGGGGGCCTGCCTGACACCCAGAGGGACCTGATGTTGAAGAAAGAAGGTGGTTCTCCACACAGGGAACTAACCTACATGAACTAAGTAGAAATGTCAGTCTTCCGCCGCCCCCTCCCTGCCACCTTTCCTCCTGCTGTTCTGGGGAGGTGATGGTTGGGGAAGAACCAGCACAGGGTTAAGGTAACTCCCAGCAGTGCCCACCAAGGGGCTCAAGTACCTGCTGACCTCAGGGTCACAGTTCATTCTGATGCCAGTTGATGGATTTAACCTTTGGTTCTGTTACTGAAGCAAATATGGGACTTTGCTGACTCATTACAACCCACTGGCCCACAGGAGCTTTTGGAACCTTTGAATAGACCTGCTTGGACAATAGGTCATCTATCTTAAGTCCCACCTGTAGACCTTGTAAGTCAGATGTCCAGATGTTCGGCAGGTGAATGCCTGTGCCTGACACCTTCCCGGTCACTTTGGACTCATGGGAGCGGGCATCTCCACACACCTATGTATGTGAAAAATCATTTTACATTTCAAAGTGTGTGTTTCTTATTTTTATATTTTTAACTCTATACTTGGATGTATAAAGTGAATTTTTTGGCTTCTGTAAGTATGCTCTATGCACCTCTAATGTTTTATCATGTATTTATATGTTGTACACAGTACTGGCCGATTCTGTAAATGGATATATTATATAGACAACACGAACGTCTCTCCCTTACTTCACGTTTCGGGCATCATTGCATTAAAGTGGTGTAATAGACTTCTCTCCACCTGTGTCAGAGCCACTGCATGCTGTGCTGCCCGACCTGAGTGATTAACTGGTGATCTGCCAGGTTGGCCCAGTGCCCTGTCACAGGTCACCCAGGGGACCTGCTGCAGCCTGCAGAGCCACAGTCAGCCTGCCTGTCCACTGCTGAGCAAATGCATCTTGCTCCTCACATCTCTTCTCCAATCTTCACTGGCTGCTCACTGCCATATGTGACAAATCACCACCACCAGTGTTAAGTGCTTCTGAACTCAAGGGTGAGTGCCCTGGGCAGCCCCAGGTGGGCCTTCTAGATCTGGCTCCAGGGCTACTGCCTGTCAGCAATACATGGGACCATGCTCTTCTGGGGCCATAGAGCTCCTTTTGACAGCAGGTGGGGGAAGAAACAGGTAGGCCTGCTGCCTGCCTCTCTCCCAACACATTTCTAACAAATAGATGTCTCCATAGTTGTCTTTCCTCACCCTGCTTCCTGCCTTATTTCTTGTATCTCAGCTTGTTGCAGAGTTGAGTCCCTGTTTAACTCCAGTCTCCCTGTGTGAGTGCTTATGTGTGAAGTATAAAATTGGTATGACTTCAGCAGATCTCATTTCATTTGAGAGGTCTTCCCCATTCCCATTTCATCCATTGTGGCATTTTTGTCATCTGAAGCATGAGTGAGAAGTTGGCAGTGATGTGGTGGTGATTTAGATGCAGTATTGGCCAAGTCCAAGTTGTCAACTTTAAGAGTCTGTTTACCAAAGACAGGGAGCAGAGGCCCAAGCGTGTTTGATCCTCTTCTTCCTTCTGTTGTGACCTTTGAGGCCACTCTAGGGTCTAGTCCATGGGGCTGCCCAGAGAAAGCGCTGCTCTTGTATGTCTCCTGTGGTTTTGGAAAAATAAACCTGTACAACCTGCACTCGGTCTCTGTCATCTTCTGTGGCTGCCCTGCCCCCCCCTCCACCGGGGTGAGAAGGAAGGTTCAGCTGGAGTATAGAAGCTGCATTGAAGGAGCAAATGCCAGCTCCCTCACCTTGGCTCTGAAGCTCATGTGGTGTAAGGAGCTCCTTTGTCAGGTGAGACTTGGAGGCATAACTTGTCAATTTTACTCTTCAGACTGCGTGACTTGGCAAACTTTCCCGCTGTGCACTGGAAGCGGGAATTAAAGTGGTGAGGATGCTCATTTCCACTGCCTCATTGAGCCTGAGATTGCTTGAGAGCTTCCTAATGGCTGATGACCTGTGGGCGGGTGAACAGTTCTGACCTTGAAAAGCATGAACTTGGGCATCTGCAGCAGCAGCCAGCAGTGAGGGAAGTGCTGCCTGCAGACCGAGGCTGAGTGAATGCCAGCCTGCAGGGGTTGACTTCAGTCCTCAGACTTAACTGGAATACTTAAATACATGATTTTGTGCTTCATAGGATCTAAGTATCTAAATATGCCAAGAGTAAAAAAATAAATAAATAAATAAAGGATCCGTTGACTTGTTTCCTATGAGGTGGAGAAAATTGTGTGGTGGGATCCCTTGGGGCAGTTCAAGCTACAATTTGGTGGTGCAGGTATAGTTGGAGAAGTTATGGTCAGGCTCCATGGTGACTGGGCAGCCACCTGGTGGTGAAGATGTGTCCATGTATCTTCATGTCATAGGATCTGTGCAGTTTAGAATGCATTAGGGTCCAGAGTTGCATCTCATCCGCAAGGCAGAATAATGCGGTGGATTGGAATATAGGCCCTGCTGCCTATTCACACTGTGATTGCCAGTTACTCAGCCTCTGCCAACTTTTCCATCTCTGAATGGGGTTAGTATCTCCTGTTTCATAAAGCTATTAGGGCCTGGCACATAGTGCCCCAGACTGTTAAATGCACCAAGCCAGACAATCACTACACGAATTTATAGTGGCATCTATAGGGCTCTTGCTTGACCCTCACCCCAGAGGGGAGCTGTGGAGGTGCAGGCCTGTAGTGGACATCTGGCCCGTGGCCTCATGCTGTATTTGTTGAATACACAGCACAGTGTTTAGAGATGGAGTGCTTGGTAGTGGAGACATTTCCTTCAGAGGACAAGAAAACCTAATGTTTCAGAATATGAAAACTTTAGTGGCCTTTTTGAGGTGTCATTAGCTTTATGTCCAACCTGCTCTTGAGAAAGACCCTGCCTGAGGGGTGTGTGTGCTTAATAGAGTAGCCTTCCTGCATCAGGGGCCTGAGGGGCCAAGCATCTGCCTGCCCTGTGCCCTGAGAGGAGGTGGCACAGGCTGTGTTGCCCTCCTGTATGGGCACCGTTTAAAGTGACAATGAGGGTGGGCTTTTTGACCTTAGAGATTAACACTTTGTAGGCCATTAGCATCTATAGATGCAATTAAATTCAAAATATCATGGCGTGTGGGGACAGTTTTTGATTTAGACATGTGGCAGTTAACTGGTTAATAGTTGAAACCAAACCGTGATAGTGCCTAATGCTTCCTCTCATCTCTATGGATCAATTTGTCGATTTTATTTATTTTTATTTTTTTAAATATATTTTTATTGATTTCAGAGAGGAAGGGAAAGATAGAAACATCAATGATGAGAGAGAATCATTGATCGGCTGCCTCCAGCACGCCCCCCACTGGGGATCGAGCCTACAACCCAGCCATGTGCCCTTGACTGGAATCGAACCCAGGACCCTTTAGTCCACAGGTTGACACTATCCACTGAGTCAAACCAGCTAGGGCTCTATGGATCAATGTGAAAGCCTGGAATGAACATCTCTACCAAAAGATGTAGACAGAAGTTGTATAAGAAAAAGGAGAGACTGGCCTGTGTGGTTCAGTGGTTGCAATGTGAAAGCCTGGAATGAACATCTCTACCAAAAGGTGTAGACAGAAGTTGTATAAGAAAAAGGAGAGACTGGCCTGTGTGGTTCAGTGGTTGAGCACTGACTCATGAACCAAGTCATGCTTGGATTCCTGGCCTGGGTTTCAGGCTCCATCCCCACTTGAAGGCGTGCAGGAGGCAGCCGATCGATTATTCTCTTCATTGATTTATCTATCTCCCTCTCCTTTCCTCTCTGAAATCAGTTTAAAAAATTTTTTTAAAAGAGAGTTAACAAAAAGCTGCCAGTGTAGTGGCTCTTGGCCTGGGAACACAATGGAAGCCTGATGGAAGGTCTGGGTCCTCTCCAGGAATGTGCGTTCACACTGAGTTGTAAGTTGTGCATATTATCAGGGTGCAAGAGCTCCTTAGGCATCTGGGGCCTCTCATTTAAGAGCCTCTGACTGATTATAAACCTAATCTGAGTTTATTCAAAAGATTAAGGAGGGGAGAGATGACTTAAGTTTCGGTAACTACTAACCTTCCGTAGTACATTTTAAAGTACTTCGATTTTTCTTGTCAAGGTTTGTTATGCTGCTTTTAAGTCAGGTCCCATTATCATTGTCTCCGTGTGTCTGGGCTCTACAAATGAAAGATCTTTGTTTTTAGTATTTCTTGAAGTGAGCCAGAAACCAGGACTTGAAGATGTTCCCTTGATCTAGTTTGGGCTGTGATGGTATATTTATGTGTGATAGAATTTAGCTAGCATTTCTGGGAACTGGAATTTATTTACTGTAAGACGCCATGAAACACAATCTAAATTCAGATCTCTAAAAGGTCAGAATTGAAAATAAAACGATTGCCTCTTCTGTTGTGTACACTGGTTTCCTCAGTTTACCAGCCTTTGTGACATTTGCAACCACACCAGTTTTGTACTTTCAAAACCGAGTTCTTTTTTTTTTAGTGCATTATAATCGGGGTAAATGGCCAGCTGGAGGTCAGGTGTGTTAGATGAACTACAGTGTTGCTCCAGGTTTCCTTTCCTATAGGGCATGCATGTTCTTCCCTGTCCACTGAGTGAAGTGAGGGTGGCCTGTCTGATCACTGTGTATATGCTTTCCCTGCTCTAAGGGGCATTCCTATTCGATGTCCTGGACATTGTTGACAGGCGTGGTCGGGAGCTCCATTAAAGAAGCAGACGGGGATCTGGCAGTGCCTCTGTCCTCCAGCACCTTCTCTGGCCCCAGGATCCCAGTGTTCTCATGGAGCTGTGGCTTCCTGCGAGGTAAGTGCTGTCCTGGTCGACCAGTGTGGTTGTGTGTGGCTGGTCTGGATTCTGTAGGTGTTGTCCCAGGTTGTTGGGGTATATGGTCCTTGGTAATGCTCAGCAGCGGTGGATTCAGTAGGACAGACCTTTTTATGGTAGTACTGAGGATTTGCTGCTCATGGCCCCCACATGCACATGAAAAGATAGGGTGCTGAAAGGTTCCCTGCTTTGGCTGTACTTACTTTATTAGTCTGAATCTTAACCCCAAAGTGTATTCCCGGGATGTTCAAACTATTGGCTCCTCTCCTTTTATTTTATATATTTGGCAGCTGCACAGAATTTCTATTTTAAATATATTTTTTTACAGAGAGAAAGGGAGAGGGATAGAGAGTTAGAAACATCGATGAGAGAGAAACATCGATCAGCTGCCTCCTGCACACTCCCCACTGGGTATGTGCCATCAACCAAGGTACATGCCCTTGACCGGAATCGAACCTGGGACCCTTGAGTCCGCAGGCCGACGCTCTATCCACTGAGCCAAACCGGTTAGGGCCAGAATTTCTATTTTAAAAGATTATTCTGACATGACTAAAAATGTTTTGAAAACAACTTCCATATTGTGTGTGGTGTGTGACAGGCACAATTTTAACAGTAAAACTTATGTTTATGCATTTAACTCGGTCAAATTTGTTTTTAAACTCATGACAATCAGTTTTGTTCCTCCCCATATTCCTATAAGTTTTCCTTTAAAGTTTAACCTAAGTGATATGTATAGGATAGGATGAAAAAAGTAAGTGTACAAGTACACGTCTTTGGAAAAAGCAGCCTTTTTGTTCCCTTCAAGGCGGGATCTGGGGTTTGGGGTCGAGTGGAATGTCAAGTAGTGAAGATTCAGGACCAGGGATGGCATCTCCTCAGTTTCCCAAGCCAGGACTTGGGGACTGTTAGGTGGGTTTGGTTTCTGATGGTTGAAGAACTGCGCACTGGGGAGTGGGATGGGCACGGTTTACAGGCAAACAGTTGAGTTTAAGACCTGGTTTGGTCACTGGCTGAATTTAGGTGAGGTGTGCCCCCAGTGCTCCCTGCTGACTCATCTGCAAGTGGAAGCAAGGGCACCTCTCTGGGAAGGTCACGGCGAGGTTGCAACATGGTGCCCACAGGCGCTTGGCAGCCACCAGGGAAGATGCGTTTCCTTCCCTTCTAGCGGGCTGGGTGCCGAAGGAAATGACACATTTACCGAGGACTTTCCGTGTGCTCGATTCTGGGCTAAGCAAAGGTGGGATCTGCTAGTGGAAGGTGTTTCAGTGCCCAGCGAGGTTTGGAAGAGGTCTAGCTGGCAGTGTGGCTGTCGAGAGGACATGTGTAAAGGACACATTCAGTTTGTTATTCAGTGTTTATTAAGTAGATTCAGTCTTATATATGATATACAGATTCAAAAGAAAAAGGATTCCACATACTTATGAAATCAGTGCATTTAGCAAGTAATACCATGGAGAAACAGCTCGATTAACAGCTCATTGGTCTTTTGTTAAGTGAGGGGAGAGGGAGTTGGCCTGTGCTAGTCATTCCACAAACAAAACAGAATTTAGTTGCATCACATAGAGAAGACACAGTCTAAGAATTAAAATATTGAGCCACATTTACTGGAAAAACTCACTATATAGAACACAAAGAATTTTTATAGAGCATTGAAGAGGAAGTTCTCACCTGCTTAGAAGAGCCACGTTAAGTTGCATAGGTGCATATCTGTAAAAATATAATTTAGAGGTGAAGCCACTGATTAAGTAATAGTCACCCTTTAAAAGTTGGTGCCATCCATTGTTTGCCTTAAGTGCCATATGCTTATTCTCTGGAGCCCTCTGCCCCTCGCCAGAGGTGATGCCTCTAGGGGAACCTTGAAGACATGCTCCTCACGTCTGCACTGGAGACTCTTACAGTCTCTCCCAGGTAGGGAACTCACGCTCTCCCAGAACCTGTCTGAATGATGCCAGAGAACCTACGACAACTTGCCCACCCCAGGCTGCTGGGAGAACTATCTCCACCCACAGCTTTGCAGCCAAGTCCTGCTTCACTGCTCACCTGCCCGTGCAGTCGCCCACCAATGGCATGGGAGGTCTCTGTCCCGGCCCTGCTTCTAGATGGACCACATACAGATGCATGCGGGCCACCTACTTACACAGAGATTTTTCTGAGCTTAGAAAAGTGTTTTCCAGTAAATCCGAGTTCTGTGTGTTGTAGGTTTTTTTGTTTTTGTTTTTAGGTGGAAACATAGGTAAAAAGTGAGAGGTTTTTGTTTTGTGGCTTTGCTAAGCAGATGAGCTTAGTGAGGTGCACCTTCCTCCTCAAGAGCGAGTCTTGCAGAACACACAGGGACTGGGGCATCTGTACATGTAAACAGTACACTTTCACTGAGTCCAAAATTAGGAGCAAAAATACAAAGGTTCACATTGGTCTTAGGTAGATACAGGCGAAAAAGGATTGAGCTGTTTAGCCCAGAAACAACAAAAACAAAGTTTCTAAAGCACCACTAAATTATATAAAAATCAGACCACGGACGGATTGAAACTGGTGTTCTGGTGAAATACTTTACTATCTTGTAAAAAGTTTTACAAAAAATTACAAATTAAATGTATCAACCCTCTGAGTTCAAAGCAGCATTTTGAAAATGAACTGGTAGTTAATCCTATAACCACCCTGGAGTCGTAAGTGGCCCTTGGGAATAGGGATGGCCGGGTTCCACCTGTTTGAAATCCTCAAAACCCCCTGCCTGCCTCCCCCCTGCCCCCATTGCTGTCTTCGGGTGTGCACTGTCTGTTAGTCCGAGCGGTGAGGGTAAATGAGTTTCAGGTGCGCCACTCTTTCTGGTCTAAGACCAATCTCCATTCTCTGGATTCTGCCCTTCTCGCCTCTTAGGATCAGGCCCCTGCAAAGACTCTGCAATTGGTGTGTTCTACTCCCATTATCTTTTAAATTTTGTATCCCAGATGACTAGACTAATTTGTACCGAGCCCGCCCCCCCCCCACCGCGCCCCGCAATAAGGATTTTAAATGGTTCTAGGCAGGGCTTCGGGAGAAGGCTGTCCCTGGGGTGATGGGGGTGGGGGGCAGTGGGAGCGAGGTTCAGCAGAACCAGCTCTTAGGTACTCCCCAAGTCAGGCAGAGGGGCTGGGTTTAAAACAAGCCAAACAGAACAAGTTCCCTGGCTGGACTAGCTAATGGATCCTGTTTCACACCGAGACTTGCTCCTGATGCTGCCATCTCCAGGACTTCTGGTGCAACTTCAGTGGGAAGGACCCCGCCTCAGACCCGCCCTGGGGGAGCAGTGCCACTGGCGTCCCTCTCCTGTCCCTTTAACACCACGGAACCTCCGCTCTTCCCGCAGCATTAGGTCGGCTGAAGGTGGTGAGTTAGGGCAGCCTAAACTCAGAAAAAAACGCAATTTCAAACTGTAGCTTATGTGATCTTTAGGTCTAATCCTGTGTGTGGTGGCGGCAGGAGCCCCTTCCCCAGTCCTTCTCACTCCTGGCTGTAAGAAAAACCGTTCATGCCTGGCTCGGGCACTGCCTCTGGGAGGAGAAACGACATGTTAAGCAATTGACACCAAGAATTCTAAGGCGGCGATTGTCTCTGCCAGTTTTTAACATTAAGATTTCACAAATTGCCTGGGGTAACATTTTGCAAAGGTCTACTGATTACTTTGTAATATTGTTCACACAAAAAATAAATATTTACACAAATTAAAACGTCAGGGAGTGTACTGAGCAGGTGGAGGATGGCTGTGCAGATGGCTGGGTGTGGGAGAGGCCGTGGGCACTGGAGTTTGTGCTGTGCTAAGGGGGAGTCTCGGGTGTCCCGGCCCCGACTGGAGGCCTGGGGATGGGTCAGATGCAAGGCAGAGGTGGTGTGGTGGGATGGGGTGTTGGAGGCCACTTGAGAGAGAAATGACCACCCCAGCCTCTAGGGCTGGAAGCACAGGGTGGGACACCCACACTGGGGCTCCCTCCCTGGCCCTCCTGAGGGTGGTCTGCCAGTGCCAGGAGGCAGTTGGCTGTGGAGAAGCTGGTTTGAGAAGGGATACCTACTCTGGGGTCAGGTGGCTCTCAGTGGCCGTCCCAGGGTCCACTCGGCCCTGGCTCCCTGGGGCCTCTTTGCTCTGAGGGAGAAAAGGCAACAGAGGGCTTCTGCCAGCTCTGGGCAGGGGCGGCAGCGGAGGCTGCGGTCATGGCTACGGAGTGTTGCATGGAGAGGCCCGGGGGCCTGCTGAGGTCTGGGCGAATCCCTGGTTTAGCAGCACTGGTAGGTATTGCACTGAGCAAGAGGAAGTGCCTGTCGGGAGGAAGGAAACCAGGCCAGCCTTTTCTTTTTGCCCCTTTCACACTCCAGGGATGAGAGATTTCTTCCAGGACTGGTCCCTCCAGAAGAAGGGCTGGTCTTAGGAGAACCCAAGTACTACTCTGGTGGATGATGGCCCCTTCATTTCCACCACGGGGGCCGGGGACAAGAGCCAAGCCAGTGCAGGGCGCCCAGCTGCCTTTCCTGGTCAGTGGCTGCCTGACACCTAGAGGCTCACCCTGAAGAAACGGTCTTCCCAGCAGGGGCCTGAGGGCCTGGGTCTGTGCGGGGAGTGTTCAACCCGACTCCCTGGGCAGGGTGAAGGCCGGGACTCTGCTGACTGGCCTCGGTCTCCCAGTCTCTGTCCTGTCGGGCAGCTGGGAGGGCCGGGGTTACATCCTAGGCACACACACTGTGTGGGGGATTGGGAGACACCATTCAGAACAGGCTCAGGGCACATCCTGGAAAAAGCCCCCGCTGGAGTGTGAGGTAGAATACAGGTGGCCATGGCTGGGGCTTCTGTGAAATGGGGGGAGGGGGAGCGTGGGTGTCTTTGCTTTGCAGTGGGTGTGGGTGAGGTCCTCCTGCTTGGCGGTGCCGGGCACTCAGAGGGACAGCCTCCTGGTGCCTGCCCCACCGCCGCCCTGCCCTGCGGCCCCGCCAGTGTAGTGATATGGAATGTTAGGGCACAGGGAGACATCCTTCTGATCAGACAGACACAGACTGGCAATCTGTACAAACACAAAAGAATCCATTTCAAAAAATAAATTACTAAGGGGAGAGGAAGAAAGGGTCCACTTTGTTTTTCTCAATAAATATGCAATTCTGCTCACCTAAGACTTGAAAGGTAATTATCTGGGAGTGGGATTCTAACATCAGGGTCCACGAAGATGACCTGACCAGAGCTGCGACCCCGGCGCCCTGTCAGGGGAGCCCAGCCCTTCCAAAGCTGCCCCACTGGCCTCTTCCAAGCAGGTCAGAGCACCTGGGTGGTGAGATTCCAAAAAAAGTGTCCTTGTGCCCAAAGTCTCAGGTGCTTGGAGTGTGGCTAGAAACAGCTCTTGGATCCCACCTCTTTCAAAAATCAAAATGTACCAACTGGTGAGGCAGGACGCTGGGTTGGACGGGACAGCCTCATTCCCGAGGGTAGTGCACTCCAGGTGCCACCCGGTCAGTTCTGCTGTAAAATGAGGTTTTCCAGTTCGTCCGCCGAGCGCAGCAGGAAGGCGGCAGACTCTCGGTAGCCGGCGATGAGCTGCCGCACAGCACTGATCTCCGTGGGGCTGAGCTGGGCGGTAGGCATGGTCCTGCTGGTGCTGTTGCTGGAGGGCGTGGGGGTGGGCGTGGTGGAGGTGGTGGAGGCCCCGCCTTTCATGCTGAGGTCTGTGGGCCCTGTAGGGGGGAGAAGGAGGGTGAGAGGGAGCGGACACCTTGCAGGGCTCCTGGGAGGTGCTGCCATCCTTTCCATTGTCCTGAGGGCCTGCTGTGGACCAGACACTGGGCCTGAGGCCTCTGTCTATCTTGCTAGTTGTACCTCTAGTGCCTAGAATGGGGCCTGGGGCCAGCAGACGAGACATGGGGTTCTCTGTTCACCCTCAGGGTGATCCTGCAAGGGAGGAAGCGTGTCGTCACCACGTGACAGGTGGAAGCAGCTGAGGCCTGGCGGTTGAGCGGCTTCACCAAGATCACGTGTGCACATGGTCTGCATTCAGGGCAGCATGGCACGTGACAAGGCACGGGCCGTGGTGTCAGGTGGGGAATAGGCTCTCTGGCACTGATCACACCTCTGCTTCTTTCTGAGGACCGTCACGTAGATGGTGCTCTCCCAACAGGTACACAGCCTGGCCCTGGTCTCCAAGTGAGGAGGAAGCCTCAAGGAAAGGACCTTCCCCGACTCGCCAGAGCAGTGAGCAGAGCTTGGGCAGGAACTGATGTTACCCGAGCAGAAAGGCTGCTGGCGTGTCTGGTGAAGGTGAGGTATGTATGTGATCCTCCCTCAATGGGGCGGCTGTCAACAGACGTGGGGGTCAGGTGCTGTAGGTAAGCAGGGGCCTGATCCCTGAGAGGGACGAGTGTGCAGTCCAGAGCCAGAGAGGAGCCACAGGAGACCAGGACGACACCCACCCGTGCGTGCGTGTGTGTGTGTGTGTGTGCGCGCGCGCGCGCGCGCGCGCGTGCGTGTACATGTGCACAGGTAAGCAAGGAGCTTCTGTCCAGTGGAGAGAAGCAATCAAGGCCAGCTTCCCTGCTTGGCTGTGGGAAAGCGGTGGGGCCAAGACCAGGAGCGCAGCCCGCAGGAGAGGGGTGGACTGCTACGCCTGTCTCCGGAGGAATCATGGACTTTGAATCTTTACTTTGAGGAGGTCTTTTGTGCCCAAGTGAGGGGAAGGTTAATGCTGCTGGACAGGAGAGAGTGTGGGATGGATGTGGGAGAGTTATAATGGTCAGGACAGGACCGGAAGTGCTATCTGGAGAAATCAACTCTCCTTTGCAGGAAAGAGGGAGTCTGACATCTTCTGAAATATACGAGGGGTGTATGTTGGGGGGGCCCACCGGGCCCTGTTCCTCTCCACCTTTTCCAAGCAGCTCTACAGGGTGGGCCATTGGCTTTAAAACAGGCAAGCCTGGGCTCAGCCTGCCCTTCCACTCCGAGGCCATACAGTAACTTCCCTGAGCCTCGGTCCCTGTCTGCAGTATGAGGAGGCAGCTGGGGGGGCTGAGCCTGGCCTGTGAAACGCGCAGCGCAGCGCAGCACAGCCGCGGCCTCGCAGCCTCACAGGCCCCTGGGAAAGAGCTTTCAGGCAGGTGCCAGGCTTTCTGAATGGGCTCTCGGGAGACACGGAAGCTCCTGGAATTGGAAAAGCAGTCTTCTGAGGTGTTAGGTAAGAGAAGATCCAAGAAGTGAGGATCTAGAAGCTGGAGCTTCCTTATGGAGGCTTCTCTGACCCAACTAGGTCAGTGCCCTGTTCCCTCCCCACTGCCCTGTGCAGAGGTCATCTCCATGACCTGTGAGGGTGCTCTCGATGACAGCCACCTCCCCCCTCACCCCGTAGGTTCTCTGGCGGTTTCACTCATTATTGCATTTATAGTGGCAGCTTCTATGCTGCTATAGAGAGAGATGGACAAGCCCTTGTATTGGAGACATCTAGACCAGAAGTAACATGTTGGGAGAAAGAATGGAAACTAGACTGCTGCTAACAGGAGCTGGTGCAGACTCCAAATGGGGAAGGAAGTTGGAGTCTAAGATGGGACAGTTTGTCACATGAGGCTATTTTCTCCCTTGAGAACATGGACATAGGGACGCGGGCCCTAGGAACTGGCCTGCTAGGAATGTGCTTGGAACATGAGCCAAGGGAAGAGTTAAGTCTGTTAGAATGAAACCAGGAAGGAGTGGGGTTGTGACTTGCTAGAAACAGCAGCCAAGCAGACGACCGACTCCCCTAGTGGCAGCTAAATGAGAGGCTGGGTGGGAGCCGGGTGCCTCTGCTGTCTCCTGGATGCAGCAAGGGTTGGACCCGAGGGAAAGGGGTTGTTGGGTTCCCTCTGGGGCAGCTCCTAGTCCCTCCAGACAATGCTTGGGGACGGCAGAGGGAGGCTGGAGCTGCCAGCACAGGTGGTGAGCTGGCCCTGGGCTTCCTCCTTCCTCCCTCCATCCCCAAGTCTTGTCCTCTTCACCCGTGTTCAGGGCTGTCCTGCATCTCTCCTGGGCTTTAGCTATAGCCCGGAGAGGAGAAAGTCCTGTTTCCTGCGGCCCATCTGATCGGAGCTATCTGCTCTCGGGCTCTGGTTACAGGAGGACGCTCAGGTTGCCAGGCGGTTGCTGGGAGAGCAGCCCAGCACACCAGGCAAGCAGGCAGAGCCCATGTCTATCTAAGCTGATTTGCATCTCCAGATGACAACCTAATGAGCAAAGTAAGGAGCTCCGTGCCACTTGTATGGCTGCCCAACCCAGTGGCCAAACTGCCTGAACAACCGTTTAGAGGCTGTGCGGGGAGGGGGTGGGACTGGGAGCCCAACAGCCATGCCATTGCTGGTTGCTTTCCTCCAAATGCCTCAAGCCCAGTGCCCACCAGCGAGGAGGTAAATGAGCAGATCTCTGTCTCAGTGATCTTGCCAGCCGCCTCCAAGGAACCAGGGTGCTCACAGACAGGAGACGGAGGCCCGGGAGGCCCCTGTGGGTGTGAGCAGGGCAGGGAGTGCAGCAGGCCCAGTGCTCTTACGAGGCAGGAGCAGCCCGACAGCTCAGCCCTGAGACAGGCCATGCCTCATGGCGCCAGGTGGAGGCTCATCACCATCGCCTGCTGCCTGGGCAGGATGCCCCCGACTCCCCGCGCATAACGAGAGGTTCTAGCCTCCCTGTCCTGGGACCTGTCAGATGGCCCTTCTTTCTGGAAGGAAAGCAGCCCACCTGGACAGCTTCCACCCCTCAGTCTCAGGGATTAGGGCCGGGCAGCCTCTTATTTTTAGGTTAAGAGGCATTAGGAAGGGATGAGACGTTAAGCCCAGGCAGGAATCTTCCAGGAACCTGCATATACTTCCTGGTGGGGTGGGGGTCAAGGTGAGTGCAGGGTGCCTGGCTCTCTGCGATGGGTAGGGGCCAGTTCCCTCCATCACTGACCAGGAACACCCTGGGCTCTCCTGCAGCCAAGAGTTGGAGAGGAATTCTCAGGCTTGTTTGGCCAAGACCTAGAACCAGGGTTCCCGGGCCTGTGGTTGGGACCTTCCTCCAACTACTCCTCAGGCAGCAACTTGGTGTCAGCCCCAGCCCCGTGCCCCTCCCCGCCGCCCTCAAATGCATACTGCTTCTGCCCTCCTGTTCAAATATCACAGGGGCAGACAGTACAATTCACAGCCTCCTTTGCTTACAACCTATCAGAACAGACAGAACAAAATCCAAGGGCCTGGCCCGGGAGATCACCCCAGGCTCTTCTCCCCCAAGGGGACCCCAGCCTGGCCTCAGTGGGCATGGGCCTGAGATCTCCACTCCAGGTCCCACTCGGGAGCACCTAACTCCACGGGGAGGTCTCGACCTTTCAGGGATATTTCTCCAACACTGGTCTAGGACTAGCTGGCCTCAGTCGCTCGGGAAGAGTTACAGGGGGGCACCTAGGGAATCACGGCCCAGGGGACCTGATGGGACAAGGGCTGGGCCCTGCATTGGAGGGTAAGAACCTGCACCTCACAAGTAAGGTCCGGAGCTGAGGCTACAAGTGAACGGGGCCAGGCCTGCACCAAGTCCTGCTCCACCATCTCACTGAGCCGTGGTCAGGGAGGTACAGTGGGGGTGTGGAGAGGGTTCCACTCAATAAGGAGCAGGGCCTTGGCTGGATGGACCGCAGTACCCAGCTCACAGGGCCACGAGGGGGGCGGGACCAGAGAGGGCCACAGTGCAATAACAAAGCACACCTCCGAGGGGAGGGGAGGGGAAAGGAGTGGAGCGGAGGGGAGGGGAGGGGAGGGGAGGAGGGTTTGAAGCTGTCCTTGCTTTCCTATCTAGGGACTGGCTAAGATGATATGGGAAGGGTCGCTGTGCCATGAAGGATTTATTTTTTCCCCATTCTCAAGGCGGTAGCCTCCTTCACTCACCATTACTGTGATTTCCTGTTTGCAGGGATGCAGGGGGCTGCAGGTTGCTGCCCAAGGCCCCGTAACCGCGGTAACTGTAGTTGAGGCCGCCATTGACATACACAGGGTCCTGGGAGTAGGAGGAGGCTGGCAGTGAGTAGGTGGAGTGGGTGATGGCTGCAGAGTCCCGAGAGTGCTGCTTGTCCAGGGCTATGGGCTCGTCCTGCAGGGGGGAGGGAGATAGTGAGGACCAGAGGGGCAGCGAGCCGACGGGGTGGATGAAGGCTTAGGCCCCAGAGTTTCTGGGACGCAGTGCTGTGTCCTGCAGGGCTGTCCCCATCCCTGGTCGTCGCACACAGGGCCGGCGGGATGCAGCCCAGATGCCCTCCTGGGTCTGCAGGGCTGGGTGCCAGGCCCTCCCCATCCCACTCCATCACTGCTGCCTCTTGGTAGGCCCTCCTGGTCCCTCTGCACTGGGGCCCCCACTGTCCTTGGAATGACTGATGTCCACCCACCTGGAAGCAACCCCGTGACCGTGGCCAGCAGCAAGCAGTACCTGTGAGGACTGGTAGATCTCCAGGCGCATCCTTTTGGCTGCTTTCCTTGTCTCGCTCTCACAGGCAGCTGCCAGGATGTTTTCGGCCATGGCCGAGGTCAGGTGGGGAGGTGTGGGTCTGGTCTGCAGGCAGAATGGGGGCAGGTCAGTGTTGGGCCCACACAGAGACCCTGCCCTAGAGGTGTTGGTGGAGAGCCGGGGTCAGACTTCAGGGCTGTGAAACAGGGATCACGGTGCTGGCTCCTGGGACACTGGGAGGATTATGGGTAAAGTGTCTGGCCAAGGGGATGCCCGACAATCCAGAGAGTGGCTGGAGGTGAGTGGCGGGCGGGGCTGGGAGGGCTCACCATCTCCATGCCGTTCTTCTTCATGCGCCGGCAGGACTTGAGGTACGTGCGAATGCGCTTGCGGGCCCGCTCCTGGAACTCGGGGAACTGCCGGCTGCAGGATTCGATGATGGCCTGGATCTTCTCCTTGGGCTGCTTGGAGATGGGCACCATGCGGTCCAGGTTCTCGTCCACAAAGAGACGCACAAACATCTGTGGGAGAGACAGGCTGTGGGAAGGGCTGGCCCTGGCTGCGGCCCGCCCGCCTGACTGACCCGGCGCTCACGTTGAAGGCCTTGAGGCGCTCGGGGTCCATGCCCTCGGAGTCGTTCATCTTGTCATTGTCCTCGTGGTCGTCGTGGTCGTCGTCGTCGTCGTCTGCTGGCGGGGCCCGGCCCACAGTCAGGTCCTCAGGGCAGCCACTGACCTCGGTCTTGATGGAATCGTAGCTCCCCGAGCTGTAGGGGGGGGACTGGGAGAGGAGGGGGCAGTCAGGCAGGCCTGCTGTGGTCCCCAACAGGCCTCAGTGAGCTTAGGAACCGGGAGCCACACACACACACCCCATTGCCACTGAGCCAACGCTGCGAGGCCCTGAGCACATCCCCCCTCCCCTTCACCTGTGAAATGGGGACAGCCACACTGCCCCCCTCCCTGGGTGGCTGTAGGAAGGATGCAAGGCCTGGCGTCCGGGGCAGGGGGAGTGGAGGGTGTTAGTGGTTTACTCAGCAAGTGTCCACACCATGACCGGCCACGTTGTGTGAGGGAAAGGCAGACACAGAAAGGGTTCCCACCAACAGCCACCCTCTTCCGGTTGTGCCAGATCTGTTCTGGCTTCGGGGTTTTCTCCCCGACCCCCAAGGGGCTGCAACCCTGAGTTGATAACCGAGCTGTCACAAAAGCAGCCGTGTGCTGTCTGCTGGGGAGGAGGAACAGATGGGCCGGGAGAGGGAACCAGCCAGGGTGACAGGTCCATTAGGCAAAGTGCATTCCCACAGCTCCCCGGTGGGGGTTCTGTCTGCCACCCACTCCCTCCCACGCAGGAAGACATGGAGAGCCCGCTGAGAGGATACAAAGGGGGAAGGCAACCAGGTGTCGCACACGGGGCGGGGCGTTCGCCCGAATACAGCACCTCCCCAGCCTGGAAGGCACTCCCCTCTCCTCCCTCCTCCCAGCTTTCTTCCTTTTTCACCCTCTGCAGCTCAGCGTCCACCCGAGGACACTGTCATTTGCCTTTTAGAAAGTTTGCACCTTTGACGAGTCCTGACTTCACTTACTGGGATCCTGACTAGGGCTGTCCTGGGACATGGTCCCTGTCCTCAAGGAGGTGGGCATCTAGCAGGTCCCTGGGCCCAGGAAACAAACAGCTACAGGTCAGACCCCGCGATGTGGCCACAGGGTGGTCTGGCAGGGGTCACAGCTCTTGTTGACAAATGGACACCACCAGGCCTCCCTGTGACCAGTCCCACAGGCTTGGCCTCCCCGGAACCGCTGGCCTGGTGCCCATCTCTTGATCCATACACAGACTTTAGAGGGGACAGCGACATCCAGGTCCTCTGGCCTCCCACTGGCTCATGCCAGACTTGCAGTGGAGTCAAAAGACTTGTGCAAGTCACATCCCAAACTGCGCCTTAGCTAATCCTCTGGCAGCGACGGAGGCGGCAGGAAACTGCTAAGATGCGAGCTGTTGGTGTCACTCATGCTCTCATCCTACTGGGCCCGTACACATGGCCTGAGGCTTGGGGGCAAACTCGCCCTCTCCAGCTCTTTGCTCACCGGGGACAGCAGCTGTGCTTTCCCCTTAGTCCCAGTCAGAGAGGGGAAGGACCTGCTCCACAGCCAGAGCTCAGACACAGCAACAACTACACACTCAGCCACTCGCACAGAATTCCCCACAAGACACACCACCCCTGCAGAAAAGCAGACGGGCCCGTGGCTGGAGCCAACGCGCAGGGCTCCAAGAAGGCACTTCGGGCGCTGGCAGGAGGAGGTGCTCCCAGGGGTGCGCATGGCCTGGTGCTGTGCGGCGCCATCACAGGAAACCTCAGTGGCCCAGAAGCATGGGGCAGTGTCCTGGCAGGTGTGGCTCAGTTGGTGGGGTGTTGTCAAGGGTGGCCAGTTCAATTCCCAGCCAGGGCACATACCCGGGTTGTGGGCTCAATCCCCGATAGGGGTTGTGCAGGAGGCAGCAGATCAATGTCTCACTCTCACATCGTTGTGTCTCTCCCTTCCTCTCTAAAAATCAATAAAGAATCTTAAAAAAAAAGAAGCCCAAGTGGTGGGGCTCAGTGGTTGAGGGTCTTTCCATGAACCAGGAGGTAACGGTTCGATTCCCAATTGGGGCACATACTCAGGTTGTGGGCTCAATCCCCACTAGGGGCGTGTAGGATGTTTTTCTCCCTTCCTCTTTGAAATCAATTTACAAAAAAATTATGGGGGAGCACCTGCCCTGCCCACCCTGCAGCCTGGTCTATTGCGTGTCCCACCTCCACAGAGTAGCCAGGAAACGCGAGGCCTTGGGACTCCGCTGGATGTGCACTTGTGCTGCTATTCAAAGCAGACTCTGTCTTGTGGGTGAAGGGGACACATCACCCACCACTCCTCTAAGACGGGGACACAGGCTCAGAGAAACGAGGGCCTCGCTGGGGTCACACAGTGTGGTCTCCCATACCAGAGCCTCCTCAGAAAGGCACCCTGGCCACCACCCTGACTTGGCATCAACTCTGGGCATATGCAATTTCACTTTAGCCTTGCACACCCTGAGGTGTCCAGGCTCTCGAGTGGGCCCACAGCCCCACACACCTCAGGGGTGGTCTTCACCCCGTACTTGACACGGCTCCGCAGTCCGTCTGTGCCGCAGCTGTCCGAGGGGTAGGAGGGCGTGCCGAGGGACGTGCCTGGCGGGAGCTTATCACACAGGTTGATGGGTTGGTCCTCAGCTGCGGCCGTGAAGTCCATGGGGGCCACAGCGCCGTTGCCGTTCATCTCGGGGAAGGCAGGGTCGCCCTGCGTGCTGCTCGAAGTGGATGGGTTCAAGGTGGAGGAGCCATTGCCGCTGCCACTCTCAGAGGAGGAGTCGTCTGCAACAAGAGGCCTGGGTGTGAGGCTCCACCCCAGTACCTACTACTCCTTACCACCCTTCCCCCCAGGGCACCGGGGGCACAACAGTCACAGGGAGGACTCGTCCTGTGTCCAGCATCCCTGGGCAGGAGGTGAGCACTGCTGTCCCTTTAGATATCCCAAGAGGCTAACCCGGTCAGAGGTGGGGGCAGCTTCCCTCTGCCATGAACGTGGCCCATCCGGACCAGAGTGACCACAGAGCGTGCAGGGTGTGGTGGTCTCCTGTATTCCACGCCCATAAACACCACATCCAGGCTCATGGAAGGCCCAGCTTCAGGGGCCTGGGAGCGAGTGGCTACGATCTCAGATCTGACTGGTCTGCTGCCTACCAGAGGTCCTTGGTCACCCCAGAGACTGCTTGGGGTCTGGCCAGTGCCCACCCCCCCCCACCTTTCCCCAGCTCACCACAACCTTGCCCCTTCACACCCTTTCCCCACAGGACCTCCTCTTTACAGCAGGCCCTTGAATTTTTCCTTCCTCTGCCTGAGGAGGGGGGGATGGCTCCATTGTAACCTCCCAGCTCCCTCCTGCAAGCAGGCCCAGCCCAATCCTGGCCACCCAGGCACAGACACAGGGCCCCCCAGATCTGCCCTCTGCTCATGGTGCAGTAACCTTGGACACTGAGACAGTGCTGCAGGGCATGGGGTCTGCATGCCCTGCACCTCAGTGGGGCATCCCAGCTTTCATGAGGTGACAGCCCAACAAAGCTTTGTCGAGGTCGCCCCCTGCTGCGGGGAGCACAGCATTGCCTACCCGAGAGGACACACACGAACTGGTGGGCTAGACATTTCCAGATAGGTTCCAGGCCCCTCTCCACACCCAGCCCAGCCTCCTGCTTGATCTGCTGAGACAGCAGAGGCCGGGGGTACTAACTGGAACTCCCAGGTCAGTGTCAGGTGAGTACCATGTGGTTCTCGGTGGTGCCCGTGCCACTCTGCACCTGCACCCAGAACGGTGGGGGAGAGGTGGCCACAATGAACCCTGACCGCATCCCAGGCCACCCCTTCTCTCAGGCCAGGGTCGCGCAGCGCAAGACCCCACCCCCACCCTTCCAGCCGGCAGATTATGAAGATTTAGTCTTCAGTTCTGGGCGCACCAGCGCCTCCAGAGCGTCCCCATGGCGACTGAGTGGCTCTAAAGCCTCAACCAATCACTGGCCTTCCTGCTGCCCGGGGGGCGGGGCCGGACTGCCAGTCAAGCAGCCGGGTCCCTGGGCAGAGGGGGATGGGACAGGCCTAGGCCCAGTGGCACTCCTCCCCCTCAGCGACCGCAGGTCCTTGGGCCAGGCTGCCCGCCCTCCTCTGTGCAGCCACCGCTCCCTCCATCCTCCTACAGGGCAGCTCCAGCTTCTGCGCAAAGCTGCCCCACAGCTACCCCCTCAGTCAGCTACACTCCAAAGCCCCCGGGCCTTGGGTCCTGCTACCTCTGAGACCTCGCGGGCCATCCCCTCCTCCTCCATCACAGATGGGTCTGGTTTTCTTCTGGAAGTTATCTCCAACACCAACCCAGACCAAGCAGTATTTACCGAGCATCTACTGCATGCTGGCCCTGACCCTGCTGTGAAACAAAGCAGGGACTACAACCAAGGTGCAGGCCAGGCCCTCCTGGGGGACAGATGTGAATCGAGGAACCACCAACCACTCTCCAACTTCCAGACCACACCCACCCACCAATCTCCTTCACTGCCCTCCCTCTTCAGCCCCCAGCTTCCCTCTAGCATAAGGGCCCCCACCCCACTGTTTTCCAGCACTGGCCTAATCCTCACTGCCCTGTTCAATAACCTTCCTGCTCCCCACAGCCTGCCCAGTGTGTTCTTGGTCCCATGACCCCTGCAGTCTCTCCCCAGCCCAGGTCCCACTATACTGGCCGCCACTGGACCTACATTTCCAGACTTTGCTTTGGGCACTGCTGTCTGCCATGTTGCTTCCAGCTCAGTAAATGTCAGCCAACCTCAGGCCTGGCTCAAAGCCACCTTCCTTCTTCCTCTATTCCTAGGAAGGAGGTACTCAAGCCCTGGCCATGCCCAGGGATACTTCACATGGCTTGGGATTAGTCCTGAGAGCTGCCCTCCTCCCACCAGGCAGGGCCTGTTGCTGGAGAGGCCCCCACACCTGATGTTCCGAATCCTCTGCCAGGCAAGGATGGACACTCATACTGGCCGATCCGCTGAGCTCCTATGTCACTTCACACCCTGGCGCCACCCCCAGCAAGCCACTTGTTTGACCTTGGAGGGTAGCATCTTCCTCCTCTTAAGGAGGATGTAGCTGGGAGGGTCAACGGGTACCACATCTGGCCCTTGGTGAGCTGTCACTGCACTCAGCATGGGGATGAGGCCAGCCAGCCCTTCTCCTCTGCAGTGCCACATCCCAGAGGCAACATCCCGACCACCTGCCTCCCTGACCAGGTTTTCTCCTGGAGTATGGACCCCCTTTGTCCTGTGCTTCCCCAGGCTGCAGTGAGCAGGAGACTCATGTGCTATGAGGATACACAGGCAGGTACTCCCAGCTCAGAAGCCCAGGGTGGTGGCCCAGACTTTTGAGCTGCCAATGTCCTTCTCCCACGGCTGTGCACCTGGGCTGTCTGGCCAAGGAACCACAGGTGGTGGCACCCCGCTCCCACTACTCAGATGCCACCCAGGTTTGGTAAGCAAAGTGGCTGGGCAGATGAAACCTGTGAGGCGCCTGGAGCCCAGCCCTCATGTGGCCAAGCATTCCAAGCTTTTAGAAGAAACTGGAAACCTACCACAGTAAATATGCAGATTTTAAAATATTAGTGAATGACATACAATGTTTACGTTTTAAAAAACTGACAGATAAATGGATAAACAAAATGTGGTCTATCTGTGCAATGGAACATAATTTAATCATAGAAAAGGAATGAAATTCTGACACATGCTACAGTGTGGATGAACTTTGAAAACATTATGTTCAGTAAAATATGCCAGACACAACAAGGCAAATACTGAATGAGTCCACTTGTATACAATACCTAAAATAGGCACATTCATAGAGACAAAAGATATATATTAGGGGTTACCAGGGCTGGGAGAAGGGGGGATGGGAGTTTTTGCTTAATGGATACAGAGTTTCTGTTCAGAGTGATACTCTACATTCATCTATAGGTTCTTGGAAACTGAGGCTTTAAGCAAGACAATGTATAAGAAAATGGATTTTACCACAGGCTAATTGATGTAAACAAGAGTTAAGTTTCTATGGCATATTTCTGGTAAAAAAAAAAAAATCACCAAATTTTTAAATAAAGACCCCAAAAGACTTCTAATATTAAACACTGAAATAAATGTGAGCTATACATACATTTAATACAGATGAATAAAGAGACATTATTTTCCAACCCGCTTATTCCAGTTCAGGGTCATGAGTGACTGGAGCAAATCCATGCAGACAGTGGCCCTGACCAGAATTGACTTTTTCCTATCACGTAACAAGACGATATTGAACAAAACGACAGATGTTATTCAAACACCTGCTGTATTTTGGAAATAATGGTGCTGGTTGCACAACACTGGCCATGTACCTAATGCTGTTCAATTGCATGCTTAAAAAGTCCACAGGGAAAACTATGTTTTATATATTTCACCACAAAAAATCTCCCCCAAACAAAAAAACCTTGAGCAGGCCAGTAGGCCCCAGTTCATAAGCTCCATTTCCTCCCACCCCATTTACCCAAAGGGCAAGTCTCTCCCACCTCCACCCAGCACCTGGCGGCGGGGAAAGCCAGCTACACGCGGAGCCCACACGGGAGGGACAGGGAGTCCCCAGAGCAGGTGCTCTCCAATCACGCTGCTTAGGCACCCTCGACCGGCGTGCTGACCACTGCCCGTGCAGCCTGCCCAGTGGCACCTGCTCAGGCCTGTCCACAACTCGGGTCCTCTTGCTGCCAACTGGGTTTCCAGCAGAAAGTGGAGCGGCTGGTGGAGGGGGATGGACACGGTGTCTCCCTGAAGACACCACTTCACCTCTCTCAGCCTCCGTTTCCTTTCCAAATGGGTGTCATGTCAGTAAAATAGTCTGTAAGGGGTATACAGTACCTGGTATAGACCGTAGGCACTGAAAAAAAAAGTTGATTCCCTATACCCACTTTCTCAATTCCAAACGGACCTACTGCCTACACACACACCTTTCCCAGACCGGAGCATGGGTTCCTTGGGATCCCTAGGAGCCGGTGCCACATCTGAGGAGGCACAGTGAGGGGAGGAGGGAGAGGACAGTGCCTGGAAGATGCCGCTTCTACCCTATTCTCTTCCTTTCTGGAACCCCTATTGGGTGTCAGGCCCATGAAAGACATTGGGGACACAGTGGTGAAAAGATAGGGGTGGCCACTGTCCTGGGGATTCACGCTCTACTATGCCAGAGATCAAACAAGGGTTCTGAAGGAGACTGGGCTCCAAAGGGAGCATAGAGAGCTTTGATCCATCCTTCAACTCCAGCTGTGCTCGGAGCCTCTCTCTCCCTCTCTCTCTCTCTCTCTCTCTTTCTCTCTCGTGTGCACACACATTCCTTCCCCTTCAGAGCCTTGCTTAAACATCACCTTCTAGTGAGACCTCCCTTGCCTAGCCTCCTGCCCAGTCTGACCCCTTTACCTATTTTTCCTAGGAACATTTCTCACCTTCTCACATATTGTATCTATGGTCAGGTACTGGGTGGGCCCGTCATCCCTGACTCTCCAGAAACCACATCCCTCTATCTGGTGAGGGATCCCTAGTCTTCCAGAGGAAGCATGTGCCCCAGGACTGGCCACTCAGCACAGCCCATCACAGTGATTAGTGACAGACCAATTCCAACCCAGGAGAGTCAGTCAGTCCTGGGGCTTCTCCTGGGATGACTGGGAGGAAGTGCTCTCCCCCTTGGAGCTGAACACCCCTGGCAGGGAGGTCCACACCTGGAAGGCTGGCCTGACAGGCTGGCATGGGCAAATCCCCCAAGCCCATCGGTGCCAAAGCCAAAGGCCATATACTTTTCACTTACAGAAGCCCGTAATTTCCTCAGGGCTGGTGCTAGGTAAAGGTAGGTTGTGTCACGTGTGTCTGGTTTGGTCAGAGTAATTCAGGCTGCCCCGCCCCCTGCCCCAGGGACAAAGGACTGGAGCCCAAGTCGGCTCTCTCCTTGCTATGGCCCACCACAACCCAGGCCTGTCCCCCAGCTTGGTCCTGAGGTGGCTGGCACCTGCGGGAGGGGAGGCTGGCTACAGGACCTCCCCCAGCACCTCGTGCAACACCGGGCACAGAGAGCTGGCCTGCCACTGTTTAGGGACAGGAGGGACAGAAAAATGTCAGCACCCCAGGCTGGGCAAGCCAGGTCTCTGACCCATTCCTAATTCTCTCCTCTTCTCAACCCCCTCCAAAAGCGTGCGATTGAAGGAAGACACAGACACACACCCAAACCCACGCTGCCCGAGCCGTGGCAGCCCAGGCAGGGGGCAGTCCCGGCGGGGCCTCGCCGCCTCCTGACCTTGGCACAGCCGCTTCCTTGGCAACGCTTATCTGCAGTCCAGGAAGTTGCTGCGGCCGCCCTATTGGGCTCTGACACTTTATGACTCTGTGAAAGAACCCAGCTGGCCCCACGGCACTGAGGACCTGGAGCAGGGGGTGTGAGCTGAGCCTTCTGGGGCAGGCCTCCAGCCTCAGGGCTCTCTGCACAGGCGTGTGTTCTGGTCACACCCAGACCTGGAGCTGGAGGTGACCCTCTTGTTCCCACCTGTGCTGCTGTGCCCGGCGTCCCTCAGGATAGGCACCCACCTGAGTGCCTGCTAGAGCCCAGAACAATGCTAGCAGCACAAGACGGCCCCAACCTCGAGCCAGAGAGGGAAGGGCAACTGAGGGGCTGCACGGGAGTGGCTGGGGACCACATCCCTTCTGGACATTTCCACGAAACCAGGCCTCCCTAGCTCTGATTTGGGCAGGACCCAGAGCCCCCCACCTGCGTCCGGAATGCCTACGGGCAGGGAAGGCCTGCTGTGCCCATCTATTTAACGTGGGGCAATGTGCTGCTATTCAAATGGGGGAATTCGTGATGAATGGGGGAAATTGTTTCTCCCTCTGTCCCATCTCCAGAAGAAGACAAAAACCCCTTTTACCTCGGCAAACAATGCCCTTATGTGGGCGCCAGCGCCCTGCAGCCTGCACAAGCCCAGCTCTGTGCGAGCCGCCAATCGCCACACCAGGCTCCAGGGCCACAGCCAGTGGCACCCTCTTCCAGTGTGAGACCCACGCTGGCCCCCAAGGTGGGCTGGTCCGCCATCCCCGGGACCATGGCTGGGCATATGGCCATGCCAGCCCAGCAGGCCTGGTGCAGGCTGCCTTCTGTGGGCAGAGGCGCAGCTGCTGGAGGCAGGGCCTCCCTCCTTCATGGCTCCATCGCAGCAGCCGCCGCCGGGCAGGGGAGAACAGGGGACATCAATAATTCACACAAAGGAGAAGGTGGGGGAGTGCAGCGAGCCAGGGCCAGGGAGTGTGAACACCAGAGGGCCGGGCGGGATGTCCGAAGAGCCAGCCTCTTTCTCCTCCCTCAGCCCGTGTGGCTTAGGGCTGCAGTCCGGGGCAGACTTTGCTCTGAATTTGGGGTGTGCACCTCACTGGGTTGGCCTCCGCCTGCTTTGACAAAGGCCAGTGGCCTAGGCCGTTGTTTACATGATGCATAGTTCCCCGGGAGCGCGGCTCCTGGCTGGCTACCCTGCTCTTCCTCCCGGAAAGAAGGGGGAGGGCCCCGGTTCAATGGGGGTGGGGTGGAGACACTCAGAGGCTGGGTGAGGCAATGCCACTGGGGATCCCAGCTTCCTGGGTGAGGGGGTCACACTGGGCGCCTGCCCCCACCATCTGGCCTTCAGGCCCTGGCTGCCCCTCCTGTGCACCCCACCCATCCCTGTGGTTCCAAAGGCTCCCCTCTCACCTAAAGCCACCAGCTCAGGGACACCAGCACCTCTACTCACAGCACCCACCTTCCTGCCTGAGCTTTTGTGACTCATTCCTTAAACAGGTGCCAACTCCTAGGGCTCCGAGTCTGGAGCAGCGCTGTCCAATAGACACAGAATGCGAGCCACGCCTGGGAAAGCTTCAGTTTTCTAGCAGCCACATTAAAAACGTGAAAAGACATAGGTAGAACGAGTTTTAATGACCCATTTCGTTTAACCCTTTATATCTAAAAATTGTAATTTCAACAAGTGATTAATACTGTGTTAAAACTGAGATAGTTTACATTCTTTTTTCATGCTAACTTCGAAACGCCCTGTTTCAGAGTTATGCACAGGACAGCACACCTGTTTTTATGATCCCTTTTCAACAGCCTCTGTGGCTCCTGTATTAGATAGTGCAGACCTAGATTTCTATGACTTTCACCTGAAACTAAAATGATTTCTCTCAGTGCAGATCCTGGCCCCTGGAGGTGTCCAAGCTGAAGAGGAGAGTTTGGGTCTTGGGGCAGTTGGTCTGAGCAGGGCCAGTGAGGGGCACCGGGGACGGCGCCACCTTGGTGGGGCGGGCACTGTCTGCGTGGAAGGCCAGCACACCCGTCATGCCTAATGTGCATACCACGCCCACAGCGGGTGTCAGGAGGAACCAGGGGCTCCCAGAGGGAATGCATCAGCCGTCACACTGAGTGAGCATCAGAGCCCAGATGGGCCTCAGTGCTGCCTGACTCACCCCTGGTGCTCTTTCTGGTCTAGGCCTCAGTTTACCCTCTCTGTACTATGGAACAGACCCCACCCCCATCCCCACCGCACTTCCTGTAGCCTCTCCCCCAACACACACTGGCCTAAAGTGCCCAGGAGGAAACACTCCCAGGACAGACTGCCTGGGTCTTCCCAAGTACCACATTCACCCTGGCCCCGCCCTCTAGGCCAAGCATAGGCAGTGAAAAATCAATGCTAATTCAATGCGCAAAGCTCTAGATGAGATGCCCACTCCACCCTCCCACCCCAAAACAAATCATGTGCTCTGAGAGCAAACAAAGCCACTTGGGGCAACCATGTGTGAATGATTCATGGGGTAGGGCCCTGCCCCTGAGCCTGTGTGTGTGTGTGTGTGTGTGTGTGTGTGTGTGTGTGTGTGTGTGTATGTGTGCGCGCGCGCGCGTGCATCTGAGGGCCAGGAAGCTGGTCTGAGTTCGATGGATCCCAGTCCTTAGGTCAGAGCGATGACGCCAACGTGGCCCTGATCACTTCCTGGTTCCTGGGAAAGTTGCCCTTGGACAGGCTCAGGGTGGCAATGCCTCTCCTTCCTACCCCTCCCCCAGCTCCTCCCCGGCACAGCAGGGCCTTCCGCAGAGGGTCAATGGCAGTAGGGTCCACATGCATCCTGGGCTGAGGAGCACAGGGAGGGCAGGGCTCTGATGTCCCGATGGCCCAGGTGAATCTCAGGTGTGTGTGTGGAAGGGTGTGTCTCCCTCTCCCTCATCTCTCAGGCCTGAGCCTGTCTCGCACTGATATCCTCACCAGGTGTCTGGGAGCCTGAGGGGCCGGAGACCCGGGCAGCCTGCACAAGGCCAGGGCTGTGCGGGCCTGGCCTGCTCCTGGGATAAAGGGATCTCTCAGTGCTGTCTCCCAGCCTCTCTTCGTCTTCGGTGGCCAGAGACCAGGACAGCCCAGCATTGTCTGTGCTGCCTGCAGCCCAGCTGATGATGGACACTTTCCTGTGACCCAGGATTGCCAGGGTGGCCCATGGCCAATTCCCGGAAGGGCTTGGGCCCCCAATTCTCTGTTCCTGGGGGGCGGGGAGGGCAGGAGGCCACTGTCTCTCCATCCGGTGTGGATATTTAGAGCCTTAAATAGGAGCAACAGCTCTTGCTCTAGAATGAGGAGGAAGGTGACCTGTAGCCAGAGGAGGCGGCCCAGACCCAGTTTCCAGCCTCACCTGGGACAAGTGGGGTCAGGGGAAGGACAGGGCCAAGATGTACCTGTGAGGGGGAGAGAAGACGGCTCGGCTTAAAAGCCCACTGCAGGAAAAGGACGGCCGTGGTAAAGGGGCCACAATCCTCCCACCATGTGACAATGACCAGGGTGGATGCCCAACCTCGAGTGTCAGGCCGTGGGAGTTGGCTGCATAGGCCACGGAATCCTACGGCCCCTGGAGGGGGAGAGCTGCTCTAACCCTAGAGGTGATCCCGTGGGAGGGCGGTCACTATCTGCAGAGAACACTAGCAGTGGCCAAGGCTCAGGGGTAATGCGGTGACTGGGTCTGCCTGGCCTGGCCCCAACTCTCACTCATGGTCCCCTGCCTGTTCCCTTGCATGAGCAGCTTCCACCACTGGCTGAGAACACCCCTGTGGCATCCATGGTTGCCCAGCACAGTGACTACCCAAACATCTGGACAGCAGAACAAACTTGCAGCTGAGCTTGAGGAGCAAGATTTGGGGTTCCCTGATGGGCCCTGGCACATGTGGGTGGGGAATGAGATGAGGAACTCAGGAGAAACTGAGTATCCAGACTCTCCAAAGAAATAAGACTCTAGGGCAGTGGTTCTCAACTTTTCTAATGCTGGCCCACAGGCTGAGAACCGCTGCTGCAGAGCCTAAGACCATCGGAAAGCACAGGTATTTACATTACGATTCATTAACAGTAGCAAAATTACAGTTATGAAGTAGCAACGAAAATAATTTTATGGTTGGGGGTCACCACAACATGAGGAACTGTATTAGAGGGTCGCGGCATTAGAAAGGTTGAGAACCACTGTTCTAGGGCAGCGGTCAGCAAAAACTGCGGCTCGCGAGCCACCTGCGGTTTGCCGCTCTGTTGACTAATGAGTTTGCCGACCACTGACCTAAACTCTCGATTCCAATATTACAGGCTGTTGTTGTTCCTTGCGATTAAGCCCCTATCCCAGTGGTCAACAAACTCATTAGTCAACAGAGCCGCAGTTTGCCGACCACTGGCCTACGGGATTGAGAGCAAGGGCTCAGGACACTGGTGTGAGTTGAACAGAAAGCTGTGGTCAGAACCCTACAGAGTCCTGGGGGCAGAGGGGACCAAGACAGACCTGAACAGATGAGGAGACAGGACTGGACCAAGCAAGGAGGGTCCATAGCAGCTGGCAGAGGTGAGGAGGGAGACTCTTCAGTCTGTGCTGATCCACCAACAGTCCTTCAGCCTCTGGTCCTTCAGTAAGCCCCTTGCACCAGCCTGGCCACCTCAGAGGAAATGACCCCATAACCGTTCATGGAGCCTTCCCCTGCCCCAGAGGTATGCTGAGCTCTGCCCACACATCACCCAGTCTTCACCCACCGTAAGTGAGTGGAAGTGATTTGGTCCAGGCCACACAGCCAGGGAGGAGGGAGTGGAGGCAGGTGGCTGGGACCTGGGGCCTGCACACATCCCCCTCCCCAAGACCACTGTGGGGGTGGGGGGAGCAGAGGAGAGGAGAGGCTCTGCTGGTGAGGAAAGGAGAGGCAACGCCACTGCCACTGTAACTACTGAGCCCAGGGCAAGCAAGTCACATACCTGCTCCCCAGGTGACTGCCCTGCGCCCAGTTTGCATTTCTGGGCAGTGGAGGGCCCCACCTGAGGGGAGCAAGTCAGGAGGCAGAAAGCCTTGGTCTCACAAAGAGCTTCTGAGGACACACAGAACGAATGGTTATAGTCACCCAGGCCAAACTAGAGGCAGAAGCTGGGGGTCAGAGAGTGCACAACTTGCTTTAAGACGACACTGCAGGGGCAGGGCAGGCCAGGGCCCCCTCAGGAGATCCACAGCAGAGTTCCAGGGACCCACCTGCAGGGAGCCGTGTCCAGTTCAGACCCCAGGCCCACAGAAGTGACCCCACCTCTTTCCATCTTCCCAGCATTCTTGCAGGCCACACGCTTGCCTGCATAGGAAGCTACTGGAGACATGTGACCCAGGGGACCCCAATCCTGGCCTTCAGCATCTTCCTCCCTTCCTAGCTTCCTCCTGACATGCTTCCCGAGCTTCCCAGGCATGCCTCAGGCCCACTCCACCTGCCTTCAACATCACACCAACATGGCCTGCTCCGAGAGGCTTTCGCTGGGCCCTGGTCTCTGCCCTGGTTACTCAACAGCCATTTGTTGATCACCTTGGGCGGGGGAGACACGGCTGCTCTTGGGATTCGAGCCTTAGTCCTGAGGATGCTCCCTGAGGCACTATTTTTTTTAAAAATATGTTTTTATTGACTTTTTAGAGGGGAGAGATAGAAACATCGGTGAGAGAGAAACATCGATTGGTTACCTCCCACATGCACCCCGACCAGGGCTGGAGACCAAGCCTGTAACTGAGGCACGTGCCCTTGACCAGAATCGAACCGGACCCTTCAGTCCAAAGGCTGATGCTCTACCCACTGAGCAAACCAGCTAGGGCAAGGCACTGTTTTTAATGAAGCAAAAGGGAGACTTAAATGTCCTTCCCCATGAGTGGCCCAAACATTGGTTCTGGAGTCAGAGAGACTCTGGTCTGGCCAGAGTAGGAAAAGCAGAGTCATAGCCCTGACTCACAGTGTCCCCACCTGTCACCAGCTTGGGACCCAGCACACAGAGGGCACAGGAAGGGGCTCCCAGTCACTGAACTAACCAAACAACCTTTAAAAATGCCACTCTGGTCACAGAGGCAGAGGCAAACGACATTAAATGGGAAAAAAGATGGCTGCAACTACATGGTCCCCTCCCCACTTTTTGAAGAAAATGAGATTGATTATACACACGGAGAAGATCAAGAAAAATATGCCCCAAACATTGGTATTTTTTATTTTCATTTTTTTCTCCTCTATTTTTTCCTAAATTTTTTACATTGAATGTAATGCTTTAGAAATAAGGAGAAAAATAAGATACATTTCTACAGAGATGCCCCTTCTGCCCTCAGAAAGCTCATAGGCCAAAGGGCAGGCTCCTTCAAGGCAGGGTGGGCTTACCATTGTTTGCATATCATAAGAGAGGCTCGCTCTTCACACGACAGAACTGAGGAGGAGCCTGAAAGAACCAAAGGCCTCGCAGCCTGGTAATGGGCACTGGAGGGGAGGGCCAGGCCTTCAGGTCGGCTGGCTCCCTATCCCCAGAGGGAAGGACGCTCCGAGGCCCAGTGGGTCCCCGAGGCCCAAGGCTAGAGGAGCGTCTCATCTGAGAGACTCAAACAAGAGGCCCTGGAACGCCCCAGGACACCACCCAGCCGGCAACTCCTGATGACCCTGCAGGAAAAAGGAAGCAGGACCCTCAGTTCTCCTGGTGCTGATTTCCTGTCTGCCCGGGGGTGAGTAACGTCCGCTCCCCACCCCCATGTGTCCCTTCTGAAGGCCAGGCCTCACATTTTCCGTTCAGGAAGGGGCAGAGCAAGAGGCCTGGTGAAGCACATCAAGAGGAAATGGAAGGAGGGGGCCCTGGCCTGGTGCTGCCTGCTGGAGTTGGGACCCTGGCCTAGCCACATACCTGATGGTCAGGAGGCCTGCTGGCTCACCTGCCTGTGTGCCTGCCTTTGTTCAGTCTTCATTTACTCATTCATTCAACAGGCACTTTGATCTGCCTGCTCTGGGCCAGGCCCTGTGCTCTCAGGGTGCTCATGGTATCTGGGCATCAGATAATCCACTGACAGAGCATAATTACAGACTTATATGCTGTTCAGTCCCAAGTCAGCACCAGACCACGGTGTCTCTGGGCAAAGTCTCAACAGCTGATTTCTCCCAGGCATCCTCTCTCCAACCCCAAAAAGCAGCCCCTGGGCCAGAGTGCTTTTCCAGGCATCTGTGACGAGACCAGAGTGTTGTACGGACTCAAAAGAAAGCCCAACGCTTCAGCAGGTTTAGCGGTGGTCTGGAGGGGACTTGGCTGTGTGTGAGCAGCAGGAGGGGTCACTCTGGGCCCCTGAAAAGGCAATGCTCTGGGTGTGTGTGGGAGCCTCCTCTGGTTCCCAGGCTCACGTGCCCATTTCTGGGGAATAGAGGAACAACTGTTTATTGAGACCTGGTCCCCAGAACCTCACACATGGCCTTGACACCTGCCAAAGAGGAGAGGGCAGCCTCCCCGCCTCCTGCCTCAGGCCAGATTGCCCAAATCTGCTCCCTGATCCTGTTTCCTCTCCTGACAGGAGACCAGAGTGATGTGCTCACCACGGCCGCTACAGCCCGTGAGGAAGTGCCTTGCAAGTGGTGCTCCGGCCAAGTGCTGTGAATTCAGGGAGCTGGGAATGGGCTAGAGAGAGGTCTGTGAAGAAAAGCCTTGTAGGCAGTGGAGGGCTCGGGGAAGAAAAATAAGCTCATTTCACAGCAAGCACACTCCCACTGGCGGGTAAACCTGAAGAAAAGCTGGGGGGAGGGGGGAGCTGGCCTGTTTATCACTCATTCCTGGTCTCAGCCCTGGGACCTGCCCTGCCTTCATCTGCCTTTTGTTAAAACTTGAAAAGTGAGGAGGAGGAGGAGGAGGAGGAAGAGGGCGAGGAGAAGGAAGAGGGCGAGGAGCAGGAGGGGAAACCCAACTTGTCCACAACAAGGGGCAGACCTATACCTTCTCTGGTAGGTCTCAAAAAAGTAGTTCCTCTATTCATTCAGACCGCGAGTATTCAGCAGGCCCCTCCAATGTGCCTGGCAAGCAGCTCCAGTCACTGGGACAGAGCAGAGAGCAACACTGACATGGTCCACATCTCAGAGCTCATGGTGGCCACTGCATAGGAAGCTTCTGGAGACATGGGACCCAGAAGCTTGCCACTTCCAAGGGTTAGAGATGGTCAGTGGGCCTGGGGAAGCTTCTGGATGAAGGCATATGAGCAGGGAGTGGAGATCGTGGAGGGCTGTGGCTGGGTGTGGCGTGCAGCGCCAACTAGAGCTCCTGCTTGGCCTTTCCCCACCTTCATTAACAAGAGGGGACATGAGAACACCCTGCAGCCCCGATGGTCTCCCATTGACTCACTGACAGGAGCGGGAGCTCAGGCTGTGTCTGCACTCTAAGTACCTTCAGAGGAAGAAGCTGGCTGCATGCCACTGTGGGGGCTGGAGGGCTGGACGAGGACTCCAGGCTGGGGCTGTGTCAGCCAAAACCCTTTGGGAGCCCACTGCTTTGGTCTGACATGGCAGTCACCAACATATCTGGGACCAGAAGGGCCAGCAGGCTGGGCATTCTCAAGGCCTGCGACCCCCTGCACTGGGCCTAGGTTGGCCTCTGGCCAGCACATCAGCCTACAGCCTCCAGACACAGCCTCTGATTAAATAATTAAATTGATGGTATCATGGTCAACACCATCCTCCCTGTCTCCAGCTCTGGCTGCCCGCCCTGATAAACACCCATGTTCTGTCAGCAGGCCAGCCTGCCTCAGCCCCAGCACCCAGGGCAGCCAGGAGGGACCTGAATGGCAGGGGCGAGGTGAGGGGAATATTAGTGACCACACCCAGGTTGGGCTCCCACAAGGCTCCTGTGGGACCAGTTGCAGGACATGCTGACCCCACCAGCCTCTTTGCTTCTCTCCACTTCATCTTCATGATCTGCCGCCTCTGGGCAGCGGGCCAGTGATGCTGAGGAAGCCCCGTGACCACCACAGAAACACTCCCTTCTGCTACCTGATCCTGGAGACCCCCCAAAATCACCAAATCTTCCTGGAACTGTCTCGAACAGAGGTCAGACCTCCAAGGGTGATTGTGGGGAACAAGACCACAAGACTTGTCAGAGAATAAGCTGGGGCCCCATTCAGTCCTACTACTCTGAGTTTTTAAAAAAAAAAGGTTCTGGCCCTAGATGGTTTGGCTCAGTGGATAAAGCATCAGCTTGCAGACTGAACGGTCCCGGGTTTGCTACTGGTCAAGGGCACATGTCTGGGTTGCAGGCTCAATCCCAAGTAGGGGGCGTGCAGGAGGCAGCTGATCAATGATTCTCTCCCATCATTAATGTTTCTCTCTCCCTCTCCCTTCCTCTCTGAAATCAATAAAAATATAAAAAATAAATAAAATAAAATACTCTCCTTTAAAAAAACATGTTCTGGATCCTTCTTAGGAAAATATAACTGACACCCTTGGCTGAGCTTTCTTGTAGGGGCTCTCAATCACCTCACATGAGGAGGGAGGTCAGCTGTTGGGCACTTCCCAGCCTCAGCGCCCCAGCAGCATGTGGCTGCCTCCGCCCAGGTCCCCACCTGCTGGGAAAGCTAGAAGGTAGTACTGGTCTGGAGGCTTGAAGCACCAGGGGTCCTACTGACCTCACGAGGTACAAGGCACAAAAGCCTTTTCTTTCCCAGCAGCCTTGCACCCTATTCTCAAAGAACCACCTCCTGAGCTCCCCAGGCCCTGGCCCAGCCACCCCAGCTGCCTCCAGGCTGAGTCTCCTCCCAGACAAAGCCGGATTCATGTCTGCGAAAGCAGTCAGAGGCGAGCGGTTCTGCCATGGAGATGAACTTTGACCCAAACTGCAAGGCTCCTACCCCTTATTTACTCTTTAAGGCTAACCCGTTTCACAGAGTTAACATTACACCCCTTTTTAACCCTGCACCTCCCTCTCACATTCCAGGCCCCGACCTTCGACCCCTCCTAATTGCCAGCTCTACACCCCAGTTCTCTGAGGCCTGGTGTGGCTCATCCCCTAGCCCCAGTCACCTCCTCCCCAGAAAACAGAACCCAGCCAGGACACTGACCATAGGTGCCACCAGAGGCCAACAACTGCACCTAACTGAGGCAGGCACTGGAGCCCGTGCCCAGCACCCCAGGGCCGCCACGAGGGGGCACTGCAGTAGACCTCTAGGCGTGACTTCTGAGCCCAACTTTCCCACCCCAAAGAGGAAGTCTCTGCTCTCAGGGAGGCTGGAGGCGGTGCCTGGAAGGCCCTGGAGGCAGTGGGACCAGGGTAGGGAAGAGTCCAGACAGCTCCTCAGCTCGGGCCACATCTCATGCCAAGGGCCTGGGGGCACGTGGACAAGTGCATTGCCTGCTCCATCGCCAGGTGACAGGCAGGGACCCTGTCCCTACAGCCTTCCTGCAGAGCGGCAGAAGCCCGGCGCTTGCTTTCACTGCTGCACAAATGAACTGTTCCGGGTCAAGCACACTGTTAACCTTTCCAGACCTGAATCGTTATAACTTAGAAATCACATCAGCTCCTGAGCATCAGGACAAACAAGCCAGCATGATGCCCGTCAGGCGACCAGTCCCCGAGAGCCATTCATTTATCTTTGGGAGGAATGACTCGGTCTCCCTGGAACCAGGAGCTGTACAGTGGGACCCACAGAGATGCGGAGAACACTGTGGGGGCACCTGTAAGCCTGGGCCACCCCCCCCCCCCTCCCCGAGGTCCCAGCCCAGATTCCTAGGCCCCTGTTGTCCTGCGCAGCCTCTCCCCCACCAGCCACCAAGAGACACTCACCATCCTCTTGGCTGTGGAGGTTCTGTGGGCTCCGCATCCTCTCGTCCTGGCTGGGACTCAGGCTGGAGGCCAGGTGTGGGTCAGCTGACATCCATGTGGAGTCGTTCATATCAAAATCTTCACTGCTCACAGAAGTTTCATCCTGATCAGGGACAAAGAAGGTGGGTGTTCAACAGGGATGGGCTCTCAGCAGCCCCTAGGCCGCCCTGTTGGTAAACCCCAGGGCCCCTGGGCATTTGCAAGTGCTCTGGAGACCACAAGAGCCTCCAAACCTTGCAGAGGGGGCTGGGAGCCCCCGTGGAAGTGGCTCGGGCTCTGGTTCCTGTCGGAAGCCAGGGCTGAGGGCCGGAGCTCTGTAATTGAAGACAATTACGACGTCTCGCATCCTGTAGGGGCGGATGGCAGGGCCTGGCTCTTACCCTTGTGAGCCAAGGTTGAAACAAGCACTGTAAACAAAGGCCACAGCTCCCCACTCCCTACCCACAGCCTGGGGAAGAGGGCTCACTGTGAACAGGGCCAGGCAGCCAGAAGTGGGTAGCAGGACATGCTGGGCACCTCCCGGGCCAAGCCAATCGTCCCACCAGGCCTACCACCCTGACTCCCATGGAGCATGCATGGAATTCCTTCCTCCCACTCCCCCAGCCCAGAGGACATTTCTGTCTTCCTTCTTCCTAACCTTTGCTGTGCTTCAAAGATATGCTCTTGGGCAGCTTCCAGCGCTGAAAAGGCCAGCCCCAGAAGGGTAGAGAAGGAAGGGGGTGGGGCAGGCAAGGGTTCAGATCAGACCACAAAGGGGGTTCGGCTCAAGGGCCTAGGGGACTGCTAGGGCCTTCCAAACAGCCGGAGGGCCTGCTAGAGAGGACCACGCCTGCCTCCTCTCCCCTCACTGGCTTCAGTGAGCACTTGGCCAGTCATCCGGGAACCCCTGGGGCGGGGCCCCTTCAATCCAGCCTTCCAGTGGGAAGGGACCCCACCTCCTTTGGCCCAGCCTCTTTCAGGAGCAGCAAGCAACTGTGTTTGGGAGCTGGCTGTAAATCTCAGAAAGATGACCCAGCAACTCCCACCCCTGATTTCTGACTGCCCACTCCCCTGCCCCTCCGGCAAGATACAATGGTCTCTGTGGGCCCCCAGTAAGGACGTCTGGCAGAGCACCCCCACACCAAGCCTCCCCTCCAGGGCCTCCTCACAAACATCTCTTTTATAGTGAGCAAACACATTTAGTTTGAACTTTCTTCGGCTGCTATCCCTGAGGCAGACACATCTGTTCTCCAAGTGCTAGGGAACCGGCCTGCCTCAGCCTCCACTCCCTCCCCCATTCCGCAGGGCTAGCAGGGAGTTTCCTGGAATTTACGGCTCCTGTGCAGCAAGAGTGTGTACCCTCCGTAGCTGAATCCAGAGGACTCAAGTTGGGCCAGGACACCAGCTCTGCCTAGCTCCGGGGTCACCACACAGCACACTCAGAGCCTCAGAGGATGGAGACCATGTGTCTTCATCCCCTCCCCCCACCCACCCTCACATGCAGTTACTCTGCCTCCCTCCCACAGGCAGATCCACCCACTCTTCCTTGGGTGAAAACATGCTCACTTATACTCGCTCGGACAGTGTTCTCACACCCAGAGGGGTACACACCTGTTCAAAAAGCTCTCTCTGCACAAAGGGTCCAAAGGGCCAACAAAACTCTCCCCGATGCTAACCTGAGAGTGAGGCTGTCAGGTGGGGGAGCAGACCCTTAGAGGTACAGGTACTTGGAATCAGGACCAGGGACATTCTCACTTGGGCCCCTGGCTACCCAAGGGACACTGTGGTCAGGGTATGAACTGAGGTCCTGGTTGAAGTAGAAAGGCCCTCTCCTGACTCTGATGGTTGAAACACTCATTGTATTGAAAAGACTGAGTATTCTATTAACATCTGGAAGCACCATCTACTCAAAATGCCCCATCCATTCATTCAACAGTATTTATTGGACCTACTATGAACCAAGCACTTTTCCAGGTGCTGGAAAATTCAGCTGTGGATAAGACAGCTGGTCCTCCCGTGCACTCTGCCCAGATGGGGAGGTGGACAATCAGTAGGAAAAAACACATGGTGTTGGTGGTGATGAGGGGTACAAAGCAGAATAAAGCTGAATGAGAGGAGAGAGGGGCCTGCAGGCCTGTGCCGGCGTGGCCAGGGAGGACCTCACTGTCAGGGAACAAAGGCAGAGGCCTGCAGGAAGTGAGGAAGGTGGCCGTGTGGCAGCCTACCCAGGAGCACTCCAGGCAATGGCACAGGCTGGTGCATTTGAGGTGTAGCCACACAAGTGTCCCCTCCCCAGATGCACATAACCTTGGGCAGGGCTGTCTCCAGCTCAGAGAAAGACTGGTAGAGTGTTCCACTAAACACACAGTGTTCTCACTGAGAAGCAGGAAAAAGCAAGAACCACTAGGTGCAGCACTGACGGCTCCCACATTCTTGCACCCCTTGGTCAAGTTTAAAACAGTAACTGAAGTCGAAGTTTATCAGGTGGCAAGTGCTCCTTTGGATCACCTCATTGCACCCTTACCACAGGCCCACCAGGTAGGTACCATTACCAGCCCCATTCTACAGATAAGAAAACTGAGGCTCCAAGGGATTAAGGCACTCGCCCAAGGTCATGAGCTAACAAGTGGCAGAGCCAGATGTGTACAATCCTGAAGGCCCAGGCACACCCTTCTTGCCTCTGCTCAACTGTCCATCTCACCTGGAATGCCCATACCATTGTGGTGCCCCATGACTCAAATTCCAAGCACATCGCCTTCTCCATCAACTCCAGCAAAGTCTCCACCGTTCTTCTCTTACACAACCTGCCTGCCTGTACCATTAGCCCCGACAGTCAGGCAGGCACCCCCCCTCAACTGTAGCCTGTCAACGTACTGTGGGTCTCTGCCCGCTTCCCCAGAAAAACTTTAAGTCCTTTCAAGAGTGGGGACCAAACCAAACCACAACAAAAAGGACTGGGGACCAGGTAGTATGCTCCCTAGACCCTCCCGCAAAGCAAGGGAGACTTACTAGTACTGAATTGGCTGAACTGCCTGGCATGATACTGGTATTTAATGACAACGTGGCATTAGTTTGACAATTAAGGACTCGGTCCCACTGCATACAGTTCTTGAGTGGAGACCATAGGAAACCCGGACCCTGGCTGGCAGGGTTTCCTTCCTACAGCAAAGCCTAAGCTCAGATCACTTAACAGTTCACCAAAATAATCCCTTTATTCCCCCTGCTCTGATGGCCCAAATTGGGAAGAGGTGGGCTAACTTTTACATTGACATTGCAATCACCTGATAATGAAGGCCGCACCCAGTGTCCACACACAGGGGTTTCAGGGCCAAGGGTCTTATGAGCTTTCCTTGTAACAGCCCCCCTCCATAAAGCAGGCACCCAGGACAGGCCTATCTCCAGACGTGGTACCTGCTCAAGGGCACCATACGTAGTGGCAGAGCTGGGATCTGAAGCCAGACAGCCTGCCCAGAGCCCACACCACAGTGCCACCACACCAAGAGGCTGCCTCACCACACTTCCTCCCTTCAAAAAAAAACACACAAAACAAAACCAGATTCCTTAACAATGTGTCTCAAGATGAGAAGGAACTCATGGGAGACTAAGCTATATTTACTCTCTCTCCGAAGCTGACACACATTCATTGAGCATATACTATGTGCTGGTGTTGTGCTAGGGACATAATGACTAAGGCAGGGTTCCTTTCTTCCAGGACCTTGTTATCTAGGGAAAGAGACCAGCAAGAAATTCCGACCCACTTTAAGTGCAGAGAGAAAAGGGGGCTGTGAAATCCCCTCCACAGTTATCTACTGACAATGACCCTCCCCCCAGCAAGTTGCCTCACGCCCCCCCGGGTTTTGCTACATGAGTCCCTATTATGTGAGTGATGGTTCTATATAAGATTTGACACTTGCTGCTACAGCAATATTTTAAAGTGAGCAATCAAGTCCATTAAACCTAACTTGGTGGGGGGGAGCTGGGAAGCAAGTCCCAATCAAACTTAGTTTCCACACCTTCACTTTCAGGACTGACCTCGGAGAGAAGCCTTCCCAAGACCCCTTTGCAACTCACCTGCTACAACAGAGCCCCCAGCTGCAGAGGGTAGACTGTAACTTCACCCACTTACACTGAGCCAAAGCTCCAGGAGCAAGCTAATTACACATGCAATTAACAGCACACACATTTCAGAGCCCATCGACAACTGTGCAGAGGGGCAAAATACACCCAAGTCCAGGGGCATCTGTGGGAGGCTGGTACACAGGTTTGCCAGTGGCAGGGCCCCAGGCCTGTGCCCAGACCTCGAGTGTTCCCCCTACTCGCTCAGAAATCATAAGTCATAGCCAGATACTTTTTGCTTTCCCCTCCTGGAATTTCAAGGGAATTTGGTCTACTAATTTCTCTCTGTAAACAAACTCTAATGACACTTGCATTAGAAAATAAGTGAGTACAATCCATTACTTCTGGGCTCCCTCTCTTCAGATTCCATGTGACTGGCTGGATAGCTGCCCCTGACCCCTGACTCCTCTTACCTCTGACCTCAGACCCCCTGAAGCCTGCAGCCTTGCCCACATGCTGGGAAAGTCCATCGTTTATTCGGCACCAAAGGGCCTACGCCATTGTGGTTCACAGAGGGATAGAGCCAACTGCCCTTCTGAAAAAGGAACTCAGAAAGGGAGGGGGCAGGCAGACAGCACCCAGCCAGCCCCTGGGACACACCCAAATCTGGGCAGAAGGAGAGGAGCCCAAACCCTCTCTGCTCTTACCTGCCGTCCAAAATTCATGGGCAGGTGCAGTTTCTCTCTGCCCAGGTCTGAGGCTCTTCCTCCTCTGCAAGCAAACTAGCACCAACCACTGCCCAGCCCAGGAGGAGGAGAAAATGGGAGCGCAGAGGGGAAATGGTGGAAACACGCCTGTATCCACGGTGTGTAACTATGGGCAGGTGCTATCAGTAACATGATTATTTTACAACTGGGGTCAATTTCTCGGGAACTGGGTTCCTGGTGCCTCTGAAGTTGAGCCATTTGCATCCTTCAGGACAGGGATCCTGGGGTGTGCCTCACACAACATTTTCCAGGCCTTTCCCCAGAGCTGTAACTCTATCTCTACCACTTGCTTTGAGAAAGAAAAGGAGGAGGATTTGCTGAGAATTTAGTGCAATTGTAAGCCACAAGCCCTGACCAGGAGCCTTGGGTATGTATTTCAGAGGACGGGTAAGGATGTGTAGGGGGTGTTTCTTGGCTTGGCAGGAAACAGACCCCTCTGTCCAGCTTCTGGTCTGTTGAGAGGCTGAAGCTCCTGCCAAAAGACCACCAGACTTGGGCAGTTCCCCAGCACCAGCTCTACCCAAGCAGGTGGGCACCAAGGTGTAGGAGGTGAGCACCTCCTTCTGGAACACCTGCAGGCCCTTCCAGGCCCTGGAAATTTTTCAATACGAGGCAATTCTTCCCTTGTCTCCATGTCAGCGAGCATTACACACACAGCCTTCTGAGCATGCCAAGAAGGTACTGAACCACATTTGACCCCAACTTAACCACTTCAGTTCATCAGATGGCTTACTGATGGAAGACGAACCCCCACTCTCACCAGGATCTAAAGCAACCAGGGTTCAAATCCCTGTTGTGAAGTGACTGCACAAGTGAAACGGTAGGGTGGTCTGAGTCACCCACCACTCCTGGGAGCTGCGGGGTCCCAAGACTATTGCTTCATGCTATACTCCAAGCCCATATGGCCACCCAGGGAGGAAGCCAGCCTCCCAGGGACACACCCTGAACAATTCCACTCCTTCCTGCTAACATACTCCTCTGCTTAAAAGCACAAGCTCTTCTGGGAAATGTGAAGTGGGGAGAGCTGAGACATAGCCAATCACCTACCACGTTTTAGGTGTATTCTCTCTCTCTCACACACACACACACACAGGGTCTGCCAGAAACATATTCATATATACAGGGGAATGCTCTGTTGTTCTTGCTGTCATGGACGCCTGGATGCGGGCGTGAGCATTTGCAACACCTTCCTACTAGTGTATGGAGTGTAAAAACGGGCTTTTGTTTCCCAAGCAAAGGCAACTGGCTGTTTTCCCAGCACTCCTCACCACGAGGGCCTCATTGATACCCCAGGCCCTGCCATTAACAGGGGTCTCTTTAAATGGAGGCTGGAGAGATGGGCTTTAGCAGACAAGGTTCTTCCAGCCAAAAGGAGGGCTAGAGAGGAACCACTCTGACACAATGCCCTTTAGGAGTTTCTTTCCAAGAAAAGGGCCCAGACAGGACAAAAAAGTTCTTGAGCAACTCAGGGGCAGTCCAGCTCCACATAGCCCAGGGCGTCCCAGCCTGGATAAGTTCCCCAGAGTCAGCCTTCTCAGCTGGGAGAAGTCCAGGGTGCTCTGCTCCCAGCTTCAGAAGCAGGAAGGTGCTAAATGGGCACCACCCCGCCTTGGTGCAGTGGGTGTGGGGAGAGGTGCTGTCTTAAAACCCTACTCTATAAAATAAGCCCCGCTTGAGCTGGGATTAGACAGGAGCTTGATATTATTCAAGGACACATTTAGGCCCTAATGGTTTTCCAATGACGGGGTAATTTACTACCTGGGGGTTAAACTACCACTGGGGCTGGGTCATAAACAGGCCTTTATCCCCACAGCCTACAGCCCAGAAGCAGGGGCAAGATGGGGCCCCTGGTCCCATCCACAGATGGCTCTCCCCGAGTTGTGAGAGGCCCCCCCCCTGTCACAAGCCCCACCTGGTGGGGCCCAGGCTGGGGTTTCCAGCTGATTCTGGGATAAGTAGGGCTTTATCTCAAGGGAGAATCTATTTCAAGCCACAATCCTTCTCAGAAAGAGGAGGAAATCACAGAGTCCAAACACCATTTCAGGTGAAATCAGGAGGTTATTAATCTCCCCTCAGAGCAGACAGAAAGAAAAATCAATGTTTTTAGAGGGGGGGGGGATTCCATTTGAATTAATGGGTTTGTGGCTTCTCCATTGATCTCCGCCTCTTCACACTTTCTTTTTTTGATTTTGTGTTCTTGGGGAGGAAGGAGAGAGAGGGGAATGGGGAGCGGGATGGGCCTCCCGAGAAGGGAAAGGACAGTCTAACCTTAACCTTTCTCCAGGAATAATGCTAATTAGCGAGGCTTAATGAGAACTTCCCCCAGGAAGCGCCGCCCGGTAGGGGCAACCAGACTCAGGCAAACGCAGCTCCAGGTGGGAGTAGGAGGGGGGGGGTCACTTCGGCCCTCGAACGGCTGGAATAAAAATGCGAATGGCATCCCCCCCCCACCCCCGCTCCCCATCAAAGTGTCAGGCCCTGGAGGACTTAGGTGGCGAGCGCGGCGTAAATCTAACTTAATCTGGACGCGCGCCCTCACTCCGGACAGCTGCCCCCGACCCATGTGCACCCTTCATGAAGGAACTGCCCCTTCATTAAGGGTGGCCGACGCCCCCGGCTTCCGCTCCCACCGTACACCTGAGGAGCACCGGGTCCGCTCGCCCCGAGCGGGGACAGGGGCCTGCCGAAGTGGGCTCAACTCTGCAAACCTCGACTCAACTCCCCGCGCCCAGGCGGGGAACCCCTCCCTGCCACTCAACGCTTCCCGTCCTCACATCCCTAAACACAGTCCACTTCCCTTCTCGCCGCGGTGGCGGCACCCGGAGCCCGGCCCCCACCCACCGCCTGAGAACGCCTTCGTTCCCGGGACGCGGTGCCTAGCTCGCTGCAAACGGTGTGGCCGCCGCACAATACCGCGGCGCGGCGCACACAATCACCGCCCCCCAGGACCGGCGGCGCGCGCGGCCCGGGAGAGAAGTGCGCCCCCGGCGCTCCGGGCTAGGCACACCTCTCGGGCACCTCGCAGCCTCCAGAGTGCAGCCTTCACTGCCCCCATCACTGGGTCACACTCACCCGCCCCCCGCCCCAGCCCACTCCGCCCAGGGCGCAGCCGCTTCCCTGAGCCCCCCTCCTCTGCCCTGGCGCAGGAAGCTCCCCCGCGTCCCCCTCCCCGGAACCCCCAAGCCCCCCGCCCCCTAACCGCAGCTCAACGGCCGGCGGCAGAGGCGGGAGGAGGGGGGCGGCGGCCCGGGGCCCAGAAACTGCCGGATCTCGGAGATCCGGGCCGTACTCCGTACCTGGGCGGGAGGCGAGGCGAGGCGGAGACTGGCGGTCGGGCTCCGCGAGTGAGCGGCGGTGACAGCCCCACAGCTCCAGCTGCTGCTGGTGCTGCTGCTGCTGCTGGTGCTGCCGCCGCGGCCGCCCGGGGAGAGGGGCTGGCACCGCCGCGGCGCGTCACTGCCCGGCCCGGGGGCGGGGGTGGCCAGGGGGAGGGCCCAGGCAAGCGGCGGCGGCAGCGGCGGCGCCGTGGCCAAGAGGGTGGGAGGGGGAGGGGGGCACCGGGCACGGGGAGGCGGGGGAGGGGGGCGGGACCCGGCACGGGGCGGGGGCCGGGGGAGGGGAGCGCCGGGAGGGCGCACGCTAGGGGAGTAGGAGGAGCAGCAGGAAGAGGAGGTGGAGGGGCGGGCTAGAGGGAGTAGTGGGCACGGGGGGAGGGGGAGAGGAAAAGGAGGCACCCAGAGAGAGGAGAAAGGAGGGAGAGGCGGGCGGGGGGAAAGGAGGAGGAAGAAGGGGGTGCTGGGCCAGGTAGGGGGGGAGGGAAGAGGGCGCACTGGACGCACCGCCATGCACTTCTGTGGGAGAGCACTCTTAAGGGGGAAGCGCTTCGAGGGAAAGCCTAGCTGGTGCTGAGCCCGAAAAAGAAGGCAGTGGGGTCTGTGCCCTCCCCTCGCTCCCAGAGGCCGCAGTCTTTGGGTCTTGGGTGAGGGTTGGAGGGCACACAGCGGCTCTCCGCGTTCAGACCAGGAGAGGAAAGACTTGGGCCAAAGAAAGTGACTCGGGCATCTTTAGGAACTCCCGGGGCCTTCGGGTAGGACCTCGACCCCTGCGCGTCTCCTGCTGGGGGATGCGGGTCCTCGCTGGGCGGAGATGCTGGGCCGGGGGCTGGGCCCCGGGGCGGTGGTAGCAAGACCTAGGTCTGGGAAAGCCAGGCACATGGCTGGCTCTCTCCCGGGCCCCCATCCCCACCTCAGGGCCCCCCTTGATCAAGTTCAAGCTCAGGCTCCTCGGCGCGCTGCCCACTCCCCTCCCCCTCTCCCTATTCCGCACCACCTCGCCTCTTCACTCTTCCTTTGTCTCTTTCCCACCACTTATTTTACACCCATCCCTGCGCCCCTCCTTCCTCCAGGCAGGTGCCTAAGAGTCCAGGCTGGGCTCACCTGTCCGACCCAAACATTTCAGCTATCCCGAGCGCCCACCACCGGCTCGCCCCGGGCTTCCTCCCATCGGTCATTGTGCTCCTCTAGACCACACCGTGCAGGCTCCATACAGAGCGCTAGCTAGCTACAGTTGTAAAGTAATAGGATAATATCAAGAATGCAGCTCTATCCCAGACCTAGGCGCGCACTGTACAGGAGACATAGCATCGCAGGAGGGGGAAGACCCACGCGGATCCCAGACGCTGTCCCCCGCGCAGACAGACCTCATCAGCCTAGGGTGCTGGGGAAGGCGGTATGGGGGGCGTCGCGGGGGTAACGTGGAGGGGGGGGGGCTACATCTCCGAGCTACCTCAGATTCAGCCTGAAGCAATACGCTCGTCCCCAAACAGCAGAATTAGAGCCGACAGAGAAGATGGGTCACGGGCAGATGCCCACCTCCCCAAATTCACATCCTCCTTTACATCAGACCAGTCTTCGGAAAAATCTTGTGCTTTAACTGGGATGGAGTGCTGCTCTCGTGGAATTCTACGAGGAAATGGCCAAACACCAAAACAAAAACCAATAACGACCCCACCTCCTGATTCCTCTGGTCGCATCTGAAAAGGAAGGACAATTTCTACTGACTGTACGCTACAACTCATTCACAGTGGAAACAACAAAGAAGAAAAAACGAGACAGCCACCGCGACTGTTCGCAATTTTGAAACAGACTGCCTTTAACCTTCCAACTTTTTTTTTTGTAAAAAGCCTTTTTCTTTCTTCCACTGAAAGCTTTGCATTGTGAACCATCCGAGGTAAACAAGGCTCCCTCTATAGGTTAGAGTTGGAAGTACAACACCACAGGTTCAGTGCTCAATATATTCACCCATTAGAAAAATGAAAGGATGACAACACATCAAATTAAAGCACACAGACTTACTTCCGCACATGCTGTCAATATACAACTCACATGTTACTCACTAGCAACCTTTTATCCCTGAAATCAAATGTGTGTTCAAATAAAGACACTCTCTCCAGTTTCTCTGTGAGATTTTTACTTCGCATCCTCTGTGGTAGGGGGACAGTTTGGAGACTTCATTACCTGAATGGCCACACATGTTGGTGACCAATAATGATTTTTAGAATTAGTGGCCACAACTCAGTTCACCCAAGGGAATGTGAACATTTCCAGTACAGAGGCGGCCCTTCTTCACTCTGAAAAAGATGATTCAGGCCCAGGATTCCCCATCTCTTCCCACCACATTTCTGGAGACCTTTGACTTCTCCTGGCCCAAGTCACTATTTCACAGTGGTGGTGGACATCTGGGCTTGAAATATAAAGCCAAATCCAACTGAAGTTCAAAGGTGGAATTGAACCCAGATAACCCACTTCTTCTCTGACTAATAAAAGAGAGATAGTACTGCCCAGGAGGGCAGAGCAGTGATTTTCTCTAAGCATGAAATGTGAACTCATTTACCATCCCTGAGATAAAACAGCCCAGCCCCGCTCAACCCACAGAAAGCAGTTAGGAGCCTGGGGTAACCTGGCTATTTAGCGGCACCAGGAATCGGGCAGGTTTTGAGTGTGCTGAAGCCGGCAGAAATCTGCAGGAGCTGCCACTCCTTGAGTAACCTTGTGCAGTTTGTTTTCAGCGTCCTTGTGCCTCTGGACAACTCCCTCCATCCTTAAAGTGGCCACAGCATGGGTCCTAACAATGAATGGCATGGCCTAGTTTTCTGACCACTGGTTCCCCCAATGATGTGCCCCAGGCAGCTGGGAGACCATGGCAGAGAAGGCTGTTCCCTCCTGCCTATGGGGTAGAACTGCCTTCATGTCTCCTCCAGGCTCTGCAAATGGTGGGCACTTTGTAAATGAACAGCTGGTGGGGCATTTGCTCTATGGTGTTTCTTAGCAGCAAGCCTTCCTTACAGTTTCCTATATGAAATGGGCCTGCTCCACAAGTGGGGACCTAACCCATGAAACCAGGGGGTTGTTATTATTGGGAATCTTAATGTGACCAGAGCAGATGCTGTTTAAGCATCTCAAAGCATTAAAACCCATTTATGCCCAGCCAGTGTGGCTCAGTGGTTGAGCGTCCACCCATGAACCAGGAGGTCAAGGTTCAATTCTGGGTCAGGGCACATGCCTGGGTTCAGGGCCCGATCCCCAGGAGGGGGTGTGCGTGTGGTAGCTGATCAATGGTTCTCTCTCATCATTGATGTTTCTATCTCTCTCTCCCTTCCTCTCTCTGAAATCAATAAAAATATATATATTAAAAACACATTTATCCAACAAACTACTTATTAATGACAGAAGGAAACATGTACCTGCACAATGGAAAGATCTGCCAGACATGGCCCAACTAAGCAATCAAACACAGGAACGTGGGGTCACCTGATACAATGTGCTCGCCTCCTGAAGGGATGCAGTAAGAGGTTCCAGCATCACCTATGTTGTGTTCTCCCCAAAAATGCTCCACCTGGATCTGATTATAACCTGGATCTGTCCTGGACTCTTCAAAAGATCCACTGTTATTAACTTGACTGTTCTAAATCACGAGACTAAAGAGATATAGCACCTAAATGCAAAGTTTGAATCTTGGTTGGATCCTGGACAGAAGGATTGAGGTGGAGACAGTGTGAAGGAGAGACAGGAGGGGTGGAATGGAGACAGGGGTTGAGGAGGGAGACAAGTGTGGGCTCTGGGTTGAATGGTCAGGAAAGGCCCCTCCTAGGAGAAAGCCAACAAGTGCCCTGATCCTGGGATGGTGGAAGTTGACAGCTGGGTGAAGACGTGGGGCACAGTCTTTCAGGCAGAGGGAACATCTGGTGCAAAGGCTCTGAGGTGGGAAGAGGCTTAAAATGTTTGAGGAATAGAAAGATGACTAATGTGGCTACAGCAGAGTGGGCCATGGGGAGGGGGAAGGAGATGAGAGTGAGAAGGCATGCAGGGCCAAGCACCAGAGCCTTGTACACCACTGTGAGGTATGTGGGCTTTATTCTCAGAGTAAGGAAATGATGCAATCTGAATCATGCTTTTAGATCAGAGGAGTGAGATTATAAGCAAGCAATAGTGGCAGTGGGGAGACCAGTAAGGAGGTCGAGCCAAGAGCCTAGAAATAACCTCGCCTAATGGGACTGGTTCACATTCTGGCTCTGACACTAGACAAGTGACCTTGGGCACTGTATGTAAGTCTCTCTAAGCCTCCATTTCCTCATCTACAAAGTAAGTAATAAGATAGTGTGTTTAATGTACTATTTGATACCAAAACGTCCCCTTTGAAATGAGGAACTATGGCAGCCAGCCTCCATGATGGCCCAGATGATCCTCACTCCCTGGCGTCACACTTTAAGACCTGTCACAATGAACAGGGCCGTGAAACCAGCGGGACAGTATGAAAAGGAGGGTGTATGACGTCTGAGGTTAGGTCATAAAATACAGCTTGATCTTTCCCCAGAGGGAGTACTTGGTCGGTGGGAGTTTTTATCATCACCAGGATTCTAAATTTTCACCATGATGGCCATATCCCTCCCCACAGAAGCTGCACCAGTTTCCTCAGCCGCCAGCAGTATCTGGCAGTTCTCATTTCACTACACACTTGTCAGCACTCAATAATCTTTCTCTCTTTGCCAGTCTGGAAGGTGAAAAACGGCATCTCTTATTTTCCTTTGGGACGTGAGCATATGTTTATGTGTTTATTGGTCACTTGTATTTCGTTTCTTTTCTTTTTTAAGAACAACTTGTTCATATTCTTTGTCCACTTCTCTACTTGGGTTGGTGGTCTTTTTTTTTTTTGTAAGAAGTCTTTGGAAAATGAAATTAATCTTTTGTCATATATTTTACAGATATGTTTTCTTTTTATTGTCCTTTTACTTTGTTTATGAAAGGATTTTTTTGCCATATGAAAATTTTATATTATCCCATTAATTTTATTTTCCCTTTAGGGCTTTAGGGTTTCAGGTCAAAACAAAGATTATAAAAGTAATTCACTCATATTTTCTTCTAGAGCATTTATAGCTTCATTACAGTTAAATCTTTATTCCACCTGTAATTTATCTCCATATAAGTAGTGAGGTGAAGATCTAGCTTATTTTTTTAATGGCTATCCAAGTTGTCCCAATACCATCATTTTAAATAACTCATCCACTGATTGGAAATGCCATCTTTACAGTACATTAATTTTCCATTATTTTTGGAATTTTCTCTTCTATTCTATTGATCTGTCTATTCCTGTCCCAATATTATAGCTCTAGAATTTATTTTAATATATAGTGGGGCTAGCACTTCTACCCCCATGAACTGTCCCTGCCCCCAGCATTATAAAGACAATTAAACCCATGCCATAGCAGAGAAGCACAATTATGCAGAAAGGAGGAATGTTTACACCTGAGGGGTTAAGTAAGGGCGGGGGTTGGGGGGTGGTCCTGGAAGAGGTGACATCTACTTAGAACCAAAAGAAGGCAGGAGGAATGTGACAGGTGGCAAAGTGGGAGGGTAGCCAGGCAGAAAGAGGAGCATGGATAGAAGCACCACAGCTTCCCATGTGCCTGAATTCACACTACTTGATCTGTGGGTTGGGTTGTAGCTCAGCTCATCCACTTATTCTTCACAATTGCCAACTCTTGTACAGGTGGCTGCAACCTCATAGTAAGTTTGACACCTTTGCTGAAATCTAGGGGACACTAATACTCTTTCGTCATTCCTCCTCTATTTAGATAATTTCCCATGATGAATATCATTAAGAGCCTGACCTGTTGAAGTATACTTTCCTAACAACCACAACAAAGGTCAAAATTAGTTCATCAATCTTTTCAGAAATGTGTTACTTTAAAATGTCATCAATTAATCATTTCACTCTCTACTCCAAAACCTTCAACAGCTCCCAGTTGCTGGCAAAATCAAATGATAGTTCTCTGGCCTGGTGTTCGAGGCCTTCCACAGCTCTGCTGGCCATATAGCCAGTTCCAAACGGTGACCTGTGCTTCAGACAGACTCACCGTCTCCTGCCCTTCAATCAGCCATGTCCATACCTTTCAGCATGCATGCTTGCAGGCACATGTTCTTTCCACAGATATGCATAATCCCACTACCATAAGTATGACTGACACAGCAATGGTAATACGGATGCAGGTCCGCCCACTTGGAGCCTGCAGGCCAGCAGGAAAGAGAGATTAAACAAATGACCACACAGTTTCTGGTCATAGGATATATATTCAGTTTGTACTTGACAATTTTGGGACCTGCTAGGAATGAAGTACCCAGTATGTGAGAAGAACATGGTGGATTCTAGGGGGCTCCACTGAGCAGGTGACACTTAAGTTGGTCACTGAAGGATGCACGGGCATTCACTAGGTGGGAAGGTGCTTTGGGTAGTTGGCAAAGACACCCTTCACCCTTGCCAAATCTAGGCCCCCTGAACTCAGAATGTCAATCTCACAGACAACCCAACTGGCTCTGGTGACGGGTTCTGTCAGCTGATGCACTGTGGTACTTCCCGTTCCCTGCGTGACATCTCAGTTCTCCAACTGGAAGTGAGCTCTCGGGGCTGGAACAGGCTCTCAGATGGCAGAGTCCCTTGTGGCAGGCATTCCACACACAGTAGGAACTCATCACTGCCTGACACAGGAGCCTGTCTTGCCTACCGCTCAGCACAGCCCTGAGGTCTGTGACAGAACTCTGAATTAAGCAGACCACCCTCAACAAGGGCCACGCTTTGTAACTCCCACAGAGCATGCACCCTCTTCTCTCTTCCTTCCTTCCTCGTGCCTTTGGAGAGGCTCAGCCAAAAATCCAAGACTAGACACAATCTGGCGCTCCCATTCCTAGGTGTGCACACACAGAAACAAGAACTGATGGTTCCTAAAGAACACATCTAGAATGGTCCCAGCAGCAGCATTCATGGTGGCCCCGACTGTCTATCAACAGAGAATGGACAAGGTGGTACATCCACACTGTGGACTACACTCTGCATGCCTCAGCACAGATGACTCTCACAAACTTCTGCTCATGAGCAAAAGAGCACATGCCATAGGATTCTTTTTGTATAAAGTTCTAGAATAGGCAAACCAACCTATGCTATTCGAGGTCAGGACAGTGGCTGCCCCAGCTGGGGTAGTGATTGGAAGGGGCACAAAGGGTCTTCGAGGTGCTGGCAATCCTCTATTTCTTCATCTGAGAATTGGTCACAGGAGGGGAATTCAGTTTGTAAAAATTTACTGAGTGTCCACTTAGTGATATGTGCTCTCTTCTGTATGTGTGTTATACTTCAATAGAAGTTGGAAAAAGAAAAAAGCCAAAGGCCAGTTACCATGGCTGAACAGCTTAGAGCTCGGCATAATCATTTACTGCAACCAACTCTACACTGGCCCCCGTGCCGGATGGGGGTGCAGGCTCCCTTCGTTAATCAGGCCAATAACAAGGTTGGCAGTGATTGCCATTTTACATCTGAAGAGTAGGGGCTTACTGAGGGAGATTAAATGGCTCATCCAGTCACCCCATAGTGAGGATACAGGCACTCAGGGGACATGCCCACAGTCCCTGCGCTGGACGCTAGAGGCCATGCTGGGGATGGAACAAGGGGTTTTGGTCTCCCGAGGACGTGGTGGGTCCTGCTGAGGTGGGACCACTGAGCCGACGGTGATGCTGCACCTCAGTGACCTCTAGCAGAGCAGAAAGAGGAAGCCACCAGAGCACGATTGGGCCCACAGTGCAGCCAGTGGTTTCCCTCAGGCTGGGAACCGGGAGTGGGCTGGGGCTGCTGGAGGCATTCAGCCTCTGGCTGGACCCAAGGCTTCTCCAGGCAACCCCAGAGGAGGCTGGGCCTGGAGAATTCCACGCCACTGGGCTGAAACTCTAGCTGGCTCCTAGCAGGTGACTGGGGGACTGGAGAGGGCCCCTCTGCAGGCTGTAAGATGCTAACTTAATCTGCTGCTCCCAGGAAGGCTCGCTGGGAAATGGGAGCAGCTACCAAGAGAGACAGTCAGCGCTTCCCGTTTCTGGTGAAATCCCATCATGACAGAGCCCACAAGCGGTGTGTGGGTGGGTAGGTAACAGCCAAGGATTCTGGGGCCAGAGCTGCTGCCCAGAGACCTTTCTGGTGGCTGGAGTCATGTGATTGCTGGTCAGCATCTAGGGTGGGGGAGCAGGCAACAGGGGATGTGTTTTGTTTGCATTCAGGCCTTTCCTCAGTGTGACCTCAGGCAGGTAGGTGACAGTAACTGCTCCAAGCCTTGGTTTTCCTCATCTCTAAAAGGGGGCGGGGGGGGGGAGCGCGAGACAACAAGAGGGACTTTTTTCTGAAGGCCACCCTGAGGCATAAATGCAGTAATGCCTGCAGTGAGCTGGACTGGTGCCCAGCACAGAGCACCTGCCTACAACTTAGTTATCATTCATGATGATGATAATGTGGAAAATAATCAACATTATAGACATTAGTCAACAAATATTTATTGGGCCCTAATATGTGCTGGGGCCTGACCCAGGAGCAGGGACTGTGGTGGTGAGATCAGCTGACCTGGGCCTGCCCCATAAAGCTGGTGGTGCTGGTTCCTCTGGGGCCGTGGCCTGTCCCTACCCTCACTAGCACTTTCCTTTTCCTTTCTCTTCTTCCTCCCCTTCCTTAGGGAAATGACAGCGTTAACTATGACTTTGGACAAGTTACTTAAGCTCTCTGAAACCTAGCCTCCGTTTCCCCATGTTCCCTTGAGGGAGCTGACACACAGAAGCCCCTCCACCATTGTTTCAGCTCTCCTCCTGGCCTCCCTCTCCTCTCTTCTCCTTCCTTCTCACTTCCTCTCTGTTTCCTTCCCTTACTATTCTGTTCCCCTGCTGCATCCAGGCACCTATTGTGTGTACTGTGCTGCCCTGGCAACTTAGCACCAAAAGGCACTGTCAAACTCCGTTCGAGGTGCCCAGGCCACAGCAGATACTGTGAATTAACTTACCTGATACCTAAACTCAACATTTCTCCCTTCCTTCCTTAACTACAGAGAGTGGGGAAATGCAATTCTTTTTTTTTTTTTTTATGGTATGATTCCATTTATTGAAAACCTAAAAACAGGAAAAGTTATAGTGCTTTATGATGTACGCTTAGGAAGGGAAATGCAATTCTTTCTTTCCCAGCCTCCCTTATAGCTGTTCTGGCCAATGAGATGTCAACAAAAGTCTATCGGCAATTTTCTGGGAAAGCTTTTGCTTTGCTGGACTAAGCTTATACCACCCCTTCTCATTTCCCCCTCACCTTGAATGTGAAGAAACAGCAGCCAACTTGTAACCACCAGGAAAGGCCAACAATATCACAGGGACACCAACTCAACATTGCCAACATTAGTACCACCAGTGGCTCCTCCATTTTTGCTTCAGGAGTAAAAAACTTCATGTTTTGCTATACAGTCCACTAGACTTCTGTGCTTTTTAGTCAGAAGCACCCCTGACTGAACCACAGTGCTCCTGTCTGCGGATGAACTGGGTAGCAAGAGCCCCCACAGCCCCTCCAGGGGCCTTTTCTCTCGGTGTCGGCTTCTCAGAGACTGGGGAGGGGCTGTGCCCAGGCACCTGTTGTGTGTACTGTGGTTCTTGGGAAGACAAGCACTTCCTTCCATTACCTACGGACTCTGCAGGAGGGAAAGGTGTCAAGGCTAGTGCACAGGTGTGCCTGGGCACTTCCTGAGCGATAGCAGCCTTCCAGTTAAACAGTACTTTCTGTTTCAAGCCTTTTTTTTTTCTTCTCGAGGCATTTGAAGCCACTCCAAACATCCAAGGCTTAAAATGACCCTGAGCCCAGCAAGGCATGGGGTCTGTTACTCATTTCTACCAAGGCAAAAATTGCAGGAGAGAGAGGAGTGCCCAGGCTTGTGGTTGTGCTGGGCTGAGGCTCTCTCCCTGGCTGTCTTCTGTACCCCAGTCCAAAGCTCAGAGCCAGCCAGGCCATGTTACCGGGTTGCAGGAAAGGTGGAGAGCGGCTGCCTGAGGATGGGAGGGACAGGGGGGCAGAGCTCTGGTCCTCTTCCCCAGCTTTGCCAGTGACATGCCTGCCTGCTGCTGACCCTTGATACACTGGAGTTCCTCCACTGAGGAGTTTTTCCTTGAAGAAAGGGGTTCCTCTGTCAAAAAGCAAACTTTGTAAACCACTAGAGTCCGGCCCAAACCTCCTGTTCCACTAACAGGAAGCTGCAGCATGGAGAAACGAAAGTGAGACAGCTGGTCAGGGGCAGGGCCACACCTAGAACCAGAACCACTTCACTCCCTCTCGGGTGCTCGTCTCCACTTGTGATCACCCCCAATCAAGCATCTGCGTTCCTGTGTCAGAGGGAGATACACCATGAGGCTTCACAGTGCGCATAACAAACACTGTACCCAGCGGGCAGCCCCTGCGAGCACTGTCCTCTGCAGATTGCTCAAACGTACCCCAAGCATGCCTCTCCCTGCCTCCCTCCCTGGTCTAAGCCCCCTTGTTGTTCCTGCCCCAGGGCCTTTGTACTCACTGCCTCTTCCACCTGGAAAGCCCTTTCCCCTTTATGGCCATAGGGCCTGCCACTTACATTCAGGTTTGGGCTCAATACCACCTCTTCAGAGAGGCCTTCTCACCCAGAGGTACAGTCTATCACCTGCCCCTGTTTTAATTCTCTGCCCCAAATGCCTCACTTTTGTGTATTTTTTTTCTGATTGACTGATTTATCATCTCTATAGCCTGTAAGCTCCCTGAGAGTAGGCTCTCGTATCTGTCTCATTCACTGCTGAATCCTCAGTGCTTAGAACAGTATCTAGGACATTGTAGGAACTTAAATGACTTTTGACTGAATAAAGGAAGAAAAAATTTTTTAAACTATACAAACACTGGGTTACAGGAAGGACAAGGGCCTGGTGGGCTGTGAGAGGAAGCCATGAGCCTGTGTCTTGCCCTGAGCGGAGGTGGGAGGCTACCCGCCCACTGGGGATCCGCAACTGGTCACTCTGTGCAAAAACAATGCAGCCAGCACAAATTCACGGTACAACATCATGCTGTCCCATTCTCAAAGAAAGAAAGAAAGAAAGAAAGAAAGAAAGAAAGAAAGTCCTATGGCCTGTTAATGAGGTAAACACAATCATAACCAGGAAAATCTTGGCGGTGCTTCTTCAGTCCACCCAAAGCCATTATCTCTAATTGATCTCCAGACATCAGCTGCTGAAGTGTCTGAAACCCTCCTGCATCCTCCAGGTCTGGTTACAAAGCCCCAGCCCACCCACCCAGTGGGGTCAGGTCTCCTGGAGCAGCTCCTTGCTGGGGGCTGGGAACTGTTTGGGCCCTACACGAGAAGGAACCGCCAGATTGACAAGCGTGAGGGTGGGTCAAGAACCTGGTCAAAAGCCACACTGTTATAAACGCTCAGCCGCCAGAAGCCAAGCAGCTGGTATTTCAGAGCCTGAAGTCTGACAAAGCCACCAAGAGTCTCCTCCTCAAAAATATGTGACAAAAAGCAGGTAGGGCTGGAAAAAGCACCCTGTCCTAAACATCCCACTTGCTCTAGACCAGTGGTTCTCAACCTTTCTAATGCCGCGACCCTGTAACACAGTTCCTCATGTCGTGGTGACCCCCAACCATTAAATTATTTTCGTTGCTACTTCATAACTGTAATTTTGCTACTGTTAAGGAACCGTAATGTAAATAGCTGTGTTTTCCGATGGTCTTAGGCTCTACAGCAGCGGTTCTCAACCCACAGGTCGAGAACCACTGCTGTAGAGCCTAAGACTATTGGAAAACACAGCTATTTACATTACGATTCATAACAGTAGCAAAATTAGAGTTATGAAGTAGCAACGAAAATAATTTTATGGTTGGGGGTCACCACGACATGAGGAACTGTGTTAAAGGGTCGCGGCATTGGAAAGGTTGAGAACCACTGCTCTAGATGAAGGAGACATTCTGAAAACTGGAATTAGGCGATTAGTTATTAAAAACAACAACAAAAACAGGATTTAGCCACAAGACACTAAGGCCCCTCTGGGTCTCAGGCCAGGCCCAGAGTTGGGGGGGGTCACAAGGTCAGCGATAGGTTCAGTGACCAGCTGGATGTTTCAAGCCACCCCTTCCTGGCTCAGACCAGAGAGATGCCTCTTATCCCAAGGGACAGAGCAGGGAGTCAGGTGCCCAGGGTGCCTCGCAGGGGTGTTGACAGAGATCTGAGAAGAGCTGCTGCCTCCCATTCACGGAGGCCCAGGTAGCAGCTCCTGACCTTGCTCCTGGCTTTTCCCTCCATGTAAATAAAGCCTGCCAAGGCCAGCCCTGCATGCAGGATTCTGCTCATGGCACCAGGCAGCTCTCCTGCTGCACCACTAAACTATGGGTAATACGTGCATTTTTTTCCTGGATATTGAAGTTGAAAGGCCACATCGGCATCCTTGTATGTAGCGGGGAGGGGTGGAGGGGGGCGGGCGCGGATGTCAGCATCCTGGGAGGGGATGAGCCTTTAGATGCTGCTGGAGACAGTGAGCTGTTTAGGTTTGAGGTATCTACTAACTCCATCCCGCAACCGGCTTTTGAGCCAGGATGTCAATTGTTTTCTGCTTTCCCCCCACACAGCTTCAGGGAAGCAGGAAGAAGGAAGAGACACAGACCCCTCCAAGCCCAGGCTGCCCTGGCAACGCTCATTTTCTTTGAGTGTTTTGAAGCTGCAGCAAGTTTCCAGAGAGCACCTGAAGATTCTCAAAAATATATATTGATCACTAAATTAATGCCTCATAAAGATGTTTGACAATGTTGTCTTCTCAAAATAGAGGTTTCCAAGAAAACATTCCCTCTCAAGTTTAGAAACGCCCCATTTTTCTTGACACCATCTTTAGGAGGATGGGAGCAGGGGGCTGTCAATATTTATAGCTCCCAAATTCCAACACTGGCTCCTGGGCCCCCTCCCCCTGTTGTGTGTGTGTGTGTGTGTGTGTGTGTGTGTGTGTGTGTGAACAGAAAAGCCTGCAGTAAAAGTATCTTGTTTATATGGTAAGATCAACAGTGTCTCTGCAGTATTTTTCCCCCACCAAGAAGGAGATGCAAAAATTTTTAGGCATTAAACAATTTTCCCCCCCCAAATAACTCTTTTTTTTTTCCAAGCCAGGAAAACTTTAAAAAAGAAGGACACCAAAGGGTAACCATTTCTACTAAATCTGAACACATATTAGTTTTAATACTTAAGACAGTGTGGAGCTGGTATATGAAGAGACGAAGCGACTGAGGACTGAATAGAAGTAGATTCTATTTCAGATGGAAACATAGTAAAATTTAAAGGTGGCATCTCAAATCGGGGGAAGAGAACAGATTCTCTAAATAAATGATGCTGACATAAAAGGGTAATGCAGGATCTGCATCTCAGAATATACCAGAATAAGGTCCAAATGGATCAAAGATCAAATGTGAAAAATAAAACCGTCTATTTTTTGCTCTGTCAGCTGAGAGAGTGTAAAAGGACACCCCAGTAGCACTAAGCTTACCTAGCACCCAGATCTTGGATTTTTAAAAAAATATATATTTTATTGATTTTTTACAGAGAGGAAGGGAGAGAGATAGAGTTAGAAACATCAATGAGAGAGAAACGTCGATCAGCTGCCTCCTGCATGGCCCCTACTGGGGATGTGCCCGCAACCAAGGCACATGCCCTTGACTGGAATCGAACCCAGGACCCCTCAGTCCACAGGCTGACGCTCTATCCACTGAGCCAAACCAGTTTTGGCCAGATCTTGGATTTTAACATGACTCTGCAATTGAAGGAATCAGAGCTCCTTGGAGATATGACTGATTCTAGGATTGGGGCAGGAAATATGTAAGATGAGCAGGGAGCATATTGTAGTGCCAGAAAGTAAAGAAACATTAAAGCAAAACAAAATAAAGTGAAATCCTATTAAAAAAGAAAAGAAAAGAAAAAAAAAACACTCCCCGAGAAGCAATAGGGTATTGTCAAAGTATCATAGGAGCCAACTGAAAGAGCTCCCAATGGCCAAAGCTAAAACCATATAAGCAATAAAATGAATAAACTAGTATTGAAGTATACGCCAAAATAGAAAATAAATAACCATATAAATAAATGATTGAATGAATTGATAAACGAGGAAGGAGAGAAAAATCTTCCATGCACAAGAATTCCAAATAATGTAGGTGGGTACTTCGTCCTTAGGAAAGAAAGCATAAAGCATGTTAGGTGTGAGCTGCACACAGTGATTTCCTTCCAAAGTCTACATATGGCCAAGGGGAAAGAGTAACTTCACAGTGAAGAAATCTGACCAACATTGTTGCAGCCAGGTGTGACCATCACCAACAGCCATGAAGCATGTTGACAGTATATACCCTTTGCATGAAATGGTACGAGTGACACGATGTCTGTGGTCTTCCTCTTAATAACCTGTGACCCCAGTTTTGTATATTATGAATAACATCAGACAAATCCCCAAATTCTATAAAATACCTGACCTACAGTACTCTTCAAAACTGTCAAAGTCATCAAAAACAAAGAAAGTCTGAGAAATTGTCACAGTCAACAGGAGCCTAAGGGGACATGACAACTAACTGTAAAGTTATATCCCAGATAGCACTGGAACAGAAAAAGGATACTAAGTAAAAACTAGGGAAATATAAATAAACTTGTGGGCTTCAGTTAACAATAATGTAACATTATTGGTTCAATGGTTGTAACAAATGTATCATATTAATGTAAGATGTTAATCATGAGAGAAACTGAGGGAGGATGGGTAATATGAGAATTCCGTACTATCTTAATTTTTCTGTAAATCTAAAACTGTTCTTAAAAACAAACAAACCCAGTCTATTAAGGAAAAAACAACACATGAAAATACTAAAAGAAAACATTAGTTATTAAAAACAATGGATGGAGATGGAGTGGAGTTAGCCCTTTTAAGACTCAAATGCAAAAGACATTAAATTAAAAAAAATGGATGAATTTGAGAACATTAAAAAGAAGACAATACACACAACCTTAGAGAGCTATGGTTGAGAAAAAGAGGCCATGGCTAACTCCAGGGAATCAAAAGAAAAGAAATATAGTCACAGAATGCTAATTGGCTCAGTTATGAAAAACACATACACAGTCACAGTAATATAAATGCCCTAGGTAATGATATGCCCTAGGTGGGTAGCTCATTGGTTAGAGCGTTGTCCTGATACACCAACGTTGTGGGTTTGATCCCCAGTCAGGGCACATACAAGAACCAACCAATGAATGCACAAATAAGTGGAACAACAAATCAATGTCTCTCTCTCTCTCTCTCCCCCCCCTTCCCCCCTCTCTCTAAAATCAATAAATTAAAAAAAAATAATGATAGTGATCTATCTAGATAGAGAGGTATAGATATATTGAGGGACAGAGGAAGGAGACATAATACTAGTATATGTTTTTATGAGAGGATATAAGAGTGTAAATTCTGATCTCCCACAGCAGGAAATTAAACAACCAAAACAATCCAAATTGAAAAATAAGAACTAGCAGTATGAGCATGTTCTTTAGAAACGGGAGGTAAACACCAGAAGAGATGGCTGAAAGGTAAGGAAAAGAAGCTGTCAATGGAGAGTAGAAACTGAAGTGGGAAGACCAGGCAGGGTCTCCTGTTTTCACATGATTTTTAAAATAGGTATTCCACTGACAAAAATAAAAATGAATACAAATAAGCCAAAAACAAACAAACAAAAAGACAGAGGACTATCTGAGGAGCTGTTTCTGAGGGCCAGCTGCCCTGGGGTTATGGGGAGGGGCATAAGGCCAACCTGAGAGCAGCTACCCCACCCCCAAATCTTACAACAAAGATGCTCCAAGGATGATTCTTTGCCTGGAGAAATCCAAGCAGCCTTGGTCAAGGGCAGTGTTTCGGTTGCTTTTTGTTTTTCTTGCCACAGCACAAACCTTCCGCAGTGCCAGGAATTTAATGAACAGAAAAAGATTTGGGCTATAGCTTCTCAGATCTTGAAAATGGGGCCGGTGGCATTTCAGGCCTTTCTTGGGCTCTTTTTTTTTTTTTTTTTTTTACAGAGAGGAAGGGAGAGGGATAGAGAGTTAGACACATTGATGAGAAACATTGATCAGCTGCCTCCTGCATGCCCCCCACTAGGGATGTGCCCACAACCAAGGTACATGCCCTTGACTGGAATCAAACCTGGGACCATTCAGTCCGCAGGCCGACGCTCTATCCACTGAGCCAAACTGGTTAGGGCCCTTCTTGGGCTCTTAGGAAGTAAGCTGGGCCCGCAAGGCTCAGCTACATAACAGGTAACCAGCTGATCCCAGAGGCCTGTACAGGGTGTTGAAGAGGAGAGAGGTGAGAGCTGGATGGAACAAAAGAAGCAGGCCAGCGGCGGATTTCGAAGGCCAGGAATGAGGAAGAAGGGAGGGCGGCTGGGAACAGAGAGAGTGATCCCAGCATACCTGGGTGGGAAGAGGATGAATTGGAGGGACGAGGTGTCTAAGACAGCAGACCCCACATTCTCACAAATTCCACAAGATCCACACATGCACATTTCTAGAGAGCAGACACAGATGCTCAACGTTTGAAGACACTAGTCTAGAGAAGAGACTGCAGCAAGACAGTAGCAAAGATTACAAAAGGTGAAGAGACCAATGCTGGGGAAGATGCTGAGGGGTATGAAAGGCTTAGAACTCGACAGCAATGATGATTTTCCCAGTGAAAACCATGGTGAAGCCTAAGACATTCTTTATGTTCATCAGGACCACAGCCTCAACTTCCCCAAGTGGCAGAGCTCCAAGGTCAAGAGGCTCTGAAATCTTACTGGGAAATGATGACTTTGATCAAAATAAACTCTCTCTCCTTGACCTATTTAATGCCCTTTTTGCCTTGAATATTTGCTTATTTGAAATTAATAGCACTGTCCTCTCTTCCTTTTGTTTTCATCTTCCTTTTTGTGTCATTAAAAGTGTATTCTGTTCTGGTCAGTATGGCTCAGTGGTGGAGCATTGGCCCACTTACTGAGGGGTTGAGGGTTTGATTCCCGGTCAAGGGCATGTACCTGAGTTGCAGGTTCGATCCCCAGCCCTGGATGGGGTGCGTGCCGGAGGCAACCAATTGATGTATCTCTCTGTGTCTCTCCTCTCTCTCTCTTCCCCTCCCACCCTCCTTTCTACTCTCTCTAAAAAAAAAAAAAAAAATCAATGGAAAAAATATCCTCAGGTGAAAATTAACAAAAAATAAATGTCTTTTATAGATACCAAATAAATTTTGCCATTAAAAACACACACAAAACATTTGAGTGTTTTCACTCTGTAATGAAATTTAACCCATTGACATTTATTGTAATTTATCACTGTTTGGTCTTGTTTCTGTTAGCTTACTTATGTTTTTGTGGGTTTTTAAAAGTATATGTGTATCTTTTTATTGATTGCAGAGAGGAAGGGAGAGGGAGAGAGAGATAGAAACATCAATGATGAGAGAGAATCATTGATCGGCTGCCTCCTGCACACCCCACATGGGCATCGATCACACAACCCGGGCATGTGCCCTGGCCAGGAATCAAACCTGTGACCTCCTGGTTCATAGGTCGATGCTCAACCACTGAGCCATGCCAGGTAGCTTACTTAATGTTTTTAATTCATTGTCTCTTTTGGTTGTTTCTTCTTTTATTTCTCCATTTAATTACTCTTGCTGGGCTGGTCAATTTTTTTTTTGTTCCTTTTATTTTCTTCAGTGATTTAGAAGTCCTACATTCTATTTTTGTTTCATGGAGATTACTCTTTAATTTTAAAGAAAGACATGAGAACCTCTGCTTTCTTAGGAGACCATCAAAGCTTTATACACACTAAGCCAAAGCAGGGGACATGACGATTTCCATGCTGCCATTTCTTCCCTGAGTTCATACCTTGCCTGAGCTGCAGGGCAGCCTGAGGAAGGGGAAAGAGACAATCATCACTGTTCTCGAGTTCTAAACCTGGTGTCAGAGCCAGCACTCTGGAAAGGTGCCTCCACAGGTAGGAGTCCTGTGAGTCAGGCACCGGTTCAGTAAGTGACAGGCTTTCTCTGTAAACCCACTGGCTGTGTTTTTCTGTTGGGTCTGCCCATTTTCTTGGGGCTCTTCTGAGCAGCAGGGAGGTTGTAAGTGTTCAGGAGAGAAGAAAGCCACAAAAAGGGGTAAGGATTCAGAGGGAGAAGGAACAGAACCCTGCCTTACTCTCCCTGTCCCACACCGTGGTCCAAAAGATACTGATAAAAAAGGGAATGTGGTTAGCCAAAAAACAGAAACAACCAACAGCCTGTCAATGCATGAATGGATAATCACAATGTGATCTATCCATGCAATGGAATATTACTCAGTCGTGAAAAGGATGTAGTTCTGCCATGTGCTGGAACACAGACAAACCGTAGAAACCTTCAGTGAAGTAAGCCGGACACAGGAAGACAAATACATGATTCCACTTATATGCAGGACCCGGGAAGTGAAATTTATGGAGCTAGAAAGTAAAACAGGGACTGCCGTGGGCTAGGAGAGGGGAGAATGGAAAATCATGGCGTAATGGTGTCAGAGCTGCTGGGGAGGGGGGGGGATGAAAAAATTCTGGGAATGAATAGTGGTAATGGTTGTGCAACGTTACGAACGTGCTTAATGCTACTGGACTGTGCATTTAAAATGGTTAAAATGGCTAATTTTATGTTGCATATATTTTACCACACTTAAAGAGAAAGTGAATGTGGAGAGCTATTCAGAGTGGGCTTGTTTCCTTCTCCACTTAGAGAGATGGGAGACTCAGAAGGTTCCGTCCTCGACTGTGCTCCTTTCCTGCCCAAATCCTTGCCTGGCTCCCCGGTGCTGACTAGGGAAAGGCTGTTTCATGGCCTCTTTTCCAAGCAAGGCTCATGCTCTGTCTCCTCCTCCTCCTCTTTCTTCTTCCTCTTTCTTCTTCTTTCACCACCTGGCTTTGGCCTTCCCCAGCCCAGGTCCTCCAGAGGACCTCTCAGCTTCCTTCACCTGGACCCTCTTTGATTGTTCAAATCTCATATGAAGTAAGTGCATGTCCCCCGAGCCACCTGGCAGTCCCTAGCAACCTTCCTGTGTCTGTTTTCTGCCCTGGTTATAGTTCATGGCTGCTGCCTCGTCCTCTCTACTAAGAAGAGCTCGTAAAGAACAACCACACTGTCTTATTCCTCTTTATGGCCCTGGTTTCTTGTTCGAGATCATTCACCATGTCTATTAAACAGAGGTTGCATAATAGTATTACTGTCAATAGTAATAGAGGTCATTGAAACTTCTTCCATGCTTCTAATGTGCCTGGCACAGTACTCAACACTGAGCTTGTTTTGTGTCATTTAACTCTTAAAATAACTCTATGGGGTAGGTGTGTTTATATTACTCTCAAATGACTGGGGGGGGGGGGCGGCGGGAGCACAGAGAGGTGAAGCAGTTTGCCCAAAGTCACACAGCTGGTAGCGGGTGGAAACGGTCCTGTCAGCCTGACTCCAGGGTCTTTGGTTTAGGTGGGTGGGCTGGAATCACGGCTGAGCACAGTAATGCTCTACACTGCCCCCGGAAAAAAACAGGAGGGCCAATATTTTGGCAATCCCAGGACCCCTGGACAGAGGCTACTGACCCTCAGGGTGCCCTGGGAAAGTCGCTGAACCTCACTTATGTGTCAAGAGAAGGAGGAGCCCTGCCCCTCCTCCCGACCCTCCGGGACCCCAGGCAAACTCTGGGACAGGAGCCTAAGGAGGAGGAGGGAGGCAGAGGTTAATGGAAGCAAGTAAGAGCCTCCATCACGCGGGCTTAAACAATGGAGCCGTGCACCACTTCACACACTGCTGGGAGAACCATTAAAACCATTAGCGGGACATTAGCGCTGCTCCGAGAACTGGGGAGAGGGGAGGTGGAGGAAGGAGTTGACAGGCCTCCCACTCTGGGACAGAACAAGAGTTGGTGTGTGTGTGCGCGCGCGGTGCGCACAAGTCACAAAAGAGAGCAGAGCCAGGGGGTGTGTGCCCTGGGAAAGTCGCTGAACCTCCAGGGTCTCAGCCTCCACTTCTATAAAGCCAAAACGTGTGTCCGGGAAGGCACAGATGATTTGTCTCTCTCCTTCCGAATCTGGATCTGATTTCTACAGCAGGTTCAAACACTGGGATCTCAGGAACAATCAGAATAAAGTCACCCATAATGTGGATATCAAATTACAGATGTGCCTCTGCAGATAACTGAGCCTTCACAAGGTAAGGAAGACCACCCCACCCCAACCCTGGCCCCTGTCCAATTCCTCTTCATGTATTTCCTTAGGCATCATATATTTAAGGTGGTCCCCGTTCCCAGGGCAAACAAAGCCTGCCCTGCTAGCATCTCTACCAAGGACTTTTTCCCTCCACCAGTGCCATGGGCAATCCTAAAGAGCACATCCTCATCCAGGAGGTGGAGAGAGGAGCAGGCAGGTGCACAGGTTCAGGAACGGAAAAGATCTGAGTTCCCATTCACATTAGTGGTTTATGACCTTGAGCAAGTGCTGACCCTTTTGGAGCCTCAGCTAAGGCATCTGTAAGGATAATAACATGACCCTGAAGAATGTGAGGGTGAAGGGCAAAGTGTGTAAAGTACTGTACACAGAACAGGTGCCCCGCTAATGACCCATCTGCCTGAAACAGCACCCACCCTGCTTGCTCCCTTGTTTCTGGTCTGTTCCTCCTCTAAGCTTTCTTCCTTTTTTTTTTTTTTTTTTTAATATATTTTATTGATTTTTTACAGAGAGGAAGGGAGAGTTAGAAACATTGATGAGAGAGAAACATCGATCAGCTACCTCCTACACACCTCCTACTGGGGATGTGTCCACAACCAAGGTACATGCCCTTGACCGGAATTGAACCTGGGACTCTTGAGTCCGCAGGCTGACGCTCTATCCACTGAGCCAAACCGGTCAAGGCTCTAAGCTTTCTTTTGTTTCTCCTTGTCTCTCTCATGAAACTGTGAGAGCAGGCAGGCAGAGATATGACTCTATTCACCACTGTCTCCTTGGCACCTGGCTCAGGTGCACAATGGATGGATAGATGGATAGATGGGTGGATATGGGTGAAGAAGTGAGTGAATGACAGGAAAATTATATAACCAGCTTATTTGACAAGTGGAAACATCAAGGCCCGAAGGGTAAAGAGACTTCAAATAACATGGAAAATAAGCAGCAGAGAAACAAAGCAGTAGAATGCGCAGAGTAAGTCTATATTCACAGAACCCTTCACATCCTGCCCCCTATAAGAAATGCACTCATCATCAGTACAACTGAATGTGAACTTCAGTTTTACATTTTTATGAGAGTTTCCCCAGTAAGAACAAAAATGGAAAAAAAAAAAAGATTTTTCTCAGGCTACACTCTCTCATTTTCAGCTCAACGTGGCCACTTCAGTGGCAGCTCCTGGGGTCCGTGTCTTAGGACGGAAGTCCTGCGAGGGTGGAGGCTGACCCCTAAATGCCTTGCACACTGAGGGCACCATAAATTTCTGCCACATGGAATCAGAACTCAAGAAGAATAATTTTCCTTTGTGTGAATATTGCTATGTTGGATTTTCACTTTACCTAATACGCTCGTGGAGAAGAACCCATCTCCCAGCACATTAATCTGACACGACTGAACCACAAGCAATGTCATTCTGTTCATTTCACAAGTTAACCTCGCCACCTGTCCTTGTCTGCCCAGAGCAAAGCAAGGGAGATGTTCTACTTGCCTTACTGTTTGTCTCTTGAATGGGGAAAGATGAATTATTGGGGTTTTTTCCACCAGAGTTTCAGATGTAGAGCTTTGTTCAGCATTAATAAAATATCATTTACCCTGGCTTAGATGTGGTTTATTTTCCACGTATCTGCGTGATTGATTTGCAAACTCTCCAGGTGTCCTCTGCATGTCCTGCTCAGAAGGATGGGCAAGGAATGAAACTACTTTTGGAGCCTGGTCTTGAGAAGTGAGAGTTGATAGAGCAGAGCCAGTCCCCTGGCTGCGTTTGAATAGGGGGCCATCCACCCAACCCCAGGGAAGCCCTGTTCTGACTTTGCTATAGGAAAGAAGCTATCAGTTCAAATATATGTATTTTTACAAGCTGAAAAATCAAAGACTTCTGGGTCCTTGGCCCTTCCTTGCTGCTATCGATAAATAATCTGGTGAGCAATGTGACTTTTGTTTTGCCATGTGCCTGGCTGTAAAAGAGGGAGAACGGGGCTGCCGGAGAGGCTGAGGCCTTGAGAGCTCATTGCTGTGCATGGAGTGCTGGAGGCTGACAGATGAAAGGCCCTAGGCACGAGGCAGGATGCTGCTTCCCTGCCAGGTGTGCGAGGAGGGTCTGCCCCTTTGATCTCCTGCAGCACACAGGAGAAATAACTACTTTCAGAGGGCCCCATCTGGGAAGCTAAGAATGAAGGCCAAGAAGGCACAGTCAACGCCACTGTAAGCAGAGGCCACCGCAGTCTCAGCCTCAGCCCAGCTGGATTCTCAGAGCGCCCTGGGACACATGCCTTCCCACAATCCTCCCTTCCTTTGGGAGTAGCCAGAACCTCACCGGGACAATTTATCCATCTCACTTCAGGAACTTCAGTTCATTCACAGATCTCCACCAAGTGCCGAACACTGTGCTTTCTCCTTTGTTTAGCAGTAGAACTCCTCAGTTTCTCACCAGCCACACCAGCCCTCAGATTCTCATTGGTGCTATCTTTCCACGAGCCACAGGGTCCTTGCACAAGCTGAGGCCTAGAGCTCTGCTCCCCTCAGGTCTTGATCTCAGCTCAAACATCACTTTCTGAGGCAAACCTTCCCAGACCCTGCCCCCCGCCACACACACACACATACACATCTAAGTACTCAGAGCACCATGGGCCCCACTGCAGGACACTTGTTACAGCTGCATCATGATGGCTGATTAATTTCTCCCTCGACTATTTATGGCTACCTGCTATGAGCTGGGTGTTTGTGTGTGATTTTATCATTAGCGTCTGTCTCCCCCTACATCAGAAGAACTAGCAATGGTGCTGCCTTTGCTCATCCCCAGGTCACAAAGTAGGGCTCTAGAAATACTTGTTGAAGGCCCAAATCCTTGCTAATATATCTAGCCAACAGTCTTAATCCTCCCCCAGACAGTAAGACTTTGTATAACCAAATGAAATATAACAGGATCCATTAACGAGGGATCATAGGTGGGCTATGCCAACTACAATTGGTCCTGGCAGTGGCCAGAGTGACAGAGGCCACAGGCTGGTTCTAGCACCATGCAAGGTTGTTTCTGTGAGTGTGAAACCCCAACCCCACTTTCCCCATTGACGTTATCTTCGATTGCTTGACATTTCTTAGGGATGCAACCATCACAGAACAGACACTCTCAGGAAAGAAAATGCTGCAGACACAGAGACACAAACAGCTCTACCACCCAGAGCGAAGCGTACTTCATTCAACCTTTAGAAGGTGATCATGGGTGGCATGCCATCCCTCCTCCTTAGGGGAGTGCAGACGTGGTATTCAAGCCAACCAGCTCAAATCCTCAAACTGGGTGCCACAGGCCCAGATGTTACCGGGACACATCCTGCGACATCACCTTGGAGCTATCACCCCCTCGCCCCCTTGGCTCCCGTGACAGCACATGCTCAGGTTGTCAAGGAGACCAGCAGTAAGTGAGGCAGCATGCACCAGGGCTAGAAGTCAGCCTTTCCATGAAAGAACCCATTCCCCTGGTCAGGCCACAAAGACAGAGTGAGTTCAGAGGTCACAACAGATGAGAACCCTTGAAGCTGGAGGTGAGAGATTATGACCCTGGTTTTAGGCAGCGATGGAGGGAGGAGGTGGCACTCGCTTGCCCCCCTTTGAAAGACAGTCAGGCTACTTGCTTTGCAAAGGGCTAGAAGGTGCACTGTGTGGGGAGGGAGGCAAGAGTGGTTTTCTTTTAATAGCCTGTTTCCACGGTGCCTGACAGCCCTTGGCAATCCACAGCTGGGGAGTCTTGGACAGCCAGGGGCCTTATCTTACTCAGGCCACCCGCCAGGGCCCATCCTCCTGGCCTGTCTGGGCCCCAAGAGTGACAGAGGCCACAGGCTGGCAGGCAGGGCCCCTCCTCCTTCATCTCCCTGGGGAAAGGAGTCGCAGACAAAGGGCAGAGCAGAGACAGAACCACCCCAGAGCCAAGGTCTGCAGCTCGCCGCCTCCCCTCCCTGTCTGCCCTTGGGGAGAGTTTTGTGAAGCATGAGCTCCCTGGGTTTCACTGAAGAACCAGCAGGGCTGTCTGCCCAGCAGACCCTTTAACTAGGAACACATTCTTTCCCTCCCCTCTCAGCCCGGACGGCACAGCCCAGATAACCAGATAAGGGCCTCTTTGATTTCCAGTGTGTTTACACAGGCTGTGGCCCCACATCTTGGGAAGGATCAACCACATCCAGGCAAGTTAGGACACTTCCAGGTGGGGTGAGGGGAGACGGAAGACTTACCTGCTCCTGGGAATTCATCACGCGCAACTTCATTTGCTTCAGGTATGTGGAGGTGAGGGGCATGTTGTAATCAATAATCCCAGAGACCAGAGGCGAGGGAGGCTCGTTTTCTGGCAGAAAGAACAAAAGGAACTCCTTTCAGTCTGTGCTGTGGGCCACCGGGGCAGCACACCCTGTCACCCACGTGGAGAACTCAGCACAGCCTGTGAGAAGGAAAGAACAGGCCAGAGGCCACAAATGGGCAGCTCACTCACCATGAGTGGGTGGCCCATAGATGTGGACTGCATGCCACTGAAAATATTTTTCAATTAGGTGCCAGTGTTTAATAAGGGAGTTCACATTTTAAAACTCGGGGATATTTGGCTTTGAAAAATGGAAGGTCTGGACACACTGGGCGCATTTCCCCACGCGACGAGCAACCACTGCAGCGGTGCGGCAGCCACTGCATTCACAGGGTGTGAGCTCTCCATTTTGCCACAGTTCGCGCCACCCCCTATTGTTTGGCACACTTTCACTCAGTTACGATATTGGCCAGGCCCTTGAAGGCATTTATGTTTCTAACCTCGAGCTAAGCCAGCTCTCTTCGTGGTGCACACATGCCGCCACCTCCTCACCCATCTCCTACCCCCACCGCATCCCCCAAAAGCACTGTCAGGTACCATATGGCTCACAGCTCTGGGCCTCCACCCCCAAAATTCTGGTTCCTCCTTTATCACATGGAATATTGTTCCTCCCATTTATTGCTTTGTTGTCCTAAAGATCAAAGTAATGTGTGTTCTTTTTGTAGAGCATTTGCAAAGTGTGGAAAGATGTAAAGAAAAAACAAACAAACCCATAATTGCACTAAGCAGCTTGGCATATGCTTCTGTTTATTCCACGCACCCCCTCCCCCCCGCAATTTCTCCTCTTCATGCCCTTGATATCAGAATGCACACAGAGTATTACAGTTTGCTTTAAAAATTTTTTTTTGTTTAACATTTTGTCATAGGCATTTCCTTCACAATCAAAAATCTTGTTTGGCCCTGTCCAGTTTGGCTCAGTGGACAGAGTGTCGGCCTGCGGACCAATAGGTTTGATTCCAGTCAAGGGCACATACCTTGGTTGCAGGCTCCGCCCCGGCCCAGGCCCTGGTCAGGGTGTGTGCAGGAGGCAACCAATCGATGTGTTTCTCTCACATTAATGATTCTCTCTGTCTTTCCCTCTCTCTTCCACTCTCCCTAAAAATCAATGGAAAAATATCCTTGGGTGAGGATTAACAAAAATAAATAAGAATCTTGTTTTGCTTTACAAATGTAATTTTTATAGCTGTTTACTATTTTACCATAGTTTATTTAAGTTACTCCCTTATGAATGACTATTTATGTTGTTTCCTATTGTTGGTGATTATAAACAACGCTGAAAGAAACGTATTTGTGTGTGGAAACTGTTCCAAATTTCTGATCATTTTCTTTTTAAAACGAATTCCAAGAAATGGAATTCATGGGTTGAAGGGCAGGAATATTTGGTAACTCTTAAAATCTCTGGCTGAGCTGCCTTCTTCAAAGGCTGCTGCTGCCATGGACAATCCAGTCAAAGGACATGGCCCCGTTCTGCATCTTAGGTAGCCCTGTGGGTGGCACACAGGGCAGATGAAAATGGCACGGGAATAAGTCAAGGAAGACAGGAAGCACGATTAAAAGAGAGCCTGTCACTTCTTCCCAGTCCAAGTCCCGCTGTGGATGTCTTTTTCCTATGACCAAGCTTGAAGTCTTAGAGCCACCTGCTGGGACCCATCTTATTTAGTCACTTGACCCTGCTTTCACCCTCTCCCTGGGGAAACAGTTTTGGTTACCTGTCTCTGGCCTCCAGCTCCTGCTTCAGGACTCCAGGCCACAGTTCGCCCTGCTGCCCAGTTCTGTTCATGAGCTAGGACTTGAGTGTACGAACAACACTGGGACTGGCCGAAGCCTGCCCTCCACCATCACCACCAGGAGATGGGCTGAAGAGGAAGCAAGTGATAGGGCCCAGGTGGCGTAATGCAGAGGCTGTCCCAGGGGATTCGCTAAACCTGCTGCTCAAGCGCCGGAGCCCAGGCCAGAAAGACCCTGCAAGCCTGAAAACACTGCCCTGAGAAGCCGCCACAAAAGGACGACGGCTGTGTGATTCCACTTCGATGGACTGTCTAGAGCAGACACAGTCACAGAGGAAGTAGGATTGAGGCTCCTAGGGATGGGGGTGGGGATGGGAAGATATTGCTTCATGTGTACACAGTTTGTTTGGGGTGATGAAAAGGTTTTGGAAATAGATAATGGTGATAGTTGCTCAATCACGTGAAAAGAACTAATGCCACTAAATTGTACACTTAAAATTATTATTAAAATGGCTAGTTTTACATTATAAATATTTTACCAGAATAAGGAAAGCAAGGCCTCTGCAAACAAGGGGGAGGGACACCTAAGGGGAGAAGGGAGGCTCCTAGTTGGCCAGGATAGAAAGGCCTGCAGAAAAGGGGGCCATGCCACGGGGGCCTGGAGACTGGGGTGCTATTTTGAGGCCATGTACATCTGGTGACCACACAGCCTAAATAACATTTCTTATCAAATTTTACAAAAATGAAGAGTTTTGTTTGGCTTTTTAAAGCTATGTTGTCACACACATGATTTTTGCGTGTGTTTTTGTTTTGTTTTGTTTTTTTGTTAATCCTCACCTGAGGCTATTTTTCCATTTGATCTTTTAGAGAGAGGAAAAGACAGAGAGAAACGTCAATGTGAAAGAAACACATGGACGCGCCCGACCAGGTCCCTGGCCAGGGAGGAGCCTGCAACCCAAGATATGTGCCCTTGACCAGAATCGAACCCGGGACCCTTTGGTCTGCAGGCCAATGCTCTACCCATTGAGCAAACCTGGCTAGGGTCCGCTTTTGTGTTCTTTGATGAAGATTTTTGTTCTTGAGGAAGAGGTAAATGTCACTAACACAGAATGCCTCAGAAACTTGAATGGATCAAACTTTTTTCCAGAGAAATCCTCTTGGTTTGGTGTCAGAAGGGCTCTCTGACACAGATGCACATGACCCTTTGACACAGACACCAGTGCTGTGGGGAACTGAAGTTGTTCCAGTGTCCTCGCAGCCTCTTCTCCTTGCTGTCCCACCGTCAACCCAGATGACCTGGCCCCCAGGTTTGATGGGGGGTGGATGCAGTATGTGAGGCAGACAGTCCAGCGATGTCAATGAGATGGTGTCACTCAAAAAAGCCATGGTTCCCGTTGTCAGATTATAGGTCTTAGAAGGGAGAGTTCTGCCATTTCCATTTCATTTCCTCAAAGACGGGGTTTCTGGTGAAAAGCTGTTAGACAATATGGTATGTGAGAAGGGTCCCTGCTCAGAGCCGCAAATGCAGGCTTCACCCAGTGTCACGGTGATTCAGTCTTTGGTCATCCTGAAATGCCACAGCTGCTTATGAGAAAGTCTCTTTAATAAAGTCAGGTACAGCTTGGTTAAAACAAAAAAAGCAATAGCTGGGATGGCACTTTGGGAGGCTGGAGTAGGGGTCTTCCTTGGCCTGCTCCCTCTCAGCATGTCCACAGATCAGAAACTGCTTCTGGTGCCCAGAGCTGAGCCTCGAGGGCTCACAAAGAAGAGGTAGGAGCCCTTGTCTGGGAAAGCCGGACATCCTGAAGCGCACACACATCCATCAGAGGTCAGTATGCAGTGAAATGCTCACGTCTGCAGTTCCAGAAGCGAGAGCTCTGTGGGGGAGGCAGGACCTTGGCGGGCAGGGGACATTCCAGGTGAGGGAATGCGCCAGGGAGCTGGTTGTGGGAGGTTAGAACTCAGCCACAGCACAGAACAGTGGGGAGCCCCATGGCTCTGGAGGTGATAAATGCCCCCACAGAGAGGATCAGCTTAGTGGGAAAGAGATAAGGAGCAGGGCCAGTGGGAGCTCTGTGGAGGGGTCAGGCGCTCACAGGTGAGATAAATGCCAAGATGGGGGGGGTGAGCTGAGACAGACACATGAACAAGGACAGGCAGCTTCCTGGGCTCTGCTGAGACAGGACAGGCCCCTGCTGTGATCAACGCATACAGTGGCCATGCTCCAACCACTGCAAATAATCTGATACCACTGGTGAGTTAGGAGCTAGCAAGGGTCATGGAGCCGAAATAATCAGGCAGGCTGCTGGTGAGAGAGGCAGAGGAACACCCAAAGAAACGTTTCAACACCTCCTTGCCAAGGAAAATTGAAACCAGCCCAAGCGTAAGACCTAGTGTTACAGGCCTTGAAAATAATCAGTGATGCAGAGGTTTTAGCGAGGCCAAGCCACACAGGCCGAGCTGAGCGCTGACCTCCACAGCTGGGCTCCAATGGCGTTCATTAATCAGTGAAAATTTCTCCTGAAGGGGGGAACACGAGGTGCAGTTCTCATGAGCTTCGCGTAAGGAATGCTTCTGGGAGTGGGTGGTAAGGGCTGTCCCAGGCCGGGCGGGGTGTTGAAGGACATGTGTGATGAAGGCCTGGCACTCAGGAGCCCTGAGACCAGCCAGCCTGTCATGGGTCTCAGATTTGGAAAGAGATCGAGGCCTGAGGCCAACTCAGAAGGCGACGAAAAAAACTCTTCAAGAGCAAGTAAGTCAGTGGACCAGCAAGTCTTCAAGGAGCACTGATGTGTGAGCATTCAGGGTGGGGAAGGTGGGGGAACCCTGTAGGTACAGTCCCTGCACTCAGCAGGGTGGGACTGCTGGCCAGTCCATCAGAGCTCAGAGAAGAAGGAACTCAAGGCAGCTCTGTGGAGAGAGGGTCTGAACAGGACTTGTGTTCACTCAGCTGACAGCTACTGAGCACTCGCCAGGAACTCCACACTGGCCCTTCTGCTTGATGCTCCCAAGAATTCCCTGTGGTGGGTACTAGCATTAATACCCCCTTTTACAGAAGAGTCAACAGCACGTGGAGAGGCTAGGCAATCTCCCATGCCACCCAGCAAAGGAGGATGAGAGCTGGGGAGGGCAGGCCAGCCTGGAGCCTCTGCACAGGCAAAGAACGGGCTGGAAGCGGGGCACCTGGAGGAGCCAGACCCATGCGGTTGCAAACCACACAGAGGAGTTTGGGCCTGGTTGCAAAGCAGCCTTCTTCTGAGTGGATGACTCTGTCGTGGAGGAAGGAACCTTTCTGTAGGTAACTGGCATTGCCCACTGCTAACTCCTAGTCTGCAGCCACACAAACAATATTTTGTCACATCAGAGAAAACAGAAACGTGCCTCCAGAGACCAGTTTTCATTTTCTGTCTCCTCTCCACCTGGACTTGCTCAGGAGCTGGTAAGAGAAGAGCATGGAGTTGGGAGGCCCTGGAATTCCCCATCCTCGGACTTCCTGATCCTCAGCAGCCTCCTTTGTTTGTGCTTCTGGTGCTGGGGGAGGACCTGGGACTATCCAGGCCCCCACACTCGACCGGGGACAAACTACTGAGCAGGGAAGGCTGCTTTGCTTCCTTTCTTTCTTTTTAACACTCGGCCAGGAAGCGAGGCATTCTCCCAGCAGCCCCTCAAGAACTCTCCATCCTGTTCCCTGTCCCCCTCCTGCCCCACCTTCCTGGGACAGGAACACAGGGCTGGCCTCTGTGGCCAGATGCAGGCTCTGATTTCCCTGTGGGCGGGTGGGAGAGGGAGGAGGCAGGGCTGGCCTGGCAGGGGTACCTGTGAAAGGGGTAGGTGCAGCTGACTGCATCCAGAGAGGCCAGCATGGTGGGCAGAGATAGGATCCCCAGGCTCTCAGTTGGGGCAGGAGGAAGAAGAACCTGCCAGCTGGCCAGGGTGGTCCAGGCGGCTAATGCCTCTGGCCATTAAGCAGACAGGGAAGCTTTTCAGAGTCTAAGACTCTCCTCTGGCAGCTGCCAGAAACAAAACCCTTCCTTCCCTTTGCCCAGCGTCCAGGTTGTGGACCCAGGGCACTCACCTGGGTGGGGTGACTGATTGTGTGTCTCCCTGTGGGACCACCTGGACACTGGCAGTCTTGTGTCTGGGTTCCATGTGTAACAACATGGGGTGCAGGCTGGTGTTCCCACTCTACCCGGTGCCCTACACGGTTGTTTAATTCAGCTGAGTCCTTACAATAGCCCCAAGAGGGGAGTGCTGATGAGAAGATAAATTCTCTTGCCTTCTGGGGACCTTGGCCAAGTGATTTCACCATGACACCCCTCCATGCCTCCTTTCCTCAGCTGTAAACTGGGACAGATACCTCATAGGCTCCCAGGAGCTGTTCTGAGCAGGCGAGGTTCAGAGAGGCCCTCTAACCTGCTGAGGGACACACAGCAGGAAACAAAGTTCCCTGCCACACTCCTCCCCCTGCCCGGATCTGGGTCCCAGGGGTGCCCACTCATCCACCTGTTCCCTCCTGTTCCGTCCTAATTGTTTCCACAGCAACTCAGTAGTCAGATACAAAATCTGTTTTCCTGGGGGGAACAGAGGCAAGGCCAAGCTCACGCCCTTCCATGGGCACCCGTCTCCTGCTTCCTCTGTGTCTCCTGTTGTCCCTGCCTGGAAAGCTCCGCTCCTGGGGACAAAGGAGTGGCATTCCACCCAAGGACAAGCAAGGATGAGCCAGGCACAGCCTCACTCTGTCTGCCCTCTATCCTGCCTGGAGCAAGCCCCTGGAAAGAGAGGCTCCAGCCCGGAGCCCACAGAGCTGGTTTATATTCTAGGCGGCTCCTTCCGGGCTGTGTGCTCTCTCCCTCTCCACCTCCCTCCCTTCTTTCTCCCGCCTCCTTCTACCCTGGGGTGGAGGCATGGTGATGGCAGCTATGAAAAAACAGGCTGCTGCTGTGCTAGCATCGCCCTCCCAGCCATGCGGAAGCCCACAGATGAGGAGTGGAACGCAGCCCCGAGACCTCGCAGCCTTCTCTGAGGACTGGGGGAGGTGAGACTGTTCTCCACACCAGCAGAGAGCAAGGGAGCAGCAGAGATGGAGCCTGCAGATACCAGAGCAGCCCACAAAAGGCACCTCTTGGCCTTGCCTCTGTTCCCCAAGGCAAACAGATTCTGTATCTGCCTACCCCAGTTGCTATGGAAACAATTAGGACAGAACAGGAGAGGACAGGTGGATGGGTGGGCACCCCTGGGACGCAGGCCCCAGGCGGGGTGGGGAGTGCAGCAGGGAAAGCCCTTCTAGTACCATCTGCAGATACCAAATGCTGTCTTGGCCCAGGGGTTACAGCCAGTCAGCCGGGCCAGGCCACATGGGGCAGCGGCCTCACTCTAGCATCCAGGGTCATCACAATAACTGCAGCAGCCACAGGTCACCCCTCCTGGGCCTGGTAGCCCTGCGCCAGGAACAGAAATGAACTCTCATCCTCATCAGCTCCCGAGGTGACTACCATTATTAACCCCATTTTACACATGAGGAAACTGAGGCTCAGAGAGATGAAGTCACTGGTTCAGGACACACACATCTGTTGAGCTGCAGAGCTGAGATTTTAACTCATCCAGTGTGGCCCGGAGGCACTGCTCTTAAACCAGGAACCCAGCATTTATGAGGGATTAACTAGATTTGTTCCTGTCCCTCAAGCTTTAGAAGCTATCTGACATACCTGATGAAGCAGCTGTGGCCTGTCGGCCCCCATGGGCAGAAAAGCCTCTGCACCTGATGAGTTGGCTGGTGTCAGAAGTTGTCCCTGACGTTCATGTGCCTCAGGGACAACCAAAATGAGGGGAACCCTACTCGACACCTGCGCTCCAGTTCCTCTGTGGTCACCTGTTTGGGCTTCATTGTTGGTTTTCCCTTTCCCGACTTGTAGGATGGCACCTGAGTAAACTGCTCACCCTTCATTCTGAGTCTATTCCCATCCTCAGGCAAAACAGCCATGGACTGCAGCAACCTTTGCAGGCCTGACGCCCAGCAGCAGCCTAGAAGCCCTGATAAATCCCACAAGTGGGCACCGTTTCTCAGGGCAAGTTATACCACATCCGTCAAACGTATTGGCACATCTCACTGTGCCTAAGCCACCTGTGAACAGGTGGACCTGAGATTTACTGGAGGCCTCTGGGATGTTCGGGTTAGGCACGTGTGGGGGACTAATGTGGGGGTCTTTGCTGCATTTCACGGTGTAGGCAGAGCTGGAGAGCATGGGTGTCGGTCCAAGGGACCAACATTGGCTGGTCACAAGTGCTTCGGGCATTTTAAATTCTAACCAATCCCCCTAGATTTCTGATTTGTACACAAGGAGAGACAAACACTTAGGGTGGGCCTACTACTGGCAGTTGGGTGGCTATAGGACAGGGCTGTGCTCCTGTCCTCCGAGAGCTTACAGTCGGGTCAGCAAGACCAAACCCATGGGACACTGCTGAGGGTGAGACCTGGGTGGCAAGAATTACAGAGCTTAGGGACCGGGGCAGGCGAGGTGGACATTTCCATCCAGAGCCTTGTGGGAGAAGAATTGTGGCCTGGGCCCAGAAGTGCAGTAGGGATGTACTATTTGTTTTTCAGTGAAACTTGCCTTTAAAAAAACAACAACAGCCCTACCCAGTTTGGCTCAGTGGATAGAGCATCAGCCCACGGACTGAAGGGTCCCGGGTTCAATTCTGGTCAAGGGCATGTACCTCAGTTGCAGGCTCTATCTGGGAGGCAACCAATTGATGTGTCTCTCTCACATCAATGTTTCTTTCTCTCTGTCTCCCCCCAACCCCCGCCCTCCACTCTCTCTAAAAACCAATGGGAATATCCTTGGGTGAGGATTAACGAAACAAACAAACAAATATAAAACAAGGCTCTCTGGGCAGCCCCATGGACCCACACCAGCCTCTGGAAATTGTGACAACTGCTGGACGTGCACTTTTCTGTCTGTGCTGGCCCTCTCCCTGCACAGCCTCCCCAGCGGCCAGTCTCCAGCACACCACCTCCTCCCCTACCTTTGGGCTCCAGGCCATTGGAATTAAAGTGCATCCTCTTCTGACACTCTGTGCAGCTCATCAGGAACCGGGTCACGGCCTCTCGTGGAAGGAAGGCGTATGTCTCCGCAATCTGGGGAGAGAGGAGGTTCGCTTGTTATATGGATCCGTGGGGAGCTGCTTAGCCACCCAGTCAACAAGGGCTGTGCTTGCACGTGGTGGCAGGCACTTGGCCCTTGCCAGAAAGGGCAGGGATTTGAGGAGCAAGGGGCAGATGTCCTCGATTCTCAGCCATGGAAATGAGTCAGTACTTTGGCAGAAAATTTGTTTTTAAAATTTGAATAAAATGAAAAAAAAAAGCAAAGCATTTAAACATTATCTAGTCTTTAACCTATATTCTAGTAATATTCCTCTCAGAACGTTTTACTACCATTACTGAAAAATGAGCTCATGAACATCGCTCTAGGGTAGGATGAAACAATTTCCCCTCCTAGAGTTGGATAAACTGAGACCCGTTTATAAATCTACAGGCTCTGGGCCTGTAAACAGAACCCAAGGTTCTACAAGCTATTTTCTGCAATAACCCACAGATCCAGAACCTTTTTAGGGAGAGCTGTGAAAGGCTGATGCCAAGGGACCAGATTTTTCAGATAGGACAGACTCTTAGTAGCCCCATGTTCCCAGTTAGGTCATGAGGCCCAGAGAGGTGAACCTATTGTCCCAAGGTCACACAGCTCTTTAGAGGCAGTGCTAGACCAAAGCCCATGTTTCAGGTCATACCACCCCATACCTGCCTCCAGAGGGCCTCCCCTAGCTAGAGAGAAGTGAAGGGGGGAGGCGGGGATGGGAGGCATGGGAGAGAACACAAGAAAGAAGCTGGGTGGAGGAATGGGGAAGGTGGGCTCCTTGGTCCACCCCTCTCCTCTTGCTCTGGGTTTTGGGAAACCCACTGGCCCTGGTTTGGCTGCCTGAGGGGCCCACAAGGGTCTCTGAGGCCCAGGTTTCTTGGCTGAGGCCCATAGCTGCCCAGTTGCTGGTTTTTGCCCATTTCCCAGAGCCCAGGCCCTCCCACTCTTCTCCACTAAGGGGCAGCATCGCCCCAGCATTTCACAGTCCTCGCTGCAACCCAGCTGGGAAAGTTGGACCAGCTGCTCCTTAGGGATGCACAAACGCCCCGCTCAATCTCTGTGGTGGCCAGGGGGCTGGGTAGGGTAGGGCGGAGTGGATGGATGAGGGGGGAGGTGGGGATGTAGGAGGTCCAGGGCACCCCAAGCTGCAGCCAGGACCTGAGAGGACCGGCTCCATTGTGCTCCCAGCTCAGCCAGCCTGTGGAGCACCAGGGACCACTCCTGCCTGGCAGCTGGCTGCAAAAGCAGAGTTAATTTTGGTGACACAATTGTTATTTCTCAGCTGATTTGATGCTCTGCGGAACAGGCAGGCTTCTTGATGAGTTATCTCCCTTCCAAATTCCCTGTCTGATTGCCTTTCTTTGGAGGTCAGGGACAAGGGCAAAACCCTAGTCTCTGATTAGAGTTGGTGGGTGGGAAGGTGATGGTCAGCCATGCACCAGTCCTTCTTAGATGTAAGGGCTGAGAGATGGGAGCTTCCCTGCCACCCCCATGCACATCTTCATCCCAGCCCAAAGCTGCCTGGAAGTCTTAGGGGAAGAATCCCTCTTGGACCTGCAGGGTTGGGAAGGATGGGCCTTGCTGAAGGGCTAGTGGCTGTAGGAGTAAAGCAGAGGGCTATGGCTAACTTGGGCCAACCAGATGAGCTTGTAGGTGCTCCGAGGCATGGTATTCCTGGCCAGACCTCAGAATGGCTGAACAGAGGACTTGGGGAGGAGGGTTGCAGTCTGCTGGGAAAATGAAGGGAGGTTCATACCATAGGGACAGCCCTACTTCTCCACACGGAGCTCACTGCCACTGAAACCATTTTTATACGGCTCAGAGAGGGCCTTCCTGACCTGTTCTGCTGAGGGCTGTCCATTGGCCCGCTGTGTACAGGAAGGGTTCCCAGAGAGGGCTCTGACACAGGCCAGAATGGTGGCCCCAGCTCTTCTGGCCTTGCAGACCCAGCAGTATGCAAAGGCTGGCTGGAATGCCACATGCAAGAAGAGTGCTGGTGCATCCCCCTTTGACCCTGTGTTCCACAGGGGGAAGCAGGGGTTGGCCCGAGGCAGATAGGTGAGATGTCCTTGGAGCTGTCTGAAGACCAGGGAGGACGCCCTGTCCTATCTTGCATGGCTAGAATGTCTGTAGCCTTGCTAAGAGCTCCCTGGGGAGTCAGCCCAGCTCTGCACTGTTGGAGGGACCCGCATGGAGGATGCTTCCCCCAGTGGGGCCTGCAACCTTGTGAGGGCATCTTTTGGTGCACACTCCTGGCTTGTGCACATGAGAAATGGAACCACCATTTCTGTTCAATGCACAGACATCCAAGGCCACAGGATGACAGGTTGAGTTAAAATGAGAAGGACAATCCCAGCGGATGCTCTAGTCAGTAGGGTGGTGGTTTTCATATAGTTTTAGAGCTACCGGCACTGTTCTGTAAATAGACTCTTATGCTGAGGTCCAAAACATGGAACAGATAAAGATAGAGCTGCCATGTTTAAGGAGGGGAAGCACCCGGACCCCTGTCTCCACTTAGCTTCCCTCAGCTGCCTTGGGGGCCTGCTGCCTGGACCCTGGCACTTACATGTGAATTTGCCTCTTAGTTTTTTCTAGTGATAAAAACCAAGAGAGATTTTGCTGGCAGGAAGAGCAGAAGCTATTTACAGAGTCGCTGACTTCTAAGGCTCCATTTCGCTCCCCAACTCAGAGGCCAACAAAGACAGATGAGGCCAATCGGGGGATTTGCACCACTTTACAAGATCCTCCTTCTGCCCTGTGGGTGGATTAGCACGTTGTGGACCTGGAGTAGCTACTGACTACATCTGGCCCCAACTCCAAAGTAGTCTGGGCATCCAGATCCAGATTCTGGAACCTGACCTAGCCTACCAGCACCCTGGGGGCGAGGGAGGAAGCAAACGGAGTCACTCTAACCCAGATGGGTGGAGGATCCAGAAAAACCCCTTGAGAAAGGACCAGTCCTCAACGTGGGTTCAGGGAACTTTGTAGAACCACTTGGAAACCTCCCCAGGCCCCGGCATTGGCAAGACCTCTTGGGATCCTCTGGCCCTCAAGTCACACTGCATCAGAAGCAAAAAGTAAGTCTGGGGGGCTTCCTATCCAAAGTGGGAATCCCCTGTATTAGCCATTATAAATGGCCATCTACTCTTTGCTCATATACCTCCAGCTTCAGAAAGCTCATTATCCTGATCCACTGCTGAACAGTGGTAGGTGCTAGAAAGTTCTTTTTCCCTCTGAAAGAATACACCTCTTTCAATGCCCTGAACAAGTTGACCCATCTCCTTTCCAGCCCCCTGCCTCCCACAGGCACCTCAGGCCTGTAAGGATCCGAAAGTCCCAGTTGCCCTGGAGATAAGGCAGTCCCAGGATTCAGGTTTGGCAAAACACAGAGACAGGTCCCCAAACACCTCAGCCAAGAGCCTGACACCGAACCTGTGGTGCCAGGCTGTCCTCTCTGCAGCCATCAGCACCGAGTTTCCTGGGAGCTCCCTGTCCACAGGTCCGGATGGGGCGGGGCATGTGAGCCTGAAGAGTTAGGCTTGGATTAAAGAAATGGCAGATGAAAAGAGGGGGACAAAAACATCCAGGCACCACCCCCACCCCCAGAAGGGAAAGGGTGGCATGGAGAAGGGTGACAGATGGGGGAGAGGGGGAAGGGAGAGGAGACACACGGGGAGGAGGGAGGTGCGGCAGCCTCCTTGGCCTCACACCCGCTGCGGGAGGGCCCTGGCCTGTTCCACTCAGCGTTGGCCCTGCTGCTGAAATTCCAGCTCTGTGCGCAGCCCAGCTGGCTCGCCGCCAGTCATGTGCCAGCTCCAGGCTGGGCAGCGGGAAGTGGGGCACGCGGCGGGCATATGGCCGAGAAGCCAGGAAATGCAGAGCAAAGCCTGGACGGCCGCTTGGCCCAGGGACGCAAATGCTGCCAATACCAGCCTGGCTCTGCCCTCTCCACAGCATGGAGCCCACAGCCTCTGGCCTTCATAAATATCCAGGGGGCACCTGCAGGTGAGGCTTGGTACTGGACACCAAGGGGACCAGGGAAATCACATGGTCTGGCTGGCTCAAGCCCATCCACCTGGACAACAGCAAGTCATTGGCCTTACTAGCTGACCACAGGGGTTGTAGAAAGGTAGGCTGTGTAGTGCTCAGAGTGCAGGCTCTGGGGCCAGCTACTTTGCTCTGCATGTCAACTGGGCGGCCTCAGGCAGATTATACATCTCTCTAGGCTCATTTTCCTTATCTGTAAAATGAGGTAACAGCACCAAGAGCTGGTGCAGTGCTGTGCACAGGGTCTGGCACATGCTACCTGCCCAGCACTGGCAAATTTAATGCTGAGCAAATGTGCTGGTCTCATCGATACCACATTGGCCCCAGCCTGGCTGACCCTCCCTTTGCCCATGGCCCTCTGGTGGAAATACCCTCATAACCCCCTGCCCACAACCTCACCACATGTACTGAAAAGCAGGAGAGGTGAGCCAGATGGTATAATAGCCTCCTGCTTCCCTCAGCTTGAACCCTCATCTCTCTAAGGTCCTTGGCACAAGGGTCCATCCTTAGGACTTATTTAGGGCAAAGGCCATCTTCTGAGGACAAGGACACAGCAGATAGTTGGGTTTTCTTTTCTTTTTTTAATCCTCACCTGAGAAGTGAGGATATTTTCTCCATTGATTTTCAGAGAGTGGAAGGGACAGGGGAGGGAAAGTAGGGAGAGAGAGAGAGAGGGAGAGGAACATCAATGTGTTAGAGACACAGCAATTTGTAGCCTTTCCGTCATGCCCCAATAGGAGCCAGGGATTGAACCTGCAACTGAGGTATGTGCCTTTCACCGGGAATCAAACTTGAGACCCTTCAGTCCACAAGCGGATGCTCTAACCACTGAACAACCGGCTAGGGCTGGATTTTTTTAAAAAATCCTCACCAGAAGATAATGTTTTTATTGATTTTTAGAGAGAGAGGAAGGGAGACAGGGAGGGAGGTAGGGAGGGGAGAAAGAGGAAGAGAGTGAGACACACACACACACACACAGAGAGAGAGAGAGAGAGAGAGAGAGAGAGAGAGAGAGAGAAACAATGATGTGAGAAAAATATAGATCAGTTGCCTCCTGTATGCTCCCCTGAACTCGCAACCTTTTGGTGTATGGGACAGCGCTCCAACCTGCTGAGCCATCCAGCCAGGGCAGATTGTTGGGTTTGTAAAAAATCAGGCCATATGGAGAAATTATAGACTTATACAGACTACCTCCACTGCAGTCCAAGGCTATCTATACAAAGAACTTGGGGTAGGAGGGGTGTCATATCTGCCTTGGGTGGGGAAGCCTGGTCACAGAGGGGCAGGTCTCTAGGAAGCCAATGAGAAAGCCAACACAGAGGGGGTATGAGGACACTGGCTGACTACCACTGAGGTGCTGTGTGACCTTAGACAAGTAGCTTAACTCTCTGGGTCTCAGTTCCTTTACTGTGAAATGGGACCACAGCCCATCACAGGACTGCTATCAGGCTTAAATAAAGGTAAAGTGCTTGGCTTTCCTGGTTTAGAGGTGGGCACTGAACAAACGGTTCAAAGCTGTGCATAAGCTATGGCGATGGGGGTCAAGAGGGAAATGGAACCAGAACACAGGCAGGTCCCTCCTGCTTGAGCTCAGGCCACCATCCCTTCCACCTCCCCATGTGTGACGCTCCCCACCCTTAGCAATCTAGCTGTCTTTCCTCCCTTCTGCCTACCCACAGCTTAGAATGCTGGCTTCCATCCACCTTCTTCAAGAAGCCCCTGGCTTAGCACAGTCTCTGGAGGTACCTTGGCTAAATACCCAGGTACCTAGGCTCTTGTTCCCTCCTAGTTTTGGAGACATTTCTGTTTTTTGTTTTTGTTCTTCTCTCAGAACTCCCCACCCCAAATCAAACTGATTTCCTTGAGGCTGGGACCAGGTCCTCGGACTTTTACTAGGGAACTCCCAATACTGACTCCACAGGGCGGTAGGGGATCAAAAAAACCTCACACATAGAAAGCATTCAGGACAGGCCTGGTACACAGTAAATTCCATGAAAGCATTTGCCCTTACAATTATTATTATCTAGCCACACACAACCCCTGCCCCTCAGAGCGGCAGAGTAGGCTGTGAAGGCTGGTGAGGGGTGTGTGTGTGTGTGTGTGTGAGTGAAGCAGAAATGGGGAGAGAAAGGCTTCCCTCCTGCCCCCATCCCTCTCCTCCCCTCCCTCTCACTCCCTTCAACCTGCTTCTTCTTTGTGCTCAGACCACAGAACCCACCCCCTGCCCCATGAGCCATCTCTGGCTGCCATGCCCTTGCCCTGTGCCCCCCTGGGTCCCCAAAGGCCTTTCATCACGCCTCAGCTCCCCGCCCCGCCCCCGCCCCCCCCAACATGTGCGGAGCCCATGGCCTCCTGCCAAGGCCTGGGGCTGCCAGCAGAGGCAAGGGACAGAAATCTCACCGCTCGGTAGGTTTTCTTCTGCCCAGCGTGCTTGGGGGCTTTGCCTGGCTCTGCTGAGCTCTCCACATGCATCGAGTAGATGATGTCAAAGAAATCTTCCACCACAGCGACCCGCTTCAGAGAGATGCCCTCCGGCTCCGACAGGCCATCTGCCCCCTGCGACAGGGTGGACAAGCTGTGTTAGTGTCAGGGATGATGGCGGGGTGAGAGCTGGGCCCTCAGGATGGGCAGTGGGCCGGGGGCAGGTCAGCGCTGCTCTCTGACCCCAGCAAGGTCTCTGGTGATAGATGGAGGGGGATGGCTAGGGGTGGAAAGAGCCCACTGAGAGGGCCCCAGGGAGGGGGTGCCAGAACCAGGGTGGCTGCTGCTACTAAATCTACCAGAAACAATGGGCAGGGAATGACAACAACAAAAATACAAATTAAAAAACCAAGAGGCTCCATGTTCACCATTTCAGACAGATTGTGCCAGACTCAGGCGGGAGCTCTCGAATCATACGCTGTGCCAAGAGCATCCTGGAAGCCTCTGGGGAGGGGGGCGCTAAATAGATGCAGCCACGTCAGGAGCTCGCCAATTAGCAGTAACCTTTCACTGTGGTCCTGGGCTGGGGTCCCAGGGGATCAGCGTGGATCACCTGGGTGACTCCTGCCTCCAACCTGGCCTTTCAGAAAAGCTTTCACCATGATCACCCTCCCCACTCCAGCAGCCTAGTGCCAGCAACAGCACCCCGGCTCTTTGTGTGCGGTGTCGAGAATAACAGACATGAGGCCACGTGGAGATGGCAGGGCCGTGTGAGCAGGGTGGTCGTACTCCCCAGCCCCCTTTCTTGTCAGTCTGGCATGAGTGCTGTCAGCCGGCCCGACAAGGTGTGCCTGGATGGAGAGAGGGTCCTTCAGCTGAGGACCTTCTGGGCCAACACCTGTCCTCCCGAATTAGTAGGGCTGGGATGGAAGAGGGGTAGACTGCAGGGTGTGAGGCTGGGGGATATGAGGATGGGCAGGTGCTTTAAGGGAGAGGACAGCTCAGTAAGTTCCTTATTCATAGGGCAAAGGCTACACACAAGCTCAGGTACACCTGGCTCTCAGCCATCATCTCCCTAAGGGAAAAGCTCAGAGGTCTCTGGGGGCTTCAAAGATAAAGAGGACGACGCTGGGGCACAATTTGGGGAAAAGGTCTTTCTCTGAAAGTTCCTGAAACACAAATTTCCAAGGTAATTCTTTCCCAGAGGATCCTGCTCAAGCACCGTCAGCTCTGTGAGGGTGTAGGCTGCACCTACGGGCTCACGGCTGTCTCCCCAGCACTAGAACAATCCTTGGCACACAGCAGACTGGTTACAAGCAGCAGCCAGGCCATGTAGTTTAGACCAGCTCTTCCCTACTTTGAATAAGGCTCCATCATTTAAGTGATTGTGTGACCCTGAGCTTCACTGAGCCTAGATCCTTCATCTGGAAAATGGGGATAACAGAAGCACCTCCCCCATGAGCTACAAGGGGGAGGGGGAACGAGATCCGTGTGTAGCACTGAGCACCAACCCCGCCCATAGGAGCCGCTGGATAAATATTGTCATTAAGCAGTGCTATGCCATTTGCCAAGTCTCTCCTAGCTTGGACTGCACATCACAAGCCTGGGAGGTTGTTAGACCCGCCGGTGGTATGGCGGCCGGGAAGTGGCACAGCTGGCTTAGTCCCATGGTCTTTGCAGTCTGAGGGGAATAGAGGCTGTGCTGAATGGGATCCTTGTTCACAGCATATTCTGGCCACAGACAGTTTAGTTTTATCTAGCAACTTCCCCAACATGCCATGGTGGGTGAACAGCATTATCTCTTTGCCAGTGACCCATTTGAGAGCAAAATGGGGGAGGGAGGGCATCTGGGCATTTGGGATGGAGGGTACCAAACCCTAGAGCTAGTGTTTGTGGGTGGTGACCATGGGCAGTGACATCACTGATCCTGTGAAGACAGTATTGCCAATGGCTTCCTTCCTGGTCAGGATCCATTTCAATGGGGACTTGTCAGATAGCAGCATGCATCTGGGGTGTGCATGCATGTGTACTCGCAGGTGTGTGCATGTGTGTAGCTGCTTGCTGGTCCTGCTTCCTTGTTGTGAGATTGGAGGCAATCTCTTCAACCTCCCTGAGCTCCACTTATGAGATGAGCTATAAAATTCCATGATTCTGCTCCTAAATCCTCTCAGCAGTTACTGTTCTCTCTTTCCTGGGGGTATCTGAAGTCCCCTCTGTAGTTCTGGACCATTTGTAGACAGGGCTTATCAGTGACTGACTCATTCATTAGCTGACTTGTTACTACCCAGCATTTTGGGGATCTTCAAATATTGCTGTGACAGAGTTGGGTGACACAAATGTTGTGACAGGTCAGTTATAAGATACTTCTAACCAAGGGTTCATATTGGCAAAAACAAACAAAAGAATCTTAAGAATTAAAATATAACTGGGTTTCCATTTTTTGATCTGAAGGTGGTTATCTAGGTATGTTCAGTTTATAAAAAGTCATTAATCTGAACACTTATATAATCTGTGTACTTTTCTGTATGTCTGTTAAAATTAATTTTTAGAATGTATATTTAAAAAGTATAGTGGGTAGTTCCACAACATTTTGGTAATCTGAATCCAGAGGCATAATGATGGATTTAGCTGTTTAAAAGTGAATAGCCCTCTCTACTTATAATATTGTTTCAGGCCACAGATACTTCTGGAAAAGGGAGATACATTTTGTTGGGAAGGAATGAAGAAGGAAATCTGGTGGAAGACAGTATTTTAAGTAGGTGAGTTGGAAAGTGCTCCCTAATCAGGTTGTGATCTTCGGCAGGTCACTTCTTGACCTCTTGAAACTCAGTTTCCCCACCTGTGAAATGGGCCTAAAATGTCCTAGTTGGATGTTCCAAGGATTATGTGAGAATGTACATCAGGCATTTGTCACATATAGGATTGTAAACATCCATCTCTTCCCCTTAGAACCGCAGGGCCCCCAGGTAATATCTACCACAAAAAGAGAGAGTCTTATGTAGGTCCTAAGTAACATGCTAAGGCTGGCCCACAAACTTGTAATAAGCTTTCCTAAAGTCAAGGTGTCATTAATCAACCTGGATTAAACAGTGAAACACTGTCCAGTGCCTGTCCTATGTCTTTCCTAGCTCCCACTTCCATTATTAGGCATACATGAGTAGCCAAAAGCACTGCACCTGGTCCAATGTGACCAGAAAGTTACCCCAGAGAAACACTTCGGTGGAGCATGTTTAAAAGTCCCCTGTTTAAAAATGGATTGTGATGTCCCCTGATGTTCAAACCTGGGTCCTATGATTGGTCTATCTCACCTGTAGAGATGTACACAGGAAAGGAGAGTTCCACCCACACAAGATATGCAGAGCCACACCTTGAACTGTCCTTTGCCGAGCTGTGGCCACCTGGACACCATGTGTGCTATGCCCTAAGGGAAGAACACCAGGATATCTGTGTGGCCTTCAAGGAGAACCCTGGCAGGAGAACAAAGAAATCCCACGGCAGTCACGTGCCACAGACATCTCTGCCATGCCCTGCATCCAGAGAGGTAATCACCTTCATGCTAAATGCTGAAGGAGAGGCATGCCTTCCCTAGCTGAGAGTCCAGACACAGCTCTACAGGGCAAGAGCTGCTAATTAAGGGAGCGGAAAGCACCTTCCCCACAGCCTTGGGATGCCCCTGCCAACCACTTCTGCTTTGTACCCAAATGAGCTTAATCTAATCTATTGCCCTCAGCACGCTGGGTCCTGGATTGACAAAGGAAGCTCACTTTATTTACAAGGCTGGGTAAAGAGGGGGCCTGGAGCCTCCTTACTATACCCAGCTTCCTGGGAACACCAACCAGGAGTGATGGCCCGGAACCCCAGATGCAGCACCCTATGGGGAAAACCATGAGAAAAACACATGGACAGTTGCAAAAAACCAACCTCTGGGGCCTTCCTGCATGGGGAAGAATATTACCATGGTAACACACTCCAGCCTTTGGAACCAGCCAACTCCAAACAGCTGGCCAGACCCAGGCCAACAAAACCCAGCCATGGCAACATTTTAAAAAATTCGTTGAGCCCCGCCAGTGTGGCCCAGTGGTTGAGCACTGACCTAAGAACCAGGAGGTCATGGTTCTATTCCTAGACAGGGCATAGGCCCAGGTTGTGGGCTCGGTCCCCAGTGTGGGGTGTGCAGGAGGCAGCTGACCGATGATCCTCTCTTATCATTGATGTTTCTATCTATCTATCTCTCTCCCTTCATCTCTGAAATCAATAAAAATATATTAAAAATAATAAAAATAAATAAAAAAATCCATGGAGCTACTACCTTTCTTGGACAACATCATCTTTCTCAAACCCAGCCCATTTGGGTTCTAAACTAAAAGCCAGGTTGCAAGTCATTGAAGAAATCACCAAATGTTTAGGACAGTGGTCCTCAAAGTGTGCTCCCTAGGTCACCATCATCAGCATCATCTGGGAACTTGTCAGAAATGCAAATTCTCAGGCCCCACCCAATACCTACCAAATCTGGGGGTTTTAAAAGGCATCAAATAATTCCGATGAATTATTGCCAATTTTGAGAACTGATGAATGTAATGTCTCCATAATTGAGACAGGAAGGTAACTACTAAGGAAACTGACATCGACTCATTAAATACAGACATGCTCTGTGCTTCTAGGCCTAACATATTACTATCTTTTTCTTCAATGAAGGCTAATTTTCCTAATGGTGTGAACAAAAGAATCTTACTGGGTAACATTAGTATAAATTCAAAATACCTGCCCAGAAACTTAATGTGGATTATGAATAGAAAGGGCAGGAGTGCCCAGCATCCTGGCATCGGATTTTTAAGTCCTCTCTGGCAGTTAATTACTACTTAAGCAGGTCATCCTTTGACAGGTCTTTTAGGGCTTCCTCACTTTCCTCAAATGATCTGAATGCTTAGCACAAGGAAGGCTCCTACATTCAGGGCTGCAGACTTACAAGGAAGACAGAATGCCTTACCAGGCCATTAGATAGGCCAATGCCAGGTGGCCTCATGAGCTGTTGTCAGGAGTCATCCCTCAGGTAAGCTCCTGAATCTGACTGTATCTTGTCTGTATCCCACTAAGCCAATTAAATGGACCCCTGCCCTTGATGGCAGGTGAGGTCCAAATGCTAATGGACTGCAGTTCTGTCACCTCCATTGGAACTTCCAAGCCACTTGCTGAGAGTAAGTTACATACGTATCAAGGTGGGCTTGCCGTTTCAGGCCACCATCACTGAATTAGTGGTGTATGCCTTCCAGCAATGAAAAAGCCATGGTTAAGAGGAGGTGGCTAAATAGCGGGGACATTTCTCAACTGGGCTCCTAAGGTAGAGGAAGAAACCACAAAATCCTTAGGATGTGCCCTTTTGGGGCATTTCAGATCCAGCTTTTGACAAGACATAGAAACCAACAAGACTGTCATCAGAGGAAAAGGTCAGCCAGCAGAACCCACCCCAGTGGAAACACACCTTTGGCAACCACCTGTGTGGGAGGTGATTGTGCAGACAAATGTGAAGATGCCCCATCCCATCTGGGCCAGCCGGCTAAGTCGCCCAGATGGCCTTGAATATGAGCCTCATGCTCTCCTAACTTCTGTCTTTCAATCACACTTTAATAAAACCAGGCAGGACCAGCGTTTGGAAGTTTGGGTAGCAATTTGGGGGGGGGGGGGGAGTTTCCTACAAAGTCCCATTCTAACTCCTGGCAGGATTGAAAGAAGACCTGAGGGAAGGAGTCAGCCTCCTGCAAAGGGTTCTCAGATGGAAAGGAAAAAGGTGGAGAGAAATTTAAAAACCAAACAAAATGGAGAGAACAAGAAGAATAGAAATTCAGAATGAAGATCCTCACCCAAATCTCCAGAATTCTCTCCTCAGAACCCCCTAGAGAAGCCAGTCATAATTGTAAAGGGCAATCAGATGATTGAGAAGAGGGTATTGCTTAAGTGGGACAAAGACAGTATTGCATGTCTCTGGATTATGAATACTACCTACTGTGAACTAGGAACCAAAAAAATCCTCCAAAACAAAGATTCACACCAGAATTTTAGGACCCATAGTTGCATTGTGCTCTGTAGGTCTGTACAGAGGGATGAGGACCACCCCCCCCCCCAAATAAATACACAAACAAGGCACTGAGGACTCAATGTAGCACCTGCCTCTTCTCCACCCTTGTGCACAATCTCCAAATGTTAGTGTGGAGCTGCCACCGAGTTTGCACCTGCCATCTGGAACAGGCCTCAAATATTCCAAGACCTCCTTTCTGCTTCACCGAATCTCCATCTTCTTTCAAATCATGCCGGGACCCAAATGCACACCCAGGGCCACAGAGAAAGGTGTCTGGGATCAGTCCCCAAATAACAGCACTACCTTTGAGGGATGCCATATCCTTCAAGCAGCTCGGAATATTTCTTTTTCCTTTTTTGGTTTTGTTAACTCTGGGATATCTGGAAAGGGGGAAGGGAGGAAGGGAAAAGAACAGAGGGGTGTGGTGGGCAAAAGTATTCCCCTCTTGGCAGGAGAGGGGCAATGACCCCCGTTTAAGGGACGGAGGGAAGGAGCAGCTAATGGCACTCTCAGGCAGGACAAGGTCAGGGCCTGACTGAGGATTCTGGTCTGGGGGTGTCAGGAGGGACAAGTTGCTCAAGGGGTGAAGTCACAGGCCTGAGGACAATTCAGCCCCGACCCTGGGGCAAGGAGCTGCCCTGCCTGGGCCTCACTTTTCTCCTGTGTTGAGGTAACACAATATGCACAATGGCTTTCACCACCTCACAGGACGGCTGTGGGAACCCAAATAATACATAAATAGTGCCTGCCCTGGGCGAAACACCCATAAATGACCGGGGTTACCACTTCTCTGTGGGGGCTTGCTCCAGGACTCTGGGGCCCTCGTCTCCCTAGGGCGCCGGCCAAGGACGAGGTAAGGGGTCGCTGAGGGGAGGGGCTCTAGGCGGAACGGGGCGGCCCTGAGTCTAGCAGGCCCCACGGGCGGGTCCCTACGGGGCGGTGGCGGGCGGCCCGGGAGCGCTAACGAGCAGGGGCCCCAGGTGCGGGCCCCACCCGGACTGGGAGGGGGATAGAGGAGGGGCGGGAAGGGGAGGGGAGCGGCCCACGCGCTAATGACTGTTGACAGCGCGCGCTGGGTTCGGCCGAGCCGCGCGCGCCGCTGACAGCTGCCGGGGCGGGGGACGGAGGCGGGGCGTCCGGCGCCGGGCGCGGGGCAGGGGTGAGGCGCTGGCGCTCCCCCCAGGGCGCACGCGCGTGCGCCTCGGCGGGAGAGGCGGGGTGGGGCGCGCGCGTCGGCCCGGGTTCGGAGGGCCTGCTGGAGCGGCTCGCGCGGGCTCCTCGCGGGCAGGCAGGTAATGAGAGTAACCATGGCAACCCACCAGAGGAAGTGTATTCTGCAGGAGACGTTAATCCCCTCTCCCCCGAGCTGGGACAGCCTGACTTTCCATTCTCACACAGTAATTAGATACCAGCTGTCAGTGCAGGGGGGACGGTTCCGCGGCTGCAGCCCGGCTGGGGGGGCGCACAAAGGGGGTTGTGGGGGGAGGCGGGGAGGAGGGCGTTAAAGACACAGGGACGCTTTCCGCGGTGGGCCGGTAGTCGCGCCTCCCCACTCCAGTCCCCTGCCTCCAGGCTCGTGCCCGCTCACCTGGAGCCCCAGCCCGCGCGGGGCTCCGCCCACTCCTCGCGCACCTGCTGCGCGCGCGCGCGCCCGCCCTCTAGCTCCTCCTCTCTCAGTCCCGCCTCCCCCATTCCCCGTGCACCTGCCCTGCTCCCGCCCCGCCACCCCCGGGACGCTGCCCACCTGTCCTTTGTGGGGGGCGGTACCATTCGATCTGGCCAGCTCTCCTTCGTGGAGCGTCCGGTTTACGTCAGGCGCTGTGCCAAGCCCGATCTGTGTAATCCTCACCGACCCTCTGCGGCAGGCGCATTTGCCGTTCCCCGCCCAAGGCGCAGCGGGTGTGGCCATTTGCCCAGGGTCATGCAGACTTGAACCCCCATCCCGATGGCCACTTAACCACCAAGCTACAGCGCCTCCCCATCGCGTCCACATCCGTTATAGCTTGGGCGGGGGACGGGGGGGGGGCGCTTCTCAACTGCTCAGGGAGACAAAAACAATCACACCGGTGCGGTGCACTTCACGTGTGCCAAGCATTCACTGCTTCATTTCACTTTCCCAGCAGCCCTGGAAGGTTTGTTATCCCCATCTTACAAGTGAGAAAACTGAGGCACAGAAAGCTGAAGCAACTTGCCCATAGTCACTAAGAACAGAGTGATCCAGGCAGTCAGAGCCCTTGATCCATGCTCTCAGCTACTGGGCACTATTAACTCCACCCCTGGGCTCATGGTGGCTGGTATCCAATCTAGGTCTTTTCCCTCTTTCAGTGTTCAGTTTACCCACATTCTGTCCCAGCATCAGTGAGGGGCTGCTTCTCTTAGCCCTACCTAAGAAATCCTGGATTTCTAAGAAGCTCTTAGGCCTTAAGCCACTGCCATGTCCCTAATTTCTGCCAGGCCTCCCAGAAACCCTTGCTCTCAGTGTGGGTAGCCACTTGAAAATCATTCTAGGTAGGAAACTAAGACCACAAGGCTAAAGGCTAGGCCCAAGGAAGAGATGGCTGGTGGGGCCTTTTGGGGGGAGTTCAGTCCCCACAGGCCCAGCTGTGCCTCCTGCCCCCAATCAACAGTCAGGCTGGGGGGGGGGGGGGCATGCCAAGGAGGGGCAGGAAGTGCTGAAAAGCAGAGCAGGCTCCTGTCCCCAGTGGCAACGGTGTCTGGGGTAGGAGGAGGCTATCTGATCCCTTCCCCACTGCCCCGGCCATGACCTCCTCCCTCCCTGCATCTCTCCCTCCTCCCTTATAGCCAGAGTAGCCAGCACCCTGGGCTACAGCTGAGAACCCAGAGTTCTCTAACCCAGCCGCATTCCTGTGGGAGGAGGGATGGGGGAGGCTGGGCCAAAGACTTTAGGGACAGGGGCACCCTTGGGGCTGTCCCACCCTTCAAGGACCAAGGCTGAGTTGCCTCCAACCTCACCATTTCCTGCCTCTGCTTTCCCCACCTCTCAGTAACAGAGCTGCCTAAATTTGGCTCCAGGAGGGAATGGGGGAGGTGGCAGCAGGCGGGTGCTGTCAGAGGCCAGGGAGCAGCTCCCTGTCTAGCCGGCTGGCATTTTTGCTGTCTGGAGGAGGGCAAAGGGGCCCAACAGCCCTCCCCCTGAAAAGGAGATATTCGTACCTTCTGACATTCGCTGGGTAACGTGCAAACGATATGCAAACTGAGCTTCAAATCAACATCTCAACCAGGGAACAGCTTGGGTGCTGCTTTTGGGATGAGAACAGAAGGACCAGTGGCCCCCTCCCCAGGGGCTCCAGTGGGGGCTGGGTGGGGGGTCCAGGGGGTCCAAGGCTGGGTGTTGGGAGATTCAGTTTATTGCCAGGTGTGGCTTTGGGGCTTCAGATTAGCAGCTGGACCCTCTGGATCCCAGCCTGAGGGCAGGGCCATGGCCTTCTCTGCCTGCTCTGGCATAGTACTTGGCACACCCTGTCACATGGTTAAGCACATGAGTTCTGCAGCCACCCTGCCCAGGTTTGAACCCTGGCTCTCCACTGGCCAACTGGGTGAATGCAACAGCGTGCCCAGGCAAATGGCTAGCGGGACTGGGCATCGGTTTTAGTATAGCCACTGCCCTTCCCTAGAAGTTAGGCACAGGGACATGGCCTGAAAGAACAAAGGCTTTGGAATCAGACCTGAACTCCAGGCCTGGCTCAGCCATTGAGGCTGTGGGTCTCACTCCCCTCATTTGGAAAATGGGTTCGGGATCTCCTGGTCAGCTGTGATTCCATGTGAGGGCCTGGCAGGCAGTGGGCACCCCGGAAGTCTTCCCATTGGTGTGGTCTCATTGTTCTCTGCGTTCATTCAACTACTTTATCCTGTTTCCATCTCCCCTCCCCTCCCCTCTTTGCTCTCTGTCCTGGTTTTTCTCTTGTCTCTATATAGTTGTAAGTTTCTGACAGTCTCTCTCTCCACTTGTCTTGGTGTCCTCGGGCAAGTCACTGCCTCTCAGAGCCTCAGTGTGTACATCTGCTAAATGAAGGTCATGGGAGGTGGATGATGAGCTCTGTCTGGGGTCTGGGGCCCAGTAGTCATTTCATGGGTGGCAGCTCTTCTTTACAAGGACTCTCCCCTCCCCACCCATCATCCCAAGTGGCCAGGAGGGGTGGGCTGTGCCCTCAGCTCTATCGGGTATAGTGTGTGGGGGCCCCGCTTCTCGGTTACTCTGTTTAACCCCAGATAACTGCTCTCCTGCCCCTCCGCTGGGGTTGATATGAGCTGAATCCAACTTCCTGCCACCCAAAAGCCACTTCCTGCCAAACTTGAGCTGATACTAGAAGAACTTGTTTTCTGTGCACAGAGCAGTCCCTGATGGGGCAGCCATCCGCCTGCCCTGGGTGTGAACATTTTTTCCATTTGCCTGTATGCCTGGTGGAGCTGAGTGGGGGAGGATGGGGACTCTGCCCTCCTCACCTCTGAACCTGCCATCCTGCCCCTCAGTAGTCTCTGGGCCTGCCAGCCGTCCCAGGAAGGGTGCCAAATGTCCCTTCAGGTCCACACAGATGTGTGTAGACAGTGATAAATAGTCTGACACAGCCACACACACAGTTGGTCTGACAGAGTCCCCACAGCTACTGGGCATTTGGGCTCCAGACACGGTCACTTGCACTCAGAGTCACATACAACCATACAGTCATTGGCAGAGTCACAGTCAGATTCCCACATAGAGAGTTACATACACCTAGTTTCAGATTCAACAAACACTCTTTAAGGGTCTTCTCTGTGTCAGGTTTTAGGCTAACCTATAGTATGAGTGATTGGAATAGCAACAAATATTTAGCTGAGCCATGCTGTTCCCGCCGTTTCCTTATCTTTGAAATGGGGATAACAGCCCTACCTATTAGGGTTGTTGGGAGGGTGAATGAGTGACAACATGCAGAGCCCCTGTCCCTGTCTGGCCCATGGAGAGCGCCCTCTAAGTGAGGCTATCTTAGCTAGCCAGGAGCATCCTGTGCCCAGCTCCCACCCAGATCTTACATACATCATCTCCCTGAGTCCCAGCCTGAGCCCCCGGAGGCTAAGGTCGTCATTCCCATATTTGCAGATGAAGAAATTGAGGCTCAGAGAAGGGGTCTACAGAGTCCTCAGGGTGCCCCCACAAACCTTGTCTACCACCACACACTCACTCTGCTGCTCCAGTTTGCCTCACTACCCGCCCACATGCACACTGTTGCCTCTGCTTGGAATGCCCTTGCCACTTGCTCTTGGTGTGATTGGCTCCAGAGCTCCAGAGCTGCCTCCTTACATAGCCCCTCCCAAAAGCCATGTCATCCCCTGTTCACTTCCCTCAGCATGCTTACTATTCACAAAACAGTGGTCTCCCACTGGATTTAAGAACCAAGAGTCAGGACGATTTTGTCCTGTTCTCTGGCACATAGTAGGTGCTCAACAACTCCAGAACTACCTGAATAAATGTATGGCTTGCTCTTCATAGCCAATGAGAAAAGAGTTTGGAACCAAATCCAGGACACTCAGACTGGAGCTCATGTCTACCCTATGGCAATTCTCACTGCCACCAGCAGGCACTTAACAACTTGTGAATGAATGAATGAATGAATGAAACCAAGATCTCAGGATCTCATCCCAGTGTTCCCTAGGCTAACCCACCTTCATTTCCTGGCAGCGTGGGTGTGAACATAAGCCAAACCACCTCCAATGGTGGTGGGGTTGACGGCTGGCTGCCTGAAGCCGGCTGTCAGGAGCTCGTCTGGCCACAGCCGCCAGCAGGGGAGACCAGCTGGCGGTGCAGGGTCCATCGGCCCAGCCTGGAATCTGAGCCGCCCTGAGAGGCCCAGCTTCTCTCTGGGCCCCCACAAACTGGCCTTTGTTCCCCATGCCGGCCAAGACTCAGCAGCTTGGGCTTTCTCTCTGCCTGAGGCACCCGCGCTAAGCCATGGGGTAAATGGGCCAGCCTCCCTCTGTCCTGCCCAGGATGTCGCTTCTAACTAAATGGAGATGTAATTTTCTATACAAATCCATGACAATTTAGATGGAGTGATTGTAATTGGCTTTTCAATGGGGGTTTTGTCCAGTGCTGGTGGCTAAAACTGGGTGGCCTGTTTGAGGCAGGCTCTATTTAAATGACAATAAAGCAATAATATTGAGGACCTGTACAGTGCCCAGAGCCCCTCCTGGGCCCAAGAGGAGCCTCATGTTTATGAATCTGGTCCTTCCCTGGGGCTGTCTGGACAACTGGGTGGTGGTGTTGGGCACAGACCCTGGGAGAGGGGCAGCCACATCTTGGGGCTTCCAGACACAGGGTTCTAGGATGGCTGGGCTAGATAGAGTCCCATATCCACTGGCTTACCTGCTTCATCGTTCATTACCCACTCACTAACTAGTGCCACCTGAGGGCTAGCTAATAGTCCAGGTGTTGGGGATATGGTGACACAGAGAGCCCTCCCAGGCAGGTCAGAGGGAGGAGGGTACCATTGTAAGCACAGCATGAGGTTTGAGAGCATGGCTCAGAGCCAGACAGCACGGGTTCAATTTCTACTCCACTCCTGAGCTTCAGCAAGTTGCTTAACCTCTCTGTGTCTCTGTTGCCTCGGCCATAAAATGGAGTTGCAATAAAAGTTATTATAAGCAGGACACACCTGAATAGGGAGGGCTCAGTAGAATGCCGGGCAGGTGGAAGGTGCTGTACGTACGTTATTGCCACTGTTCATTAAAAGTTTCAGCTCTCTGGTGTTAGATTTGCTGGGTGACGATGGTCATGTGACTTAACCTCCTTAAGTCTCCACTGGCTTCTCTTTCTGGTGGGACTTTGAGGAGAGCCGACCCCACAGGGTTGTGAAGATTGAAGGACAGGACGCAGGACAATGCTTAGCACAGAGTCAGCATGGTAAACATTAGCTCTCTCTACTGTGATGCTCCTTGGCCTTGAGGAGCTTGCCATCCAGTGATAATTATAGTGTTGAGTGTGGGAGACAGAAAGGGAAGAAAAGAAAGCTCACAGGAAGCCAGGAGGGAGCTGTCGCTGCTGTCAGGGGATGCCTCGGAGGGAAGGACCAGAAGGAGGGGCCTCAGGAACAGGGCGGGGCATGGGGCTGTGTAAAGGAGGACAGGCCTCACTGAGTTGGTGACGTTTTTTGGCTGGGCTTTGAAGGATGAGTGGCATTTGTGCCAAGAGTAAGGTGGATATCCCCCCTACCAGGCCCTGCAGCTACTGAGTCACAGGCAGACTCTGCGGCCACACCTCCCAAATAAGTGATTTGTACGTGTGGGCAGGTGGTCAAGGAGACCCTTCTGAAGGAGTGCTGTTGAAAGCATCTAGGAAGGGAAACCACATGCGAAAAGGCTGGCAGCTGGGCAGGCCAGGCAGTGGCATCTTAGGCTGCGGAGAGTGGAGAGTGGGGAACCTGCAGCATGTGGCTGGAGAAATGAGACAGGGGTGTGGCTTTACTCAGTGAAACAGGCAGCTATGGAGGCATTTTAAGCAGGCAGATGACACCATCCAAATTAATTTCCTAAAGATCCTCTGGCTGCTTGTGGAAAATGGGCTGCAAAGCAGAAGGGGTAAGAGGAAACTCAGGGAGACCCTGGGCAAGTGGTAGTGTCACCATAGGAGGTAAGTAGTTGGATTGGAGAAACAGCAGATGCTTATCATGTGTTAGATGGATGATGGGCAGGCAGAGGAACACGGGGCACTCTCGGCCTGATGAGGGGCTGTGTGCAGCTGGTACTTAAGAAGGGCTGGTGGAGGGAGATGACAGAGAGAGGTGAGGGCCGCCTCCCACCGCCCCACACCAGGATGAGGCTCTTGGACGTTTTTCTCGAAGGCAGCAGGAAGCCAACACCATTTTTCTCAAGGGAGAGAGAGAGACCATGCTGGGATTTGTGCTTTCCAAAGATCATTCTGGCAGCGGGTAGAAGGGCTGCAGGTGGTGGGTGGGCAAGGCTGGAGGGAAGAAGTCAGGGAGGGAGAGGGGTTTGGGGGGCTCAGAGGCCTCAACAGGTATCCCAACCATTGCCCAACTCCAAGAGCAACAAACTTCGCCCTCAGAGAGGTCTAAACATTAGTCCTAGGTCATAGCTTTCAAGACAGAGAAGGGATCTCACCCTCGGGCAAACTCGAAGCCTAGTGCTCTTCCCCTTCCACAGCATCTGTCTCGGTCACTAACAAAATCCATCATAAACAGTGTTTCAGCATAACTGTCAGCTATAGAATCCTTAGGATGAGCCCAGAGGTGGGTACTATCATTCCCATTTTACAGATGAGGAAACCAAGGCTCTGAGAGTTAACTTGCCTAAGGGTGCCCAGCTGGGAAGTGAGAGCCAGGCTCACACACCAGATGGTCCTAACCAGGTCACAGGTGAAATGGGCTTATGGATGTATTTTGGGGGGCAAGCAGAGGTTTATTACAATTTTGGATTTATTGCTAATATTTAAAAGTTGGGAAATTTCATGGAAGAAGAAAACTTGAACTTTGGATGAACTTCCTGATGTTGGCAGGCCCAGAACCCAGTCCTTGAATCTCACCATGTCATGCCCCCAGGGTCACACATCTAGCAGGTCACACATTTCTCCTCTGCCTCCATTCAGCTGACTAGACATATCTGAAGGTCAGTGCGTGTCCGAGGGCCACGGAAAGGCATCCATCTATTCACCCAACAAGTGCGTGGACCACCACCACCCTGTCCACTGCCCAGTCATCACCACTCAATCTCCTCCACCAGAAGCCTCTCCATCTCCACCCGGGAGTTAGCTTGATGCCTTCCTCTTTCTTTCTCATCCCTCCATGCCCATCCCATCCACCAGCAAATCCTATTGACTCCACCTTTAAACTATATCCAGAATCTCACTGCGTTCTATCACTTCCCCTGCTCTGACCTCCTGCCCAGGGCTTGGGGGTACAGGGCAGAGACACGTGCTGACAGTGAGAGCCCTGGGGCCTGGCTCCTGCCTTTCCTCCCTGGGTGTCAGTTTCTTCATCTGTAGGAAGGGTGGGACAAAGAAGGTCATTTTGATCCCTATTATCCCTTTGTTCAAATTTGGGAGCTGGGAAGAACCTGGTTCACAAGATACTTCCTGTTAAAATTCTAATTGCCTTTGGCCTGGGCAGGACACACAGGTGGGACTGGGAAGAGTGTGTGGGTATCTGAGGCAATGACTGTTTTGAGAGCTCCCTGGGCAGACACCTGTTTTGTTCACCACTGACTGAATTCCCAGTATCCAGAGAGAGTAGTTCTCAGGAAAGAGTTATTGAATGCGAGAACCAATCAATGAATGAATGAACGAACGCACGAACTGCCCTAGCCCTCCAAAGGGACTCTGGGTATCCACTCACTTTTAGAGGGCCTTGATTTTCCCATCTGAGAAACTGAGTAACCTGATATCTTGCCTTTCTTCTCTATAACAACAAGTAACACTTATTGGACACTATGTGCCAGGGTCTGGTCTAAGCGTTTTACATATATTAACTCATTTAATCTTCACTGAAACCCCAGGAAATAGGAACAACTTTTGTGGTTGAGAAAATTGAGACCCAGAGAAGTTAAGTGACAAAACCAAGGTCACACAATTCATTAGTACCTGAGCCACAGGCCAACCAGCCAGCCTGGCCCCAGAACTCTCATCCTTTTTTTTTTTTTTTTTTTAATTGATTTCAACGAGGGGAAGGGAGTGGGAGAGAGGAATAGAAACATCAGTGATGAGAGAGATCAAGCCTGCAACCCAGGCATGTGCCCTGACCAGGAATAGAACCATGACCTCCTGGTTCATAGGTTGACACTCAACCACTGTGCCACTTCGGCTGGGCCGGACCCTCTCTCTCTTTTTTTCCCCCCGAACTCTCATTCTTAAACACTGTTCCAGGCAGCCCTTCAAGAAGAAATGAGGTTTGGGAAAGCCTGCTCCATGGAGGCAGCGCTAGTTGCCGAAGGGAATATGCTGCGCAGGGCTGCCAGCTCATAAACCTTCCATGGCTCCCTACTGCTAACCCAATAATACCCAGATACCCACCTCCGGACTCAAGGCCCCTGGAAGTGGCTCCAGCTGCATCTCCTCCTCCCTCAGGCCTCAACACAAACCTGACACTCAAGCAGCCCTAACTGCTTCTCTACCCCGCTAGCCCCGCTGTTCCCTGTGCCTAGAATGCCATCACCAGGCTTCTGAGTCATGCCCCCTCCAAGTTTCACTCAACTGCCCTTCTCCCCGTCCCCGCCCACCGCCTCCCACCCATCCCTCCTCCCCCTCTCCACAAGACTTCTCTGACCCCCTGCCATATTTCTTGCCTTCAGTTTCCTATAGTACTTGGTCAACAAGGGTATCATTAATGTGCCAGTGGGTACTATTAAAAATGCCATTTTACAGATGAGAAAACTGAGGCACCAAGAAGGGAAGTGAGTTGTCCAAAATGACATGGGATGAAATCAGGACTGACCCAAAGCTAGACCTCCAAACCCAAGTCAGCCCACATCTCCAGAAGTCTGTCCTTGGGTGTTAGCTGCCTGACTAGGAGGATGCAGCCCGAGAGCAGAGGCCACTTTTCTCTCCCATCCAAGTGTCAAGCATACAATAGGTGCTCCTTCAAGATCCTTCCTCACCAAACGGAACAGACTTTGCCTTCTGATTAAGTGTGGTCTTAGAAAAAGTTCTTCCAGGCAACACCTGCTGAATTTGCATTCTTTCTGTAGTTATTTCTAAGGGGTGTGAGGCATTCTGAAGGCACAGGGGTTGGATAAGATGGTGAGAAGTCAGCAAGGTCTGGAGTCAGACAAACCATATGACCTAAGATCACTGTGATTTTAACTCTGACTTCCAGGGTCACTGTGTGGGGATGAACAGTGCCAGTATATAGGGAGCACACAATATACAGTAACCCTGTTATCAATTAATGATTCCTATTCTACACATTGATGCCAGGAGCGGAGGGCACTCTGGCATCATCTATTAAAGACCAAAAGCATATTCTTTCAGACCCATCAACTCTACTCCTTGATATAAACTCACATGTATGTGAAATGGCCATCTATCTTCAAGAATGTTCACTGAAGTCTTACTATGAGAGCAAAATGTTGGAAACAACCTAAATGTCCATCAACAGAGGACTAGTAAATAAATTATGGTACATCCATAAAATTGCATACTATGTATATGTAAAAAAGGATGAGGAAGCCCTAACCGCTTTGGCTCAGTGAACAGAGTGTCTGCCTGCAGACTGAAAGGTCCCAAGTTCAATTCTGGTTAAGGGCATGTACCTTGGTTGCGGGCACAGCCCCAGTGTGGGGGGGGGTGCAGGAGGCAGCTGATCGATGTTTCTCTCTCATCGATGTTTGTTTCTGGCTCTCTATCCCCCCCCTTCCTCTCTGTAAAAAAATCAATAAAATATATTTAATAAAAAAAAGAATGAGGAAGTTCTTTATGCTCTGACATACTTATATGCATAGACAGCACATAGATCTACTGTTTAATGGAAAAACAACCTGAAGAATGGAAAAGCTAAAATTAGAAAACTCTCAGAAGAAAACATAGGGCTAGATCTTCATGGCCTTGAATTAAGCAGTGGTTTCTTAGATATGACACCAAAAGTACAAGCAACAACAACAAAAAAGAGACAAATTAGACTTCATCAAAACTAAAAACTTTTGTGCTCCAATGGACACCATAAAAAATGAAAAGGCGACTGACAGACTGGAAGAAAATATTTGCAAATCATACATCCAATAAGGTACTTGTATCTAGAATATATAAAGAGCCCTTAAATAATAAAAGAACAAATAACCATTAAATACAACAAAATGATCTGAATAGACATTTCTCCAAAGTTGATGCACAAATGGCCAATAAGCACATGAAAAGGTGCTCCGTATCATTAGCTCTCAGGGCCATGCAAATCAAACCCACAGGAGATACCATTTCACACCCACTAGGTTCTCATCAAAAGACGGGCAACAATAAGTGTTGGCAAAGATGTGGGAAAGTCAGAAGCTTCATACACTGCTGGTAGGATTGTAAAATGGTGCAACCACTTGGGAAAACAGTCTGGCAGTTCCTCAAAAGGTTAAACATGATTACCATATGTCCCAGCAATTCTACTCCTAGGTAGAAGAGAAGTAAAAACACACATCTACACAAAAAGTAGTACCTGACTATTCAAAGCAGAATCTATATACAAAAGCCTAAGTGACTGTTAGGACCGAATGACCGGAATGACCAGTCACTATGATGCGCACTAACCAACAGGGGGCAGACGCTCAATGCAGGATCTGCCGTCTGGTGGTCAGTGCACTCCCACAGCCAACCTGTGGCCGGCCAACCTCCCCTGGTCCCTCCCTGCAGCCGGCCAACCTCTCACAGTCCCCCCCCCACCCCGCGTTGCTCCCCCTGGCTGGCAGGACTGGGTGAGATGGCCCTGATTGGCCCTGATCGCCAGCTAGGCCTAGGGATCCCATCTATGCATGGATTCATGCACCGGGCCTCTAGTTATTCACAAGAGCCAAAATGTGGGAACATCACAAATATCCATCAATTGTTGGTTAAATAAAATATGGTATATCCACACAATGAAATATTATCCGTATTACAAAAGGTCTGTGGCCCTAACACCTTAATGACCAAAGACTGGGGCGGGCGGGTGGGCAGGGCTGCGACTGAGGGTGAGTGGGGCTGCGAGCACGGTGGGGCGCACATGAGTGGGCAGGGCTGTGAGCATGGGGTGGGCAGGGCTGCGTGATTTCGCGTGCTGGGCTTCTAGTTTGGTAATAAAAAAGAATGAAGTACACACTACAATAAGGACAAACCTTGAAAAAAATCATACTAAGTGAAAGAAGTCAGGAATAAAGACCACATATTGTGTGATTCCATTCATAGGAAATGTCCAGAGAAGGCAAATCCATAAGGAAGCAGATGGGTGGCACCCTAGCCAGTTTGGCTCAGTGGATAGAGCGTTGGCCTGCAGACCCGGGTTCGATTCCGGTCAAGGGCACATACCTTGGTTGCCAGCTCCTCCCCAGCCCAGACCCTGGTCCTGGTTGGGGGTCATGCAGGAGGCAACCAATCGATGTATTTCTCTCACATCAATGTTTCTCTCTGTCTTTCCCTCGCTCTTCTACTCTCCCTAAAAAGCAATGGAAAAATATCCTGGGGTGAGGATTAATCCCCTTCTCCCCCGCAAAAAAGAAGCAGATGGGTGGTTGCCTAGGGTGGGGGAGGGTCAGGGAGAAATGGAGAATGACTCCTATGAGTATGGAGTTTCTTTTTGGGGTGACAAAAATGATTGTGGTGATGGCTGCATAACTCTGAATATACTAAAAGCCACTGAACTGTATTTTAAATGGGTGAGTTGTATGGTATGTGAATTATATCTCAATAAAGTCATTGTAAGAAAAAAGAAGCAACCTACAGAACAGTGTACAACATATTTTGTATAAAAATAGAAACAAACCCACCAAATGTATATGCATATATGTTTATATCAAATACCTCTGGAGGACACCCACGAAATACCAAAGGTTTTCCTTGGGGAGTGGAATTGGGTGGCTGAGAGGCAGGGCTAGGAGGAAGACTCTTTTCACTATGCATTGGTAACTGATGAATTGTTTTTTTAAGTAATGAGATTCTATTACCTTTTCAAAATGTTACACTTAAACACACACACACACACACACACACACACACACACAAACAGTGGTTTATTACTGGCCTTCAGCCAGAGAACATGTTGGGCTAGGCAAGAGATCCAGAGAGAAACCCAACTTTACAGTTTTTCAAGCCTCACTAATATCTATCCTCCTATTCCTCACACAAACCCTGCCAGAAGACTTCAGTACCAGCCCTGTTTTCACCAGCAAGTCCTGTGGCTCTTCCTTTAAAACAGGCCTAGAATCTGCCCGCTTCTCACCCTCCATGGGCACCGTCTGGCCCCGGCTGCCATCCCCTTTCACCTGGCTCACGGCACCAGCCTATTCCCGCCTTCCACCCTCCCATCTAGATTCCATACAGATCTGCTCTTGCTTCCCACTACTCATCCCCACACTCTGGGCTCCAACCCACTGGCCTCCTCGCTGTTCCTCAAACTTACCAGGTACTTCCTGCCTCAGGGCCTTCGTACTTGCTCTGCTCCTTCCCTGGAATACTCTCCCACCAGACATCTCCATGGAGGCTTCCTTACCTCCAACACACCTCAACTCCATCTCCTCATAAAGAGGCCTTCCCCGACCTCCCTGTCTCAAATAACCGCCTCCAGCCCTATCTCCTTTACTGCTTTATTTTTCTGTATAACATCTAAAACACTTAATATTTACAATTGCTTGTTTGTGGTCTGTCTCCTCAACCCCAAATGTAGGCTCCATGGAAGGCAGCAATCTGTTTCTCCAGCACCAAGAACAGTACTCATTGTAGGCGCTCAAAAAATGTTGTCAAAAAAATTTTTGACCTAAGAAACTGTCACAGACCAGAGAAGGTTAAGAAGACGTGATGACTACATGTAATGTGGTATCTTGACTGGGATCCTGGAACAGACATGAACATTAGGGAAAAACTAATCTGAAAAAAGGGTGAGTTCAGTTAACAGTGACACATCCATGTTGGTTTCTTAGTTGTGGCAAACACATCATAATAATGCCAAATGTTAACATGGGGGAAACTGGGTGAGAGATCTACAGGAACATCTTTGAATGAAACTGGGTGAGAGATCTACTGGACTATCTTTGTAACTTTCTGTAAGTCTAAGATTGTTCTAAAATAAACCATTTATTTAAATTTAAAAAACGTGTTGGGTGAAAGCACAGGCTACCTAGCCAATGAAAAGCAGTGGCTCATGGGCAGAGAGACCTGGCAAACATCCCCAAGAGAAGGAGGCCCGTGTCACTGGTGATCCATTTCCTCTGAATAAAGGGCAATGTTGTATTGGGGGAGGGGGGCGTGTTTCTCCCCAAATACCACAGGACTCGCAGACGTTTTATTGAGAATCCATGCCTGGCCCTGTAGAGATCACAAGTCAGGCATGCTCTCCCATGCAACCTCCTAGGAAATGTCCTTTTCTCCTTGGCTCCCAAGAGGCCTAAATGGCCAATCCAGTTCGTACTATTTGCCAAGCGTTCTTGGCCCCGTAGCTTAGGATCTCAAGCTGAAGTCATACAAATCAAGGTAGGGAAGCGGGGGATGGGGGTGGGGGGTGGGGGTGGGGAGGACGAGGACTAAGGGGGTAAATAAAGGAGACCAAGGGTGGTCCCGGAAGGAAAGAGAAAGGGGACAACTTGTGCTGAGTACCTACCAGGAGCTGGAACATGGCAAGACACTTTAGGCCTATGTGACCTCCTTCCAAGGCTCCCAGCCCCATGAGGCGGGTTTGGTTACTCCCATTTCACCCAGGAGAAGGCAGTCATCTGAAAGCCAAGGAGGAGGCCTCATAAGCCGCCCCCGCCCACCCCGGGTCTGTGGTACTTTGATATGGAAGCTCTAACAAATCTGTCACAGACAGGATGGGGTCTGCCATGTTCTTTGCCAGAGCCTAGCACGGTGTCTGCGCATAGTAGGTACTCAGTAGATATGTGCTGAGCGAGGCAATAAAAGAGTAAAGGACAAGCAAAGCTCTGTGGCTTTGGGGAACTCCTTGCCTCCCGTTGTGCCTCTGTTTTCCTGGCCATGAAACAGCAAATCCAGGGCTCTGGGACCTTTAAACTTCAGTCCTCCTCTGAAACAAATATTTCTTCTTCAGGGGCTTCAGCTCTGTCAAGGCTCAGTTTTGCCCAGTAACTTTAAATCAAATCGTTGCTGAAAAATGTCAAATTCATTCCCAGAGTCAGCAAAAGAAAAGGTGCCTCACCCTCTGCTACCTGTCCCTGGGCCTCCTTCAACCCTGTTATTCCTGAACCCCAGTTCCAGCCCTGCCCAAATCCTGCCAACTCACTGGGGCTATATCCAAAAGCTTCCCTCCCTGAAAAGCTTACCTCTGGGGGCCTCGAAACGTGAAGGGGAGGCTCGAACAGGGAAAGAGAGTGGCCCAAAGTCACACAGCCAAGCAGAGGCTGGTACATCTATGACTCGGCTCTGGGCTTGGTCCTGTCCCTTGGGGCACAGCTGAGGCATCTGCCCACCTAAGTGTTGTCAGCCCTGGGGAAACTGCCCTACCCTTCCATTTACCCCACCTAGCAGGTCCAATCTGGACTGGGAAGGGACTGGCAGGAGCTGACCTCAGGAGCAGTACAGGTCCTAGGCACAAAGAGAACATGACTGGCCCAGGGTCACACAGCTGGTAAGGAGTGGAGCCGGCACCGGAGGCCCTGAAGCCTGAGCTGCTGCCCACAGGGCCACCCTGCCCCTTTTCCATCCCTTCAGGACCATGCAAGAGCTGGGTTATGTTCTATTGATCAAATTCCCACAGCAGGACACATAGGGAGTCTTAGGAATCAGGCTGTCCTGAGTCAAAACCAACCATGTGGTCTTAGGCAAGAGACTCCATCTCTCCCGCAATGTTTCCACAACTGTACCATGGGGTGAATGGTGCTGATGTGGTGGGGATGTGATGAGGGTTAAATGTAACGATGTTAAGGTTAACATTCACTCATTAATATTTTTTCACTCATTAATATTAATGTTAAGGGTGAAGCCACTACTACAGAGCCTGTCTACCACATAAAGGGGGGCCCATCCCCCACCCCACTTCCATGGATGAGCCCCCTGTTGCTGAGCTTCCCTGTGGTCCCATCTGCTGAGTCACAGCACCAACTCTCCTCACCACTTGCTTTGTGGATGGTGCTGAAGGTGCCTGGGGAAGCTACTGAGAATGTTCTCAGCATCTCCTTGGTCTCTACTTCCTAGTTCCACAGAGACACACTCTGAAATCAGGATCCTTGGCCTCTTTGCAGGGAAGTCAGGAGCAACCCAACAGCTTCCTGAATCTCCCCATTTGGATATGCCCCGTGCTCAGGCAGGGGGAGGCTAGTGGGGTCCCTTGGCGGTGGACAGAGGGCAAACTTGGACACTGACCAGTTCTTTCTAGCTCTAAAAGCAGGTCCTGTACATTTGCCTAGATGTGCATCAGATGTCTTCGGAAAGATAGACAGAAGCTGGTCACAGTGGTGCCTTCTGAGAGGGGAACTGAGCATCTGGGGGAAAGAAAAAGAGTGGGAAGAGGATTTTTACTGTAGCTTTTAAACTTTCAAATTCCAACTCATGCGAATGCACCATGTGTTTAAAACAAAACTTTAAATTAAAAATAACTGAACCTACGATTCTGGTGGAGAGAGCCTACATGCCCCTTCGTCATCACTGCAGATACGTGACAACTGGCCAGCGGGGCTGGGCTAAGGCAGGGTGAGCTCAGTCGGGCTCATTTCCTCTCACAGGCGTGTCTCCTCAGGATCGAGAGAGCTGCTAAAATCTGCATCTTCATCAAACCCCGATTTGTTAGTCTCATCTCTGGATCAGATGTGGGGAAGGCATGAAACAGTCCATCGCAGGAGCCATGGGGTGAGGGGGTTGCCTCATGAAAGCCCAAGTGGCCCAGCACTCTGAATGAGACCATTGAGGGCATCACTCAGGGAGCCAGCCCCCTTGCTTTACTGATGGGGAAACTGAGGCATGGAACTGGAAAGGAACTACGTGCCCCAATGGCACAGCCAGGCCAGGCACATCTCTACCCCATCACCCTGTGCCACTCACTCCCTGACAGCCACAACTGCTGGGGGACGGCGGTCTGCACTAAATTCACCTTTGCACCCTCCACAGGCTGCAAGGGCAGGTGCAGCATCTGGCCTGAACGTAGTCCTTCTGCAGCCTAGGGCGGCTGGAGGGTCAGCTGTGTGGGGCCTGGCCGGGCCTGTAGACTGCGGTACGGAGTCTGGTCTTTGTCCTAAGAGCCCCTGGGGAGCCACTGGAGGGTTTTAGGCTAGGAACTGATGTTGTCTGATTTATGTTTCAGAAGATTGCTCTGGCTGCTGGGTGGAGAATGGACTGGAGGGATAAGAGGGAGCAGGAGGCTGATGCAGAAGAGGCTGCAGCCTGAATCAGAGGGGGAGCAGAGACATGAATAGGTCCAAGGGAAGGGCAGTGATTGCAAATGGAAAAATTATATTCCTCCTTGTGTAGTGAGTGCCTTGTCTCTGGTCATCTTTTGACCAAGCCCAGACCACAATATGACAGAGCTGTTACAGCAGGGACATGACAAGTTGGACCACAATGCCAAAATTCCAGGCCACCTCCTCCAGGAAGCCTTCCCTGACTTTAAAGGCTGGGTTGGCAGCCCCTTGGATGTCCCCCATCACAGCACTGATTATTTTAGGTCATAATCATCAGTTTCCAGATTTCTGTGCCATGAGGACAGGGGCCACTTTCCTCCCATCTGGATTCCCAGTGCTCAGCAAAGAGCCTGGCACACAGTAGGACCTCATACATCACTTCCTCCCTCTTCCTTTTCCTTCTCTCCCCAAAACCCCTTCTCCTAGGTCTTTCACTGGGGTATCCCTATTGCCCAGTCTAGATGCTAGCATAGAGTAGGTGCTTAGTAAATGTTTCTTAAAATGAATCATCTCTCCAACAGATCTAATATATAGTAGAAGTTCAAGAAATATTCAGTCCCTTCCTCTCAATGGCAGAGAGTCAACAACAATAGTAGTAACACCTACTGGGTGCTTTCTTTGTGCTGGCACTGCGCTAAGCTCTTGAGGTAGGACTACTATGTTTATTTTTCAGACCAGCTAATGGAGGCCAAGAAAGGTCTGAGAATTTGCTTGGGCCATGCAGTTGTCAAATAGAGGAGCAGGGATTTGAACCTAGGCTGTCAGACTTCAGAACTGCAGTATGTGGCCTTGTGCTGAAGGCCCAATAGCTACCACTATTCCTGGCACATAGTAGGTGCTGAGGCTTGCCTGTAGTGGGCCCCAAGAGGACACAGTTACCCCCAACCCACTGCCATAGGAAGCTGCAGGGTGATCCCACTCACCTCCTAGGCTTGGGTTTCCCTCCTGCCCCAGTGGACCAGGCTCTCTTGGGAAGATGCTGCCAGCCCAGGCCTGCCCAGGCCCTGCCGCCCACACAGCCTTCCCTAAACCGCCAGCAGGCTGGCAACGTGGCCAGCCCCAGGGGACTGAGTCTCGGCTGCTGGGCAGCCCAGACAAAAGCCTGCAGCGTGCCCAACTCTCTGGCACTCAGGCTGCCTCCTCTTCTCCTTCTTCCTCCTCGTCTCCCTCCAGGGCTTGTGTTGGGGGCACTGGCAGAGGTCTTCAAAAAGGAGGTGGATGAAAGAATGAGGGACATGGCCAGGCAGCCCCAAGGGCAGAGGCTGAAGCAATTAAAATGAGCAGAGCAGTCCTGCAGGCCTAAGCAGCCCAGAAATCAGGTGGGTGGGGTGCTGGTGAGGGCTGTCCCTATGCTGGAACCCAGCAGGTGCCAGCTGAGGTCTACGGAATAATGACCACTGGGTGCCGTCAGGTTGGGGCTGACAGGGTGAAGCCCTGGGTACTCAGCAGCCTCAGCAGCACTGACCCCACAGAAGACGCAGCTTCAGACTTACACAGAAGAGAGCCTATATCAAGGCATCTATTCATTGTTTCCCTGATTTAGCCAAGAGGAAACTGAGGTTCAGAGAGGCCAAGTGACTTGTCCGAAGTCGTACAGTTGAGAGTGGGGCAAACACAAACCCTACCCAGGGTTTGATTGTAACAGACCAAATGCTTCCCCCTGCTGTCTCCTTACGGACCATTAATTAATGATAAAAACAGAAACAACTATTATTCATTGAGCACTTAATATATTTAGGCACTGTACCTAGGACAGTGCCTAAATGTTAATATCATTTAATCCTAAAAACAATCCTATGAGACAAGAACTATTATGCCCATTTTACAGATGAAGAAACTGAGGCCCAGTAAGGTAAAGTAACTTGAACAAGATCAAACAGTGAGGATGTGGTAGAGTTTCAACCCGGCCATTGGAACGGGCACACTAAGCTACCACTTTATCCTGGATGGTTGGATGGATGGATAGATGGATGGACAGATGGACTAATGAATGGGAGCTCTGCCCTGTGTGCACCAAGCCTGTGGCCACACACCCAGTAGGAGCTTGGAGGGCAGTAGCCAGGACAATGTTGTGTTTTCTGTGAGCCCTGCTGAAGGGGCCTCGTGTCCCCACCAGGGCTGGAGCTTGGGGGCCCTGGGCCATGTGCCCAGGCTGCTAGGGAGCCCGAGCTCCCTCATTGAGCCAAGCAGCGGCATGACGGATGTGCCCGCCGCCACGGGGAGCCCGGGGTAGAGCAGTTGCCTGGAAACAGGCTGCTCTGGCAGCCCACACTCAGACCTTTGTCACCATCTCAAGGACCTTTTTTTCTCCTCCTTTCTCACTGGAGGGAGACCCTGCACGCAGGTGAGAAGCTGCGGCCAGCACTGCCAGCAGCCCCCATCACGGGGGCCCACAGTGGGTCCGTGGCCCCAGGCTAGGGAGAGGGAGGCAGATGCAAGAGAGTCAGGGAGCCTGTGGTGGGGGAGACAGGGCTCCACAGGAGACCACACCAAGGCTTAGAAAAACCAAAAAACATTAGCCTGAGTCCTTTTTGTTAGTGGTGCAATACTGACAGCATCAGCTCCTAGAGTGGAGGGTGGTGCCACAGATATGTGGGCAGTGTGGGACTTCTGGGGGCCCAGGGCAGGGGGACAGTGTGGTGCCCCTGGCTCAGCAGGCACTAATTGGCTCTTGTGATGGTGGACCCTGAGAGGGGATTAACTAGCCCCGGGGGGCCACACCCCAGCCAATCACCCGACCTGGGGGTAGGGGTGTGGAAGGGCTAATAGCAAGGACTCTGGGGCCAGGTCAGCTTGGGCTCAAATCCCAGCTCTGCCCCTTGGGCAAGACATGTCTCTCTCTGTGCCTCGGTTTCCTCCCCAACCAATGAGGAGGACCTGACTAAAGGGGCAGGTGTGGGGATGAAATGATACCTCGCACATAGTGGGTGCCTGAGGGAAGGTGAGGGTGCCTTTTCACTGAGATGCTTCAAGGTGCCCTGCATAAGGCTGATTTCTCTCAGGGAGGCAGGAGGTCTGCAGCCCACTTGCTGGACACACTAGGAAGTGGACGCTGCAAGAGGGATGGGGTTTGCCCCAGTTGGACACCCGGCAGGATAAAATGCCCAGCTGATTCCCGGCCCCTGTCAGGTTTCCACTTTGGACAACCACTTTCTCATCGTCCCCAACGAATGGAACTGCTTTCTGATGTTGGAAAGCAGATCTTAATGCCGCCTTCCCCGAATCCTCCTTGGCTCCCCAGGCTCATCTGCGGGCATCAGAGGCCTCTGTAAGGTGGCCCTGCTCACCTGAGCTCTGAATGTGCTTTGTGCCTCTTCAAGGCTGTCACTCTGCCTGGATGCCCATCCTCTGCTTATCTCTGGCTGACTCTTGGCCCTAAGTTTCACTCTTCCAGAAAGCTTTCCCAGCCCACCAGTCCCCAGGACAAGCCAAAGACCCCTTCCCCTATGCTCCAGGAACTCCCTAGCCCTGGGGTCCCAGACCAAGTGGAGCATGTGCCTGACCTGGCATCCAGACCCTTTCTCCTGAATTTCTGCTCCACCTTAATGTGCCATAGCTGCCTGGTTGTAGTCTTTGTCCTGGGTCACCAGCCTCATAACCTCACGGCTCCTGAGCAGACTATCCATGCATGTTCCTCTCCTCTGCTCACACAAGATCCTCCTCCCCCGCCCTCCCCGTGCACACACACATACACACACACACACACTCTCTCTCTCTCCTCCCAGGCTTCTCAGCAGCCACCTCACCGCTATCCCCCAGGTCCTGCTGAGTCTAGTTCAGACCCTCGCTCCTCTGGAATCTTTTCCTGACCACCCCAAGCCAAGGTAGCACTTCAATCTGTTTCTCCTGCAGGAGTTGCTGCTTCCTCCCTCCTGTGTGTCCCTGAGGCCTGGGAATGTGGAGGACAGAGCGGGCAGCAGGAGCGGGGAAGGTGGGGAGCAGGAGCTCCACCTTTATGAGCTCTCGCTCCAGGCCAGGCCCCATTCTAGGCACATAACTACACAAACCCTGGATTATTCCATCCTTAGAGGAGAAAAGGAAGATTGGACTTAGAGAAATTAAGCCTCTCTCTTGCCTAAGGGCGTGGGGCCTTGCTGGGCTTCTGCTGCCTCTGATGGTGAGGGGGCACCACAGGGTCCCGGGGTTGTCACTGGGCTTGCATTTCTTGTGCTCTCCCACCTGAGCCAGCACAGGCAGCGGCAGTGGTGACAACAATAGTGATAGTAACACTACCTGTTGATAATGGACACCATTTAGGTGCTGGGTTCCAAACCCACACAATCTTGAAGTGAAAGGGGAGGAAACTGTAGCCCAGGGAGACAACACGACTTACCCAAGGTCCCACAGCTAACAAGTGACATGGCGAGGATCTGAACCCCATGGTTGAAAGGCCACAATGTCCTGGAGCCCAAGACATTGCCTAGTCTCCCAGCTGCGCAGGCACCAGCGGCAGGCAGCTGTAGCCCCAATTCTGGCCACCAGGCCCTGAGCCTGTCCCCGGTGGCTACCTGCTAATTAGCCAGGCGGCTCTGCTTGCTCAGTGGCTGCTTTGGAATAATTCTCCCAGGAAAGGCCGAGCTTGCAGGAGCAGAAAAGGTAATTGCTAATTTGCACGAGAGAAGACAAAGGGTACAAAGGCGCCCTTTGCTGCCCGGTGCAGCCTCACGTCCCCATCACAGAGCTATCTGCCTCTCACCGCCCACCACGCCAGGCGCCCTAGACGGCTCTGTCCACAGGATACATCCACACAGTCCCCATTCAGCCTGAGTCACTGGGCCACTCCCTAGGAAGAGCAGAAGGACACATGAGCATGTATGTCCCCTGCCATCCTCTCAAATACACAGGTAAGGGTAAACAGGAACCTCAGAGACTTCAAACACTAATGACCACGTCAGTGTTCCATTGTGTTCCGGGCGCTCTGCACTGCTGCTCACTGAATCTCACAGCAGCTCATAAGGTGATATTGCTCTGAGCCCCATTTACAGATCAGAAAACTGAGGCCTGGGGAGATGTGATGACCAAGGCTACCCTGATGGGACGTGAAGGCGCTAGGATCTGAATTCAGCCACTACAGTTTGTGCTATTTCCATTGTGCTCTAAATTGAGCTCCATTCTCCTATATTGCAGCGGAAGGAACTGAGGGCAGGGAGCTAGCTATAATAGAAAAAGCATGGGCTTTGGAATCCAGCTCTGCTCTCGTGTCCTGTGTGCTTCAGGACATAACCTTTCCTCTTTATGCCTCAGTTTCTTCATCTAGAAAATGGACCTAGAAGTCCCTGAGTTATGTGGACACTGGGGAAAGGCCGTCGAGGGTGTTAAAGGCACTGAATAAGGCTGGGCTCACTGACTCCTCAATCCAAGGGGTCAGATGGCCAGCCAAGTGCCCATGGCAGGCTGGTGCAAGGCAGGGCCAGATCCCGTGGCCCCGAGCCCCATGAGATGAAGGTTCAGGCTGCAGCAACCAAGGAGCAGGCACCGGTGGGCAGGGCCTTCTGTCAAGGGCGAAGAGGCCAGATTGTGGCCAGGAAGGTGGGCCACGGGAGGAAAGGGTCCTCCTGCACAAAGCCCACCTGCCAGCACCTGGCTGAGTTATGACTAGCTCCGTGGGAGGAATGGCCAGTGCTGGGGTTAGGTCAGGCAGACCTGGGCCCTAATCCTGGCTCCCCTCGTCAGCTGGGCATGCCCCTCTCTGAAACTTAGCTTCCTCTTTTGCAATGCCCCTCACCCCCAGGCTGCCTGAGGCTCCCAGGCTAATTGGGACGGTCATCTGGACAACAAGGCTCTAGGAGCCAGGTGCTGGGAGACCAGTCTGTGGACCCAGACTGACCTGCCCTGCAAGGCCAGACACTGGATGGACAAACAGGCCGTGTGGACAATCACAGGAGCCCAGACCTCTTCCTCTTCTCAGGGACCTGCCCCAGACTCTGTCTGTGGCCTGAGCTTCCCCACCCTCTGAGCTTTTCAACATCCTTACAACAGACCTCCCGACCCATCAAGCCATGCCTTACAAAACCTGCTTGGGAACCACAAATCTGAAAGTCGCTCTTATTGCGTGGTGCTGTGTGCACATGTGTACGTGAGCGCCTGTGAGGGAGGGCAGGCTCTGGATCATCTCCACTCCCCCGGATCCCTGGGGTTCCCTGAGCCAGGACACCCACATCTTAGCCCTCCATCGGCCCTGCCTCACTGTGACCTTGGGCAAGTCACTCATCTTCTCCAGGCCTCAGTTTACATTCTATGAATCAGACTATTATTTTCTCATCTCTCTTCCTCCTGGAGTTCTTAGAAGACTCAAGTGATAATTTCCCAACAGTTATGAAAATAATTCAAAGCCATACAAACGTTAGGTTCCAATTTTAAACATTTACTGAGCACCTCCTATAGGCAGGCACCAGGCTGGGCACTTACACACATTTCCTGGTGTGTTTCCCACAAGTCTCACCACAATCTGATATACAGGCATTGCATTCCCATTCTGTAGATGAGGACAGGGAGGCTCAGAGAATGATCTGCATAAGGTCACATAGCCGGAAAGTGGCTGGACCCAGGATTAGAACCCAGAGTTGTCAGCTACTTGGAGTGAGCAGTCAGGATGGTATTCTCTTTTCCAAGCCCCCATGGGTCTGAAAACCCACCCTCTGGCTGAAGAAGCAGGCAGTAAGTGCCCTGCCCCAGGCCCAGCCCCAGCCAGGAGGCTGGCATCACCCACTGGGATGGGCTCTGTGGGCTCAGAAAGAATTTTGTTCTGGGGTGTAAGATCTCCAGGGGTAAAATGTGGTCTTTTGATTTCCAAATATAGGGGGTGGGGATACTGGTCTCCTTGCTGTTCCTCAAACCCAATGAGACACACTCCTGCCTCAGGGTCTTTACACCTACTGTTCCTTCTGCCTGGAATGCTTTTCCACCAAATACCTGCATAACTTGCTCCTGTACTTCCTTCAGGGCTTTGTTTACAATGTCACCTTCTCAATGAGGCCCTCTCTGATACCCTGTTGAAAATGCCAATACATCCCCTCCCAGCACCTTCTGTTCCTCTCACTCTGCTTGATTTTTCTCCACAGCATCTGACTAGCTGGGTGCTTTCCTTGGTTGTTATGTAGTGTCCGCCCTCATTAGACTGCCAGCTCTCCGAGGGCAGAGATCCATTTATGTCTCCACAGAGCAGCCACTTCGTCAATACAGGGGTGGGCAAAGGTAGGCTTACAGTTGTAGTACAAATAAAAAACACATAATAAATAAAAAATAATACTGCCTAGCCGGTTTGGCTCAGTGGATAGAGCGTCAGCCCGCAGACTGAAGGGTCCCAGGTTCATTTCCGGTCTAGGGCACATACATTGGTTGCAGGTTCCCCGGCCCTGGTCAGGGTGCGTGCAGGAGGCAACCAATCGATGTGTCTCTCTCACATCGATGTTTCTCGGTCTCTCCCTTTCCCTTCCACACTCTCTAAAAACCAATGGAAAAATATCCTCGGGTGAGGATTAACTAAAAATAAACAAATAAATAATAATATAAGAATAAACTCCGTGTTTTTTACTCACAATTGTAAACCTAGTTTTGCCCACCCCTGTATCTTAAAACTGAGTAATACTGAAGCCCGTAGAGGGAAAGTGGGGGGCCCCAGGCACACAGGGAGCCCAGAAGGAACATTTATGTTCAGGCCTTCTGCTCCCAACCCCTACCTTCTGTTCCCTCCCTTCACTGGCACGGGATATGCTTGGGTTTCCTAGACCTCGGGGGGCAAGTGCCTGGATTCTGCCTCCCTCTGGTCCCCAGAGGCATGGGAGTCAGCAATGGGTGGGAGAATAGGCCCTTCCCCAGGCCCGTGTAAGGGAAGCAGCAGGGGTGTGTGCATACCGTATGCCCATCTAGGGGACCCTGACCCATTCCCATACCAGATTCCAAAGGCAGGGCTCAGAACAGAGCCTTTTTTTCTTTCTTGCCTCCTGATTTAGAAAATGGGCTCTCCCCCCTGGAAACACCAACTGCCACAGTGTGGGTGATGGTTCCTTGCCTTTCTGGCGGCCTCTCTGGAGGACCGTTCTTCCGTCACAGACGAGGTGCTGAGGGCAGAGGAGTGAGGGCACCAATCGCGCAAGCTTGCTGGGACAATGCCAGACCTCAAACCCTGCTCAGGCAAGTCAGACTCATGCATGTGCACTTGCCCCTGTACGGGCCTGTGCTGGGTCCAGGAGGCAAGGAAGGGACCTTAGGGAGGGAGCTATAGCTGAAAGGGCAGGTGGCCATAGCTGGGAGCAGCTGCTGGTCCGTCAGCATGCCTGGGCTCACATCCGGTGCCGCCCTTTGCTCACAGGGGGCCGTGGGCAAGTTGCTTAAGACCTCCGTGGTTCACAGGTTGTTGCAGAAGCCCATTGTGCAAACACATAGGAAGCACTTAGAGCAGGCCCAACACCTAGTGAGCACTCAATAAATGTGAACTGACACACCACCATCGTCACCACCATTACCGCCACCATAACTCTCATCACCATCACAATGACCATCATTGTCACCACCACTGCCATAAATACCATCCTCACCTTCACTACCATAATTACCATCACCACCACCACTATCACCACCGTTACCAGCAGCATCTGTCTCTCACGATGCGTCCTGAGCTCTGCTCTGTATGATGGAAAAGGACCTGCATTCCCTACATCTGTGGTGCTTACCTCTGCACCCCAGGAGGCTCCTCCAAGTTGCTGAAGGAATAAATGAATGAATGAATGATGAAGAGGCTTTTCTGGAGAACAAAGTAGCTGATAGGAGGAAATTGGAAGAGCCTGTTAGATCTATTCCTTCAGATCCCCAGCCCTCTCCACCTCATTTCTCTAGTTTCTGCTCCCATTGGAGCTGTTGTCCTCTAGAACCCAGAGCCTCCCTGGGCCTCAGACTCCCTATTCCCCTCCAACTAGTTCCTGAGCCAGAGGGGTTCAGTCCTACATGGAGGTGACATTTCACCAGGGCCCAGTGAGGGCTGGGGGAACAGCCTGGAGACCCTAGAGCCATGTAGGACTGAACCCCTCTGGCTCAGGAACTAGCTGGAGGGGAATAGGGTGCTCTGCACACAATGGACCAGACTCAGCTCCCAAACACCCCCATCCCTGTGTTCCCCTGCTCTGCTATAGCTCTCACTGCCTGAGATCTTGCTTTCTGGGGCTCCATTAAGGGACCACATAGCCCTATCTCCCCAGCCCCAGGGCTCCCTTCAAGTCAGCTTCTCTTCCCGTCTTCCCACAGATGTGGGGACCCTGCCTGGGCTTCCCTTCTAGCAAGGAATAAATCCCAATGTTTCTGTGAGGGGCCTTCGTAACCACCCGTGGACCTGCCAGCCTCCTTTGGCTCTCAGCCCTTGGACTGCAGGGGCCTGCTTGTTGGGCTGGTCAGACAGCCCCCAATGCGTCCTGGCCATCACTCTAGTCCGCCTGTAGGCCCCATAACAGGCCTGATCGTCCATTTTTCAGGGGAGGAAACTGCAGCACAAATATGAAAAGGCTTGAGGCATTCATTGAACAAATATTTACTGACTGCCTACTATGCACCAGGTGCTGGGAACATAGCCATGAGCAAGATGGCAAATATCCCCGTTCCCATGGAGCCCAAGAGGAACACACAAAATCAGTGTCTGTCAGAGGTTGATAAGGGTTCTGAAGTTAGAGTAAAGGGATGAAGAATGATGGGGGACAAAGGCCTTTTGAAAAGGCAATCCGGGGAGGCCTCACTGAGGAGGTGACATTTCACCAGGGCCCAGTGAAGGCTGAGGGAACAGCCTGGAGACCAGTGGTCTACGGGCAGTGAGCAGGAGCCTGGAAGGTGGAGACAGGGCCAGAGCTGGGCCTTGGTGGCTTTTTCTCAGAGGGTGATGGGGACTCACAGGAAGGTATTGAGCAGAGAAGGAATATGGTTGGGTTTACATTTTAACACAGCACTTAGGCAGCTGTGTGAAAAGGGAAGAAAGCAGGAGGAAGGACGAGTGCTATTGCTAGAGAGGAGGTGACAAGAACTGGAGTAGGAGGGGACTGATGAAAATGCCCTGTACTCCCCATACCCTGGGAAAGGGGACTCAGAGGAGCTGGGCCTGGGGCAAGCAGCCCCCTTGAGCTCAGCAAGTCTGGCACAACTGGATAGGGGCCCAGCTGCCTGAGCCAACTAGCTGGTTGACATGACAGGCCCTAGTCTGCCCTGACCACCGAACAGTCAGGGTACCTGGGACTCCCAACTCTGGGAGGGCAGAGATCAAGTCTGTCCTATTCACCACTCCTGCCACATAGCAGGTGCTCATTAAATCTTTGTGAAATGAATGAGCAGGGCCTGGTACATAGCAGGTGCCAGTAAAAGTTTGCTGAACGAATCAGTGAATGAAGGGATGGTCTGTAGCCTTGTATTGTTTGCTGGTGACTTCCCATGTTCGTCGGAGTTCCTTAAAATAATTACAACGCTGCCAATCAGAGTCTTACCATGAGCCAGACCCCAGGCTCTTACCTGTGTCCAACAACCTTGCATGGCAGGTTCTGTTGTTATGCCCAATTTACAGAGGAGGAAACTGAGGCGCAGAGAGGTTAATTTCCCCAAGTTCACTCAGCTACTAAACAGCACAGCCAAGATGTAAACCCAGGACGGGGCTCTTGTCAGCTACACTCGAACACCTCCCCCGCTGGGATCTTGTCAGCAACACCATCAACTCAATGATGAATCCCTGAGGGCAGGGAGCTTGCAGGTGGGTTCCTGGTAGGACATTCCCTGTGCTCCCTCACATCTGAGGTTGCCTTGGCTCCTCACCACAGCCTGGTGCCACCTTGCTGATAAGGACACCAAGGCAAAGAGCTGAGGCTGAGAAGTGGCAGAGGAGGGCCTTGAAACCCTGAGTTCTGGGGCCTAGCCAGCAGCCCTCTCCACAGCCCCTCACGCCTCCTCTCCCCACCACCAGCCCACGTCCATCGTCCGCAGCACAGAGGCAGCATCTTGAGTCCCCACATCATGAGCCGGCTGAGGCAGTGACTAATTCCTGGGGCTCAGCCAATGATAGAAAACCCCTCCGCACCGAAGGCCTGTCTCAAGATCCAAGGCCACCGGGCTGACCTCCGGCTGACCTCTCACCTCTGCCTCTGCTTAACCGGGCAGAAGCCACAAAAACTGAGCTTCAGACCCGAAAGGGGAGCTGGGCAGTGCACAGTAGTAATCACAGTAATAACAGTAACAACAATAACAACGGCCAGTGCTCACAGAGCACTCAACCAAGGGCCCTGCCCTCTGCTAGTCTTCAGAAGCTAAAATTCTCACAACAATCCAGAGCAGCAGGTCCTATCATCACCCCCACTTTCTAAATGCAAAAACTGGGGGACAGAGAGGTTGAGTAAGTTGAATGAGTTGCACAGCAAGTATATAGAGGATTCAGGATTCAAACCCAGGTAGCCTAGCCCTAGGGCCGTGTAGGACTGAACCCCTCTGGCTCAGAAACTGGTTGGTTGGAGGGGAATAGGGTGGTCTGGACACTTCTTACGCCCTGGGGCTGCTATTTTGTGGTTGTTGTGGCTTTAATTCATGTGTGTGTTACCTTGAAAACAAACCTCTCGTGCTCCTTTGTCCACAGAGCCACTGGCCCCGTCTTGTCCTACTGTCAGCATACTCTGCTAGACAGACTCATGCCTGCCGCCCCATCCTGGGAAGAGTCATTGTCCAAGCCCATGTATTACCACGAGGGACCCCAGCATCTAAGTCTTGCTGTCAAGAGACTGGGTGATTTAAGGAGCCGAGGACACGACACTTCTCTGCTGCACGGGCTCAAGTCCCTGCTCTGGTTTTTACCAGCTCTGTGACCTCAGGCACGTTACTTAACCTCTCTGAGCCTCAACATCCTCATCAGCAAAATGAGGACTATAATGATAAATATAATGTTTGAACAGTCATATGGAGTCATGGGCATAAAGTATTCAGCAGAGCGCTTGGCACTTCGTTAAGCATTCGACAAAAATGCTAGCTGTGTCATGTTATCATTGCTTTTATTTGGTAGCAGGCATTGACTGAGCACTTTATGTATCTCAAATTATCCCCACAACAACCCTAGAAGATAGTTGACATTACTATCCCCATTTTACAGATGTGGAAATGGAGGCTCAGAGGGATTGAGATGTGTCCAAAGTTTTTCACAGCTGGTTTGTGAGGGAGGATTTGAACCCAGGGCTCTCTGCCCCAGGGAGCATGCCCACTTGTAGTCCCATAATGGGCAGCCTGGACTCTGGAGTCCAGTTCTCCTTTCGCCCTCCTTCCCTGACTGGACCAGCAGGACTTCTGGCCTCTCCTTCCTACCTGCTTTGGCGCAGGGCCTTCCCTCTGCCCTTTGGCTTCCATCAAGGTTTCTCTCATCCAGATGTGGGGGTGGGGGTCTGTCAATCCTCCAGAGCAGATCCAGCTGACCACCCCTCCTCCTGGATCCTCCCTCCAGTTTTCCTACACATACCCCTCCTTCATTCTCTTCTACCTCTGTCCATTGCCCCTTCTGCAGTTCTCTGCTCCAGGGTCCCCTGGTTCTGTGCAGATCCTGCATCCCTAGGGCTAAGGCCACTGGTCACAGCACGGGAACAAGCAGAGAACATTCCTGTTTCCTGTGTTGAGCAAACGACATGGAATCTCTCTTCAAATCCACATAGCAACCTTGTGTGATGGGAAATACTACTGAGTCCATTTGCCAGAGGAGGAAACTGAGGCTCAGGGAGGAAGAACAACGTGTTTCAAGATCATCCAGCTAATGAGTCGTGGAGCTCAGTTCAAACCTGGGACTAGTCTGAGCTACAAAACCCAACTCAGCTGCACTGCTCCACACTGGCCTTGTACAGATTGCAGAGTTCCTGATTATATCACAGTCTTAATCCTAATGATAACGACCTTTTACTGAGGACTTGACTATGTCCACACCTGGGTACAGGTGCTTCTATTCTATACAACAGAGAGAGAGAGAGAAAGAGAAGGGGGGAGAGAGGAAGGGAGGAAGGGAGAGAGGGAGAGAGGGAGGGAGGGAGGGAGGAAGGGAGGGAAGAAGGAGGAGGAGAACGAGAAATAAGTGAAGCCACAGCGGTTATAACCCCATTTTATAGAAGAGAAAACAGGCTCGGAGTGAAGAATAGACTTGCCTAGGATTGCACATCAGTAAATGGCAGAGCCTGGACCCAGCCTCTGTCTCCCCCCCGCCCCCACTCCGCGCCCCCCCCCTCCCTCCCCACACACACAGCCCACTGCTATGCTGATTTGCAGGAGCCTCCCATTCAACATAAAATCCTTTGCCCCTTGGCCTGCTCCTGTCCCAGCCTCCAGATCTCCCAGGGAGGCCCCAGCCCCACAGAGCTTCCGGCCCCTCTCCCACCTTGGCCCAGGCTTTCCTCTCACCCCATACAGGGTCTCCTAACCACCCTCGAGAGACTAACAAATGTCTGGTTTGGAGATCTTCACAGTGGGGAGGGTGGTCCTCCAAGGGACCCTGAGATGGAGTAGCAGCCCCTACTCTGTGGCCTGCCTGGCCAGCTTGGTTTGACGCCATCTTCCTAACCACCCCACAGGGTGTAGGATATCACCCCTTATACCGAAGGGGCCAGGGGATCAGAGCAGGCAAGCCATTTGCCCAGAACCAGAAACTGGCAGCAGAGCCGAGATTCACATATGGATCTGCTGTTGGCCATGTTACCCTCTGGCCTTCCTTATCGTTGCTCTACCTGGCAGAGCCCCTGTTGCCTGGGCAGGCCCCTCTCCACATCCCCATGAAAATGACAATCCCAGTGTTTAAGCATCTCACACAATTCTCTCTTTTGGTTTTCCCAACAACCCTGTAGGGGAGGGATAATCATAAGATCCATTTTTCAGACGAAGAAACTGAAACACCAAGTGTTTCCTTAGCTGGGTGCCCAGCAGAGGCTGTGCCTTGGTTTGCTAACCTGTATAATGGGGTCATAATGGCCTCCCAGGGTGTTGAGGCCTATGTAAGAGTGTGTAAGCCAGGGGCTCTTGGAAATACGTCCTTGAGATGCACGTAGACAAAGCTCGAGGCCCGAGTGCGTTTTTCTCAACCCACCAGCAGCCAGTCAGGGGCTGGCCTGGCAAAGGGAGAGCCCCTTGTTTCTTTGAACATTTCTTCAGCCCTGGGATACTGAGAAAACGATGAGTCATCTGCCCAAGCATAGGCCTCCCCGGAGCCTGTATCGGGTCCCAGCTGCGGCGGGAAAGGTTCCAAGCTGGGAAGGGGGCCCCGTGAACATGATGACTTCCAAGCTGCCCCCATCAAGGCCTGAATCACCACCAGGTCTCCTCTAGACCCTCCCACGCCACACACAGCCAGTCTGGAGGGCAGCACTTGGATTCTGCCCACTGGACCCTGCCCCTGTGCCTCAGCCCCAGATCTGTACGTCTTCCTACATTTCTGGTGTCATAAACATTCCTTTTCCCACCCAAGAATACATGATCCTCTATCCTCCCAATCCCCCCACCTCCCATGTTACCCAGTCCCCACCCAGGCCAAAGAATGGTGTGCAATGCTTAAACAGGGGATTGTCCTTTTCATGGAGAGGGGTCTGCCTAGGCAACAGGGGCTCTGACAGGCAGAGCAGCCAGAGGGAAGGTCAGAGGGTTGCATGCCAACAGATCTGCATTTGGACCCCAGCTCTGCCACCACCGCTGGGCCTGGCCTTCTCTCTCTGCACCCATTTCTCAGCCTCCCACTCCTCCTCCTCCAGAACGCATCTCCTTGCCACAGCATTTCAAGGGTTCCTTCTAAAACTCGTTTCTGACCTTATCTCCCCTCTACTTAAACACCTTCCTGTAACTCCTTGCTCTCCTTGGTGGTGACACACTAGCTCCTGAGTGGCTTTCCAATCCTTCTCTTCCATCTGGCCTCAACGAATTTCACCAGCGCATCCCTCTGTACTACACGTCCTTCTCAAGCTTATTTGACCCGTTACCCATCCCTACCCCATTTTGTTGTTTTAACCCTCACCTGAGGATATTTTCCCATTGTTTTTTTTTTTAGAGAGAGTGGAAGAGAGGAGGAGAAACAGAGGGTGAAACATCGATGTGAGAAAGACCCATCGATTGGTTGCCTCCCGATTGTGCCCCGACCAGGCCTGGGGATCGAGCCTGCAACTGAGGTATGTGCCCTTGACCGGAATCGAACCCAGGACCCTTCAGTCCCTGGGCCGACACTCTATCTACTGAGCCAAACTGGCTAGGGCCTCTATCCCATTTTAAACGTTCCGCAGAACAGACTTCTCCAGGAAGGTGGCCGGGCCACCATCACACACACTGGGCGCTGACTGTGCCTAAACCTGCCCCACTCCATGGAAGGAGCTTCCCTTGTTCTGCTCCTGCGGAAAAGTTTGTTCTGGCCTCAAGGTCCAGCTCAAATGTCACCTCCCTGAGGACACCCCGGACAGCCTCAGGCAGGAGGATGGATCTGGGCCTGGGACTCCGGAGGCCCACTGAGTGCAGGATTAAATGAGTGGGCCTCAGAGTCAGCTCTGCGACATCTGCTGTCATTGCTGTTTCCTTCCATCCCCCACCCCACAGTGGGGAGCCCCCGAGGAGCAGCGGCTATTCTGGGCCTTGGGGCTACAGCAGTGAAAACAGACAGGTCTGCCCTGGTAGAGCTCATAGCCTTGTGAAGAGACATACACTAAACATATAAAATAAATAAATAGATAGATAGATAGATAGATAAATAAAAAGATAGGCGGTGATAAGAGTTAAGGAGAAAAATTAATTAGAAAGGGGTAGGAGGAGAAGGTCCAAGGGACCTAAGATGGTCTTGACTGGGTGATCAGGGAGGAGGTAACATTTGAGCAACAGGAGAGGGAGCCAGCCAGGTAGAGATCTGGGGGAAGAGTGTTCCGGCTGGGAGAACTGCCAGTGCAAGGGCTCTGGGGCAGAACTGTGTATGCGATGGAGGCCAGTGTGGCTGAGCCTAAATGAGGGAGAAGGGAAGGAGGTGAGGGCCACAGGCAGCCAGGGCCAGACGATGCAGGGCCTTGTAGGCTTTGGGAAAGACTGGCTCTTGCTTTGAGTGAGACAGGAGCTGTGTAGGACTTTGAGTAGAGGAGGGAAAAAATCTGATTTGTTTTTTGCAGGTTCCTCTGGCTGTGTGAGCCAGAGGGCATGACAGGTGTGCCAGGGTGAGCACAGAGAGCCTAGTGGGGAGGCAGATGCATCTCCAGGCGTGGACGAGGCTGGTGGCAGTGGCGGTGGTGAGCAGGTAACATTTGAGATGTATGTAGAAGGTGGAACCAACAGGATTTGCAAATGCTTGAATGGGGAGGGCAGTCAGAGGAGAAAGAAGTAACAATGACTCCAGGCATGGCTGAGCAAGGAAAGCATGGAGCTGCGAAGATGGGGAGGACAGTGGAAGATGCAAATAAGTGAGCAAGCGATGGAATGAATGACCCGCTAGGTTTTGAAACCAGACGGGCACATACCCTGCGCACTGGTGCTCTGTGGAGCTTGTTCTCTCCACGCTTGGCCTTCGCTTCCCCATCTACAGCTGAGAAACGCCATGTTCCAGGGTGGCCCAGAGGACTGGGCCTTGTGGGAGAAGACAGGCCCTGCCTCCCAACCCAGCAGCCTGCCCAGGCTGCAGCTGAGATGAGAAGGGAAGGGTTAAGGGGGAAAGGTGGCATCTGTCTTCCACCAGGCTCCGTCTGGGCCAGTGGGAGGGCTGCCTGGAGTTCTGAGAAGCTTTTGTAGAGTGCCCTTGGATGAGAGGCATCAGGAGCCTGGGGTGGGCTTCAGCACCTGTGAGCCTGCCTCCAGGCCCCAGGGGCATAGAGGGTCAGACAGCCATGGCACCCACCCTGCCGCCGGTTTACTGTGGGACTTGGGAGATGCCCTGGCCTTTGATGCCAGATTCTCAAATACCTCACGGAATCCAGAGGGGAGTAAATGAAATAAAATACCTGGCACATGACAGGGGCTTAAGAACAGGGGAGATGTGCAGGGAGGAAATCATTAACCCAGCCTCACTGTGTTCTCTGTAGGATCCCAGAGTCCAGAACTCAGGTTTCCAGGCAGGGACGGGGCAGGAGTAGGAATGGGAGTGTGAATGAGAGGCCTGTGGTAAGCTCACCCTTCTACCTTTCTACCTGGTAAGTGACTACAGACCTTGGTAAAGCCCTCACTCTCTGCTCTCTAGCACCCTGACCTCTGGGATCTGGCTTCCCCACATCAGGAAGGGATTCGGAGGCAGAAGGAACCACAGATTTCCCTACATCATCTAGAGACACTGAGGCTCAGCAAGGGCAGAGAGAGACCCTGAGTCTTCATATCCCCGGCTCTGGGGGCCTATGCCAAACGTATGTTCTTCACCAAGACTTATCTGGTGTTCTATGGAGTTCAATACAACATTAACCAGGCCCCCAATGGCACTGAAGATAGAGAAATAACTAAGACACCATCTCTAGTGCACTAAGAGTTGCTGCCCACCTACAACACGCCAAGAACTTTGCTAGGTACTTTATGTCCACTGCCCCATTTAATATCCATGATATCTTTAATCACCATCCCCATTTTCCAGATGAGAAAAAGTCAGGCTCAGTGAGATCACACAGCAGCTAACATTTCCTAGGACTTGCTACATGTGTCAGGCTCTACATGCGTTAATGCATTCATCTTCACACCAGTCCTATGAAGGAGATAAGATTATCAGCTCCATTTTACAGATGAAAAAACTAATGTCAGATTGGTGAAAGAGCAGAGCTGGGAGTTGAAACCAGGGCCCTGTGGCTTGAGACCCCAAGCCCTTCACCTCCTATGTCAGGCTGGGCCAGAGGCAGAAAGGAGACTCAGGAGCCCTTGTTCTAATAAGCCACCTGCCTCACTGGGCCCTCACCCAGCTTCCTTTTGCTTCCTCTCCTGCTTTGGGGTCCAGAGGCAGGACCTGCTCTGACACAAGTTAGCAGAGGGACCTCCTCAAATGACAGCAGAGCCTTTTCCAGTTTACCGAGCCTCCTGGAAGTGGGGCTTTGGAAGTCTGTTTTCCGATGAGGAAACTGAGAGTTGGAGTGATCAAACAGGCTACTTACTCAGGTCACATGCAAGGAAGTGGCTGAGTTGGAATCCCATAGGTCCTGGCCCCCCCTTTTCAAATTCAGAGCCCTCTCTTCCAGAGCCCTCTCTCCCACCTGCCATGGTGCCTGGCTTTGGTCTAAGTGCCACAATGTCAAAAGGTCACAAGCTTTTCCCTGCTGTCCTATAGGGCAAGGCATAGAGGAGGCAGAGGAAGAATGCTGGAAACAGAGAGGTGCCTTGGCCACTGTCATGAGGACAGGGACATGGTGCTACCTCTTATGTCCACTCCCTTCCTCACACTTGGTTTCAGCAGCTGCTGAGACCTGAGGAGCAGCAGAGGCCAGGACAGCAGCTCAGGCTGGCTCAGTTATGATGAAGGACACCGCTGTCAATATGGTGTGGCCAGCCTGATGGTTTTGGTTTTTTTTCAATAGGATCCTGAACATGTGTGCATGCACACACAGTCACACTCATGGTCTGCCAATGCCCACACCCCAGGTGCTTGCACATCTGCCAGCACAGACGCTCACAATCACACACATTCATGAGCATGCAGTCTCCCCTCCACCTGAACACACACATACACACACACTGCCCCAGGCAGACAGCATCTCCAGCCTGCATACGGACAGGCACACGCACACTCACGCCCACACAGTCACACTGCTGCCCGAACACGCACATGCACACAGCGCCTACGTACACACACACATGCTCTACCACGAGTTCACACACATGTGCACAGTACTCAATCCCACCACCTCCACGGTAAGAGCTGCCTTGGAGAAGCCCAGGTTTGCCTGAGGCTACGTCACTTTGTCCCTGGGCAGCCCAAGCCATCGGCTCCCTAACCCTTAGGCCCCCCAGAAGCATTTTTAGGATCCCAGATGGGCTTCCTGACTCCCAGACATTCGGGAACAGTTAGACAGCCTATAGGGGGCCCCGAGAGAAGGGATGTTCATGCCAGTCTGGCCGCATGTGGTCTCCACCCCCCCAGTAGACAGTGACCCAGAACCCAGAAGGGAGGTCTCAGGAAGGCAGAACCTGATCCTCCAGCATCACACACAATCCAAAATACAGAGCCCCAGAGTCCCCAAGACCATATTCAGAATTACTGAGGCTTAATTAACAAAATAGCCCACTTCTGCCATGAGAAATTCAAATTGGGCCCTGCCAGATGCCACTGTCAACCTTCTCCCCAAAGTCCCCCCAGGACCCAGGACAGCAGAGGCCTCCTCCCTTCTTCTGACCCCATTCCCATCCTAGTGAACCCAGGAAAGCCCTCAGACATCTCACACAGAGCCAATCCTGCCTCAAGCACCAGCTTAAGATTATAGACATGTTGATCAGAGGGATTCTTCTGTAGGTGTAATGAACTGAAAGTTTGTCATAAAGGACCTAGGTTTTCAAATTGGGCCAGGCCGCAAGACACCTCAGACAGGGTCAGAATGCATATGTGTGAGGGCAGTACCAGAGCTCAGGACCTGCCCCATCAGCAGTGGCCTTAGGGAAGCTCTGAGCCTCCCTAAGCCTCAGTTTACTCATCTGAAGAATGGCAATAATAGCAGCACTGACCTGGGCTGCTGTGAGAATTCAATAAGCCACTGTGTCTTGGCCTCTCAGCACAGTGATAGGCACAGAGTAGTAACTCAGAAAGGGTCGCTGTGGTGATAATTTGAAGAAAAGCAGAAATACTAAGGTATACGACCAAAGGTCACAGCACATATTACACTGTGCTAAGTCAGAGGCCATTTCCCGCCCAGACCAGCGGCCGCAGGTGCCAAAGGTTTACACAAAAGCTCTGGGGAGAAAGACTGAAGACTGTGAAAATGCTCTCCACTAAATGAACGTTGTCTGCAAACTGGGAAAAGACCACCATTAGTCAATTTGGCCAGCAGAACACCTGGGGTCCTGCTCAAAAGAGCCTAGTGTTGAGAGTGGAGTTTGGCAATCCGGCATTTCCCCTCAGGGAATGGGGCTCTAATGGAGGCATCCTGGCATGTGATGGGCCACAGAGAAGCCACAGTGGAGCACAGAGATCTGTGTTCCAGTCCTGGCTCCCTACCAACAGAAACTTCCTCTCTCTCGGCCTCAGTTTTTCCCATCTGGAAGATGGTAGAGTTGGGCTGAGAACATCTTTCTCCAAGCAGCCCTGGGGCTCTCTGGTCCAGAGAGTTGACAGATGGCCCAGGGCCCCACCCCAGAAATAACCTGTGGCCTTTGCAGGCCCTGGGGACAGTCCCACCCTAAGAGACCAGAGGAAAAGGAAAGGGGTGGGTTCATTTTGTGGCGGACACTGGAACGGAATCAGAGGGTCTTGCCTCTGAGGGGTTTGCTTCCCCTGCTTGGCAGGCCAGGCAGGCCAGAGCAGTCCAAACACAAGAAATAATAAATCCTACCCAGGCTCTGCCCAGCCAGGAGGCCCGGCTGACTCTTGTCATAAAAAGATCTTATCCCCTTGAGCACCCCTGCCCATCGCGGAGGACTCCGCCCTCCTCCTCTCAGCCCTCGCCTCTACTTCTATTTCCTGTGACAACCTGCAAACTGAAGACCAACTTGCCTCTCCACCCACCCCCCACGCCCCGGCTTCTGCTCGACCCCCCCCCCCCCCGCCCTGCCCCACCCCCCACAGGGCCCCAGCTGCAGGAGGCCCAGGCAGAGTGTAATTCCCCTTGCCCTCCTCTCAGCCCCCCGGCCGGTCCGGACAGATTAAGCCTTTGTCACACACACCCAGAAAAAGCTCAGGGCCAGATGGGACAGGACAAGTGGTGTCAGATCATCGACCCGCTGCTGGCCGGGACTCAGGGAAGGGCCCAACCACAGCACCGCATATGGCTGTGGGAGGAGGAAAGGGGGCCCATGGAGGGGGCAGCAGCATGGAAAAGAGACAACACACTATGGCCACCCTTGGGACCTCGCCCATGCCGGGAACCTTGTTCAGCTGCTGGATGATCCAACTCCTACACTACACCCCCTCTTCCCTGAAAATGTTCTACCTGATTTCTTGATCATATCCTCAGTTGTGCCCACCTCCCCCACCAGCTGGGTGCCCCATGAGCAGGCACAGGGGCCAACCCACCCCAATGTCCCAGCATTCCCCGCAAGGCCTGTGGGTGCTAAACAAATGCCTTGGACAAAGGTTTATGGCCCAATGACCTTCATAAAACCCACCCAGGACAAAACTACAGGATCTCTCCCAACTGCCACCAGAGGCAACGGTAACTTTGAGAGTGTGTGTGTGTATGTGTGTGTGTAGGCAAGTGAAGGGGGGGATGTCCTTTGTACCTGTCAAAGAAGGTCCCATTCAACCCCTCCCAGGAAGAGGCCATGGTTGCCCCTGAATTCCCAGCAGGATTCTTTCCTCTTAGATCAGTGAAAAGGAAAATAGAAATGTAAAAATAATAACTGAGCACCAGGATGGTGCTTGAAGATGGGGGTGGCAAGACTAGGGGCCTCTCCTGTGTCTGACTCCGGTTGGCTGGGCAAGTGGCAGGTAACTAACAGGCTCTCTGGGGACCAGCAGGCCAGGCAGGAGGGCGTGGGGAGCTCGAGGGGCAGGCTGTCACAGGAGGGCATGTCTGTTGTGTTTGTCGTCTTCCTGGCAGCCTGGGCAGGGAGGTCTAGGTCCCCTTCTCTGCCTCCCAGGCAGGTGGTCCCTTGGGGAAGGTTTATTATTGGTCTGGAAGCCAGTCAGAGGCTTTTGAGGCCCGTGATGCCAGGGCGGGTCAGTGTGGGCCTCTTGAAGGTTATGAAAAGCCTGCTGGGCTGGCAGAACCCAGGCCCAGACCTAGCACCCAATTTCTGCATGTGGCCTGTATGGGAGAGTGTGTTCTTGCTCCACCTTGACAGCTGTTTGGCTAAGGGGTTAAGGGGACTGCCCCATCATGGCCACTCCCTAGAGGAGAGGTCAATCCACACAGAGAACCTATGAACCAGCTGCCAAGTCTGAGGGTCACCTGCCCCCCAACTCCAGGAGTGGGGGCTCCTGCCTCAGACTAAGAAGGAGATTGGGCCAAGACTCCCAGCTCCCTAGCGAAGAATAACCCTGATGTGTGTGTGTTGGGGGGGGGGGGGCACTAACTGATTTGGGAAGCCTAGATGGCTCAGGGCAATGACCCAGGGTGGGGGGCACAGACCCAGCCAACCATCTGGTGGGTCACTGACCTCCAAAACCCACACTTAGGCTGGGGACACTAGCCCAAGGTGGGGGAGAACTGAGGAGGGGTAAGAACTGTTAGGGTGCGGAGGGCCAACCTAGGCTGGGGAGAGGCAATGGCCCATGCTCCCCCTGTGGGAAAGTGAGCACTGATTTAGGCTGGGGGAGGGATCTCTGACTCATTGGGTGGGGGCAATGACCCAGACTCCCCGTGTTTGGGGAGAGCACTGATTTAGGTCAAAGGGGTTCCTGACTCTAGGAAGATGGGACACTGCCCCAGCCTTCCCCTTCGAGGATCGGCCGTGGCGCGCCCCTCGGCCCGGCCCTCAGCTCTGGGTCCGGCCCGAGGCGGCAGCGGCGCAGATGGGCTGCTGGCGGCCGCAGCGGCAGCAGCGCGGTTATCAGCGCTCCTCGCAGATGGGCCGCCCGCCCTCCGCGCTCACGGCTCCCCACTCCCCGAGGCCTGCAGCCCCATCCTCTAGGCGTGGGGGGAGGCGCCTCCGGATCCGCTCCCTGGCTCCCGCCTCCCTCCCTCGCGGCCCCCTCACCCCGCGGGCCGGGCCCGGGCGGCCGCAGGAGGGGGAGGGGGAGGGGGAGGGGACAAGTGCACTTTTCGTAACGACCGAATCAATTGTGTGTGAAGAGCCCGCTCTGGCCGGGGACCGGGCAGAGCGCGGGGCGGGCGGGCCGGACGGGGGAGGAGCACGGAGGGGGGAGCGGGGAGAGCGAGCGAGCGAGGGAGGGAGGGAGGCCGGCGCGGGGTGGCCCCGCTCGCTCACTCGGGCCGGGCGAGGCCAAGGAGGGAGTGAGGGGGGCAGGGAGGGAGGCCGGCCCGGCCCGGGAGGGCCGGGGGCTGAACGCACTAACGGAGGGTCTCCGCGACGGAAAGTTCAAAGCTCAGCAGCGCCCCGGGAGCAACCGACCCCCCCCCTCAAACCCCCACCCGCTGCAGAACAATGAGGTCCCGGCGGGGGAGCCGCGGGGCCCGCGCCGCACGCCCTCTCCAGGGCGCCCCGGGCCGGAGGGGACGCCCCCGCCCGGCCGCCCGCCTCCCTCCCTCCCTCCCAGAGGCTGCGGTTCCTCACCCCCTCCCCCACGCCACCCCGCCCGGACCGGGCTGCCCCGGGGACGGGGGAGGGGAAGGGATGGATAGGTCAGGCCGCCCCCGTCCCAGGGAGGGGGAAAGCTAGGGGCCCGGGGGGCGGAGGGGGCGCCCCACCCACCCGCGGGAGGCTGCTCCTGCGCCAGGCTGCGGCTCAGGCTGCCCCTCCCTGGGCCAACCCCGGGTGGGGTCGGGAAGACAGTGCCCGGGCGAGCCCCCTCCCCGGGCAATGGGAAGGCGAGTGGACTCCCCGTCCCGTGGCTGCCCCTGCCCCCCGCCCGCGGCACCACCCTCCACACACACACACACACACGCACACACACACACACACGCACACGCACACACACACCGCCCAGCCGGCCCGGGGGCGGGAGCGCGAGGCGCCCGGGACAGGCAGCCCCGGGGCGGGCAGGGGGGCGGGGGGGGGGGGAGTGTGGGATTCGGGCTTCGGAGAAGCCGCCTGCTGGCGGGGGGAGGGGACAGGAGGACGGAACACACTGGGGTGAACAGCCCGGGACGGCCCGCTCCGCAAGACCACGGGCCGGGCAGCGGTGCAGAGGGGGGCAGGGACAACCCGAACCCGGAGCGCTGCCTGGGCGGGCCGGGGCGGGAGGGTGAGCAGGGAAGCGTGCGTCTCTGGCGGGCCAGACCCACGAAAAGCCTCAGGGACACAGGTTCGGACACACATCCACACCCACACCCCGCCCCCGCCCACCCGGAGCCCCGCGGCGGGACCGGCCCGCGGCCGCCGCGCGCGCACTCACCGAGCCCGTCTTGACCGGCACATACACCACTTGGCCCATCTTGGGTTCCCGGCCGCTGCCCAGGCGGAAGCCCTTGGAGCGCACCCAGAACTGGAACTTGCCTTTCTCGCCGGCCGCCGGGCCACTGCCCGCGCCGGTCCCGCCGCCGCCCTGCAGGACCTCGGTGATCCGCTGGTATTTGCTGCGTGTCACCGTCTTGGTTTTGGCCGAGTCGCCGTAGGTGCGCAGGCACCAGTCCCGGAACTGGCGGCCCAGCTCTGAGTCCCCGGGACTGCGCTCGCGCTCCCAGCCCCCGCGCAGCAGTAGCGTCGGCTTCGGCATCCTCTCGCCGCGCCCGGCGCCCTCGGGGGCGGGCCGGCCGCCTGGCCGCCCGGTGCCGGGACTAGGCTGGGCTGGGCCGGGCCGAGCCGGGCCGGGGCGCGCCGCGGCCGGGGCTGTCCCGCGGTGTGGCTCCGGCGCGGCTGCTTGATGGGCACGGGCGGCGGCCGGACGCACGGGGCTGCAACGCGCTCTGTCCTGCTCGGGCGGCGGCGGCGTTGGCGGCGGCGGCTCCGGCTCGCCTCCTGCTCCGCCTCCTCCTCCCCCCGGGCCGGGATGCAGGAGCGATGGAGGCAGCTCGGGGCCCGGAGGTGCAGAGGGGGCGGGCCGCCCCGCGGGCGGCCGGGGAAGGCGGGAGGCGGGGAGCGGCCCGGGGCGCGGGGAGCGAGACCGAGCCTGGGCGCGGGCGGCGGCGGCGGCGGCGGCGGCGGCGGCTGTCAGTTCGCGCGGCTCATCCTGCTCTAGCTCAGGCTCTCGCTGCCGCTGCTCTTCCTCCTCCTCCTCCTCCTCCTCCTCCTCCTTCTCCTTCTCCTCCTCCTCCCGCGCCCGCCTCCACCACGCCGCGGGATCCCACCTGTTAGAGCGTCGCAGCCCTCGCCGCCGTCCTCCGCCCCCCCCGCGCCCGCCCGCGGGGCCCAGCCTCCGCCCTGGCCCGGCCCCTGGGGGCGCGGGGGCTGCCGCGCCCGCAGCCACAGAGAGGACAGGAGCCGCAGGCGCACAGTGCTCAGCCCAGGGACTGAGTTTCCTCTGGCCGGGCCTGGCCCGAGCCTCCCAGGCCACACTCTGTCTGGACCTGCGGTCTCACAGGGAGTAGGGCACAGACCCCGCCCGGCCACTAGCGTCCCTGCCTTCCCCAGTGGGCGGCCCCGGCTGATTTTAGCCGGGCACTGGCAGTACAGGGCAGGGCCCCTTCCCTCCCTGCAACTGGTCTGACCTCTCTGATTCAAGCCCAGAGCCAGAAGAGCAGTGTTTTCCAGGGGAACCCCTAACCACTGCCCTTAGAGCCCCCCAACTTCCTCCCTTCAGCCTCACCCCAAATTCCCCAAAGTTTGGCTAACCTTGCTTCTGCCAGTCCCACTGCTGTGGGACAGTCCCAGGCCCCAAGGAAGTCTCAACACTGGCCCTTGGCCTCACTCAGTCCAACCCCACCAAGGCTTTAGGCAACACTCAACACACCCATAAATTCAGTCTAAAATAACCTGTCTTCGTGGGTGCACCTTGGCCTGGAATCTCTTGCTGAGTAAATTCAGGTGGCCTGCCATCCCCCTCCTCCCTGGGCAGGGCTGAGCTTGAGTAAAGCTGGCCCCCTCCTCCTTAATGAAATTACCAACATAAATAAAGGTAGAGGCCAATTCCCCAGAATTTCTGCCCTCCTTTCTTAACAGGTCATAAGGAATTGCTATGTTTCTCTCCCTGCTGTTCCCTGGGGTCTAGCCCACACATTCTCAGGCTTCTCCTGCAAGTCACCACTCAAGCCTGAGGCCCAGATTTTGGCCAGTGCAGGACCATTTTCTGCCTAGGAACTACTGGCTACCCCCATCCCAAGGTCCCCCACCCTGGTACCTACAGGGTACCATGCCCTGGCAACTCTGAGAGGCAAAGGGACAGGCCTGTTTTTACAGATAGAGGCCTAGGGCGTTGGAGTGGTGGCCTGACCTGCTCAAGGTCATTCGGGGAGGAGGGGAAGGTTTCAGTTCAGGTCTAGCTTTTGCTACTACAAGAAGTCTCCCCCTACCATCCTGCTGGGAGGAATCCCAACACTGTATGTGCCAAGCTCCTTCCCCAGACAGGGAGCTCAGGACCCATGTCTGACTCATCTCTATACCCTAGGCCCTGGCACAACACCTGGCACACAGTAGGTGCCAATAAATGCTGAAAGAACCCGAGAGGTTGTCCAAGTCCCAATCTCTCTCTGCATTTCACATTGACTTAATTTTACATAATTTACATTTTCATGTTACTTTATATATATTCCAACAACTCCACAGTCATTTTTTTCCTCTTTATCTTCCTAAGAGCTCTTTCTGTATTCCATACTGGCATTTTTCAGAGATGACCACTGGGGTTCAGAAAGGGGAAGGCACTACCCAAAGGCCACCCAACTCCAGGGGTGCAGGGGCTCCTGTGTGATTTGGAAACCCATGCCCTGATTTTTCCAATATACCCCTTAACATCCCCATAGCTGACTTCCTTCAGCCCAGCAATGCTAATGATCACTTTCAGCAAGGATGCCCTGGTGCCTAGGTGGTAGGGTCCCTATTTGAGATCAAGTCTCTGTTCAGTTCCAAGACCCACATTGAGCCAGTCAGCCTCTCCATGTAATCTAGGTAACTTACTCTGCCTTTCAGAATCTAAAACATGGTTGTCAATCTTGGGCTGTGTTCTAGTGTGGCAGAGGTGTGGTATAGTGAAGAGAACATGGGCTTTGGGTAGAGTCAAATAGACTTGGATTACATCCTGACCACTATTATATGCCATGGCATTCTTCATGCCCTTCATAACATTGGCTGCCTCCTAAGTTAATTAACCCATCAGTCCACCCTTCGCTGTCTGTGACCTCAGACAGGCCACTGAACCCCAACTTCATTGTCTGTACAATGGACAGAGTGTCATGGATGTAAAAGCTCAGCAGAATAAAATGTGAGAGAGCCTGGTATATAACAGGTAACCAATAAATGCCATTTTTTCCTTCATAGAGACTGCAAAGTATTCAAGGAAGAGGATGAGCGTTGTTGATACTTTTCATGTTTCATTCATGCAACAAACATTTCTTGAGCAGCCATTATGCACCAGGTACTGGGGAGATAGCTATGGGATACCAAGGTCTTTGCCCTCTTGAAACTTACTGATGTGTTGGGGGGAAAGGTCATTCATTGAACAAACAAACTATCAATGATTATAGCTTGGGGAAAGGGCCATGAAGGAAATGGGAAGCTGTGAAAACAAATAATGGATGGGAATGAGGAAAGACCCCCTTTGAGGAGTTAGATTTAAGTAGTGACTCAAATGAAAAGGAGCCAACTATGCTATGTTATGAGGGAAGAGCTTTCCAGGCAGAGGGAACAGCATGTGCAAAGGCCCTGAGGTGGGAAAGACATTGGCATTTTCCAAAAACCGAAAGGAGCCCAGTGTGACTACAGTGAAGTGAGTGAGGAGGAGTGGGAAGACAGGAAACCATGGGGAAAAGTTTGGATTGCATTTTATATGTGAAGGGAAGCCACTGGTGAGTTTTAAATAGGGGAGACACTGAGGAGCAGAGAGGAAATGAGAAGTGGAGGGCAGCTACAGTCCAAGTCTATGATTAAGGGTCTTGCAGGTGAGAGGCCTTGGTTTCTCCTCCCATGTATGAGCTCACTCTACACCAGCCACATCTCAGCCTCTTGCCCTAAGTGGAGGTGGCTGAGCCAAGGAGTAAAACGGCCTGCTATAGCCCATCCCCACTTCTGTAGAAACAGATCACTGGACCTCTGTCCTGTTCAGTGGCATCCTTTAGCAGGGGTCCTGCCCCAGAGCATGTTGGGTAGAAAGTTACTCACAATGCCCAGCATGGGGGTGGGGTAGGCAATCATGATCCTAGAGGGCAGTGATTCCTCCTTCCCATACCAGAAATCTGCTTAAAGGACATACATAGTAGGTTGTCTCATTAATCATTCAGTGGAGCCCCTGGATATATATTTTTTAAACTTTAGTCCAGATGTCCAAGGGAGGCTGGGATTGAAGCAAAAAGGGCTCATAGTACTTCCAATACTGACAGTAACATTTTGGGTCACAAGAGGTAAGTGATGAAGGGTCTGCAGAGAGTTTATAGTTTAAACGGCCTGTTACAGATGAATAAACTGAGGACCACAGAAGGGAACAGGCTCAGGGTCACAGGCAGAGTGGGGCACCTGGCCTTTGGTTTGGCCCAAATCACCTGCTTTTCACCGAGCTCCCACTCTGGGCCCAGGTGAACAGGAATGCCTGCAACTCAGAGTGAGAATGTCCCAACCTGGCCTGAGGGTGGCAGAGTTCCAGACCTGGGGGAGGGCAGTGTGACTCAGGCACCCACAGAGGCCTGTCCACCAAAGGCTGGAGGAGGCCCTGGAGTCTTGCAGAGGACTGGTTGTCACTGCCAGACACTGGTGCCACCTCCATCGTGGACTTGTGCAGCCATTGCCACCCACCCGTTTCAAAGCATCTCCCCCGTAGTCTGCCTGGCCATGCAAACCTGCTCTTCCAGGTCCACCTCACTCAGAAAGGCTTCCTGGCCAGTCAGTTTGGTTCAGGGTTCTGTGGTTGCCCACAGCCCTCTGGGCCTTTCCCATCCCAGCTCTGACCACACAATATCATGATTGCCTGGTTGCGTGTACCTACCAATACCCAGCACTGGCACTGAAGTTTAATAATTACTGAACAAACAATGAATGAATGAATGAACGAACGAACGAATGAGCTGGTTCTCAAAGTGCACATCTCAGACTCCAGTCTTCAGCATTCTCTGCCTCTCCCCAGTCATTCCGTCCATCAGCATTTAGTGTGCTCTTCCCAATAGGCTCTGCCATTGAGTGACCTTATATGAGCACCTTAATTTCTCTCAGCCTCATTTTCAATGTCGGTAAACTGGGTATAGTAATTTGTCCTAACTCACCGGGCTATTGCAAGAATAAGCACTTAGTAACTGTTAACTCCTATTATCACTATGTCCGTCTACCATGCATTCCGTTGTTTGTGCATTGTCTGTGTGTCAGATGCCATGCCTGGTATTGGGAATACAGCTACAAACAAGATGGACCTGGCCTCAGCCCTGGTGAAGCTCAGGGACTAGCCGACTTAATAGATTATGACAAGCCCTAGCTGGTTTGGCTCAGTGGATAGAACATTGGCCTGCAGATTGAAGGGTCCCAGGTTCAATTCCAGTCAAGGGCATATGCCCGGGTTGTAGGCTCAATCCCCAGTGTGGGGTGTGCAGGAGGCAGCCAATCAATGATTCTCTGTCATCATAGATGTTTCTATCTCTCTCCCCCTTTCCTTCTCTCTGAAATCAATAAAAAAATATATTTTTTTAAAAAGATATTATGACAAATGCCCTGACCAGGTAGCTCCGTTGGTTGGAGTGTTGTCCAATACACCAAAAGGTTGTGGGGTTTGAATCCTGTCAGGGCACATACCTAGGTTATGGGTTCAATCCCTAGTCAGGGTGTGTACCAGAAGCAACGGATCAATGTTTCTCTCTCTTTCTCATCAATAAAAAATATATCCCTCAGATGAGGATTTAACAAAAGATTATGACAAATGGGTTGAAAATTGAAAAACAAAATGGTGCTGTGAGATCACGTTGATGGGGGCTTAGATGAGCATCTTCGAGAAGCCCTACCCTAAGAATTCCTGGCCAGAGGCACTCAGGGCAAAGACATGAGGGAAGGAGGAAAATGTCTCCATTCCTATAATGGCCCATGCCGTGGTGCCCGTGGAACCATAACCAAGAGGGAAAACATTCTGCCCACCTCGCAGAGTTCGAGAGCCCCTTGAGTCCAGGATCTCTCCGTTCCAAAAACTAAGAATTTCATTCAAATGTCGCCTCCCCAGAGGAGCCCTCCTTGAATGTCCTTTCAAAAATAGTCCCTCAGTGACTCTCTCTCCCCTGCCCTGCTTTATTCACCTTCACAGACTCAGCACCACCTCCCATTATAATATGTATTGTTTGTTTCCTTGTTTCTGACATCTCATGCACTAGAATGTAGGTTCCAAAAGGGCAGGGATTCTATCTTGTTGACTACAGTATCTCCAATATCCAGAACAGTTGGCACATAGTAGGTGTTCAGTACATATTTGGTTGAATAAGTGAATGAATCTATTGAGGATATAGCCCAAGTGTGTGTGTGTGTGTATTCTTCACGTGCTACAACTAAAAATTGCAATGAGATCCAGGAAGATTTATGTCAAATTGAAAAGGAAGGAGGCTTTTTATTTTGTTTGTAATTTTGCCTATTGCAAGTCACTTCCCTTCAATGAGCCTCAGTTTCCTCATCTGTAAAATGGAGCTAGTACTGACTTTGCAGAATCATTGTGAGATGTCAACCAAATGTGGTACAAAATACGAAGATGCGGCCTGGCACACAGTAGGTGCCATGTGAACAGCTCTGTTATTGTGATGAAACCCTTGTTTGGGGAGGCTTATGGAGGGGATCACCATGGCTCCAGCCTTCCTGCAGGACACAGAAGCAGCTGACACTGGATCTGTCCCGTCACCTGAACTCGCCAGTAATTTATTGATGCTGGATGCTGGCACCTAGCAGCTTGCTGGGTCAGCCTCAGGGAGGATGTGTGGGTTATTGGGGCCTATCCCCAGCTTCTTGCATGTGGGGCAGGGTGGAGAGAGTAGGTCTTCACAGGCTTTCCTTCACCAGGAAAGCTGATAGGTCAGCTCTTACAAGTACCCAGTAGCAGGCACTGGGAAAAAAAACAGGTGCATTCCCTACCAGACCTGAACTCCTAGAGGGTGAGATGGACATAATTCATAATTTGAACAACCACAAAAATAGAACTGCAAGAGGGCCTACTGTGTGCCAGGAAATTTATACATATAACCACATTTAAACCTCAATGAGGTCTTGTTCGTATTTTGTAGGTCATAAAATGTCATCAAGGAGAGGTCAAATGATTTGCTCAAGGTCACACAGCTAGTGAGTGGCTGAGGGAGACTCTGAACCCAGATCTGACCCGCTCCAAAGCTCAGGCACCCTGTCCCCATGTTACTGCCACCCTGCCCCCATCAGGTTTGCTGGACTAAGGAGACAGTAAAAAAAACCCAAAACACTAAATTAAATAAAGATCTTTGGGAGTTCAAAAGTGAGAGGAGGCCCATTTCACTAAAGGTTTCCCACAGCCAACGCCTTCAACTGGTCTTCATGGTATGGGAGAAAATACCAAAGAGGGAGAGTGTTTTAGGGCAGGGAAACAGCCGAAGTAAAGGCTTGAGGGTGGAAAAGGAAATGGTGTTTGGTGCCCACTTGGAAGAGCGGAGGGGCCTCTGAGGGGCCAGTGGACATTCTGGGGTCTTGAATGCTTGGCCAGGTTTTGGGTTTCACTGGGTGAGCCATGGGGGGCCAGAGGAGGTTGTTGAGCAATGGAGCCACTGTTTCCCCCTGATCTGCGAGTTAGGGCAGAGGGGGCCAGGCATCGAGTTGCAGCCTCACCTCCCTCCACTCCCTTTCACCAGCTCTCTAGGACTGGCATGCTCACTGGCTCCAGAATATATCATCTCCCTCTCACCTCTGTTCTCACAGATCCCTCCCCCAAATAACATTCATCTGTCCAGATCCTACGCCGCTCAGGTCTCCTCCTAGGCCCATTTCCTCCATGAAGCCTGCCCCAACCATACAAGTCCTTGGTTACACGCCTCAGCCTTAGAGGCCTGGGCTGGGCAAGGGCCCATCCTCGACTAAAAGCCACAGCCCTCACCATCCACCGTGGTCGGCTGTTGCTTTCACCTGCCTAGCAATATTCTTCTCCCAGTAAGCTGGAATTCCTTTAAGAAACGGACCCTTTCCCATATTCAGAGCATGTAGCTGGAGCTGGACTGACCTGAACCCTGGCCCCTGAAAACATCTCATCCCCTTGACCACTACGATGGTGGCCAGATTTCTGACAATACCATTTGAGCCCCTGGATGCAGTTGTGCCTGAAAGCCCTTTTTATTTTCACTTAGGTCTTGGTGCTGGATATCTTGCAACCCAAAGATCCTTGTCACACACATTGTCTGTTCAATGCAGTTTGGCCCCTCTGGTCTGGCCTATAGGTTTTCCCTTTTACCGCAACCCAAAGGTTCTTTTCTTTTCTCAATTATGACTTCTACTATTCCACAGAATAAAGTCTCCGCATTCAAGGTCTTTCGCTGTCCTGTTCTGGTCTGCCAATCACACTGAACTCTCCATTCCTCTGCTTCTTGCCCTCGGGTCCTCTCAGTCTCTTCCAGGGTGACTTACATATGCTGTTCCCCAAACTGGGACTGCCATCCCCGTTCCAGTTTTCTTCCGGGAGAACTTCTACTCACCCTTCAAAACCCCCTTTGATTGTTACCCTGTCTGCCATACTTCCCTTTATCCCCAGGCGAGGTGAAATTCCCCATGGCACCTCAAGCTCCCAGCTGGTCTCCTTCAGAGCAATGACTATAGGGTCTGATTATTGTCTTCTGCTTGGCTACCTTCTCCCCAGATGAGATGCTCCTCAAAGATAGAGTCATGTCTTATTCACTTCTTATCTCTCAAAGGACCAATGAATAGTTGTCAACTGACTAACATACTGACTGGGGCTGAACTCAAGGTCATACTGCCATGAGGCCTTATGAGCCATTAGGTAACTATTTTTGTTGGTCAACTCTTCAAGTTAACCACTCACTGGTGTTTTTTGGTTTGGTTTTGCTTTGTCTTGTTTCACTTTAGGACTTCTCCGGGTCTTTAATTTGCTGATGGACACTGTGAATCTATACACCAGCTTGCAATCATCTTACCCAATTTCAGGAATGGGGAAATTAAGAGCAAGAGAGGGACAAAGACTCACTGAGGCAGTTCTCCCCTCTATACCTCTGCACCTCTCCCTTCTACTCTGCAGGCCCGTTCTAGGTACAACTCACTTCTGTAGCAAAATGCTAAGAGGAAGAGCTCTGGAGCCAGACTGCCTGCCTTTGAGTCTTGTCGCCACTCTTACCAGCATGTGACCTTGGCCAAATGGCTTAGCTGCTCTGAGCTCCCCAACTGTAAGGTGTTGTCATGGGGTTGCTGTGAGGTCAAGTGAAGCAGTGTATGTAGAAGCACCTAGCACAGTGCCCAGCACAAAAGCAGGCCCTCAAGTAAATGGCTGCCAGCATTTCCACGACCTCGGCTTTCTCAGGAAATACTAGTACCGTGAAGCCTTCGTTCTCAAACTTAATTCGTTTCAGAAGGCTGAGAAGCGATTTGTTTCGAAAACCGAATCATTTTTTCCCATTAGAAATAATGTAAATTGAATTAATCCATTCCAGACCCCCAAATGATTCCCTGTTTTAACCTTTTTCATATATAGTACATGTCTAATGTACTGTTTAATCTATAAACAATCACTTTTCTTAAATTTATCGAAGTACCCTCTACTCGCCTGAAATGAATCACGTTCAGCCCTTGTACCAGGGGTGTCTTTCAGGTCCGCATGCAGCATCTTTACTTGTTCATACATCATTGCCTCCGAAATGCTAACGGCTTGTTTATCCAAATCAACAACAGTTTTTCTACCTCTTTAATTGTGATCATTGCTTCTTTCACACCTTTAGCAACATTAGCACTCTTGATGGCCTCTGTGTTTTAAAATTGCGCTAATCCTTGATTTCACCAGCAACAAAAGCATTGTCTCCTTTGTTGCCTGAGAGACGCTTTTTGTCATGCTGAGGTATCCGCTTGAAAGGGTTGTCTGTTCGAAAACCGAAATTTGGTTCGACAACTGATACATTTTTTTCTGTAAATGACTTGGTTGAGAACCAAAGTGTTCCAGATGGGGGATGGTCGAGAAACGAGGTTTGACTGTATTGGACACACTGAACCCTGACATCTTTGGGATGCTATGGGTCTCTTTGGAGAAAGATGTCAACTAAATGCCAAGTCCGGGCTGGGCTTACTTCCATGGGGTTTGAATCTGGGCCCCCACATAGAGACCGCTCCCCTGGATGCCCAGCTGTCGAGCCTTCCTCCTCTTGGATTTGAAAGGAGACATTTTTTGTTTAGAGGTATTTTCTCGCATTTCATATTGGCTCTATAAATTGGATTTTGTTGAGTGGTTTCTGACAAGCAAGTCAAACAGGCATGTGTGTGGGTGAAACGCAAGACTGCCTCTGGCTACAGGGGTGGGTCTGAGGCCTTGGGTTTTGCTGGTTACTGGCCTCGAGCTCAGCCCTTGGGCAGCTGCATCCTGGGGAAAGTGTGTGTCCTTGGGATAATCTAGAAGTACTTCGTCCCCAGAGAATTCTTTCTAGTGGTTTCCCAGAACCTTCTCTTAGAAGGAAGGCCCCAGCGGCAAATGGCCTGGTTATCTTCCCCACCTCTCCAAAAAAACCAGCACCCTGGATTCAGACTCATGGTGGAGGGGAGTGTCTCTGAGTCTCCTACCCCCAGCTCAGTCTTTTCCAGGATAATAGTCATGGACCATGAGAAGGATCACAGTGCTTCTTCACATCTTCAGCCATCCAACTAAGGGGACGTTGACATAGTAAAGCAGGAGCGATTTCAGTTAGATAACAGGAAGGACTTCCTTCTTGTCAGATAGCTCACACCTGGGCTATGCATGACCTCGGAAAGAGCACAAAACTAGGAGTCAAGACAGCTTTGGCTGATGAATTTTGTGGGACCTTAAGTGAGTGCCTTACTTTCTCCTTCCCTTGGTTTGCTCATCTACAACATTGGAGTTATAATTTCTAGTCACCATGGAGGATTTTTTTAAATCCTCACCCAAGGAGTGAGGATATTTTTCCATTGATTTTTAGAGAGAGTGGAAAGAAGGGGGGAGGGGGAGGGGTACAGAGAGAGAGAGGGAAGAGAAAGAGCCAGAGAGAGATATATGTGAGAGAGACACATTTATCAGTTGCCTCCTGCTCTCACCCTGACTGGGACTGGTGATTAAACCTGCAACCAAGGTACGTGCCCTTGACCAGGAATTGAACCCGAGACCCTCTTGTCGAAGGGCTGATGCTCTAATAACCACTGATCAAAACTGGCCAGGGACACCTTGGAGGATTTAAAATGAAACAATGGGATGAGGCCTTGAGGCCAGTGGCAGGGAACTGGATCAAATTACCTTCCTAGGTTCCTTTTCCTCTCTTTTTAGAAAGAATTCCCAGAGCCACGGCCCGGCTTTAGGCCCAGAGAAATGTGTGTGCATGTGTGTATGCATGCGTGCACAAATGCACAGGACTCTGGGTCATATAGTAGGTGCTAAATTAATGTTTGATTTTTCTCCCCTTATCTTGGGCCACTCTCCAGGGCAGATAGAGCCTTGGCTGATGTGAAGAAGTCTGGGTTCTAACTCTGGGTCTGCCCCCAACTTGCTTTGACCTTGGCCCTGTCCTTATCCAACTGAATCTTGGTTTCCCCATCTGTATCATAATGAGTACAGATGGATTACAAGAGCCCTCCTTTCTCTCCTGAAACTGTGAAACCCATGACTAACCGGTACAGTCTCCCCCTGCTCCTTCACCTCACCGCCAGCCATTGGTTTCTGATACATTGAACTTCCTTTGCTTCCTTGAATTTGCCAGGGTCTTGAGAATGGTCTCAGGCCCCTATCACAAGCCATGTCATCCTGAACATGTCACTCCCTCCCACCGCAGGACCTTTGCTCAAACCCTCCTCTCTTGCCGCAAGTTCATCTAATAAACTCCAATAGCTCTCAGCTGAATTGTCACTTTCCCAAAACCCCTCCCTAAGATCACTCCCCTCCATGACTCACTCTCACGGAAGGTACTCTCTTGGGGTACCCCCCCCCCCATATCCCTCTTTGTAATACTTAACCACCTGTTCATTTTACATTTATGTGATTTCTTTGTTGTTAGCTGTTCTCCCCTCAACTGTGAGTTCTATGAAGACAGGGACTGGATCTGTCTTGGTCCCAGCTACGTCCCCAGTGCCCAGCACAGGGCCTGGCACAGAGTAGATGCTCAATAAATAGCTATCAAATGGATGGATGGATGAATGCCCTCCCCATTCTCTGCCAGGAGGTGAACTACTGACAGGCCCTACCTTGAGAGGATGTTTGGGGGTGCATCAGGAGCCCCTGCATACAACTCATACCCATACCCAGGCTCTCATGGGAGTGAGGGTCTCCCAGCCATCCTGAGAACTCAAGAAAGGCAGTTACCATCAGCTCCACATAGCAGAAAAGAAAGCAACCCTAAGGGACATGCTTGCTGCAGGAAGGTCACACAACAAACGTGCGACAGGGCTGGGACAGGACCCAGAGTTAAAGCTGAAGGGCTTTCTATTCTCCACTTGATTCGGGTGGAAGTTGAAGCATGGAAGGGAAAAAGACTGGGCCAGGCAGCAGCAAGGGGGGGATGGGAAATGTGGTTCTTGAATTCACAGCCTTTGCTCCTGCTGGGCCGAGGGAGAGGATTCCTGGGCTTAACCCCAGGATGACCTTGTGGTTTCAGATGAGTAATACCACAGGGTGATCTCTAGGAGTGGATGATGCTGGCGAGAAGCATCCTAAGGGTTTGGGTATTGGCACAGCACCAGGCTGCCTGGGTTTACACCCCAGCTCTACCACTTGCCAGCTGTGTGGCCTTGGCTGGGGCACTTTACCTCTCTGTGCCTCATCTGTGAGATGGAGGAAATCTGGGTTAGCACATAAATAGAACAAAGCAAGGAGTGGTCTGGGGTAATTTCTAATACATGTGAACTGTAGAGCTGACCTGGCTAGAGCAGGAGGAAATGATTCACTCCTTTCTACATACCAAAGGGATAGGGCTTCTGCTTCTCGCCCTCAAGTCCACTGCAGAAAATGTATGAGAAGGTCTTCACTACTCACACCAACCATTTTTTACTCCTCCGGTACTTTATCACCCACTGAATCCTCACAACCACCCTAGGAAGCAGACTCTACCATCATCCCATTTTACAGATGTGAAAATCAAGGCCTAGGCAAGCGACTGTCCAAGTCCCACAGCTTGTGACCTGCAGAAGGGAGGCTCTTGCTCAGAGCCTGCTCTGGTGATAGCTTGGCTCTGAAGGGCCCCGGGGCCAAAGGATGAAGAAAGATGTGTTGGCCTGGGGAATGAACTCCTAGAGGGAGGCACTGGGTCAGTCCTTGTGGGCTGAGGAGAACTGGGCAGTTCTGCTAGAGCCCCCATATCCCCTGGGGAAACATCCTGACTGTGCCCTGCTTGGTGATCACACCCAGTGCCCACGGGGCAAATTCGACTCTGAGGCAGGGCCAGTCTCTCATCCCTATAGTCAGGACACCCAGTCCAGGCCCCAGGCAGGCGCTCTGTGGCTGCCAGACCTCTCTAGGTCACAAATGCCATCCTGCAGGTGAAGAAACTGAATCAGAGCAGGAAAGGAACTGGCCCTAGGCCACACAGGTGTGTCGGAATCTTTACTGTCCTCCAGGGACCACGCTTCTCTCCTCTAGCAGTCAGCACCTGCAACAGGCCCCGGAAGGCAGGTAAGACCAAGGGGAGTGGGGACCTTGAAGATCTTTCCCAAGGACTACCCAGGTATGAACAGAGCAAAGAAGGGCAGCTTCTTCATGGCTCCAAAGCCCCCAAATGTGGAAATTTAAGGGTCACTTTTAGGATTCAACGAGCCCATGCTCCCCCTTTTACAGATGAAGAAACTGAGGCCTAGAAAAAAGATGAGTCACATCCAGGGCCACCAAACAAGAAGGGGCAAACCAAAATCCAGAAGAGCATGTACAAAGGCCCAAAGTATGAGCTAAGGAGAGCAGGCTGAGGGAGAGGATTGGCCTCCCGGCCAGAGCAGTGGGAAGTCATTGGACTGGAAAGGTCTCTCTGCCACCTGGCTTCAGTTCCTTAGAGACCCATCTGGCAGCCAGGGACTGACTGGTCTACAGGAGGGTGGGATGGGACTAGAGCAGTGGTTCTCAACCTTTCTAACGCCGCGACCCTTTAATACAGCTCCTCGGGTTGTGGTGACCCCAACCATAAAGTTATTTTTGTTGCTACTTCATAACTGTAATTTTGCTACTGTTATGAATCAGAATGTAAATATCTGTGTTTTCCGATGGTCTTAGGCGACCCTGCTAGCGGTTCGCAACCCACAGGTTGAGAACCGCTGTTGTAGGCCTGACACTGGAACCAGTCTGTTGTAGAGCCTGACACTGGAACCAGTCTGCTCCTCTCTGCAACCTCCAGACCTGCTTGCCCATCTGCTAAGGGCACCTGAGCAGGACGTATCTAAGCCCGAATCCCTGATTTCCACCCCCAAGCCTGCTCCTCCCATGCCTTCCCATCTCAGTAAGCACAAAGTCCATTCTTCCTATCACTTGGGGCAAAAACCCAGGCGCTATCCTTACCCCCATCCCCTTCTCTCCCCGACCCTTTGGCTCCACCTTCACAATATAACTGGAATCCGACCACCTCTCACCACCCTGGTCACCAGCAGGACAGTTGCACCAGCCTCTCCCTGCCCCCAGCATGGCCCCTGCAATATACCCTCTGTCAGGCAGCCACAGGGAAACAGCTAAAACACAAGTCAGGTCACGTCCCTCCCCTGCTCTGAAGCCTTTTGTGGCTCCCACCTCCCTCAGGGTCGAGTCCTGACCTCAGCCCTGAGGGCCTCATGCTCTGGCCCTTTGACTCCAGTCTCTCTCCCTCACCTGGCTGCTGCTGCTGCACACTCTTCTTGTCTCAAGGCATTTGTACATGCTGTTCCCTCTGCCTGCAATGTCTGCAGGGCTGGCTCCATCACCTCCTTCAAGTCATCAGATGTTACCTTCTCAGAAAGTCTCCTGTGACCACCCTATTTAAAATGGCAGCCCCCAATCAAGCACGCATGCCTTTCTCAGCTTCATTTTCTCCACAAATTTCATCTATGACACTAATTAGCCTGTTCACACTGTTTACTCTCACCCCACATGAGGATGTCAGCTTCCTGAGGGCAAGAATCTTTGACTCGCCAGTGCCCAGAAGAGTGTCTGGTTCGGAGGTGTTAATTCCACTCACTTCTCATGGTTCTGACAACTCTGGGTGGGTGGCTGCCTTAGCCTCCTGTCACAGAGAAGGGCACTGAGGCTCAGGGAAGGAAATGACTTGCTTGAGGTGATGAGACCAGGACACAGTGGGTCTGGGACTTGGGTGCCTCCTACCCTGACCAGTTCAGGCTGAATATGGGCTGGAAGCAGGACCTCTGAGTTGGCTCATGGGGTGGGGGGTGGGGGGCTGGGAGCAGCTCCTACGCAGCAGCCCTTGCGGTCAATGCACGGAGCAGAGAGAAGGCTCCTGGGTGGTGGTGTAAGAGGGGCGTTGGGAAAGGCCCAGGGGCACCAGGTCCATTCTACAGTTGCCCAGTCCTCAGAGCCCGAACGGCCATGGGTGAGAAAGGAAGTCAGCAGGATCCAAAATAAGTCTATGTTTTGGGAAGTGAAACTGAGTGCTGGGACATGGCCAGAGGAAGACCTGGGCCTCCTGGGCTGAGGCTGCAGGGTGGGGGCTTGCCCTGCCTCCTCAGCCTGGGGAAGGGAGGTTTTGGGAATAGGCCCAGGCTTCTCTCACAAACCATGTGACCTTGGACATGTCACTCCAGTTCTCTGGCCTGCAAAATGGGAGTAAGGGTAATAAACTACCTCACTGGGGACTGGGAAGGTATGATAAGACCATGCCCTGAAGCCCAAAGCTGTTGCTCAAAAGATGGTAACAGTTATGCTCATGTTCCAGATCCATCTCTGATGCCCCTTCCTCCAGGAAGTCTCCCCAGATCCGTAAATCAGAATTAATCTCTCCTTCCCAGTGTCCCACCCCCTTTCAACTTCTCTTTGTTTCTGTGTCTTTTCCATCAGAGGAGGCCAGGACCCATCCCAGTACTCTTAGCATCCCCATTGCCCAGGACAGGGCCTGACAGGTGAGAGATGGCACATGCTGGGGCTGAATAAGGGAACCAAGGGCAAGACTGATGCATGCCCTGGAGGGGCTGAGGTCTGCCCCCTGAGAGCCAGCTCCGTAGAGTGGCCTGGAGTTGTGGCAAGAGGAAGGCTCTGAAGGTAGGTATATTATGTTCCCTCTGAGCTTCAGTTTACTCGTCTATAAAATGGAGACACTTGGAAAATAGGACCCACAATTTCTCTGTCCCTGAGCAATAAAACATAGGCCAACAGATACCACCCCAGACACCTCAGAGTGTGCCTGAGGCAGGGCTGCCCCAGGGTGGGACCCTTCTGACCCAGGTGACCCCACATTCTACTTGTTCCAGCCCTTGCCCTGTCTGATGGCAAGCAGACCTCCAAAGCTGGAACACTTCCCTGGTATAGTTGGGGACTTGCCACTGAATAAAAGAAAGAAATTCTAAGTAATAATAAAGTTATCAGTTTGCAGGCACCTTTACATCATCCAGGTTTTATAGATAAAGCCCAGAGAGGTTAGGCTACTTGGTTAAGGTCACACAGCAAATTAGGGCAGAGCTGGTAGGGTGCCCAGTCCTCCTCACTCTCAATCCAGGGCTCACTCAGCACATCTTGCAGTCACCACAAAGTGAGAATCGGGACATCCATCGTACAGATGAAGAGCTTCAGCTTCGAGAAGAGAAGTATCTTTCCAAGCACCTTCCCCATCCTCCAGAAGCCAGACCCTTAGAGCATTGTAAGGGTTCCTTGGATCCCTGGAGAAGAGCCTTCGAATCCAGGGACTAAACTCAGAGCTACGTCTCCTCCAAGAAGGACCCAGAGGGGTCCGTGTTCATCAGCCCTCTTGTCCTACTTGGCTCACCCACGAGCCTGCGGCTGGTGCACTTTTGGAAGTCCCACTGGGCATCCAACTAGGCAGATTCAGAAAAATGAGAACAAACACCGTACATGGCATTTACTGGGTTTGGGGCCCCATTCTAAGGGCTTTACCTTCAACTCCTTGCGTCACAATAACTCGGTGAGGTCACCTCTATGACCAGCCCCATTTTGCACAGAGGAAAACTCATGCACATCCCAGACTGAGCTCAGCATCTTCTGAAAACCTGCTCCGCTCCCAGTTTCCAGCCCAGGCAGTGGCACCCGAAGCCCCAGGCAACCTCGCTTAGAACAGGAGTCACTCCTGACACCCCCCCTAAGCCTCTTGGCACCCATATCCTGTCAAATCAATGTCCCAATCTGGTCACTCAACAGCTCTGTGAACTGAGACTAGTAACTGAACCTCTCTGGGCCTTATCTGTCAAACAGGAAAACGGGCCAGCCTGTGAAGGGGATGGCAGCCTTATGGAGATTTGCCATCACTGCCCAGCTGTGTGACCTGGGGCGGGAGCATCTCTTCCCAGCTCTTAGGTCTCACCAGCTTTTGCCTGGCTACCAGCAGCCCTAACAACATGCACACTGCAGGTTTTTCTCTCCAAACAGTGCTCCTCTGAGCCCACATCCTCGCTCCTCGCCCACCCTGCACAGGAGCTCCTCGTGTCCCCACTCCTCCCTGAACCCGGGTTTTCACTCCCCCCTCCCAGGAAACCAAGGACCTCCACATTGCTAGCCCACTGCCTTTAGGCCGCGTCAGCAGTATTCCATGTGGTTGCTTCTGCTCCTCATCGCCTCCCTTGCTGGCTGTCAGAACCTCCTGGGTTTCCTCCTATTTCTCTGGCTGCTCCTTCTCAGTCTCTTTTCTGCTTCTTCCTCCATCTTGCTCCCACCGCTCAGGAGCCACTTCCTCAGCTGCCCGGCTCAGTCCCTATCCTGTTTCTTTCCATCTACCCTCCTCCCTGACTGACTTTAAAGCCCCCACACTGATGTCTCCCCTGAGCTCCACAGCCTTGCATCCACCGTTCTCCTCCACAGCCCCCCGCAGCTTCTCTGACCTGTTCTGAGATTTGCACAGTGACCTGTTCCACCCTCAACCTTACTCATCCCATAATGGCAACTCCCTTCTTCTCCAGGCCCACGCCAAGACACTGTTGTCACCCCGGATCCCTCCCTCCCCCGATTCTGACTCTCTCTGTCTCATATCCCACATGGGAAACATCAGCTAGTCCTGCCGGCTCTAACTCCATCTCAGTTCCCAGCACTCCTCACCATCCCCTCAGCCTCCACCTGGACCGGCCTCCGTCATCTCTGGCCTAGATCTTCACCCCAGCTGCCTCCCTGATCTCCCGGCTTCCGCCCTGCTGCCTGCAGTCTGTTCTCCACATGGCAGCCAGAGGGACCCTATGGCCAGGAGAGTCCCACATAGCCTCCTGTGCTCTCTACTCTGCAGTGGCCCACCTCGCAGAGAAGCCCAGCCCTTATAAAGACCCTTGAAGCCCTGCATGGTCCCCTCCTGCTTCCCTCCCGCTTCCCTCCCCCTCCCCATGTTCCCGCCACTCTAGCTCCTTCCTCAGGGTGTTTGCTTCCTGGAGCATCTTCCCCCAGCAGCACACATCTCCTTGGCCTTCCCTGTTGCCTTATCCACAATTCCAACCTGCCACCTGCCACTTTCTGTCCCCTCCCCCCATTGTTCTTTCCCCTTTGCACTTACTGACACTCTCACATGCCATATATTTTACTTACTTACCATGTTTACAATTGGACCCTGCTAAGAGGGGGGGATTTCTGTCCTGGGCTCATGTGTTCCCACTGCCTCCCCTGGGTCTACAACAGGGCCTGGCTGGCAGTCAGGGGCGCAGATGCTCCTGGGGAATGAATGAGTGGGAAGAGCACTATATGGACGCTGGGTATGGGAGCTCTGCTTATGACAAATGCGACCCAATTCCTTCCCAGCCACACTGGGGTCTACTCGAGGCCTTCCTGCTCTCCCAGGGCCCTTCCCACTTCCCACTGTCTCCCTGCCTCCTGTCATCTGTCCCCCAGCCTCTCTCAGATCCACTCTATTCTCCTCAATAGACACCAGGAGGGTTTTTAAAAGCCTGGATCTAATCATGTTGTCCACTCCCCCAACCCCTTCAATGGCTGCCCATGGCCCCAAGAATAATGTCTTGATTCCCTATGGCATGGGAGCCCATAAGAGCAGCCCCAGCCACCACCCCTTCCTCTTCCTCTGCTGCCAGCCCTTGTCACTTGGTGGCTCCTCCTGTGAAGGGTTCCCTCACACTCTGGTCACTGGACCCCTGTGATGGTGGGTGTGCTTCTCAAGGGCCTCAGTGTGTGGTCCCATGTGAGAGGCTCTGTGGTGGTCCTAGTCCTCCAACTACCCACTGTGACAATGCCAGAGTTACTGAGCACCTACTATGTGCTGGGTGCCAGAGTGACCCTATGGCTAGGAGAGTCCCACATAGCTTCCTACTGAGCACCTACTATGTGGAGCAATAATGAAGACACTCTTGGTCCTTGCCCAGAGGAGGCACATTCTAGTGCCTCCGCCTTACTTTCCCACAGATCCCCAAACTCTGCTCTTTGCTTCTTCAGGTCCCTGCTTCAATGTCACTGTCTCTGTGAGGCCCACCCCTCACCAAACTCCCTTCCTTCCTCCCCCTTTCTTTGTCTTTGTCTGTCTCACCCACCAGAATGCACCCTCTGGGAAGGGCAGTCAGCGATTGTCTGCTCTATACTCTGTCCCCACACCTAGGACAGTGCCAGGCACCAAGGAAATATGTGCTGACTACAGGGGTGCGATCTAGCAGTGCTGTGAGTACATAAAGCACAGGGAACAGATGAAGAGTGGTGGGGGGGGGGTCTATTTTGTTGAGGTGGCCCAGGAGGCCTCTTTGAGGAGTTGTCATTGAGCAGAGACTCAAGAAAATGAAGACTGAGTCCAAAGAAGGAAGTTCCAGGTGGAGGAAGCAGCGAATTACAAAGGCCCTGAGACAGGGCTGAGCTTGGGGTGCTGTGAAACAGCGAGTGAGGCAGAGCCGACTGAACCAGAGGCGAGGAGGGTCGGTGGCGACAGGGAGAGAAGTCTTCCTAGCCCCTGTTCCAGAAGGTCACCTGAGGCTCGTGGAAGCTAAGGGACTTGTCGAAAGCCACAAAACAAGAAAGTGGCAGAGTTGGGACTGGACTCGGGCCTGCTGGGATATGGGGTCAGAGACTCGGGACTACCCTTCTCAAGTGGGACCCTCCCTGCTGCTCTCTAGGGCTCACCATGCTCTGCTCATTAATAGCTAACCTAGGTGGGGCCCTGCTGGGTCAGGAACCTCCAGGTATTGGCTCAGCTGCATGGCCTCCGGAGCAAAGCCCAGTAAGTGAGTGAGTGGGCAAAGGGCCCGCTGGGGAGCAGCTGGAGCCATTGTCTCCTGCCCCCCTTGCATTGAACCATTGCCATTCAGAGAGGCCCAATCACAGCCAAGGGCTTAGAGACGACACAGAAATCGGACCAGGTGGCTCCTGCTCAGATCCTTCCTGGGCAGGTGTGCCCATGAACTGGCTGGGACTCCAGCTTCCTCCCCTTCCCTGGCCTCTCTGCTCATGCCCTGCTCCCAGATGGGGCAGGACATGCTCACTAGTTCCCCCCCAGGGGCTTCTGCCCTTGACGGTCCCTCTGCCAAATACCCTCCTTCCCCAGAGCTGCGTGGCTGGTTCCTGCTTAGCTTCAGGCATTAGTTCAAATGTCACCTTCCTCAGAGGGCTTTCCTGGCCTCCTGTCTAAAGCAGGCCAGCCCCCACCACCTCTTACTCTCCAACAGAAGGCACTTTTAGGGTGCTGATGGCACTTAACAAAATTGACAGTCTGTGTGTTGTTTACCTGTCTGTTGTCAGTGTGAGCACCCATGTATCATGTTCCCTGGAGTCTCCTCGGGGCCTACACTGGGCCTGGCACACAGTAGAATGAGGGCATGAGTGTCTACCTCCTCATCATACGGAGGTAGCAATTGAGGTTCAGAGAAGGTGAGTAACTTGCCCAAAGTCACGCAGAAAATCAGAGGCAGAACCAAGGCAGCAGCCCAGCTCAGCTCACCTGACACTATGTCCAATGCTTTTCATCCTGCACCATGACTAGCACTCAGGGCTCAGCCAGTCCCGCCTCAGTCTTCCGGAGAGGACCCCTCCTCCTCATTACCTTTCAGCGCTAGGGAGAAGGAAGAAGTGAGCAGAAATGATGGGCGGGGCAAACGCAGAGAGTGTCAAGGATGAATGGGTCCCACCTGAGGGGGGCCAGAGAGGTCGGGCGCCTGGCCTGGGAACTCCGGGCCTCTAGGCCCACAGTCCAGGCTTGCCCTTGCTTGCCTGAACTAGAAGGGGTTAAATTTCGTGCTTGGCTCCTGGCTCGCTGTGGACTGTGGCTGGGACAGAACATCTGTCTGTTGCTATGGTTGCCGTACACTTGAAGGGGATGGCTGGATAATTATGGCAAATGCTGCCGAGCGAGTGAGCGGTACCCAGAAGTGGCTCAGGACCCTTTAATGCAGTGGCAGGCCCAGGCCCCTCACCTGGCCGATTCACTGTGGGCCCTATCCCCAGGCCCTTGAACAATGAATGGGTCTAGCCATGGGGCTCCTGGGGACCCTAAAGCAGGGCAGATACTGGCAGCCGTGGGCACCGCAGCCTGAGGGCAGTGGGCCAGCTGGCACCAGTGGTGGGCTCTGATAATGCCCTAGTGCCTCTGTGTTCTCCCCTGGGGAGAAGCCCTGTCATTCTTCCCTGCCCCCATGGGTCCTGTGGAGCCCCTGAGGCACAGGCGGGGACTGGCCACCTAAGTCCTCTGTTCACAGGTGGTCCCCTGACCCCCAAGCTTCAGTCCTCATCTGCCCATGCAGGATAAGAGCGCCTCCCTGGCAGAGCTGAAGGAGCTCTGTGTGGACAGGGTCAGGGTAGAGGTGGCTCTGGGGCAGGAACCGGTGCCCCACCCCGGTTCATCAGGCAGCTGCCACAGATTCACAGTCTGTAAAGTATGGTACCATGGAAGGGCTGGAGGCTGCTTGGCACAGTGGCCAATCACAAGGTTTGTCCTTGGATCCAACCCCTGCCAGCCAAGCTGTGGGCAGGGCAGAGGGACTTGTGCCAGGGAGCCTTCCCTGCCTCTGGCCCCGCCGCCTACCCCCAAGGCTGGGAACCCAGCTTCTTGAAGGCTCCATGCAAACTCACAGACCAGCAGACCCAAGAGGCTTGTTTCTTCCAACTCCCTTTGCAAAGGGCCGGAGACTGGCCAGGGGCCTTCCTCAAGGTCACCCTTACAGGTTCCTGGCTCTTCCCACACCAATGCCCCGTCCTCTGGCCACTTTTCTCCTCTCCTCCCATCGGCTTCCCTCACACACAGGTGCTGAACTCTCTGCGTTACCTTATTTACTTCTTTCAGCAGCCTATGAGGAAGGTGCCATTGCTGACGCTGTTTTCAGAGAGGGAGTATTGAGGCACAGGTCTTCCCGAGTTCCCCTGGCTGGTAAGTAGTATAACCCCAAACGCACTCCTCTCTGTCTCCCCTCTCCCTGAGGATGACGACCTTGATGTAGGAGACGGCCTGGTTGTCCTGCTCCTCCAGCTCTGCACAGAGGAGGCGCGCGCGCGCGCGCGCGCGCACACACACACACACACACACACACACACACACACACACGTGTTGAATGCTTCAGTCGTTCATTCATGCTTGCATTCACTTATTCAAATCTTCTTATGGCCAGGCCCTGTGCTGGGGAAGCAATGGGTCCCCTTCCCCAGACTTGCCAATCCAGAGGTCCCTGAGGACATCTGACCCTCGTTCCCAGAGATTGACCCAGACGAAGAATCAAAGTCACTCACAGTCCGGACCTTCCCAATGGCCCAAGGGGAGTAGGGCCATGGAACGCCCTCATGTTTCAGCTGAGGAAATGAAGTCCACTGAGGTTAGGGGCACTGCCCGAGGTCACACCTTTATGTCCCAGGCAGTGGGGGGAGAAGGGGGGCAGGGGAGCCAGAGATTTTGCACCCCACAGAGCTGACATTATGGGGATGGCTTTGGCCTTAACAGAGTGTTCACTGACGCCTTCTGATTTGCCCACTCAGACTCAGGCAAACTAGACAGTCACACTCACTCAGGACCTCCTAGGTCCAAACCCAGGCTTTGGAGTCCGGCTGCCTGGTCTGGGATCCAGGCTCCCTCCCTTTTGGGGGTGTGAGCCTGAAAAAGGAAAGGTCTCTCTCAGCCCAAGTTCCTTCCTGCCCCACCCAGAGACCTGTGGGCCCCACCCAGGCTGCCTTAACAGGTTGGAGCCAATAGTTTTCTGCCAGGGAGGACACCAGGCCTGCCCAGTTCCTATCCCTTAGGGAATGCTGACTGGGTAGGGAGGCCCAAACCCTCCTTAAAGAGACAGGCTCAGGCCACAGCCCTGCTCTGCATATTTAATAGGCTTCTCCTGTGAGCTATGAATCAGCATCCCAGGGGCCCTCCTGGTGGCACAGAAGCATTTTCCCAGCCAGGCCCCTTCTGCAGCTGTTGGGTGTGTTAGGGGGGTGGGACAAGGAGCTCTGCCAGGAGGGGCCTGTGGGCCCCATAATGCTGCTCCCCTCCCAGCTGCAAGGCCTCCTTGGGGAGTGACAGGTCCTTGGCAGGGTTTCCAGGAGACCTGCAAAAGGGGCTGCAGTGGGAGGCATGGGGGCCCTCTGGTTCCAAGCCCCATCCTCTTGTTTCCTGGCCATGTAACCTTGGATGGGGACCTGAACCTCTCCCAAGCTTCAGTGACCCTAGAGCGATGGCATCTGGCCTCTCTGACCTCTCTGGCCCCTTCCAGCCTTGCTAAGACCCTTTAACTGGATTCAGTTTGCCTTGGATATCAACACTCAGCCTGATACATGGTAGGTGCTGAGGAACACAGAATAGAAAGATGGATGGATGGATGGATGGATGGATGGATGGATGGATGGATGGGTGGATGGATGATGGATGGATGGATGGGTGGATAAATGGATGTTTGGATGGATGGATGGGAGAGTGGATGGAAGAATGGATGGATAAACGGATGGATGGATGGATGGATGGATGGATGGATGGATGGATGGATGTTGGGAGGATGGATGGATGGATGGATGGATGGAAGAATGGATGGATAAATGTATGGATGGAAGATGGATGGATGTTTGGATGAATGGGAGGATGGATGGATAAATGGATGTTTGGATGGATGATGGGAAGATGGATGGATGGATGGATGTTTGGATGGATGGATGGATGGATGGATGGGTGGATGGGAGGATGGATGGATAAATGGATGGATGAGAGAGGGACTCCTGGGCCAGTGGGCTCCTCATGCCCAGCAAGGGACCTGCCTGACTCCACATGGAAAGGGGCAATTCAGTACTTTCTGTTAACCTCACATCCACTCCATCCTCAGGGCCTTATATTTTACCTCTAACTTTCTCTGTCTCCCCTGCTACCTTCTGGCTAAGGCCACTACCCTCTAGCCTAGATAACCGAAGCACTCTCTCACTGGACTCCCTGTTGCCTCCCTCACCCCACTTCAGATCATCCTCCAAGAACCGAAGTTAGGTTATTAATTAGCCCCCACTTTCCCCTTTCTCAAACCTCCCCCTGGCCCTGCTTACCCTGGTCCACAGACCTCACACAATCAAGCCCCAGTTACAATTGGTCCTCATTTCCAGCCATCTCTCAATCTAGAGGCCTGTCACCTTCACAGTGACTGGGCTCCTTGCAGTTCCTCACCTGCACCACACTCCCACCCACCTCAGAGGCATGGAACACTCTTCCTCCACTACCACCCACAGCCCCATGACTAGTGCACCCACACTTTACCCACTCAACTCCCACTCTCCTGAAGATCACAGCTCAGGAAGGATGGCTTCCTCACAAAAGCCCTCCGTGACCTGCACTAGGCACTCCCATTGGATGCTCTTCTAGCCCCAGACCTTTCCCTTCTAGTCTCCTTACTGCTGCAGGCACGTGCTCACGGGACTACTACCCTCTATCCTCCTGGCAATGTGGACCTGCACAGGCTAGGGCCCTGTCTGTCTCATTCCCTACCGGGTGCCCTGCACCCAGCACATAGCCGGGACTCACTGAATATCTGTTAAATGAATAATGAACAAATGAATAGATGGAAGGATGGATGGATGGGAGGCTGAGGGATGAACGGATGGAAGCAGAGTAAGTAGCCAGAAGGGGAAGGATGGGGTGATGGCTATTTAGAACAGAGGCTGGAGGCCGGGGGAGCCTGGTAAGGAGGTGACATTAGAGAACAGTCATGAAGGGGGGATATGTATCTAGGCAGAGTGAAGAGCACTGCATAGACCTACAGGAAGGCGAGCACACCTGGTGTGTCCAGGGGCCCAGGAGAGAGTGGGGAGGACTACTGAGCCAGAGAGGGCAGGCAGGTCTGGGAACCCTGGACCTTGTCCCAAGTGAGATGGGAGGAGCCTTTCGAGTGGCATATACGCTCAGTGATGGCAGGCCCTGGTCTGCCTTGTTCCTGCTGTGCACACAGCCCCTGGTGTCCACACACAGTAGTAACTACGGTTGGGGGGGTGGCTGAGTAGTCCTTGCACAGGCACCTGAGGGGACAGCTGCCATCCCTTTCTCTGGTGCAGCCTGTTTTCCATCCATCAGGTTATGTCCTCCCTCTGCTTAAAACCCTCCGTGGCTCCTGCATCACTTGGAATAAAGGCCAAAGGCCTTGTAATGGCCCACAGGCCCCACAGCAGGGCTTCAGCACCTCGCACTAGTGACATTCCCGGCCACTGACTCTGGTGGAGCTGTCCTGTGCACTGCAGGATGCCAGTGCAGCAGCCCTGGGCTCTGCCCACCAGATGCCAGCAGCACCCCACCCCCAGCTGTGACAACCAAAACTCTGCAGGCACTGCCATGTCTGCCTCTTGGATGGGGTGCAAATTCTTCCCTGGTGGGGTGGAGGCGCGGAAACCACTGTGCTGCCCTACCAGATCTGCTCTATGCCCCATCTTCCTCTCCCCCCACCTCCAGCCTTCCATTCCCACCCGCAGTGTTACTTTCTCCCTTAGCAGCATCCAACATTTCTTCTTTTGTTGTGTTGTGTTTGTTTTTTTACAGAGAGGAAGGGAGCAGGAGAGAGAAATAGAAACATCAATGATGAGAGAGAATCATTGATCAGGTGCCTCCTGCATGCCCCACACTGGGAATTAAGCCTGCAAACCAGGTATGTGCCCTGACTGGGAACCGAACTGTGACCTCCTGGTTTATAGGTCAACACTCAACCACGAGCCACGCCGGCCAGGCGCATCCACCATTTCTTTAGTTCATTTGTGTGTTTAGCTGGCCTGACTCTGTATCTGGATGGAACTCCATGAGGGTGGGCACTGGCTTGGATCCCCCATGCCCAGCACAGGGCACTCTATGTATATGATGAGTGGTCATTTAAGAGTACTGTCAATGATCAGGAACCATCTCATCATATTAGAATTCAGAACATCACTCCCTGCCTTATGAGTAAAAAAACAAAATAAGAAACTGGATCAGGAAAAAAATTAGAACAGAGAGGTTTGTCTGATTAGCTAAGTCACTCAGCTAAGTCTGTGACACCATCAGGACTGGAACCTAGGGCTTCTGCCTCTATGTCCGTGTTCCTTAACTCTGTCTGCAGCCTTGGCAGCCAGGCCTGGGACAGGGTGGGCAATGCAGAGGGAGACAGAGAGTAGGTGGATCCCAGGAAACAGGATTCTGCTGGGACTCGAACCCATGACCACCTGGTTATGAAGCAGATATGAGCTTTCCCCTGACACCCCACCACCACCTCCACGGCATCACAGTGTGAGGCTGGGGGGAAGAGAAGGGGGTACTGCTGGAGGACGTGAGCAAAAAGATCTTCCAATGATTAATTCATTCTAATTGACAGGGTTTTATTGAATTCCTAAAAAGCCTGGGCTGGGCATTTGGGAAAACACGGTTGCAGTGTCTCCCCGGGAAATGTCCTCTGACATCAGGCAAGCAAGCAGATACTCTTTAAGATAAAAGTTTGTTGGTTTATGCAGTAAACATTTCAGCTGGGGTGGGGGAGGCGGTGCTCGGGAGAAGAGGGTGTGATTTCCTGAAGAGAATGCGAATTTCATAAATTACCAGGAGGAAAATTGTGTGTGTCAGAATAAACTCTGTCAAGAAATATAGCAGGGCTGCCGGATAGTTAATAATTCAGAGCTGCTCCCCAGCACGATGCGGGATTTAAAAAATATTTCCATGGGATCGTTGTTTAAAAATACTGTTAATGGTCAGGAACTTTCTCATCACATTAGATGACCGTAATGGGCCAGCCTGGGTAGGGCTCCTGGTGGAAGGCCAAGGGCAGTGACACAGTGACCCATTGTGGTGTGTGAGTAAAGCTGTGCTCCCCAGGAAAATACCATGGACACCCATGTCATTCTCCTCACAGTCCCCAGGGAGGGAGGTGAGAACTAGGGGGCTTAGAGAGGGCAAGAGCACAGCCCCAGAGCTCACAGCTAGGAAATGGAAGGTGGGGCTCACATGAGAATCCAGATTGGGGTGGTTGAAATACAGTGACTCCACCCTGACTTTGGGCAAGGGATTCCCTTCCTCTGTGCTTCAGTTTTCTCATCTTAAAATGGGGATCTGTTTATTCACTCAGACAACACTTATTTATGAGTAATTGTTAAAATCCAGCTGTTGGGATGGAGTGTGACTATGACAACCAGTGCTCACTTCCATGGAGCTCAGTCTGGTGGAAGAGTCAAGTGATGAACAAAAAATGCATCCCTGTGCTGGTTAGTGGGCTCAGTTGATTGAGCAATGTCCCATGAACCAAGTGATCACTGGTTCGATTCCAGATCAGGGCACATGCCCGGGTTGTGGGCTTGTTCCCCAGTAGGGAACGTGCAGGAGGCAGCCAATTGATATTTTTCTCATTGATGTTTCTCTCTTTCTCTCTCTCCCTCTTCCTTCCTTTCTCTCTCAAATCAATAAAAATATATTTTTAAAAATTGCATCCCATTGCAAATGATAATCAATCCTATCAAGAAAAAGAAAGTCAAATAAGGGACAGGGTGGAAGGGTGGATGCCCTTGTTTGGATAAATAGGGAGAGCCTCCCTGGGCAGGTGACAGTTGAGTAGAGACCTGAAAGAAAGAGAGGGAGATGAGAGGATTTATGGAGGAATAAGGCAGAGGGAAAAGCAAGTGCAAAGGCCCCAGGGTGGGATTGTACCTTCTATATTGGAAGAGAGGGAGGTGGTCATGTGGCTGGAGTGGAGTGATCTGGTGCAAGAGAGCTGGGAGGTGAGGTCAGAAATACCAGTAGTGGCCAGGTCACAGAGAACCCTGTAGAACTTTGGATTTTATTCTGAGAATGCGGGGACCCACCAGGGGGCTAGTTGCAGGGGAAGGACCAGTTACAGTATATGCTTTAGAAAGAACCTCCTGAAAATTCTCTAGATTAGACTGTCACGTGAAAAAAGCACGGGGTAGAACCATGTACACAGTATGCTACTGTGCGCTTAAAAAGAGAGAGAGAGATAAAGGTATGCATTGGCTTGTATATGCATAAAATGATCTTTGCCATGATAGATGAAAATAGGAGGAAACAGTGCTTGCCTCTGGGGAGGAGTTCTGGCTGGCTGGGACTGGGTGGGAGGGCTACTTTCTTCCTTCTGCATTTTTTCTAGCACCTTTTGAATTTTGAGCCGGGCAAATTTGTTACCTATTCAAAAAATAAACAAATACTTTTTTGAAAGTAAAAGAAGAAAGAGAAGAAAAAGAAAAAGAAGGCCCCTCTGGATGCGTGTGGATAATGGGTTATAGATACTTGGGTGGCAGCCAGGAGGGGAGTGGGGAGGAGGCTGGGGCTTTCGGCCAGTATTTTTAGCTCCAGTTTACAAATGAGGATGGTGGGGCTCAAAGAGGTCAAGTGCTAAGCCCCATACCACATAGCTAGGAAATGGAGATTGGGCTTAAATGAGAAACCTAGCAGGTTTGGCTCAGTGGTTAAAGGGTCGCAGGTTCTATTCTGGTCAAGGGCACGCACCTCGGTTGCAGGCTCAATCTCCAACCCCAGTCGGGGCATGTGCAACCAATCGATCTCTCATTTCGATTCTCTCTCTCTCTCTCTCTCTCTCTCTGTCTCTCCCCCTCTCTTCCACTCTCTCTAAAAATTAATGGATAAAATATCCTCAGTGAGGATTAACAACAACAACAAAAGAGAGAGAACCCAGGCCTGTCAGGTTCCTGACTGCCTCCCTTCGGTTCTCTGCTCCTGTCCTTGGCTCTTGTGCCTAGCAATATTCTCCTCAAGCCCAGGTGTGGGGGATTTGGTTCCCAGGCCTGTACCAACAGCAAGATCATGCCTCAGTAGGTGCTCATAAATGTTTGCTGGGTGATGAATCCGTTCACTGGCTCATTTGCTCACTCATTCAACGATTGTGCTTTCTCTGTGCCAGGCATTGTGCTAGGCCTCTGGATTTAGCCACAAACAAGACTGAGCCCCCACCTTCGTGGAACTCACATTATCGGGGGACAGGGTGTAAGGAGACAGATGGTTACATGGGAACTGAAATATGTATAAGTGCTAGGAAGGGAACCAAAGCAAGGCAGAGGGTAACAAGTGAGAGGGGAGAGGCCTTTAGGGGGTCAGCGAGGGCTCCTCTGAGGAGAGGGCATTAGAGCAGAGGCTTTGGGGGAATATAGGAGTTCACCCTGTGGGATCTGGGGGATGCACATTGCAGGCAGAGGGTACAGTAAGTGCAAAGGCATGACTTGGGATCTTGCTTGGGGTGGTTGGGGGACAGCAAATGGTAGAGCAGAGTGCTTCCAGGGAGAGGCTGCCAGGCAGGGCTCTCAGGCACTGGACAACTCCAGGGATGATACAGACATTTTGGAGGGCTCTGAGCAGGGGCTTGGCATGCTCCAAATAGGGCTTGATATGAATAAGGCTGCCCCCTCAGTCCTGTTTGTGGGATGGGACAGTGGTGGCCTAAGCTGCATGGGCTGCCTTGCAAAAGATTCTGAGAAGAGAAAATCTCAGAGTGGTGAGGCCAGCAGGAATGAGGATCCACTGAGGATCCTGGCATGTTCTGGAGAGGACCTGGCCACACTGACAGAAGCTAGCGCCCACTGCTAGAGCCTCAGCTGTCTGCCTCGTCACTGGGGGACAAGGCCAGGAACGGAGAAGGGCTCCAGCGGGCTGGTGACACTTAGCGCCATGATCAGCAGTCTTACCGCCAGAGGTAGGGACTGAACCAGGCAGCTGAGGCCCACCAGGAGGAGGAGAGGGTGTGGAGGCTGGTGGAGGCCCCGGCACCTCCATTGCCTGTCCCACCGTAGTTAGGGCTCTGACTCTGCAGACCTGGGTTTGGCCTTCTGCGCTTTCACCATCTGTGCGCTGCGGCTGGCCAGGCGTGTCCTGCTCTGGGGTGCCCATCTGGACGCCAAGCTGAGAGCACATCCGGCTCAAGCAGGGCATCGTACAAGCAACCGTTCACAGATTCACCAGGCTGGCAGCGGTTTTGTTTTGCTTTGTGTTCTGGCCCATCTCCTCTCCCAGTTACACTGACAGGGAAAGGGAGGGGAGACCGGCTCTCACACTCCCTGTCTATTCTGCAGGAACTGAGCTGGCCTTGATGTTCATCATCTCGTTCTCTCCTATACCAACCCCCCTCGATAGGTGTAGAAATTGAGGCTCTGAGAAAATGGTGGCTTGTCCAAGGCCACCTAAGTGTGAAGAAGCAAAACCAAGATTTAAATCTGGGACTGGTAGATTCCAGACCAGCACTTTCTACCAAATCCCAATTACGGAAGAGGTTTGGAGTGGGGGTGGGGAGCTGACAAAACAACACTTTCATTCTAGGTCTGGGCCCGGGAAGGCCCTGGGCCACGGTTCTTCCATGGCCGTGAGGAAGTGGGCCAGCTGCCAGGCTGTGTGGGAACATGGCTCCCTCCTCCCCATGGAGCAGCCATGACCCAGGCTCAGGTGACACAGCACCTGCGGCTTGAGCCACCCACTGCCTGCCTGGATGCTGGCTACAATATTCCCAGAGCAGCGGGCCGGCAGGCCAGGGGCCTCCATTCACTGGCTCAGCCTCGGGAAGTCCAAAGAGGGAGGTCAGGAATGCTGCTGCCAGGCTTCCAGAAGCTTCTCCAATTTCTGCAGCCCCAGCAACTTCTGGAATGGACCCAGGGCAGCCTGACCCCTGCCCAGACCCCCTCCCAAGTGCCAACTCCCACATGCACACACGCTGCCACCAAGGGCGATGCCTTCTGCCCTTGGCTTGTTTAGGGGTCTTGGAGACTCCGGAAGCCCACAGTGGTGCATTGTGCCTGAAATGTCACCATCAGGCACCAACATTTTGGACTAAAAATCGCCTTGACCCAGTTACCTTTTTTTTTAAAAAAAAAAATACGCCTGCAATCTCACAGGGGAGAACATGCTGAGTCTTTTACATATCAGTGAAAGAATAACCGGCCAGAGGGGAGGAAAGAGCACCAACTTCCTGTTAGACTTATTGGACATGAACTCTAATCATGATCCATGCCTTCACGACACTGGCTTCTCTCCACTCCCTCTGTCCTTACCCCTGCCTCTTGGGCCCCCTTAAAGGCATCTCTTCCTTTCCTTCCCCAGACACCCCCTTGGAGTCAAGCCCTCATCATCTCTTACCTGAACTGTCACTCCACCCTCCACCGAGGTCACAGAGTCTTCTCTCTCACACACAGCTCTGACCTCTCTCTCCACATACTCAAAACCTACTATAGTACTGTGGCCCTTCAGCAACCCAGGGACTGGGTCCTGACACTTTAGCTGGCCTTCAGGGCCTTTCATGGCCCAACTTGGACTGTCTGTCTAACCCCACCCCAGATGTTTGAGAACATGGGCTCTATGCTGTGTGACCTTGGGCAAGTTACTTAACTTATCTGAACGTCAATCCCTCTTTCATAAAAGTGAAATAGGCCTCTGCCGCAAAGGGAGAAGGATTTTAATTGTGTGATTCCAAGGAGCTCATGCAGGTAACCCTGCGCTGGGTATACAGTCAATACTCAATAAAGGTAGCTATTCTTATTTATCACTGGCCCAATGAAATAAAGTAAAACACACACACACAACTTAACCATGCTGTGCTATTTCCTATCTCTGAGCCTGTGCAGGTTCTGTGTCTTCTGCCTTGGCAGCCTAGTGAACTCCTATTGATCCTTCAACACCCCTCTCAGGCAATGCCCTAACTAGTGTCAGCTCTCTTTCCTCAGAACATTTCTCTACATTGGCCAAACAGCTGATCTGGAATTTTTCCATTTACTTGTTGAATCTCCACCATAAGACTATGGGCTCCCAGGGCAGCAGCTGACAAGTGATTGAACTGAACCAGCCAGGGAGGACTGGGAGGATGGGGGAGGAGGAAAAGTGGAGGGAGAAGGGCTCTGTGTAAACCAATGCAGAAAAACACATCCGTTCATTTAATCACTCATTCATTTAACATTCTGTCCTAGGTGACGTGCCCACCTCGGGCTCCCTGTCCCTCTCTGTTCACCTCTGTGCTCTAGAACTCTGGCCTCCCTTCAGTTCATGTTGTAGAATGCCCTTCTCCTGACCTTTCCAGGCCATCCCCCTCAAGAGGCCCTTCCTGATCCTCTGTGTAAACGGAGCCTCACCCTGCCCAGCCCCAGCTGCATCTCAGCCCCGTGTTCATGTTCATCTCCTCCCTCACTCTTACAACCCCATCCCAGACACACTTGTGGGATTAGGCGATTAACACCCGCCTCCTCACCAGGCTGTGAACTCCCCACTTCCCAGCTCACCCATCCTGACTGGCACCTGCTGGAGAGGCCTCGCATTCAGAAAGCTGCCTGGGGCCAGAGCCAAAGGGGCCTTGGTGAGCATCTAGGTCTGCTTCCTTGTGTTGTAACAACAATAATAAAAATAATCATAATTCCAACAATAACAACAGCTAACACTTCCCACATGCCAGGTGCTGCACTTTTCATGCAGTTTTCCTTGGTACTCACAACTCCAAAGTGGAGGTGCAATTATATCTCCATTTTACAGAGGAAAAAAACTGAGGCTGAGAGAGGTTGACTCACCACCCCCTCCCACTAGGACACAGAGACTACACTCAGCTCCCTACTGGGCGACACTGTTAGATGACAGAGGGATCAGAACAACCACATTGAACACATCAGTGGCAGGCCGGTGACAACACTGAACTGGCCTGAGGCTCCACATTTTCAGCTGTGTGACCTTAGACAGGTATCATGACTCTCTGCCTTAGTTTTCTCCTCTGTAAAATGGAGATAAACTCAGTCCCCTTCATCAGATTGAATTTTATAGAACAGAGGCCAACAGGGCATCTACTATGGAGTAGAGCAAGATAGGTGCCATGGAGGCAGGATTCTGGGTGTCCCCAGACACTGGGACCAGGACCTCTGAGACAGGTGGATCCCCATCCAAAGCCAGTGCTATCCAAGGCTACGCTACATCTGGCTCCAAGAGGATCCTGGGAGGGCGAGGAAGGGAGTCACAAACACCCTCCCTGGAGAGCACCCAGGACCACACGCCCCTCTCTGAAAAGGGAAGACAGCCTCCTGGGTGATTACACCCAGAGGACCTGGGCGTGCACCCGGTTGGGGGCATCAGTCCTCCTGACACCTGCTCAGGGGAATGGGGCGTCTGCTGGAGCCTCCCCTGGAGCCTTCCCTGAGCCATGCCAACCTCCCTGTGCCCAGACAAGTCCCACCCCCTAGCCTCTGGGGAGGGGGCAGGCGGGTGAGGGAGCTGACAAAGAGAGCCAGTGGGACTGTGCTTGGGGCTCATGCCACCCCCTCCCGACCTGCCCAGAGCGCCCACACCCCCTCCTGCCACTTGGCCGCTCTGCTGGGGCGCCCGGCACCGTTGCTATGGCGGCAGCTCTGGGGAAGCTGCAGCTGGGTAATTATTGCGAACATCCATCCTGCCTCCTGCCCGCCCCAGAGAGCAGGGGAGCGAGCAACCAGGCCAGGGTGGCCCCTCCTCACCCGCCGGGTGGCCGCACCCTGGCCTGGCACTGCGCCCACCTGAAGTATGAAGGGGAGGAAAGCGTGCAGTCAGCAGGGCAGACAAGCAGGCCAGCTGCACCCGGAGCCAGCACGGGGCTGCCCGGGAGACCCCCACTTTCATCCCTGTCCCCCATCTCTGGCCCACTCCTGGAGCTGACCAACTAGCCCGGAACTTATTTTTTTTCTAGCTATAAACACGCACACCACACACACAACCAGCCAGAAAGCCTCCTTTGTTCCAATGGAGTCTTTCCTTAGCTTTTTGGGGGACAGTGGGAGCCAACAGCCACTGGTCTGGGCTCCGGTCTTTCACACAGGCCCTGAGATAAGAGGTTCCCCTGGGGCCCTACTGTGGGTCCACCACCTCCTCAGCCCCAGAAGCTCGCCCTGGCCCTGGTGTCTAAATATAGCTCAGCTGGCTGGGTTTGAGGTCACATGCACTCCCAACTGCCTGGGGTGGCCACGCGGAGGGCAGAGAACGATGTCCGTTCATTTGGGTGCCCAGGGGTCATTTCGGGAGCCTCTGCTGGTCTGGGCACCATGCAGTCCCAGCAGTGAAGTAGGTGTGCCCCTGCCTTCCAGGGCTCATGGGCCCTTAGTGAGACAAAGCTATGCCATAGGAGCTCACTCTGTGGAGGGGACACAAGACTGGAAGCAGCATTGGAAGAGGGCCTGACTGAGGCCTGAATGTAGGTGAGCTGTCAGGACTGGAGGTGGGGGAGGTCTAGGCAGAGGGCAGATGGAGGGGCATGGTCTGGGCCTGGGACCATCTTGTGTGGGTGGGAGTGTGGGGTGCAACTCAAGCAGGACACAGAGTTCGGGAGCAGTGGGAGGTCACTCCAGCAGGCCACAGAGCAAGGGACACCCTTTGCCCGCCTTTCCTGCCACCCTTGAGACTCTGTACAGGTTGACACTTGGCAGAGGGCTCCTGAGAACTCAGCAGGAGAAATCCACCGATCCTTGATTTCCAAAGATCCCTGGTGGCCAGGGTAGAAATGGAGGGGCACCAGGGAGGTGGGAAGCTGACCATGGGTGAGGCTAGGGCCCCAGGGCAGCAGGTTAGAGGGGAAAAGAAGGAGAATAGACAGCCCTGGGGACAGAAGAGGGGGCTTGGCCTGTCTCTCCAGACCTACCCCGGAGTTCAGGCTGCCTGGGCCCCCTCCCTGGACCTGGGTCATGTAGGTGCTGACCAGGGCCCTGCATGGGAACAGACATCCTATATAATAAAAGGGTAATATGCAAATTGACCCTAATAGCAAAATGACCAGAATGACTGCTCGACCAGTCACTAATTGGCTCACTGGCCACCTCTTGGTTCCTTTCCCTGGTTGGCAGGCTCCCATTGCCCAATGGCAAATGGGAACGGGGAACTGGGGGTGGGTGGCGGGGGATTCGGGTGGCGCCAGGCCAAGGCCCCTGCCCCACCAGTCACCCCACATAGAGAATGACCCGAGGCAGGGGTGGGGCCTGTGAGGGGATGGGAATGGCCAACTTCCTAGTCCCTCCCCCTGGCTGGCAGGCTCTGATCTCCCAATGACGAATGGGGAACTGGGGGTGGGGGGTTGATGATCAGGGAAGATGTCCCTGATTGCAGGCCAGGCCTAGGGACCGTACCTGCACACGAATTTCATGTGCCAGGCCTCTATCCTATCTAATAAAGAGGGAATATGCTAACTGACCATCACTCCATCACAAAAATGGCTGCACCCACAGCTAAGGCCAAGTTCCCATAAGGAGCCTGAACGAGCAATCAGCAGGGACCTGAGGCTATGCCCTCCCCTGCCCCTGTGGGGCTTGACAGGGGACCTCAGGCTGTGTCCCCCCACTCGGCAGGGCTTGACAGGAGATCTCAAGGTGAGCTTCCCGCCTGGGTCTGGGCTACGGGACCTCAGGCTGTTCCCCCCGCCCCAGCACTGGGCCAGGGGACCTGAGGCTGTGCCCCCGTGCCTGTCTGGGCTTGACAGGGGACCTCAGGCTGTGCCCCCCACCCAGCAGGGCTTGGTGGGGGACCTCAAGGTGCACCCCCCAGTGCTGTGTTGGGGGAACTCAGGCTGCGTTCCCGCCCAGCGGGGTTTGACAGGGGACCTGAGGCTGTGCCCCTCTCCTGGTGCTGGGCAGGGGGACCTGAGGCTGCGCCCACCCCCCGCCTGGTAGGGTTTGATGGGGGACCTCAAGCCATGCCCCCTACCCAGTGGAGCTTGACAGGGATCTCAGGCTGTGTCACCCACCTAGCAGGGCTTGAGGGAGGACCTCAAGGCATGCCCCAAGGCTATGCCCCCTGCCTGGCAGGGCTTGACAAAGGTGGGACTGGCTGGGTCTAGATCTAGCCCAATGCGGGAGGCCGGCCAGGTCTGGGTCTCACGTGATTTTGAGGTGCATGTGGATGGGTGGGGACTTGACTCTGGGTCCCGTGGTGAGCCCCAGACTCTGACAGGAGGAAGGTTTTCATATACATTTACTAATTTTCTTTCATCTCTGACACTTCTATTATAGAGAAAGAGCAAATAGCAATATTAAATTATTTCCTCTAATTAATCCCCTTTTAATGTGCACGAATTTCGTGTGCCAGGCTTCTATTCTAAATAAAAGGGGAAGTGAGGGCCAGCCCTGAGGTGCCAGCAGATGCCAGGACCTCTGGGAGAAGGCCATCCACCCCTCCTCTGCTGATGAGGGGTTCCAGCGGTCTCTGTGACCTAGTGGCCTTTGGACCTCATACTTGCAGGTACAGTTATAAATCTCCCCAATGGACCGAGGTTTTCCATCTGCAAAGCTCTTTCCCATGTAGGATCTTCCACTAGCTTCAAGCAGCCCTGGCGCGAGGCCGGGCAGGGAGGGGACTGAGGCTCGGAGAAGCAAGCTGATCTCCCTAGGAGGCAGAGGAGGAGAAGGGTCACAGTGTCGAGTACCCATTAAGTGGCGGGAAACTTGCGCAAGCATGTAAGGAGCAGAACTTGAACTCACAGCCAACCCCTAGTCCAGGGGTGTCCTGTCCTCCTGAGACAAAGGCTAGCAGGAGCCTGAGGCTAGGCCAGGCTCCACTCCCCTGAGCGGCACATTTTCTTAGACTAGAAGCCAGAGGGGCAGAGGCCTAAGACAAACAGGAATGCCCTTGGGAATTATCCAGTCCACTTTTATCTTACAGATGGGGAAACTGAGGCTCTGGCCAGGCCCAGACCCAAAGAGCCTGCTGTTTCACAGATCCAGGACTAGGTGGGTAAGTCCCATTGATCCCCAGAGCTCTGTTGGGTTCGGCTGCCCAGCAACATGTGGGGTGTTCATTTGGGATGTGGGAGAAAGAATTCTGGATGCAGCCTCAGGAGAGAGGGTTCTGAGCCACCCTGCACCTAACGTCAGCCCTGGGCACTCACAGGCTATTGGGCAACACAACATGAATCAAGAGGGCTGAGGAGGGCACATCACAGCCAGCCCCAGCTGCCCACAGGAGTGGTAGCACTCAGTGCAGGGTGTGTGCCTCAGGCTTGGTGAGGTGCTGGGCACACGGGAGGTACTTGTAAAAAATAGCCTGTTATTATGGTTCTATTTCTTTGGGTCCCCATGTGCTTTCCAGCTCCCGAGCCCACGCTTCTTTGCTCCACACTGTTTGTGTGGTAGGAAACCTTAGGCAAGAGGGCTCCCAAAGGGGACAGAGCCTTCACCAAACTGCCCACCTCCTGGAGGAATTTCAGAAGGGCTGGACTTTCGATGGGAGAGAAAGGTGGAAGTTGGGGGATTCCCCCCTTCTCCCTGAAATCACCCAGGCAGGAGACCATTCACCAGCAGGGCAAGCTAAGGTGGCTAGAAAGTTCTCTGTGGCCCAGGTTTCAAAGCCAACCCAGTGGAGTGATTGGAGGCTTGGGAAGTGGGGATTATGCTGGGGAAAGAAGGGCTGATGCTGATGCAGAAAAAAAAAAAAAAGTGGCTCTAGACAGCTCAGTGTTGGCGACATGCGCGAAAACAAGCGTCCGTGTCCTGTGGCGGAGTGCTTAGCTCGGCTTTCTGGAGCAAAATTTGTTAGGACCTATCACCAATTCAGTACCCATCCCCTTCAGGAGTGCCTGGGGCTTAGCCAGATCCGGCGCGAGGAGGCCTGCCCAGGGCTGTCTGTGGAAGTGAAGCAATGGGGACTGGACCAAGACATGACGGGCCGGCTCATTGTGAAAGGAGGTGGCTGTGTATGTACTGACCCAAACAATGTTCATGACATGTTCAGTGAAAAACAAGGTACCTTGCAGAACAAAACATATAGCATGTTGCCATTTATATGAGAAACACAAACACATATCTACTAGCAATGCATAGTTACAGTTATAGATGATGTGAGACAGATAAAGGTATAGTTATAAATAGAGGTATAGAGATAGGGTTATAAATACAAATATAGAGAAATAGATATAGATACATGCATTTGGCAGTAAAACATTTGGAAAGAAACTTACAAGAATGCTGGAGGGGAATGGGGCTCAGGAAGTGCAGAGGGATCACTTGGCTTTTTTTTTTTTAACTAATGTTTGAGGTATTATAAGAATATTTTCCCAAAATATGTATGTGATGCTAAAATTTAAAAAGAAGAGCCTGCCACGTGGCTGGGAGCTCGAGGCAGCCTGGACGGACAGCTCGTGGGAGCCAGGGTCTGTGGGGTCAGGCCTGCTGGTCTGAGGCTGCGCCTGGAGCCTCTTGCTCAACCAGCTTGGCTCCTTCTCCTGAAGGCCGGAGGCGGAGCGAACAGGCTTTGGCAGCACCGCAGCAGACACAGATTCCCTAGCCGGGAGGTATGTGAAACCTGGACCATTTGCTCTGGGAGATGGGCCACCTCTGCCCCTGGAGGCAGGGCAGGCTCCGGGACCTGATGCAAGGCAACCTTGGACCAACAGGCAGAGAAGTGGGTGAGGGACCCCGGGACCCCCAGGCCTGTGTGTGGATGACATGTGGAGCCCACAGGTGTCTCCCCAGACTGCACTTGCACCTGTGCCTGACAAACTCTGCGTTAGAGGACCCAGCAGTCCACTTGTGCCCCCACGCAACCCAGTGGTCAAAGAGGTCTTGAGTGGGAGAAGACAAGGCATGTTTCCTACTCTGTCCCTTTGGCCTTTTAATTTTGTTTGGGGCAGGGGTGGGGGGATGACAAATATGGGAGAGATTTTTTTGGCTAGACAATGACAACAAAGGGTTAAAATAATCCCCGCCCTGCCAGTGTGGCTCAGTTGATTAGAGTGTCATCCTGTGCACAGAAGGGTCTCACAGGTTCAGTTCCCAATCAGGGCACATACCCAGGTTGCAGGTTCGATCCCCAGTCTGGGTGCATATGGGAGGCAACTGATCAATGTTTCTCTCTCTCTCTCTCTCTCTCTCTCTCTCTCTCATGTTTATTATGTCCTTGGATGAGAACTGAAATAATAATAATCATAATAATAAAATAATCCCAACAATGCAAAAGAGGGTAATTAATTATTAATTAATGCAAAAAGCAAACCTTCTTCCCACCTTTTCTCCCAGCTGCCCAGTTCCCTCCCCAGCGAATCCACACACCCACCAGCATGTGTGTGTATTCACATCCCTCCTCTGACACCAGCAGAAGCATACCCGCTAAGTATTCTGTACTTTGCCCTTTTTCACTAAAATATGTATCTCAGAGCTTCTTCCAAAGCAGTACATGTGAGCTGGCTCATTCTGCTTCATGCCTGGATTTCCACAGGCACTCCACATCTTTATTCTAATGGATCCAGATCTGGAATGCTGGTCCCATGGTTTTCCTCCCCTTCCCATGTGCGTACTTCTGTTCTGCACACAGTCCTGGGAGGCAGGCGGCTCTCCATGTCACAGATAAGGAAACCAGGGTGACCAACCTCCTCGTTTCCCGGGGACGGTCCGGTTTTAGTGCAGAGAGTCCCTTATCCCCAGAAAACCCTCATTCCCAGGCAAATCAGGAGGGTTGGTCACCTTACAGGAAACTGAAGCTCAGAGGGGAGGGACCTTGAGGTTGGTCAGCGCAGCCCTGAGACAGCAACTAAAGTCCGTCTGATGAGGATGAGACCATAGGAGGGCAATGTAGCAGCTACTGCTTAGGAAGCACTTCCTCTGTGCTGGTACCTCATCCTCGTCGCACAACCGCCCCAGGACAAGGACCGCAAGGCCGCATGGATGGAGCCTGTGACTACAGACCTGGGTTTGGTCTCAGCCGCAGGGCTCACCGCATGTGTGGCTGGGGTGGCCAGCTCCTCCCTGGGCCCAGGACAGACACACAGCAAGTGTTTGTTAAGTGGGGAAAAAGAAGAGAAACATGAATGTATGAATGAAGTACTTACATTAATTACCCTCATTTTATAGATGAAGAAACTGAGGCACAGAGAAGCTAAATCACCAGTCAGGGTCACACAGTTCGTAAGCAGCAGGGTTAGGATTTGAACAGGGACAGAGGCTCGAGAGCCCATGACACCTTTCCCTCTTCTGGAATATTCTTGTCTCCATTACTCATTGGTGCTCTCTGACTCCTCAGGTCGGCACCCCAGCTAGCCTCCTTCACTGCACTGCCCAGGCCCCTGGTCCCACCTCCCTTCACAGGAGCCTTGCCTGCCTGCTTCCCACTCCTGGCTCAGGTCCCTGCATGCACCCCACTGTGTTCCCCTAGCCAGTGGTCGGCAAACTCATTAGTCAACAGAGCGGCAAACCACGGCTCGCGAGCCACATGGTCTAGACCACATGTGGCTTACAAGCCACGGTTTGCCGCTCTGTTGACTAATGAGTTTGCCGACCACTGCCCTAGACCAATGCTCACTGGAGTCCAATGGCTGAGCTTCAGCCTTCTCTCGAGGATTTTGTTTCACTCGTTCAGTCATTTGTCCAACTCTTCACTCCTTTACTCAATAAATATTTACTGAAACCAAAATGAGCCAGCTCAGCCCCTGGTGCTGAAAATTCAAAGATGAATCCAGCCTGGACCTTGTCCTTGGGACAAAGGAAACCAGACAAAGAAACGGCACTCGTAACCCAGCAAGACAGCAGCTCTGATGGAGCTGGTCCAGGCACAGCTGCAGAAAGGGTGGGAGTGGGCGCTCCAGACTGAGGTCTCAGGGAAAGCTCCCTGGAGAAGGCTGTGCTGAAATCCGGAGAGATGAGGAAGCGTTGGAGGAGAGAGAGTAGGGGGTGGGGACTGTAACACCGGACAAACTGGCCTGGAGGTAAGAGAGTGTGAGGTATTCAGAAAGTGCAAGTTGTTCCTTAGAGCTGAGCTCCAGGCTGTCCTCAAGTGGGGACATGTGGTCCTGGGAAACCTGCCCCCTCTCCTGGTTACCCAGCCAGCTCCAGGCCCGGCAGGCCTTCCAAGAATCTCATGTCCAGGAATTGATCAAAAAGAAACACGGGATTATGTATGTATGAAGGATGTTTATCACGGTGTCTTTGTTATAGCAAACAAGTGGAATCAGCCTCGGTGCCCAACCAGGAGAACAACCATGTAGCCAAGATGCACCACGGCTGGAGTGACCCCCAAAGAAGTCAGGTTTTCAGAGACTACTCAATGGTTCTGGAAAATGCACCCTAAGTAATTTTAAGTAAGAAACACACAATGCACCCTATTTTATTATTCTAATTTAGGAGATATATATGATGATAATATTAGGAAGAAATTTATCAAATGCTTCTCAGAGGTTATCTCTGGCGATGGGCTAACTTAGGGGTTGTACTTCCTTTTTAAAAATAATTTCCTGTGTTCTTTGATTTTGCAACAGTGAGCCAGTATCGCTTTTATTTTCAGAGACCAATTCCAGGAGACCAGCTCCATGAGGCCATGACTCCCCTTCCCAGACTCCTGCAAATTAACTCCAGGCCCACCAAGAACCCCTCCATTGATCCACAATGACCTGTGGCCCCAACGTCCCTGTGCCTCCAGCCTCCCATGCTGTTGCCCCTGCAGTTCCTCTGTGCCAATGCCCTTCCCTTTCCCTCTCCATCTGGCTACACTCCCACAGCCTCCCAGCCTGCCCCGGGGCCCTTCCTCAGAGGATCTCATTAGCACTGAGCGCCCATGCAGTCTCCTCACTGGACCCTGAGCTGCTGGCGGGAAGAACCCTGCCTTAGTTCCACCCTCCCCAATGCTATATACAGGGCCCAGAATTTATTTTTATTTATCCTCCAACATCCTATTTTGAAAATGTCTAAACCTACAGAAAATATTACAACAAACACCCATGTGCCCTTCACTTGGATTCTCCACTATTTGCTTTCTCTCCCTTGCTCTGTCTTGCTGACCCAGCACAGACATCTCAGCTGGGGCTGGAGACTTGAAGGTGCTCAGTGCCCACTGGAATGAAGAAAAGAAGGAACAAGGACTTGGTATTGCTCCCTTCTCTGTCCTCTGCCCTTGCACAACAAAGCTCCTTCTAAAACGCAGATGCAACTAGCTTCAGGCCTGAGAGCTGGGCTCAGCCCTTTGGGGCTACCTCTCTACTATAAGTTATCAAATGAAGTAAAACTTTCCTTAACAGATCAAAGGCTCTGGGGACCTGGGCTTCACCTTAGGGACTGGGCTGGGCCCTTAGGGACTAGGTTAGAGTCTTCAGGGCTTGGCTCCACCCTAGGGACTGGCCTAGGCTGTAGGTTAGGCTCTTTGGGGCTAGGCTTGGCCTTTGGACTGGGCTTGGCTCTTAGGGCTGGGTTTTGCCCTTTGTGGCTAGGCTCAGACCTTTGGGGCTGGGCTCAACTCTTTAGGGTTAGCTCGGCTTTGGGGCTACACTCAGCTCTTTAGGGGTAGGGAGGGGGGTGCAAAGTAGAGTGCCCAAGCCAAATCTGATAGCCTTGATGATGGGAGAGGCAGAGGCCAGGATAAGGACCCAAACAGCCATCTTGCCTGGTTGTATGAGAGGCCAAGGACATTAGGGATGTGGCCTCTGGGGCAGGGCCCTGTGGACTGCCACAGCTCTAAAGGGCCAGGATCACAGTAACCTTGGCCAGCATATAGTGAACACTTTCTAAGTCCCCAGCACTGTTTCGAGTTCTTGTATTTTTTCATTTAATTCTCAAATCTCTGAGGTGCAATTGTCCTCCTGTTTGGCAGATGAGAAGATTGAGGCTGGGGAGGCTGAGTAACTTTCTCAGGGGGCCACGTCGAGTAAGCAGAGTCAGAATTAGAATCTGGAACCCCTGCTGCACTGAAGGAAGGAGGGCTCATAGAGGTGGAGGCACTCCCTGAGGTCTGGGGTTGGGGGGCTGGGATTCACACCAGGGTCCACAGGACTCCAGAGACAGCTGTGGTCCCACCAGCTGACCAGCTTGGAATTGACACTGAAGGTGACCAAAGGGAGGGGGGCAGGGAGCAGGGGAGGGGCACAAAGACCAGGGCCAGGTGGCTTGGAATCCATGGTCAAGGCCTGCAGAGCAGGGCCTGGGACAAGGGGACAGGAGAGTCCCGGCCTGGCTGGGGGCATGGGGCAGACTATTTTGATGGAGACGAACCCCTTCCCTTCTCCCTCCTGGTAAATAGGTCTGAAAGCCATGGGTGAATGACTCATCTCCAGCCCTTCATGTGGGCTGGCTGCCCATGCACTGGGCTTAGAGAGAAGCGCACAAAAAGCTGGCGGGCAGCGGCCCCTTTCCTGGGCCGCTCCTCCTGAGCTCCCTGCATTCACCACCTGACTCAGCCTGGTGATAGCATAACTTATCCCACATCAGCAGTTGCACTGAGCCACTCAAGGTGCTCTGATTTCTCACACAGAGATAATAGCCCTAGTCACCAGCAGAGGGGGATTCCAATCTGACCAACTCCAGAGCCTGTGCGCTAACCCTCACCCCACTCCCGCCCTGCCAGCCTGTGCAGCCCAGGACACAGACGCTGCATTCCAGCCCCCGCTGCATGCCCACAGCCAGTGGAAGGCCCCTCACACGGGAGGCACACACAAACATATCCTCGCGATTTGAAATCTAGGAGCAGTGACTTTCCCCCTTTGGATGCCACCCTCCAGATCTGGGGAATAACAACACAATCCCTCACTTGGACAGGACTCAAGTGTTTTCGAAGCCATCCCTTCCAGGGAGTATGGAGAAGTGACAAGAACACTGGCTTTCAACCAGGCAAACCTGGAAATGAACCCAACCCCACCCTCAGCTGTTTGCAAAAGCAAGTCACTGTTTCCCCCTCTGTCAATGGGGTTGATCAAGGTCATTGCAAGAAGACAACATGAGCCACTGCCAGGCACACAGTAGGTTCTCAGGAAGGGTGGTTTATTTCCACTGAAGGTCATAACAGCCTCCAGGGCTCTCCCAGGGTCTGTCCCTGACACACACACCCTACATTTTCTTTAATCCTCACCTGAGGATATGTTTATTGATTGATTTATTTTATTTTTATTTTTTAGAGAAAGAGGGGGAAAGAGAAACAGTGATGTGAGCAAGAATCATCAATTGGTTGCCTCCTCACACACCCCGACTGGGGATCAAACCCGCAACTCTTTGGCGTACGGGACACCACTCCCATGACTGAGCCACCAGGCCAGTGCCACACACCCTACTTTTAAACTACAGAATCTATGGTGTGTTTGAAACATAAGAGCAGCACAGAGATGAGCTGACTCTGGTTGGAGTGCTCAATGCTGGCACAAAGGTCGTCAGAGCAGGGCCTCCCCTTTTAGAGTATTTTCCTCCAGCTGGTCTCTCCCAGGTGCTGTAGGTGTGTGACCTTCCTTTTGTCCTCATGACTTCCTCTGGAGGTGGGTCCTCCAGTGACTTGCCCCTTCCAGATGGAGAGGCTGAAAGGTGAGGTGGCTTCCCCAAGGTCCACAGCGAGTGAGTGGTGGAAATAGAGTTTGGTTTTTGTGTAGAAGTATATTTAGTGACATGGAAAGATAGCTACAATATATTAGTGAATGAAAATTTAATAGGCAACAGAGTATAATTTGGGAGAGTATCATTAAAATGTAACAGTGGTTGTTTCTAGGTGGTAGGATTTGGACCTCATAATTTTTTTTTCTTTTTCCTTCTATTTGTATTTTCTTTCTTTCTTTTTTATGTTTTTATTGATTTCAGAGACAGGAAGGTAGAGGGAGAGAAGGATAGAAACATCTACACTAATAAAAGAGAAATATGCAAATTGACCGTACCTCCGTGACACCCACCATCCAATCAGGAGTGGGTATGCAGATTACCCCAACAAAGCTGGTGGGTTACTTTGCATATGCAGGCATGGAGCAGCAGGGCGGGGCGGGACACCTGCTATGAGGGAGAGGTCAGGGGGCAGAGGGAGCTACAGGGGTGGCACATTGGCTGGAGCGGAGAAGGCTCCGGCCGGAGCAAACACTGAAGACTCTGGCTGGAGCAAAGATGGAAGGCGGTGGCCAGAGCAAAGGCCTGGGTCCCGGGTGCCAGAGGAAAACCGGTGCCAGGAGCCAGGGGAAGGAAGGCCTATTGCACAAATCTTTGTGCAACGAGCCTCTAGTCAATGATAAGAGCAAATCATTGATCAGCTGCCTCCTGCATGCTCCCTACTGGGGATCAAGCCTGCAACCCAGGCATGTGCCCTGACTGGGATCAAACTGGTGACCTCTTGGTTCATAGGCCTATGCTCAAGCACTGAGCCACACTGACTGGGCTGTACTTCATTCCTTTTTATGGTGAATAAAATTCATATTATATTTATCAGTTGAAAAACATTCATGTTATTTCCACTTTTGGACTATTAAGAATAATGCTGCAAAGAAACCATCAACAAAAGAAAGATGAGCAATCCAATAAAAAAAATATGGGCAAAGGACCTAAATAGACACTTTTCAAAAGAGGACATACAGAAGGCCAAGAGACATATGAAAACATGCTCAAAGTCACTAATCACCCAAGAGATGCAAATCAAAATGACAATGAGGTGCCATCTCATACCTGTCAGAGTGGCTATCATCGAATCGACAAACAACAAGTGCTGGTGAGGATGTGGAGAAAAAGGAACCCACGAACACTGTTGGTGGGAATGCAGACTGGTGAGCCACTGTGGAAAACAGTATGGAGTTTCCTCAAAAAATTAAAAATGGAACTCCCATTTGACCCAGTAATCCCATTTCTAGGAATATATCCCAAGAAAGATAGCTACAATATATTAGTGAATGAAAATTTAATAGGCAGAAACACCAATCAGAAAGGATATATGCACCCCTTTGTTCATAGCAGCATAATTTATAATAGCTAATATTTGGAAACAGCCTAAGTGCCCATCAGCAGAGGAGTGGATTAAAAATTGTGGTACATCTACACAATGGCATACTATGCTACTGGAAAAAAGAAGGAACTCTTACCATTTGAAACAGCATGAATGGACCTGAAGAACATTATGCTAAGCAAAATAAGCCAATCGGAGAAAGATAACTATCACATGATCTCACTCACTTGTGGAATATAATGAACAACATAAACTGATGAACAAGAATAGATCCAAAGACATAAAAGCATTGAACAGACTGTCAAACCTCAGAGGGAAAGCAGAGGGTTGAGGGGGAGGTGGTAAGAGGTTAATCAAAAGACCTGTATGCATGCATATAAGCATAAACCATGGACAAAGACAGTAGGGGGTGAGGGCATATGCTGGGGGGTGGGAGTGGCTGGAGAAAGGTCAATGGGGGGAAAAGGAGACATATGTAATGCTTTAATCAATAAAGAATAAATAAAAAATAAAATTGAAAATTAATAGCAAAAAATAATAATAAAATCAGGTTTTTTCCAAACTAAAAAAAAAAAAAAGAATAATGCTGCTATTAGCATTTGTATACTTTTTTGTGTAGATGTATGTTTTCAATTCCCTTGGGTATATATAGGAGCAGAATTGCTGGGTCATACGGTAATTTTATATTTAAACTTTTAAGGAACTGACATACTGTTTTCCAAAATGATGGCACCATTTTAAATTCCCACCAGCAATGCATAAGGGTTCCAATATCTCTGCAAACCTCCAACACTTGCTGTTATCCGTCTTTTTAACTGTAGCCACCGGAGTGGGTGTGAAGCGGCTCCTTGTTGTGGTTTTGATTTGCATTTCCCAGGTGGCTAATGATGTTGAACATCTTTCATGTGCTTGATGGCTGTTTATATACCTTCCTTGGAGAAATGTCTATTCAGATCCTTTGCTCATTTTAAAAACGGGGTTGTGTCTTTATTATTAAGTCGTTGGAAGTAGAATTTGAATCCAGATCCTGCTCTACCATCTACCAAGGAGACCTGGAAGCACCCTCGAGTCCTGCCCCGCTCTGGGCGGGGAGGGCCAGCACAGCCACTACAGAAATGAGCCCAGTGAGGTGTCCAGTTGCTGTCTACAGGTGGACAGACAGCAAGCAGCTCTATCTCTAAGAACCGATGAGCCAAAGGGGAAGAAATAACCCCGGGAACAAAAAGTCCGCACCCCAGAAGGAGGAAGCGACAGAGGCTCTGCTCCAGGAGGTAGAGATAAAGCCTCGAGAAGCCAAGAAGCCACCATGACAAGTGCCTCTTGCATCCTCGGTGGTGGTGACCTATCTGCCTGTTTTTATGCTACTGACTGTTGGCCCACGTGAGGCTGGGAAGGGGATGCCTGGGGAGATTAGCAGGGTACCCAAGAGCGTATCTCTCAGGAGAGGGGACTGTAGTGAGTCTGCAGGGGCAGCCGCTAATCAGAGGAGAGCAGGGGCCTGATGGGACATGGCCCTACAGCTGTGCCACTGCCCTGGCCCCTGAAACTCATAGCTTCATCACCAAGGGCACCCGTATCTTAAACATCCAGCTAGCGTCCAACTGCCTGGGTTCAAATCCCAACCTCACCATCTCCTTGCTGTGTAACTGTGGGCAAGTTACTTCCCCTCTCTGAGCTTTGGTTCCCTTTTGAGCCTCTCCTGTGCAATGAAGATAATCAGGGTGAGGATGAAAAAGACCATAACACCGCCTCTGGGAGGGACCAGGCTGCTGGTGGGGAAGCTGCGGACGGCAGGACTCACCCAGGGGGTGTCCCCAGCCTCTGGACTCAGAGCCAGAAAATGATTACCCTGTGAAATGGAAGCCACAGACTCTCCTGAGAACATGTGAGACCTTCTCCTTGCAGGAAACTTCACCCTAGGTCAGAAGCTTAAGTGTGCAACTGCCAAATGGGGTGGGAGGAGGGGGGGCAGGACACTTTGCTCGCCTCCATGGTGAAAGCAGGCTGCCCAACGGGTATAAATGCAGCCCCTCACTCAGGCAGCCTGGGTTCAAATCCCAGTACTACCATGTACCAGCTATGAACTTTGGGCAAGGACTGCCTCTCTGTGTCTCAGTTTACACCCTGGAAAATGCAGAGGACACGGTGTTCACTTTGTAGGCCCTTGTGAAGATTAAAGCGTTAATACAGGTAAAATGAGGATTAAAGTCGCAGCTGTAAAATAAAGGCTGGAGCATCCTCTGAATCCTTTAAACTTATTTAAACCCCGGATTCCCCCAGAGACCTCCAGAGTCCCCAAGATGCCTCCAGCCGTGGTACGTGGAAGAGGGGGGAGTTTTCAACGATTTTGGCATTTCCCAAAGTGGCTTTCATAGCCTCTTAACTCACAAGGTGCAGGGGACGATTGGAAGGGACACATCAAATAGGCCTGGCTGCTGGTGCGGGCAAGCCGCTGCCTCTAAGAACTTCACAAACCACAAGAAAGGCTTCGAGAAACCCTGCAGAGAGGAACCGTCAGATGTTTAAGCTGGTGTTCCCCAAATTTATTGGACCATGAACGCCCTTTTCTGCCCAATATCAATTTTAACATCCTCCTGGAAAAACACTGATGGTCAAGGTCATGTCTAGCTCATAGTTTCTGCCTCACAGAAAAGACAGGAGGTTTTCTAAAAGTCATCTCTGCCTTTGAAAAGGCCCTTCCGTTTTTTAAGCACTTTCACACCCACCCATGGGAAAGCGCCAGCCCCTGCGACGCATTCTCAGCTCTGCGCCAGGGGTCAGAGAGGATGGGAGCAGGAAGGACCCCTCGGGGACACGGGGAAGACCAGCTCCCTGCCACCCCTGCAGCTGCCTCCCACAGACTGGATAGAACACCCAGAACATTGTCAGGACAGAAGGCAGTGTCTTCCAAGAGCCTTCTAGAGAAAAGAGTTGCCCAAAAGAAGCTTTTGTGGGTAGAGCCAGCCCTGCCTCCGGCAAGGGAGTTGTGTGCAGGATCAGTTAGTCTCCTGGCTCCTGCAGAGCAGGCCCCATGGCCACCAGGCCCTATTAGCAGGGCCAGTGCCACTGGCAACTAGTCTCTCCCATCTCCCTCTAAATGTTTCAGCAATTCCAACATTTGGCAACAAAAGCACATCTCCCAGGCGGCCCCATGAACACGGGAGAAGTGCCAAAGTTTGTCTCCAGGCCCCGTGGAGTTTGGAAAATGAGATTAATCAGCTAGTCAACGGAAGAGAAAGACATTTATCAAGCACCTACTACATATCATGCATTGTTTCAGAAGCTCTATCATTATGAGATTTCAATTCTGATAACCCCATTTTACAGATGGAGAAACTGAGGCTCAGGGTGGCGCATTAATTAACATGTCCAGGAATGCAGCAGAGCTGGGAATCAAACGCGAGCCTGGTTTTGCCTTCTCAGCCCCAGTGTTCCCCACTCCACTGTGCCTTCTGCGGCAGCCTGGCTGAGATCGAAACAAATGCCCCAAGACCATCCATACGTAGTCCCCAGGCCCTCTTCGCATCACTAATCCAGGGCCTCAGGGCAGGGGCTATGAAGAAGGGGATTGAAGGGAGGCTAATGTAGTCTGGCCCCGGATGCTCTGGCCCATGTTATAGGGGAAGAAACTAGCATTTGTGTTTGTCTCCATGTCCGGAGAATCTGCCTTTTTCAGCCTCATAATCTGATCATCCTTGGAGGAGTTGGGGTGTGCAGGTAGATAATCTGTGCTCTGAGCCGCTGAGCTGAAGGCCAGCCCACCAGCCTGAGGTGGCCTTGCGATGTGAAGACCTCCCTGGAAACCCAGCCTGAGCCGGCCCCTGGGCCTGGCCGCTCATCTCTGTCGTTCCTGTCTGCTCCTGCCTGTAGCCTCCTCCTCCACATCCTGTTCCATTGACCACTGCCTGGGGCGGGGGTTAAGGACTGGACACATGACCTTTGGGAAAAACCTCTGGAAACCCCTTTCCCTTTTCTGATTCCAAAGAATTCCTGGCTGGGCAGCATATCTGTGAGTTTGGCAGGAGGTCAAGGAAGGGCAGGGGACTCCACCATCCCTCTCCCGGGAAGACCCCTCACCTGCTCTGTCTACATACTGCAAGGGAAGGAAGGCCCCACTTGAGCTTCTGGCTCCCTGAATGTCTACCTGGTAGCACCCTTCTCCCTGCGCATCACAGGAAGAGGCCATGGGAGAGGCGGATCTGACCACTGCTCTGGCTCATCCTTAAGCCACCCTAGAGGCAGGCTTCCTCTTTGTCCCGTCTGGGCAGCCAGATGACAGGGAAGACAGTGATTGCCCCATGGCCATGCACCTAGGCAGTCACTCCCAGGTCTGGCTGACTCTGATTTTGGGGGGTCCTTTCTCCCAAGACAGTGCAGTGGTCAGGGGTGTGGGTTCTGGAGCAAGATTGCCAGACTCATTCAAGTCCTGGCTCCTCGACCTCCTTGCTGGGCCTCCAAGGGCTGTCACTCACCTCCTCTGTGCCTTCGTTTTCTCATCTGTACAGTGCTGCCAAAAGGTCTCTGAGTCCAAACTCTTGTTAGCTGTGTGACCTTGGGTGAGCGACTTAACCTGCCTGTGCCTCAGCTCATTCCAATTTAAAACAGAGAGCTGATACGCATACAGCAAGGGTTGGTAGAGGATTAAGAGACCACTGTGAGCCTGCGGCTTTCTGGTCGGTGGCGCCTGGCAGCCCTCGGGGCCAGCTAACTGTTTACTGGTGCTGTGGTCCAGGTCCTGCCATCCAGACTGTGCATCCAGGAAAGATGCACAAGAAACAGGTCTCAGAGGGCATCTCTGGGGAGGAAAAGTGAGTGGCAGGGAAATGGGGGTGGGAGAAATTGCCCCTGTATGTTATTTGTACATTCAGAATTTTGTATGATATGCGTGTAATGTTACCATTACTGAAGTTGATTATGTAACTTGTACAAAGATGCTCTCTGGCCCTGACACATGGTGTCATGCTGACCAGAGACCCCCATCTCTTGGGTCGCCCTGCTCCCAGCTTGGGCCACGTTTCTGTAGCTACACCCAGGCCTTGTCCTGGCCCTGCCTTTTAGCCACTCCCTGTCTCCCGGTAAGGCCCCAGAGTCCATGAGGTCTCTCCTTCCAAGCACAGGCCTGTGGCTTACCAGGAGACATGGGCTGATGGCTGCTCCTCTACCATCTCCCCTGTAAATGAGATGATGGTACCTCCCCCACAGAGTAACTATAAGGACTAAGACGAGGTACAAATTCATGGAAAGTGCTAGATTCAGTTTCTGGCTGAGTCTCCCACCTCCTTCTTGTCCTTTGAAAGGACAAATGAGGTTGAAAGAGAGCTGCCTACTTCTTGGAGCTCATCTCTAGCCACCGAGCCGCCTCCTCCCCTGCCAGTGGACCTCAAACCTCCTCAGCCAGGTCCTGCCTCCAGGCCTTTGTACTTGCTGCTCCCTCCTCCTATCAGCCCCTTCCCCGTCTCCTCGGGCCTGGCTCCTTCCCATTACTCAGTTTCTTACAAGTGCTGCCTCCTCAGGGAGGCCCTCCCATACCAACCTGTCTAAAATGGCCACACATCTTCTCTGTATCTCTTGCCCATTTATTTCCTTCATGGTTTGTACCATTATCCAAAATTGTATTTTTTTAAAATATATTTTATTGATTTTTTTACAGAGAGGAAGGGAGAGGGATAAGAGAGTTAGAAACATCGATGAGAGAGAAACATTGATCAGCTGCCTTCTGCATACCTCCTACTGGGAATGTGCCCGCAACCAAGGTACATGCCCTTGACCGGAATCGAACCTGGGACCCGTCAGTCCACAGGCTGACGCTCTATCCACTGAGCCAAACCAGTTAGGGCTGTATTTTTCTTTTTAAAAAAAAAGCTTTCTTGGGGGAATAATTTTAGATACACAAAAAAGCTGCAAAGACCGTACACAGGGTTTCTGCATACGCTTCACCCAGTTTTCCTACTTCCAGGACCTAACTGCCACACTTTTGTCAAAACTAAGACATAAACGCTAATGAATTACCTTGAACTAAACTGCAGATGTTCTTCATATGAAATTGCATTTTTCCTTTATTTATTTACTTGTTTTCTGCTGCTTCCCCCACTGGAAGGAAAACTGTGAAAAGCAGATTACCTCTCTTTCTCATCACTAGCTCCCTCATATCTGGCAGTAAATATTGATGGGTAAAAGGAGGGAAAATGATGTCAAAATGGCCTATGGTTACAGAGGACTCTCAGGCACTGTTCTGAGCGCATTAAAAATTGTAAATCATTTACTCCTCATGACAACTCATGAGGTAGCTACTAACTGTGGGGAAATTGAGGCACGGTGCAGTGTGGTAGCTGGCAAAGGCCAGGCAGATGGTCATTTCCAGAGTGGATGAGCTCTAGCCCTTTGCTCAGGCACCAGAATAAACGCCGGTCCTTCCACAGACTTCATCCCTGTCAGAGCAGGAGGGTCTGCACACTGCTCTGCTGGGACCCTGAGGCCCCGTGCAGCTGGTTTACCTGAAGCCACAGGATGGAACTGAGCACAGGGCTGGGGTGGAACCTGAGCTCTCTGCCTCCAGCTGGCTGCCACAGGCCATGGCTACCAGGGGCTCTGCCCAGAAGGGTGGGGACCTCTCCCAGGCCACCAACCTCGCCCTGTTTCCAGGAAACAGAGGGCAGCTGGTTCAGTCACAAACTGGGGGTCACTCCTGTGTCCCTGACTCCCCAGGGCCCTGCAGACACACACATGGGCTGATGGGCTGAGGCCCCTTTGCCTGTAGCCTGGGCCTCCAGGATCTAGCTATTGGAGGTAGGATGAAGGTAGGCTCTTTCCATCCCCAAGGATTCAGCCTTCTCAGGGGGCCTGCTAGGCTTTGGGGTGGGGGTGGGGAAGAAGAAATGCTCCTTTCTTTCTGGTTGTGCGGTGGAGCAACATGGAGGATTACTACTGTCTTTTCCCAACACCCTGGGACCAGCTGGGGAGATGTCCCAGCACCTCCCAAAGGGAAAAGCCATTCTCAAGCAGTCAGATAGGCCCGAGGCCAGCCGCCTCTGTCCAGCCTGGGTTCTGCCCAGCGCCAGCCTGGAGCAGACTGGAGGCCCTAATAATGTTTGCTGGATGCTTTGAATACAAGCGTCAATGCCCAGAAGCTCCTTTAGGTTTCAGCCAGGCGTGCCTGCCCCATCCCCCAATCTGGGAAGCAGAGTAAGTATTGGGGAGGGGGGGGGTGACAGGGGACACCATGAGGTGATGGCGGCATCCCTGAGAGAGGCAGGCTGCTCAACCCAGAGCTGGGGGGTAGGGGCCGCTAATTAAACAGTGACTGTGATGAATCGGGAGAGGCTGCTGCTTGCTAATTAAAGATGCAGGCGTCTTGCCTGGCAAGTACGGGAGGCAGGAGCAGCACTGGCACCATGTCCAGGGGCCAGGCCAGTGAGGACAGCGCTTGGTGAAAGCCCCCACCATGCTGGCTCTGGGCGCGCCTTCCATCCTCAGGCCCACACAGCAGGGCCCCAGGGCCCCCTCCCCACTTCCCTATCTCTCCTACCCACCTTGCCAGAGCCTGAGGCCTCAAACTTCCCCCTCCCCACCAACCCAAATTGCTTTCCAGATAAGGGCCCTGTGTTGGGGAGGAGGGGCCTGCTGGTGCCCAGCATCTGAGCTGGAGGGTGGGTTCATTTAGAGTCTTGAGGTGCTCTCTCCCACCCCCACTCCCAAGACCCCAAATTGGACAATGAGTCCAACCAAGACGGAGGCCGGCCATGCAAGTGAGGTCCCAAAACGACTTTTAGAGCCGTAGATCTGAGACTCTTGGGGGCTTTAGGCACTACCCAATTTTCCTGATGTTAGTGAGTCCTGCTTTGCCCTGGTGTGTGTGAGAGAGACAGAGAGACAGTGCTCCCAGCCTCAGCAGTCCAGTCTGGAAAAGGGGAGGTTGGAGTGAATGCTCTCTGACGCCTGGAGATCCCTGAACCGTGACAGAAAGACCCCAGAGCTGCCATCCCTGCCCAGCATCAGCTCAAAGGGCTCAGTGGCTAAAAGCATGGGCTCCAGGGACCAGACATCTGGGTACAAGTCCCAGTCCCACCCTTTGCCAGCTGTGTGACCTCAGCATCACAGCTAATTGCTCTGTGCCTCAGTTTCCCCATCTGCAAAGGTGGAACAATAATTCTGCCTACTCAGAGGGTCACTGAAAGGATCCAGAGAGATAATCCGGGTAAGGTACTCAGCACAGTGTCTGGCCCATAGAACAAGCCAGGAAATGTCAGTCATTGTAATTTGACAACTTGGGGCACTTGAGCAGGTATGGCCACCCTCCTCTCCTCCATGTGACATCCTTGACCTGACACAGGGAGAGCATGTCACCTTTCCTACAAGGGCTCTCGCATCCTTCCTGACGCCGGCAACCTTTGGGGGGAAGTACAATAGCAAAGAAGAAAACAAAGTGGATGCTCTGAGAGGTTGTGTGACTGGCCCAAAGCCACAGCTAAGTAAGGGACAAAGGCAGCCCTGAGGCCCTTGAGGATGGGATCAGTGGTGTCCCATGATGACATTTGTTGACCTTCTACTGGACTCCAAGTCCTGAACCAGCCACCCTGGAAGAACTGAGGAGAATGGGAAAGCCAATCTGGAAGGAGAGAGAAAACACCTACACAAGGAATGAGAATGCAAGGCAAAATCAGCAGGCATCTGGAGGTCTCCCAGAAGGCAATCCTCTGAGCAGGGGCTGAGAAATGCTACTTTGTCTTGGAGCTTGATTTGCAAAACAAAGGTTCTGCTTGTATTTGGAGGGTAAATCAGTCTTGGGGAGCCTGCAGGGGGTGATAGAGCCCTTCACAAAGCGGGTGGGAGCCTCTGCTCTGGAAGTGCAAGTGGTCCCTGTTGTCCATGGTGCCTGCTTCTGTGATTCTGGGGTCTGTTACTCAAGGTCCCCAGGGATCCGGGAGGCTGTGGTTTCAGAGACTACCTGTCCAGGACCCCCAGCAGTGATCCATCCCCATCTGAAATGGCTTGTGATGTGCCCTTTCCAGGACACCAGGCATCCACCAGGATGGGGGCTTCCGACTGCCGGACACTGCAGTGGAGAGAGAATGCAGTGCCTGTAAGAGGCCCAGAGACAGTGAAAACCTCTGAGACTGAGAAATTCGAGGCTGTTGGCCCTGACGCTGGGATGCCTGGCCTTAGGCAGCCAACCCAAAGCAGGCAGGGGTGAGTGCAAGGTCGTTGGCACTGGGGGCGATGCCTCCCACTTCCCTCCTTAGTGATCAGGGCCCAGCCAGAGGGCCCAGGCAGGTCTAGCCACAAGGAAGCCCATTCAAGCAAAACTAGTGGCTCCTGGAAAACACGTCCTGCCATTCAGCCTCCCAGGGCCCGTGCGCGGAGCTGGGCCAAATGCTGGTCTGCGGCGCCCTCTGGTGTCCACTATGGGCAGTGGTAGAAGCAGCTGTGAGTTTAAGGGTGGGTGGTCAGAACTAGAGGACTTCCAACTGTACCACCCCTCCCAGGGCACAGTTGGGAAAACGGAGACCCAAGGTCATAGAGCAACTCAGTGGCCGAGCCCAGAACAGAACCCAGACCTCTCTCCATACCAATGGCTGGCCTTGGTGGGTTCCTCCACCAGGGGAGGGAAAACTGGGTCTCCAGGAGGCTCACCCCAGTGACTATGGACAGCTGTATGATGAGGTAGGCAGCACTTTCCCTCCCTGGCCCTGGATTTCTCACCTCTAAAACTTGGGGCTACTGTGTTGCAAGGGATGAGGGGACTGGAGTCCTCCTCATATGCAGCTAGTGGTGAGGCTGTAACCAGCCAATCTTTCAGGAAACACAAAAACAAGCCTTCCTACAGTAGTATCATGTTTAATGATGAAACACTGGGTGCTTTCCCTCTGAAATCAGGAACAAGACTAGGATATCTGCTCTTCACCACTTCTATTCAACATAGTACTGTTGGTTCCAGCCAAGCACTCAGGCAAGACAAAAGGCATCCATATTGCAAAGGAAGAAGAAATCCCAAAGAATCTAGAATCTACCGTGTGTGTGTGTGTGTGTGTGTGTGTGTGTGTGTGTGTGTGTATTAGAGGCCCAGTGCATGAATTCGTGCATGGGTGGGGTCTGGCCAGCCTGGCCAGGGGGAGGGGACATGGGCGGTTGGACGGCCTGCCTGCTGGTCAAACTCCTGGTCAAGGGGACAATTTGCATGTTAGCCTTTTATTATATAGGATATACACTGAGTGGCCAGATTATTATGCGTTCAGAGATCATAATAATCTGGCCACTCAGTGTATATTAGTATTTATATATATGTTAGTGTTTATTATATATATTAGTATATATAATATATATATTGGTGTTTATATATACTAATAAATGTATATTATTACATATTATATGTACAGCAAGGTTGCAGGTACAAGATGAATAGACCAAAGTCAATTGTATGTCTATCTACTTGCAATGAACATTTCAAAATGTAATTAATAAAATAATTCCATTTACCCTAGCATCAAAAAGAATGTTTAGGGATAACTTTAACAAAGAACTACAAAACATATGCTTTGAAAACATTGTTGAAAGAAACTAAAGAAAACATAAATAAATGGGGAAACATTCCATGGTCATGGGTGCAAAGACCTTAATATTGTTAAGATGACAAGACTCCCCAAATTGATCTTCAGATTCAACACAAGCCCCATCAAAATTCCAACCTGCTTCTTTGCAGAAATTGACAAGCTGATCATAAAATTCATATGGAAATTCAGTGACTCCCAACAGCCAAAACAATATTGAAAAAAGAACAACGTTGGAAGATCCACATTTCTGATTTCAAAACATTCTACAAAGCTACAGTAATCAGAACAGTGTGGTACTGACATGAGGGTAGACCTATAAATCAATGGAATAAAATTGAGAATCCAAGTATAAACCATTAGAGACTTACAATTAATGCTTTTCAAAAAGGGTGCCAAGACAATTCAATGGGGAAAGAATAGCCTTTTCAACAAAAGATGTAGGAACAACTGGTCATACACATGCAAAAGAAGGAAGCTGGACTTACACAGTACACAGAATTAGCTCAAAATGGATGACAGACCTAAATGTAACAGTTAAAACTACAAAGTTCTTAGAAGAAATGACCTAAGAGTCAGCATTAGAATTCATTTTTTAAATATCACACCAAAAGCACAGCAACAAAAGAAAAATGATAAATAAATTAGACATCATCGAAATAAAAAACTTTTGTGCTGCTAAAGAGCGTCATTAAGAAAAAGATAACCCACCCAGCGCATGGGATTCAGTGGTTAAGCGTCAACCCATGAACCAGGAGGTCAAGATCTGATTCCTGATCAGGGCATATGCCCAGATTGCAGACTCGATTCCTGGCGGGGAGGGGGGGGGTGGGGGGCGAGGAGAAGAGGGGAGTGGGTGTGAAGGAAGCAGCCAATGAATGATTCTCTTTCAATATTGATGCTTCTATCCCTCTCTCCCTCTCCCTTCCTCTCTCTGAAATCAATAAATACATTTTTAAAAATTAGAAAAAGAAAATAACCCGGAGAATGAGAGAAAATAATTGCAAATCATATATCTGTTAAGAAATTTTAACCAGAATACATAAAGAATTCTCACAAATCAATAATAAAAGACAACCCAATTAAAAAATGAGCAAATGATCTGAATAGACATATACATATAAAAGATATAGATAGATAGACAGATATACAAATGGCCAATGGGTTCATGAAAATCATTAGTCATTGGGGAAATGCAAGTCAAAACCACAAGATACTACTTTGCACCCACCAGGATAGCTATAAGAAACAGATAATAACAAGTGTTGGCAAGGATGCAGAGAAATCAGAAACCTCCCATACTACTGGTAGGAATGTAAAATGTTGCAGCCACCTTGGATAATCTGGAATCTGGAGGCTCGGGAGGCCGGGGAAGGCAGAGGTTTGAGGCCTGGAAGTTCCTCAAAAGGTTAACCAGAATTATATATGACTATCAATTCCACACTTAGGAGGCATATATTAAAGAGAAATGAAAACATACATTCACACAAAAACTTATATGAATGTTCACAGAAGTATTATTCACCAGAGGCCCAGTGCACAAATTCGTGCATAGGTGGGGTCTCTCAGGGTGGCCTGTGGAGATTGGGCCCCAGCTCGAGCCCCCAGCCTTGCAGCCCTGCAGCCCCACCTGGCACTCCACCTTGTGACCAGGGCACTCAGGCGCCGCCCCCTCACCTGCTCAACCATCCTGCCTGCAGGACAATCAATCAGGGCCTGGGAACTGGGCAGTGGCCCTGCCCCCTGCTGCCACTGCTGGTCTCTGTCTGTGGGGCAACCGGTGGGTGATCGGCAGGGTGATCAGGCCCCCAGCTCGCACCTGCCTTGGCCTGGTGCCACCTACTCACCTGCTCCACCATCCCACCATGGTCCCACTCTCATCAGGGTCCATTGGGGCCAGCAGCGCCTCCACTGCTGCCCGCTGCCAGCACCGCATTGCCGACTTCCACCATGTTCCGTGCCAACTTTGGTGGTCAGCGCACATCATAGTGAGTGGTCAAACTCCTGGTCTCCTGGTTGAACTCCCAGTCGAACAACTGTCTGAGGGGACAATTTGCATATTAGGCTTTTATTATATAGGATAATAGCCAAAAAGTAGAAACAACCCAAATGTCCATCAACTGATGAATGGATAAATAAAATGTGGTCCAACTGTACAATGGAATATCATTCGGTAATAACAAGAAATTAACTACCAACATACTATGACATGGATAATCCTTTCATGCTAAATGAAAGAAGTTGGTCACAAAAGATCACATATTGTATGATTTCATTTATATGAAACTAGTGGTCTGGCGCACGAAATTCGTGCATGTTAAAAGGGAATTAATTAAAGGAAATATTTTAATATTGCTATTTGCCCTTTCTCTATAATAGAAGTGTCAGAGATGAAAGAAAATTAGTAAAATGTATATGAAAATCTTCCTCCTGCCAGAGTCTAGGGTGTGCCGTGGGACCCAGAGTCAAGTCCCCACCCACCCGCACGTACCTCGAAATCGCGCAAGACCCAGACCCAAGTCCTGTGCCTCAGTGCGATCCAGACCTGGCCAACCACACCCCCATCAAGTCTTGCCTGCCAGGGTACACAGCCTCAGGTCCCCTGGCCTGGTGCCAAGCGGGGGACGCGGCCTCAGGTCCCCTGACCCAGGATGGGGGGCATGGTCTGAGGTTCCCCAGCCTGGCACCCAGAGGGGGCGTGGCCTGAGGTCCCCTGTCAAGCCCCACCAGGTGGGGGCGCAGTTTCAGGTCTCCCGGCCTGGCCCAGCACCACACAGCCTCAGGTCCCTGCTGATCACTCAATACGGCTCCTTATGGAAACCCCGCCTCCACTGTGGGTGCAGTCATCTTGTGTTATGGGAACCCAGCCTCTGCTGTGGGCACAGCCATCTTGTGTTACAGGAACCCGGCCTCCACTGTGTGCACTGCCATCTTGTGCATTACGGCATGAGGTCAATTTGCATATTACCTCTTTATTCTATAGGATATCCAGAATAGGCAAATCTATAGAGACTTAAAAACAGATGTTTTTTCCTAACAGTGGTTGCCTAAGGCTGGGATTGGGGAGAAATGGGTAAGGGGTTCTTTATAGGATGATAAAAATGTTCTAAAATTGATTGTTGCATGACTCTGAATATAGAAAAACTTACCAATTGTGTGCTTTAAATGGGTGAATTGTATAGCACGTGAATCATATCTCAATAAACTATATATTTTTTAAAAAGAACCTATCCTTGGACCCATGGCTCCACTTTTAGAAATTTTGTCTAGGAAAACCACTCACATGCACAAGGACATATACATGAAGATTTCCACCACAGTATTGTCTTAACAGTAAAAAATGTGAGAATAATCCAACTGCCCATCAATGGACCAGGTCAGTTATGTTCAACCCTGGGATGGAACAGTGGGGTCATTAGAAAAAATTACAAATGAGAGTCACATATACTCATATGGACAAGGTCTAAGACATACTGTCAAATTTTAAAGAATGTTAACAAGGGAAGAATCCAAGATGGCAGCGTAGGTAAACACCTAAACTGCTGCCTCGCAGAACAATTTCAAAACTACAACTAAAAGACAAAACGTCTATCACCCAGAACCATGGGAAAGCTGGCTGAGTGGAAGTTCTACAACTAGAAGGAAAGAGAAAAGAGCATTGAGACGTGCACGAGCGCTGAAAAGCTGAGGTACAGATCCGGGCTGGCGGCAGGCATTGCTTTTTTCAACCCGAAGGGAAACAAGCCCCCAATTACTCTGAAATCCAGTCTCTGGGGAGACACGGGGGACCCAAACTCCTACTGGGAGAAGCTGGACTGTCTGCCATTGAGGGTGGCTTGCTTGCAGAGCTGCACGCAGGAATAATTGTTTACTGCACTGAGGCACAGGACTTGGGGATGCCGTTGGGACGCAGAGCCGGCTAACTAGCAGCCATTGCTGTTTGCCACGCCCTAGCTTAGTGACACCCTGAGGCCCCGCCCTGCACAACCTACAAACCCACCCAAGCTCCAAGCAGCGGATTTAGCATAAGAAAGGCCTGCCCTATCTCAGCTTAACCTAGCAAACTTGCAGCCCGGGTCAGACAGCGCCAAAACCTCCAAACCCCAAGCAAAGAGGAGAAAACTGTAGCTCTCACTGTAGCTCCTGCTGGGTGGCCTCAGACAGTAGCTGACCTGCACCCCATTGGTGATCCAGAAGCCAGTGTACCTAGTGGTCAGTGTGAGACACCAGATTTCAACTCCTCACATCCATAAGTGACACATTCAAGAGGCAGACTCAGTGAGCACCAAAGCCCCACTGAAGCAAGTCCTGCCCCATAAGCGTGTCTTCAGCGCAGCAGTTCTTCCATTATAGACACAGTGAGTGCTCACAGCTAATTGGCCTGGAGGTCAATTCCTCCCAGTGTACCAACAGCAATTAAGGCTTAACTACACCAAGACTTTGCACTCAGCACACAAAGGGGTGTACCAAGAGCATCCACCTCAAGTGATTGAGGAGACTGAGTTACTGCCCTCTATAGATCACCTACCACACAAAGCTACTCCATCAACACAGGGAAGCAGCCAAAATGTGGAGACAAAGAAACATGTCACAAATGAAAGAAATGGAGGAAAGCAAACTACTGGATGACATAGAGTTCAGAACCACATTTATAAGGTTACTCAAGAATCTTCTAAAAATCACTGAGAAACTTGATGACACTTCTGAGGAGCTTAGTGAGACCTTCAAGGACCTTAATGAGAATGCCAAAAAAATGGAAAAGGATCAGTCAGAAATGAAGCATACACTGTCTGAAATAAAGAATATACAGAAACTCAACTGTAGATCAACGTACCCCAAGAATCAAACCAAAGATCTGAAATATGTGGAAACAAAAAACATCCAACCAGAAAAACAAAAAGAAAAAAGAATCCAAAAATATGAAGATAGTGTAAGGAGCCTCTGGGACAACTTTAAGCGAACCAACATCCGAATTTTTGGGGTGCCAGAAGAAGGGAGAGAACAAAATACTGAAAACCTATTAGAAGAAATAATGACAGAAAACTTTCCCTACCTGGTGAAAGAAATAGACGTACAAGTCCAGGAAGTGCACAGAACCCCATACAAGAGGAATCCAAAGAGGACCACACCAAGACACATCATAATTAAAATGCCAAGGGCAAAAGACAAAGAGAGAATATTAAAAGCAGCAAGAGAAAAACGGTTAATTACCTACAAGGGAGTACCCATACGACTGTCAGCTGATTTCTCAACAGAAACTATGCAGGCCAGAAGGGAGTGGCAAGAAATATTCAAAGTGATGAACAGCAAGAACCTACAACCAAGATTACTCTACCCAGCAAAGCTATCATTCAGAGTTGAAGATCAGATAAAGAGCTTCACAGACAAGAAAAAGCTAAAGGATTTCATCGCCACCAAACTAGGATTACATGAAATGCTGAAGGGTATTCTTTAAGAAGAGGAAGAAGAAAAAGGTAAAGATAAAAATTATGAACAACAAAAGGACATCAAATACATACCTACCAACAAGTGAATCTAAAAATCAAGTGAATAAAAAAATCTGAAGAACAGAATGGACTGGTGAATATAATAGAATCAGAGACATAGAAAGGGAGTGGACTGATGATTCCCAGAGGAAGCAGGTGTGAGGGGAGCGGGAAGAGATTGGACAAAAATCTTACTCCTATGGATGAAGACAGTGGCGGGGGGTAAGGGCATGGGGTGGGGTGTGGAATCAGGTGGAGGGGAGCTATGGGGGGAAAAAAAAGAGGAACACCTGTAATAATCTGAACAATAAAGATTTATTTTTTTAAAAAAAGAATGTTAACAAGGAGAAACCAAGATGGTGGCATAGGTAAGCACCTAAACTGCTGCCTTGCACAACAATTTCAAAACTACAACTAAAAGACAGAACAGACACCATCCAGAACCACAGGAAAGCTGGCTGAGTGAAAATTCTACAACTAGAAGGAAAGAGAAAAGCTCACGGAGTATTGGAGGAACGGCAAAGGGTTGAGGTACGGCAAAGGGTCTTTGTGCGTGCAGAGAGGAAGGGCAGCTGAGAACCTGGCTGACTTTCTCTGGCGGGAGGGGGAAGGAAGCCCCCGACTGCACTAAACCCCAGTTCCAGCTGCACTGAACCCCAGTTCCAGTCAAAACCCCGTGGACCCAGGCTCATACAGGGGGAGTTTGGACTGTCAGGTAAAGAGAAAGGCACTCGGAGACTCGGAGACCCGGGGAGACGCGGGGAGCCCCGGCGGGCAGAGGTCTGGAGGCGTGCACACAAGTGTGCACAAAGACTATGGAGGTTGCCACAGGCTTTCCCTAGCAGAAGGGAGTCGGAAGCTCCTGACTAGACTGAGCCCCAGTTCTGACTGCACTGAACCGCAGTTCAGGCAACCCACGCTCTTGCAGGGGGAATCTGGACTCTCAGGCGGAGGCTCAGGAGCCAGGGAAGGCAGATGTCTGGAGCACGTGCATGCAAGGGCAGGGCTGACGGGAAGCCAAGACTGTCTGTTCCGCCCTGAGACTCCACCCCATCCAAGCTGAGCACAGAGGCTTTTGCAATTTGGCAAGTCTAATCCTATAAGGCTGTCTCTAGCACCGAACTTCTCCCAGCGTAGACACAGCTGATCCTCACAGCCAACTGCCCTGGAGGTCAATTCCTCCCAGTGATACCAACAACAATCAAGACTTAACTACAACAAGGCTGTACACACAGTCCACAAATGGGTGCACCAAGAGTGTCCACCTCAGGTTAACTGGGGTGGCCGACCCCCTGGGCCATATAGGAAACCTAGCACACAAAGCTACCCTACCAACTCAGGGAAGCAGTGTAAATGCGGCGACAAAGAAACAGATCACAAATGAAAGAAATGGAGGAAAACAAATGACTGGATATAAAATTCAAAACCACGGTTATAAGGCTTTTCAAGAATATCCTAGAAAAGGCCGATAAATATAACGAGACCCTCGAAGATATGAAAAAGTACCAACTAGAAATTAAACATACACTGTCTGAAATAAAAAATATTATACAGAGACCCAACAACAGACTAGAGGAACGCAAGAATCAAGTCAAAGAATTGAAATACAAAGAAGCAAAAAACACTCAACCGAAAAAGCAAAAAGCAAAAAGAATCCAAAAAGTTGAAGATAGTGTAAGAAGCCTCTGGGACAACTTCAAGTGTACAACATCAGAATTATGGGGGTGCCAGAAGAGAGAGAGCAAGATACTGAAACCTATTTGAAGAAATAATGACTGAAAACTTCCCTCACCTGGTGAAAGAAATAGACTTACAAGTCCAGGAAGCACACAGAACCCCAAACAAAAGGAATCCAAAGAGGACCACACCAAGACACATCATAATTAAAATGCCAAGAGCAAAAGACAAAGAGAGAATATTAAAAGCAGCAAGAGAAAAACAGTTAATTACCTACAAGGGAGCACCTATATGATTGTCGGCTGATTTCTCAACAGATATACTATGCAGGCCAGATGGGAGTGGCAAAAAATTTTCAAAGTGATGAATAGCAAGAACCTACAACCAAGATTACTCTACCCAGCAAAGCTGTCATTCAGAATTGAAGGGCAGATAAAGAGCTTCACAGATAAGAAAAAGCTAAAGGAGTTCATCACCACCAAACCAGTATTATATGAAATGCTGAAAGGTATTCTTTAAGAAGAGGAAGAAGAAAAAAGTAAAGGTAAAAATTATGAACAACAAATACATATCTACCAACAAGTGAACCTAAAAATCAAGTGAATTAAAAACCTGAGGAACAGAATAATCTGGTGAATATAATAGAATCAGGGGCATAGAAAGGGAGTGGACTGATAATTCTCAGGGGGAAAGGGGTATGGGGAGGTGCAGGAAGAGACTGGACAAAAATCATACACCTATGGATGAGGACAGTGTGGGGGAGGTAAGGGCAGAAGGTGGGGTGGGAACTGGGTGGAGGGGAGCTATGGGGGGAAAAGGAGAAACAATTGTAATAATCTGAATAAAGATTTATTTTAAAAAATGTTAACAAAATAAACCGGTAGAGCCCTGGCCAGTGGCTAAATGGTTAGAGCATTAGCCCACGCACTGAAGGTTCCCGGGTTCGATTCCCAGTCAAGGGCACGTACCTGGGTTGCAGTTTCGAATGTGTGTGAGGCAACCAATCGATGTATCTCTCTCACATCCCATAGATGTTTTCTCTCTCCCTCTCCCACCCTCCCTTCTACTCTCTTTAAAAATCAATGGAGCCGAATCCGTTTTGGCTCAGTGGATAAAGCATCGGCCTACGGACTGAAGGGTCCCGGGTTCGCATGTACCTTAGTTGCGGGCACGTCCCCAGTGGGGAGTGTGCAGGAGGCAGCTGATGGATGTTTCTCTCTCATCGATGTTTCTGGCTCTCTATCCCTCTTCCTTCCTCTCTGTAAAAAATCAATAAAAATATTTTAAAAAATACATAAATAAACCCATACATTAAAAAGGACTTAAAAGATTTTTTAGCCCTGGCAGAGTAGCTCAGTTAGAGCGTTGCCCCCATATGCTGAGACGGTGGGTTCGAGCCCCATCAGGGGACATATAAGAATCAACCAATGAATGTATCAATTAAATGGAACAACAAATCGGTATTTCTCTCTCTCTCCCTTGCTCTTGTACTCTAAAATTCAATTTAATTTTTTAAAAAGATTTCTTAAAAGAAGACAAAATTATAGCATCTAGGATGTACACCTGGTTGAAAAGCAAGAAAGTGATTTTCTTTAAAGTCAGGATAATGGTAAGTAACATTTTGGGAAGAGGTAGAGGAATGGGGCACGCTGAGGGCTTCTGGGGTGGCTGTCAGAGTTCTTCACCGAGGCAGTGGTTACAAGAGTGTTTGTCTTATAATAATTTATCAACTGAATTCTTATTATATATGGTGTTTTTGTATGTCATATTTTATAATAAAAAAGTTTAAAAATAAAGTATATTCATTACAATTTTTAAAAACTAAGTATTATAAGATTCCTTTTTTTTTTTTTTTTTAATTCTCACCCAAGCATATGTTTTGGAGAGACAGAGAGAGAGAGAGAGAGAGAGAATGAATCATTGATGGGTCACCTCCCCTACACTCCCCGACCAGAGATGAAACCTAGGTATGGGCCCTAACTGGGAATTGAACCCAAGCTTTCGGTGTATGGGGACGACGCTCCAATCAATTGAGTCACCTGGTCAGGGCAGATTCCATTCTTGTGTGAAATGTCCAGTTCATCCAAGGTTAAATAGAATCACATATCTATGTGTATAGACACAGAACACCTGGAAGTCTGGGATTTGAGGTGCTCTTAATGTATATTTTTCTGAATGTTCACATTATTTTTCTACAATGAACAATAATTACTTTTATAGCTAGGAAAAAAGATAAAGCTATTTGCTGTGTTTAGAGGGTTCCTTTGGAAGTTGACATTGTGTGAGCAAAAAGGTGGATCGTGAGTAGCTGCAGATGGCACAGGAGAAGACCAAGATTCACAGCCTGCTCAGCCCTCCAGGGCCTGGCTAAGACCCCCAAAGCCCAGTCCCCACCCGGGCTTCTGGGAGATTCTGCCCCCTGCAGGTTGTTGGTGGCAGCTGCTCAGAGCCTTCCCACCCACCAGATGCTGGAAATGCAGTTCTGACCTGGTGAGCTTGATGGAGATCACTCTGCTCCCATCTGTACAGGTTTCTGTTGTGAGCAAGGAGGAGACTTCTTAGATAGAGAGTGAGTAAAGGTGGGAGCAAGTTCTCATCCTGGCTGGCTTTGCTACAACCAGCAAAAAAACACCATACTAATAGCTGAATGAGCAATTTCTACAATCCGGGCACTCTTGCTAGGTGGGTTATGTGGTTTGATCTCTTGAGTCCTTCCAACGACCTGAGCGATGGGTGGGATCGTCATCTGCATATTACAGATGGGCAAACTGAGGTCATGAAAGCAGCGGTGCCTGGAGCAGTCACTGTCTCTGAGGCTGGACTTGGCCACACCCTTCCTGTGGCTTCAGTGGGTCCTCCCAGGCACCTGAAAGGGTGGCTGCCCACATTTTGCAGATGAGAATTGAGGCCGAGAGAGGAAAGTCACTTGTCCACATCCCCCAGCAACCATGTGTCGGGGCCAGGCAGCCTCCCCGCCTGCGGGGAGCCATGGGCAGGTCTCCCACCCCTGTGGGCTGGCTCCTAGAAATGTTAACAGAGTTACTGTATCATAACCTCAGGAGCATGCCTGACAGTGGCCAAAGTGCTTTCATATACACCATCTCATTTGTTCCTCTCATCAGACCTGTAAATCTTCAGCCTGACTGTATTTCCTCCATTTTAAAGTCTGGAGGCCCAGAGAATTGAGTGACAGGTTAAGAGGGCCTGGGCCTCCATTATGCAGCTGCTATCCCTGCCCTGTGTGGGGGCAGCCTGGTGTGAAATCTCTAGGAGGCTTCCCATTGCAGAGGAGACAGCCGAGCAGCTCTCAGAGGAGCCACGCCCCAGCTACCGTTTGTGCCTTCCCCGCAGGAGAAAGAACACTGAGTGACAGAGCCAAGGGCAAGGTGCCAGGGACAGCTGCCAGGGCCTCAGGGGAACCATAACCCTCCATTGCCTCCTCTCCCAGCCCACGAACATCCGTGCCCCTCCATCAGTCAATCGGCAATCGGTCAACGAGATCATCAGAGAGCTCACACCAGGGACAGAAGCCCAGCCACTACCAACAAGTGGGTCTGCTTCTGCTCAAGTGCCCACTACTTGCCAGGCACAGACTGCGCCTAGCAATGCAGCATCAAACCTCACAAATATCTTTTCAATGAGTCATATCAGCCCCATTTTACAGAAGAGACAATGGAGGTTCAGAGAGGTCGAGTGACTTTTCCAAAGTCACACAGCCAGGAAGCCTCAGAGGTTCCTGGTGGCCAGTTTCAACCAAGAAGGGGCAAGGGAAAGGACAATCCAAAACCCTTGTGGAGAGAAAGTGGGAGAGGGAGGGCCTGCATTGTGCATTCTCTCTTGGGACATGACTTGCTCCTCAATCTATCGGTTTTCTGTTCGTTTATACATTCATGGACTCTTTCTACATGCCTGTCTCCTTTCTGGGCATTGAGGACTCAGGTAAATCAGGCTCACCTCTGCTTTCACAGAACTCACTGCAAGGCAGAATGGGAAGGAAAAGTGAGGCAGGCAGAGGCCACCACTTGCCTGGGTCTGCTAGTATTTACTGAGGGTCTGCTGTAGGCCAGCCCCAGTGCTGGGCACTGAGGGTGCCAAGGGAATGAGAAACACGAGGCTCCTGCCCTCCTGAAGCATATGTTCCATCTGTGTTCAGCCCTGAGCCTCCAGAAACCCTGCTTGCATGACCTTGAGCCCTGAATACAGTGGGGAACTTCTCTGGAAGGGTCGGGGACATAGCAGACCTAGGGATCCTCCATGAGCCACACTCAGGCCTGGTTCCAAGCTACAGAGCAGGGATCCAGAAGGAGGGGAACCTGATTGGTGCCTTCCTTAGGGACTAAATCAGGGCCCTGGGGAGAAGAGAGCTATTCAAAGGGGTTTGAAGCCTGAACAACAGAAGGCCAACAAGGACCAGCCACTCAGAGTGCAGCCACAGACCCAAGGGGCTGGGACACATCAGAGAATCTCAGAGCTGGGCGGGGCTCCGTGGCTCTTACACCAGGCGCCACCATGCCTCTGTTCCCTTGCTCCTCACGACAGAAGACGCTCAGCAGCAGATTATGGCATTCAATTCCAGCCACAGCCTCGGAAATGACAAAGCAGAGCAGTGAGAGGACTTGCCGGAGATCACACTGTGGACTCGTGGCACAGGCAAAATGTGAACCGGGGACAGCCCAGCCCTTTCCACCAGCTCACACCACAGGGTGCCACCCAGGAGGACGGCATGGTGGTGATGCTGGACAGCACTCCAGCCAGGGCCTCGCATAAGCTGCAGGCACATGCTGACTTTACACCTCCCCAGTGAGGGTGGGTTTTATACTTTGGTTTTTCCAAATGTTCAACCTTTGCACTCAGATGTTAAACTGAGGGGTCCCTCTCAGTGTGAATGGTAAACAGGGCACCCCTGAACTGCCCCATCTTTGCAGCCACAAAGTTGAACTTATATTGTTAAGTGAAAATTTTTAAACTGCCAAATTCCCTTGGTAAAAAAAGAGAGTCAAAATAAGAGAATGAGCCCAGTCAGGGCAGCTCAGTGGTTGAACACTGACCTATGAACCAAGAGGTCAATAGTTCAATTCCAAGTCGGGGCACATGCTCAGGTTACTGGCATGCAGGGAGCGTGCAGGAGGCCGCCAATCAATGATTTTTTCCCATCATTGATGTTCCTATCTCCCTGTCTCTTCGCCTCTTGCTAAAATCAATAAAAACATTTTTTTAAATAAGAGAATGAGAAAAAATGGCTAAGTAAATTATTAATAAGTATGATATACCATTAAATAACTTTAAAGAAAATGTTAATGCTGTGAGAAAATGTTCACAATATAATGTAATGTGGGGGAGAAAAAGCCAGTTATAGAGTATGATTACAATTAAAATACACACACACACACAGAGACATAGATATATAGATATAGATATAGATATAGCTATAGATATAGATATATAGATATAGATATAGATATACGATCCTTAGAGAATAATAGACAAAATAGCAACCACAGTTATCAGTTATCTCTGGGCAGTGGGATGACAGATGATTTTAATCCTTTCTACATTTCTGCAGTTTCCAAGTTTTACAGTGAGTATGGATTGCTTTTATAGCTGGACATAAACCAAAAAACAGACTAGGGGGCTGCCCCTGCTTGAGCTCATCCCCCAACCTCCCTCCACGCCCACCCTCCACACTGAGCTGGGAGGTCGCTGGGCCCAGTGGCGGGCGCAGGCCCAGCCAGAGCTGCAGGACCCCCCTGAGAGCACTTCCCAGCCACCTCTGCCCATGGAGGAACCAGCAAGGGGGCACTGCCCTCTCAGAGGCAGGCTCTTCCCAGGCCCTCTGGAAGAGTCCATTGCAGCCGGTAAGTGTCCTCTGAAGGCTGAGATCAAAACATTCCTTATCAGCTGTATGAGAGAAGCCGTCTTCTGTGTTCCCTGCATTTCTTTCAAAGCTGCTGAGTGCAGCAGGAGGCCTGGAGGAGAACTGGGCTCTGTCACCCTCTCCCGTGGGCCTCGGGCAGGCTTTCAGCTTCCTGACGCGGGACAGGAGCACCAGGTCCATCTGGTCTCCCTGGCCCTTCCAGCCCAACGTCCTGGGTTTCTTCTAACCTGAGAGGTGAAGGCCCAGGGGTGCTGCCCCCGGTCTTAGAAAAACTGTCTGGGTCCATTCAAGATCAGTGTTTGGAAAAGGACCGAACCCAGTGTTTGCCCTCCCGAGTTGCTATACTCAGGGAAGGATTCAGTCCTGCCTCTGGCTGGCACCTCCTCCTGCCCCATCCTGTCCTCTCTCTCAGGGTCTCTCCACAGCAGAAAAGACGCTCCCTGATCTTCAGAGGCAGCCATCATGTTAGGCGAGTTCCAAGAACAGTGACCTCGCCTCCTTCCAGGGGTGGTCCTGGACGCCGCCTCCTGGTCCTGGCAGCTTCTGCTCTCCTCCTGGACTGGCTTCGCAATCAACTCACCTGCTGGCTCAAGCGGAGCTTACAGTCAACTAAAACCCACAGGCCTTTCTCACAGAAATGGTGGTATCTCTTCCTCCTCCTCCAGATCCTGCCAGAATTGGGGTCCTCAGGGTGAAAACTGAGAATGAGGCGGTGACTTAGGTCCTCCTGTAGCAGGGACCCTTTGCTCAGGAACCAAGGCCATGCATTCCTTCCGTCCCCACTGTGGCCAGTGTCCTGCAGAGGTGGCTGACGGAGGGGAGGGTGCTGTTCACGAGGATATTGGGGATGACCTGAGCACCTATGTGTCCCCATGCTCTGCCTCATGCTGTGCCCTTGGTACTGGACACAGCCCTCCCTCTGGTCCTCACCAGTATGGACCAGATTGGCAGGTAGCCAATCCTCATTTAGAGTGGAGCTGAATGACCTACTAAGGTCACCCTGTGGTGAGCAGCAGGGCTGGGATGGAATCTGGGGTGCCTCAGCAAAGTCTAAGTTCACCTTGGCTGTACTGGGGCACAAGACACAGCAAAGCCCAAAGCCCCTGTCTTACAGCCCATGCGTTTCACTTAGAGCCACTGATCACTGTTCCTGCTTCAGCTAAACCCTGGCCAGCAGCAGGAGGAAGAGCCCTCTGGCTGAAGACCCCTTCCCACGGACCCAGGCTGAGAAATTCGGGCCAGTTCCCATCCTTCCTTCCCCTGGGACCTCTGACTGTCAGCCTAGAGCCAGGTGCTGAGCCAAGAGCAGAGTGACTGCTGGGAGGGGTGGAGGTGGGGGCTCCACTCTATGGGGAAAAAAGACAATAAACATGCAAAGGGCAGGTAAAATTTTCCCTGAAGATGCTATGGTGAAGCACTATGGGGAGGGGAGACAACTGAAAGGGGGCAGTGAGAAGAGCTGTGGGAAGAGGGATGCAAAGCCCTGCCTGAGCTGAAGAGCCTGGTGGTCCAGGAACTGAAGGGAAGCCAGTGCACCTGGAACAGCATCGTTCAATGGGAACAGAATGCAAGCCACACATGGAATTTACAATTTTCTAGTAGCCATAATAAAGAAGTAAAAAGATACAGGTGAAATTAATTTTAACCATATATTTTATTTAACCAATATATCTAAAACATTATTTTCAACATACAATCAATATAAAAATTGTTGAGGTATGTTACTTCCTCTTTTTCTGGTACTATGGCCTTGGCATCCGGTGTGTATTTTATATGGACAAGCACATCTCACTTCGGACTGGCCTTATTTCAAGTGCTCAGCAGCCCCAGGCAGCTAGTGGCCACTGGTTGGGACTGCACAGCCTAGGAGCCATGCGATGAGCTCAGAGAGGTGGGCTGGGGTCACCTTGGGTTTTATGCCAAGAAGCCATGGAGGGCCTTAAGCAGAGGAGTGATGTGCTTTGATTACTGATTTCAGAGAGGAAGGCAGAAGGAGAGAGAGATAGAAACATCAATGATGATAGAGAATCATCGGTTGGTTGCCTCTTCCATACTCCCCAGTGGGGGTTGAGCCTGCAATCCAGGCATAGGCCCTGACTGTAAGAATTGAACCGGTGACCTCTTGGTTCCTGGGTCGATGCTCAACTGCTGAGCCACACCTGGATGGGCTCTATGGTTTGTTTTTATTTTTTATTTAAATTCTTTATTATTTAAAGAATTTCATGTGTCTCCTTTTTCCCTCATTGACCTCTTCCCAGCCATTCCCACCCCCAGCACATGCCCTCACCCCCCTAGTGTCTGTGTCCATGGGTTATGCTCATATGCATGCATACAAGTCCTTTGGTTGATCTCTTACATTCCCCCTCCCCTGCCTTCCCTCTGAGGTTGGACAGTCTGTTCAATGCTTCTCTGTCTCTGAATGTATTTTTGTTCATCAGTTTATGCTGTTCATTGTATTCTGCAAATTAGTGAGATCATGTGATATTTATCTTTCTCCGACTGGCTTATTTTGCTTAGCACAATGCTCTCCAGGTCCATCCATGCTGCTTCGAATGGTAAGAGTTCCTTCTTTTTTACAGCAGCGTAGTATTCCATTGTGTAGCTGTATCACAGTTTTTTAATCCACTCATCTGCTGATGGGCACTTAGGCTGTTTCCCAATCTTAGCTATGGTAAATTGTGCCACTATGAACAAAGGGGTGTATATATCCTTTCTGATTAGTGTTTCTAGTTTCTTGGGATATATTCCTAGAAGTGGGATTACTGGGTCAAATGGGAGTTCCATTTTTAGTTTTTTGAGGAAACTCCATACTGTTTTCCTCAGTGGCTGTACCAGTCTGCATTCCCACCAGCAATGCAAGAGGGCTCCTTTTTCTCCACATCCTCGCCAGCACTTATCATTTGTTGATTTGTTGATGATAGCCATTCTGACAGTTGTGAGATGGTACCTCATTGTCATTTTGATTTGCATCTCTGGGATGATTAGTGACTTTGAGCATGTTTTCATATGTCTCTTGGCCTTCTGTATGTCCTCTTTCGAAAAGTGTCTATTTATGTCCTTTGCCCAGTTTTTGATTGGATTGTTTATCTTCCTTTTATTAAGTTGAATGTGTTCCCTATAAATTTTGGAGATTAAACCCTTATTGGAGATAACATTGTCAAATATGTTCTCCCATGCAGTGGGCTCTCTTGTTATTTTGTTGATGGTTTCTCTATGTGCTTTTTTTTTTAATTAAATTTTTATTTGTGGAAGAGAGACAGAGACAGAGAGACACCTGGGAATGAAACATGCAACATGGGGATATCAGGACAATGCTCTAACCAACTGAGCCACTAGGCCAGAGCTGTGATTGCTCTCTTTAGAGCTTGACTCCAGCACCACTTGGAATGCTTCAGAGCAGGTGAGATTGATTGGCTGCCTAGAAAGATGCCCAGGAGAGGGCCAAAGGTGGCCTGCCTGGACCTTGTATTGAGGGTGGCCATGGTGGACTGCAGGGAACACTGACATAGCCATGGAGAGGCAGTGAGACAGGCTTTGCCTTTTTTCCCCCCTGCCTTTTACTCCCCTCTGCCAGAATTCCTTCCCAAGTAACCCTGTCCTAACAGTTGCCTTCCTTCTAGGGAGAGATCCACATGGCTGCTATTTAACAAAGCCTAAGGAACTCAACCAGAAACATTTCGCCAAGGGCATAGAATTTGCTGAGAACAGGACAATCAAAACAGGTTGGTGCAGCCTGCCTGGTCAGTTGGTTGGTTGGGCGTTGCCCCGTGCACCAAGAGGTTACTGGTTTGATTCCCAGTCAGGAACCAGACCGGGTTTCAGGCTTGATCCCTGGCGGGGTTATGCAGGGGGCAGTTGATGGATGTTTCTCTCTGTCTTCCTCTCCCTCCCCCACAACCCTCTCTCATCAATAAAAACATATTTAAAAATACTTAAAAATGAAAAAACCACCAACAGTTAGGAAGCACATCATCTCAGAATGAAGACTAATCCTTCCAATTAAATAGCTTTGTCTTGTGGGGGAATACTAGCCATAGTGGGTGTTTCTCTAGCTCTTGCTCCCCTTCTCTTTCCCTTTCCCTAATTTCTCATTGCACTAGGCCTAGTCTTTTGGAGTCTAGAGGAGGAAGCCACTGACTCTTCTCTAACTACCTCCCCTCCTTCCATATCTTCCCCAAGTCTAAGGCACTGGGTACACAGTTCCAGAGAGATGCTTCTCTATGACCTGGCCAGCTCTGCTGTCTTTCCACTGGGCTGTAAGCTTCAGAAGGCTGGGTAGGAGTGTCATGAATACTGATGGGTAAAAAATGGATTCTGACTGAGATGTGCATCAGGCCTGGGAGACTCAGAAAGACTTGAGAAGGGAAAAGAACAGAAACCAGCAAAACAACAGGGCTGAAAAGGAACGTCCATAAGAAGCACACACACACCCAGGTTCCCTCCCCTCGCCTCCCCCCAGCTGCAAGACCCCTCTGCAGTGAGGGCCAGGCACCTCTCTGTCCCACCTCACAATCCGTGGGGAGGATGAGGAGGATAGGGAGAGGAAGTGGGGAGGGTGTGAGAAGTTCTGGAAATAGTCTCTCCCAATAAGACCAGGGCTGGGACAAATGGTAATAGGAAGAGGCTGAGCTGGGCCTCAGAACAAGGGACAAACTGTAAGTTAGGAGGTCTATGGTCTCTCCTGGGACAGTCCAGCTGCCCCCTTCCACTCTCCTCAACACTGGCCTGAGATATCTCAGCCCAAACAGCCAACCACAAGGAGAGCAAAGGGAGGAAGTGGCCGGTGTTTTAGTCCTGGCTGCTGGAGGTGGGCTCTAATGACCACACGCTCCCCACAGCTGGGGAACCCCAGCCACAGCAGGTCCTATGGGCCAGGAGGCCAAGGTGGGGTCCGTGAGGGGCAGGGAGCTTTAGCAGCTTCAAAAGCACACACTGATCTTCCCGCTCAGTCTTTCACTCAGTCACCCCCACTGCTTAAAAGTCCTCATGGTCACCCCATGCTCTAAGGATAGACAGGGGCTGTGCCTGGCAATGCAGACTCCCCTCACTTGCGCTCATCTGTACTCTTGCTCTGACCATTTGGCTTTTTTTGCAATCATACATTTATCTGTGAGATTCTTCAGGTGCACAGGGGCACTTTGCTTCTGCTCACCATGGCGTCCCCAACATGAAGAAGAGAGCCTGGCTACAGTAGTAGCCACTCAGAGCTGTTTGTTGGTGGAATGAATGAAGAAGCTGGGAATGGGAGGGGGGGCAGCAAAGAGTTTAGAGATGGGAGGCTTGGGAAGCAAAGCCATATGAAACCCACTAGCTTCATGACCTTGGGCAGGTCACTGCCTGGCAAGCCTCTCCCCACAGCTGTCTCCCCCAACTTTTACCAGCTCAGCTGTAGAGTGCAAAGCAGGGTCCATGTTCTTTTTGTTGTTGTATCCTCATTTGAGGATATTTTTCCATTTATTTTTAGAGAAAGTGGAAGGGAGGGAGAGAGACAGAGAGAGAGAAGCATCCATGTAAGAGAGACAAATTGATTGTTTGCCTCCAAGAGGCCAGGGATCAAGCCTGCAACCGAGGTACATGCCCTTGACCAGAATAGAACCTGAGACCCTTCAGTCGTGGGCTGAACTCTATCCACTGAGCCAAAGTGGCTAGGGCAGGGCCCGTGTTCTTTAGAGAAGATTGGTTCCCTAACATTTTCTCTCTTTTTTTTTTAACATTTTTAAAAAATCCAGTCCTTTCATTTTATGGACAGGACACTGAGGGGAAGTGATCCATCCAGTCCCAAGTTGGTATTTATATTTACATATTTTTATATATTTTTAATTGACTTCAGAGAGGAAGCGAATGGGAGAGAGAGCTAGAAACATCAATGATGTGAGAAAGTTATTGATCGTCTGCCTCCTGCATGCCCCACACTGGGGATTGAGCCCGTGACCTGGGCATGTGACCTGACTGCGAATTGAACCATAACCTCCTGATTCATAGGTCGACGCTCAACCACTGAGCCATGCTGGCTGGGCTTGGTATTTATAATTAAAGAAGCCAAAAAAGGAATGCCAATTGGTGCAAACATTTTTTGGAAAGAGGTTTAAATGTAACCTGCCTATGTTTAAAATGCTCATGTCCACAAATCCAGCCCTATTCTTTTAGGAATTTCCCCTACAGAAGACATGTTGTATTTGGATTTATTGGTTTGGTGCTCAGGAAAAAAAGTACAATGTATTGTTTTAATAGGGGGGGGAAAAGCAAGCTAAAATATTCAGTAGTTTTAGAACTAACCAGTAGGGGGCGCCTTTAGGTCAGGGGATTGGTCAGGTTAACCTAGCAAGCCTGGGTTTAAAAGACAAAAACAAATGCCAATACCCAGACCTTCTCAAAGGACATCATCTCATCCTCAAAGTTTTTGTTATAGACAATATCTACATGTTTTACATTCTTGTTGCCCTTCCTCACAATACCCTTTACCAAAAAAAAGGCAATTCTAATTCCTAAATTCTTATATTGTTCTGCTGGCCTTATTTCTCTCCAGTCCATCTCTCAAACCTCCCCTGTCAGAATTCAGTTTGTTAGAATTTGGAACTTGACTTGTACAGTGTCTTTTGTGGGCTTCATGACAAACGGATGGTAAAAATCTTATTATTCCTATAAACAGATGAGGAAACTGAGGCCCTGCACAGTCAAGGCCAAAAAATAGACAATTGCAAATCCAGGGGCCCAGAGTAACCTAAAGTAAATGATTTAAGGGCTTCGGGTGCTTTCTCAACCCTCTAACTTCTGCTGCTTCCTGTGCTCTCTGCATTTTCGCGCATTTTCACATCTCTAAATGCAATCTTTCCTTCTCATCTCCTGTGAGTCTGCCACTTATCCTTTTCCTTGGCCCCTGTCTCTGTATCCTCTGGCTTCCTCAGGTTTGGGGCCCTCCTAGTCGGCCACTCTTCACCCCCCCACACACACACACTACTGTGTCTCCACCTCAAGGAGTCCAGGCAAGGGTTCTTCACCTCCACTGGAAGTTCCTTCCCACCGTCTACATCCTCTGCTAAAGGCCTACCCATGTGGCCGGGACACTGAGGCTGAGAGCAGAGCAGAGGCTTGCCAAAAGCTAGTTAACAGCAGGACCCACCACTTGCCCAGGAATCAGTCCAACTCCCACCCAGCCATAGGCAGTGCGGATACTTCCTCACAGGACCCAGTCTCCCACAGGATAGTCCTGAATTTCTAGGCTTTCCTCCTAGCCTGGCATGCTTCCTGCAGCACCTACCCTTCCCGTTTGGCCAGACACACACTCCGTTCATTTTTCAATCACACTGTGCAGCAGCACCCCCACCCCCACCCCCGAGGAGCAGGGCTGCTCGGCCCTGGGATGCCTCTCCCTGGGATGCCTCTCCCTGGGCCTGGATTCTCAGTCTGGGTTCCCAGTCTAGAAGAGCCACAGGCTCCGCTCAGCTCAGGTGCGCTGCACCTTTTCCTCCTCTATGCCCAGTGCAGTAGCTTTTCATTTCGCTAGTCTTTCAAGGAGGAGAAAGAATTAAAAAGACTCCTGGCCCCCAGGACATTTACAATGACAGTTCATGAAGAACTGGGCTTTGAGCTGACAAAGTGCCATTCCAGAAAGGGTGAGACCTAGAAAGGAAGGAGGGAGAGAAGAAAGAGACTGCGGCAGGCTCAAGTCTGGGCTCCTGCCTTCCTCTCTCCCCACCCCTCAGGAGGTGACAGGAAACCTTTTAACAACACAATCCTGGTCGTGGTATTGTTGCCTCATTAAGAGCCTTTTGGCTTCTCACCCTCCAGGAGCAGCACTTGGTGTGGTGAGCAAGGCCACATGGGATTTGGCTCTTCACGTGGGTTTTACCTCCAGTTTGTATTCATCCAAGTGAAGCATTCACCCATTCATTCAACAATCATTTATTCAGTGCCAAGCTCTGGGCTAAGGAGAGAAAGACAATAAAAAGGGTAACACATAAACATACTGTTGCACCTGATGTCAAATGTCATAAAGAACAATGAGGCATGGGAGGGGCAGCCTCTTGGCGGAGATGGCACCTGTGCTGAGACTTGGTGAAGGAGTTAGCCTGGGAGGCCACAGGAAGCCAGAGCAGCAGAGGAAATGATGGAGAGGCTGGCAAGACAAGGCAAAAGGAGAAGCCCTGCTTCCCCTCCTCCACCTGCTGAAACTGTCAAAACATCCATCCAACAACAGTGTCTGTGGGGGGTGCACAGCCCTAGAATTCTAGGGCTTCACAGCCTAGTTGGGAGACATGCATAAAGAAGCAAGCACAGTTCAGGCGCTCAGATGGAAGTCCCATCAGGGTACTGTTGGCAGACAAAGGAGGTCTTCCATCCAAGGACAATGTCCTAAACAATGCAAGAGGTGGGCCAGGCAAGGAGTGATGCCAACGACAATAACAGTCACCCTGTCACTGAGTAGCTCATGTAGGTGCCAAGAGCACATACTAGCTTCATGTATACCTCCAACAGCCCCAGAGTTGGCATTGCTCCCATTTCAGACGGAGAAACCGAGGCACAGAAGTGAGCAACTTGCCCACGGGCCCTCAGGCAGTAAGGATAGGTCTGGAAAAAGGAAAAGCCACATGCTGGATCCCAGGTAACATTGACAAGGGCTTCCAGGAACCCAGTGTGTGTAAACTTGCCAACTTGTTCCCTCCTATTTCCATCATCACCAGCCACCCTTGCTACTTCTGGCCCCTTGCCGCTAGCAGGGTGGGGCCTCTTCCCAGTGGTGAGGCACAAAGACCAGGATGAGGGGGCAGGCCTGACTCCGCCTGCAGACAATCCTGGGAGAAGACCTTGACCCAGATGCTCCTCAGCAACTAGATTTTCTAGGCCCCCCAGAGGCTGCCTCCTCCCTTCTGCTCCCACTGCCTGCAGTCCCCGGCAAATTGCTTCCAAGTGTTGATAATTACAGCAGGCCCAATCTAATCAACACCTGAGAGGTAGGGAACTGGGTGTCCCAGGGCGCTTGGCATCCTTATCTCCCCTGAGCCCTTAGGACAGAGGGGAGGCAGGGCATGGGTCATGGATCCCTTTCTCTGAGTCCTGAACAAGCCATTGGCTTTCCCAAGGTCATGCAGACCCTTCCAGGTAAAGCTGGGGTTAGGGCTCAGCTCCCATTTACTAGCAGCATGTCTCCTTTCCTGAGCCGAGCAAGCCTTGGAGGGCCAGTGGAAGACTCACAGGAAGCTGTCCTGGTAGCCACAGCCAGTCAGGACTCTCAGACAAGCTAGCGTCAGCCCCCTTCAAAGTCTGGGCCTTGGTGAGGTGATCTCAGAAGGAAGATGTTCCCACTAGCAGGAATCTCAAAAGCACCTAGTTTAAATCTTTTCTGGTATGGATGGGGTAACAGAAGAGCAGAGAAAGGACACAGTTTGCCCAAGGCCACACAGCAGGTTAGACTCAGGCTGCCACCCTGCACTCCACATCTGGCACATGATAAGAGGGGCTCTTCCTCCAAATTCACCTTCTTCACAGGCTCTCCCTTCAGCAGGCAGGAAGTGAAGCCTGGGGGCAGGGTCTGAAGTCTCACTCTCCCACTTAGTTGCTGTATAACTTTGAGCAAATGAATTCCCTTCTCTGAACCTGTTCCTTCATATGTAAAATAGGAGAAATAGTAACCGCTTCTTTAAGTTGTAGTAAGAACTTAATGAAATAACCCTACAGAATGTCAAGTTCTTCCTGGGACCCTGGCAGGAGATGACAGATCTTGCTAATACCTACTGGGTGGTCAGACATCCATCCCACTGATTCTCTTCCCTCTCAGATGGCAAATACACCCAAGCTCAGAGACACACATCTTCTTCCGAGGCTTTGAGACAGGCTTAAAAATCCTCCCACCCTGGCCACAAGCACTGGGCTTCTCTGGAATGGTTTCTCTGACCCGAGGGAGATGACACAGCCAGCGAGGGAATTCTCTGGGGAGAGAGCTCTCAGGGGTTGGTGAATGGACGGAGAAGGCAGAATCCCTTCTCACCCTGCTGTCCTGATTCCTGAGAATCAGGAATCAGGACAGCAGCTCATCCAACCTCAGGAAAAGCCTCCTGGGTACAGAGGCTAGCAGGGCAAAGGAGTTCCTGGGGAGCAGCCTTCACCCCCCTCCCATAGACACATGTCTGCTGAGGTGCAGTGGAGCTGAAAGCTGCTGACAGCAGGCCTCTGAGGAGCGTGGTGGGGAGGAGCAGGGAGAAGGAAGAGAAAGAGGAGCAGGAGAGAAGCCAGGTGGGTCCTGCTCCCTCCCCCACAGCCCACCCCAGACAAGCTAAGAAAAGCTCTGGGCGAGAAAAACCGCCAAGGATGCACAGTTGTCCTCCCCACTGAGCTGGAGGCCCTTCCTTCCCTGAGCCAGCTGCCCCAGGCAGATTAGTATTCGGCTCCGGAAAAGCAGGCCCCACACACCAGCCCACGGGAGGCTGCCAGCTGAGTCAGCCTCTTTACCTGTCAGGAAATCATTCATAAAATATGACAAGTTCCCAACTCCCAGCCTCACCCCAACCACGGTCCCCGGCCAGCTACACAGCACATTGCCTCCAGCTCCCTCCCTCCCACCTTTCCCCCAACCACTTGACACTTTTCTCCTGGGATAAAGAAGAATGAGACCACCCTGAAATAAGGCCAACTTGGCCTCGGTAAATCAGTATTTACTGGCCTGCTCTGGGGAGTCAAGAAGAGCAATGACTTCACTTAATTATGAACAAATGTCAGCAACAGGACTTCCAAAAGGTTTTCACGGTCATGGCCACTCCAGAGGTGGCACTTTATCTTCAGTTTATGTACAGATAGCTAGAGGCTTTCAGAACACCTTGCTAGACACAGGTCTCTGAGCCAATGGAAGACTGAGGCCCACAGAGGACAAGTGACCTGTCCCAGGCCACATGTGAGTTCACACTTGAAGCCCACGTCCTTGAAATGTAAATGATACTCCATTTTGTTCTTTTCACTCTCCATCACTCCAACCCTGATGCACTTACCAGGGAGATAAACCGCAGGTTGCTCTCTTGCTGAAGAACTGAATGCCCGGACCTTGCTAACCTCCACCCTCATTATACTTCTCCTACTCACCTTCTCCAGCCAGTCTGGCCTCCTTGTTTCTCAAACACGGGCAGCATGCCTCAGGGTCATTGCACATGTCACCCCTGTTTCTCTTTCATTTATTACAGGTCAGACTCTTCATCATCCTGCAGGATTAGGTTCCTTGTCACCTCCTCAGAGAGACCTTCCTTGACCACCATAAGAAGCCCCCCTCACACATTCCCTATCCTTGGGAGCATGTTAAAAACACAGCTCCTCAGTTCACTCCTTGAAAACAGTTCCTATCCTAACCCATAGCCAGTGTACTTCTTTGCCTACCTACTGTCTGTCTCCCCATGTAGAGTAAGCCTGTGAGGTTTGTTTTGCTCATGTGGTACTCCCAAGGCCTAGCACATGCCCAGTGCCAAGCAGATCCTTGGTAACTATTTGTTATATGAAAACCAACACCTGACTTGTGTGGCTCAGTTGACTGAGCATCATATCATGCACCAGAAGGTCACGGGTTCAATTCCTGGTCGGGGAACATACCTAGGTTGTGGGTTTGATCCCCGGTTAGGGGGCGCAAGAGGCAACCAATCGATGTATCTCTCTCACATGGGTGTTTCTTTCTATATATATCTCTAACTCTCTCCCTTTCTCCCTCTCTAAAATCAATTTAAAAAAAACAACACCTGAAAAACTTCTCATTGTATATGATCAGAACCCCTCAAGATGGCAGTCAAGTCCCTCTATCCTCTCATCATACCACCAAGTCAACCAGTTAAATGATCAAACTCACCCTCTTCATTCATTGTTCTTAGTGGATGTTCATGAGAGAGAGGCTCAGAAGAGCACTGGAGGGAGCCCACATACAGCCCCACCCGCCCAGGTAAGCATCGGACAGTGGATGGTGTGTGAGAGCATTATGTAAGACACGCCACATAGTGTCAGTGTTTCTATTCTCTGCACCACCAATAGTGGCAGAGTCATCAAACACTTGCTGCTTCATGAGAAGGATTTCAAGTTGCGTCTGGGTCACCCTTCCAATCCATCTCTAATCAGCATTTACCAAGTACCCACTAGGACTTTGTTAGAAGCCAAGGCAAATATTCCCAAACTAGTGGCCTGGTGCACAAAATTCGTGCACAGGGGAGAGGGGTGTCCCTCAGCCCGGCCTGCAACCTCTCCAGTCTGGGACCCCTTGGACATCCCTCTCACAATCCAGGACTGCTGGCTCCTAACCACTCACCTGCCTGCCGTTCTGATCAGCCCTAACTACTCTGCCTGATGGCCTGATCATCCCCAACTGCCCACCCCGCTACCCCCCACCAGCCTGCTCTCCCACAACTGCCTCTGCTTTGGCTCCGCCACCATGGCTTTGTCTGGAAGAACGTCCAGAAGGTCTCCTGGTCTAATTAGCATATTACCCTTTTATTAGTATAGATGATAGGACTAAAGGGTTCTCAATTGTGTATGTACACTAAAATCACCTGGGGAGCATGTTAAAAACACAGCTGCCCTGATCCCTCCCATTTCACTCCATGCTGAGTTCATAGGTCTTAGCTGGGGTAAGGCAAATGCCCAGGAAGACTCTGACACACAGCAAAGGTTGTCAGTGATTCTAAACCTTGGCCATGCACTGGAACTACCTGAGGAGCTTCTAAAAACACAGATACCAGGCCCCTCTGCTACCAGAGGGGCCTGGTATCTGTGTTTGATATGTTTTTCAAACATTCCCCAGGTGATTCTATGGCGCAGCCAGGGTTAAGATCCACTGCCAAAAAAAAGGAAAAAGAACCACTCCCCAGATCCTTGCTTTCTAGACTATTCTAGTTGTCCCAAGTCAGAAGACCTGGGTCATCTTGTGGGAGGTGGATGTTTAGGGTCAAGGCCACCCAACTGCTGCTGCCAGCACTGTCAGTGAACCCTGCCTGAGCTCTTCTTATGGCTGCGCTGGGCACACTCCTGCCCTTAATGCCTTCACTCCCACTGCAGCTGGGAGACAGCTAGGAGAAGGCAAGACCAGAGGGCAGGGCACGGGTGTTCGGTCACTCTCCTGCTTAATGCCTGTCCATGGTTCCTTTTAGGGCCAAGTCCTAAGACTCGCCTGGCACATTCTGGCCCCTGACTGTCACCCTGGACTCTTCTCCTGGCATTTTCCTCAACACTCACCCCAGGCAGCCTGTGTCATCTTAATCTATGTCTAGTTCTTTCATAAGCGCCATGCCCTTCCCAACCTCCCTACAAGGCAACACTTTCCCCCATAGCAGCACCATCACCCATCTTGCCTGCTTGCCTCACTCATGCTGGTGCCTTGTCCCAGTCAATCAGACACGTTCCTTCTGGGCTCCTAGGTTGTGTCCCACACACGTCCTCCAGGGGGCATCTGTCACACTGCCTTGGAGTTGACGTCCACCTCCCTGAGGGCAAGGCTGTGTTCCCTGCATCTAAACACAGGCGCGTACACAGGCACGTAGGAATCTGGGGGAGCAGAGGAAAAGCAAGGGTAAGTTGTGCTTTCAGATGACTTTGGCCAGGTGCAAAATACTTTAGACCCCTGGCTGGGTAGCTCAGTTTGTTAGAGCATTGTCTCAATATGCCAAAGTTTGGGGTTTGATTCCCAGTCAGGGCACATACAAGAAGTAACCAATCTCTATATATAAAACCCTAATATGCAAATAGACTGAACAGCAAAACAACCAAAGAACCGGTCGCTATGACATGTGCTGACCACCTAGGGGGCGCATGCAGAACATAGAGGGCGTCGGCAGCAGGTGGCAGAGTATGGAACAAGCCAGGCATCTGCCGTGGCCATGGTGGGATGGTGGAACAGGTGAGTGGGGGCGCCAGACCAAGGCAGAGCACTGGTCGCTGTCACTGGGGAGAGCCTCTGGTGGTTACTGAAAATTCTTTGCTCCCATGCACTGTAGTCCTGCCAGGCACTTGCATCTGCTGCCAGTGCCAGAGCCACTGCTTGCACCTGCTGCCAGCATCCGGTGCTGGGCCCAATTGCTCGGTGCCATCAGCAGGTGCCCCTGAGGGTTTCTCCACCTCCCCCTGCTCCTGAGGGGTGATCGGGGCAGCAGCCACTGCTCGCACCTGCTGATGGCGCCAACCCCAATAGCTCTGCGCCTTCAGCAGATGCAAGCTGAGCTGGCGCTGTCAGCGTGTGGGAGCAGTGGCCGCAGGAGCGGGGTTGCTGACAGACAGGGGATGGGGACTGTGGCGAGAGGGGCTGAGACCCGCCCCTGTGCCCACCGCAGTCTCGCGGCCCACAATTCCTTTCAAGGTGCACGAATTTGTGCACTGGGCCCCTAGTGATTACATAAATAAGTGGAACAACAAATCAATGTTTCTCTCTCTTCCTCTCTCTGTAACATCAATTTTAAGAAAAGATTTTTTTAGAGAACAAGAGCCTCAAGCAGGGCAGTCAGAGTTCGGTACCAAGGACTAGAAAGTTGCCACAAGAAAGCAAATCCAGGAATTGACAGGCTAGAAATTACCAAGGGATGCCTTATCACTTGGTTAAAATCTAGATTCTACTGTACACCAGATGTGGGCCTCTAGGCAAACTATTTAACTTATCTGCGCCTCAGTTTCCTCATCTGTGTAATAGAGATAAGTATAGTTTTAACTCAGAGTTGCTAAAGGCAGTAAAGCAAGCTAATGTACATAAAGCACTTAAAACAGTGCCTAGCATAGGGAATCACTCAGTAAATGTCGGCAATTATTACTCATGAAACATCTGTGCTGAAAAGGCCTTTAGAAACCATTAAATTACTCCTGAATTTTATGGCCGGGGAACCAGCGCAGCACATAGGCGGGTCTCACTGGCACTTCTGTCCAGGCTTGGAAACCCAGAGCAGGGCCATTGAGAGAGCTGGTGAGGGGCTGCCAGGAGTCAGGTGATGGGCTGGCAGGATTCCAGCCTGAAGTTTCTAATGACATGGACCCAGCATCTCAGCTCCGTTTCAGGCAAAATCGCTGAGCATATTCTAGGATCAGCAAAAACCCACAATGCCTTTGGCTGAGCACTTTCCCTCTTCTTGTGGAAGCCCAGGGGTATTTTCTAGGAAATTGAGCCCATCTGTTTCTGATTCATTTGTACTTAACTCATCACCAGGCTGCTTTGTAAGAGTCCTTTGATGTGAAAGCCGCCTTATTCCATAAGCCTCTCTAAGCCTCTATTTAGTCAACAGTGGGTAAACGGGCCTCTCAGAAGAGGCCAGAGACAGCTTCTTGATCTCCCTCAACACATGGGCCACGTGAAAGGGAAGTGCAGCCCTAAGACACCCCCTCTTCAGGCCTGTCACGGCCTGCAGTGAGGTCTCCCCAACCATTCACTCCCTCTCCTCACCAGGCACTGTAACCCGGAGTCCTCCTCGTCAGCCATTTACAGCCTGTCCACAGGATTTACGATTTCCTGTGTGTTGCTTGAGTTTCTCAAAGTTGACTTCAAGTTCCTCAAGGATGAGACCAAGTCTCCGAATGCACTGGGCCCCCACAACCCTGGCACCATGCCTTGCACATAGTTACAGGGACCATTATTTCCAAATCAAAAACCCATGAAAAAGATCTAACCAGTATAAGGGTTCTCAAAGGGACAAGGGCACAAAATATTTGAAATTGGGCTGCCGTACACTAGTTGTGAGCGGCTCATAGAACTACTGGTTGAATTGAATGTACCAGGCGTAAAGGGAAGAATCTCCCCTTCCCTCTGCTACCTGGACAAAGCACCCCATGAAGTCTCAAATGTGCCATTTATTTAGCAAGATGATGAAAAAAGTGAAGAACCCCCAATTCAAAAGAATAAATAAAACTCTTGCCAAAACCGGTTTGGCTCAGTGGATAGAGCGTTGGCCTGCGGACTGAAGGGTCCCAGGTTCGATTCCGGTCAAGGGCATGTACGTGGGTTGCGGGCACATCCCCAGTGGGGGGCATGCAGGAGGCAGCTGATGGATGTTTCTCATCGATGTTTCTGACTATCTCTCTCTCTTCCTCTCTGTAAAAAAATCAATAAAATATATTTTTAAAAAATCAAACTGTTGGTTATCTCTGTCCTCAGCTTATCACCCTACTCCCAGGGCCCAATAGAGCCCTGCCCAAAGTAGGTGCTCCAAGAATGTTTGAGTCAGGTAGCAGGTGTTCCATTGCTCTTGGAAGGTGTCCTTTGGAAGATGGGTGCCCAGCCTGGCTGCCTTACACTAAAGACTCATCTATGATCTATGTTAAAACAGAGCAACTATCAAACCAACTTCCCCAGACTTATTCTTCTAAAGCCAGGCAGGTTTGTTTGTTAATACTCCTGCCATGGCGGGTCTACCCACAGCCTCATTTCATTTCAACTAACAATAGGGTCTATTACCAGGTGGGGGTAGGGAGGAGTGGAACTGACTGATGCCAAGTGTTGGGGTTCCTGAGCTGTGGAAAAAAGAATCTTGAAAAAAAGAATTACAAAAATCTGATAATGATGAGTTCAGCTTTGGTTGAACAGCTGCCCAATAACCATGTAAGACAGGAACTATACCTGGTTTACAAATAGGGAAACTGAAGTTCTAAGAGGTTAAGAGTTTGCCCGAGGTCACACGGTTGGTAGCACAGGGCCCAGAATGGGAACCCAAGCAGTCTGACTCTAGAGCCTCCACGCCTGGCCCCTGCAGCGGAGGTCTGGAGGAGACCTGAGAAATTTGTTATGGCGCAGAACTATCAGGTGGGCCTCAGAAGTGCCCTGGACACTTGAAGTGTGGGGAAGCACTATAGGCCCAAGGGAAGAAGAGGCATATGGCTTCATGGTGTGCTGGTTGTCAGCATTTGGTAGACTGGATATTCTAGCACAGGACACCTGTTAGGAGGCAGTGGAAATGGCAGTGGTCGAAGATGTAGGCAGGGCCACACAGTGGGACTTGGCGTACTGAGTTTGGATTTTACCGTGGACATAATGCAGTCATGAGCGTTTGAATGACAGCTGACATGAAATTTTTCCGTAAGAATGCTCATGCAGGAAGTAAGCCAGATTGTAGAGGCTGTGAGGCTGAAGACTGAAGAGCAGGGGAAGGCAGATGGGGCAGGAGGGCCTGAACTGAGCAGCACAAGGAGCTCCTTGGTCATAATCTGTCCAGTGGCCAACTAGATGCAGCTCTTACAGAGAACCCTGATAGGAGCCTGATGTTTGCCAGGCTGAGTCCCCGCCAGGGCACTCAGTGTCCCATTTCCGAACCAAGCAGGACCCCACGGGTCACGGGCACACTGAGCATTGGCCAGCGACCGCATTACAATTCCCCATCTATAATATTCTTTAATAAAAACATAATATGCTAATTAGACAAGCCATCCTTCCTGACAACCTTCCAGACGAAGCCAGGGCCGCAAGGGAAGCCCAGGTCCCGGGTGCCAGAGGGAAGCTGGTGCTGGAAGGAAGGCCTACTCTTGCACGAATTTCGTGTATTGGGCCTCTAGTCTATAATATGAGTGAATTTAACTAGATTGTATTTTAGGTGCCTTCCTGTCCTGACATTCTATGAATTCTTTTTACAGTAAATTCTAGTGATCTCAGGCACATGAGACCCTCAGAAACCTCATGGGCATTCTTGGGATACTCTGTCTAGACACCAATTTGTTCTTCTTTGGTACTTGTGGACAGGAATTTTACATAAATTGAAATAATCTCTGTAAAGGTCAGTTTGGCACTGTGATGGTTAATTTTGTGTATTAACTTGGGCAGGCTACTATACCCAGATGTTTGGTCAAACATTATTCTGGATGTTTCTGTGAAAGTGCTTTGTTGTGGGAAAGCATGGGATTTGGTTGGAAAGTCTGTAAGGTGGAATCTCCAAAAGGTCGGGGGCCTCTAGGTGAACCTTGCCAAAGGCGGCAGACCCTGCCTTGACTTTTCCAAACAAGTCTAAGCCCTTGGATGTTTCACTAGAATCTTTATATTTAGACTTCAAAATGTCCTTGTTTTAAAGACACTACAGATACATTTGTTTTCTCAAGGATGCTTATCCTGCTGATAGTATCTAATAGTTAATACTAGTTCAAGCTGTTGTTACAATAAAAGTCTAAGGAGGTATGCAAACGGGGCTGTTTTGGTTGCTATAGCCAAGCAGTCCCTTAGCCCTCTCTTTCACAGAAACATGTGTCAGAGTAATCCATTCATCCATAGCTCAGGATCTGCAGGTCGGTCCTGGTACTTTGTGGATGAGATTAACATTTAAATTGGTAGACTTTTCAATCAGAGTAAAGCAAATTCCTCTCCATAGTGTGGGTGGGCCTCCTCTAATCAGTTGAAGGTCTTACTAAAACAAATACTAACTCTCCTGTCTTCCCCAGCAAGAAGGAATTTTGCCAGCTGACTGCTTTGGACTGGATCTGTAACTCCTCCCTGGGTCTTTAGTTGGCCAGCCTTCCTTGCAGATTTTGGACTTCTGAAGCCTCCAAACGCATGTGAACCAATACTTTAAAATAAATAAACCTTGCACTGGCCAGACAGCTCAGTTGCTTGGAGTGTCATCCTGATGCACCAAGGTTGTGGGTTCCATCCCAGGTGAGGGCACATATAAGAATCAACCAATGAGCCATAGCTAGTTTGGCTCAGTGGATAGAGTGTAGAGCATTGGCCTGCAAACTGAAGGGTCCTAGGTGTGATTCCAGCCAAGGGCACAAAGCTTGGTTGCAGGCTCCATCCCCAGCCCTGGTAAGGGTGGGTGCAGGAGACAACCAATCGATGTGTCTCTCTCACATCAATGTTTCTCACTCTGTGTCTTTCCCCCTTCCTTCCACTCTCTCTAAAAATCAATGGAAAAATGCCCTAGCCAGTTTGGCTCAGTGGATGGAGCATCGGCCTGCGGACTGAGGGGTCCCGGGTTTGATTCCGGTCAAAGGCATGTGCCTTGGTTGCTGGCACATCCCCAGTGGGGGGTGTGCAGGAGGCAGCTGATCCATGTTTCTCTCTCATCGATGTTTTTGGCTCTCTATCCCTCTCCCTTCCTCTCTGTAAAAATCAATAAAATATATATTTTAAAAAATCAATGGAAAAATATCCTTGGGTGAGGATTAACAAGACAAACAAAAAGACTCAACGAATGAATGCATAAATAAGTGGAACCACAGATGATGGCTCTCTCAACAGATCGATGTTTCTCTCTCCGCCTCCTCTCTAAAATCAATCAATAAATTAAAAGATAAATCTCTCTCTCTCTACACACACACACCCACCCACACACACACACACACACCTGTTGGCTCTGTTCTCAAGAGCCCTAATACTGGCACTATTTAGCAAAATTGCAAGTGCTAGTTATGACCCATTCGCATATAAGAATATGCTGCAACTACAGAAAAGGATTTATGTACTGAAGGGAAGAGCTCCAAGACATATTAAAAATAGTGTGTATAGCCTGGCTGATATGGCTCAGTGATTGAACATCAACCCACAAATCAAAAGGACACCAGTTTGATTCCCTGTCAGGGCACATGCTCAGGCTGTGGGCTTGATCCCTGATGGGGGGTGTGCAGGAAGCACCTGATCAATGATTCTCTTCCATCCTTGATATTTCTTTTTTTTTTTACATATTTTTATTGATTTCAGAGAGAGGAAAGGGAGAGGGAAAGAGATAGAAACATCAGGTAAGAGAGAATCATTGATCAGCTGAGACTCCTGCACGCCCCCACTGGGGACTGAGCCCACACCCCAGGCATGTGCCCTGACTGAAAATTAAACCGTAACCTCCTGGTTCATAGGTCGACACTCAACCACTGAGCCACGCCGGCTGGGCCATCACTGATGTTTCTCTCTCTCTCTCCCTCTCCCTTTCTCTCTGAAAGCAATAAAAACATTTTTTTAAAGTATTTTAAAAATTAGTATGTACAGTATACAATCATCTGTGTAAACAATAACGAAAAGAGTAAAAATTTAAGTTGCTACTGCTTATATGTGGGGGGAAAACCCTGTAGAAGGGCACCTGAGAAACTAATAGCAGGGTCACCTGTTGGAGGGCAGTAGGGGAGACCAGTAAATGGGAAACAAGGAAGGGAAACCTTTTTGCTTTACTCCTTTTAATACTCTTTGATAAACACATATTTAGCTTAGGCCAATGTGGCTCAGTTGGTTGGAGTGTTGTCCTGTACATCGAAAGATGGCAGGTTCAATTCCCAGTAAGGGTACGTGTCCAGGTTGTGAGTTCATGAGTTCAATCCCTGGTCAGGACAGGTGCAGGAGGCAACTGATAGATGTTTCTCTCTCACATTGATGTCTCTCTCTCCCCCCGAGTCATCGCCACCCCCCCCACCCCATCCCGCTTCCCTTCCTCTCTAAAAAAACAAAATAAAAAGGTGCATGTATTCTTTGGCTCAGCAATTCCGCATTCACATATTTATCTTATAAATGTATTTCCACACATGCAAAATAACACATATACAAAAATATTCAGTTGCAGCATTGCTTATAAGAGAAAAAGAACAGAAATAACTTAAAACACCCATCAGTAGGAAACTGGTCAAATAAACATTCATTTGAAGAAACATGGTACATTTGTTATAAGGAATGAGGCTGCTCTCTGTTCTGATGTGGAATGATTTCCAAGTTAAGTGTAAAAAAGCAAGGTGTGCGTATAGTACACTATCATTTGTGTGGGGGGAAAAGTCAAACTCTATGCATATACATTTGCAAATGCATGACATCTACAGAAAAACAGTAGTTGCCGCTGGGGAGGGGAACTAGGTAACTACGAAATGGGGGTAAGAAGGAATTACTTTACACTGTATCTCTTGAGTCATGGGTATATAGTATCTATTCAAAAAATTTTGGCCTGTCGGGGTAGCTCAGTTGATTAGAGTGTCATTTTGCTATGCCAAGGCTGTGGGTTCAATACCTGGTTAGGGCACATATAAGAATCAACCAATTAATGCATGAATAAGTAGAACAATAAATTGATGTTTCTTCCTCCCTTCCTACCTCTCCTAAAATCAATCAATCAATAAATTTTTTTTAAAAAAACTTTTTTTTTTTTTAATTTCTGAGGGGAGAGGTAGGAGGAAGTCACACGCTAGAGTGGTGGGTAAGGTCATCTCAACACAAAGCAGTGATATGCTCTGCTTTTCATGTTTTTAACCTGAGTTTCCCCTGAACTGCTCTTACAAATTCTAACCTCGAACTACAGCTAATTTCACTGAAGACCCAGGGCCTTCACCAAAACCAGGGAAGTAACTTTTGAAGATCAGATCAGTAACTCTCTGCAGGGCAGAGGACTCTTTACTCCACACACAAAGACAACTGGATGCAGACCTTTTTTTTAGAACCTTTTTTATTAATCATCTAACCAACAAAGGTGGTCAGCTTGAACCAAAACAAGCTGTAACAGCCTCAAAAAAGGCCTGCTTCATTACAACACAATGGGGCAAAACCAGAAATGAAGACAGTCTAGCCTCCGTTCTTTTCAGAGTAGGCCAAACATGTATCTGTACATAGTTGCCCTATTAAAAACTGATTAGCAACAAATGGAATACTTCCAACAATAAAGAAAAAAACACACCAAAAAAACTGATTAGCAGTGCAGCATCACCAAAACCACAGAGTGTAGAAATCTAGTTGGGGATTCCTAATGTGTCATTCTCAGAGCCAGCCTCTTCCTCAGCTATAAACGAGCCCTTGCTTTTTTAGGGAGAAAGAATAGAAATACAGGATGGTCAGCCTGTATCTTCAGTGATGGCACCATTTGTTTACTCTGGAACTTTAATGGGGAGGGAACTCACTTATTTCCTCCCTGAATCTGAGATGCTAGCCCGTTTGAATATCAAACAAGTGTCCTGGGTGATAGGTGGTGGAGGTTCCCTTAACAAAGAGTTTACAGAGCAATTGTGTAGGGCTCTTTAAGTACTTAATCCTCTTGTTTTTCAGAAGCCTTTGCACCTGGGCTCCCAAGAAGCAAGGAGAACCAAATCAGTGCCCCACCAGCCTGTGAGTGAGGTGCTTCTCAGACCAGTCACCCACAGAAGTGGAGGCAGCAGGGGAGGGCAAAGGTGGAGATGCAGGGGGACAGAAATCAGCTGAAACACTCCATGCTGGTTCTGACTCGCTCCATCTCATGCAGGAAGCTGTAGAACTGAGGCAAGGATAACTCTGGGGGAAGAAAAGTCAGCTTCAGGTAAATGTTTCCAACTCCACAGAATCATCCAAGAAAATTAATTTCCACCCAGAGAAAATTTTTTTTTCTTTTTTGGCTTAGTACACCAGGCAGCTTTTGATGGGTAATTGATCATAATAAAAAACTGAGAGCCTTGAATATAGGAAAGTTCTCACCCCCATAAAAAAAGGAAGGTTTAAAATGGCCCAACTCCAGGGCATAGAGATGAAAGGCATTAGTAGGATGTACAATGACTTCTACTATAAGAGCCTCTTGCTCTTCAATCTTTGCCATTCCTTTCCCCCCTTTTTCAGAAAGGTTCTTCAATTCTGGGGTCTCCAACTTGCCGGCAGCTTATTAAGTATCTTTGTACCATCTTTTATGAGAGGAAAGGCAGTGGTTATAATACAACTTAGTAACGACTTTTTCTACATGAACCCATTGAGTGAAGAGAACAGAGAAAAAGGGGAAAGGTTCAAATGGGAATTTGGACTCACCTATATATAAATTTTCAGTCTGATTTCCTTTCTTAAGTACCAACTTTAACTGATTAAAAAGAAGAAATATAAAAATTTAAATTAAAATGACAACTGGGCAAAGAAATTTTTGAAACTTGAACTTTCACTTAAACATCAAAGCATCCAGTTTCTAACTTGAGGGTTTACAAGAGCAGTCTGGATTGTCCACCAAAACTTCTAAAAAGTCCCATGATTACAGGAGCAATCAAACTTTAAATATAATACCTGGATCCTATTAATCTGAAAGTAAACATGTTGATGACCATGTCTTTGGCTGACCACATTGCCCTGAGGCACTTCAGTGGAACATCCATTTAACTGGATATTTAAAGAAATCCAATGTAGGTTTAATAATTTTTAACCAGGTCAAAAATCTACCCATTTTCAACAATTAAGAGAAGACTTACTTGTAAAAAAATACTTCCCACTTTTTCCAGTTCACTGCTCCCAGAAGTCACTATGATACAAAGAAAAAACTAATAAGCGGCTGGTTGAGGAGGACCCACTCTGAAGACCCTCACCTTGCAGGTTGTGCAGCAGAAGCCACATGGGAGTGAGTACGAGGACAGAAAATGTGCTTTTCAGGAAGTCAACATATCAACAGCCGTGGGTAGAAACAGCTGCTGAATAAGGACGGCAATACCGAGAGGCAGGTGCTGGCCCCAACGGTGCTTGAGGATGGAGGGCACCTCTTTCCCATAGAAGCTATCTAAAAGCTTCTGCAACCCAACCCTACATCACCCAAAGGACCCGAGACTGGCTCTAACTAGTTACCTCCAAATTTCCACTCCATATCTATAAGCTGGTTAATCATCAGAGTCTGACCTATGGCCCATCGAGCAAGGGTGGGGGCATTCTGCTTCCACTGAAACAAAAACAAAAAGCCAAAGTCATAACAATGGGAAAAATTCTCCCTCTTCATTCCACCCCCCACAGCAAGGTTTAGTTATTTATACGCAGAACCAAGGGCTGGTCTATATGCACAGATCTGGGGGTTGGGGGAGTGTAGGGGGTGCAGAAGATAATATAAATTTTTTCTTTCATTCCCAGATTTAACCCATGCTGGAACAACAGTATGACATTAATATTTAATCAGAGCCCTAATCGGTTTGGCTCAGTGGATAGAGCGTCGGCTTGTGGACTCAAGGGTCCCAGGTTTGATTCCGGGCAAGGGCGTGTACCTTGGTTGGGGGCACATGCCCAGTGGGGAGTGTGCAGGAGGCAGCTGATCCATGTCTCTCTCTCATCAATGTTTCTAACTCTCTATCCCTCTCCCTTCCTCTCTGTCAAAAATCAATAAAAATATATTTTAAAAAATATTTAATCAGATCAGTGGGGTGCACTGGAAAATGCACAAAAATTATAAATGTGTTAAATAGTGCAATTTAAAAGCTGGATGTATGTCATTTGCATGAAACCAAATAAAAAACATTAAGCTGGGGAAATGACACATAATGATTGATGACTTTTCCTTAGTTAGCATTTTCCATTTGTCTCTTTTTCTGAAATAAAAGCAAGTGATCTTAATTAACCTTGATTAAGAGGAATTATGATACCTTTTCAGAAAAGTAAGTGGCTTTCTCTTCACTAAGACCTATGAGAGAACAACATAGGGAGACATTAGTATACGAAAGAGGGGCAAGGCCTGTCACTCTGAGGAACCTTAGTAATGACCTACCCAGAGTTATGAAATCAGCCCGGACCTGCTCAGCTGTGAGACTCTTCTTCAAGGCACCTGGGAAAAAGGGGAGAAATCAGTTACAGAGGACAAATCAATTAATCAGTTAATAGTATTTATTGGGCACAACTTATACAACACAGATGACACAATGAAAAGGCAAAACTCAGTTGCTCCATGAAGATCTCAATTCAGCTGGGGAAAAAAGTCACATTGAGACAAGTGGAGAATAAGACAGACCATTTTGTTTATTGTACAACACAAGCGTTTACCTCCCACCTTCCCCGAAAGTATAAAAGACATTAGAGACAGAAGAAAGGGTTTTGTGAACTTAGGGGTAGGGGTTCCTGATCTGAGGAAAGAAGAAGGCCACAGATTCCTGGAGCAAAGTGGAAGAAGCTCAATGCTGGGCTGGACATAGGGGCAACAACCTAAACTTTACTGTGCCATACATAACCACTAAACACGTGTGGTTATTTAAATTTATTAAAATTAAATAAAATTTTAAATTCTGTTCCTCAACCCCACTAGCTATTTCAAATGCTTAATAGCCATATGGCTCCAGTGGCCACAATACATACTGGAAAGTGCAAATTATAGACCATTTCCATCTATATACAAAGTTCTAGCCTGGCCAGCATGGCTCAGTAGTTGAGCTTTGACCTATGAACCAGGAGGTCACAGTTTGATTCTGGTCAGGACACATGCCGGGGTTGCAGGTTCAATCCCCAGTGTGGGGTATGCAGGAGGCAGCTGATCAATGATTCTCTCTCATCATTGATGTTTCCATCTCTCTCTCCCTCTCCCTTCCTCTCTGAAATCAATCAAAATATTAAAACACAAACAAAACAAAGTTCTATTGGACAGTGATGCCCTAGAAAACCAGTTTTCAGGAAGTACACCCAGATGGGCTCACTATTTTGGCCTTTAGAATTCACAAATCCCTTCCAAGAGGCATATCAAACCTTCCCCTCAGAAATTCTGGAACACTCCCCAGTGGGGGCTGCTTTGTTCTTTCTGCCCACAAGCTCCAATTCCTGAAAACTAATCTGAATGTCTCAATGTTTAACCTGCAGGCTACAGCCTAGAGTCACAATTTGGCAACCAGTGTAAAAATTTCCACTTCTTAGTCTTCCAGAAGATGAATAAAGAATAAGGAGGGCTCTGAAGTAATTCCCTAACACCAAGTCCCCTCCCCACCCCACCCTCATCTTACTCCAGAAAAACTATCCTAAAGGCTGTTGTCCCTGAAAAATAAACCATGTAAACAAAGGGAGGAAATCTTTTATCTCCAAAATCAGTCAGAGCAAGGAAGCCACAGGGAAATAAAAAAAGGCAAGACCTGAGGAAACTGTGGCCATAAAGGCATTCCAAGAAGGGGGCCACTTCCTAGCCAATCCAATGAACTCAAACTATCACATGTGCAACTCCTTCATATTTATCCAGTTAAAACCCAACATTCTGCTTAATTATCCCAAATACTCTGAAGTGGGCATTATTGAAACTTTTATCAAGAACATAAATATCATGCTTTTGGGGGAGAAAATTTATAAAATGTACATAGTCAACAATTGCACTGCTAAGAATTCACCCAACAGATTCACTCCAAAAGTATCCTGAGGCTCTAGCCGGCTTGGCTTAGTAAATAGAGCATTGGCCTGTGTACTGAAGGATGCTGGGTTTGATTCTGGTCAAGGGCACATGCCCGGGTTGCAGGCTCAATCCCCAGTAGGGGGCGTGCAGAAGGCAGCTGATCAATGATTCTCTCTCTTACCATTAATGTTTCTATCTCTCTCTCCCTCTCCCTTTCTCTCTGAAATCAATAAAAATATATTAAAAAACAAAAACAAAACAAACAACCAAAAAAAAAAACACCCACAAAAGTACACTGAGAACAAGGGAAGCTCATTAGCGATGTCGGTAGAAGAAATAAAAAGTCAGGAACTGAGAGCTGCTTTTGGTGCATCCACACAGCAGCCTAGATGTCAAGGTGATTTTGTTAAAAACTTAATTCAGACTATGTCTTTCCTCTGCTGCTCAAAATTCTCTAATGGCTCTGGTTGCACTTGAAATCCAAAAGCGTTTACAATGCCCTGCATGAAGTGGCCTCTAGAAACCCTAAGCTCTCTCTCTTGCTTACTATGCTTTTTTTAATAATATCCCAGGCAGGTTTCTACCTCCAGGCATTTGCCCTTGTGGTTCCCTCTGCTGGGAACACTCTTCCTCAAATCAGCACACAGCTAGTTCCCTCACTTCCTTCTGGCCTCCACTTGAATCTCACCTCTTAAAGCTCCCTGAACACTCTATTTTAAGTGGCACTGCCCTTCACTTGCACCTTTATACTGCTGCACTTTTCTGTACAGCATGTATAACTACTCAATTTTTTATTGATTTTTAAAGAGGAGGAGGAGAAGGAAAAGGAGCAGGAGGAGGAGCCAGAGGCAGAGGAAGAAGAGGAGGAGGAAGAGGAGAAAGAGGGGGAGGAGGGGGATCGGGAGAGAAACATCCATATGTTGTTCCACTTATTTATGCATTCATTGCTTGATTCTGGTATGTGCCCTGACTGGAAATCAAACCCACAACCTTGGTATATTGGGGTGACACTGTAATCAATTGAGCTACCCGGCTAGGCTCTAACAACCCAGTTTTGTTATATATTTATCAATTTTTCTACTAGACTGTCAGTTCAACAAGAACTTGATCCATTTTGTGCAGTGCTATGTCCCAAGCTCCCAGAAAAATGTCTGGCACTGTTTATTGGTTGGCACTAAAGAAAACATTCTGAATGAAAGAACCCATACAATGGAATACTATGTAGCCTTTAAAAAGGAAACAGCTCTTAGGTGCCAACTTGCAAAATATAATTAAAAGGAAAGAACAGGCTGAAACCGGTTTGGCTCAGTGGATAGAGCGTCAGCCTGCGGACTGAAAGGTCCCAGGTTCAATTCCGGTCAAGGGCATGTACGTGGGTTGCGGGCACATCCCCAGTAGGGGGCGTGCAGGAGGCAGCTGATCGACTCTCATCGATGTTTCTAACTCTCTATCCCTGTCCCTTCCTCTCTGTAGAGAGTCAATAAAATATATTTTTTTAAAAAAAGGAGTGGGTATCTTTAGGGAAAGGGACTGGGTAGGACTTTTCTTCCTTTCTGACATTAAAATTTTTTCTAGTTGGCTCTGGCTAGTGTGGCTCAATTGGCTGAGCATTATTTGTGCACTGAAAGTTCACTGGTTTGATTCTCAGTCAGGGTACATGCCCACATTGAGGGCTCAATCCCAGGTAGGGATGCGCGTTGGAAGCAACTGATGGATTTTCTCTCTCACATTGATGTTCCTCTCTCCCTTGCCCTTCCTTTTCCTCTAAAAATCAATAAAACCATATTTAAGAATATATAAATAGCATTTTCTAGTTGTATGTAGGCTTTTTTAAAATATTAAGGTGGTATAACTGTGAGTCATTTTTGTTTCCTTTCTTGTATTTTTCTATAATTAAAAAAATAAATGTAAAAAAAGAGCAATTGAAAAAAATAAAATAAAATAAAAAATAAAAAAAAGAGTAATTGGAGAATCCAAGATGGCGGCGTAGGTAAACACCTAAACTGCTGCCTTGCGCAACAATTTCAAAAATTCAACTAAAAGACAAAACGTCTATCACCCAGAACCACGGGAAAGCTGGCTGAGTGGAAGTTCTACAACTAGAAGGAAAGAGAAAAGAGCATCGAGACGTGCACGAGCGCTGAAAAGCTGAGGTACGGAGGCACGGGATCTGGGCTGGCGTCAGGCATTGCTTTTTTCAACCCAAAGGGAGACAAGCCCCTGACTACTCTGAAATCCAGTTTCTGGGGAGACGCGGGGGACCCAAACTCCTACGGGGGAAAAGCTGGACTGTCTGCCAGTGAGGGTGGCTTACTTGCAGAGCTGCGCGCAGGAATAATTGTTTACGGCACTGGGGCACGGGACTCTGGGACGCCCTTGGGGACACAGAGCCGGCTAACTAGCAGCCATTGCTGTTTGCCACGCCCTAGCCTAGTGACACCCTGAGACCCCACCCTGCACAACCTACAAACCCACCCAAGCTCCAAGCAGCAGCGTTAGCAGAAGAAAGCCCCGCCCTATCGCAGCTTAACCTAGCAAACTTGCAGCCTGGGTCAGACAGCTCCAAAACCTCCAAACCCCAAGCAAAGAGGAGAAAACTGTAGCTCTCACTGTAGCTCCTGCTGGATGGCCTCAGACAGTAGCTGACCTGCACCCCATTGGAGATCCAGAAGCCAGTGTACCTAGTGGTCAGAGTGAGACACCAGATTTCAACTCCTCACATCCATAAGTGACACATTCAAAGGCAGACTCAGTGAGCACCAAAGCCCCACTGAAACAAGCCCTGCCCCATAAGTGTGTCTTCAGAGCAGCAGTTCTTCCATTATAGACACAGTGAGTGCTCACAGCTAATTGGCCTGGAGGTCAATTCCTCCCAGTATACCAACAACAATTAAGGCTTTAACTGCACCAAGTCTTTGCACTCAGCCCACAAAGGGGTGTACCAAGAGTGTCCACATCAGGTGATTGGGGAGGCTGAGCTACTGCCCCCTATAGGTCACCTACCACACAAAGCTACTCCATCAACACAGGGAAGCAGCCAAAATGAGGAGACAAAGAAACATGTCACGAATGAAAGAAACGGAGGAAAGCAAACTACTGGATGACATAGAGTTCAGAACCACATTTATAAGGTTACTCAAGAATCTTCTTAAAACCACTGAGAAACTTGATGAGACCTTCAAGGAGCTTAATGAGAATGCCAAAAAAATGGAAAAGGATCAGTCAGAAATGAAGCATACACTGTCTGAAATAAAGAATATACAGAAACTCAACTGTAGATCAACGTACCCCAAGAATCAAACCAAAGATCTGAAATATGTGGAAACAAAAAACATCCAACCAGAAAAACAAAAAGAAAAAAGAATCCAAAAATATGAAGATAGTGTAAGGAGCCTCTGGGACAACTTTAAGCAAACCAACATCCGAATTTTTGGGGTGCCAGAAGAAGGGAGAGAGCAAAATATTGAAAACCTATTAGAAGAAATAATGACAGAAAACTTTCCCTGCCTGGTGAAAGAAATAGATGTACAAGTCCAGGAAGCGCACAGAACCCCATACAAGAGGAATCCAAAGAGGACCACACCAAGACACATCATAATGAAAATGCCAAGGGCAAAAGACAAAGAGAGAATATTAAAAGCAGCAAGAGAAAAACAGTTAATTACCTACAAGGGAGTACCCATACGACTGTCAGCTGATTTCTCAACAGAAACTATGCAGGCCAGAAGGGAGTGGCAAGAAATATTCAAAGTGATGAACAGCAAGAACCTACAGCCAAGATTACTCTACCCAGCAAAGCTATCATTCAGAGTTGAAGGTCAGATAAAGAGCTTCACAGACAAGAAAAAGCTAAAGGAGTTCATCACCACCAAACCAGGATTACATGAAATGCTGAAGGGTATTCTTTAAGGAGAGGAAGAAGAAGAAAAAGGTAAAGATAAAAGTTATGAACAACAAAATGACATCAAATACATACCTACCAACAAATGAATCTAAAAATCAAGTGAATAAAAAATCTGAAGAACAGAATGGACTGGTGAATATAATAGAATCAGGGACATAGAAAGGGAGTGAACTGACGATTCTCAGGGGAAGCAGGTGTGAGGGGTGCGGGAAGAGATTGGACAAAAATCTTACTCCTATGGATGAAGACAGTGGCGGGGGTAAGGGCATGGGGTGGGGTGGGGAATCAGGTGGAGGGGAGCTATGGGGGGAAAAATAGAGGAACACCTGTAATAATCTGAACAATAAAGATTTATTAAAAAAAAAAAAAAAAAAAGAGTAATTGCCCTAGCTGGTTTGGCTCAGTGGATAGAGCGTTGGCCTCCAGACTGAAGGGTCCCAGGTTCGATTCCGGTCAAGGGCACATGCCTTCCTGGGTTGCAGACTCAACCCCCTGTAGGGGACCTGCAGAAGGCAGCCAATCAATGATTCTCTCTTATCATTGATGTATCTATCGTGCTTTCCCTCTCCCTTCCTCTCAAAAATAAATAAAAAGGTCCTAAACCCAAGAAAAATAATTTGCAAAGAATTTTTTGATTGTTTCATCCATGTTGTAATTTTATTTAATCATATTGCATTTTAAATGTGCCACAAGAATTAAAATCTTAAAAGTATATAGCGAAGTCTCATGTAAGGCTAATAGCTACACTTCAAATTTCTGTATTTTCTAAACCTGCTTTGAAAACAAAGTTTAGTTGTATACAAAGGGCTTCTCTTGAGTAAGACAAAATGGTTACTGGGAAGAGTTAATTTCCAATGATTTTTAAAGAACAATTTGCCCTGGCCGGTTTGGGTCAGTGGATAGAACATGGGCCTGCAGACTGAGGGGTCCCGGGTTTGATCATGCCCGGGTTGTGGGCTCCATCCCTAGCGGGGGCATGCAGGAGGCAGCCGATCAATGATTCTCTCTCATCATTGATGTTTCCATCTCTTCTCCCTCTCTCTTCCTCTAGTCAGCATTGGAATTTCCAACAAGACCCAAGCAAAGAATTCAAGGAAGATTATAATTGCAGCATGGTACACACTTGGTCGGCCAAAGCCTTCTTGCCCGCATCCGCTGCCGGCGGGCGCCGCCTCCCGCCACGCCCGCGCGTCCCGGCCATGGCTCCTGCCTCGGGCTCTCAGCTCAGGCCACGCCGGCTCCGGCTCCGGCTCCGGCTCCGGCTCCCTGGCGCCATCGCATTACTACATCACTCGCCCGCGCCCTCATGGGCTCCGGGCCTGCACCTGCGGGCCCACGGCCCGGGTGGAGGCAACTGAGGTCTGAAGCCCCAGCGCCTGCGCCTTCTGACCCGCCCAAAAATTTTAAAAAAAACAAGGCAATTAAATGAATTGTCCAGGGCCACAACAGCTGCCAAATGGCAGGGACAATTAGCTTTTAGATTCTTTCCATATCATCATTCTGAGATGCTGTCCCAGTGAAGGAATGCCTTGACAGTGACCAGGAACGCTCCCAACTGCAGGGACCAAAGGGCTAGTTTTCCATCCTGTATTACCTCTGCCAGGCATACTTAAAAAGTTTCTCAGTGGGTAGAGTGTCGGCCCTTGTACTGAAGGGTCCTGGATTTAATTCCCTGTCAAGGACATTTTTTTAATTGATTGATTGGGTTGCAAGTTTGATCCCTGGCCCCCACCGGGGTGTATACAGGAGGCAATCATTCGATGTCTCTCTCTTAAATCAAGATTTCTCTCTTTCTCCCTCCCTTGTACTTTCTCTAAAAATCAATGAAAAAAATATCCTTGGGTGAGATTAACAACACAAATATATATGCATCAAACTAGGCCTAAGTCCTTAACTAATTTCTTTCCTCCTCCAGTTCCTGCCTCCATCTTTCTTAAAAAATATATTTGCATCGTGCTAGCCTTAAACCCTTAATCCATCTCTTCCTTCCATTCCTTTATTTGTGAGATCTAATTGACATATGACATTGTAAGTTTAAGGTGTTAATTTGACAAACTTATATATTGCAATATGGTTACCACTATAACATCAGCTAACACTTCTATCAGGTTACATAATTATCATTTCATTTTTGTGGTGAGAACATTTAAGATCTAGTTTCTCAGCAATTTTAGAATTCATAACATAGTATAGTTGGCTGTAACTCTTAACTTCCTTTTCAGCTTTTTCCTTTGGTGACTCCTTTGCCCTAAGCACAAGACAGGCCTGCAGCCTAGACCCTATACCAGACAGAAAACTGAATTCCAGGGCTGGAATCACCAGAACATGTTAATTGGTAAAAACTGAGAATGTCCTTTTTTTAGAATATATTTTTACTGATTTCAGATAGGAAGGGACGGGGAAGAGAGATAGAAATATCAATGATGAGAGATCAACTGCTTTCTGCATCCCCCTACTGAGGATCAAGGCCACAACCCAGGCATGTGCCCTGACCAGGAATCGAACTGAGAGCTCCTGGATCACGGGTCAATGCTCAACCACTGAGTCACACCAGCCGGGCGAGAATGTCCTTCCTTAAACAAGATAACCATCTGGGATAGTTTACAAATTCCTTGAACACAAATTTCCACTGGAATGGCAAAATTTCATTGCCATTATACAGTATGGTGGACAAGACAGAGGTGTATGTGAGGGTGAGAATTTCAGTTTTGCCAGGGAACAATTGGAAAATGAGCAAACATTGTTCTTCTAACCAAAAAATCTATGTACACTTATTCAGTGTAATAAGAAAAGCCCAAGGAACAGAACTAAGCCTTGGTGAAAATTCCTGGAGGGATATGAGAGAGGATGGTGAGCTGTATTCATTCAGTGATTACAGACCCTGAAGGTTGACCAGCTGAATCCACCCCTGCAAGGCTCGTGAGGGAACAGTATCTGGATTTACTGAGCACCTGCTATTGTCAGCTCTGTGCTGGACACTGGGAAACATCAATGCACCAAACAGACAACTCTTAGGCCTCATTAGGTCTACATTCTATTGGGAGGAGAAAACCATAACTATAATATAATAAACAAGTAAGCCATGTATAAGATGAAAAGTGCCACAGAGCAAAGTAATAGAGCAGGTTAAGAATGGAAATCCTGCCCTAACTGGTTTGGCTCAGTGGATAGAGCATCTGCCTGCAGACTGAATGGTCCCAGGTTCGATTCCGGTCAAGGGCATGTACCTTGGTTGCGGGTACATCCCCAGTGTGGGGTGTACAGGAGGCAACTGATTGATGTTTCTAACACTCTATCCCTCTCCCTTCCTCTCTGTAAAAAATCAATAAGATATTTTTTTTTTAAATGGAAATCCTGGGGAACTTTGTTCAACAGTTGATAAATACTATTTGTAGCTATTTTTCAATGCTGATTGTTCCTCCCAAACACACATAGAGAAATAATTCCTTTGGGAGTTGGAAAAGGGAGTTAACACCTTTTCTTTAAAAATCAAAACAAAACAAAATATAAAAAATCAGCCAGTGAGTACCCACAATAGGGAAGGAGGAAAGGAGGCAGGGTTCAGGCTCACAAGGGAAAGGCGAATGGGAAGGGGAGGGTGGGAGGAGTAAGAAGGAGACATGGAGAATGAAGGGAGAGAGGGGCCGCAGGAGGTTCAAAGGGAGGGAGGGAAAGAAAGCAGGAAAGAGAAGGATCCTAAAATGGGGTGAGACTAGGAAAATCCTATCTAATAAAAGAGTAATATGCAAATTGACCATCACTCCAACACACAAGATGGCTGCCCCCATGTGGACACAATATGGCCACCATAAGATGGCCACCACAAGATGGCCAGCAGAGGAGGGCATCTGGGGGTGACCAGGCCTGCGGGGGAGGGCAGTTGGGGGGGACCAGGCCTGCAAGGGTGGGTAGTTGGGGGGGACCCAGGCCTACAGGGGAGGGCAGTTAGGGGTGACCAGGCTGGCAGGGGAGTGGTTAGGGTGTGATCAGGCTGGCAGGCAGAAGCGGTTAGGGGCAATCAGGCAGGCAGGCAGGCAAGCAGTTAGGAGCCAGCAGTCCTAAATTGTGAGAGGGATGTCCGACTGCCTGTTGTGGGATCAGGCCTAAATGGGCAATTGGACATCCCTCGAGGGGTCCCAGATTAGAAAGGGTGCAGGCTGGGCTGAGGGATACACACACACCCCACCCCATGCATGAATTTTGTGCACTGGGCCTCTAGTAGTTAAATAAAAAGAAGAAACAGAATGTGAAAGTGAGGGGAGTTTAAAAGGAGGATTTAGTAAGAAAATTAAGTACGGGGTGATTTTTTTAAAAAATGTAGTCAGACATCCCCTGAGGGCTCCCAGACTGCGAAAGGGAGCAGGCTTGCCTGAGCTGCCCTCTCTTCCCCTCATGCACGAATTTCATACACCAGGCCTCTAGTTTTAGATATGATAATGGCATTGTAGTTGATAAGGGTTTGAAAAAGTCCTTTCAGAGATACAAAACTAGATATTTAGGAATTAATTCATCACGATATGATGTCTGAGAGATTTAGATTTGCTTTAAAATAATCCAGTTTATAGAGCAGCAGGTGAAGTGGGTGGGATACAGATGAAACAATTTGGACATGGGTTGAGTAACTGAAGTCAGGGTGTTTAGAATTACATACTAAATAGTGTAAGATAAACATTTAAAAATTCCACTAGGCTTTAACTCAATCAAGGGAGGTTCTAGCCCCAGTTTTTACACTACAAGATCTTAAATCAAGTTGCTTTCCGTCTGTTAGGACTCTGTTTCTTTATCTCCAAGACTAAGACTAGACTAGATTAGCACTTTATAAGGCTTTTACCTGACCCCCATCCGACAAAACAAAAAATGAGTTCCATGATTAATTGTTTCACAGATACTGGTTAAGCAGGTCCCAAGGCTGGAGAGGTGGAGAGACAGTTATCTTCTGACTGGCTGCTGAAAACTTTTCTGAATGAAAATACAAACTTGGGACCCTGGCCAGTGTTCACAGTGGTCAGAGCATTGGCCCATGCACTGAAGGGTTGCAGGTTTGATTTTCAGTAAAGGGCATGTACTTGGGTTGCAGGTTTGATCCCTGGCCCTGGTAGGGCATGTGTGGGAGGAAACCAATCAATGTGTCTCTCTCGCCCAGGCCGGTTTGGATCAGTAAAGAGCATCGACCTGCAGACGGAAGGGTCCCGAGTTCGATTTTGGTCAAGGGCACATGCCTGGGTTGAGACTCGATCCCCAGTAGGGAGCGTGCAGGAGGCAGCCGATCAATGATTTTCCCTCATTACTGATGTTTCTATCTCTCTCTCCCTCTCCCTTCCTCTCTGAAATCAATAAAAAATATATATTTTTAAATCTCTCTCTCTCACACACACACACATTAATATTTCTCTCTCTCTCTTCCTCCCTCCCTTCCACTATCTCTAAAAATCAATGGAAAAAATATCCTCAGCTGAGGATTAACAAAACAAAAAAAAGAAAAGAAAACACAAATTTGGGGAAGACTGACCTGAAGGGTCCTTGAGGCCCCTTCAGCTCTAATAAGCTATGATTCTACAGTGAGGTCTAACTGCACAGGCAGAAAGAGGATGAGGGAAGTGGAAGAGGATGAGGGTCTTACATTTCAGATTTAAAAAGGCCTTGAATACCAAATTAAGGATTGCAGACTTCATTATGTAAAGTAAATAGTTGAGAGGAGCAGCATGTTCCAAGTTGTATGGTACAAGCGTGCTCCAGGGCAAACTGGAATCTGGGATGGGAGAACGGAAGTGAAGCTGTTACTGCCACAATAAGGTACAAAGGGCCAAGACCTTGCTCTGCGATGGCAGACTCTGGGACTGGAAAGAAAATGACACACAAGACCAAGATTTGAGGAAGAGGCCAAGAGACTTACAAGCTACAATAGCAAATGATTAGGAGTCACTCTAGAAAAAACGGAGAATTCAAGTAGGAAAACTCTGCAGGAAGACAAAAGTCAGATTGCATGGGAACAAAAAGAACAGTAAAAAAGTCTGTTGAGAGCTAACTGAGAAGTACAGCAAACCTGAGACTTCAGTACTAAAATTTTAAAAGCTTGAAAGCTTTGGAGCATCAATAGACAAGAAGTGAATTCAGGTTCTCTCCATTAGGTGAAGGAAAATTTTATTGCATAACCTGATATTGAGGCATGGGGCTGAAACTAACTGAACTATCAACAAATAAAACTAAAATTTAGCAAGTACTGTATTAAGTGCTTTACACATATTAACCCACTTATTCCTAATGCTGCTGCCATAAATTGCTATTACTTCATTTTTCAGATAAGAAACTGAGCCTCCAAGAGGCTGGTTTGTCCAAGGTCAAATAATTGCATTAGGTGATATGAACAACACTCAAATCCAGGGAGCCTCCAAAGCCCAGGTCTGGACTGACATGCTATGAGTTCTTTAGTGTTCTCTACATCTATAGAAAATGACCTTCTATAATAATTCCTGCTTAAAAAAACCCAGCATCCCCTGGGAGGATCACAGGATATCTCAAATTCAGTTCAACTCACCCAGCATGTACTAAGCACTTGCTCTATGTTATTAGTTAACTTGTAACCCTGAGTTCAGAAAGTAGTACAAGACCAGCCCAACTTCAAGGAATTAGCTATCTGTGAGAGCCACGAGACAAATACATACAAAGCAGTATGAACAATAGAAAAGTAAATGATTATGTTCAAAATGAGAGATGCAAGTAAACAACACCACCACCCAGATCTGTTGCTGAGCGGAACAAAGATCACTGCAGACTGAGGAGGCAGTGCAGGGGCTGGAGCCCAGAGGCTGGGAAGGACTGGAGGCAGTTTGACAGGATGGAGTGGAGTAGGGAGCAGAGAAAAAAGCCAGGAAAGAATAGAGGCAGGGACACCAGACAGAGGTCTCCAGAAAATCAGTGTCCATAACAGTTACTGTGTAAACAGGTCTCCACCTGCAGACAAACCCATTTCCATGGGTGTAGACTTGACAATGACAGCAAAGTGCTGGTTCTGTACTCTGGGCACCTGTCCTACAGAAATGCTCACACACAGTGAGCACACAAACGTTCACTGGCCTTGTTTCTAAGAGTGAGAAGTTAGAACAACTCAAAGTCCAGCAATAGGAAATGGATTAACTAAAAAATGAGACTTTTAGTCCAAGGTATTACAGTTATCAGAAGAATGCAGTTGATGTGGAGATATTTCCATGATAGGTATGAAAAAAATGCAAGCTGCATATCTATTCTATGGTTTGCTACCATCACTGCATGTAAGTTTGTCAGTGTATGTAAAAATACAAATGGACATACATCAGCCCTAACCAGTTTGGCTCAGTGGATAGAGCGTTGGCTGCTGGGGCCTGAAGGATCCCAGGTTCGATTCTGGTCAAGGGCATGTACCTTGGTTGCGGGAACATCCCCAGTAGGGGGTGTGCAAGAGGCAGCTGATCAATGTTCCTCTCTCATTGATGTTTCTAACTCTCTATCCCTCTCCCTTCCTCTCTGTAAAAAATCAATAAAAATATATTTTTTTAAAAAAGGACATACATCAAAATTATATTGTGATTATTTCTAGAGACAAGAGTGGGATGACAGTAAAAGGGAATTTTCACTTTTGACTCTCCATAGCTCTGCACTGTTTTAAGTTTGCAATGATAATTTAGTCCTGTGTTTAAAAGACTGCAAGTTCCCATTCAGCCTTGTGGTTCATATGCCTTTAACCTTCCATGAGGGTATTGGGGGGAAAAGGGAGAAATCTGTAATACTTTCAACATTTATAAAAGTAAATTAAAAAAAAAAAAAAAGAATGTAAGAATCACACAAAGGTTCATAAAATCTCACAGTTGAAAACCTCATGGATGTTTTGATTCAAGCCTCCAGAACTTCTAGAGCACAAGACAGGCAAAGGAAAGGGATCTGCACTAAGATACGGGAAGACACCCAAAAGGAACAAACAAATTTAAGCCCCCAACTTTTAGTGCACCATTTGGTTGAATCCTGGGAAGATCAGCTTATTCATGATTTTTAAACTGTGCAAATGCAAACAAGGGATGCCGTTTTATTCCTTTCAGTCTTGTCAACATTTATTGATTCTTTCAGACTGGGCTCAAATGTTGCCTCTCTTTAAATAAAGTTAATTTTAAATTACCAATTTAATTCTAGCAAATTTTTAGACAGTACATAGGCAAAAATAAACAAAACAACCTACAGTCCTACCACCTAGATATAGCCACAGTTAACATTCACTTCCTTCCTTTCATCCTTCCTCCCTTCCTTTATAAAAAATACCACTGTGGTAGAAAGTTTTGTAAACTACTACTTTAAACAATATATTGTGAAAGGTTTTCCAAATCATTACATTTTCCTCAAGAGCATCTTTTTAAATTACTACATAATTTGAAAAATAAGAGCAACCTTTTACTGAGGTCCTGTGCTAAGTATTTTATTTACATGATCTCAATCTTCAAAGCAAGCCTCCCTACCCCCATATACACCAAAAAAAAGCCTTAGCTTGGGGTGGGGGGAATGTTGATAGGGGTTGGGCTTCACACCCAGGTCCATCTAACTCAGAACTGTGAATTCTTGACCACCATAATGTCCCCTGGTAAAAACAGACCACAACTCCTTACACCAATCTCCAGTTGCCAGTCAATTTAATGGTTTCTAATTTTTTTCTATCATATACAGTGCCACAATGGACATCCCTGCAGCCACACCTTTCTCACCTCCTCCCTCCTGGTTAGAAACGTCCTGACTGGCCTAGGCAAACTCTGCTTCTCAAACTACCTGCACCTTTTTTGTTTTCAATCTATCGCAGATCAATATTTTTGTAAAATACAATGAAAATTAATTCCTAGAAAGAGGAAATGAGCCCTTGCCAGTTTGGCTAAGTGACTAGAGCATCAGGCCGTGGATAGTAGGGCCTTGGGTTCTGGGCACATACATGGGCTTTGGTTCAATCTCTGGCCCTAGTCAGGCGAGTTGGGGAGGCAACCAATCGATGTGTCTCTCACATTGATGTTTCTCTCTCTCTCTCTCTCCCTCCCCCCCTTGGCTCCCCCCAATCTTTCCCTCCTTCCCACCCTAAGAACCAATGGACATAGAAACCCACACCTTAAACCTATATGATCATGTTGACCAATGTACCCCAATAAATTTAACTTAAAAAAAAGAATCAATGGAAAAAATATCCTCCGGTAAGGATTAAAGAAAGAAAACATACAAGCCCCAAATGATTAAAATAATAAAGCTTGTTACATATATTTTACCACATTTAAAAAAAAAAACAAGCACCATTTTAAAAAACTGTATTAGATTTAAGAGACTTTGTCAAATTGCTTTAAAAGTTTCTAAATGCTTACTCTCAAAAGTTTCTAAATGTTTACTGTGTAGAGGACTAGATAACATTTTGGGGACTGAAGCTGGGATGCAGACTACACTTTGAACTGCAACTCTATTATACTCTACCAGGGTTATCTATCAACCTGGCTTCCCTCCCTTGTCTGTGATTCCCGCCCATGTCTGGTTTACTACTGAATGCTCTGGCTCAGTGCCCAGAGCACGCTTGCCTACTCTGTGGACTGAAGGAATGTTCAAGTAATGTCTCTGACCTCAGCTGCTGACAGAGGCTACTCACCATTTGGAACCAGAAGGAAGCTTTTCACGATGCTTCTGAGGGGGCCAAGACTGATCTGATTGATGGTGGCAAATTCAGAGAGCTGAGCCAGAAACCTTTCCACCTGCAGAAAGGGAACGGCACAAATGAGGCTGTCACTTTTCGAGCATCTCAGGACTGTAGACCCACACCCAGAAATTCTCCTTATCACAAAATACTTTACCTCTTTGGGCTCAGTTAGGAAGTGAAAAAGCACTTCTGTCAGGGCTGAGAACTGCTGTGAAGAGAGTAACACAGACCATCAGTAAAATTCTACCCCTGGTCAGTGTTCCCACATTCCATCCAACCATAGACCATTAAGAGAGAAAGAATAACATGCAGGTTTTGATCATCTTAGAGTTAAAAAATATTTACAGTATCCACCACCAGTGTCACTATATCTGTGTCACTATATTGTCTGAAAAACTTGTATATTTTATTGGTATACTTGAGAGATATATATTGAGAGAGTGTGAGTGCACACATACATCTCAAGGGTACAAATATATGAAAAAACGAACACTCTTCCCCGCCCCCGCCCCCAGCCTAAAAGGAAAGTTCACTGGAACATTAATAGCAGTTACTTCTGTTTGTTTGTTTATACTTACACATATTATATATCATAAGCCAATCCAAATATACAAATCTCCCCCCCCAAAAAAATGATAATATCCCTATAAACTTTTTCTGTACCTTTTCAAAAGCAGTTACTTTTGTGAGGTGAGATTTGGAGTAATTTTTATTTTCTTCTGTTTTGTCTATCCATATTTCTGGGGCTTCCCCCATAGAAACATCGTGTGTGTGTGTGTGTGTGTGTAATATATATATATATTATTTGTAATATATATAATAAAACAGTGAAGTTTAACACTTTATTTTACATTGTCTTAGACCAGTCTCTTATTTTGTGAATGTAAATCTTCTCTTTATTGGTACTGTACTTTTAAGGACTGAATGTTTGTGTCCCACAAAATTCATACATTGAATTTATTACTGTATTTGGAGATAGAGCCTGTGAGGAGGTAAAGAGGGTTAAAAGAGGTCATAAAGGTAGGGCCTTAAATTCCTTGGAAGAGGAAGAGACACCAGAGCTCTCTCTCTGTAAGACATATGAAAAGGAAGTCATCTGCAAGCCGGAAGAGGGCTCTCACCAGAAACTAAATCTGTTCGCAACTTGATCTTGGATTTAACATCCCCCAGAACTGTGAGAAATAAATTTCTGTTGTTAAAGCCACCCAGTCTGTGATATTTTGTTATAGCAGCCCAAGGAGACTGATACATTTATCGTTACTTTACCATGTTCTCTTCCAATGGACAGTGTGTGCACAGTGTGGGAAAGAATTTAAAAGACCCAGATGTGAATCAGTGTTTTGCTACTTACCCCTCCATGTGCTTCTGGGCAAGTCACTTAGCCTCTCTGTGTCTCAGTCCCCACAGGGAAAACAAAGGTAATAATACATAGCTTCCAGAACATACTAAAGGTGGCATATGCAAAGCCTCCAGCACAGTGCCAAGTTAGAGGCTAAACAAACGGTAGCAATTATCATAGCCATAATTAGAGTCACTATACCATTTGATCCACCTTCCTGAAGCAATACAACTTAAACAAAATTATATGCAGATACTTCAGCTCAAAGTCCCTAAAGCTGTACATGTAATATGATTATCAAATGCACCTAACCCTTTTGCTATGCGCCACTAAATTCCACACAAACCCCTGGTATAGCTCTGTATTTTATTCTAAAATGTATTCTGTTTAAAAACTCGTCGTTGAGGCCCTGGCCAGGTAGCTAACTTAAAGCATTGCCCCATATACCAAGGTTCTGGGTTTGACCCCCAGTCAGAATGCACAAATAAGTGGAACAACAAATCAATGTTTCTCTCTCTCTAAAATTAATTAAAAAGACAAACAAAACCACCATACTAGCCTTTTGAAAATATAAGACCAATACATGTGCAAGGTTTTGAAAAGTTCCAACTAGTATAAAGATTATAAACATTTCTCTTTCTCCCTCTCCACACCTCCGTCCCACTCCCCACAAGTAGTTACTGCTAACACCTCTGTGGCTTTCCCAACATTTTATTTTCATTTATTTAAAATACAAACCAACTCCCAGTACCTTTTTTCACTCGATTTTATCACAGAGATCAATCATGTCAGCAGATATAAATGTACCCAACTCCTTTAACAACTGCATGGCATTCAACATAAGTTAGCTTCCTAAAGAGGCACGTTACTGTGTGTCTGTCTTGTTGGTACTATTAAACAACTAGAGGCCCAGTGCACGAAATTTGTGGGGAGGGGTGGGTCCCTCAGCCTGGATTGCGAGAGGGCACATGGCAGGCCAAGGAATCCCACTGGTGCACAATTGGGGCTGGGGAGGGACACAGGAGGTTGGCCAGCCAGGGAGGGATCATGGGAGGGCTCCAGGGCATATCCGGTCCGTCTAGCTCAGTCCCATTCGGCCGGACCCTAGCAGCAAGTAATCTACTGGTTGGAGCATCTGTCCCTGGTGGTCAGTGCACATCATAGCAAGCGGTTGAGCAGCCTTAGCATATCATTAGCATATTACGCTTCTTTTTTTTTTATTGGTTGTTCGGTTGTTCTGCTGTTCAGTCTATTTGCATATTACTCTTTTATTATATAGGATATAAATTTTTAAAATATATCCTAGGTCAAAGGATATATGCATTTTTTAAATTCTGAGAAAATTTTGCCAAACTGCCTTGCAAAGTTGTACAGATTTACAGTCCTGGAAGTGTCTATTGTCTCAAAATTTTAATATACCCTGGAAACATGTTAACCAATGTTGATCCAGGCATTGTCTTTCTCCAGTATTTATGATATTGGCTATTAGCCTTGCTTAACTGCTGATTCTATAAAGTAAATACAATAGGATGGCCTTGAGAATGTGTCCTCAAACTATTCATGAGTTTTTATTTCTTTATAATTTCTGCTGCAAATCTGTGGAACTATCAGATCTTTGGCCAACTGTATTTCCTGATACCCAGGGCCTTAAAAATAGACAAAAAATAGGGCAGCTGAGAAGCCCTCCAACTGCTTTTCCATTTCCAGGCCTCAGCCTAGCAGTCAGGCTTAACCCCTTTGTGAGGTCCCATCCCCCATTTCTCAAGAGGGGCCTCAAGCTAATCTGGTCTGTCAGTTACAGACCCCCATCCCTATCTTCATTTGCCCAAACCCTCTTTGTCCTTCAAAACCTAGGACAAGATACCAGGACACTCCCAACAAGAAAGGGACCTATCCAGATTCTTAATCTCTGAGGCTCCCCCTTGGAACTTTACCTGGGGGCACTTAGAATTTTCAATCCAGATAAGGAATAAGAACAAGTCTTCCCAGAGATTCCTTGTATGGCTTGGTATGGTCACAGCACCTTAACCATTGTAAAGGCACAGTAAGTATTTATAGAATAAATCTTTGAATACTTTCCCCCCTTCTTTGCCTCTGTACCTGCATAGCTACCTCTCCCTGGAATGCTCACTGCCTGTGACTATCCACTAAATCAATATCGTAACTATTCTCACCAGTAAACATATGAAAAGATGCTCAAGATCATTCCAGATTAAAGAAACGCAAATTAGTAAAACAAGGAAATATGATTGTTGTTTTCACTTATGAGATCTTCAAAAATAAAAGTTAAAAATAATAAAAGTCTGATGACATCAGTTCTGGTCGAAGTGCAAGGAAATACACATGTTCACACACTGCTGATGAGAGAATAAGATAGAGCAACATTTCTGTAAGGCAATTTGGCAATCTGCATCTAATTTTTAAAGTTTATTTATTTATATACGAGAAATGGGAGGGAAGGAAAGAGATATAAATTTGTTGTTCCACTTATTTATGAATTAATTGTTTGATTCTTACATGTGCCCTGACTGGATCAAACCTACAATCTTGGCATATCAGGACAAAATTCTTTTTTAAAAAAATATATTTTATTGATTTTGAGAGAGGGAGAGGGAGAGATAGAAACATCAATGATGAGAGAGAATCATTGATTGGCTGCCTCCTGCATGCCCTCTACTGGGGATTGAGCCCACAACCCAGGCACATGCCCCTGACTCGGAATCGAACCCAGGACCCCTCAGTCCGCAAGCTGATGCTCTATCCACCGAGCCAAACCAGTCAGGGCTGCATCTAATTTTTAAGTGACCATGTCCCTTGACCTAGTAATTTCATTGCAAGTACACCCTTCAGATATGTTCAAAAAGTAATCCCAGACACATTTACACAAAGCAGTTCTTTGACAGCATTGTTCATGAAAACAACGTAAGTGTCAAATAGGGGATGGGCTAAATAAATTATGGCAGATCCATTTAAAGGAATATCACACAATCCCTTTAATGCCAAAATAACTTTTTTAAGGATACCTATATGTGATAACAGATGCAGACGTTTTTCCTCCATAGATACACAAGAAACTATTAAAATGACTATTTCTGGGGACAAGAGAAATAGGTGTTTTTTATTTTATTTTATACATTCAGATACTGTTTGAATTTTCTAATGTGTGTTATTGCTTTTGTACAGGTAGGTGAAAGGCTTGCAGGCCATTTATTTTCTTTATATTTTTCTAAATTTCCTCTCTCATAACCACGTTAAAAATGAGTATTTTTTAATCCTACCTACTTTCAAGGCTCCACATTACCTAGAACTGATTATAGGCATTAGAGAGCACATGCAGATACACTCAGTACTATATTGCATCTCCATTTTTTACCTGCTCTCTCAGATCACAACTGCCCCAGCACAATAGGCTGCATCCACTAAGACTTTGTAAAGCTCACTGGGTTTAGTGGCTAGTTGGTATGTAGTAAGAATTCAGATAAATATCTACTGAATGAACAATAAATGGTAATGCCAATATTAATAAAATGATTCCTTTTCTCCTTTAGTCCTAGGCCAGTGGTTGGCAAACTGCAGCTCGCGAGCCACATGTGGCTCATGAGCCGCGGTTTGCCACTCTGTTGACTAATGAGTTTGCCGACCACTGACCTAGACTCTCGATGCCAATAATTACAGGCTGCTGTTGTTCCCTGTGATTAAGCCCCTATCCCAGTGGTCGGCAAACTCATTAGTTAACAGAGCAGCAAACCACTGTCCTAGGCCATGGACTTCAAAATAAATTCAGATAATAGAGTGGGTACTAGAAAACGTCTGATCACTCAACAAAAGAAGAAAAAATGGCCCAAAATTGGTAAGCTGCTTATCAGGAAAAAGCTTTCTGTATTAAAAGCAAAGGTAGAAAAAGATACAGAGGCAAAGAAGCATTAAACAGACTGTCAAACTACATTGGGAAGACAGGGGTGGTTGGGCGAGGAGGGCTGTAAGAGACCAACCGAAGGACTTGTACGCATGCATATAAGCACAACCAATGGATATAAGACACTGGGGTGGGGGGGGAGGGTGGGCAGGTGAAGGCATGTCCTGGGGGTAGGGGAGGTCGGGGGGAGATCAAAGGGGAAAAAAAAAGGAGACATATGTACTACTATTTGTAATACTTAAAACAAACAAAAAAAAAAACAAAAAAAAAGCAAAGGTAAAGGTGTAGAGTATGTTTCAAAGCTAGAGAATGTGTCAAGCCCTGGTCTTAAAGGAAATGGTTTGTATTTTCCCTAACTGCCAAGTTGGAGGTGACCTTAGGGATCATATAATCCAGTAGCTTAAAGTTTTGTGGTGTTTTTTTTTTTTTAAAGTACAGTTGCCATACAGTATTATATTAGCTTCAGGTGGATGCTTAAAGTTTTTTGGATGCAGAATCTATTTTATTCTCCAAATGGAAGTCTTCCAGAAAAACGCCTACATATAAATAAGTAACAACTAAGTTACCTAGTTTGGGAGTTCATCTACAAAGCTCTGTTCCAGTGTGTTTAATTCCCCAGGATCTTAAAACAGATGTCTGGTCCTGAATTACTGACTCCATCACTTCCGAGCTGCCTGACTTTAAACTGGTCATTTTAGCCCTGCCGGATGTGGCTCAGTTGGTTGAGTGTCTTCTAGTGCACCCCAAGGTCAGGGCACATGCCTAGGTTTTGGGCTCTATCCTCCTTAAGGGTGTGTGCATGTGGGAGGCAATTGATGGATGTTTCTTGCTCTCTCTACAAATCAATAAAAAACAAAAAGAAAAAAAAAACATATTGCAAAACACACAAATAAAAACTGGTCCCTTTATTTCCCTGAACCATTTTTCTTATCTGTAAAATCGGAATAAAGCTAGTAACTAACTTTTAGGGTTGTTAACACATAAAACACCTGAAACAGTCCTTGGTATCACAGGTATTTTAACTGTTCTGTGGCTCTGCTTCCTCATCTGTAAAATGGGATTTATAACAGTACCTACCTGAGAGGGCGGTTGCAAGGACTCAGTGAGTTAATCTACATAAAAGCACTTAGTACTATGCTGTGCAGTACAGTAACCTCAAGCCACATATAGCTATAAAGTACTTAAAAGGGATAGTCTAATTTGAGACATCCTATAAATGGAAATACATACCAGAATCAGAAAACTTAGTACCAAAAAGTAAAATATCTGACGGATATTTTTATGAGGATTACATGTTGAAATAATATTTTGACATAGTAGATTTAAAAAACATTAAGATTAATTTCGTTTCTTTTTAATTTTTAAATGTGGCTGTTAGAAAATGTAAAATTAGACATGTGGCTTGCAATTTACTTCTTTTTATAAAAAACATATATTTCTTTATTTCAGAGAGGAGGGAGAGGGAGAAATAGACACATGAATGATGAGAACCACAGGCCAGGAGCCTCCTGCACAACCCCCACTGGGGATGGAGCCTACCACCAGGCATGTGCCCTGACCCCAGAATCGAATTGTGACCTCCTGGTTCATAGGTCAACAGCCAACCACTGGGCCACACCGGCCCGGCCTGCCATTTATTTCTATCAGACACCACCGTCTGAGAACATGCCTGGCATTATAATTAGTCAGCATTACTTTATGAGAAAATAGTAAGTCGTGGGGGGGGGAGGGTGCGGAGATGAAAGCGAGGCCAGGTGAGGGAAAGAGCTGTGCCTTTGCAGTGGTGGTGAGAGGTGTCACTTTAACCTTTTTATTTAGCTGCCTTGGTGGCATCAAAGGGGCATCCCAACCAGCACAGGAACAGGAAGCCTCCAAGGCGGGCTGGCTGGCACCCGAGGCTGGGAAGGGACAGACGGCTCTGCCAGCTCCACCCACCAAGGCCGGGCCCTGCGCTGTGGAGTGACAGTGCATGGTTTTTGCCTTTGGGACCACCAGGTGGTTCCTCAGCTGGGGTGTGGGCGGTGCACGCCATCACCAGCCTCGGCCCGGACCCGCCCGCAGCCCTCAGGCCACAGCCCAGGCTGGCGCGGCTACTCCTGACGCCACGTCCGAGCCCAGACTCCCTGCCCCCGCCCCGCTCTCCTCGGCAAGCCCTCAGTCCCCCAGGCCCCTCGCCTCCCTCTAAACATCTCAGTCCCTCCCCGGCCCCAACCCCTCCGCTCCCCCAGAGCCCCTTAGTCTCCCAGCGCCCTCGGTCTATTACTTAGTTCCCCAAACTCCCTTCAGCCTCGTCAAGACGCCCCTCAGTCCCTCTTTGAGGGACCCCTCAAACTCTGCTCGTCCCGGAAGTGCCCGACCCCACCTCCACCCCGAGCCCCTCAGCGTGCCCTCAGGCCTCCCGACAACCCTCGACCTTCCAAGCTCGCCTCAGACCCCAATTCCGCTCAGCCCCTCCCTGAGTCGCCACAACGCACACCGGACGCGGCTCGGTCTGGTTCCCCCAAACGCTCCTCGACAGCAGGCGGCCCTCAACCTCTCCCGGCGCCCCCTCGGGCCGCCCAGCAGGCCCCCGCCCGCCCGCCCGCCGGGCCCGGCCCACCTGCGCGCCCAGCTGGTTCAGCTGCTGCATGTCGCCGCCCACAGCCTCCGGCACCGGGCCCTGCGTGCAGTGCAGGCGGCCCATGGCGTCCTCCCGGCCCGCAGACTCGCAGCTCCCACCGCCTCCCCCGCGCTGCCTCCCGCCCCCCGCTTCCTCCTTGCTGCCGCCTCGCCCGCTGCCTCCTCGCCGCGCTTCCGCAGCCGCACTTTCGCCACGGCCCCCGCCACCTCGCTCCTCCCCCGGCGGCCGCCCCCGCGGAGCCGCGGACACGCGCGAACTCCGGGGCGTGGGGCGGGGCGCCCCGCGGACACGCGCAGACCCCGGGGGCGGGGCGCTGGGTGGCCGCTGAGCCCGTGGATGTCCCTGAGGAACCAGCGGTCAGACAAGGGATTCCCTACCGGCTCTCCCGCTGGGGGACCCCCCGGGCGCAGCTTGGTGTTGCTGAACCCCAGTTTCACTATCCCTAAAATGACCCCTGAGGTGGCTAGTCCTCCGGAGTTGTTTAGAACATAGCCTGACACACAGGAGGTCCTAGCTGCTATCATTATCGTCGTTATTCAGCAGATTCTTACTGCAAGTGCCTCCCAGGGGCCAGGCCCTGTGATAGGGAAGTGAACCACGCGGCCCAGTGTCCGGGAGGGCTTTCTCGGAGTAGTGAGAGCAGTGGATCTCAAACTGGAATTTGCATAAGCACCTTCTGGGGGGCTTGCTCCAGGTTACTGGGTCCCATCCCCAGAGTGTCAGATTAGAAAAGCCTGGGGTGGAGTCTGAGAATTTGCATTTCCAACAAGCCCCATGGGACCACACTTTGAGAACATCCGGAGTGGAGGAACTGACCTAAAGAAGTGCAAGGGCTGCCCTGGCCCTGGTCAGGAGGCGTGTGGAAGGTAACCAATCAACTCATCCCTGTTCCTCTTTCTCCCTTACGCTCTCTAAAAAACACACACACACACCATGGAAAATATCAGGTGAGAATTAACAAAACACACAGAAGTGCAAGGCTGTGCTAGTGCCAGGGAGGGCAGTGATCAGGTGGGTGAGAGGAGGTTATTGGGACAGTTGATAATCACTGCAGCCCTGTTAACCCCCAGGCTCTCTTCCCAAGGACCCCTCGAATTCTCCAGCTCCCCATTGGAAAATAGAGGCATGCTCCTTACAATCTAGGACCTGATCTCCAAGCCCAAGAGCTTTTTCACCTTCTGGGAAGGTATGAACAAGATGTCTTCCACCCAGTCCTAATCTGTTTGGCTCAGTGAATAGAGTATTGGCCTGCAGACTGAAGGGTCCCAGGTTCGATTCTTATCAGGGGCATTTGCCTGGGTTGCAGGCTCGATTCTAGTCAAGGGCATATGCCAGTAGGGGGCACAGTAAATCAATGATTCTCTCTCATCATTGATGTTTCTTTCCCCTCCTCTCCGAAATCAATAAAAAATATATATTTTAAAAATGTCTTCTACCCAGAGGCCAAGCTCCTCACATTTAATCATTATTTCATTCATGCATTCATTCAACAAATAATATTGAATGTCTACTGTGAGGCAGATGCCAGGACAGGTGCTGGGACCCCTTGTGATAAAACCAGATGCAGAGCCTGGCCTGGTAGAAGTGAGTTTAGTTAGGAAGGCATACCCACCCACACTTGTGAAATTCATGTATGTATGAAATCATTAACTGATGCCAAGAAGTACAAAGTGTTTCCAAGTTCAAGGTACCTGGAAGACAGTAAACCTTCCAGTCACAGACAGACAGGGAGTGAACTCAGACTTCCTGACTCACCATCCAGGAATTTTTATTTTAAAATATTTTTAATCTTTTAAAAAAAGATCCCTGTCAGAGCATTATATTTACTTATATCTTTAAGTGTTAAATCAACTTTGTTGAGTTATGACTTATATACAATTAAATGCACCCACTTTAAGTGTGTTTCTTTAAATTATTTTAGCCTTTTTTTTTTTTTTAAACATCCTTGAGGAAACCACTGGATTTCCTTTATTTCTACTCCTACGGTGCTGAGCCACTTAATAAATACTTGTGGAATTTGATTAGCCTATGTGACAGAAAACAGGGAAAGGGACAGAAATTCATTTGAAACTGTAGGCCAACACTGCAATGAGTAACTATTATCTTAACAGTCTTTTTCCATATGACAGGTCATTGGGGTTTCAGTGATTTGTCTTGTTTTTATATATTCAGGGCTCTCCCATGCCCTGAATTCAAAGTGTCCTTGGACCAGCAGTAAGGAATCTGTTAGAAATGCAGGCTCTCAGGCCTACCCTAGACCTGCTGATTCAGGATCTGCGTTTTTTAACAAGATATCCAGGTGATCGCTGGGAACATTTAAGTTTGAGGTACAAACAATGAGCATTTTGTAAATGCCTACCCTGTATAAGGCTTTATTTTAAGCACCCAAATATATAGCATGTGTAATGTTAATACTTTGCATTGCCTACCTACGGTTGCCCATATTATTTTAATGTTAATGCTTATCACATTGTGTTATTGCTGTTGTTTACACATTTGTCTGCCCCACTTACTAATTATGTTGTCTTGGGCAAATTACTAACCTTTCTGTGCCTCCATTTCTTTTTACAATTGTAAAAAAAGATATTTAATAGAACCTACTTGAAAAGATGAAATGAGAGAATATTTATAAAACAGCACAGCAACTAGCCCATGATAAGTGCTCAATATATGTTTGTTACTATCCCAGTTTTCCAGTCTTATAAACAGAACAAGTTAAAAAGCATCCCTGTACACAATTCTTTTGCCATATCTGTTTCTTTGGGAGAAACTCCTAGAAGGGTCAAGGGATACTGATGATAGATGAGACAGAGGGCCGGAGACGAGGACACAGGCTTTATTAGAGGAGAAGACCCTGCTGGCTATCTTCCAGATGGAAAAGAGCACACGTGCTGGGGTGAAGGCACCTTTTGAGGGGAGGAAAGGGAAGGGATGGGGCTTCTGGTACTTGGCACACGCTGATTGGTGGTTTCACATAAGGCACATAATTAGGGACTTTAGAAATCGGGGTTTAGGGTATTTGGCAGGTGCTGATTGGTGGTTCAATGTACAGTCCATAAAAGGTGCCTGGTTAGGTGTTCAGGAATGTTTGGGCTGCAGGTGGAGTTTACGTCATTCTCTGTCCATCAGTTGGGGGAAGGGAGGATCTATCAACTATGTTCCCAGTTTCTGGGTTCAAAATAGCACAAGGATGGACAAACTTCCAAGGTAGGGAGAGGCTAGGCCATAATTGATGTCTCTGAGAACACCTAGAAATTAGCATTTCAGGCTGAACAGGCACCTGGCAGCAGGTAGATCCTGCCCACAACCCACATTCCCTGAGCCCCAAGGAGAAGTTCAAGTGCTCTAAAAGAAGGCAAGAAGGCCTCAGAATCTCAGACAACCCCATTCTTGGCTTCAATTGCAAGTAGTACAAAAACATCATAAAATGCCACTGCATACCCACATAGAATTCCCATGGTTGCCAATTTAGGTCTTTATAATTTTTCAGTTTTATTAAGAACGTCTCAACTGACAAAGACAATAGATAAAAACGGTGTTTCCAACATTCTCCGTTACAGTCCACTCTTGGATAGAGGAAGGAGCAGTGATTACTGTTAATGTGATATTGTAGCAGGAAATGCAGACCTGGGGCCAGGCCACCCTTCTAAAGAACCCTGCCCCCAACAGTTCCCATTTCATCCTTAATGAGGGACCTTGCTCCCTTCATTCACTTTAAAATGTCCCCAAAGAAAGCAAAGGAACCCTCCTCCCCCAATCCCTGCAAGTGAAAAGAAGTTCATTAAGAAGTCCTTTCTCAGGCGTGAGGATTCCTGCTGGGAATTTCACCAAGGGGCCAGATTCACTCCAGGAGAAGGGTTGTCCCTTCACTCTGAAAGGCCAAAGGACAGTTTATAAAATGAAACTTTTTATTTTGAGATAATTGTGATTCATATACAGTTGTAAGAAATCATACAAAGAGGTCTCTGTACCCAGTCTCACAACCAGGAGATTGACATTGAAACAGGTGAGATACAGAAGGATCCTGCGTGTTGCCCAAGGGTATTGTTTATTTTTAAAATGCTATTTTTAATGTTGACATAATTGAAGGTGTCCCTCTTTTTCCCCCTTTTGCCCACTTCCATTCACCCCCAACTCTCCCTTATTTGGCCTTCACCAAACTATTGTCTGTGTCCAAGCAGTATGCATATATGGTCTTTAGCTAATCCCTGCACCTTCTTTATCCAGTTTCACAATACTGGATATCAAACTATACCACAAGGCCATTATTGTCAAAGCAGCCTGATATTGGCATAAGAACAGGCACATAGACCAATGGGACACAATAGAGAGCCCAGAAATCAACCTATGCCTCTATGTTCAATTAATATTTGACAAAGGAGTCAAGAGCATATGATGGAATAAAGATAGTCTCTTCAATAAATGGTGCTGAGAAAATTGGACAGGCACATGCAAAACAAAAACAAAAACAAACAAAAGAAAGAAAGAAAAGGAACTAGACCACCATACACAAGAATAAGCTCAAAATGGATAAAAGACTTAAATGTAAGTTGCAAAACCATACAAATCCTAGAAGAAAACAAGCAATAAAATCTCAGCTATCTCTCACAGCAATATTTCTCTGCTCTATCTCCAAGGGTAAGGAAAACTCAGGAAAAGATAAACAAATAGGATTACATCAAGCTAAAAAGCTTCTGCACAACAAAAGAAACAATTAACAAAAGAAAAGAGAACCCACAGAACGGGAGAACATATTTGACAGACAATAATACATCTGATAAGGGATTAATTTTCAAAATACATAAAGAACTTATACAAATCAACACTAGGAAGCCCAAGGGCATTTTAACAGAAGAGACAAACTCCAGGTCCTCTTTTACCAAAAACAGAAAACAAAACAGAAATTATGGACATTTCTATGATTCCCTTTATCTAATCATACCTTCCATATTAGGTCCTTTATTATAAAAGCACATATCAAACACACAAAATTACAGTTGGCCTAGACCAATGGTCGGCAAACCGCGGCTCACGAGCCACATGCGGCTCTTTGGTCCCTTGAGTGTGGCTCTTCCACAAAATACCACGGCCTGGGCAAGTCTATTTTGAAGAAGTAGCATTAGAAGAAGTTTAAGTCTTTTATTTTTATTTTTTTAAAATATATTTTATTGATTTTTTACAGAGAGGAAGGGAGAGGGATAGAGAATTGGAAACATCCGATGAGAGAGAAACATTGATCAGCTGCCTCCTGCACACCTCCTACTGGGGATGTGCCCGCAACCAAGATACATGCCCCTGACCTGAATGGAACCTGGAACCTTTCTGTCCTCAGGCCGAGGCTCTATCCACTGAGCAAAACCGGTTAGGGTGAAGAAGTTTAAGTTTAAAAAATTTGGCTCTCAAAAGAAATTTCAATCGTTGTACTGTTGATATTTGGCTCTGTTGACTAATGAGTTTGCCGACCACTGGCCTAGACTTTTCAAAACACTGACGTCATGAAAATCATCAACAAAGGAAGTCTGGGGAATTTTTCCAGATTAAAAGAAAATAAAAAAGATAAGTTAACTAAATGCAATGTATGATCCTGGAGGAGATACAAAATTGCTATGGAATATAACTTGGTGAATATACTTTACTAAACTGTACACTAAGATGGTAAATTTTATGTTAGTAGGGTTTTTTTTATCACAATTTTTTAAAAGGACATTATTGGGACAATTGATGAAATTTGAACACAACTATAGATTAGACAAGAATATTGTATCAATGTTTAATTCCTGAATTTGATAATTGTATTTGGTTATCTAAGAGAATGTTTTTGTTCTTAAGAAGTACGTGCTGATGATCAATGATTCTCATTATTGATGTTTCTACTTCTCTCTCCTTCTCCCTTCCTCTCTGAAATCAATAAAAACATATTTTTTAAAAAAATAAATACATGCTAAAAGTATTTAAAGTAAAGAAAGATAAAATGTTCCAAAAAAAATTGAGGGGGTAGTGCAAATATGGCACATGTTAACAATTGGTGACCTTGACTTTGTATTATTCTTGTAACTCTTTTGTAAATTTGAATTCATTTACAAAATAAATTTTAAAATGGGGGTTAAAAAAAGTGAAATGATCTTTGTTCCCATCCTGTCATAAGGGAAATCATTTTCTATTTGAACAAATATCTGTTTGTGTACTCACTCAGGGAGAGGTGCTGGCCATTTACATGCATTTTCTCTCTTAATCCTCTCAGTAACACCACCAGGAGGTGTTAACTCTTATCCTTGTTTTTTGTAGGAGGGGAGATGGGCTTAGAGAGGTGTTACCCAGTCGCTTGTTGGTTAGGGGCACATCAGGATCACTCTGGAATGATTAGCTTTTTCTCCATATTGTTACTATTTTTTTGAACCATGGACTCATACGTGCACTGTTTACACTATTTATAGCATCTTGCCTTTTCACTTAGCGATATATCTTGGAGCTCTCACCTTATCAGCACTTTCAGATTTGCTAGTTCTTTTCCAGCTGCATAGTGTTTCATTGTATGGAAAAGTCCTATCTGATTTAACCACTTAGGGTTTGCCCAGGTTTTCACTATTACAAATGCTAGAGGGAACATTTCTGCATATACAGATATCTGATGAATAGAGTTACTCGGTCTTAGAATGGAATTGCTAGGTCAGTACCTTCCATTTGGGTTGGAGTTGCCAAGTTGCCCAAGAAGATTTGAGTTCAGCCTTGTAGATGCTTTAATCTATTCATGCTGCATGTCTTTGTTGAACACCTACTATGCACCCCCACATCTTGCTGGGTGCTGGGACAAAACAGTGAGCCAGATTAAAACTCCCTTGTTGGGAGGCTGTTAGGCAGAGAAGATGAGACAGGTGAAAAAAGGAGTTTGAAAAAGTAAAAACAGTAAATTCGGACCAGGTTGGATGCAAACTCACCATCATATGGAGCTGTGGCGAGATTACTGGTTAGTTGTCAAATTGACTATAGAGCTTGCTGGAAGCTAGGAAGAGGAGGCAATTCCATGTTTAGTTTTTTATCTTTATACAGGCAAATTAATACGAACGCTATTCAATTGTTGGATTTCTAAGACAGCTCCAATTCTGATTTTTTCATAGGCTGGGGTGATGAATTCACTTCTCTGTTTAAAAATATTCTTCCAAATCTCAAGATTTTTCCTTGAGAAACATTTGAGATATGTAATTCCTGGAGTAAAGTTTAAGTCTTTTCAAGATACTTGGCCTAAACTTCAATGGACATTAAACCATCCCCTCTAGAAATTTGCTCTTTAAAGGGCCTTTTGGTAATTCCTAGTTTGGAGGGTGGGGGTGATAATGACTCCAACCTTTTGGATATCTCACCCTTTATTTCAAATTCAAGGTAGGACTCCTTTGCCTAAGAAAATGAGGGCTCAGATCTCTATTGTCTGCTTTGTTTTTCTCCTCAGGAATGCCTGGTCTGGCCCAGATTAAGACTGCAATGCAAATAGCTGCTGGGTGCTGTGAACTCAACGTTGGGGTATATAACCTTGGAGGATTTACCTGAAGAACTTTCTCTTCTAGACCATTTTTATTATCTTAAAGATTAAGGAGTCCACTCATTCATTCATTCAGGCAGCACGTATTTATTGAGCACCTACTATGTGCCGGGTCCGTTGCTAGGTGCTAGGGACACAGCAGTGAACAACACAGACTACTGCTCCTCACCCATGCAGCTCACAATCTAATGGAGGAGACAGACTGTATTTGAAGACATTAAAAAGGGATAAATGCTAGGAAAGAGAGTGGGGATTGTGAGCAGGTTCAAACAAAACCCTGGTAGCGGGGAGAGGAAGCCAGGTGTAGGTAGACCTGAAAGATGAATAAAAAAAGTTAAGCAGGCTGAGTTGTCAGGCCCTGAACAAAATAATATAACAATCAAGGGGGAAGCCCTGGGGTTTTGGGCATGCCACCTTGCCTTCTCTCATTACTCCCCAGCTCAGCAGAACTGATTACAGTAGTTCTCACTTATCTGCAGTTTTGCTTTCCACAGTTTCAGTTACCCATGATCAATCATGGTCTAAAAATATTACATGGAAAATTCTGGAAATAAACAATTCTTAAGTTTTAAATTGTGCACCATTCTGAGTAGTCTGACAAAATCTCACGCCATCCTACTCAGGGCATGAGTCATCCCTTTGTCCCGCATCCCCAGGCTGAGTATGCTTCCCGCTCCTTGGTCACTTAGTAGCCAACCTTGCAATGCTTCTGTTCATTTTACTTAATGTTGGCCCCAAAGCACAAGAATAGCGATGCTGGCAATTCAGATATGTCAAAGAAGCCATGAAATTCTTCCTTTAAGTGAAAAGGTGAAAGTTCTTGACTTAATAAAGACAGAAAAAAAAATCATAAGCTGAGGTTGCTAAGATCTATGGAAAGAATAAATCATTGAAATTGTGAAGAAGGAAAGAAAAATTTGTGTTAGTTTTGCTATCGTACCTCAAACTATAAAAGTTATGGCCATAACCCTGGCCAGGTTTTCTCAGTGGTTAGAGCATTGGCCTGAGGACTGAAGGGTCCCTGGTTTGATTCTGATCAAGGGCATGTAGCATGTATGTTGGTTGCAGGCTTGATCCCTGGCCCCCCGGTCGGGGCATGCAGGATGCAACCAGTGGATGTCTCTCTGTCTTGGTCTCTCTTCCTCCTTTCCAATCTCTCTAAAAAAATCAATGGAAAAATTATCCTCGGGTAAGGATTAACAACAACAAAAAAATGGCCACAGTACATAATAAATGCTTAGTTATTGATGAATAGCTTCGGACAGCATTGAACTCTACCGACATTAAGAGGAAATGCTTTGGTCATTGAACAGGTGGTTTTAAAGGCTGTATACAGTATCTATAATAATGATAACCCTGCACCCAAATATTGTTTTTCATTAATAAACTCTGTAATACTTGTTCTTGGTAGAGTTATCCTGGAGGAAAATCAAGAGAATAAAGAGCATGGTAGTTAAAAAAAGAAAGAAAGAAAAAATGTTGTTGATATTGAGAGCAATGTGTTGCGAAAGAAAGAAAGAAGAAGGAAGGAAGGAAGGAAGGAAGGAAGGAAGGAAGGAAGGAAGGAAGGAAGGAAGGAAGGGTGTTGATATTGAGAGCAATGTGTTGTGAAAGAAAGAAAGAAGGAAAGGAAGGAAGGAAGGAAGGAAGGAAGGAAGGAAGGAAGGAAGGAAGGAAGGAAGGAAGGGAGGAAGGAAGGAAGGAAGAGTGTTGATATTGAGAGCAATGTGTTGTGAAAGAAAGAAAGAAAGAAAGGAAGAAAGAGTGTTGATATTGAGAGCAATGTGTTGTGAAGAAAGGAAGAAAGAGTGTTGATATTGAGAGCAATGTGTTGTGAAAGAAAGAAAGAAGGAAAGGAAGGAAGGAAGGAAGGAAGGAAGAGTGTTGATATTGAGAGCAATGTGTTGTGAAAGAAAGGAAGAAAGGAAGAAAGAGTGTTGATATTGAGAGCAATGTGTTGTGAAAGAAAGAAAGAAGGAAAGAAAGGAAGGAAGGAAGGAAGGAAGGAAGGAAGGAAGGAAGGAAGGAAGGAAGGAAGAAAGGAAGAAAGGAAGGAAGGAAGAAAGAGTGTTGATATTGAGAGCAATGTGTTGTGAAAGAAAGGAAGAAAGGAAGAAAGAGTGTTGATATTGAGAGCAATGTGTTGTGAAAGAAAGAAAGAAGGGAAGGAAGGAAGGAAGGAAGGAAGGAAGGAAGGAAGGAAGGAAGGAAGGAAGGAAGGAAGAGTGTTGATATTGAGAGCAATGTGTTGTGAAAGAAAGAAAGAAGGAAAGAAAGGAAGGAAGGAAGGAAGGAAGGAAGGAAGGAAGGAAGGAAGGAAGGAAGGAAGGAAGGAAGGAAGAAAGAGTGTTGATATTGAGAGCAATGTGTTGTGAAAGAAAGGAAGAAAGGAAGAAAGAGTGTTGATATTGAGAGCAATGTGTTGTGAAGAAAGGAAGAAAGGAAGAAAGAGTGTTGATATTGAGAGCAATGTGTTGTGAAAGAAAGAAAGAAGGAAAGGAAGGAAGGAAGGAAGAAAGAGTGTTGATATTGAGAGCAATGTGTTGTGAAAGAAAGGAAGAAAGGAAGAAAGAGTGTTGATATTGAGAGCAATGTGTTGCACCAGAAAGCACTGAGCCTGTATGAAGACTTTAGCAAGGGTTCCCCTGAAACAAGTGACACCAAGCAATTTACTGCAAGTAAAGGCTGGTTACACAGACTCAGGAATAGGTATGGCATTTTATCATCTCACCTCATCACAAGAAGAAGGGTGAGTATAGAACAAGGTATTTTTGAGAGAGAGAAAGAGACTACATTCACATAACTTTTATTACAGTATATTATTATAATTGTTCTATTTTATTCTTAGTGTTACTAAGAATCTCTTAGTGTGCCTAATTTATTAATTAAACTTTATCATGGGTGTGTCTAGGAAAAAACATAGTATAATGGGGTTCAGTAGTATTAGCGTTTCAGGCATCTACTGGGGTCTTGAAATGTATCCCCTGGGAGTAAAGGGGGAGCACTACTGTAATCACTTTCCAAAGCCCAGCCTGTAGGCAGGGTTATCAGCATGCTGTGTATATGCACTTCCTGAAGCTTTGAGCAAGAGGGCCTGCCCAGAAGAGATAAGGACAGGTCAGTCAGCACTAGGGGGTCCATCCCCTCTATTTTATCCCACAACAAAAGAGGAGGCAGAGTCCGGATCCACAGCAAATCCAGGAAGTGGAATCCTTCCTTTCCAGTCCCTCAACAACAATGACAGTAGTTAATATTACTGCATATCAGGCATTGTGTTCAGTTTCCACATGGCTTCTTATCTAACCCTCAGTAAACTTCTGAAGCAGATACTAGTCAGGCCAGGGAATTTGAGTGACCTTTCCAAGGTCACACAGATGTCAGAAGCCAATGTCCTAAGCCACAGGACCTCTTCACTAGCAACACTTGGGCAGTATTCTAAACATGCATTTCCACGTACCATGTAACGTATCATAACAACACAATGAGGAAAACTTTGGGAGCTCCCTTTTAAGGAAGAAATCCAAGCCTTAGAGAAGGTAAGTGCTATAGGTAAGTCCCAAACCTGTGTTCTCTGACTCACCAACAAATATTTATTGAGCACCTACTATGAGCTAGGCCCTATTTTATGTCCCAATGAACAACGGATGGCTGTGGTCAAACATACAAATAAGCTGTCCCTCAAAGACCTATTCTAGTCAGATAGAAATAATAAGTAAGTAAATACATTGCATATTGGATGAAGATATATGGAAGGAGGATGGACAGTGCATAAATAAGTGGAACAACAAATTGATATGTCGCTCTCTCTCTCTCTCTCTTCCTCCCTCTCGCTCTCTTTCTGTCTCTCTCTTATCAATAAATAGGCCCTGGCCCGTGTGGCTTAGTTGGTTAAGCATCGTCCTGTGCACCCAAAGGTTGCCTGTTCATTTCAGGTCAGGGCACATGCCCAGTTTGCAGGTTGGGTCCCGGTTGGGGTGTGGGGGAGAGGCAACCAATAAATGTTTCTTTCTCTTTCTCCCTTCATCTCTCTCTAAAATCAATTTTTAAGAAATTTCAAATCAATAAATAAAAGTTTTTAAAAATAATGAAGCAGAAAGGAATTCCTTCTAATGGTTAACAGGATGTTCCTGTTGAAAATGAAAGGTGAGAAAAAAAGGAAAAGAAAATGAAAGGTGAGGAACCTACTTTGCAAATGAACATGACCTCTAATGACACTGCAATTAAGACTGAGTACTTTACAATGAGGTTCTTTCACATACCTGGGCTCTGTGAATCCCTCAGTCATTCTGGGAAGTAGGCATTAGGATTATTATTATTATTCCAATTAGATGAGGAGATGACTGAGGTCCAAACTCCTTAGCATAGTACACTCAGAGCTACTCAGAGTAGGGGGGTGGGGCTGGAGCTTGGCGTCCAGTCCCAGCTTTGCCACCAACTAGCTGTGGCTTCCAGGCAAACTGCCTTCCCTTGCGGAGCCTCTGTTTACTATAAAATGGGGCTCATGATACTAGACACTGCTGGTAGACCTAGAGGTGAGCTGGGCTTGCTTGAGCAGCTGGGAGCCCAAGAGATTGCGAAGGCAGGGAGAGTGCCATCTCCAAACCTGCCAAAAGCTGGGATAGCCAGGAGAGCAGAGCAGCATGTATTCATTATTATTAACAACAATGTATGTTTGTAATTCAACAAGCTCTTTTTTGGTATTTTGCACATGCCAGGAACTGTTCAAAATGCCTTACATGTATTAACTCATATAATTCTCACAAAAATCCTATGGAGTAGGTACTGCTATTACCTCTTTTACAGATGAAGAAATTGAGGCACAGAAAAATGAAGTCACTTGCTCATAAAAATACCTACCATATATGAAGTATCTATAATGCATCAGGCATTGTGTTAAGCACTTTGCATGTGTTATTAAAAACCTGTACCTGCCCTAGCGAATTTGGCTCAACAGATAGAGCATCCGCCTGCGGACTGAAGGGTCATGGGTTCAATTTTGGTCAAAACTGATTGCACGTGCCTTGATTGCAGGCTCGATTTTTGGGTCAGGGTGCATGTGGGAGGCAACCAATTGAGGTGTCTCTCTCTCTCATGGATGTTTCTCTCTGTCTCTCCCCCTCCCTTCCACTCTCTCTCTAAAAAAAAAAAAAAAAAAAAATCAATGGAAATATATCCTTGGGTGAGGATTGACAACAACAACAAAACAAACAAATAAAAACCTGTAGCTGCTCTAAGAGTTGCAAAGATGATGGCATAATTCAACACAAATATAATATTTAACCACAACATAGGTGTAAGTTCAATGTCTTGACTTACTAGCATGAGAGCTGGTAAAGGAGTTCACCTACCTCAAGCAGGCAACTGAGAACAAGTGCTGGGCACTCCAGGAGTTCAATAAGGCCTACCGCTGAACGTTGGCAGGCCAGGAGGCATGGCTTGCACATTGGCACTGCCTCCTCCTCTTCTTGCTAAAAGGACTGCCCCCCCACCCCTTCCAGGGCCATCTTCACTCAAGGGAGTGTGGGGACACTTGCTTAAAACACTGCAGTCATTGAGGCATCCTCCTGGTTTCCCTTTAACAACAATGTATGTTTGTAATTTTCTTATTAAAAAAATTAAAAAAATATATATTTTTTTAATTTTTTAATTTAGATCAGAGAGGAATGGAAGAGAGAGATGGAAACATCAATGATGAGAGAGAATCATCAATCAGCTGCCTCCTGCACACCCTCCACTGGAGATCAAGCCCACAACCCGGGCATGTGCCTTAACCTGGAATCGGGAATCAAACTGTGACCTCCTAGTTCATAGATTGATGCTCAACTACTGAGCAATGTCGGCCAGCCCTGGTTTCCTTTTTTTGTTTACATGATTGAATCTCTTCTGGAAAAGGTAGCAGATTTATATAATTCTATGTACAGCTATTTAAAAAAAACACATTTTTAGGTATGTATTGATTTTAGAGAAAAAAACATCAATTTGTTGTTCCACTTATTTATTCATTCATTGGTTGATACTTGTATGTGCCCTGACTGGGGATTGAACTCACAACCTTGGTGCATCGGGATGACACTCCAACCAACTGAGCTACCTGGCCAGGGCTATGTACAACTATTTTTCAGTGTCAGCTCTGTATTGTATTTTATTCTCTCCTGAATAAAGTGATAATATTGAGTTTTTTAAAAAGTTTTTTTTTAAAGTATTTTGATTTGAGAGAGAGAGAGGAAGGAAGGAGGAGAGAGAGATAGAAAGAGAAACATCAATTTTGTTGTTTTACTTATTAATGCATTCATTGGCTGATTTTTGTATGTGCCCTGATCAGGGATCAAACCCACAACCTTGGTGTATCAGGAAGGTGTTCTAGCCAACTGAACTACCTGGCCAGGGCAACATCAATTTGGAGGTGAGGGGAGGGTGGGGGTAGAATGGGCACCTTTCTAATCAATATAACCTCTAATTTATGGAAATGTTGTAATACTAGTACTAGTACAAGGAACTCTTAAAATGTATTTTTAATCAGATTCACCATTTGTTTACATTTTGCCCATTTGCTTTATATTCTCCCATATATATATATATATATATATATATATATATATATATATATATATGCATCTTATTGTTTCTGAACCATTTAAGGGCAAATTGGTAACATTGTGTCCTTTACTCCTAAATACTTTAGTGTTTATTTCCTAACAGCAAGGACATTCTCTTATCCGTGTGTTTTTGGGTGATGAAACAAATGACCTTTAATCACAGAATTTTTGTTGTTTCCTTTATAAACATTGATTTCCATCACGATTACAATGATTGTGATGTTACAATAAGATTTTAAGTAAATGCCGTTTTATCAGTATGCAACCAGAGGAATATTTGAAATCAGTCTGGAAACAAAAGTTTTTTTCTAACTTCCCATGTTCTCTGCTGCCTTTGTGTGTATATAGTAATACCAATATATATTTTAAACATTAAGAAGCAAAATCTTGCTGGTGGGGAAGGGGGGAACGGTGAAAATAAAAGCAAAATCTTTCCTTTAAAAATTTTTTTCCAATTACAGACAAACAAAATCTTTCATAGAAATATTTCTGCCCTAGCTGGGTGGCTCAGTTAGTTGGAGTGTTGTCCCCTATACCAAAAGGTTGTGGGTTTGATTCCTGGTCATGGCACATACCTAGGTTGCGGGTTCAATTCCTGGTCGAGGTGTGTATGAGATGCAATCAATCGATGTTTCTTTTTTTTTTCTCTCTCTCTGTTAAAATCAATAAAAATGTGTTATTGGATAAGGATTAAAAATACAGGGTGTCCCAAAAAAATGCATACACACTTAACAGCTGATAGCTCAATTGATGTTTCTTTCTTTTCAGATTTAACCCATTGGAATTATTAATTGTTCAAAGTGTATATATATTTTTTGGAACACTGTGTGTGTGTGTGTGTGTGTGTGTGTGTGTGTTTCTTTGGGGGCCAGAGCTTTGTCTGCCCAACTGGGTAATCCAGCATCAATGTTTTCATTTAAGTGCATTCCATTGTCCTAGTAGCAATTCTGTGAAGGATTCTTTTTCTATGGCTGAGGAAACTGAGGCTCAGAGAAACCAGGTGATTTATCAGAGTCATGTGGGATTCAAACCACAGTCTGATAAAAAGCCTTCCCCCACCCTCCACCCCCCCACCCCCAGGACATAGAGTCAGTCCCTCTAGGAATGCATGCTGGAGGAGAGGGTGTGGTGTGGGAGATGTATATGGCATGTCCAACACCCAGACAGTAAGAGGAACACTAGAAATGAGAGGCAGGGGACCTGGGCGTTAGCTGGAGGAGAGGCTTTTCCTGACCATGCCACCAGAACAGTCTACCTCTCCATCACTCCTATTTCACATTTACAGTCACATGGCCAAAGCAGATCTACTGAACGCCCTTCCAAATGCACATTCTGGGAGCCTTCCTCATTTAGTTAATGAACCTCCCTTCCCATGGGTGCTCAGGGTAAAGCATCCACTGTTCCCTTTACCCCTGGAACCATCAGCCCCACTTGACTCAACCTCCACAACCTATCCCAGATCCAGTCACTTTTCCACTTCCTTTGGTCCCACCATGGTCCAGGCCACCAGATTCTCAGTCTTCCTGATCAGGTACCAGCCTCCTCCTCATCTACCTCCCTACTTGGGTCTGTTTAATATATGAGTTGGATCATGGTTCAAATGGTGACATCAAAAGTCCAAAGTCACCAAAACTTATTAGACCCCGCAAAATCTTCTCCCATCCCTAGTTATTTCTCCCTTCCTCACGCTCTCTGCTCTGGCCACACTGGCCTCTAGGCTGTCCTTCCCACATGCCAAGCTGAATCCTGACCTGACTCAAGCTGCATCACTTCAGTCTCCATTTTATCTTCTTCCCAGATGTGTCTATATCTGCCATTCTCTTATTTCTTTATGTTTATTGTTTGACACTCCTCAACCAGCATGTAAGCCCTGGGCCTCCCTGTCTGAATTCATAATCAGGTACATGCCACACAGCAGGTGCTCAGCCAAGGTCAGGCTGCCTGACAAGACTTACTTTGTACAAGTCCCTCTCTTCTCTAGACCTCAGTCTCCTCATCTGAAAAGGGGCCCTTAATTCTCCATGCCCCGACTCCTCCTGGAGTGGCTCTGAAGCTCAAATGAGATGGTGACTATGATCAATTTTTTTTTTTTCAAATTATAAAGTTTTGTGCCCTGGGGAGACATCATGCCTTTTTTCTTTCATGGTTCTCCCGGTGTTCACGCTCCTTTCCAAATGACAGGACTGAGACAGCTTGCTCATTTGGACCCTCTCCTCTAATTTTTATTTCTTGGAGTTAGGTTGTCTACTGTTCCCAAAAATGTAGGTCATGTCCCAGAAAACTCAACACTCTGGCATTTTAACTAGGCCTCCCAGGCATTCCTGGTGGGACACAGACATCCTTTTCCACACGACAAGTCTTAGCTTATGATCAGAAAACAGAGGCCCGGCAGCCTGCCCGGAGGCCCACCAGCTCATATGTTTTCTCTCCTCTAAAGACATACCTCTTTTTCTTGTACCAACTGACTGGAACCCAATTTTGGATGTCTGTGCCAGAGGTCAAGGAGTTCCTGCTGCCCATTCACATGAAGCTCCACTGGTTGCTGAGAGTGTTCACTTTTGTATCTTCTTAGCCTCTCTTCAGGTTCCTAGGTTGAACAAAAGCCAGTAAGTTTAGAAGCATTTGCAGCTTCCAGAGAATTTGCCATTTACTTATTTGCAAATACCTGGTAAGAGATGAAGGGAGAAAGCTGTGGTTTTACTCAGAGCCTAGAGCCCAGGAGGCAGGAAACCTGTGCTCATTCATTCATTCATTCATTCATCAAACTTGTATTGAACTCCTGTAGACACTGGAAATAAAGCTTGAAACAAGACAGACAGGTGTTTTCTGCCCTCATGAAGTAGAGTTGATTGTGTGTGTGTGTGTGTGTGTGTGTGTGTGTGTGTGTAACAAGAAAACAAAGATGTAAACAAGGAATTATGCAAAATTATTCAAACAGCTGTAAGTGCTACAAAGAAAATGAAATAGGAGTGATGGAGAGGTAGACTGTTCTGGTGGCATGGTCAGGAAAAGCCTCTCCAGAAGGAGAGAGAACTGAATGATGAGAAGCTGGCCATGCAGAGATCTGTCCACGAACATGCTTAATGTGTTTGAGGGACAGCAAAGAATGTCCACGAACATGCTTAATGTGTTTGAGGGACAGCAAAGAGGTGAGAAGATTAGAGTGATGTGAGGGAGGGTGAAGGTAGGAGGTGCTTACAAAGGCAGGCAGGAGCCAGCTATAAGGCTTTGAAGGCCATCATGTCATCATTCATTTGTTCTTTCATTCATTCAACACATTTATTGAGCACCTACTGTGTGCTAAGACACACTGAGACCCTGCCTTCACAGTCTAATGTGTAGAGATACACATAAGCAGATAAAAAAAAAATCCAAAAACAAATACAGGGTAGGGCAAAAGTAGGTTTACAGTTGTTTGTATGGAAAATAATACCATAATTAATAAATAATACAGGAATAAAGTTTCATTTACTTAAAACTATAAATATACTTTTGCTCCACCCTGTAAGAAGTATAAATACCAAATATGATAAATATTAGGAAGTGCGGTTTTCCAGTAGTTTAGTGCCCCTTTAAGGGTAGAGGAAGTTGAGACCTGCGAACAGAATGAGACTTCTGTTCCTGATGCAAGCAGATCCAAGAACCCAGGCAGCCAGGGACCTGACCGCCTTTCCTCCCCTGCTCTCCCTCCCCTCCCCTCTAAGATGGCTGATAAAGGCTGAGCCCGGAGGAAGGAAGGCCTGACTAGTCTGAGAGTCCAGAACGGGGTGGCTGGCTGGCAGTGGCACCGCAGCGCCCAGGTGACCTTGCAGCTGGAGGTGGGGGTAAATGGCTGCTGGGGAACGCTTCCTTCTCTGGGCCCCCGTATCCAGACCCAGAACTGTTTCTGTGTCCGGGGTCGGGGTAGGGGGCAGAGAGGAGACTCAGGAGTCTCGTGTATTGGGGGACCTCTGCGAACTCCCTATTAAGTCTAGGTATCCCTGTGGGTGATTTAACTGGCCCGGGTACAAGAGGCGGCGCCTGTGCAGGAGGGGCGGAGGGGAGGCTCCGGAGTGATTTCAAATTTCCCTCGTCTCCACCCCTCGCTCCCCCCGGCGCCGGAGGCCGGGCTCTGACTGGCTGCTGCGGGGGCGCCCCAGGGCGGGGGCGGGGCGAGCGCCGGGCCGGGGCTACAAGGGGACTCGGCACCGCCCCCAGCCCACCCTGTCCCGCAGCCCCGCCCGGCCCGTGCGGCTTTCTCGCAGCTGCTGCCCCGGCTGCAGCCCGCGTGGAGCTCCGCGAGTCCCGGACCGACACCACCGGCCCACTGGCACGCCGACGAGCGAGAGGCCGCGCCCGGCCGGCAGCGCGGGGGTTAAGTGGCCCAAGTAAACGCAGCTCCGCGATCGGCTCCGGAGATTCGCGAGCCGAGTGCCCTGCACGGCCGCCCGCCGGCCTCCCGCCCGCCTGTCGGGACCTGTGGCTTGACCTCGGAGCCGCGTCCGAGTCGGGCTTTCGGCAGGTGAGCGCCCCGTGGTGCAGAGTGGGCTTGCCCGTCCCGAGGCGCCGGGGCTGGTGGGGGAGGGGGACACCCCAGCGGTGCCGGGTCTGCGAGGAGGAACCCTGTCCTGGGTATCTACCGGGACAGCGGCTCCCATCCGGCTGGAGACCAGGCATGCAAGGGGAGGAGAGGTCCCCTGGCCCTACTTGGGGGAAGCGCGCGAGAAGGGTAAAATAGGGGGTGGGTGGTGGAGGGCCGAGTATGTGTCTGCCAGGGATTCGAGTGGAAGGGCTACCCTTGCTGTACTCCCAAGTTCCCAAGGAGAGAAGTTACTTCCAAGGGAGGAAGACTGGGCGGCCTTCCTGGGGTCTAGAGTCAAGTGGAGGAGGTGTCCTTATGGAGAAAAGGGGAGCTCAGTGGGAGGGGTTGTCCCTACCTAGCCTCGGCTTGTTGAGGGATCCTCCTTGGAGAGGGGAAAGTGGAATCGAAGAGAGTTCTGCCGAGGAGGTGGGCATCCGGCGTCCGTTCTTCTGGGTTCAGCTGAGAGGACTTGTTTTATTTCCCTACGAGGGGTAGAAAAGAAGTGTTGTGTGTGGGTGCCGGCGAGCAGGTGGGCCGGGGTGTGCGCACCGTGGTGGCCTTACCCCAGAGGGGCGGGCTCCTGGGGTCCTCCCTAGATGAACCATGGGGGGAGAGGCGCAGCGGGGCTGCAGGGATGCCGGGGTGGGGAGGGGGGGGAAGGCTGCCCTCCCAGTGCACACCTGGCCGGGAGGAGAGGCCCGGGGGCGGCGCCTCCCTGACTGGCCAACTGCCTGCCCTGGGGGCTCACTTTCCATTTTTTTACCCCTCTTCTGGAATGAGGCTGGTCCCACTTCCCAAACCTGTCAGCTGAGGCCTCAAGACTGCTATCTAGCACCACCTCCTAGAAGACAGGCTTCTTTACCAGGGTGACTGGCGAGGGAAGGTGGATGTTGAGTCCCACTTCACAGGTGAGAAAGTGGAAGACGGAAGACTGAGGGCGGACTTAGCAAGTTAGCAACAAGGAGCAGCTCTGGGGCCCTGCTTTTCCTGCTGGAGTTACTCACCTGTGGCAGGGGAAGGCAGCAGGAGTTCTGGGCCCAGCCCCAGGCCTGGGCTTCCAGCCTGCCTCCTTCCTTTACCCCTAGGCTGAGAGGTAGGCGGGGTCTTTGTGCTTCCACTTTCCCCCACCTGCTGCCCCATTCCCCCAAGCCCAAAGGTTCATGAATTAAACAGAATTAAAGACAGTATAAACCTTGAACTGCCTCCTGATTTCTGGATGCTATGGTTTTTTGGCCAACTGGTGGCAATTGTTTTTGGGAAGCAAATCCCTGCTGAGGCTCTCACTTAAAGTGCCCAGGAGGCTGACCTGCCTCTGCCCTCTAGGAGGATTGCTTTGCTTCTTGAGTGGAGGCCATTGGACTCCCCAGGTGCAGACTTGGTTATTTTCTGGAGTTGAGATGGTGGTACTATTTTGATAGGAATTGCATACAGTAATCCCTCAATAAAAGTTTGCCACTGTTGGCATCACTATCTAGCACATGGCTAAGCAGGCTGCCCTGTTTGGGGGGATGCATAAATCTTTGGCCAGTGTTTAAATCTGCCCTAATAAGTCCATTGTTTTCTATGTCCGTGTTATTACTTATGTGAAATGGGAACATGCAAAATAACCCCAGATTGTGTAAATGAAGCCAGTTTGAATGATTTAACCTCTAACCCCCAAAGCTCTTGAGATATCTGATGGGTGGAGTAGTCCCTATCACATACCATATTAGGCTCGGGTGGAGACTCAATGAGGTAGTGCTTGACAAAGCAGGTGATGAATATTGACATCTGTATTAATTAACCAGTAGCTCCTCTTTTAAGGGTAACCATTAATAAGACTTGGAGATGAGGGGAGGCCCCCCTACTGGCCCCTCCTTTCCTGTCTCCCTCCACCAACCTATTATTCCTGTTAACTTATGAAAGCTTTTCCAAATCATCATCCTTGATTTGGGAGTTGGCAGGAAGGAGTGCCTTTGTTCCTTTTTGAAAGGAGCCATGGTTTTTTTGTGTTTTTTTTTTTTAAATGGGTTGGGGACATTTTAAACTGCCCATCTTCCTCCTCCCCCCAGGTTGGGGCCTTGGAATTCTTAATTTCAAGCTAAGGAAGGTCCTTTACCTTGCCCCTTTTGGGTGGAGAGGACTGAGACAAAGGGGCCAGGTTGGGACTAGCTGCATCCTGCTCCTTAAAGCCATAAGCATAATCTCCACCCCTTGCAAATGTTTGAAGGTGGGGGGGAAGCATCTGGGAGCTGCAGGAGTCTAAGGGGAGGAGCTAGGGAGAAGAGGTTGGGGGAGGCTGCTTCCCTTTCTTTCCTTCAGCCACGTGGGGGGCCTATGACCCAGAAGTGCCTATTGCCCCTTATTGCAACCCCAGAGACCTGCTTCTGATGTTGGGTTTGGGCAAGTTCTTCTGGGAAAACTTACCTTGAGACTGAGTCCTTTATCACAGACCAGCTCTCATGTCAGTTGCCACGCCTCCAGGCTCAGACCCCCTTTCCAATTTCATCTGAGATGGTCCTGGCTAAATCGGAAACTCTGGGTCCTACCCTATAGCAAGTGTCCCCTCCCCAGAGCCCTTGATAGGTACAGGACCTCAGTTAAGACATGCCCTTGTGTTGAGCAAGTGTTTTAAAAATCATGCTCTTGGTTTTCAGTTTCTTGGTGGACCAGGGCTGGAGGAGTCCAGAATACCTCCTTTTCCTTGCAGACACCATCTTTGTAAAGTGATGGATGGACTTGCCTCTCTTCTTGGGAGCAGGGGTGACGTTCTCACTGGGCCCCGTTTGCAGCTGATGGGACTGAGGGCCAGGGATATCCAGTCAACTTTCAAAATTTGGTGGTATAAATTCCATTTATAATGGCATCTTCATTTTGTTTTTATCTCCCTGAGAAGATTAATTCGTGTTTAATGATCCCTTTAATATTTATTTCTGAATATAGTTGTGTGTTTTTTTTTACTGTTCAAACTTTATCGTCGTATTTGAGAGCAACCAAAATTGTCTGGGACTTGAGTCCTGAAGGATTTCTTTGTGAGACAATGCCTTGAACTTGTCTTTTGGTTTCCCAAGATCTGAAGGACCTTCTTGGCTGTTGGGTCTGTCTTATTTCCCAGAGCAGAGGGATCTTCTGGTGCCCTGCCTAGGAGGTACAGGCCTGGCTGTAGGGGGAGGGTACTGCGGGGTGGGGGCGGAGGAGGAGGTCTCAGTCTGCCCTCAGAAGTCTGCTGCTGCTGCATGCTGGGTGGAGGACTGGTTGCCTCTAGAACAGGCTGGAGAAGGGGACGTGGGGGGTACCTATTTCTTTTCCATTCTCCCCTGCAGCCCCATGTTAGGTTAATTGGGCCTCATCCTAAGTAGCATTTGTTTCCAGTTGCATCTGCTTCCTGTTGCAAGTAAACATGCTTGGGCCACCACTGGGGCTGGTTCCCAGGTATTCACTGGACTCCGGCTCCTGGAGAAGGGATAATGCCTCTTGGCAGTTTTCAAGCAGCCAGCTCAGTGCTGGGCCCCTAGCACCTGGCTCCTTGGCTATGTTCTGTAACTTGGTTGAAGCAGCAAAAGCAGGCATTGCTCTGAGTGCCATGTAGTTGCAGCAATGGAACCCACAGGAGACACTGAGAGTGAGTGGAAGGAAACCAGCTCACCTGGGATGCGGTGAGAAATGGAGTGTTAACTAGGCTGGATGCCTGAACAGGCTGGTGCTTTTGACAGATTTTCAGGGTTGTTCTGGGTTTTCTTGGGTTACTTGGGAGGCAGTGTGCAACTGGATAGTAGGATTTTGGAAAATTCTGAGCAAACGTGTAGAATCTCCTTTTGCGCTCTTGGCAAAAGGGTATCTGTAGTGTAAGAATAGTGTAGATTTTGGGGTGAACCAACTTTGTTATTAATGGTAACTGTCTCCTAGCTTTCTTTTCCCTACACCCTCTCTGAACCCACTGGCAGCTGCATGAAGATGGGCTATCTGGCCTTCATCTGCCTTTGATTCTCAGTGCTGAGCATGGTTCCTGAAGCTTAGCAGGAACCTCCTATCTGAATGGGTAAGAGTGGCCTTTCCCAGTGTCTTGAACTGTCCTAGGATGTTATGTGTTGAGCTATAAGCACAGTTATATTAAATATTAACGTTATTGCTCTAATATTAAATAGTCACCATTACATAAGGCCACACAGCTAGCGAGGAGTGGAGTCTTGATTGAAATGCTGTTAAATTTCTTTGAGACCCTAGTCTCCACTGGGCTTGGAGCCACAGAACTGGTAGGATGCACAGATGTGTTGGGTTAAGATGCTTTGTCTGCAGGCCTGCTACATTGCATCGCTGCTGAGATGGGTAGACCTGAAACCTGTTACCCTATCATCAGGTAATTTTTTGGTTTTTCAAAAAATATTTTAAGCCTTAGCCAGTTTGCTCAGTGGATAGAGCATCAGCCTGCGGACTAAAGGATCCCGGGTTCTATTCCGGTCAAGGGCACATGCCCAGGTTGCCTGCTTGATTCCCAGTAGGGGGTGTGCAGGAGGCAGCCAACCATTGATCTCTCTCATCATTGATGTTTCTATCTCTCTTCCTCTCTGAAATCAATAAAAATATATTTTAAATTTTAAAAATTGATTTTTAGAGGAAGGGAGAGGGAAACATCCATGCAAGAGCAAAGCACACCCTTTACTCAGGATCCAGCCTGCAACCCCAGCACGTGCCCTAACCAGGAATAGAATAGTGACCTCTTGGTTCCTAGGTCGATGTTCAGCCACTAGGCTAAACTGGCAGGGCTAGTTACCTCATTCTTTTCTTTTTTTTAAAATATATTTTTATTGATTTCCGAGAAAAAGGGAGGGGGGAGAGAGAGAGAGAAACATCAATGATGAGAATCATTGATCAGCTATCTGCTGCACACCCCCTACTGACAATCGAGCCTGCAACATGGGCATTGTGCCCTTGGTCGGAATCGAACCTGGGACCCTTCAGTCCGCAGGTCAGACACTATCCACTGAGCCAAACCGGCTAAGGCGGGATCAATTCTTTTGATAATTCTGATAAATATTCCAAGGCCTGGTGTTTACTGTACAAAGACCTAGAGGCACTGAGCAATTCTCAAATGCCTTCTGAGTCATCAGGGATGAAGGGATACTTTGCTTTGTGTGAGGCACAGCTGGGAAGTCTGGCAAGATGTCATAGAGAATTCGTTATTTCCATGTCTCAGGGTTTTGTCACCTACTTTGGGATCCTTAGCACCAATTACCTAGGGCAGTGGTCTGCAAACTGGTTAGTCAACAGAGCCAAATATCAACAGTACAACGATGGAAATTTCTTTTGAGAGCCAAATTTTTAAAACTTACTCTGTTGCCACTTCTTCAAAATAGACCCGCCCAGGCCTTGGTATTTTGTGGAAGAGCCACACTCAAGGGGCCAAAGAGCCGCATGTGGCTTGTGAGCCGCAGTTTGCCGATCACGGACCTAGGGAATTAATTAGGCAGGGTCACTTCATTTTACAGATAACACTGGGGTTTGAGAAAAACATTGGAGGCTTTTGCTTTCCTGTGAATCTGTTCTCTTCTGGAATTTAGGGGTTCTTTATCAAGCAAAGGCAATGAACTGAGACCTTATGCTCTGCTTTCTGGCCCCCTTGCCTTCATACTTAGCCTCCTCCTGCCTGGTACCTCCCTGTTTTCTACGCACCTGGGAGGTGTTCTTCCCTGGGCTTAACTTTATAACTATATTTGCCACATTGTTTTAAAGATGTTTTCAAGTTCTGTCCATTGGATTAGGCCTAGATCTCCATCATTTTGTTGCTGTGTGAGCCTGGACAGGGAGTCTGCTGATCTGCTTCCTCTGAGATTCAGTTTACTCATCTGTAAAGTGGGGCAATCAGAAGTAGCTTGTTTTTTGGTGAGGCACATAATGAGTGGTCAATCTCAGCTCTTCTTTTGGAATCTTGGACAGTGGGAACAGCTAAAAAAGACCTGAGCCCTTCAAGGGGAGATTCAGAAGGCTAGATTCCCCTCCTATAGGTTTTAAAATAGGGAAGGTGGGAATATCTTCCAACCTCTCCCTTTTTATTTCAGAGTCTCACTTCCTAGTAATACCCTCCAGCCTCCCTTTCTGCATTGTGAGTTTAATTAATGCAATTAACATTTACAAGGTGCTGCTGCCAGCCTGCAGGAAATGAATGACATCACTTCTCAGCTTTATAGAAGGTTTGGGGGGAGTTCCTGGGCTTCCTCCCAGGGTCTAATTGGGGGTGCCACTCATCCTTATGTCTGCCACATCTCATTTGGACACATCTGACCTGGTTCAGTTTGAACACAAGCACCGTTCACTAATGAGGCAGGGCCTTGCAGGAAGAACCTTGAGGGTGAGCCCACCTCGCACGGCTGCACACCCCTCAATCACATGCCGGACCCCAGCCTCTGGGAAAGGGTCAGAGTTCACCCTGCCTCAGGAGGTTAGATCACCACCTCCTGTCAAGCTAAACACTCAGTTGGTCTATCATGTCCCTCAGCCAAAAAAACTATAGCCCTTGGGTTGGAGGATGCATTGTTAGGACTTTATAATATAGTCTCCGTGGCCTTGTTTTCTGTACAGCAGTTACAGGCACGTGCCCTGGACTGCCTGGGCATGAGTCTTGGTGCTGCCACTTTGTTGAGTGACTTAATTATCTGAGCCTGTTGAGAGCAGATTGGTAACAGGACCTGCCTCAGGATGGGGTACAGGATAAGAGATGTTTGTACTGCCTTTTAGCTTAAGCAGGAACTGGCGAACTGTTACTACAACAGTGGAATGACGAGGTGCATTTTGAAAGCTGGTATACCAGCCATTCTGGAAAAATCTCATAGGAAGGTGCCACCTCTTTCAAGGAGGTAACCCAGCCAATTTTTCCTCTAGCCCTGGAACGATCACACTAGATAAAGCAGTTGGCTTGTGTTGGGGGAACACATTATCCGGGAAATGCCAGTCTTAAAATCACCAGAAGCCAAACTGAGATACATGGGATGAGGTGAGGGAGATGTGTATCTGTCCTTTCCCACCAGTCCCTGGTGCTAATTTATTCCTGTTGCCAAGGGCATGTGTTTTCTTAAACTTCCCTGGACTATTGCACTACAAGGCTCATTGATCAAGTATGTCTTATGTTACTTAACCTATCTGTCTCAGTTTGTTCATCTATACAATAGGGATAACAGTATTTACCACATTTAAGGATTAAATGAATTAATACAGGTGAAGCACAGAAGAATGCCTGGCATCTAGTAAACACTGAAAAAGTTAGTCTATTATCAGGTGAGAGGGTCTGTATATTTACTTGAGGAGCAAAGGTCTGTGGGAGAAACCTTCCCGGCTTTTGAGATGTAGTTTCTGAAATCTGAGTAATAAAGAGGCAGGTGATAGGGAGATGGAAGGACTTCAGCAGCAGAACACAGCTGGAGGCTGGCTTTATTTGTCTCTGTAGGATGTGGATAGGGAGAGAGGAAATGGGTTGGGTCCCAGCAGGTTGTGGCAGAAAGGCAGCCCAGGGTAGTTAATGTTATTGCAAACCCTCTGATGAAAACTACAGAGCGAATATTTTATGAAATCACATTGAATTATGCAACTGGAAAGAGTATTTTTACCTGCCCAGCTCACCCTGGGGCACCCAGGTAGCTGGTTGGTTTTCTTCCCTGAATCTTCCTCCAGGTCCCATGGATCTGGTTCTAGGGGCCGATGTTTCCTGAATGTTGAGATCTGGCTATGGGAAGGTGCACTGCTCACAAGTCCCTGAGGCAGGCCTGTAGCACAAATTGGCACTGCTGAGCCCTGGGGGGAAGCCTGAGGTGGTTAATCATTGCTGGCTCTGGGCAGCAGGCTTACCTGGGCCTGTCTAGTTAATTGACCCCATTAGGAGCTGTCTGAGGGAACTCTGGGTCCCCCAGATGAGAGGGAAGTCATGCACTTTGATTCAGCATATGATCTGCTACCAGCTCCTGATTAGAAACCATGTCTACCCCTCCACAGGGCTCCTGGTGTCTTACACTCAATGGCCCAGCCTCCCACCTTTTGCCAGGTTACTTAGTTCACTGGTTTGGCCTGGAGTGAAATGCAGGGAATTATTACTTTGCACCACACTCCAGCAGTTTTCCTGGGATTCTGCCTGTTTGATCTCACCGGAACTGGCCATAGGTCAGGTAGCCTGTTCTAATTCCAGGTCAGGGCTTGGTAGTGCAAGGTACTGAGAAGCAGCCTATTTGGCTGGGTCAGGCATTCCTTTTCCCTGGGGCTGGTGAGATTCCTTAACTTGTGTTGAGGAACTGTGAACCTGCACAGCCTAGAACCAATGGGTGTGTGTATGTAAATATTACATTGTACTCTCTATCAATATATACATTTATAACCAGAACAGTATCTCTCTTTTTTTTTTAATCCTCACCTGAGGATTTTTAAAAAATAGCTACTTAGAGAGTGGAAGGACATTTTTTTTCCCCATTGATTTTTTTTTTTTTTTTTTGAGACAGTGGAAGGGAGGGGAGGGGGAGAGACAGAAAGAGAGACATAGATTGGTTGCCTCCCGCACGTGCCCCGACCAGGGCTGGGGATTGAGCTTGCAACCTAGGTATGTGCCCTTGACTGGAATCGAACCTGGGACCCTTCAGTCCGTGGGCCCACTCTCTGTCCACTTAGCCGTATCAGCTATGGCCAGAACCTTGCCCCTTTAACTTTCACAAGATCATCCATGGATCTTGTGAAAATGTCTGTCCTGATTTAGTAGGTCTGGGATGGTGCCCGAGATTCTTCATTTCTAACAAGCTCCAGGTGATGTGAAGGGCACTGGTCCTTGGGCCATGTGGAGAATAGCAGAGGTCTAGTTGCCCTACACCCATGCCTGGGGAATGGACAATTGCAGAGGATGGAATCTGGGACCCCCCCCTCCCAGTGACATTGGGAATCCGCCTGGGGGCGCTATAGGCCCCTCAGACTGAGTCCCACAGCGCCCCCTGGTGGGCACGACACCAGCGTCACCACTGCAGCCCTATATACTAGATGCTTCTAGAAGGAACCCTGGGATGCTAGTGTGAGTCATCTGGCATTTCGTGTCATCTGGCTTCCTGTGTAATCTGTCACTACATGGTAAGTCCCTGAGACAGGGCTTCGGGTCCGTAGTGTCTGTAGGCAGCCATTTGCTAGGGAAGCTTTCCAGGCCTGGTTCCACGTCATGAAGGTGTGGTTCCACATACTTCTGGAATTGTTTTGGGGAAACTAAGAAATAGGAGTCTTCCCCTGGCCAGATAGCTCAGTTGGTTAGAAGTCCATCCCAATAAGCCAAGGTTGTGGGTTTGAGTCCTGGTCAGGGCTCCTGGTCAGGGCACATACAGGATTCAACCAATGAATGCATAAATAACTGGAACAACAATGCATGTTTCTATTTCTCTCTCAAAAAAATCAATAAAATAAAATAAATTAAAAATATTTTAAACAAAAAAAGAAAGAAAGAAAGAAAGAAAAAATCAGTCTGAGGGCCTCACCCTGTACTTAGGCTCTAATTTTGCATTGGCCCCACTTCTTAGATGGGATTTTTGACTTAACAGTAGTAAGGTCTGTGTGTCAGTTTTCCTCTTCTATACAATGGGCCCACAATGACATTAGGAGGGATAAAGGAAAGGTACAGGTTCTTGCTGCCAACATATGTTATAGGTGGTGGGCCAGGTCGAAGGTCACATAGCCCTTGAACCCTTTTGTGAAGACCTGGCCTGAGCTGGTCTTAGCTGAGTTAGTGATGGTGCATTTACCAGGAGAAGCAGCAGTAGGAAGACAAAGGCCCAGAGTGGGGTAAGGCTGGAGCAGATTGGGGGCATGCCTCCTGTTAACTGTCCCAGTCCCTTGCCTGTGCTTCCTCTTATCCCTTCCCTTCTTGGGAACTTGGGACTCTGCCTCAGCTGGTGAGGGTGGAGAGGAGAGAGCGACAGGCAAGCAGACCAATGGGTCCCTGAGGTTGGGGTGGGGCGGGGCTTGTGCTGCCATGGAGAAGAGAGAAGCTGTTCTGTGGGGGAGGAGGGGGCGGTGGGAAGAGGACCTGGAGATTGAGGGAAAGGGAGAGAGCAAACAAAGGGGTCAGGAGGGAAAATAATGCACTGGCTTCCTGAGGCCCCACAGAAGCTGGGCAGGGAGAAGGGGCCAGGGGCAGAGGGGACCAAGGCCAGCGGCAGTCAAGGCTGAGGCAGGCGGTTACTAAATGGCATTGTTTGAAGTGGCCAGCTAATTGCACAGAGCAGCCTGAGCCTCAGACCAAGGCCCAGCCTCCTGGGTGCTGGCATCTGAGCCTTCGGGCAGCCTGGTCACATGGAACCAAGTCCTGAGCCTCCGAGTTTGGTGAGGGGGGCAGGCTATGGGGGCAGTCTGGGTGGGGTCCTTGGGAAAGGATTATCACCCTGAGCCTATGTCCTAGGGTTTCTCTTGGCCTGAGGGCATAGAACCATAGGTGGGAAGTTTGGGGGTATGCTGCCCCCTCTAGCCCTTGCTTCACTGCTACCCTATCCATTTTGACCCTCTCACAGGAAACAATGAAGGGAGACACCAGGCCACTCAGCAGAGAGGAGGATGCCAGCGGGAGGGAAGACTCCATCATCACCAATGGGGACTGCAGCAACCAGTCTTCTGACTCTAAGGACGCGCTGTCACCCCCGATCTTGGAGGCCATCAGCACCCCGGAGATCAGAGGTGGCCGGGCCTGTGGGGAGGTGGGATGGCACAGACACTGGACCGCAGCTGGGACATGAGCCTCCCTTTGAGCAGGCTGCAGGCAGATTGTGGGGAGAGGGTCTGGGCCCCGACTGCCTCCCAGGGAAGGGAAGAGGAAGATATAAGCAGAGCCAAGCCCGTTTGTCATCCTTTCCACAGCCCTTGGCCTCCTTCCTCTCCTCACCTCCGCGGAGACTTTGAGGAGGCGACGATCCCTGTTTTTTTCCCCCAGTCACAATGAGGGTGGTTGCAGCATAGCCTAGGGTCTTTGACTCTTCTGGGTCCCTGTTCCGTGGCATCTGGGACCAATTGGGAAGAAAACCACTCAGGCTGGAGGGGCTGAGGCTTCTTTCCACTTTTCCTTTGCCTCAGCAGTTCCCAGGTCAGATGACCTGGGATCTACCTCACTGAGCTTTTTCTAACCCAGATTGTTTAAAAAGTCCTGTATTGCCCCGTCCTATTATTGACAGCTCACACTGTACTGTCTGATAGAACTTTGCAAGGGTGAAAGTGTTCTGTTTCTGTATTATTCACTACAATAGACAGTAGCCACATATGAGCACTTAAAATGTGGCTGATGTGGGAGGCACTGGATGGTTCATTTAAGTGTAGTTAGTGCCATTGAATTGGGCAGTACAGTTCTGGAAGGAATTGGATGACTTCTCTCATGAGAACCTCTAGTTTTGTTTTGGATCTTATAATGTGCCTGCCCCTGTATAGTGTTGCCTTATGAATACATTGAGGTGACTACAGGTCCTGAGTGGATAGGAGTTAACCCTTGAGGATGCCAGCAGCTTAAGTGAGATCCCATCAGCCCAAAGAGGAAGCTACAGAAGGCTGCCCATTAGCAAAGGAAGACATGGCTACTGACCAGCCCGTGCTGCCCCTTCCACAAAACAGACTGCGTTTCTCTTTCCTCCACAGGCCGCAGATCAAGCTCACGATTGTCCAAGAGAGAGGTCTCCAGCCTGCTAAGTTATACTCAGGTATGTGCTCTGCGCTGCCTCTTTCAGGATTCAGGGAATTCCCTTTAGCTTTCATGAAGTGGGTACACAAGGCCCACCCAAATGGGTGCTCCACAAATCTTTGTTGAATGAGTCTGAGGACTGCTAGACACACAGTACTTTGAACAACCTCACACTTAGAATGCCATGTGCTGCCGTTGTATGCTAAGTTTTTTTAAAAAATCATAAACATCTATTTTACTAAATTGTGAAGTCTTTTACTAGCTGCTTCCTGCATAATTTTTGAAATCATTTTTTCTCAACCTGAATAATCAGTTACTTAAATCGATAAATTCCTAATGAAGTAAATTGTCCTTTTATTCCTAGAATGAGCTCAACTTCAACTTGGGCACATTATGTTTTGAATTTGATTTATGTTTTAGCACCTATTCATGAATTAGATGTATGATTTTGTTTCTCATAATATATCTGTGTCTGGTTTTGATGTGCATTGGAAAGAACTCACCTGGCTTGTTCTAGGGAATTTTTTCGCAGTCATTGCAATATCAGAGCTCCTACTTGATCAGTTTTTTCCCCAAGTTATAGTTTTCCTGACATTATGTATGCCTTCTGTCTTGTTAATTCCCTTAGAGTTTTGTCAACTTGGTTAACTTTTTTCAAAGAACCAGTGTCAGGCATAAGGGACAACGTCATGATAAAAGTGCATAAATGAAAGCTCGCCCTTTATTACAGCTTCTATTCTGGTGGGCACCCAGCTGCTGGGGACAGTGTGCTGGGTGAGAGGCTCAGGGCAGCTGTTTTGGTCGATAGTTACCAGTAATAGTAATGAAGTCTCCTGCCTGGGCAACTTCTCTGTGCTGGCCTTGGGTGAAATGTGCTATACCCTGTTGTTTTATAAGGGAAGTACTGTTGCTCCAATTTTATTTTATCCTCACCTGAAGGTATGTTTTTACTGGTGAGAGAGAGAGAGAGAGAGAGAGAGAGAGAGAGAGAGAGAGAGAGAGAAACAGCAATGTATGAAAGAAACATTGATCAGTTGCCTCCCCATACACATCCCCATTGAGGAAGTACCCTGACTGGAAATTGAACCAACAACCTTTTACTGTAGGGGACAACGCTCCAACCAACTGAGCCACACCACCCAGGGCTGTTGTGCCAATTTTAAAGATGGGAATGGACATATTGAAGGCCACACAGTTGAGACTGGGGTCAGGTTTCCTTGCTAGGGATAGCCAAATTAGTCTAAGGCGTAGACAAAGAAGTCTTCATGATGTATATTGCCGTCACACAGTTTCTTTGGCTTTCTGATTCCACTGGGGTTTTATCTTTCGTGTCTTGAATTCATGATCCTATGGTTTGAGCTATTGTAAAATTTGTTTGGAACCAAATTAGGTAGGTGAAAATATATTTAGGTCTCTTGGACCAACATTAAGATTGCTTGTTTTTAATATGATTGACTATCCATTTTTAAGCTATTTTGGTTTTATAACCTGTTCATGATATCCTGAAGCACATGTTTCATTTATAAAGGATCTGACGGGTGATGGAGATGGCGATGAGGAAGATGGAGATGGCTCCGACACTCCAATAATGCCAAAACTCTTCCGGGAAACCAGGACTCGGTCTGAAAGCCCAGCTGTAAGTCCCCACCCCTGAGCCAAGGCACCATCTCAAACCACTCATTGGCCTGTAGTAAAAAAACAAACATGTCTCCTAGGACAGTGGTCGGCAAACTGCAGCTCACGAGTTTTGACTTCAGGTTGAAGACATTAGTACATTATTAAAATGTTTTTTAAGTCTTTTTCCCTAAGGCAGTGGTCGGCAAACTCATTAGTCAACAGAGTGGCAAAACGCAGCTCGGGAGCCGCAGTTTGCCGACCACTGTCCTAGGGGGACTTTGAAGAGAAGTAAACAGTTTTGAAAGTAGAAAAATGATAGCATGGCTTATGAAATATCATTGTTTTCTTTCACATGGTAGTTTTTAAACTCTTAAAACACTCTTGGATTTGCCCAAAGGTGATGATAGAGTTGGCAGGTGGCTGGCTCAGGGCCAGTTACCTATGAGAGCCACTTCTGTGGGTGGATTCTGTGAATGGAAGATACTTATTGCTCTCGGGCAACCCAGTATGTTAGAGAGCCGGCTAACCCTTGGTGACCATTGCAGGTGCAGTTTATAATCACACACTGCTCTAGGATATGCTATGTATCATCCCCCTTTTTACAGACTGAGAGAAGATTCTGGTAACTTACCAATGGTTCAACATTAACTCTTCTGTAGGATTCCAACACAGGTCTGCAACCCCCAAGTTCATGCCACTTTGAGAAAGAAGCCCAAGGCTTTCTGTCCATCTTGAGGATCCAGTACCTTCCTGAAGAATGCAATAATTATTCTAATGCTTTTTGGGGGAAAAACATGTTTTATTGAGAGTAAACTTGGATTTTATTTTTCATTCCAATTTACAGGTGCCAGTTTCAGCTGTAACAGGCAGTGAGGTCTGCTATGGATTGTCTGTCAGCCCTGCTGGCTATCCTAACCCCTTATCGCATGAGCTGGGAAGTGTCTGGGTGGGAAGTTGGCAGTCTCGAGTCTTCTCTACCCCCACTTACATACCTCATGCACTTCTGTTGACCCGAAACTGCCTCTTAAAGCCCAGTCCTCTGGGCCCCCTGTGGGACACCACGTGCCTACTGTCACCAGAGGCCTCGTGCTTATCCTCTCTTGCTTCTAGGTCCGTACCCGAAATAACATCAGTGCCTCTGGCCGGGAGAGGCACAGGCTCTCCCTCCGTTCCACCCGAGGCCGGCAGGGCCGCAATCACATGGACGAGTCCCCAGTGGAGTTCTCAACTACCAGGGTTGGTTCCCGGATGCTCAGACCCCTGTCCCCACCTCTAATTGGAAGATCGCCATGAAAGTACCCAGTGTATAACCCTAACTGGCTTCTGTTCTTCACACTCCTCTGCTTTTCAGGGTCTTGCCTTTCCTTTCTCTCCTGGGTGCTGGGTAAGCTTCTCTTAAGCCTGATGACCTCTCTGGCCTGATCCTGGATGGAACTGTGGTGGGAATGCAAGAATTACCTGATGACTGGGTTCTTGCCCCTCCTTGGAAACGAGTTAAAAGCCATTGACTTCCAAAACTCTCTTATCTCCCTTGTACCTTCACTGACTGTCTTGAGAACACCCGCAGGGGTTACAGCAACTCTCCGCTCCTGTTGCAAGTTTGGGCACACAGTGTAAGCACTTGGGAAGTCAGTGGTCCTCTCTGAGCGTGGCTCTGAGCCTCTGTGGGAGCATCACTCATTCTATGCCTCTGTCCTCAACTGTCTGTTTTGATGGGAGTGGCTTTGCTTTCTTCAACCACTGAAGGGATACTTAGTCACAGAAAACCATTCTCATTGGTCTCTGTACTCTTTAACTTAACGTCTTTGTCTTCATTTTTTTCTGCTTGCCTGGGAAGCAATCGGGGTGCCGCTTATCTGTGGTCATCCACCTGGTTTGCTGTGGCCCAAGCTGTGTGTCTTTCCGTCCACAGTCCCTGAGGCGGCGCACCGCATCATTGGCAGGCACACCATGGCCGTCCCCTGAGAGCCCCTACCCCACCATCGACCTCACAGATGACAGTGTGGTGCCCCAGAGCAGTAGTACCCCTTACACCCGCCTGGCTCAGGACAGTCAACAGGAGAACTTGGACTCCCCACAGATGTATACAGAGGGCAGAGATACAGACGGCACTGAGTATCAGGTACCACCAGGAAGGGGTGAATTTAGGAGAGAAAAGCATACTGTTACTGGAGGGGACTATTCCTACAATTCTGGGTCACTTTTGGCAAAATATTTGAATTGATTCAAGTACATTTCCCACATGTAACATGATCCTTTACCCTACTTATCTTCCAGATATCTCAAGTACATGATTCCTGATTTTCTGAATATTACATATTTACACCTAGAAATATATATACTTTGTATACATAGTGCATGATTCTATTCATCATTGTATAGTATACATACAAGTGTTAATTGTTTTTTTTCACATATTAGGAAAATGAGTTGTCTTTCATGTCTATAATCAACAAACTGAGCTTGTTTTCACTCAAGTATTGCAGTATAGTTAGTACATATCTATGTACACATATCGTGTAGAAATCCTTTTTTCACCATACATTACTTCAGAGTAGATTATACCATGTATTTTAATAAGTTGTTTATTTCTATGGGCACCTCACATTTTATGGCAAGCTATGTGTAAATGGCCAATTTTTTCTTTTTTGCATTTTATTGGCTTTGTGCTACCCCATCTGATGGCCTGTGGTGGAATATTCAGCTGATTGTCATTATTTTACTCTGATTTATTTCCTGTTAATTTTCAGTCAACATTCTTGCATGCCTAAATGCTAGGTTAAATGTTACAGATCTAATTTAATAAACCCCACATTCCTGTCAAACAGCCAATCCTGCCCATCCATTGCCCCTTGTATTTTTAAATTTATTTATTTTAGTTTTATTTTTTAAAGATTATTTGAAATTTTAGATGGAGAGAGGGGAAAAGATTGAAATTTTTTTTTTAAGAAACTGGTTTCTTCCACTTGTTTATGTATTCATTGGTTGTTTCTTATATGTGCCCTGGGTGGAAATTTGACCAGGACAATGCTCTAACCCAGTGGTCGGCAAACTCAAACCACGGCTTGCGAGCTGCATGTGGCTCGGGAGCCACGGTTTGCCGACCAACTGAGCTACCTGGAAAGGGCCCACTGCCTTTTGTTTTAAGCCATTCTCACTCATACTTTTCCTACCATGAGGTGGTGGAGGTGGGTAGATAATGTCCTGAGGTGTTCTGGCAGGCACTCCAAGGAAGCCCTGGGTGGCTCCCTCAGGCAGTTGCTTGCCATTGGGGTCAGTGGGGCTGCAGGAGTTTCGCTTGGCCCAGGTAGTCTGTCTCATTAGGATTCCTTCATATGGTTTATCTTGCAGGATGGGAAGGACTTTGGAATAGGGGACCTTGTGTGGGGAAAGATCAAGGGCTTCTCCTGGTGGCCTGCCATGGTAGTGTCTTGGAAGGTCACCTCCAAGCGCCAGGCCATGTCCGGCATGCGGTGGGTCCAGTGGTTTGGCGATGGCAAGTTCTCTGAGGTGAGTCCAGGGAAGGGCAGACTGTCATGGGCCTGCAGACCCACAGCGTCTCTGTCCTTTCTTTTTGCAGTTGCCTTTTGAGATAAGGGCCTGTGCCTTGCTATTTCCAGATGGGTGAGACTATGTTTGACTCTGTATCCAGGAGTAATAACAAATCTTCCTTGTAAAATGGCTTAAAGAGACACACACAGGGTCTTGTGAGCCAGAGCTCAGTCTACCCTTACAGGAGACAAATGGATGGGAAGTCCTCTGGGTCCATGGCCACTTGGTCTCTGTTGTTTTTTCCCCACCTCTGGGGCAGAAACAGGAAGGATGAACCTAATTTAGCCCTGCAGAGGTAGCAGATAGGCTCCTCTAAGTAGCCTGGAGATGGTAATCAACTTTGCAGACTTGGTTATTTTAGGGTTTTTCAATTATTGGGGTTAGTCATTTTAAGTTCATCTTTCTTGAGAGTCTCTGCCCCATAAGAGTGGTGTTAGAGACAAATGAATTAGGCTGTTGTGATTCTTATATCTATTTTGAAGGCACATTCTGAAATCTCCAGGTGTTTTTTTTGGTTTGTTTTGTTAATCCTCACCTGAGGATATTCAGTCCATTGATTTTAGAGAGTGGAAGGGAGGAGGAGAGATGGAGAGAAACATCGATGTGAGAGAGACACATCGATTGGTTGCCTCCCACACAAGCCCTCGGGCTGATGCCCTAGCCACTCCAGGATTTGAGTAGAATGTTGCAGAGAAGTTTTCCTGGAGTGGTATCTTTTTGAAATGTTCCTTTAACCTTCAGTATGCCTAGGGATTAGATGAGGATACAGAACACATTAGATGGAGGCAGATGTGGGAATGAGGGACCTCTAGTACATTTGTGGGATTTGGCCTCAAGTTGAGGTTTTGGTTTCCTAGGAATTGGGCTTCCTTTGGGCCATTTGCTATAAACACATTGAAGTTCCCACAGGGCAAGTCTCCCTGCATGCTGATGTCCTCGTTGGCCAGCAGAGGGAGCAGGATAAGTGTCCTTGTCACTGCTCTCCTTGAAGCATCTAAAGGCAGGGATGTGGGCCATGAAATGAAGAAGCATGGATTATTTGTGATTGCTTTGGCTCGGTGAGACATAAAATGCTCTTTGCAAGACTGAGTCTGATGCTAATAAGATAAAGTGTGGGGCTGTTAGCATTAAGGAAGGGATTACCATGTGAGGTCTGGTGCTAAGCCCTCGTGCTACATTGGAACAGCTTGGTGTTGGGAACAGCATTTACATTCAGTGTACAACTATGTTGAGCCCCAGTTTCTTCTAGCCCTAGATATGGATGTAGAATTGCCTCGTGACAGGAACCCCCACCTCATGGGACGTTGGGCTAGAGGTGTATGTGAGTGCGAGCATGTTCCGTGGAGAATGAAGCATCATGTGTGTCTTTCAGTCTGATCAGCACCCCAAACACCCAGTTTCATCCCTTCCTGATTGGTTCCTGCATGGCCTTGTAACTTGGGGCATGAGATTTTATGGAACTTTAGCCCCAGTGGAAGGGAGATAGCAACAAATAGAAAAAAAAAATCCTTACACTGTGCTAAGCACTGTTCTCTGAACATATACTAAGTTCGAATTAATAAAAAGCTAAGTAGTAATCATAGCTATTTGTCACATTTACAAAGAGAGGGAAGAACATGTGCAAAACCCCAATGTTGGAGCATCCACAGAGAATTTCAAGACTCACCTGCAAGGGGCCCATACCAGGGACTTCGTGGGTCATTTGCCCTTAAAATATGTACAAATACAGGGTGCTTCTAATTGTATCCACTTGGAGCAGAAACTTTCTCACACTGGGAGCGTCAACCATGCTTCTGGCTATTGGGTGCATCAGGAGTATATATCATTTCTTTTTTCTCTTTTATTCTTTCCCCTTTTTTGAATCTGAACTTGACCCCCTGGAATAACCCTGTGAGAGATAGGTCACCCCAGATGCAGGGTAGGTGGATGTTGATGATGTCTTTCTCTTTTAGGTCTCTGCAGATAAGCTGGTGGCCTTGGGGCTATTCAGCCAGCACTTTAATCTGGCGACCTTCAATAAGCTGGTCTCTTATAGGAAGGCCATGTACCACGCTCTGGAGGTAACACGGTGGTGGGTGGTTAGGACCTGGCCCCCAGAGCAGGATTAAGGCAAGAGACATACAGAAAGCCAGCTCAGGCCACAGTGTAACCAAGGATGGCTTTGAAGGGACAGGGCCACCAGGCAGGAGGTGAATGCAAACTTGTTGGCTTAAGGGCCAGACTGGGAAGGAAAAGAAAGGATTTGAGCCTTCCATATTACCTCTGAGTACTAACTACTTCAGCTTCTCCCTGGTGGTTCTCAGTATTGCTGACTGAATTAAGAAGGAGGAGCACTGGAAAGTGGGGAACAATGTTTACAACAGTGAATAATGCTTTTCCAGAGTTAGCAAAACCTCCTTCCTTTATTTAATACAATTTTTGTTTTTGATGTAAGAAATGGAGGGGGAAGAGAGATAGAAAAAAAAAATACCATGATGAGAGAGAATCATTGATCCGGCTGCCTCATGCATGCCTCCCATGGGGATCAAGCCCACAGCCCAGCATGTGCCCTGACTGGGAATGGAACCCTGACCTCCTGGTTGACAGGTCGACACTCAATCACTGGGCAAAACCTCCTTCCTTTAAATGGCGTTGTTCAAGGCCAACACAGGGCAGCCGCTGAGGACAGCTGCCTTTTCCCCCTTGTCTGTGGGATCCATCAGGCTCTATCTTTCCCTTTCCCTTGACTTTAGAACTGAAAAGATCAGTGGCCTTTGCCCAGCATTTATGAACCAGCCTTTGCTTAGTTAGGAATCTTAGTGCTTCTTAAATAAGACCTAAAACTTGACACCTCGCCATCTTCATTAGGAAAATAAACCAAGAAATCTGGAGCTTTCTCAGAATTGGTGATACTTCTATATCTAAAAGTAGCAGTGCTAATTCTGATCCTCTGCTCTCCGAGAGGGAGCTGACCACTCACGTTCTCTACAGGGAAGAGGTCATATTTGGTGCCTGCATGGCCTCCCGCCTGTCCCCTGCACAGGCCCCTCCCTGTCACATACCATGCCCAGGACAGCTGCCTGGTTATGAAAGGGCCCAGAGTGAAGGGGAATGCAGGCCCCAGCTGGGGGAATCCCTGGGTGCCACCTGGCGAGCACCCACCCCTGCTGTTCATCACAGACTCGCCTTTATCTCGCCAGAAAGCCAGGGTGCGGGCTGGCAAGACCTTCCCCAGCAGCCCCGGAGACTCATTGGAGGACCAGCTGAAGCCCATGTTGGAGTGGGCCCATGGGGGCTTCAAGCCCACCGGGATCGAGGGCCTCAAACCCAACAACAAGCAAACAGGTGGGAATGGGTCCCTGTGGCAGCCCTGAACTGCCATTGCTAGTGGGAGCACCCTTGGGAGATGCAGCCACCCCTCCTGCCCCTTGCCCCACCCCAGCTCTCCAGCAACCAGTCAGGTTGGGAGACCTGCTCTGTCAACCTGTGAACCCCACGGCTATGGGAAAACAAGCAGTCCAGCCTTTTCTGGCTTCACTGGTCTACGATGGAATCTGTTCTGTAAACTTGAGTCAATAGGAGATCAAGATGGAATCTTCACTAGCACCTTTACTTTTAAAAGTAAAAATTAAGCTCTGCTCATTGGTGAAAACTTGGAAAGTATTTTAAAAAAACCTCAAACCATGAGCCACCTCCAAAAGAGGCATAACCTTATTCTAACATTTTGACCAATAGCATAATTCCTCCACTATAAGATATGTATAGTTTCCCATTGTCACTTTCTGGAAATCCAGGATGCCTGAAATCCATGATTTGTCTACTAATTCATACATTTAACATAGTGTTTTCTGTTTTGTTTTGTCTCCCCCATTAAAAGTGGTTAATAAGTCGAAGGTGCGTCGTGCAGGCAGTATGAAATTAGAATCAAGGAAATACGGTATTCCCTTCCCATCCTTTGACTATGCACTGTTCTCTCTGCACTTTCTTTCAATTTCTTTGCCTATACAGTGGTCACTGGAAAAGAAATCTCAACCTGAGCTCTCATCCCCCACTTCATTCTCAACCTTCACAAGTCCTCCATCCAGGTTAATCTTGTTGGGTGTGCACATCCTTCCAACTTTTTCTGTACACTAGTTGGATTCCTGCTTTCCCTTTACTTTATATTAATCATATGAGCACTGTCAGATGTCATTAAAGAGTCCTTATGATTTTTAATGACTGTATAATTTTCTTTCCTAGGAACAGAGTCAAACTTAACCATGCCCCTTTTAGATTACACTGTATATAGACATATTGGAGCTAGGATATATATAAGTGGAATTTAAAGAAGTGTAAAGAATTGCCACATCATATACTTTAAAAAATGTTCTAATAGCCACATTGAAAAGAGTAAAAGAAACACAGTATTAATTCATTTAATTTAGTCCAATATTTCCAACATTTAAGCATTCCTTACAGTCAGTATGAAAATTAAGTTATTTTACATTTCCTTTTAGTGCTGTTTTCAAAATCTCATATTTTATATGTTTTACAACATCTCAATTTGGATATGAAATTTTTGTTAGAAAAACTTGATCTATATTTTCACAAATGTATAAGTTCCAAATTTTCACTTGACCAAGTTCCAAATGAATTTACTTAATTGGAGCAATCTTAAAATTTACATTAAAATTAAATGCAAAATGCAATTCCTATATTTTAAGTGCTCAGTAGCTTTTTTTTTTTTTAAACCTATTTTTATCAATTTCAGGGAGGAAGGGATATATAAAGAGAAAGGCAGAAACAGCAATGATGAGAGACACCTCAACTGGTTGTCTCCTGCAGGCACTGCAACCAGGGCCAGGGATCAAGCCTGCAACTAAGGCATGTGCCCTTGACCGGAACTGAACCTGGGACCCTTCAGTCCACAGGCCAATGCCCTATCCACTGAGCCAAACCAGCTAGGGCTCAGTAGCTTTAAGTGACCGACAGCCACTGCGTTGGGCATCAGAGATAAATGTTTGAGGGTTTCAGCTATGGGTTAGCCTTTACCTAATGTTTGTGCTGGGTCTAAAGCTCTTTAAAACCCTATGAACATGCTAGATATGTGAGGGATTTTGACTTATGTCCCATAGTGGGAGCATATAGCGGACCCAGTGTGGACCCTGTCATGACCCCAAAGCATCCGTCACGCAGGCCTAGCATGGTCCTGTCGCAGGCCAATGTTCTCCCTGCAACTCCTACCAGCCCCGGCCGCTATGTCCTTCCCTTTCACAGAGAACAAGAAGCGCAGACGCACAGCTGATGACTTGTCCACCTCCACGGACTACTGCCCCCAACCGAAGCGCCTCAAGACAAACTATAACAATGGCAAAGACCGAGGAGAGGAGGACCAGACTCGAGGTGATCTATGGGGCCATGAACACCCATCACTGGGAGGGCACATTGTGAGGACTGCTCAGCAGGGGTTAATTGATCAGTAAAAGGCTCCCTGACCCCATGTCACACCTTCTTTTCTCAACAGAGCAAATGGCTTTGGATGTTGCCAACAACAAGAGTAGTCTGGAAGGTAATGGTAATACTCTCCCTCAAAGTCCTCACTTCCCGTCCTGGGTAGTTCCGGGCCTTTCCTGCTTGTCTATCTTGTCCTGCCTGCTGATAATGAAGGGAAGTCACGGTACCCCAATAGTTAACCATCTGGGGTCTGAAACTGTGATTATGGCTGTGTGTAGAGTCTAGTCATTGGAAAGTCCTTTCATGATGTGACAGTGAGCAAATTGGTGTCACCATGAATTGTCCCAAAGTCTCAGATTTGTGTGCCAGGCCTTTGCAGCTTGCCCTTGTCTTGGAGGTGCCCTTGCTCAGTGTGTGTCCCGTGTCAGGAGTGGGTCTGTTAGCATGGAAGAATTGTTGAAAGGAATAAAGCATGAAGAGACCTTGGTATATTGCTAGCATGGAATAAGTGTTCAAGAACCGTAGACCCGAGGCGTTAGCAGCTGTTATTGGTCCTGAGGTGTCACAAGCTGCATGCATGCTTTCTTACAGACAGCTGTTTGTCCTGTGGTAGGAAAAACCCTGTGTCCTTCCACCCTCTCTTTGAGGGGGGACTCTGTCAGACATGTCGGGTAAGTCCTGTCCCCTCCCTGGACTTGATTGCCTCTTTCCTCCACACAACTTCCCTGTCGTTCCCCAGAGAAAAGCACCTGCAAGGAGCCATTGGGGAGGTTCTAGTGAAGCCCTCCCTGGGCACCATCACCCCATCCTCCCCTCTGAGGGCAGGTGCTGCCACAGAGGAAGCCATCTGCAGTGGCACGCACACCCCAGCCAGTTGTTCCTGTAACAGGAATCAAGCCACCAGTGACCTGTCCTTCGAGCAAGCGGGCCCAGTGGTCCCTGGTCTCTGTTTTATGAGTGTTTCTCTGGCTGCTAGGACCGGTTCCTCGAGCTGTTCTACATGTATGATGATGATGGCTATCAGTCCTACTGTACCGTGTGCTGTGAGGGGCGCGAGCTGCTCTTGTGCAGTAACACAAGCTGCTGCCGGTGAGCTTCAGACCAGCCGTGTGGGTGAGACCCAGCAGGGCCCTGAGGCTCCCACGTCATATCTGTGATTCCTACAGCCCAAAAAAACTCAGGCCCAGGGACTGGGAATCAAGTGGACCTGAGGACAGGGCCCCAGAATTACTACTGCTCTTCAGGGGTTGTGGTCCTCATCTGTTTAAGACAGAAATGTCTGAGGGTGGTGCCTGAGTTGTGGAAGCCTCCCGGGAGAATAGCCACTTTGGGGGGTGGAGATCCTTTGCTGTGCAGAGCCTGTGCACTGAGGGTACTGGTATCCTAGGAAAAAGAGGTTAGTGTATCCAACATCACACAGTAGGGCCGTTCTGCCCATGGGGAGAAGCAACCGGTTTTTAGACAGTGCATTACCATCTACCTGGGAAGGAGGGCTATGGATGTAGGAGAAAGGCCTGATGTCTTCTCTCCACTCCCGGCCACAGGTGCTTTTGTGTGGAGTGCCTGGATTTGCTGGTGGGCTCAGGCACAGCAGCAGATGCTAAGCTGCAGGAGCCCTGGAGCTGCTACATGTGCCTCCCACAGCGCTGTCATGGGGTCCTGCAGCGCCGGAAGGACTGGAATGTTCGCCTGCAGTCCTTTTTCACCAGTGACCCTGGTCTCGAATACGTAAGCCACAGGCTCCTTCTAGCATCACCTACCCTAGAGAGTCAGGGGACTGCAATGCTCTCGAAGTCTGTTGGCAAGATTTCATAAGGAGGTCCATTACACAAATGACTAGCTGAGTAGCTCATACTTCAGAGACGGGGCTAATTGATATGTCCTTTGTACAGTCCTCAGACTTCCCCAGTGGTCTTTCTCTGCTTTGTGGCCTTTCGTGGTTTTTCTAACGAAAGAGAAGCCCGTGACTTAGTCTTTAATTGTAGTGGGAGTGGATCTTCCTGGGCTCCACTCTACCGGGTCTGTGAGGCAGTCCCAGGTCTTCCTGTTTAGGGTGTCATGTCCTTTTGTGTGTGTGCATCTGTCTCTCAGTCTCTGTGTTCCATGTCTTAAGGGTAGACTAGCCAGTCTGTGCCAAAGCTCTTAAGGGGATCCCTGCTAAGGAATGGCAGGACACAGGGTTTGAGTTCCTCAGAGGAAGGCCAGCTCGCCCCTCGCCCAGAGGTTGAGCCTTTTCCCCCTGCATCTTGACCTCCATGACCTTCTTTAACCTGGCAGGAAGCCCCCAAGTTATACCCTGCTATTCCTGCAGCCCGAAGGCGGCCCATTCGAGTCTTGTCCCTGTTTGATGGAATTGCCACAGGTGAGTTTGGAATTCACCTTGGGATGCTCACCTACCTGGTCCAGGTGTCTGTCCTCAATGCCAAGCAAGACCCTTGGGATTATCTGTCAACAGTTTTGAGAAAACCAATGGCTTCTTGTTTCTCTCCTCAAATCCTCTCCACCACGTATTTCACCTGCTTTGGTCCTCTTGTTCCTTTTAAAAGTCATATATACATATTTCATATCTTACATTTTATTTTTATTATATGTAAATATCTTGGAAAATTTTTTTTACTCCATAAACACGGATATATTGGAGATTAATAGACAACTCATTAATATCCATTTTTTCCTCTCCATTCCTCCAGTTTCCACATGTGTAGAATAAGCATAACCAACAAGCATGTCGCCCTTGGGGAGCTTTTCCTAATTTAACACACTTAATACTCAAAATTGCTCTGGAATGTAGGAATATCTCCATTTTACCAGAGCAGGAAGCAGTGGGAATGAGGTGCTATGCATTTAGCATCATTTGTACTTGGTGTGTCTACCAGTGTCCACCTGCCTAAAGCGTACAGTTTTTAATGACTCTCAGGGTCATGGCTAGCTGCTTGTTTTCTCCACCCTGCTGCATCCTCCACACCTGTGTATGCTGGCACAGGTAACCCACAATAGAAAGTGGAGCCTTGGCCATTGTCCCCTGACTTTGAGGTTATTTTCTAAACACGGTTTTGGTAAAGATCCCTGTCCTTGTGTCTGTGCTTGACTATGCTGGGGCAATGGTTGTAAACCTGTCAGGTTTTTTGGTGTATGTGTGTTTTGTTTTCTTAATCCTCACCTAAGGATATTTTTCCATTTTTTTTTTCTTAATAGAGTGGAAGGGATGGGGAGGTTGAAAAGAGGGAGAGAGACATGAGAGAATCACATCCACTGGTGCCTCCCGCCACCCCAATCTGGGCCAGGGATCGAGCCTGCAAATGAGGTACATGTCCTTGACCAGAATTGAACCCCGGACCCTTTAGTCTGCAGACCTACAACTATCCTCTGAGCCAAACCAGCCAGTGCTAGACATGTCATTTTAATAGTCCTACCAGTGGGCTGTACCAATTGATACATATCTATTTTCTTCACAAAACTCTACTCTGCAGACCCTGCTATTTCAGCTAGTTTGTGCCATCTGCAGGGTTTCACGTGAGGGCTACAATGTACTTTTTGGGTCTGGTGTGAGTTCTTGGATATGACGTGGAATCACTGGAGGCAAGATGACCCTGAGTGTATTTTATGTCTCCCCAATCCCACACAGGGTACTTGGTCCTCAAAGAATTGGGGATCAAAGTAGAGAAGTATGTCGCCTCTGAAGTGTGTGAAGAGTCCATCGCCGTTGGAACTGTTAAGCATGAAGGCAATATTAAATATGTGAATGATGTCAGGAACATCACAAAGAAAAATGTGAGGACAGCCTGCACCCTGGGGGCTTTGTAACACCCTCCTCCTCCAGGCCTTGAGCCCCACACAACCTCACAGCCATGCCCAGGGTTGTGGGAAAAGGTAACCTGTGGTCATAGCAGCAAGCTATCTTGACAGGTTACCTGGAACCCAGGCTGTCTGTCCTTCCATCCTTGCTCCTGTCCTTCTGTGAGAATACTGTTTTTCTTTCACAGGTTGAAGAATGGGGTCCCTTTGACTTGGTAATTGGTGGGAGCCCATGCAATGATCTCTCAAATGTGAACCCCGCCAGGAAAGGCCTATATGGTGAGTATCCCTTCGCTTGGTAGCTCCAGAAGACCATATGTCAGTGGTTGGCAAACTCATTAGTCAACAGAGTGGCAAACCGCGGCTCGTGCCGACCACTGCCCTATGTCAACTGAGTGTTGGTCCAAGAGTGCACTGAGAAGGAGCTCTTAGCTTCTTGCCAGCCTTACTTGTCAGCTCTGTTCATGCCACATTGTGAAGCCTCAGTTCCACAAGATACTTAAAAATATTGCACTGCCGATTAAGGGAATGTAGGGTACCAGCCTCAGGTGATTTCTGGGAACCCATTGGTTGCAATGTGGAGGGGTGGTTTTGACCCCAGCCAGCCATCTTCTTTTGTGGGCTCAGAGGGCACAGGCCGACTTTTCTTCGAGTTCTACCACCTGCTGAATTACGCACGGCCCAAGGAAGGTGACGACCGGCCCTTCTTCTGGATGTTTGAGAATGTGGTAGCCATGAAGGTTGGCGACAAGAGGGACATCTGTCGGTTCCTGGAGGTGAGGGGACCTAGGGTCCTGATTGTCAAGACGACATGAGCGGGGAAGGCCCTGCTGGCAATGAGGGTGGGGATTTCTATGTTGTGAATTATTTTTGGGATTTTGACTGAAGACTTGGCTAGATCCCAGAATCATGGAGTCAAGTTGGTTGAGTCTCTTTTGTTCAATCTCCTTTGGTTCAAATATTTTTGAGGGGAAAAGAAAATGATCTGTAAGTTCATCCCGAATCTATTGAAGTTGGATGATGAAACAAACCATCACTTTTAGAGATCTCATGAGATTTGACTCCGATTTTTACTCTAGAGAGTTTTTAAATCTTTATTCTGAGAATTACTTCTTTAGGGCACACAGATAGGTTCATTATCCAATCCTTAATATGCATTAAGCATTGTAGTAAATACTTTTTATGCACTCACAACGTCATTTAATTTCCCCCAAAGCTTTACAGCTTAAGTTCTACGAGAACGATTATAGAACTGGCTAGTTAGTTCTCTCATGCTGTGTGAACCTGACGGATGGGTGTCACGGGGCATATGTTGCCAAAACTGCATTCCGACTTCACAGCCTTGATTTGCCAGATTTTTTTTTTTTTGAGCTGTTTTTGTCACCTGTGCATACCATAATAATCTGGTGCGCCCCAGCGCATACCTTCTCAGAACTTGCAGGTCTGATCTGGTCTCTTTTCTCACCATTAATATGGGGGCACTAGCTATGCCTCCAGCCAGATTCTTGCTGAGAATTGGTCTGTCCCTTGGCTGGCAGGAATCGTGTGTCCTCGATAGCCAAGGAGCAGCCCTGTCATCTGCCCCACTCTGGTTGCTACCTGGATTCTGCTGTGGGCTCCTAGCAGCTAGTTCTTCTTCTGTGTCCCTACAGTGTAATCCAGTGATGATTGATGCCATCAAAGTGTCTGCTGCTCACAGGGCCCGATACTTCTGGGGCAACCTGCCCGGGATGAACAGGTAACACAGGGCTCTGAGTGGGACAGATAACCGCCAAGTGAAATGCATCTAATGGTGGGAAGCTCTGACTTGTTTACTCATGTGAGACAGAGCCACCCCGGGCTTCAGACCAATCTCTGGTGTTATAGATTGACATCTGTTAAGACGTACAGCTACCTGGAAATCTCAGGCCATGATTCCTCAGTCTGCTCCAACTTGTTTCCTGCTCTTCCCAGGGGCCTGGTTCTTACAGTGTCATGTGCTGGAGCAGACAGGCATCTTCTCCCCGCGGGAGATGCTCATGCTTTATACCCCACCTCTTCTAGTTGCCTGTCCCATTGGGAAATGGAGAGTGTTAGACATGCCCTTCTCCCTGATAATGACCAAGCAGGTGGCAGAGCTGAGATGACAATGGGGAGCCAAAGCCTGTCATCCTTGGATTTTCTTAGCCAAGAACTTTTCCCAGTTTTTCATTAGTCCATTCATATTACTGAGGATTAGTTATATTCTATATGTGGTTTCAGGGCTGTGTGGTGTTCTAATTAAGATACAAAACGTGATAGTAATTTGATTTCCTGGACTGGCAAATAAGTTTTAAGCTTATAAAGATTCTCCTTTAGAAGGAAGTGTTGGAAGCATAAATAACTGGCCATTTAGCAAAATGTAGACAGAGGCGAGAAGGTACTGGTATAGCTTGGAGGATTTCTGCTTGGACATCTTGGCATTTAAAACAAAATTTTAAAATATATTTATTGATTTTAGAGAGAAACATTGATAGGTTACTTCCTGCGTGCTCCCCACTGGGGATGGAGCCCAAAACCCAGGTATGTGCCCAACCTGGTACATGGGCCAATGTTCAACCACTAAGCCACAATGGCCAAGCATCTTGCAGTTTTATTCGGTAGTCACCCAATCAGATAGTGCAATGCCATCTGAATGTGGAGTGAAGTGGGCTCATTCACTGAACACTCTCCTTCTGTAGCAGTCACTGTTGTACATGCTATCAGTTTACTGGTGAACACATCAGATATGTCTTTCAGAGTTAACATGCTAGTGGGGCATGGGTAGAGAGACGATAAATGATTTCAGGGTCATGGCTGGAGGGGGCAGGGCATTGGAAGAGTTGATGGGAAGGCTTCTCATTCCAGCAAGGACCCAAAGTAGGAATGGAGCCATAGTTATTTGAGAGAACATTCTAGGCAAAAGGAAGAGGGTAAGGGGGTAGGGTTGCAGGGCATTGTGTTCCTCATTTGGTGAGGGGCTGTGAGAGGAGGACAGAGAACCCATTAGTATGGGCCAAATTATGTGGGGCCTATGGGTCCACTTAGATCTACTTTTGGAATTCTAAGAAGTTTTAAGCTGATGAGTGATGTCCTAGATTCATGGTAGTTTCTGGTAAAATAGATGATAGTGGGATGAGGGCAGAAATGAAGAGAAACTTGAGATGGTCATGGTCCTTTAGAGGAGGAGTCAAATTATTGTTGATGGCCCAGGAAGTGCCATTCACACACACATTGCACCTTGGGGCGTTGTAATTCCCTCCAGTTCTGTGAAACTCAGCAGGAGGGATTAAGTTCTAGATAATGTGATTGTTGGACTTTCAGGATTTGCTGAGGCACTGGATGTGCTACAATAAAAGACAATAGTCAGTCAGCGAAGATGCCACAAAGTTTTCTGTCTGAGCTGTGATGAGAATCAAGCTGGAGTACTATAGCTGACTCTACAGAGTTCTAGAATGATAACTTGAGCACAAACCAGGAATCACAGACACAAATCCAGCCTGGAGGTGGAAAACCTTAGATGTGCTCTGTCCTTTTCTCCAAGTCCCTCAGCCCCCTTGGATTATAAGAAAAGCTGGGAATGGGAATAGAGTGGCATTGGAAATGTGGAGGGTAAGGTCAAGGAAGATTGATGAATCTAATGGTATGTTTTATGTGATTCAGTGGCCTCTCTTGTGGGCACTTGTTTCCATTCTTATGTCTGTTTTGTTTGTGACCTTGAAGTTCCTTACACCGGAGCTGCCGAGGTATTGATCAAGTATGGATACAGAGCTCTTGATGGTTTCTGCTCTTGAACTGCTCAACCACTTTGGTTCTAAAGCTCTGTCCCCCTCTGGGCACCCATTTGCCTTTCTCTGTATTTGCAGGTTTGTTTGATGGCGAAAGGTACAAGGATAATTAGTGTTTTTGAACCACCTCCTGTCCTTTCTACCTGCATGCACTTTTAGTCCTTAGACCCTCCTGTGGCTGCATCCCTAGCAGTAAGCCACCAAATCATGGCTTTGCAATGCTCTTTGTAGCAGGTAGATCCACAAAGATCTAATCCAAGCTCCTGAGACACTAGGTCCTGTGTAACTGCTCAGATCATCACTCGTTTAGTAATTGGGCTGGGATCGGACAGGGTCTCCTGACTCTTTCCAGTGTGCTTCCCCATTCCTGCTCTATTCAATGGGAGCCTAATCTGACTAATATTAAAATTTGAGGTAGAGGATCATGTATTCCTCGACATTGATCTTGCCCCTTGAAAGGGCTGGTCTGTCCCTGACCTTGGCACACAGCTTTGTGCTTATGCCAGGATCTTTTTCACCATATAATTTATTTATTTGTAACAGTTCGTTGCAAGAGCACATTTTGCAGGCTTAGGCCCTCACTCCCCCCTTGGGAGGTGCCTAGTTAAGGCCTATTGGCAGATGGTAGAAAGTAATGGGTTTTGGCTGTTCCCAGGCCCGTGATAGCATCAAAGAATGATAAACTCGAGCTGCAGGACTGCTTGGAGTTCAATAGGACAGCAAAGGTAAGATGTGCTCACAAACAGTCTGCGGAAAATGCACTTGGTGACCTCCAAGCGGGACTTGATCTTGGTATCGTTTGTTCCTGCCCTCCTCCCTCACATGTAACTCCTTGGTGCTGGGACTCTTTCCCCACATAATTGTTCTGTCCTGCCTGTTAAGTACAGAGTAGGAGAGGTACTTGATAAACAATAGTCACTATATGAGAAAAGGGAACTAGACTTTCTAATTTTGAATGCACATGCCATAGAGACACACATGTAATTTCAGCCGGTCCTCCCAAGAAGTGAGTAAATAATATTTTGCCCAAAGGAAAAATTATCTGCTGGTGGCAAGTCATAGATAATTATATTAAGATGTCTGTAAACTTAATTCTTAATGTTTACATCAAGCCAAAATCCTGGTTTGGCTAACTACTCTCTATAATCTTGGGTGGATTGTTACATTTCGCTTTATGTTGCTTGATCAGTTGTGCTCTCTTGGCACCCATGTGATCTCATTCATGGGCACATTTTTATCTCTTGCTCTGAGGCTGGTCCTTTCTGTGCATTAACTTCTTGGCGCTTGTGGGAAGCACAAAATGCCCTTGTCCTTCCAACTCTCCTTTTCTTATTCTCTCTGCGAGCCCTGCACTTCCACCTTCTCCTCCCCCACCTGCCTCCATCCCCCATCTTCCCTCGGTGCTTCTGAGTCTTGACTCATTCCCAGAATCCTTCATTCCGTGCTCACTGCATGATGTCATTTTGTTCTCCAGTTAAAGAAAGTACAGACAATAACAACCAAGTCGAACTCGATCAGACAGGGGAAAAACCAACTTTTCCCTGTTGTCATGAATGGCAAAGAAGATGTTTTGTGGTGCACTGAGCTAGAAAGGTGAGCGAGACTGCATGTGGAAAGGGAATGATGCAGACAGAGAGGAAGGGGAAGAAATGTGGTCAAGGCCAGCAACACAAATTAGGCTTGCTTGCCTTCATTCTACATGGACCCACTGACCTATGTTAGTGGGTCTGGGAGGAATACCTTTTCAGAGTTAGTCCTTATTTCCTGCCACAAATGGTGGAAGGGTGGTGGTGAGGAGGAATCTGAAACATGAGGTCATTAGACAGCACAGTGTATGTGTTGGCTGTGCTGCCCTGGTGTCTGCCTGCCTCAACATGCTGGGAAACTAGGATGTAAGGAACCAGCTAAAGAGAACTCCACCAACATGCCATTGCTCTTTCTCAGAAGACTTCCTTCTGCCAAGTTGCTCTTTTATAGCTGATTCCCACTGAGCCACAAATCTGTGTTTGGCTAAGTTTGGTAGCTTACCTATTTTGATTCAAAGAACCAACTTCTACGTTTCAGTTCTCCTATTCTGGTTTCAATTTGTTTTTCTCATTCCTTTTGTTTTTCTTGTTTATTATCTTCTTTTTGTTAGAATATTTTTGTTAAAAATGTAAGAAGGGCTATAGATATTCCCTTTACATTTTTGGCTCTGTCTTGAAGGATTTGATAGGCAGTATTTTCATTCCTGATATTTCAGTTCTACAACCACTTTTATTCTTTATACTAAACAGTAGTTTTCTTAGTACAAAAGTTCTCATTAGTAGAAACAAACTGGTCCTGTGGATTCTGTACAGTTGGTCCTTGAACAATGTAAATTTGAACTACATGGGTCCATTTATATGCAGATTATTTTCAATAAATATTGGAACATTTTCAGGAATTTTTAAAAAATCAGAGGAATAATGTAGTCTAGAAATATTTTAAAAATTAAGAAAAAGTTAGGTATGCTATAAATGAATAAAATATGTAGGTACTTGTGTTATTTTATCACTTTCTACCATAAAATATATACAAATTGACCAAGTTATCAGTAAGGCTTCTGGACAACACTAACCTACCAGTTATTATATTTTGGGAGACTCAAAGTTAATCTTGGACTGTAAATTGCACGGAGATGGGGCATCAGCATCCCTAACCTCCCCTGTATTGTTCATGGGTCAATTATATTTTAAGGTCCAAGCCTAACATGTTTGGGCGAGACCTGTGATACGAGAATTGATGCAGATGGCTCTCCATTATGTAGACAAATTAAGACAGAAGCCTCTGGAGTTGCAATGTTACATATTTCTTTTGATACCCATTCAGCATTGGCCCATTGATGAAAATTTTAGTGTTTGTTAAAAGGTAAACCTGGATAAGAATAAGGTCCTTCTTACCAGGCCTGATAAAATCCCATGTGAGGCTTTTGGTATATTTGGTTGTTATATATCATGGGGAAATGCTGGGATGTACATAGCAGGTACCCTCCTGGAGGGGCCATGCCCTCATGGCTTAACATTTGTGTTCTGAAGAACCCTGCACCTGACCTCTGTGGGTCAAGAGATGCTCATGTGCAAATGAGTAAAGGGGACATGCGTATATTCTTTTCCAAAAATTTTAAATTCCAATAAAAAGTTAAAGTAATAAAATAGTGTCTTCCTAAAATAAAAAAAAAGGGCTCATAGAGTGGGCCCGGACAAAGGGCAGAGAGAGTGGCGCCTGGTGCCATCTTGGCCATGGTGAGGATCTCCCATGGGCACTAAGTAGCTGCAGGTGGCAGTTGTGACTCCTGTCTTTTTACTCTGGTGCCCCCAGGATCTTCGGCTTTCCTGTACACTACACAGATGTGTCCAACATGGGCCGTGTTGCCCGCCAGAAGCTGCTCGGGAGGTCCTGGAGTGTGCCTGTCATCCGACACCTCTTCGCCCCCCTGAAGGACTACTTTGCCTGTGAATAGTCCCCCAGCCTCTGGGGCACTGGGGTGTGTGGGACAGAGCTGGGACCCAGGAGGTACATCCCAGGCTCTGTCCTTCCTTAGCTCAACTGTGTGGGGCCACAGCATGTATCTTGGGCTACAGCCACCTGACACCCTCCTGGCAGGGGGTGCCCAGGTGCCACCTCCTTGCGCACAATTCAACGTGGCCCTCTTTGGAATGAACACGGTGCTCATATTATCTTCTAAAACTTTGAAACTTGAAGTAGTTAGTAAAGATTGCTTTTTTTTCCCTCCTCCTGGGTTTGCCGCTCAGAAACAATAGCTAATATACCAAAACCACAGTGCTGACTGCTCTCCCATACTCAGGTTAAGGCTGAAAAGTTAACCGAGACAGTTACTGCAATACTTTATTTTTTAAGCTTTTAAGCGTCTGCAGCAACTTGTTTCCAGGAGTGTACAGTGGTAGACATGCTGTAACTAAAGGGACATTTTAAGGGACCAGGATGCTTTTTTCTAGGGCAGATTTGGAAATGATGCCTGCCATTCTTGAATTTTACCCAGCATGTTCCCCTCACCTCAGTATAAAGGGCTGGGATGCACTCTTGGGGCCCATTGAGAGTATTGTCCACACTGGTGATAATTTCAGGGCTATTTTCCCCTCTAGACCCAAGGGAGGAAAGGGTCACCCTTAGCTAAATCCCTCCCAGTGACTGCAATAGAACCCTTTAGGCAGTTCAGGAAGGAAGGAGTGGGCTGGGCCATTATGTAGGTAGGTATGGCCTCTCACGATCTCTTCCCCATGTGAGGAGTGAAAGAGGATGCTTGGGTAAGGACTCCCTCTCCACCCCCACTCCCCCCCCCCCCCCCCCCGCAAACACACACAAATACACCCTCCTGAGATCACAGATACAAGTCCCTCAGATTGGAAGTATGACCCTAGCTCCTCAGTCTTTCTCAAAACACAGAAGCAGTGTGATAGCCAGGGGCAGAAGCACATTCCTCGCATCTAAGAGATTGCAGGGGGAAACCTAATAAAAGTGACCCTCCTTCCAGAGATTTTTAAAGTCCTTTTTTATTCCATGATAATTTTGTAGGGATAACATGAGGTGAACAAGCTGCATTTCAGAAATGCTGTCGTAATGGTTTTTAACACCTTTTACTCTTCTTACTGGTGCTATGTTGTAGAATAAGGAATAATATTGACAGGTTTTGTGGGTGTTTTTTTAAATACATTTTTTAAAACTCAGACTCCTATTTTTGTTTTACCATTTTCATAGAAATTTTTTGTGTGTGACTGGAGTCACATAACAAGAACGGGGGTAAATTGTGCCTTGTTTCAACAGTTTTTTGTTAATTTTTAGGCTGAAAGATAAAGGATGCCTATTGTTTACCTTATGTTGGATTAAAATCAGTATTTCTCTATAACGGTCTGGTGTCCTTTGTGTTCTTTTGCAGGTCAGATGGGTGGGGATGGTGGGCTGCTAAAGTAGGTCAGTTATCCAAAGCACAGTGAATACTTTGGGCCCTGGTCTCCAAGCTCCAGTGTAGACTCAGACAGGCTTATTCAAGAGATTTCTGGGCCCCACCTTGTTTTTGATTCATTGAACGTGTATAGTGCAGACTGAGAATTCCATGCCTCTGGGTCAGAGATCACACTGGGCTAGTTTCTAAATCTTGGCTTCAAAAATGTGACTGGCCCTAACCGGTTTGGCTCAGTGGATAGAGCCTTGGCCTGCGGGATGAAGGGTCCCAGGTTCGATTCTGGTCAAGGGCATTTACCTTGGTTGCAGGCACATCCCCAGTAGAGGGTGTGCAGGAGGCAGCTGATGTTTCTCATCAATGTTTCTAACTCCCCTTCCTCTCTGTAAAAAGTCAATAAAAAATATTAAAAGAAAAAAGTGACTGGAATCTTAAAGGCTTGTTGTCTCGCAGTTCTTTATGCCTCTAGAACCTCTTTTCACTGTTCCCCAGTTGTCGTGTTGCAGTTCAGCCACATTCAGGGAGGGGACTTGACCCAGGGAAAGGACTGATTGGGAGTGGCCCCATGATTCTAGCTGTCCATGGCTTTAGCTTTTTGGGAGGAGCATGTGCCTTTTGCTTTTCTAAGTTTAACACTGCAACTCCCTTCAGTACTGTCTTCAACCACTTAGCCAGGTGTCCCAAGACCAGAGTATGCCATAATCCCAGTGTCTCACTGAGGTAGGGTAATAAGCTAGGAAAATTCCTTGGCAAGTGGAATAGGAAAACAGTTCAATGACCAGTTTGTATCCATCTAGTAAATCCTATCTTAAACCAAGAACACAATGGCTTAAGCCCTGGCCAGATAGCTTAGTTAGAGAATTGTACTGATACATTAAGGTTGTGGGTTCAAGTCCTGGTGAGGACACATGCAAGAATCAACCAACGAATGGATAAGTGGAGAAAAAATGGATGTTTCTCCCTCTAAAAATAAGTTTTTTGGATGCTTTTTTAAAGAATATATTGATTTCAGCCAGAACCAGTTTGGCTCAGTGGATAGAGCGTCGGCCTGTGGACTGAGGAGTCCCAGGTTCGATTCCGGTCAAGGGCATGTAGCTGGGTTGCGGGCACATCCCCAGTGAGGGGTGTGCAGGAGGCAGCTGATCGATGTTTCTGGCTCTCTCCCTCTTCCTCTCTGTAAAAAAATCAATAAAATATACTTAAAAAAATATATTTATTTCAGAGGAAGGGAGAGAGAAACATCAATGATGAGAGAATCAATTGGCTGCCTCCTGCACACCCCCTACTGGGGAAGATCGAGCCCGCAACCTAGGCATGTGCCCTTGGCTGGAATTGAACCTGGGACCCTTTAGTCCATAGACTAACACTATCCACTGAGCCAAACCGGCGAGGGCATAAGTAAATTTTTTTAAATGTAAATTTAAAAATGTAAATGTAAATGGTTTATACACTTCTCCCCAATTGGTAAATAGCTTAAATCACAGTACTCTGAGATAACAGAAATAACAATCTGCTATTTGTGTCAACCACAGCCAAGGACAGATGAAGTTAAGGGAATAAATCTCATTTTAGCATATCAGCATAAGACATGAATATTCTGTTGGGAATATGAAAGAGCTTAGCATAGAAGCTAAGCTTCCCTAAGACCTCCCCAAAACTCCCAGCCTTTAAAAACCCTCAAAATGAAGGTCCCAGGTGAGCCTATGCCTTCCTTTTACCCCTCTCACCCCTCAGGCATGCATCTTCTAAACTCTTAAGGGACCCCAGGAGACTCAACCAGGGGTGTAATGGGCAGCAGCTAACCCCCTAAACCAGTCTCCAAAGCCCCCTTTCCTCTGACTTCCGAGTGAGCTAAAGCAGCCCCGCCTCAGCTCATTTCTTCCCTATAACTTAGAGAACCAAAGCAGCCCAGCTTAGGCTCTCCTGTTCTATGCTAAGCCTTGTTTCACTGTCCCCACCTTTAATAAGTGTATCCTCAAAATCACCAAGACTTCCTCTACCTGGTTTGGCTCAGTGGATAGAGCATCGGCCTGTGGACTGAAGGGTCCCACCCGGGTTCTATTCTGGTCAAGGCACATTCCCAGGTTGCAGTCTCAATCCCCATCAGGGGATGGCAGCCGATCAATGATTCTTATCATTGATGTTTCTATCCCCTCTCCCTTACTCTCTGAAATCAATAAAAATACGTATTTTTAAAAAATCACTCAGACTTTTGTTGTGAAATATTTCCTGCATGAATTCAAGAACCCACACACCACCTGCCAGCCCTAGGCAGACCCTCTAAGGGCCAGGCCCCCTTTCGGTAATATCACTACCTCTAGTCTAATCAGGGAAAAGAAGTCTACAAAGACTTAAGGGAGGAAGGTGTGTAAATGGTTGATGCCCGTGTAGTGTATCAGTTGAGCATTACTTGGACTTGGTATCTCTGAGCCTGTGTTACTTCTCATGTAAGATAGATTATAATCCTAGCCACCTCCATGATTGTAGTTGTGTGCCTTCAGATTGAGTTCCTAAATGATATGGCTCAGATTTGGAGTAGAGAATGAGAAACCAAATGTTTTTAAATGCTGCTGGTCTTGAAACAGCCCAGGTGTGAGTCGCTATGGTGAGATAGCAATTAGTGAGCTGGTTGGCACTCCTCTCTGAGGTACTGAGACCCCGGGGACCTTAGCTGTCCTGTTAAGCCATCTTGTGTACAGTGCTGCACCAAATGCCAGGACAGGATGAAGCAAAATAAACAGTCCCGGCCTCGAAACTCCAAGAGAGGAGATGGACGAGCCTTCCAGGTGAGGGGCTGTGGTCCTAGCCTGCTTGTGGGGCAGACTAGGGGAGGCCTGTTCTATGGGGGCAGTTTTTTTAAATATATATATTTTATTGATTTTTTTACAGAGAGGAAGGGAGAGGGATAGAGAGTTAGAAACATCGATGAGAAAGAAACATCGATCAGCTGCCTCCTGCACACACCCTACTGGGGATGTGCCTGTAACCAAGGTACATGCCCTTGACTGGAATCGAACCTGGGACCCTTGAATCCGCAGGCCGACGCTCTATCCACTGAGCCAAACCAGTTAGGGCAGGGGCACAGTTCTTTATGAGTTTTCTCAAGATGGCGAGAGTTGGTAACAAGTGATCGCAGGCTCAGTGGCAAGGGGATGAATGTTCCGCACTTGAGGGCCTTTCATGAAGCAATGTTCCAGGGTCTGGCATGTTTCCAGGAACACTTTGGGCTGGTGACGCTTGGACTTTTTGTTTGGTTTTCTTTTTATCTCCAAAAGGTGGGGATCATAAATCCTATCTACTTCCTAGGGCTACTGTGAGCATTCTTGGGCATGTGCTTTGCCTGGTGCCTGGCATGAGCAAGCTCTCACATGCATTGGATGGTATTGTGATATGGCAAGCCATAACAGTGTGAATGGGTGCTGGAAGTGATGGTAACATGCAATATTTACTAACATATTAGTTATTTATTATGTATTAACTAGAGGCCCAGTGCACGAAATTTGGGCAGGGGGAGGGCCTCAGCCAAGCCTGCGCCTTTTCACAGTCTGGGAGCCCTCAGGGGATGTCTGACTACATTTTAAAAAAATCACCCTGTACTTAATTTTCTTACTAACTCCTCCTTTTAAACTCCTCTCACTCTCACATTCTGTTTCTTTTTCTTATTCAACTATTTTCCTGGCCTCACCCCATTTTAGCATCCTTCTTTTTCCTGCTTTCTTTCCCTCCCTCCCTTTGAACCTCCTGTGGCCCCTCTCCCTCCCTCCCTCCTCCCTTCTCTCCCTTCATTCCCCGAGTCTGTCTCCTTCTTACTCCTCCCCCTTCCCCCCATTCACCTTTCCCTTGTGAGCCTGAACCCTGCCTCCCTCCCTCCTTCCCTATTATTACCCCACCCCCAACCCCCACCCCGGCCATGTTCACTGGTTTCTCTTTTAAACCTTCCCCTTTCCTCTCTGGGACCTGTTCCCAGTCCCGCCTGAGCGCATTTTGATATTAAAGCTTCCATTTGGGGGGGGGGGTGCATTAACCCCCAGCCCAGGGCCCAGCCCAGGGCTCAGCCCTGGCCAGGCCTTCGCTGTCCCCCCTTCCCTGACCTCCCCACCACCATCCTCCTCCCATTCCCTGCCTGGGATGCCTCAACTTTTAGTCAACAAAGTACACTTAACGAGTCACCAACCTAATCCTGGCCAGTGTCTTTGGAGTCCAGCCCTCAGGGACGAAAGTGGAACCCTCCTTAGTGTCCAAACCACAGCTAAGCTGCGAGGGTGGCCGAGGCCCTTGCGGCCAGGGTGCTGCTGCCACAGAGCAGAAGCACCTCTGCCTGGAAGGCCTTGGACCGTCTGTCACAACAGCCCATGGGTGGGGGGGCACTGCCCTCCTCCCATGTCTGGGCGGGGCTCCGCTCCACACTGCCTGTGCCCTGCCCCTTGCCAGGCGCAGTTGCTCCGACCCCCTCCTGTGTGCAGCCCTGTATTTTCTTCCCTTTTTCATTCCTGTGTCTTTCTCTTGTTCTCTTTCTGTATTTGCTTCTCCTCTCGGCCTGTCTGCATGCAGGCCTGCCTTCCTCTCCCTCTCCTTTCTTATGCCCTCCTATTGTATCCTATCCTACCTACCCTGGGCCTCACACCTGCCTGAGTAGGGAGTGGGGATGCAGCCTGCTGAATGGTCGTTACGTGACAGCGTCCTGGACAATTTGCATATTCCTCTATTATTAGTATAGATAATAAAAGTTAAAAAAAAAAAAAAGGACAGGGTAATAATCCCCCAGATCAGTGGTCAGCAAACTCATTAATCAACAGAGTGGCAAACTGTGGCTAGCAAGCTGCGGTTTGCTGACCACTGCCTCAGATGTTGCAGAGGAGTCTGGTATTGAAGTTGTGTCCATCACCACACCCCACAGGGTTCCCTTGCTCCTTGTTAGGGAGAGTGTATGGGGTGCACAGGATCTTTCTTGGGGGTGTAGGGACTGGCCTCTGGACAGCACCAAACAAACAGGGTCTGCCACTGGACCTCAGTTCCTAAGGTTTTCTTGCCAACTGCTACTTCTTGAGTGATCCTCTGTTCCCAGTCTGGGTTGGTCCTTGATTCCTCTCTGCAGCCAGGCTGGGTGCCCATTCTAGCTTTATCCCCTCCTGAGTTGTGACCTTAGGTGTTCTTCATAGCCACTCCGCTCAATTTATCCAACTGTAAAACAGTGATAAATGATACCAACCTCTTAAGGCTGATGTGTGAATCAAATGATTCAGCATATGTGAAGCACATAGAAGAGTGCTGAGCAAATGGCACTGCTTTATTGCTATGCTAGAGAACCCTCCTAGCAACCCTGGAGTGAGGCTGTGATCACCATGATTACAGGTAAGAGAACTGAGACTGAGAACTCCCATAATAAACCCAAGCCACCCAGCTAGTGGAAAAGGAGTTGGGAGGTGGAATCTGTTCTGTGAAGCCGACATCTATTACTATTTCTCCTTGGTCTTACTTGCATATATTTATTTATTTAATTTTTGTATGTGTAGTTTTATTTTTTGTTTTGCTGGAGCTTGAAATTACTTGCTAACCTTTGCAGCAAGCGGTGCAATTTGCCTTTTTCCCTTTCTGCTTTCCCTACTTCCTTCCAGCTTACCTTCCCACCTCCCCTCCATCCTTTCTACCTTCTTTCTACTTTCTGTTTAACTTCATTGATTTCTTAAATTTATTTTTAAATTTTTTTATTGAATTTATTAGGGTGACATTGGTTAATAAAATTATATAGGTTTCATCAGAAAAATACCCTTCACCCAAGTTCTTCAAGTGTTAACATTTTGACACATTTGGTTTGTCATCCTCTCTATTATTTTTTTCTGAACTATTTGAGAGTAAGTTGCAGACATGAGTTCTCTTTACCCTTAAATCCTTCACTGTGTATTTCCTAAAGACCAGAACATTGTCTTACATAACCACAGTACATTTATCATAATCAGGTAATGAATATTCATTCACTTCTTTATCTAGTCTACAGACCTTATTTACATTTTGCCAATTGCTCCAATAATGCCTTTATAGAAGAAGAAAAAAGAAATATAAATAAGTAAATATATTTTGACTAGTATCTATTCCAGAATCCTACATTGCATTTGATTATTTTTTAGTCTTAAAACTTTTAATTAATTGTGAAATATACAAACAGTGTACATATAAATCCTGGTGCTTCAGGCCTTATAACCTATCTGTGTTCTCTGACCTGAGGTTCATCCTAAGCTCTCAGCATTGTGTTGTAGGCAGGGAGAACCAGGTGTTAAATAGTGGGGTCAGACCGGACATGGGTTCAGCAACCTTGGTACTTGAATTCTGGCTAGGAAAGAATTCAGAGCCAAGAGTCCAACTATAAGAGAACATTTATTTGGTAAGTCACAGGGGTAGAAAAAGTGATTCCTAGAAGAACTGGGCTTAGGAAACAAGTTATAGAGGTAAAGGAAGGGCCCTTGGAGCTTGGGAAGGTAATGGTATCACACCTGGGGGTGGGGTGAGGGAAAGGTGCTGGGTCCTCCTTAAGGGTGATCTTAGGGGCAGTCCCAGGGGAAAATCTCAATAGAATATTCAGCAGCTTTCTAGGTGTGTCTTTTCAGGGCCTAGGTTCCACTGATCGATTGGTGGGCATCAGGGCAGGGGGTCATTATCCAATGCAGCTGGTCCTGATGTCAGTCGTGGGTTCACTGGTCTGGTTTTGTCGCTCTCCTGGGCTTGGAGCTAAAATACAACGGAGGCCTAGATGCTGTCTCTATGGAGCAAAGGTTAGGGTTCCAAACCACATGACCAGTGATATGCTAGGGGAGGAAAGGTCACCGTGGGGGCAAGGTCCCACCTTACATTTGTCCTTTGCTGGGCACCCAGGACTTTCCACCCTGATGACCTTCTATACCTAGCCCATCATCCTTGCTCTGCTCATGTCTGTCTAACTGCCTACCACAACTGCAGAAACAAAGCAGAGGTTGGCATTACTAGAATTAGTAACTGCTTACTATGAGTTTGCACATGCTGTTCTCTGGCTGGAACAGCCTTCTCCCCTTTGCCTGACTAGTCCTCTGGTTCTAACCTCTCCCAGGAAGCCTTCTTTGCTCCCATTCTAAAGCAGGATTAGGAGCCATTCCCTAATCTGAGTTCTTCTCTGTGGATAGATGGAAGAATCTATCCCAGCACAAAGCTCTCTGCATTATAATTTATTTTTGTAGTTGTGTCCTTTATGAACTAGAGGTCCTCAAAGCAGCTGGGACCTCCTAACACCATTTTTGAGTTCAATAAACTTGTAATACATTTGGAAAACTCAGGCCTTGAATTTTAGTTTTCTGTTTGTTTTTGGAGAGGAGACTCACAATTTGTTTCTGTGATAATGAGATTACATATTAAAACAGTTGCTTAAAGATGCCTATTATAGTCTCTAAAGCTATTTCTCCTTCTGGATGAAAATTCTTCTTTTTCTTTTTAGTCTTTGGCTCTTTGTAGTCAAGACTTAATCTGATCCAGATGACCCTCTCAGGGACAAGAATGTACTCTGAGCCTATCTCATGCCCCTGTCTCACCTCTCTGGGAGCTGTCTCCTGGGAGGGTAGATGAGTTTGATTTCAGAGGCCCTTGCTCAGAAACCTCCTGTGATGCGCTGTGTTTCCAGAACCAGGGCCAAACTCCTGGTCTAGCACTTGATGCTCTTCTTGACTTGGCATTCTCCACTGATTTCATCCACCACACTAATGTCCTGTCCTCCAGCCAAAATGGCCTTCAGGTAATGCTGACAATAACTGACATTAATTGAATATTGACACTAATCAAAAGGGACTCAGAAATCACTAACATTTATTGAGCACATACTAGTGTGCTAGGAGTGTCAAGAACTTTACATATCTCATTTAATTCTAATTCCTAGCAGAGTCAGGATTTGAACCCGGACCTGCTGGCTTTGTTACTTATGACATTCACTTAGCCTGTTGGAAACTTCATGTCCTCATGTATAAAATGAGGACACTTTTCTTTTTAAACGTTTTTTAAAAATTGATTTCAGAGAGGGAGAGGTAAAGAGAGATAGAAATATCAATGATGAGAGAGAATCATTGATTGGCTGCCTCCTGAATGCTCCACTTGGGGATCGAGCCCACAACCTGAGCAAATGTTCTGACTGGGAATTGAACTGTGATTTCCTGATTCATAGGTTGACGCTCAACCACTGAGCCATGTTGGCCAGGCAAGGGTAATACATTTTGATATGAAGCATGAGTGATTGACTAAAGATACTCCTAAATGCATTTGAACATCTTTACTCGATTATCCATGCTTCCTATCAATTCGCTATAATGCTAATGTTACTAATATTGCTGTAATCATTTGGGTACAGGGCTCTTGCTATATCCTCTTTCCTACCCTAATGTTTTTGCCAGGTTACATCTAATCTTTTAGGGCAAAGATCATCTCTGAGAAAAGCCTTCCTATACTACTCAGGTGCAGTTAGGTCTCCTTGTGATGTATTCTTGGAGTACTACATACCAGACAACCAGCAGTACTCATATTTAAATGCCTCCAGACTGATTGGTAAACAGCTCCTGCCACAGCTCCCCACCTCACGTTCTGCCCTGAACATCTTTCCAGGAATCTGCAACTAATTGGGTGAGACCTGGCCCAGAAGGGGTCTCCAGGAGCCTATTCCATGCAGTGACGTGCCGTCACCCTTGCCACATACTGCTCCTGCATAACACTAAGTCTGGTTTGCAATTAAACAGTGATTTGTGTCATTAGTTATGCTTTGTGCTTCCCCTGCCAGACTGGAAACTTGAAGAGCTCAGAGGTTGTCTAGTTTTTGCTCACCACCAAATCCCTAGGACTGGAATGACTAGGGCAGTGGTCGGCAAACTCATTAGTCAACAGAGCAGCAAACCACGGCTCGTGAGCCACATGTGGCCCGCGAGCTGCGGTTTGCGACCACTGGACTAGGGAATATACACCGAGTGGCCTGATTATTATGACCACCTGATGTTGTAGGCAAATTAGCTATAATTTTGCACTGAAGTTGCTAGAGGGCCAGACCATTGTAAACAGGGAAGTAGGACAGTAGAAGTGATTTTTTTCTGAAGACAGTGCTATTCATCAGGCATGGTGTCAGATTCCTCACATCACCTTTCAACATCTCCTGGAGTCAATGCCAAGAAGAATCACCACAGTATTGTAGGCAAAAGGTGGCCCAACGAAGTACTGATGGGGTGGTCATAATAATCTAGCCACTCAGTGTATATGTTTGTTGAATACATAAAGAAATGATATCTAGACCAGAAAACTAGCTCGAAACCTGGATCAGCTTCTGATGCCTAGCCAGTCAAGTGACCCACTGAGCCTGTTTCCTCTTCAGTGAAGTGGGTGTAATTCATTCCTTCAACAAGTCTCTAAGAACCTATGTACCAGGCACTGGGACCCAGGTGGAACAGGACTGAGAAGATTTCTGCTTCCGTGGATCTTAGAAAAAGGCAGGCAAAAAGGCATAAACAAACAAGATGACTTTATATTAACAAGAAAATACATGCATGTCGATAACAGGGTGACAGAATGTGTCCCTGAGGTGACTTTTTACAGTTTTTTCTTAAAGTTCTTATCAAGTATCTTTACCTAATAACCTATTTTTGTATTAATTCATTGTAAAACCTAATTTTTTGGGGGGTGGGAAGGGAGGCTTACGGGGGCGGAGAATTTGTAGCTGGATCCCTCCTTCCAGGCGGAGTCACACTTCGCTAGAGGAGAGATATCATTGGATGTGGCAAACCACGTGGCTGCGAAGACTCGGCAGTCTTGCCCCGCCCCTTGGGTGCCTCAGCTGTCGATCAAGGGTACTAGGTTCCGCCCTGGGCGCGCGCTGAGTCTCTATAAAAGGAGCCCGCGGCCGATGACGAGCTTTTACGTCGATGCGTAACGGGGGGGTGCGTGTGAGGTCATCGCGCGGGCGGGCGGGGCCGTACGGTTTGAACGAGACGAAGACGGAACCGAAGCCGGGCACGGCAGTGGACGTGGTTCCGCCGCGAGCCGGTGAGCCGGCTAGCGGGCACGGGGCAGCGGGCACGGGGCGGCAGCCGCGGGGGGCGGCTGTGTGGGCCTTGGGCTGGGCAGACGCCGGCGAGATCTGCGGAAGGTGCTCGGGCCGCTCCTCGCGGCGGTACGGTTCGGCCGGGTGGGGGGGAAGGGCGGGGCCGTGACCCGGTGCGCGCGGACTGGGGGGCGCGCGCTTCTCTATGCCCAGGGGGCGGGGTTTCGGACCGGAAACGGGGCTGCCCCACGGCGCGTGGGGGCTTCTGGGTCGTGGCGGAGGTGTGGAATCCGGCCCGAGGTGTGGAATCGGGCCCGAGGTGGCGGGAGGTTCCGGGGTGGCCAACTCAGTTAGGGGGTATGTGTTGTTGAAGTGAGGCCTGCTGGGAGCTCTGGGGACCCCCACTATAGTAGGCGGTGTTTTAAAAGTTCGGGTTTTGATTCAGACCTGGGTTCGATTCCCTGCTGTGTAACCTTGGGCAGGTGCTCTAACCTCTCTGAGCTTCAGTTTCCTCATCTGTGAAATGGGGAAAAGGATAATACAGAAAATTGTAACGCAGTGCATAAGAAACCAAGCCAGCTCAATGGACTCCTTCCTTTCTTAATTGGGTATTTGATGAATGCCTAAAAGGTACTAGGCACTGTGCTAAGCTCTGGCTATACACCAGGAGCAGAGGGCAAAGGCCTGAAAGTCCTCTCCAGGAGTCTACATTGTGGTGGGGAGACAGATAGGAAGTAGAAGATGCATACATGGACAAGATAATGTCATATAACTACTAGGAAGACAATATATGAACAGCGCTTTTCCTATTCCTGCTTCACAGTTGCCCTAGGGTGCTCCTGAAGTCCATTGAAGGATACACCAGGCCTGGCATCCACCTCTAATGGGGTGTCTCAAAGAGTAGTAATAATAATAATTATTTGCTAATTGGGCACTTGCTAAGTGTCAGGCATCGTGTTAAGTGCTTGATGGGGCATTATGTTATTTGATATATATCACTCTGTCTCTAAGAGATAGCATCTAAATGAATGGACTTAGATTCGTAGAGGAAGAGAGATTTGCTTTATGCTGTCCAGCAAGTGGCTAAACCCACTTCTGCCACTCGCAATTCCTGGCTCTTAACCTCTATATTACACTGCCTCTCTGAGGTCTGGACCTAGAGAGAGCATGTTTCATACCATTGTGTCCTTTTTTTCTGATTTGTCAGTGACTAGCACAGTTTCTGGTACATAGGAAAGCCTAGGACATGATGTGCTTTTCACTGGAATGTTTTAAATTAGATTCTCATTTAATTCCCATTGCAATGTTTTGCAGAAGATATTGTTCACCTTTTACAGGTGAGCCATTTTGATCCAAAAGGTGAGGTGTTTATTCAGGGTCACATCACTTTTTTTTCTGGTGGTATCTCCTCCTCCCTCTTTATATAGCACTCGGTATGGTGCCTTGAAAGTAAGAGGGTGCTCATAGCTAGCATTGGATCAAAATGAGTTTGGGAGCCTTCTAGGAGAACTGGTAAAGGAGGAGAGCTACCTGGGTGAGGCAAGAGGAAGCTTCTTCATGGCAGTCGAAACTTGGTTGAAGGAGGCATTTAAGGGTGAAGATTGTGGGGTGGTCATGGGGTCCATCCATTGAGACCAAGCAATGGTATCCTTATGGAGGAAGGGGGAGCTGTAGCTCTAAAAACTGTGCTCTGTTTTGACTGCCTGGAAAAGCCAGTTAATTGGTTAAGTCAGTAGATATTTATGGCACATTCACAGAGTGCCTAACCTCATGTATTTAGTGGCTGCAGAGTTTGCGGAGCACATAGGACCCGGTATTAATGTACTGCTAATGAAGAGTTTAAAATTATATGATGATGAAAGGCCATTAATGTTTTCTGAGCTGGGGTGTGGTCAGCATTCACATGTGGCTTGACCAGCTGCTTACATTTTATGGTAGCATGACACACACAATACCTGATATATGTATGAATGTCACCAAAATAGATTACAAATGCTCAGTCTGGGACCATGTTTTTTGTTTGGATGTGTCCTTTGGTACCTGATAATAGTGTTTTGCACACAACACAGTATTCATGTCATTTATTTGTTCATTCAAGGATTTTAAACAGGGAGACACTTGATCTGATTTGTGATTCAGAAAATTATCTCTGGCTGCTTTGTAAGAATAGATTGAGACTAATTTGAAAGCTGTGGCAGTTGATCCAGATGAGAGATGGTGGTGGCAGGTCTTTGATTTTGGCACGGAAGTTAGGATGAATGAGACAAGATCCCTCCCTGCCCTGGACCTAATGTTCTGTGTTAGATTGCATGCCAAGTATTTTATGTACCTATTTCTTTTAAACCTCATCCTTCTCAAGTAGGTGGCATTAACTCATAACTGAGGTGCATTTAAGTTAAGTACTTACCCGTCATACAGCTAATGAATGACATCCTCAGGTTCAAATTCAGGTCCTTCTTGCTTGAAATCCTCAGTTCTTTGCATAGAGCAAATTGCCTTCTGGCCCAAATCTGGTCCTGGAGTGATTCAGAAATGAAGAAATAATGATAGTGCAGTGCAATAATGCCTATCATAGAGGTTTGAATGAAGTGCTGTGGGAATGTGGGGATAATTCCCCAGTGGAATCAGGAGCTAAATTATGCTGGTTCTTTATTAAACTCCAAAGCTTTATCATTGGAGTTTAAGATTGTAAAAGTGTTGATGGTTTGCTTCTGAAAAAAGTTTACATAGATACATTTTTTTTCTCTTTGACACTGTCCTGCCAATCTGAAAAAACCAGTAACATTTAATGAGCGCCTACTGTATGCAAGGCTCTCTGCCAAGAGTTGTGTGGGATGTGAGGGCACAAACTTGGCAAGTCATTCACCTCTCCAGACCTCAGTCATCCTGCTCATAAAAAGGGGTTGAATGGGTAGATCTCTATCTCTTCCAGCCTTCACATTCTGTAGCTGTGTCATGAGGCTTGCAGCAGCCTAGTGCAAAAGACGGGTGGGAACCCCACCTATGCACGAATTCATGCACCGGGCCTCTAATTTGAAAATGTTAATGGATAAAGTTAAACTGATGTTTTCTAAATAGAACATTCTTGTTTGTACATCAGCCTTCCTTCATAAAACAGTTAACCTTCCCTTTACTTAGTGTTCATTGTAGCTTAAAATTTTATACCAATCACATTAAAATGGGGCCTAAATTTTAGGCTGGCTGTTGTTGGGCAAGTCATTTCAGGTTATGTTTATTCCAGGCTCATGGCTAGAATGCTGGTGTCTCTGATTTGGCCTTTTGGGAAAGAAGGTGAGGCTTAAAAATTGAGAGTTCCCACAAGTCTTGTGTGATGTGTAGGAAGGAAATGCTTGCTCTCCCTTGCGTGCTTAATAATGCAAACGCTTTTCTTTTCCTAACATGCTATAGAAGATGGCAGTGAACGTATATTCAACGTCAGTCACCAGTGATAACCTAAGTCGACATGACATGCTGGCCTGGATCAATGAGTCCCTGCAGTTGAATCTGACAAAGGTTGAACAGTTGTGCTCAGGTAAGAGGAATCCACTAGACCACTTTTCCAGGAAAGCCTGTAGGTCCTTCAGGAATGTGCAGGTCTGTATTTGACTGCAAAAGCCACAGGTTCAGATTTTATGTTAGGGCTGCCCCATTTCTTCTCAGCCCTGCCCTGATATCACTTCTGAAAGAAATGCGCTTAAAAAGAGCACGCTTCTGACTGGCCTGTGAGTCCTCCATCTTTGGCCTTAGAAACTGAATTCTGAGGCCTGCAGCTTAGCCCCAAAGTCTCCTTTGTGCTCTTTCACGTTTAGCTTTGAAATGTTTTGAGGACAGTAGTTATAATTGTTCTAATTAGTTTATCAGTGGCATTTCTTTTTTTTGTTTTAATTTTATTGATTTTAGGGAAAGAGAGAGGTATGGAGGGAGGGAGGAAGGGGAAGAAAAGGAACATTGATTTGTTATTCCACTTATTTATGCATTCATTGGCTGATTCTTGTATGTGTCCTGACTGGGGATCACACCTGCAACCTTGGCATATCGGGATGACACTCTAACTAACTTAGCCTCTTGGCCAGGGCCTATCTATGGCATTTCTTATTCCAAGTAGCACAAGACCAAAGTCAGACAAATGCCATTTCAGCCACAATTTTATTGAACTTCTATTTAATAAAATTTGGCAGAGAGGTAATGATTTAAAAAAAGAAGAAAAACATGTTTTGTTTCTGTATATACAAATAATATAACATTTAGAAAACTAGAAGAAGAAAAAAATGCTGGTAGTTTATTCAGTGACAGCCAATGTTCAGATGTTTTACTTTTCTGTGCACTTTTTCTGCTTAGCTTTGTATTGTGGATATTCTTTAGTGTCACTCTCTTTGTATTAGTTATTTTTAAGGACTATATGCTATTTCTTTCTATAGCTATGCTGCAGTTGTTTAATATCTTACCAATTTTTGGACATTTTAGGTTATTTCTAATTTTTCCATTGTGACTATGGCTAGGTTAAGAATCCTTTAGCATAAATCTTATCTCTGTTTATTTCCTCAGTGATTTCTATAAATGGAATTACTAGTTAAGAGGGTATGAACTTTAGGTTCTTGGTAATTATTTTTCATAAAGGTCTTATCAGTTTCTACTGTCTCTAAAGACTTCTGTCTCACCCCCTCCTCCCCTTTTTTGTTTGTTTGCTTGAAATAGTAGAAATGTATTATTCTGTCACTGTTCTGGAAACTCAAGTTCAAAATCAGCGTATCAACAGGGTTAGTTCCTTCTGACTGTCTCACCTTTTGAGAGTTCTGCTGTCTACCCCTGATTGTCCTGACATAAGGAATGTGTTAGGGTTATCAAAACTGAATTTACTACAGGATAGGAGGTGAAGTCAAGAATATGCCAGAAGAAAGATGAGACATGTATTTTCTGCTACTTAAATTCTTTGATTGTTTGTGGGATAGGGAATTAGAATCCTTAGATTCTCCTAGAAATGAAAGCAATCATTTAATTGAACACTTGTGTTCCAGCATTATGTAAATGCTTTTTAAGTATATTCATTTAGTTCTTACTATACCTCCATGAGATAGGGATGTTTATTAATCTTACTTTACAGATGAGGAAATGGGCTTAGGGAACTTGAGTAATAAGTCCAGAATTATACAGCCAAGAACAAAATTGAGACTTGAACATTCATTCAGTGAAGAGCCCAGGCTCTTAAACCCCTGTACCCTACTTACTCTAGACTTTTCCTTTACTGACCGGTGCCATTTGGATCAATTTAAAATTATTGCTCTCATTTATACAATTTTAAAAAATTCAGCTTTGTACTTCCTTATTTTATAACTGTGTCCTAGTCTTGGTTTCATTAGCTCGTTTTGTTATTTCCCCTGTGAAGCTTAATCTTAGTTTTACAGATGGTCAGAGGAAGCTCCATGTGAAGTTACTCAGTGAAACACTGGTGCCCGAGAGTCATGCTGATTAAACATGAGTTACTTTGTTAGTCAGAAGCGCAGGTTGTTAGCCTTAAATCTGGGCTGCTTTTCCCCCATTTCCTATTAGTTTCTTCAGTTTTATCACCACATTTCTATTTGAGGCTTTTAAAGCACTTGCTTGACCCGTGATTTATGACTAATGTGTGGATGAGGTCATCTTAGTTTTCATTGGAGCTGGCCTTTTCACCTATTTCCCCCTAAACTTTACTTCTTTTTGTAAATATATACCAAAGTATATTTCACTTAGTTAATTAGAAAGTTAGCTCTCTTTTCATGTGTAAATAAGTTGTGCATGTGCTGATCTGCCTCCAGATTTATCTCATTCAGACAGGAAGCTGGCATGATAGGACGAGGCTTAGGTCTGCTCTGAGCCTTTTGACTTTGGAGTCCCTTAATGTTCTAGTTCTTCATTTGTAAACTGGGGTAGTAGGACCTTTTGGGCTGTTGTGAGGCTCACCTGTAAAAAGAACTGTTAGATACGGGTTCTTTACTAGACCGCGGGGGTTAAGTGTAGACTGTTTTACAGTATGGGGAATGTCCATGGGGCATGGCTGGTTTTGAACCCAGATTTTTCTGACTACAGCCCACACTCTCTCTGATGTATACACATTATATCTTTTTTTTTTTTTTTTTAAGCATTTGAAAGAGTTAAATGTAGATTACATATAATTGCCCTAACCGGTTTGGCTCAGTGGATAGAGTGTCGGCCTGCAGACTGAAGGGTCCCGGGTTTGATTCTGGTCAAGGGCATGTACCTTGGTTGTGAGCACATCCCCAGTGGGGAGTGTGCAGGAGACAGCTGAATCAATGTTTCTCTGTCATTGATGTTTCTAACTCTCTATCCCTCTCCCTTCTTCCTCTCTGTAAAAAATCAATAAAATATATATTTTTAAAAAGATTACATATAATTAATTACAATGATAATTATCTCATTAAAAATCTGTGACAAGCCTGCCCCGGTGTGGCTCAGTAATTGAGCATTGACCTATGAACCAGGAGGGAGGTCACAGTTTGATTCCCCCGTTAGGGCACATGCCCAGGTTGTGGGCTCGATCTCCAGTTAGGGGGCATGCAGTCTATCAATGATTCTCTGTCATCATTGATGTTTCTGTCTCTCTCCCTTTCCATCTCCCTCTCCCTTTCTTTCTCTGAAATCAATAAAAATATATTTTAAAAAATTATGAGAAGAATTTTAACTTGCCTGTTGGTTGTTACTTTTCTTGCTCTAGATAAAATGCTCTTTCCCAGTACAAAGTGGTAAGTGCAGGACACTTAACTGTAATTTGTAAGCAAACCTTTATTCATTCATACCATTTCTCCTCTTGTCAGCTGCATAGGGCTTCTCTCAGAGTAGGTAGATGGTTGCATTGTGTTTCGTGTTAATGCTTAGAAAACCGGGTCTCAGCTTCCAGTCGGAGACCCAACAGGATAAGCTACAGACACTGTTGTGTCCCTGAAGAGGCCTGCTGCCAGGGAGTTGGAGTCATAGAAAAAGTGAGGCTCCTCAGATCCTTGTGTGTGCTGAGGCCAAAGCAGAATCCCAAGAGTCTTTAACTCTGGTGCCTAGTACCTCCTGTTCTTAGCTCTGATGAGAAGAGGATCAAGCAGATTTAAATTCCCTGCCAAATACCAGCTTTAGAAGGTAGGAATAGGTTTTCCTCTTGAGGGGGCCTATACTATTAATGTGCTGGCTGCCTGTGAAATGGCTGCGTTTTGTCAGTATTGTGGACTCCCCTCACCCTCCCCCAGTCAGTGAAATGAGCCTTGGCTTGGCTCTTGTAGTGAGTGAGATATGGCGAGGATATTTTTCAGTGACAGAGTTGGTAGGTTGTTCAAGATTCATTACATTCTGTAGTTCCCTGCTTTGGAAAGCTAGACATCAAGAAAACAAACCTGATCACAGAGAAGGATTTTGATGAGGGATTGCTTGTTTCAAAAAGGGATACTGGTTGCCTTTTGTCACCCATTCTCTTTTTCCTCAGGTCTATTCCTATATTCAGGCCCCTCTGCACTTTTCCAGGGGTCCAGCATCGTGCTTTGAACATGCCAAGTGTCCCTCGCTGAAAGAGTTCTTGGCTCCCCTCTCTTCTGCCTTCTCCTCTCCAGCCTGGCCTCTCCATTGTTCCTGTGCTGCACAGAGTAGGAGAGGTGTTCACATGCTCCCAGGCAAATGCTAGATTTCCTTTTCCCCAGCTATAAAACAGCTTGTCAGTCTTGCTCATGAGGGTATGTTACCATGTTCTTAACCAAGCCTACTCCACTTTTTCTCCTCAAGTTGACTCCCTTTTTCAGACACTTTGGTTGGGGCCATGATTTCACCATTCTAGTGTCTCAGGCCTGAGAATCATCTGAGTCTAATTCACAAAGTTCTATATGTCTTCTGAAGGGTGTTTCAGATCCAGCCCCTTATCAATTTGCCCACTGCTGCCACAGTGGCCCCTGACTGGGCACTAGGTTCCCTCTGAGTTCCCCCACCCTCACTTCTTTCTTGTTCTACCACATTAGTCTGCAGCCTTTCTAAGAGACCTTTTTTTTTTTTTTAATCCTCACTGGAAGATATATATATATATATATATGTGTATATATATATATATATATATATATATATATAAAAATTTTTTTTTAATTGACTTTTAGAGAGAGAGGAAGGGAGAGGGAGAGAGAGAAACATCAGTGTGAGAGAGAAACATTGATCAGCCTCCCAAGAAACTTTTCTTCTGATTATAAGTGATTAAGTCTTTGTTATTGAAACATTAAGAAAATCATAACCATATTCCACTGTAATGCCACAAGTTAGTGACTGTTACTGTTATCTTTCAGCTGCATTTTTTTCTTAGTTATGGCTTTATTTATTGAGTAATATAGGCCAGATACTTTCCAAAGTGCTTTACATCTATCACCTGGGAGGTCAGGAATATCCATACTGTTTTACACATAGGTAAGTGAAGCAAGGAGAGGTTAAACAACTTGCCCCAGGTTACTCATTTTAGCTGTACTTCCAGTATTTTCATATAATTTTTAAATTTAATTGACATAATGTATATATGACTTATTTTTTTGAATAACTGAAAGTCTTAAAATGGTTTAAAATTCAAAAGGAACAAAAAGATAAAACAGTGATAAGTCTCCCTCTTAGCTGGGTCTACCAGCTACCCAGTTCCCCTCAGAGAGGAAACCAGTGTTATCAGCTGGATAGCCAGCCTCGAGAGAGAGTCTACAGTTTGTGTGTGTGTTTGTGTGTGCTGTGCACCTATTCCTCCCTTCCTCACAAATGGTAGCGTTTTTAATCACAGTGTATATTCTGGAAAGTGTGCCATATCCATATATCATCAGATGCCATGTTACTTTCTTTTATGGCTGGAGTACTGTAATTTTCCTTGGATTAGTTCATGTTAATGGACATTTAGTTTGTTTCCAGTCTGATGGTATTACAGATTGTTGCAGTAACATATACAAACATGTGTTGTACAGTTTTATTTCCTACTTTTAAAATTAAAATAGGATTATTTTTCTCCATTAATTTTCTTGATGACTTTTAATGTCTGCATTAATGACTCCTCACAGTCCTTTATTTCTACACTAGAGGCCTGGTGCACAAATTCGTGCATGGGGAGGGGGTCCCCTCTGGGTGGCCTGCAGGGATAGGGCCGAAATCCGCAGTCCAACGCTGCCTGCAGCTCCTACCTGCCGCTCCTGTTCATCCCAGGCCCACTGTGCCTGCCACAGGCTCATGCCCAATCAGTCCGGATCAGGAGAGGCTCATGTTGCCACAGCAGTGCTCACCAGCCATGAGCCCTGTGTCTAGTGCCCTCACGAGAGGAGTGGGTCTGTGGGATCGGGCTGAAACTGGCTCTCCGACATCCCCCAAGGGGTTCCGGATTGCGAGAGGGTGCAGGCCAGGCTGAGGGACCCTACTGGTGCACAATCGGGGCATGTCCAGCCCATCTTGCTCAGTCCCAATTGGCCGGACCCCAGCAGCGGGCTAACCTACTAGTTGGAGCATCTGCCCCCTGGTGGTCAGTGCACATCATAGAGACTGGTTGACCAGTTGACTATCTGTCCCCTGGTGGTCAGTGCATGTCATAGCGAATGGTTGAGCAGCTTTAGCATACCATTTGCATATTATGCTTTGATTGGTTGTTCAGTTGTTCTGCTGTTCGATCTGTTTGCGTATTACCCTTTTATTATATAGGATTAAAGATATTTGTTTTTATTGATTTCAGAGAGGAAGGGAGAGGGAGAGAGAGATATAAACACTAATGATGAGAAAAGAATCATTGATCAGCTGCTTCCTGCACACCCTGCACTGGGGATGGAACCCACAACCCGGACCTGTGCCCTGACCGGGAATTGAACCGTGACCTCCTGGTTCACAGGTTGAAGCTCAACCACTGAGCCAGGTCGGCTGGGCTATTGCCACACTTTATTCATCTTCTAAAATGACTCAAGCCTTATCTAGTCCCTTAAGTTGGAATACTCTTATATTTAGTAGTCATCTATTTCCTGCGCGTTTGAGTTAAAACATTGAGAGTTCTTAACCTGGAGTTTTCTGATAGGGGAGCATCTGTTCTGTGTAGAATGTTGGCTGCAGCTTTCATCTACTTTTCCAAGGGACCCTTGACCCAAAAGGGCTGAGAGCCAGTGCCCTTGATAATATTGTAAGCTTTTGGAGCAGGGGTCACACAGTGCCCTCGTTTTGTGTTCTCTGCTTGCAGCACAGATCCTGGTAGGGTGAAGCTATGGAGGTTAGTGAGATTTGATAGTTGATGCCATGACACAGCCAGTCCTACCTACCCTAAGTCTGTCTGCATCCTTAAGCCACAAATTATGTGGGCCTGTTCTGTGGAACATAGTTGGGACAGTGGCCATTTAAGAAGCGTCCTCTTATAGCTCTGCTTGGGTTGCCAGCCTTTGTTATTAAGGCAGAGCCTAGACGGAAAGCCCCTTCTATTGATGAGCACCTAGATTTCTTCCATATATTGGCTTTTGTAAATAATGCTGTAATGAACATAATTAAATTTATTTAGAGATGTAAAAAGCTCAGGAAGACAGACATCTTAAAAAACAATTCTTTTAAACCCCAGAACATGGATCTTCGAAATACTTGGGAAATCCCTCCTCCCGCTCATGAGGATGAGGTTATGTCCTTGGGAAAAATCAGAAAATGTCAACCTGGGTTTCCCTTTTCTCAATTCTATGCATTCATTAAAAAGTGTATATATTTTTTGCAGCGGTCATTTTATTACGTTTCTAATAAAGAGTAGTTTTAAAATTTCATAGAAACATATATTCCTTTTCCCCTCATTGCCTTCCACATCCCTTCACTGTTCCAAGTTGCAAGTGTGTTGAAGAACCGATCAGACAAAACCACAGTCTTGTTATAGATTTTAAAAATGACTTCGAAGTCAAGTGGTATTGAAGCTTTTAGGTATTGTAGGTCCACTTTACAACTTTTAAAATTGTACCTGGGTTAAGGGGCTTTGGGGTAAATTTCCCCCTGCTGCTTTAATAATGTTTAATGACTTATTGCATATTTTGTTCTTCATTCAGGGGCTGCCTATTGTCAGTTTATGGACATGCTGTTCCCTGGCTCCATTGCCTTGAAGAAAGTGAAATTTCAAGCTAAGCTAGAACATGAATACATCCAGAACTTCAAAATACTACAAGCAGGTTTTAAGAGGATGGGTGTTGACAAAGTAGGTAAATTTTATTCTTTCATTTAAGGTTGTTTCTTGACTACTGATTGTTACTAAGGATACAGCTGCTGGCCCATGACTTTGTCATGTTCTTTTCCCAATTTAAAAATAATATATATTTTATTGATTTTTTACAGAGAGGGAGAGAGTTAGAAACATCGATGAGACAGAAACATCAATCAGCTGCCTCCTGCACATCCCCCACTTGGGATGTGCCCAGCAACCAAGGTACATGCCCTTGACCGGAATTGAACCCGGGACCTTGGAGTCCGAAGGCCGATGCTCTATTCACTGAGCCAAACCGGCTAGGGCTCTTTTCCCAATTTATATATTTTCCTTTTCTCCAGTTAACATAGAATTTACTGGGAGCAAAGTTTTCCTCTATCCTCTCCTTACCCCAGTTCCCTTGCTATGTTCTTTCTTTATAGTGAAGTTAGCAACCATTTTTAGGAGTCAACCTGTTTAATCTCTCTTACTGAGCTCTAACTCTAATACCTGAATTTAATTCTGTAAAGCATAGAGAAGATTCTAGAAATACTTGCTTTGTAAAAGCAGGATACAGGGAAGATCCCTGTGGGTTGGGAATTTTCCTCTTGCCCCCAAGGTTATTTGAAGATACCTTCAACCAGGCTTTATTAGGACAAATATTATCCCTGTTTTAGCAGATACTAGATTAGAGTCATGCGTGACATAACAGATTTTCAGTCAATGAAGGACCCCCCTATTGACATGACAAAGCTAGGTGAGAAGTCCCTGTCACCTAGTGACATTGCAGCGTGCAGCACAATGCATTAAGTGTTGGTGGTGCTGGTGTAAATAAACCTGCTGCTCTGCCAGTTGTATAAAAGTCTAGTATGTAGTACATATAATTATGAACAGTACATAATCCTTGATAATGATAATAAATGACTATGTTACTGATTTATGTATTTACTATACTATTTAATTGTTATTTTAGAGTGTACATACTCTTTCTACTAAAAAGTTTGCTGTAAACAGTATGCTGTGTCATGCCTGCAGCAGCTTCATACATCCTGTGTTTACCACATCTCTTGCATCATTCTCTCTTGTGCTTGATTTGATCTTGTGAGGTTTTGTATATTTATGTTCTGTGCAGGCTTATAGCCTAGGAGCAATAGGCTATACCATATAGCCAAGGTGTGTAGTCAGCTGTATCATTTAGATTTGTGTAAGTGAACACTGTGCTGTTTGCACAACGATGAAATTGTCAAACGATGCATTTCTTTAGCATATTTCCATGGTAAAATATAATGTATAACTATTGCAAAATTAAGCAATTTCTCTCCTCACCCATTAGAAGGGTTTTTCTTTTTAAGCCATTTCTTGGGCAAAATTCATTTTTTTTTTTTTAATAAATCTTTATTGTTCAGATTATTACAGGTGTTCCTCTTTTTTTTCCCCCATAGCTCCCCTCCACCTGATTCCCCACCCCACCCCATGCCCTTACCCCCCGCCACTGTCTTCATCCATAGGAGTAAGATTTTTGTCCAATCTCTTCCCGCACCCTTCACACCTGCTTCCCCTGAGAATCGTCGGTCCACTCCCTTTCTATGTCCCTGATTCTATTATATTCACCAGTCCATTCTGTTCTTCAGATTTTTTATTCACTTGATTTTTAGATTCACTTGTTGGTAGGTATGTATTTGATGTCCTTTTGTTGTTCATAATTTTTATCTTTACCTTTTCCTTCTTCTTCTTCTTAAAGAATACCCTTCAGCATTTCATGTAATCCTGGTTTGGTGGTGATGAACTCCTTTAGCTTTTTCTTGTCTGTGAAGCTCTTTATCTGACCTTCAACTCTGAATGATAGCTTTGCTGGGTAGAGTAATCTTGGTTGTAGGTTCTTGCTGTTCATCACTTTGAATATTTCTTGCCACTCCCTTCTGGCCTGCATAGTTTCTGTTGAGAAATCAGCTGACAGTCGTATGGGTACTCCCTTGTAGGTAATTAACTGTTTTTCTCTTGCTGCTTTTAATATTCTCTCTTTGTCTTTTGCCCTTGGCATTTTAATTATGATGTGTCTTGGTGTGGTCCTCTTTGGATTCCTCTTGTATGGGGTTCTGTGCACTTCCTGAACTTGTAAGTCTATTTCTTTCACCAGGTAGGGAAAGTTTTCTGTCATTATTTCTTCTAATAGGTTTTCAATATTTTGCTCTCTCCCTTCTTCTGGCACCCCAAAAATTCGGATGTTGGTTCGCTTAAAGTTGTCCCAGAGGCTCCTTACACTATCTTCATATTTTTGGATTCTTTTTTCTTTTTGTTTTTCTGGTTGGATGTGTTTTGTTTCCCCGTATTTCAGATCTTTGGTTTGATTCTTGGGGTACGTTGATCTACAGTTGAGTTTCTGTATATTCTTTATTTCAGACAGTGTATGCTTCATTTCTGACTGATCCTTTTCCATTTTTTTGGCATTCTCATTAATATCCTTAAAGGTCTCATCAAGTTTCTCAGCGGTTTTAAGAAGATTCTTGAGTAACCTTATAAATGTGGTTCTGAACTCTATGTCGTCCAGTAGTTTGCTTTCCTCCGTTTCTTTCATTCGTGACATGTTTCTTTGTCTCCGCATTTTGGCTGCTTCCCTGTGTTGATGGAGTGGCTTTGTGTGGTAGGTGACCTATAGGGGGCAGTAGCTCAGCCTCCCCAATCACCTGATGTGGATGCTCTTGGTACACCCCTTTGTGGGCTGAGTGCAAAGTCTTGGTGTAGTTAGGCCTTAATTGCTATTGGTACACTGGGAGGAATTGACCTCCAGGCCAATTAGCTGTGAGCACTGGCTGTGTCTATAATGAAAGAACTGCTGTGCTGAAGACACGCTTATGAGGCAGGACTTGTTTCAGTGGGGCTTTGGTGCTCACTGAGTCTGCCTCTTGAATGTGTCACTTATGGATGTGAGGAGTTGAAATCTGGTGTCTCACACTGACCACTAGGTACACTGGTTTCTGGATCTCCAATGGGGTGCAGGTCAGCTACTGTCTGAGGCCACCCAGCAGGAGCTACAGTGAGAGCTACAGTTTTCTCCTCTTTGCTTGTGGTTTGGAGGTTTTGGAGCTGTCTGACCTGGGCTGCAAGTTTGCTAGGTTAAGCTTTGATAGAGCAGGGCTTTCTTATGCTAACTCTGCTGCTTGGAGCTTGGGTGGGTTTGTAGGTTGTGCAGGGCGGGGCCTCAGGGCGTCACTAGGTTAGGGCATGGCAAACAGCAATGGCTGCTAGTTAGCCAGCCCTGCGTCCCTGTCGGCAGTCCCGTGCCCCAGTGCAGCAAACAATTATTCCTGCGTGCAGCTCTGCAAGCAAGCCACTCTCACTGGCAGACAGTCCAGCTTCTCCCCGTAGGAGTTTGGGTCCCCCGCGTCTCCCCAGAAACTGTATTTCAGAGTAATCGGGGGCTTGTCTCCCTTTGGGTTGAAAAAAGCAATGCTCGCCGCCAGCCCTGATCACGCGCCTCCGTACCTCAGCTTTTCAGCGCTCGTGCATGTCTCAATGCTCTTTTCTCTTTCCTTCTAGTTGTAGAACTTCCACTCAGCCAGCTTTCCCGTGGTTCTGGGTGATAGACGTTTTGTCTTTTAGTTGTATTTTTGAAATTGTTGCGGGAGGCAGCAGTTTAGGTGTTTACCTACGCCGCCATCTTGGATTCCTCCAAAATTCATTTTTAGTAAAGCTTGTAATCACCCCCTAATTATTTTGCTTGTGTGTCTGGTTTTTGTTTACTGTGAAATCAGTCTTTATTTTAGTTTTGTCTCTGCACTCTATAAAATACTCATGTGTATTGTAAGAATATCATTTAGTTACCAGGCATAGTGTAACTAGATGCAACTTAGTATATACAGCAATTTATCTTTTTCTTTTTGTAGAATTTAAATTTTTTTGAATAAAGTAAGTTTCTAAAGTAAAAAAGAGTATGGTGCATTGATCCCCCAGGTATCTCAACAATTATCGACTCATTCTAGTTTTGTTTCAGCTATACCTCTACCCCATAAAAGTAATTTTATATTTATTTGCCCAGAGGGATGGATATAGTTCAGATTATTACATATATTATTTATAAAAATACCATTTCAACTGGAATCCTTGAACGTAAACTCTGGCTAGTAGTACAATGACTTGAAGTAATATCTGATAACACAGTATTCTTGTATAATAACAAAACTTACAGAATCCTTAAAGTGTGCTTTAATAGGATTAGAATTACTTGAAAAATACACCATTTTGTAGAAATCTGTCCTAAGACTGATTTTGTGTCTTGACCTACTTTTAAGACAATTAATTTTTTTTAACACAATTTATTATATACCTATGGTTAGTTTATGCTCTGGATTTTATACTTTATGACAGGCACTGTGGCCATGCAAGTTACACAGGAGACTTACTTTTTATAGTGGAATGACATGTCTTAGGATGTGCTTGGAATTGTGTATGGGACTTGTATCTGATACTTGTTCCATTTGCATTTCTGATTCCTTTTGATGGACTTGGAGGGGGCTTGGTAGGTGGAACTATTCTGTGGAAGGCAAACTGGGTAAAATTTGCTCTATAAACGTTCAGGAGCTTACTTTATATTAAGTTCTTGCCTCTAAACTATATTTTTTTTCCTTGGCCGGCAGAGCTTTATACTGATTGATGCATTGACATGTTTGACGCTTTCCAAAAGCCTCTTGCTTTGCGCTAAACAGTCTTGATGTTTCTTTGCAGATAATTCCTGTGGACAGATTAGTAAAAGGAAAGTTTCAGGACAATTTTGAATTCGTTCAGTGGTTCAAGAAGTTTTTTGATGCAAACTATGATGGAAAAGACTATGACCCTGTAGCTGCCAGACAAGGCCAAGAAACTGCAGTGGCTCCCTCCCTTGTTGCTCCAGCTATGAACAAACCGAAGAAACCTCTCAGCTCTAGCAGTGCAGGTAAAAAAAAACATACAGAAATATCAATTCCAAATAATGGTTTTGCAGGTATTTATTCATTCATTCAACATTTAATCAGAATTTTTGAGTAGCCATAGGCTTAGGGAGCTTAAGGATAAGCCTAGGCACAGCCATGTGGCAAGACCATGGAATGTGGCATCAGGCTGACCTGTGGTTGTTTTTAGGACTCTGTAACCCTGTGTGAGTTACTTGATCTGCCCTATAGTTTCCTCCTATATAGAACAGGAATTTGAATATGTGCCCCAGAGAGTTGCTTTTGAGGCCTGGACGAGTTACTGTATGTAGTTTTGTCAAGGCTCTTTAGTTGTATGGAGTAGAAACCTTTCAGGCTAACTCACATAAAAGAGCTTCGAACACAAGGACATTATATAGAGCCCAATAACAGTAAGACCTGAGTTCCTAGGAACTGAAGGAGCTTTCTAGGTCTCTCAGGGACTGTTCTTGGCTCTCTGCATCATTATTTTGTCTGCAGATCAGCTTCCTGTACATTACTTACAGCTTCCCTGCCCTCCCAAGAACTTTAGCTGTTAAGTGGCTTTGGCTTGCTGTGATGCCAGCAGAATCTGGGAGGCAGGGGTGGGGGTGGGGGGCTGTTTTTTAGAGACCTTCTCTAAAAAGTCTTGGCCTGGAGGTTTCCCAAAATGTGTTTGTAGTAGTATATTTATAGAATACTCGAGGCCCGGTGCACGAAATTCGAGCACATTCATAAAAATTACCTGTCAATCACCCTGGTCCCCTCAGCCCAGCCTGCACCCTCTCCAATCCAGGACCCCTTGGGGGATGTCTGACTGCTAGTTTAGGCCCGATCCCCTAAACCAGCATTCGGGATGTTAAACCGGCAGTCGGACATCCCTCTAACAATCCGGGACCACTGGCTCCTAACTGCTCGCCTGCCGGCCTGATCACCCCTAACCACCTCTGCTTGCCGTCCTGGTCGCCCCTAACTGTTTCTCCCCCCCGGCCTAGTTGCTCCCAACTACCCTGCTCTGCCCGTCTGGTCACCCCTAACTCCCCTGCCTAACCCCCCAGTCTGGTCACCCCCAACTGCCCCCCATGCTGGCCTGGTCACCCCTCACTACCGCCCTCTGCCGGCCTGGTCGCCCCACATTGCCCCCACTGCTGGACTGCTCACCCCACACAGCCAGTCATTACTGTGAGGGCGTCCTGACCAATTTGCATGTTGCCCTTTTATTAGTATAGACTAGAGGCCCGGTGCATGAAATTTGTGCATGGGGGTGTGTGTCCCTCAGCCCAGCCTGCACCCTCTCCAATCTGGGACCCCTCAAGGGATGTTTTGACTGCCCATTTAGGCCCGATCCCGGTAGGACATCCCTCTCACAATCCAGGACTGCTGGCTCCCAACTGCTTGCCTGCCTGCCTTCCTGATTGCCCCTAACTGCTTCTGCCTGCCAGCCTGATCACCCCCTAACCACTCCCCTGACAGCCTGATTGATGCCTAACTGCTCCCCTGCCAGCCTCTTTGCCCCCAACTGCCCTCCCTTGTAGGCCTGGTCACTCCTAACTGCCCTCCCCTGCAGGCCTAGTCACCCCTAACTGCCCTCCCCTGCAGGCCTGGTCTTCCCCAGCTGCTTTCCCCTGCAGGCCTGGGTCCCTCCCAACTGCCCTTCCCTTGCAGGCCTAGTCCCTCCTAACTACCCTCCCCTGCTGGCCTGGATCCCCCCAACTGCCCTTCCCTGCTGGCCTGATTGCCCACAACTGCCCTCCCTTGCAGGCCTGGTACCTTCCAACTGCCCTCCCCTGCTGGCCAGCTTGTGTCCACATGGGGGCAGCCATCTTGTGTGTTGGAGTGATGGTCAATTTGCATATCACTCTTTTATTAGATAGGATACCTATACTTTGGGGGCAGGGTGGATGTTCTACAGATGCTAATCCCTCCTTTTCAAGAATATCAGTTAAAGTCCCATTATACCTTGAGAAAGAGGCTGATCCATCTGGTAGGAAGAGAAGAACATTGAGTACTTTTAAATTTTTATATGATCTGATATAAATGGGATCATAGAATATGTGTCTTTTGTGTCTGTTTTTTTTTCATTTAGCATGTTTTCAACATTTATTCATGTTGTAGCATGTATCAGTACTTTATCCCTTTTTATGGGTGAATAGTATTCTTTTGTATGACTAGACCACATTTTTATTTATTCATCAGTTGATTATTTGTGTTGTTTCCACTAGCTATTATGAATAATGCTGCTATGAACATTCCTATACAAGTTTCTTTGTAGACATGTGTTTTCATTTCTCTTGGGTATAGATCTGGGAGTATATACTCTTAGAGCATAATTATTGGGTCATATGGTAACTCTGTGTTTAACGTTTTGCAGAAATACCTGTTTTCCAAAGTGGCTGAGCCATTTTGCATTCCCATCAGCAGAGTAAATGAAAGTTCTGATTTCTCCAAGTACTTTTATTTCTTAGCTACTTAGAATGGGGAACTGCATAAATAAAACTGTGCATTTCATATTTCAGATGTGGCTAACAGGCAAGTGGAGACTTGCATTAAGCATTTAGTCTTTGGGATAAAGACTTATTAGTGATAAACATACTTGAGATAATACTAGAGATCATCCAGAGGAAATGCCTATTGCCATATGGTTATTGAATAATTTGGGGTGTCAGGAAAATCAGATATTTCTAAGTCTGGCATAATGTACAAGCTTTCCAGAATGATTGCTGAATGAATGAATAAAATCATGAACAATACATTTGCCGTAAGGTAGCCCAGTCTTGATTATTTTAACTTGTAGATAGGTTGGCTCCTTTACTACTTTCTCCTTATCTGCTTTCGGCTACTACCACTGAGAGAAATTTGTAAATCCTGGTCACTGTGCTCTTTTTCTCTCCTAACCCTTCTAACCACCTTCTAAAAGGTGAGTAAGATATGGGCTTTGAAGTAATTACTTGTAAGAGCAGTCTCTATACCACCCCGCTCTTCCAATACAAGGAGTCTGAGGTTCTGAGTTAGGAGGCATCTTACTTTCCAGGTGGGGAACTGTGAGTGCAGAGCAACAGCTGGAACTGTGAGCTCACTACTGGTATGAAGTTTGCTTTTGTGCCATGAAGCTGCCCTGCTGGTGGATTTGGTTGGAACTGGATTAAGGTACATTAACTGTGTGTGCCTCTTTCAGATGATAGTTCTATTCACCACAGCAACAAAAAGACCTCATAGGAGGACTTATTCCCAGCACAAGAGATTATGGCTAAAATTGGTACTTTGCTACAAGGATAAAAAACGACTTTGGGCAAACTTAGGGGTATTGTCATACATGCTGGGCTCTCCACATTGAGTCCCTGCATTACTGTGAAGGGCAGTTGGTCACAGCCTCCTCTTGTCATCTGGTGGTTTTTGTTTGTTTGTTTGTTTTTTAATCCTTACTCGAGGATATGTTTATTGATTTTAGAGAGAGGGAGGAAGAAAGAAACATTGATTGGTTGCCTCCCATATGTGCCTCAACTGGGAATGAAACTGGAAACCTTTTTGTGTACAGCTGATGCTCCAGCCAACTGAACCTCTTGACCAGGTCTGGCAGGTTCTTTTTGGTTTTGAAATTTCTGCTCTTAAAAAAAACTCTGATCTTCTCTCAGCTCCACAGAGGCCCATTGTGACACACAGAACTGCTGCAACCCCTAAGGCTGGCCCAGGTGTGGTGCGAAAGAATCCTGGTGTGGGCAATGGGGACGACGAAGCAGCTGAACTGATGCAGCAGGTAGGTCCCTCCTGTGTCCCAGACTGGAGTCATGTCGGTGGAAAGGATACTTGCTGCACTAGCCAGAAAAGGCTTGTTTGTGTTCTTGTAGGAAGACCCATTTTGTCTGCTTGCTGAAACAGTCATCGTGCTGACAGGTGTGAGCCTGTCAGGTGCTATGTGGGGAGCAGTGTGAGAGTGGAGGTAGAAGAGGGGTGTCAGGCATTTCTGAGATCTGTTAGTGTGACAGAAACCAATGTCTTAGTTTGGAAACCCACCTATACAATAGAACCCTGTTGCTGGAATGCTGTTAGGATTCCCTGGGATTCAGAGTATCTTGAATTTTTTGCTCTGAGAAAGATAAAGGAGATTTTCTTTCTGAGTAATATTTAAAAAAGGATTTTACAGTTTCTCTGCTGAAATCCAAGTTGAGAGTGGAACTGATATGAAAAGCCTATTCTTCTGTTCTTAATAGGTCAGTGGTTTGAAATGTCTTCTTTAGGATTAATTAATTTCCTGAAGATACATGTCAGGTCTATGGATCAGAACAAATTTTAGATTTTTAAACATTTTCTTACTAATCCTGGTATTTTGTTTGTTTGCTTTTGAATGGTTCTCTTGATTAACCCCAGTTTTAAAATTGTGATGCTCTGTCATCTTAGTGAATTTGAGGTTGGACTCGTACTTTCCCAAAAGCCACGCCCTAAAACCTGGGGGTCACAACTTCATGTTAATCCTGACCCAGTCCCTGCACCTAGGAAACCAGGATAGAAAAGCCTGCCCAAAGATCGTGTTTTTTAATTTATTCTCTAATTTGCATGTGGCTCATGGTCCTAGGTGCCTGAGGAGTGTCAAGGTGACTGGGTCACCAGCCCCATTAGTGTGGCTGCTTTGAGCATCCCCTCTGGGTGCTATCACTGAAGTGTAGAAGTTCTGGAGACTAAGGAGACTTCCCTGTAACTGTCGCTTTTCAGGCCTGGATGTACACAGGAAGCAGTCTCAGAAAAACAGTGAAGGTTATTAGTGGTGAGACTGGCTGACCAGCACAAGGCTGATCTCGAACCCTCAGGTGAAGAGGCAGAGGCGCAGCTGATGTCTCTGTATGGAACAGAGTGTACCCTGTATGGAACACTTGAACATTAATAGCAAAACCAAAAATAGTTCACACTTTTAGAGTGCTCATGCCATTATATTATTAAGCACTTTAATTTCACTTTTATATTAGCCCTGTGAGGTTTTACAGATAAGAATAGTGTGGCTCGGAAAGGTTAAGTAACCTGAGCTGAGATTTGAACCCAGCTCATACTCAGCTGGTTCAGCCCTGTCTCAGAAATATTTTGGTCTGCACAGGATTGTTTGGTGTTTTTTTAATACATATTTTTTATTGATTTCAGAGAGCAAAGGAGAGGGAGAGAGAGAGATAGAAACATCAATGATGAGAGAGAATCATTGATTGGCCACCTCCCGCACGACCCCCACTGGGGATCGAGCCTGCAACCCAGGCATGTATGTGACCTTGACTGGAATTGAACCTGGGACCCTTCAGTCCAAGGCCAATGCTTATCCATTGAGCCAAACCAGCTAGGGCTGCACAGTGTTTTAATTAAAAATTTTTTTTTTAATATAAAAGATTTTAGCTTCTCTCTAGGTTGCCAAAGGCTTTTCCTGTTACTCCTTTGGTTCATTACATGAACTTTCTGGCCCCTGAAAATATTTGAATTTGTGACCCTAACAAAGGTGTGGAGGTCTGGGGTTATGACCAATAGGAGAAATAGAGCCAGATGAGTTTGTTAGGATAAGAGAAGAGTCTATTCTATACAAATTACCTTGTAGTGTTCATATCATTGGGAGATTTGCAGCAATTCCACATTCCTAAGTCATTCTGGAGAAATTTACCTTTATTTGATTTTATTCCAGAGCAACATTGTTCAGTAGAAACAGAATGTGAACCAGAAATGTGAGGCACATACATAATTTGAAATTTTCTGATAGCCACATTAAAAAAAGTAAAAAGAAACAAGGTTAAATTAACTCTAATAATACATTACCCCATATACCCAAAATATCATTCTGACATAATCAATATAAATAATTACCAATGAGATATTTTACATTTGGAAGCCCACATTTCAAGGGCTTAGCCACGTGTGGCTCATAGCTGCTATATTGGCCAGTTATTAGTGGTGCAAGTCCTAAGCATTCTTCTTGGGGCTTCTTAGATTATAGCTATTACTTTACTACAAGAGAATGTTCTAAGAGTGACATTGATTAGTAGCCACAGATTTTTAATAACCTCATAAAGAAGCATTTAGAGGAGTATCAAGTGACATAGTGTGTACTTCTGGGTGTTTCTTGTGGAATCGTAGTTACTGAGTGATAGTGAGGAGGAACGCTGCTTTGGTCTTATATGTGGGGCCCAGAAGGCTGGGTTCCAGTGCCCTGGATGATGTGTAGGCCAGAGAAGGTTTTAATGATTTGTGAGGGAGGCACTAATGAAACATGAGCCAGCATACCTTTTTAAGGTCTTTTGGTTTTCCTTTCCTTCTTGGTCACTAATGTGATTAGAAGGCCTCTTCCCAGGCTTTTGGATCTTGCAACTGAAGATCCAAGGCAGCTTCCTATTGCTGGGGTTGGTCAATTCTTGCCCTTCTATCCCTTTTTGTATTGTACTTTGGGGCTGATAGTTTAAGGAAAGGCAACCGGCAGCAGTTAAAAGCAGGGGTGGGGAGAATTGGGGGAAATGGACAATTTAGTTTTGTTTTTTGTTTTTGTTTGTCTTTTTTTGAACAGTTTAGTGTAATCTGGCTATGGGTAATGGTAGTACTTTATTGAAACTTTCATTTATTTTAAAAAGTGATTTCTGTGGTTGACAAAGGTATTTCTTGTTTTTCTGAGTGGTCATCTGTTCAGGCCTTTTATGATGAACATTAACATTAAATCTTAGATAGCCCTAGCCAGTTTGGCTCAGTGGATAGAGCGTCGGCCTGCAGACTGAAGGGTCCCAGGTTCGATTTCAGTCAAGGGCATATGCCCGCCGGGTTGTGGGCTCGATCCCCAGTGTGAGTGTGCAGGAGGCAGCTGATCAATGATTCTCTCTCATCATTGATGTTTCTATCTCTCTCCCTCTCCTTTCCTCTCTGAAATTGAAATCTTGGATAGGATGGTCTTGCTGATTCTAGTCACCTGCTCCACATCTCTGGATGGTTCTTGACTGCAGGTTATGAAGGGGGAAATAGATAGGGGCAGTACTGATCCCTCTGGTTTTGTCAGGCTTCTTCATCAGGCTGTAGGGAAGCTAGCTCAGCTGTTCACTTCCGTTTTTGCAGCTATGAGTTCGGACTAGATTTCTGTAGTGCCTTCTGGCTCTCAGATTCCCTGCTACCCAAATTGTTCCCATCTGCTTTACCTTTGATTTCTTGGCTTGGTTTTCCATGTGCCCCTAGCCTGTAAGTTCCATGAGGATTTTATGCTGCATGGTAAGCCTTGTAATTTACATTTAGTGAGAGTTAAAGTGAATTCACATGTCATAGATTTAAATATACTGGAATGAAGCTGCACCATGCATAAAATACATAAAGGACCGGGAGAATTGTTATGACTTTTATTACTCTTGGCTAGTTAAGAGTCCTGGCCTAAGCACGGAGATTGATTTCTTTATTGTCCCTTTGTGGAAATGAGAGCCCCTCAGTGGAGCTTCTAGAAGCTCCTGCTGGATGTGTGGTGAGCAGATGAGATGCTCAATGGAGGGAGCTAGCAGTGGAATGTGGTGGTGTTTGTTCCCTACCTCCGCTATCTTCTCTCCCTTTTCAGATTCTTCAGAGAGAGACAGGTGCCAGGACACTCCACAGAAGATGTTTTTCTTTCGAGTTAAGGATCCCCCTCCCCCCAATATATAGGAGGGGTGGAAGGGAAAAACCATTGAGTTTTCTGTGCCCAGGCCTCCCTAAGTCCTAGCTGTCTTTGGCTAGTATTAGTCATCTTTAACTAGTCTTTCCCTCCTGGCTTGCCATTTCTACCCTGTCCCCTGGACCAGACCCTCTGTTTCCATTGACCTCCACATGCAAAAATATATGAACTTGATTGACCAATGGTAAGAACTCAATTTATGATTGAGTCCTGGTGGGGTGGATTTTGCTTCTATATTTGTCTCAGGCTCCCATAGTTTCTTCTCCTAGATCTTTTCTCAGTCCCTAAGAAGTTCCTGAATGTTCATGGCAGTATCTGCCCTTTTGTGAGAATTATTATATTTAAGGTGGCCATGAACAAGCCCAGGTTATTTATCTGGGGCTGGAGAAATTGATACTAAACTGAAATGGGTTTTTGTCCATGTTAGAGAATTTGATGAAAGACCACATCTCCTTTTGGGTTAGATGTTTGTCTGATATGTTACTGGTACCTGAATGCCAAGTTTCTCACCCTTCTTAATGTCTTGTGCAGGTCAACGTATTGAAACTTACTGTCGAAGACTTGGAGAAAGAAAGAGATTTCTACTTTGGAAAGCTAAGGAACATTGAATTGATTTGCCAGGAGAACGAGGGGGAAAACAACCCTGTATTGCAGAGGATTGTGGACATTCTCTATGCCACAGATGTACGTTTTGACATGAGGATATTTGCCATTTTGCCACCTAAGAGAAAATGAATTTTATCTGGTTGGTTTTGGCAAACTCAGTGCTGATGCTTGTCAAGTTCCAGCATAGCATTCACAAAGGACTTCATCTTTGACTCTTCAAAGTCAGCCAGAGGGCATTTCTGCCAGCTTCAGCCTTTGCCTTGAGGTCTTGTGAGCCCTTGAGGCAAGAATAGGAAGAAGTAGGTAGCTGGTTTGCCCTGCTTCTGTAGTTTGTGGCTACTGATAGGTGATGAGTGCCACCAAATGATCATGCTGCACCATCCCCTCTCCACACCCTGAAGCTTAGAACTCTCAGCCTGAGTTGCTGCCTCCATTTTATCAGGGCCCCTTGCATGCTCTGGAGAACTAGGCACATGGCTCCTTTTTTGTGTGTGCTGCCCACAGCTGTCAGAGTGTACCTTTGTTCCTCTTTCCTAAGATTGTGTATGATTCCATTTCCTCAGAGTGCTTTGTGGTCAGGTTTATTGGGAATCTATCTGTTTACACAGCCAAATTTGAGATATATATATATATATATTTTTTTTTTTTAATGTATTTTTATTGATTTCAGAGAGGAAGAGAGAGGGAAAGAGAGATAGAAACATCAATGATGAGAATCATGGCTCAACTTCCTCCTGTACGGCCCCCACTGGGGATCGAGCCCACAACCCGGGACTGGGAATCGAACCATGACCTCTGGGTTCATAGGTCTACATTCAACCTCTGAGCCATGTTGGCTGGCTGAATCTGCTGATATTATATTAGCTGACCAGGGAAGACTGATGTTTCTTCGATTTAGGTTTTGGTATCTTGTTGTATCCACTGTTTAGTGGCTATATTATAATTTTTCTACATTCCCAGCAAGGTCTATAGTATATATCTAAGTACTTTGTAGTATATATGTAGAATACTAGTACAGATATAAGGTACATGCTGTTATTAATACTGTTCTCCAAACATATCAAGTGAATTTGAGGGATTAAAATGACAGAAAAGTGAATAATTTGTTAAATAAGTTCTTATTTCAGGCTTGCTCTGTGCCAGATAATGAAAACAAAGATGAGGATGGGGTTCTTGTTCTAGTCTGAGTATTAATTTAATTTAATTAATTTATTTTTTGAGTATTATTTTACTTGAGTCATATCTTAAGTAAATTTGGCCATAGAGATTTGTTAAAAAAAAAAAAAAAAGATTATGGTTGAAGGGAAGTCTATTTTTTTAAAAAATATATTTTATTGATTTTAGAGAGGAAGGGCGAGGGAGAGAAAGAGATAGAAACATCAATGATGAGAGAGAATCATTGATTGGCTGCCTCCAGCATGACCCCTACTGGGGATTAGCCCACAACCCAGGCATGTGCCCTTGGCCAGAATCGAACCTGGGACCCTTCAGTCCAAAGGCTGATGCTCTATCCATTGAGCCAAACCAGCTAGGGCAGGAAGTCTAATTTTTATGTTATTGTAGCCATTAGTATGTGCCAGAATGCCCTAGAGCTGGTGTGAGGTGGAAGCCCCAAATCTGATTTCCTATGATACTAGTGTTGGGTCAGTCTTGCAGCTATTTTTGTACAGACATTTTATGTGTAAACACTTAAAACACCCACAACACTCCTAAATAGCAGGCATGGTTTCTAAATGCATTCAAAGGAATGTATAAAGGAAAAGCTGCCTATAGCCAGTTTATTGAGTGGTGATGGTAGTACTGAAATTTATGATGACCTTAGGGATTGTTGAGGGTAACTTTTTTTTTCATGTTTTTTTTTTTTTTTTTAATTTTATTTCAGAAAGAGGAAGGGAGAGGGGGAGAGAGAGGGGTAGAAGCATCAATCATGAGAGAGAATCACGGATCGGCTGCCTCCTGCACACCCCCTACTGGAAATCAAGCCCACAACGCAGGCATGTACCTTGACCAGGAATCCACCATGACCTGGGTTGACACTCAACCACTGAGCCACACCAGCTGGGCTAACTTTTTTTTTAAACAGTCTTATTGAAGTAGAATTGACATAATGAACTGCACATATTTAAGTACAATTTGACGTGAAATCATCATCATAATCAAGCCAACGTATACACGTCCATCACCATTTGATTGTGCTCAGTGTATTTTGTGAGATGTGATTCCTCTGCCTAAGGAATAAAATAGGGGTCCCCTGGCCTTATGCCATTAAATGCCAAGTGTGTGGTAGAGGCAGGACTTTAAATTTGAGGAAAGTGAACCCACATTAGAAGCTGATCATTCACTGTTGAGTAATAGCTTTCCCTCTCATTTTCCTATTTTAGGAAGGCTTTGTGATACCTGATGAAGGGGGCCCACAGGAGGAACAAGAAGAGTATTAACAGCTTGGACCAGCAGAGCAACATCCGAATTCTTCACTCCAAATCATGTGCTTAACTGTAAAATACTCCCTTTTGTTATTTTTAGAGGACTCACTGGTTTCTTTTCATAAGCAAAAAGTACCTCTTCTTAAAGTGCACTTTGCAGAAGTTTCACTCTTTTTTCAATAAGTTTGAGTTAGGAGCTTTTACCTTGTAGCAGAGCAGTATTAACATCTAGTTGGTTCACTTAGGGAACAAAGAGGCTGACCATGGGCTCACCATATGGATGCTGGTAACACTGATTGCTGGAGAAGGTGTTTTTTATGTGATATGCTGAGGTGGATACCTCAGAAATGAAATGTAAAGACTGATTTTAATTTTAAGCTAATGTGAAATCTTGGCAGAGAACGTTTTAATAAATGAATGCCTTAAGAGTATTTAAATTACGTTTGCATATTTTAAAATATAAATTTTAACCTGACAGGAGAGTTGTGTGTTGCCCTTGTGTCTGGGAAGGAAGGGCCAGACCTTGGGACCTTTAGAACTTGCTGTTCACTGGCCTTGCAGGGCTGCTTGAATCTTCATAGGCCTAACCTTGGGCCAGAAGGAAAATTTAAAAAGTTGCTCTCTAAAGCCATTTGGTGTCCTTGACCAATTGCATCTCTGCTAAGAAGCAAGAGGCATTGTTGATTGAATGAATAGAGGGTATGTTTCAGCCCTGAGATATTTGAGTTGAATAGCTTGATATTCATTGAGCATTTCTCTGATGATTTTTCCAGTTACCCCTGAAATTTCTGTGTATTGTGTTTTTGGGAAATGAGGTGTGTTCAGTTTTAAAATCTAACAACTACTTTTGGGGACTTGCCCACATTTCTGGGATTTGAATGGGGGTTTGTGTCCCATTTTGCTGTCTTTTAAGTTTACATTTAACATGTTTTTCTGCATCCCTTGCCCACTGGGGATTCCTCTTTGGCTCCTTAAAGTTTGCTGCTTAGAGTGAAAGTTCAGCAGGCAGGTGATCATGCTGCAAGTTCTTTTTGGACTTCTGACAAAGGGAGTGATCAGTGAAGGCCATTGCTACCTTGAGATCTGCAAGGCTGGGTGTTTTTGGTACCTGCTGTCCACAGCCCTCCACTGTTATCAGAATACTTTGCCAGTGCACTAATCTCTTTGGAGATAAAATTTGTTAGCGTGTTACTAAATGTTAAGTTTCTTTTGCAGAAAATACAGTACCATGTCTGAATTAATTATTAATATTTAAACTATTTCATTCCTTAACACCCCTAATTTGCTTTGCCTACAGCCTATTCAGTTCCTTTGTTTGGCAGAATTCTGCAAAATGTGTGTCACCCACTACTGAGCTTGTTCAGCCCCTGATGTAATTGTATTGATTTGTTGGTGGTAGTTTGTCTAAAATGTGTGTAGAAAGCAGGTATTTTATAATAAATTGTTGTGTAGTGCATGCTCTGTGTGAAATTCAGAGAGAAACCCAGTTTCAGTGATTAACAATGCCAAAAATGCAAGTAACTAGCCATTGTTCAAATAACAGTGGTGCTATTTCTCTTTTGTGGCCTTTAGACTTTTGTTGCCCTAAAATTCCATTTTATTGGGAACCCATTTTCCACCTGGTCATTCTTGACAGGGTTTTTTTTTCCTACTTTAAGCAGTTTCTAAATAAAATTCTGTATTTCAAGAGTGTCATGTCTTCTGAAATTTGTCTTGCCCTGGTATGTGTTTTTTTAGGTTCAAATGATAAGGTACTGATACTTCTCTTAAATTATAGTGATCTTTTAAAAATCTTTTACTGTTTTTCAAATGTGCTTATTTCTCAGCCTATTCCTTTCTTTCCCTCTATTCTTCACATTATATTTTTCAGCCTCCTGCTGTTGTAAATTATAATACTGTGAGAGGTTTTTCAGAAGTCAAGGATTGGCCAAGCTCCTGTGAAAATAGTCTTTTTAGTTTATTTCCTCCTGAGATATTCAGCAGGACCATGGGGAGATACTTTTTTCTTTTTCTTGAAAGTATATTTCAGAGGCCGGGAGCACAATCTTAATCTATAAAATAAACATGAAAATTTTCACCATTTTTTTCTCCTTTTTAAAATTCTCTCCTGTAAGAAATGAATTCAAAAAGAGACTTGCTCCCATTTTCAATATGAAATAACAAGTTAAATGAGTAGAGGGCAATTTTTGGTATGATGTTTAGAGTACCTACCACAATTTGGATGCTATATAAACCCAACTTGATGATTTTGACTAGGGTTACACCCACATTACTTCCTCTAGAAGTTAATGGTGTTATGTATGCATCTTCAGAAGGAATTTGACACCTTATGTGTGTTGGTAATCTAAAAGAAGATACCTCCAGGAGTGCATGGAGTTTGTGAAGATACTGTTGGGTAATGTCAACTGAGAAGTTAAGTTGGAAAGAGTGAAGCTGAAACTGTGTACCTCTGACCTAAGTCCATTGACCTGGCTCTTTAGGCTGAGGCACATGAAGTCTTTTGCTGTGACTAACTCAGGTTAGGTCACTGGTACAATAAATGTGAATAAGCTGCTTGGTTTGCTTGGCAAGTTCTGTGGTGCATGGAGGGTAGATAAACAAATGGGTTTTCTGGCTTGGATTTAGGTTTCATTCATGCAGGTGGTCCTCAAACTGATGGTCTTCAGGATCTCCTGGGGAACTTGATTGACAACGTATTTCTGCAGTCCATCCCCAGAAATTTCAAGTCAGGACATTAAAAATCTGCCTTTTACTATGTACCTCAGGTGACCTGCGTTTGATGAAGTCCTCAGACCTGTACTTTGCCCTTACATATATACCTGCAAGTTAAAGTCTAATTCTGGCAGGAGTGGGCAGGCAAGTGGATTAGTCCTTCTGTGTTGCTCGCTAGCTTTGTGACTTCTGAGCTAATTGACCTCTCTTGTTCTGACCTGCAAAACAGGGATGATGATGTTGAAGTGCTTCCCTCACCGGTTGCTTTTTTGGATCAGAATGAGCTGACAGAGCAACTATGACCTTAGATGGCCCTGCATGGGTTCTTCAGATCCAATCTGAATTTTGTTTCTAGATCAGAAAAGCTTAGGGTAGGCTTTTGTATCCTGAAAAATCAGGATTTCTTAAGATAGGCTTTGAGTATTGGTAAAATAAGTAATAGGATCTTTCAATGTTTCTTTTTCAGCTTGGTGGTATTGATGAGCCTCGCTCCTTTCACTTTCAGACTATGATTTTCATCGTTTTTCCAAGTGAGATCAAGGTCTAAACACACTCAACTGTTTTCTTTTAAATGAAGATTAATGGATTTAAAAAATTGGATTTTCTTTAAGAATATAATACCATGTTTGAAAGGAAGCATTTTCTTTTGCTACAACCAAGAGAATAGAGAATTTTTTCTTTAAGGATTGTTTTTAAGATTTTGGAGTGAGGAACTCCTTTTGTGATGTTTACCATAGTTTACTATAGTCCACAAATAAAACCTAGGAATTAAGCCTGGTCAACAACTTTTATCAAATTAGCTTGCAAGTATGTGGGTGACCTAAATGTGACTACTGTTAACAGAGAGTGGGAGTAATTGCTTTGAAGCAAGCTGAACCTGAGCCTGTGGTCAGTGTTTGTGAATGACCAGTCATTTTGCTGGTCTGCCTCTGTTGCTATTGATTTCAAGTGAATAGGTCATACTTTTTTTTTAAACATTTATTTTTTAAAAATACATTTTTATTGATTTCAGAGGGTAAGGAAGAGAGAGAGAGAGAAACATCAATGATGAATCATTGATTGGCTGCCTCCTGCATGTCTCCTACTGGGAAGGGAGCCTGCAACTCAGGCATGTGCCCTTGACTGGAATTGAACTGGGTTCCCTTCAGTCTGCAGGCCGACGCTCTATCCACTGAGCCACACTGGCTAGGGTAGTATGTCATACTTTTGAATTCATACTTTCCATTTATAAAATTTTAAAATCAAATGAGTTCATATTTATTTCTGATGCTTGGTATTTTTTCGCATAGTTTTCACCTGTGAGGATATACCTGAGAACGCAGAGTCCTTGTCTGAAAGAAAGCCCAGGGAGGGTTTCCGTACTTTCACATCGAACTTAACTATAGTTAGAACCATTAACCTGAAGACTTAAGCCAGATTGTTACACAGTTATAACTTGTGAAGTTCTGTTTCCCTTTTGGCTTAATCTGAATTGGAAAGTAATGTTACCTTAGTTCTTGGAGCATAGAAACTTTCTGCTGAGGTTGTAGTCAGATAGCTTTATTATTTTGGTTATCTAGGTAAACAGGTCTAGCGTAGAGTCGGATTTCTAGGCCCTCAATCCAGGATCTTAAGTGTGTGTGTGTGTGTGTGTGTGTGAAAATTTAAATAATCTGTATTTTCTTTTTTTTGGAGGCTCTGAGGTTCTGAAATGTAAAATGAAAATAGCCTTCACAGTCATAGCTAGTTTGGCTCAGTGGATAGAGTGTTGGCCTGCGGACTGAAGGGAACCCGGTTCAATTCCGGTCAAAGGCATATGCCTGGGTTGCAGGCTCGATCCCCAGTATGGGGCATGCAGAAGGCAGCCGATCGATGATTCTCATCACTGATGTTTCTCTCTTCCTCTCCCTTTCTCTCTGAAATCAATAAAAATATATTTTCAAAAAAGAAGATAACCTCCACAGACATATTTTTGCAGATGAAGAGAGGCAAATCTTTGTCCTGTGACCATTTGAAAGCAAACCAGGTTAGCCACCAAAGTCTAGAGAACGTTGTATCAAGAGAGAGATTTAAAATTGCAAAGTGATTTGTCAGCAGTTTGGAATTCTGTCTTACCTCAAAAAAAAAAAAAAAATTAATCCCTTAACTCTTTCCGGTTTACTTTGGTTTTCACCGTCTGCGGGAATTACTACTGGTGGGGATAGGATGGACATGGATATGAGGAAGAGAAGGAAGAGTAATTTATTCTATTTACTGATGTCTTTAATCTTTAACTTTTGGTTTTGGTAGTAGAATGAGATTTGGGAAGCTGGTAGGTGAGATTCAGTCCATCAGGGAAAGTCTTAACACAGCTGGCTTTATGGCTTTACTAGTTTCCACTGGGAACAGAATTGAGTTTCTAAGATTCAGTCTTAAGGAATGATTCACAACTTGTAGTGTAGACAAGTCAAGTCCAAGGTTAAATAAGCATACAAGTGGGGTAGACAGAATATATAACGGGAGCGTGTGGCTAGAGCCATTCTCTGACGTTTACCAAAATGAATGAGGGAGACTTTTATGGTCAGGAGGCCAAGGACCAGGAGTTGAGACAGTGTCCTCTTCCAGGTCACGTATCCCTGGTCTGCAGAACACGGCTTTTCATTGGCTCAGTGAGAAGGTTCCTCTTTCCTCCTTTCTGAGCCAGAAAAAATTACTTCTGCCTATAAAAGCCAATAGGATACTGGACCAGGAAAGAGGGGGGGAGTGCCTAGTTCTGGCAACTGTTGCCTCTGGAGGCCAATTTTCATCAGTTGAAGGACAATTAGGTTCAAAGGCCAGTGTTTCTCAGCATCAGCTACATACATTTTACATGAGAAATTTTGAAAAAATTCTCATTGATAATGAAATTGCAAAGTGTATAGCTTTTGTGTTTTAATAAAAGTTTTGACTCTAAAAGAAGAGGCTTTGACAGGAGAAGTAACAGGTGGTTCAACAAATATGTTTGGCTTTCCTTCTGCAGGCTGCAGCAAACTGCAGGAGGAGCTTTGCCAATACATCCATCTCTAATCGCCGTTTAGTGCAAGAATCTAGATGTATTGTACCCAGGTCTGTCATGGTTCATCCTAGTTTAAGCTTGAGTGACCTTTAGATTTCTTTTTTCTCTTGCTTCACAGTTGTTTTATCATGTTGCTATTTATATTTTTCCTAAAGGGGCCCGTTTATATATTTTGATTTTAAGCATACCTCAAGGTCGTCTAGATTTTAGCATTCTAAAGGTTTCTAACCTGATATTGCCATTTTGGGGGGGGGGGTATTTTATATGTTTTTCTACAAAATAGTGTGAGAATTAACCATGTGTAATTATATATGATTGTTGTTTTTACTTTGATATTTTAAATGCTGCTTGGAAAAATGGAATAAACTATTTGTGTGTTTTACTACAGGTAGTAATAGGCTGTCCCAGTTTGTCCCTTTGTGTGCACCTCCCTGCCAACTAATTTTTAATGGATGAGAAATAAAATAATAATTCAATGTCGAATGAAATAATTATTTTTAAAAATTTCCCAAGAATTTTTAACTCTCTGCCCCCCTTTACCCCCAGTCTTTAAGAAGTACTTTTCTTTTTTGTGGGGAGGAGATAGGTAAGTAGCCACATTGAGAATCTGCCTTTTTCCTTGAATTACAGCATTTTGAAATCTATCTCGTTTGTGTTTGAAAAGGAAAAAGCCTCTGTTCTTGGCGAACATGTTTGCCTGAGATCAAAGTCTGAACAGGAGAGCATCTCCTACCCATTTCTAGGACAGTTTTACCTGCCTTTGGCCTTAAGTCATCTGCCCCTACAAATTCTTACAAACTATTCAGCAAACCAAGTTGTATATTACAAATTTTGAAAAATTCTATAAAAGTTGAGGATATAAGTTTGTTTTTTAAACTTTTCTGAGGAATAATTAACATATAATTGTACATTAGGATACAGGTATTAATGTTTCAAAAACCACAGTGGTAAAGTTGGAGAGGACAATATTGGCATTGCTGCTGAGGGGAGTGGAGGTGCCTTCCCTGGAGCAGGTACTGTCTGCCTCCTCCCTGCAGCCCTCGCACCACGTGCTAGGGATGGAAGGAGAATAATTGGTTTGCTGGATAATTACTTCGTAAGAATCTGTAGGGGCAGATGACTTAAGGCAGGTACAGCTGTCCCTCTGGCAGCATCCCATCTCCACTCTTAGGGATCAGAATCTCCTAGGGATTGGCAGTTGATGCCTCAACTAATCTCAAGTGGGACTTGGAACTTTTTTTTCAGAATTACTTTTCTGCAGAGGTTTATCTGGGAGATACTTTTCTTCCAAATGCCCTCCCCTCCTATTTTTAAAATTTTATTTAAATTTACGTTCTTTTTAGGTGGGAGTGTTCTGAACTTTTCCTTACCTAAAAGAATGCATCTTAATATTTCTCCTCCTCTTCTCATGTTTCGTGCCAGGGAAGGAAAAGTGTATTTATTATGACAGAACTTAGCATGGTTAGCCTGTATAAAAATATTGATAAATGCAGGAACTGCTGTAAGTAGAAATGATAACATGGAATTGGAAATGAAAGCACAGAGCCAAAACACACACCACACTGGTGAACAGTCAAATGTAGGACCATCAGCCTTGTTTTTAAAAAATAAGCACTCCTAGCTTATTAAGACCTCGTTTAGTAAAACTGATTTAAAAGACCTGTATCTTTTATGACATTTCATTGAACCACTCTACTTTTAGTGTTCTACAATGTGACAAAATCTTTTCTTAATTGATGAAATGGAAGCAGAAATTTTTCCTGTATGTTGGTGTTCTCCTTTGTGGTATAGGTCTGGGGAGTGTCTTGTGTGGTGATCAGTTACATGTCAGTAACATGTAGGCCACTATGAAATGTGAGTTAGCTGGATATCTTTAAATCCAGACTCCATGTCTCTGGTTGAAATTCCCTGAAATTCCCCAAGAGATTTACCTTTGGCCAACCTATCCTGATGTATTGTGCCATGGACCAAGTGAATAATCTGCATCAAGTCCAGGCCTGCTCGGAAGTCTGCATTTGTAGGACCCCCATCTCACATACAATGCTCTTGTAGCCTTCTTTTCAAAGAATTGGCACTCACGCAGAGGACATGTTAAGAGAGCTGCCGTGCCCTTTCCTGTCCCAACTCTGGGGACCAGTTGGCCTTTTGGTTTTGGTGAACCCTGCTTTATCACAAGGCTCCCTGGCATTTCCACATTTTCCAAGAGAGTGGGCATTCTGTGCTGTATTTGTCCTATGGGACATTTTGTACTCATACTTGTCCTGGCTATGTGTGCTGTAGCTCCTGTCACTGTCTGCTGTAAGTTCAACTTCCTCAATAAAAAGAATGTCTCAAATTGGATGAAAAACGGCTGTGTTGTTATGGTTTGTGGGATGGATTCTGTTGTTCCATTTTGTGTTCTGCACATGGAATTCTGTCTCCTTTCCTGGTTCTCAGCGTGGCCAGCTGACTCTGCAGTTAGGTGGAAGCCCCCGGAGTTCCACGGCAACTTCAGAGAGGAGCTGCTTTGGATACAGGGACAGCTGCCAAGATGTCTTACTTGAGATGGAAGGGGAAAACCAGTAAACTTCTGTCAAATGTGTCCTTCAGCATTAACTGGGGAGATCATATTGGTTTAGGGTGAGTGAGGGTTTGGAGATAAAGTAATTTCTAAAAGATTGGACACCTGGGCCCTAACATACGTTTGCCTGAGATCAAAAGCTGAACAGGAGAGCATTTCTTACCCATTTCCAGGACAGCTTTACCTGTCTTTGGCCTTAAGTCGTCAACTGCCTCTACAGATTCTTAAAAACTAATTATTCAGCAACCCAGTTATTCTCCTTCCATCCCTAGTGTGTGGTGCTAGTGGCTGTTCAAGCTCCACTCTTGTGTCCAGGTTTGTACAGTTCCTGGCTCCTGCCCCAGAGCAGGTAAACTTTAGGGAATAGATTTAGGCCAATGGGTTTGGCTTTCCTGATCTTACTCGTTCTCTATTCTAAAGGGAAATTTAATTCTACATCTGAAGTTTCCTTCTCGCCAGTATTGGAGGACTACTTCTTTCTGCTTCTTACTCTTTTCCTTATTATCTCTTGGGTATCTCTGTTGCCCTCCACCAATATGTTTTTCCACTTGTTGCCTCAGTCCATGAACATAAGTTTTCTCTCTTCTGATTAAACACATTTTTCTAAAAAATATTTAGTTTTGAAATAATTAGCATTTTCTAAATAGTGTAAGAATGGTGTAAAGAACTCTGCCCATTTTGGCTAATTATGAACATTTTGCCATGCTTGCTTTGTCGTCATATATGTTTGTTGAAGACATTGGGAATAAATTAGACGCTGCCCCTTTACCCTGAAATGCTCAAGTATATTATTTCTTAACAGCAGGGACATTCCCTTATAACTACAGCACAATAGTCAAAAGCAGGGAATGTTAATTCAGTAATATCTGAGAATGTAGAGCTCACTTCCAGCTGTCAACAATGGTCCTAATGGCCCTTAGAGGTTTTTTTTGTTGTTGTTTTGTTTTATTGTTGAAACTATTACATATGTCCCCTTTTTATCCCCATTGACCCCTCTAGCCTTCCACCTCCTCCCTCAGTCTGGGATCCAATTCGGGTCATTGCCTTTAGTTGTTGGCTCTCTCTAGTCACCTTTAATCTGGAACATTTCCTTAGCCTTTCTTTGTTTTTCATGACACTGACATTTTTAGAGTAAAACCCAGTTATTTGGTAGAATGACCTGCAGTTTCAGTTTGTCTCATTTCTCCAGACTTGATTCAGGTTACACGTATTTGTCAGAAATACCACCTGTCAGTGATGGGTCCTGAGTGTGGCACACCAGGAGGCATGCAGTGGCCTTTTGCTTCCTCTTTGGTGATGTTATTTTAACTGTCAAGACTTTAAAGCAAAACAAAACATGCTTATTTCCTTCAAACTTACCCATGCTTTCCTGCTTTATATAAATGTGATGATACATGTGCCTTTTGTTAGTGCAGACTTTTTTGTATTCTTTTATTCTTTGCCCACTTTTTGCCACATTAGCCCCCAACTCCCCATAACCCATGTCAACACCTAGTGTGTGTCCTTTTGTGCTTTTTTCTTGTACTCATGACTTTGAACATATTGACAGTACAGTCCCTCTCTTAGACCCAGACAAGAAGGCTGTGGGTTGCCACATCCCTCTCCACCTGAGCCCAGGGGGCCAAGAGGATATGGCCATCCAGAGGCTCCCCTCCCCCACTGCTCTACATACTGGTATTTTCTACCCAAATGTCTTTGAACCTGATTCCTGGGTCTGTGGGTGCCTGCTTCCTAGTGCATCCGTTTTGAGGCAGCTCCCCTTAGGCTTGAGGTGGCTGTGGAGCAGTGTAGGTGACAGGGCGGTCAGCCTGGGTGTGTGGGTTGGGGTGTCCATGTACATGCCACCATCCATAAGCCCCTTGAGCAGGACAGAGAGGGCATGGGGGGCAGGGGGCTTAGTGGCTGGCTCTCTCAACACTGCCAAATTCTGGCACTGAGCTGAGGAGTTTCAAGAATTCTAAATTTGAAACTGGTGGTCCAGGTTGTTTTGAAAGTGTATTTATCAAGGTAGGAGAATAGAATATTTTATTCAATAGTATATTAACTTGACATTTGAAGTGTGAGACTTGCTATGTGGACCTATATTCTCTGGCCTTAGTCCCATAATTATTAAGGGTATTCCTATTTACAAATGTAGTGTGCATAATGTGTGTGTGCACAATGTCCTTATTTGTATAAACATACCTCTTTTTCTTGTATAAAAATTGGTACCATACGTGCACTCTTTAGCATCTTTTCTTAGTTATTTGTATCTCATGGAAATCCCTCCTGGTTGTCTGCTGGAGGTTAGGCTCCTCCTTTGAGTGCTTGGGTAAGGATCAGAGTACAGGTGTACTGATTTTTCAGACATCCCTCTTCTAATAGCCATGCACTTTATTTTTTGCCATTATGATCAATGCTGCGGCAATTACTCTTGTACAGTGGTCTTTCACAGGTTAGTAAAGTAAATCGCCACCCACCATTGAAATAAATTTTAAAGATTGCCATGGACCTTTTCTGAATTAAAAAATAGAGATTTAGAAATCCTTTGTAATCTCACCTGCCAGAAATAATTGCCATTACACATAGAGCATAATTCCCCAGGCGCTCTCTGTGCTTGTGCCAACACACATGCTTAACAGCAGTGGACAGAGAAGTCCACCTCTGCAGCCTTTTTTTACTAGGCACCTTTAATGGCCATGTTCCGTGGCCTTTTCATTTTCTTATCTTGGCCCACTTTGAAGCATCCCATCCTCCTCGCTGACTCATCCTGTTTTGTCTGTGTTTCTCTTCTTTCTATCTCCTAAATGTAGCCGCTCCTCACGTGTTAGTCCCCTATTTCCAGGTATTTGGGTTTTTTTAAATTTCTAATTGGACAGTTCAGCATAACATGCATTAGGCTACTTTCCTTCTTTGCTCCCTTTTCTAGAAATGTCTCTGGCATTTCCCTCAGTTACCCTGAGATTTGGCTTCCAAATCTCCTTTCCTTTGGCTCATCTTTCTCCATTGGTCCTTACATCTGAGCTTGTGCCAAGACACTGTTAGGTTAGGATTCTGTTGGCCAGTCTTCAGTACCCCTCCGCCCCTTTTTTTCCTCCCTCTCTCACTGATGAATGTTCATAATTGCGCTTCATCCTATCCAGCCTCCCTGGCAAGGTAATTTAAAATGCTACATTCTACTTCCATTTTTCTTTTTTCTCTTCTCTCCCACTCTTCCCTCCCCTTCCCCAGGAGCCCTTTGCCAAGCCAAGCTGGCTCATTTGCTCTACTGAGAATGTGTGGGACTTGACTCCTTCCTGGCCATTCCCCTGCCATCCTAGAGTACCCTCTCTGTTCCTGCTGGTGGGACTTGCTAAAGAGGTGAACTCACCAGCTCCCATCTTCCATGGAGGTGCCACTAATCCAGTGGAAACATGTCATTTATATTCTCAGATCTGAGCTCCAGGGAACAGACCTCTACACATTCTCCCCTGACCCTTTGCTACTGTGAGGAGGGTTCTGTCACCTCTCCCAAAGAAGTCCTGTCTCTGAGGGCATCAGAGGGCAGTGTCGGGGGAGGTATAGGAAGTGGACAGTTGGGCCCTCCTGCTTCCTTTCTGGCGCATGTCTTTGATCCTTTGGACACAGGCCTGTTCCTAATCCAGGCCTTATTTTCCTAATCTATGAATTGTAGTTGGGTCACCTCGTGGCCTCCTAATTCTGTAAAAAGGGTGACCCCTTTAGGAAGCCCCTGGCTGTAATCCAGGAGTATAGTGACTTGAGAAGCCCCAGGGCTTCAGAAGGGACAACTTTCCATCAGGGGGATGAAAACTCAGGTGTAAGCTTGGAAAAGCTTCCTACTGGAGAAGCCCCTATGGGAAAAGGGATGCTCATCAAATGTGCGCTGGAGTGTCCATCGGCACAGCTCAGCCACCCCCTGCCTTAACCCTGACTTCTTTCCCCACTTCCTTTGACCCAGCTAGGTCAGTCTCCCACAGGGCCCTTACAAAGACTGGACTTAAATTGACTATGATTCCCTATTCTAGGTCAAAATCAGAATCTTCCGAGGACTTAAGAGAGAGTCCTCAACCTGAAGAGGTAAGAAAACCAGAGTTGGTGACGGGAGGGGGTATTCTAGTGCCACCCAGACATCACTCATAGGCATAGAATGGAAGTCTGTATTGGTTATCAGCTTCTCACCAGCGTTTGCAAACTCAGATATTTACAAGGCCAAATAGGAAACTAGTGTGTGCTAAGGCAGGCTGGTTCTTCCTTTTTAAAGCACTGCATGGGCCAAATGCAGCAAATCTGAGGCTACCCAATGGCAGCCTCTCCATGGACTAGACTTAATTTTCTTCAGCCCAGTTATGATAATGGTGTGATGGGCTGTACAAATGACTATCAAGCCAGATAAGTATTTAGTGTCTACTATGAACTTAGGGCTAGGGAATTATAGAGAAAATTAGTATAAATTAAGATCAATATGCCCTTGCTCACTATGAGAGGAGCCATCATTTATTGTGTGACTGCAGTTTGCTGGGCCTTTGCATGTTTTCAGATGTGTTTAAATTTTACCACAACCCTGCAAAGTGGGTATTGTGGATCTCTTTTGCTGATGAAGACACTTGTGGCTCATAGAAGCGATGTAATATGCTCAAGATAATTTGCTCTGAAGTAGGGAGCCAAGCAGAATTCTAGCCCATGCTATCTCCATGTATGGACACATGCACTAGTATAATACATGCATGGCAGATATGAACAAAGAGTTTAGGAGTACAAAGGTGGTAGTGGTGACTCCTTGGAGGAGGTGCCATTTGAGCCAGACTGTGAAGAATGGGTAGGAGTTCACCTCTGGGCGAGATGGTCAGTAATACATAGAGGGAGCAGTCTAAGTAAAAGTGGAATGCTTGCTGCGTTGGGATGTTGGAGAGCCCTTGGTGTGCCTGGCTGGACCATGGTGTGTGCATTGAAACTAGAAAGATAGGTCAGGGCTGCATTGCAAAGGGTTTTGAATGCCACACTCAGTAGTTGGAGGTGGTGGGTGTACCCTGGAAATGTCAGAGCTGATCAGATTTTGCCTTCCAGAAAGATGATTAGTGCCAGTGTTGGGAGGTGGATTGATAGGGAAAGCCAAATTCTGGTCCCAGTTACTGGAGGCCACTGTCCTTGTTCCAGCAAAAGGCCAGGGTTCAGGGTGGAGCAGGGATATCATGAAAGGAGGGTTTAGATGTAGGAGATGGATCACAGTAGGAACTAATAGGAGGGGCAGTAGAAATGTGTAGGAGGAAGAGGGAAGAGCCAAAGATGGTGCTCAGATTTCTAATCTGCGGGCCTGCACGGCTGGTGAGAGATTAACTAGTTTATCTGCCTGGCCCCATGAAGGCAGGTCTTCACTTGGTTCACTTATGTGTCCATAGTGCCTGGCACTCAACAAATGTGTGTGGATATTGAGGGAATGGATGAAAGTTTACAGGAGATGAGCCTGGTTGGTGGGTTGGGGTTGGGAGAGTGAATAGTCCAACCTCTGCTAAAGTTTTCTTGTCCAAAACCCCAAAATCAGCACGTCTCAGTGAGCAGCACTTAGTGCTTATTATGTCATACTCCACACCTGCAGTCTTTTGGGGGCGGCAGGCTTTGAGAACCTGAGCCTTTAGTAACCTGAAGCATTGTGCCAAGTATCAGAATGAGTAGGAGCTAAAGAGAGGAAGCATTGTTGAATGTTGAGGGATGCGGGGGTGGGGAAGGCTTTTAGTGGGATGTGGGAGATGAGTAGGAGGAAGCTGTGAGTCCCTGATGGAGGGAGGGGACTCACATGAGCTTCCAAGTGTGTGCAAATGAATTGTCCGGGCTAGTCAGAAAGAACCACATCAAATTGTCTGGGGAACATAGAGCTGGATTTGTTGGGGGCTTGAATTCTGACAACTGAAGATTTGAAACAATGTAGTTACTGAACTGAAGCACCTTATAAATTAGAGCCCTGTTATGTGTAAGGTGGGACCTTGGCACATCTGCTAAACTCGCTGAGACTCAGTAGGGGAATCTGTAAAAGAGGAATTTGCCAAAGTCAGGAGAAGCAGGCTAGGTCTTTCTTGGTCTTCCTAGGTCTGAAAGTGGTCAGTTAGTAACATACCATAACACTGCATGCTCTGTCCTTTCCCAGAGGCTTTCTCTCTCTCTCTTTTTTGTTTGTTGCTAATCCTCACCCGAGGATATTTTTCCATTGATTTTTAGGGAGAGTGGGAGAGAGAGGGAAAGACAGAGAGAAACATCGATGTGAGAGAAACACATCGATTGGTTGCCTCCTGTATGAGCCTCAACCAGGGCCTGGGCCAGGGAGGAGCCTGCAACCAAGGTATGTGCCCTTGACTGGAATTGAACCTGGGACCCTTTGGTCCACAGGCTGAGGCTCTATCTGTTGAGCCAAACTGGCTAGGGCAAGGCTCTCTCTTTTAATCAGATGTGCTTAAAAATGTTCAGAGCAGGAAATCAACCTTCTCAGTCTTGTAGTCATATTTGTTCCAGTCACCCATCCTAGGTAGATCCCTGTCATCATCCGTCACCTTTAGCCGGACGTCCACCGTCCAAGATGAGTCTCAGCCGTTTGCAGAGCTACACCTGGCCAAGATTAAGAAAATATTTGAGGACGGCATAAACTCAACTAGAGGTAAAGCTGCACTGTGGGCTTAGTCTCTGGCTTTTGCACAGTGGGGGACCCAGTACCTGTAGTTTTGGACAAACATTTTTTCATCCATTGTCTCCTTTATTGTTAAACTAGTGGCCCGATGCACAAAATTCGTGCATGGGCGGGGGGGGTGGGGTGGCGGGTGGTTGTTCCCTCAGCCCAGCCTGCATCCTCTCCAATTGGGGACCCCTTGGGGAATGCCCAACCACCGGTTTAGGGATCAGGCCTAAACCGGTGGTTGGACATCCCTCTCGCAGTCTGGGACTGCTGGCTCCTAACCGCTCACCTGCCTGCCTGCCTGATCGCTGCTAACTGCCTCTGCCTGCCTGCCTGATTGCCCCTAACCCTTCTGCCTGCCTGATCGCCCCTAACCTCTCTGCCTGCCTGCCTGCCTGCCTGATTACCCCCAATTGCTCTCCCCTGCTGGCCTGATCTTACCCCCAACTGCCTCTGCCTGCCTGATCACCCCCAATTGCCCTCCCCTGCTGGCCTGATCTTGCCTTCAACTGTCCTCCCCTGCCAGCCTGATCGCCTGTAATGACCTCTGCCTTGGCCCCCACCACCATGGCTTTGTCTAGAAGGAAGTCGGACATTCAGAAGATGGCTGGTTGACCCTGTCTAATTAGCATGTTGCCCTTTTAGTAGTATAGATATATTATATAGGATAGGATTGCTTAAATGTGTAGGGGAGGGGCGGGGAGCCTTTTTCATCAGTAGGAGATGCTCTTGGCAGACAAAAATACATAACCCCTATATCTGGACTGATAGCCAGCCATATGCACTGCCAAACTGGTCATTAAAAACATTGAACCGCTTTCTTACACCTTACACCAAACAGCTGTTGCCTTTAAAACCCCTCCTCAGCCCCCACCTTAGGTTCTGCCTTCGCACTTCACCCAGATTTGGTTCTGATTGGTTGGTTTTTATGCCAGTCATTGTCAAAAGCTCCGCTTCCTAGGCAGCCATTGGCTCCTCACACTTCACCCAGATTTGGTTCTGATTGGTCGGTTTCTGTGCCAGTCAGCGTCTCTGGGCTTATCAACAGACCTGATCAGAGGTGCGGGGCTGATCAGCAGCCCCAGCAGAGGCCCGAGAGAAAGAGAGGCGTGGCTGCTGGTCAGGCCCTGAAAAAAAGAGAGAGGCAAGGGCTGATCAACAGCTGCCACGGAGGCTATGGATCAGACCTTGCTTCTCTCTCCGGGCCTCTTTTTGGGCCTGATCCGCAGCCCCCTTGGCTGGGTGACCCAGCACTGACTTCCGGTTGGTCGAGCCTTTGGTTGTTTTGGATGTTATGGACCCTAGGTTTTTATATATTAGGATAAGTATTGTAAGCATATTGGAAGCTACTTGGGATGTAGAAAAAAAATATCCCTAATCCAAATACCTAAATGTAACTATTGTCAGCACTTTGGTATATATTTTTTCAAATAATTTTATATGTGTGGCTTATTACCTATTGCTGTGTAACAGTATTCTCACAAAATTACTGACTTAAATGACCACTTTTATTATCTCACACTTTTAGTGGGTTAAGAGTCTAGGCATAGATTAGCTAGATCCTCTGCTTAAGGTCTCACTACCATGCAATGAAGATGTTAGCTGGCGTTGTGGTGTCATCTGGGGTTTGACTGGGCAAGAATCCACTTCTGAGCTCATTCAGGTTGTTGGCAGAATCCAGTTCCTTGCAGCTGCAAGACTGATGGCTTCTGTTTCTTGGCTGGAAGCTGCCTTCAACTTCTAAAGCTGCCTACAGTTCCTGGCCATGTGGGATTCTCCAACATGGCTGATTTCAAGGCTTAAGCCAGCTAGGGAGATAGAAACTCCACCAAGATGGGTGCTACAGTCTTATCACATAGTAATGTAATCATGTACATGTGGTCCTGTACATCCCATCACCTTTGCCATATTGGTTAGAAGTGAGTCACAGGTCCCACCACCCTCAAGGGGAAGGGATTGCAGGGAGGCATGAACACTAGGAGGCGGACTTCATGGGGCCTCGTACACATACGGCTATGTGTGTTCTTACATGTCTATAATTGTACTATATATGTAATTCCAGACCCTTTGTCTTAATGTTGATACCCATTAAGGGCGTTTTCATACTGCTATGTGGTTGGTCTTCCAAGCCATCATTACCAATAAACGTAAGTGTTCTACTGGTTGACCAATCCCTTCCTTTATATTTGGACATTTAGGTTTATTGAGTTTAATAACATTGTGAAGAACATCCTTTGTGTATTGAATGTTTTCTCTTTACACCTTGATTTTTCCCCTTGGGATGATACATATAAAATTAAATAGTAGGAATACTTAAAGGCATTTATATCCACTAAACTGTGAACATCAATGCTAGGGCCCTGTCTACTCAACCCATCAATTTCTTTTGAGTTTTACAGCTACACTGTAATGGGGGCAGGAAAGGATAGCAAATCTTGTTTACAATAAGGAATGTGAGTCTGGAGAGGGACCATTTGTGTCTGACCTGAAGATGAGATGATTCCTAATTGGAGTTCTTTCATGTTTGTGCTTGGCAGCCAGGAGTTGCCACCTGTGCCTCGAAGGACCCTGACAGCGCCAGTTTTGGCCACGATTTTGTTTGTGTTTGTTTTGAATAGGTAATATAGTCATGCAGTTCAAAATTCAAAATGCCCCTTCCTGTGATCCTTTTTTGTTATAGAGAAAAATGTCTCCCTCTACTGGACAAGCACAGAAGTGGGTATAGTTGCTTCCCCCTTTTTAAAATGTGCAGTGGGAGCCTACTCCCCATAATTCTACTTGTTATTTTTTTCAGCTTTATTGAGGTACTAGAGGCCCGGTGCATGAAATTTGTGCACAGGGGTGTGTGTGTCCCTCAGCCCAGCCTGTACCCTCTCCAATCTGGGATCCCTTGAGGATCCCAGTAGGATCGGGCCTAAACGGGCAGTCAGACAACCCTCTCACAATCCAGGACTGCTGGCTCCTAATTGCTCATAACCGCTTTTGCCTGCCAGCCTGATCACCCCCTAACCACTCCCCTGCCAGCCTGATTGATGCCAAACTGCTCCCCTGCTAGCCTGTTTGCCCCTAACTGCCCTCCCCTGCAGGCCTGGTCACCCCTAACTGCCCTCCCCTGCAGACCTGGGTCCCCCCCAACTGCCCTTCCCTGCAGGCCCAGTTGCCGCCAACTTCCCTCCTCTGCTGGCCTGGTCACCCCTAACTGCCCTCCCCTGCAGACCTGGGTCCCCCCCAACTGCCCTTCCCTGCAGGCCCAGTCACCGCCAACTTCCCTCCTCTGCTGGCCTGGTCACCCCCAACTGCCCTCTCTTGCAGGCCTGGTTCCTTCCAACTGCCCTCCCCTGCTGGCCTGATTGCCCCCAACTGCCCTCCATTGCAGGCCTGGTCCCTCCCAACTGCCTTCCCCTGCTGGCCATCTTGTGGCAGCCATCTTGTGTCCACATGGGGGCAGCCATCTTTGACCACATGGAGGCAGCCATTTTGTGTGTTGGAGAGATGGTCAGTTTGCATATTACTCTTTTATTAGATAGGATAGAGGCCTGGTGCACTGGTGGGGACCAGCTGGTTTGCCCTGAAGGGTGTCCTGGATCAAGGTGGGGGTTCCCTTGGGGCATGGGGCAGCCTGGGTGAGGGGCCTGTGGTGGTTTGCAGGCTGGCCATGCCCCCAGGCAACCCAAGCAGAGGCCCTAGGATCTGGGATTTATTTATCTTCTATAATTGAAACTTTGTAGCCTTGAGTGGAGCCAAGCCTCCTGCTTGCTCCGTGGCTGCCGCCATTTTTGTTGGGATTTATTTATCTTCTAAAATTGAAACTTTGTAGCCTTGAGTGGAGGCATGGGCCAGCCATGGTGTGTGGAAAGTTTGGCTTCCTCCATTGCCAGGGAAACCCAAGCCTCCTGCTTGCTCTGTGGCCTCAGCCATCTTGGTTGGGTTAATTTGCATACTTGCTCCTGATTGTCTGGTGGGTGTGGTTTGTGGGTATAGCAGAGTGATGGTTAATTTGCATATTACTCTTTTATTAGATAGGATAATTGACAAATAAAATTATAATACATTTAAAGTGTACACTGTAATGATTTGATACTGGTATACATTATAAAAGGATCCCCACAATTGCATGTTCCTTGCTTTTTCAAAAAATAATTTTTACCAAAGTTTCGCCTCTTGCTTTTTACTTACTATGTCTTGGTAATCTTTTCATATCAATGTAAAAGAGAGGCTCTTCATTTTTAAAACCTGGTCATGGTTTTAAATGGAAGAGAGGAAAATTCACCTTTGGCTGATGTATAGGGTAAAGGAAAATAGAATAGTTTTCCTCCTCCGTTAAAAGTCTTTAAAACAGATGGATTCTGGGCTCTCCTCCCTGTTCTGCAAGTTCCCTTCCCAGCCTTAGTTTTTCTGTTGGTTGAACCGAGGTCTTTGAGGTAGGTGGGTCTGTGGTTCTTTAAAAGGAGTGCTAACCCATCTTTGGGAGGTTTTGAAAGTGTCCATGTACCCACAGCCCCAGCAACCTCTGCCTAGGGGAGACTGCAGGCTGCTCAGGGGTTGAGGGATTAGCACTGAGCGGCAGACTGCAGCTCCCTGCTTGGACCCCATGTGGACCTTACCTTTTGTGCAGGTGCTCCTGGGTGGATGTCAGTGGCACAGGGTCCCCAGCAGACATTTTGCCAGGCATGATAAAAATCAGGGTTGGGACAGTCTTTTGGGTTATAAAGCCCTGTCAGATTTTATTCAGTTCTCATGAGGGCTCTGCAGTCCTGGCTGTCTATGTGAAGAGTCTGTGCCTTTCTTTGCTCACATGCCCTAATGGAGTGACCCGGAGCCTCTGACACCAAAGCCTGTGCTTTTGTGGGCACCCCACACCATGCATAGCACCCCAGATGCCAGAGTGAGTGAAGGAAGAGTGGATCAGGCAGCGCAGGGGCCAGTCTGTGGTTGCGATGGAGGACTGTCTGTGACATGTGCTTATTTCCCCCAGAGGGCAGAGGGGAGGTTAGGAAACAACATTTTTTCTTTAAATAGTTTTCATATAGCACTTAAAAATATTTTTATTGATTTCAGAGAGGAAGGAAGAGGGAGAGAGAGAAACATCTAAGATGAGAGAGAATCATTGATTGGCTGCCTCCTGTGGAGGCTCAAGCCTGCAACCCGGCATGTGTCCTGACCAGGAATTGAACCATGACTTTCTGGTTCATAGGTCAATGCTCAACCACTGAACGACGCCGGCTGGGCATATAGCATTTATTTTTAAAAATACTTATAAGTATATAAAAATAGTCATTACAAAGAAAGGAACAGAAAGGGGTGGAGGTGGGGTGGGGTGTTGGGAGGCACTTGAGAATAGAAGTGTGTATGGTTAGAAACCTACCTGGGAAGGTGAAGTAGAAGTTCCCAGGACATGGGGAGGAGGGCAGTTCCAGGAAGGCAAAGGCAGAAGAGAGGTGCAGGGCGGCTGCTGTGCTAGAGGGAGAAGGGATGTCCTGGGGCAAGGTGGGGAGGAAGGGGGTCAGGGCAGGGTGACTCAAGTCAGGAGGGGTCCTGCACCCCAGCAGTGGGGCTGACGGGGAGGTGATGCATGTAGACCTGTTTGAGGAGGTTGGGTGGATATGGGAGGGCTTGGCTGTAAGAGGCCCAGCCCTACAGAGGGGAGTGGAGATTATGACAGAGAGGTGGGAAGGCTTCGTTTTCAATCCCTGCTGGGCCACTGTGTGTCCTCAGGCAGTTCCCTGAGCTGCTCTGTCCCTCTGTGTCCTCACCTGTGTGATGGGAGAAAGACAGTGCCTCCATTCTAGGGTCATAGGATTCTTATGAGGATTTAGGAGGGAGGACATTGAAAACCCCCTTCAGGTGTTCAGCCTGGGTGACTTGGGGGAAGTGGCACCACTAGCAAAGGAGGCAAACACATGAAAGGGGAGCACATTTTGTGATAAAGATAAGTTGGATGTAAAACTTTGAGTTGGAGGGGCCAGGGGGACTTGGAAATGGAGTTAGGGACATGGGAGAGAAATCCTCTCCTGAGATGGAGAGATGGGTGAATAGATGAGGTCGCTCAGAGCTTCAAGCGGCAAAGCAGAGGACAATGATGAGAAGAGACAGACACAGGGTGACAGGGCAGGGCAGGCAACAGAGCCCGGAGGAGGTGGAACTGCCCAGGGAGGCAGGAGGCACTGTCAGGTGTGGTTGGTTAGAGGTCACCGGTGTGGGCTGGCAGAAGTCAGGGACCCCCCCCTTCCCCCTCCGCCAAAGTTCCTGCCTGCCTGATCCTAGTAGTGACCCCTCCCCAGGGAAGTGATATTGTTACATTTATGCTTTGAGAGCTTTTTTAATTAACCATTTGGGACAAGATGGTGAGTGCTTTCTTTCAGAGGTGATGAGCTGGGGTCTTGCCTGCCCCCACAGTGTACATTTCCTTTCTAGAATACCTCTGTGTCTACTCCCTTGTTTTCTCAAAAATTTGGTAGACTGCTTATGAGAAGAAGTATATTAAGATAATATGGCCGTCTACAGTGTCTGTGGTTTCTGAAACACTGAAAAGACTCGATCCCTGGGGCACTGTCACGAGGAGTGTTTTCATTAAAACGGCACAAAGGCGCGCTGACTCCAGCTCTGTCTGCAGGGGAAGGCTGCTGCTCGCGGGTCGGACCGTCATCTGATGTCCATGTTGTACACAGAAGGACTGGGAAGTGCCACTTAAAACGCGTGAGCCTCTTGGCTCTAGCTTCAGATAAATACAATGGATCCTTCTTTAGGTGGGGCGTGTTTTGTTTAAGCTTTCATTTGTTCCTCAATGCAGCGATAAGCAATAGCAATCATGGCTGTAGCAGGATGGCCGAGGAGCATAGAGTGGGGTGAAACAGGGCCTCTGGAGCCAGATTGCTGGGCTCAGTCTCGGGCTCCACCCCTTTGCAGCTGTGTGCCCTTGGGCATGGGACCTCACCTCTCTGTGCTGTAGTTTCCTCACAAGCCCCTCTCATTAGGTGGTCACTAGGCATCAACACAGATGAGACTGACATCCAGTGTCATTGCCATCACATCCTAGTGCTGGCAGAAACCCTCGGGGGACACAGTCATGGAGGGGCAGGCTCAGCCCTGCTCTCCTGGAGCTCACGGGCTGGAGTGGTGATGAGGAATGTCAGGAGGACAGTAGAGTCGGGTGAGGGGTGAGGGGGCCTCCTTAGTCTCAGGAAGGCTTCCCTGGGTCGGGGAACCAGACAGTGCAAAGGCCCTCAAGTGGGAATGTGCTCAGTGGTTTTAGAAATAGTGTGGGGACTTCATGGCTGGACCAGAGAATGCAAGGGGACTCTGATGGGAGGTGTGGATGAGAGGAGCAGGATGATGCACAGCCTTCAGGCCATGGCAAGGACTCCAAATACTTGGAGGGCTTTTATTTGTTATTTATTTAAAAATCTCCATCTGAGGTTATGCATATTGATTTTAGAGAGAGGGGAAAGGAGGGAGGGGGGAGAGAGAGAGAGAGACATTGATCTGAGAGAACATTGATTGGTTGTCTTCTGTACATGTCCTGACCCAGGATCCAAACCACAACCCAGGTATATGCCTGGACCAGGAATTAAACCCACAACTTTTTGGTGCATAGGACGATGCTCCAACCAGCTGAGCCACACTGGCCAGGGCTGGAGAGGGTTTTAGAAGCACATTATAAATACTGTGCTTGTTTTTTAAAATCTAGACAGAGGTTATCGACTTACTTGTAGACAGAGAATCTTAGAACCACAAGACCCAGCGCAGGAGATATTTCATCCCTTCTCTCTCCTCCTCACCTCTCCCTGTCTTTCCCTCCAGCCAAGTTTATATTTTAATTGCCTTTAAAAGATGCACTTCACCTCTCCCTCTATATTTTTAAATTTATGTCTCATTGTTGCAATTCTTCTTCTTCCTTTTTTTTTTTTTTTTTTTTTAGTTTTTATCAGTTTTCTTTGTCTCCATGCCTGGTCAGTCTTATTTGTTGAGTGATGGTATCTGATCTTTTTTAGTACACCCCCTCTACCCCAGCAGTGGGGCCAACATAGTGCTATTGCGTGGAAGGTGTGCAGCCAGTATTTGTGGGGTGGTTGAATGTTGAACAGGCGATGCAACAGATAACCTGGCAAATGTGATCCTCTCTGTGTCACCCCCTCAGCACCCAGACACCCAAAAACGCTGTGGTCAGTGGTGGGGGTTGTGATAAAGTAGACAATATTCTTTCCTCTCTCTTTTGAAGTCCTGGACAAGATGGCCTTCATGAAAGCCATGAGGAATAATCTGAGCCATGTGTCAGATGATGTGCTAGAGGCGCTGTTTCTGAAGATGGACATAGACGGCACTGGCTTCATCACCTGGGTGAGGAGGGCAGCCCGGCTGCCTCGGTAGTTGGAGGGAGGCTGGGGGGCACAGGGCTTGGCGGGTCAGTGAAGCACATGGAGGGTTGAAGATGGGGGCACTCACAACATTAGAAAGCCTCCTGTGGACTCTGGGATACATGCTGGATGGAGGGAACCCTCAGAGTCCTCAAAGGGTCCCTCCTGAGACTTTTGGGGGCTTATCACAGCTCATTTCCCTCCTGGGATTCAGGAGAGTGTGTGACGAATGTCAGTGGTCTCTGCCTGAGATGAACTGCGTGCACAGCAGTGAGCAGCTCACCAGTCCTGCATTCAGCTCAGGGGCTTTCAGCCAGTGCCACAACCATCTCATGGCCCTTTACGCTCACTCAGGAACAGGCAAACCTGTGGCTGTTAAATTAAAAAATGTCAGGGTTTTAGAGCATGTTATTACTCATGCTTGTGTTTTTTTCTGATTCTATCTCTTCTACAATGAGCAAATACTGTACAGCATTAAGAATACAGAATACAGAAAAGTATAAAAAAAAAGTCTGTCATTGATGTCATGATGATGACAATGATAACTAGCATTTACACCGGGCATTGTGTTAAGCACTTTATGCATTGTTTTCCTTAAACCTCACAGGAATCCCATGGGGTAGGTGCTATTGTTGACCTGCACTTGACAGGCTGGGAAACTGAGGCACAGAAAAATTAAGAACCTTGCTCAGGGTTATAGAACTAGTTAGCAGTTGAGCCTGTCTCAGGCCTGGGGAGTTTGTCTCAAGAGCCCCTCCATTAACTGCTCTATCTTACCCTCCCCCCACTTGGCTTAGGGGTACATTCTGGGTCTCTTTTTTTTTTCTTTTGGCTTTCATTTCCCTTAATATCCTATATAATAAAGAGGTAATATGCAAATTAACCCTCACAAGATGGCTGCCTACCACCAGGCCGGCAGGGGGGTTAGTGAGGGAAGACCAAATGACTGAACAAGCAGGCTGTGTGGGGCAACCAGGCCAGCAGGAAGGGCAGTTGAGGGTAACCAGGCCAGCAGGGGGGCAGTTAGGGGCAACCAGGCTGGCAGAGGGGGGCAGCTGGGGGCGACCAGGCTGGCAGGGGGTGGCAGTAAGAGGTGACCAGCCTGGTGGGGGGGGTAGTTAGGGGCAACCAGGCTGGTGGGGAGGGGGGTGGTACAGTTGGGGGTGACCAGGCCGGCAGGGGGGCACAGTTAGGAGCGACCAGGCTGACAGGTTGGGGGCAGTTGGGGGTGACCTGGCCAGCAGGGGGGAAACAAACAGTTAGGGGCAACCAGGCTGGCAAGGGGGGCAGTTAGGGGCCATCAGGGCAGCACGCAGAGGCAGTGAGGGGCGATGAGGTCAGCAGGGGGGGCAGTTAGGGGCGATCAGGCAAGCAGGCAGGTGAGCAATTAGGAGCCAGCAGTCCAGGATTGTGAGAGGGATGTCCAACTGCTGGTTTAGGCCCGATCCCTGGAATCGGGCCTAAACCAGCAGTCGGACATCCTCCAAGGAGTCCCAGATTGGAGAGGGTGCAAGCTGGGCTGAGGGGACCCCCTTGCACGAATTTCATGCCCCAGGCCTCTAGTTCTGCAATAAACATGTTTCCAGCATTCTCTGTTATCGACACAATGATATTTCTTTTTTTTTATTGTTTAAAGTATTACAAATAGTCGTACATATGTCTCCTTTTCCCCCCATCGAACTCCCCCCAGGCTCCCCTCCCCCCAGGCACATGCCCTCATCCTGTCTCTCCCCCCCGCCCGCCCCAGTGTCTGTGTCTATTGGTTATGCTTATATGTATGCATATAAGTCCTTTGGTTGATCTCTTACCCCCTCCCCTCCCCCTCCCCTGCTTTCCCTCTGTGGTTTGACAATCTGTTCGATGCTTCTCTGTCTCTGTATCTATTTTTGTTCATCAGTTTATGATGTTCTTTATATTCCACAAATGAGTGAGATCATGTGATATTTATCTTTTTCTGACGGGCTTATTTTGCTAAGCATAATGCTCTCCAGTTCCATCCATGCTGTTGCAAATGGTAAGAATCCGCTCCTTTTCACAGCAGTGTAGTATTCCATCGTGTAGATGTACCACAGTTTTTTTAATCCACTCATCTGCTGATGGGCACTTAGGCTGTTTCCAAATCTTAGCTATTGTAAATTTTGCTGCTACGAACATAGAGGTGCATATATTCTTTCTGATTGGTGTTTCTGGTTTCTTGGGATATATTCCTAGAAGTGGTATTACTGGGTCAAATGGCAGTTCCATTTTTAAATTTTTGAGGAAACACTATACTGTTCTCCACAGTGGCTGCACCAGTCTGCATTCCCACCAGCAGTGCACGAGGGTTCCTTTTTTCTCCGCATCCTCGCGAGCCACTTGCCGTTTGTTGATTTGTTGGCTGCACAGTAGAGTCTAGAGCTGCCAATGAGATGGTACCTCATTGTTGTTTTGATTTGAATCTCTCGGATGATTAGTGACTTTGAGCAGGTTTTTATGTCTCTCGGCCTTCTGTATGTCCTCTTTCAAAAAGTGTCTATTTAGGTCCTTTGCCCATTTTTTGATTGGAGTTTATCTTCCTTTTGTTAAATTGTATGAGCTCCCTGTAAATGTTGGAGATTAAACCCTTATCGGAGATAACATTGGCAAATATGTTCTCCCATGCAGTGGGCTTTCTTGTTGTTTTGTTGATGGTTTCCTTTGCCATGCAGAAGCCTTTTATTTTGATGTAGTCCCATTTGTTTATTTTCTCCTTATTTTCCATTTCCCTAGGAGCTGTATCAATAAAGATATTGCTACGATGAATGTCTGCTATTTTGGTGCCTATGGCTTCTTTTAAGATTTTTATGGTTTCCTATCTTACGTTTAAGTCCTTTATCCATTTTGAGTTTATTTTTGTGTATGGTATAGGTTGGTGGTCTAGTTTCATTTTTTTGCATGTATCTGTCCAATTTCCCCAACACCATTTATTGAAGAGACTGTCTTCACTCCATGGTATGCTCTTGCCTCCTTTGTCAAATATTACAATGATATTTCTTAATAACTCCCTATTTCTTGTCATAGATTCAGCTGGGGCCCGTTTTGGCCTTGGCCATATTTTCATGAGGCTGAACAGTAGAGTCTAGAATTGCCCTAGTGGCCTGGCTTATGGGCCCACCCTTGCTGTTAATGTGATAAATGATCTGGGGCAACTCATCTGTACTTATCTGCGCAGAGTCTTATTGTCCGTAAAGTAGGGTGAATAAACACTCAGATGAGATGCCAGGTGTGGAAGTGATGTGAAGATGTATATAGCACAGTGATTTCAACCAGTGTGTCACAAGAATTTAAACCAGATGCAATACCTGACTGTTAGTCAGGGGCACTGCCTTTTTCCCCCTTGGATTGTAAAAAACAACAAACAACAGCCAACACAACAATAACCATCCAGTGTGGATGAATCAAAATTATACCTATTTTTATTGTCAGATTGGCAAAAAATATATATTTTTAGTGTGCTGCGGAATTTTAGTAATTAGTTTATGTGTGCCATGAGATGGTAAAGTTGAAACCTGGTGATCGAGCCTTAAGAAAAAGCTTTAAGGAGGGAGGCGCTGCTATGCTGTCTTCACAAATACTTGCCAATATGCCCTTCACCCAATTCAGATGCAATAGCAGCACTGCTGCTAGGCTGCTTCCCTTTGCCAGCCTGGGTGGGGGTGGGGCTCCCGGAGCCCCTTGGAAGGGGCTGGGAGAGTTGGGGGAGAACACTGGAAGCTGAGCTTGGGTTCCCAAAGCCCAGGGCTCAGACCATGGGGCCAACACCCTCCCTGCCTTGTCTTTCTTCTCGGGGCAGTCAAACTGTGTGGATTATATGATGCACGAGTTCCAGGGAAAGGAGTTGATGAGGAAGAGCCAGTACCACCTGCACTTCCAACTGCCCATGAAGATCATCCCCCTGTAAGGAGCCTCTCCCTGGGCCGAAAGGGTGGGTCTGCACAAGGCCGTGCCGGCCACACAGCTAGTGCCCTTCCTAAATCCCTGAGCCACCCTTGGTGGGGCCGCCAAGGGTCTGGCACCGGGCCTGGTTCTTGATGTTCTTCAGCTCCTATCAGCATGAGCATTAGGTGGGCATGAGCATTAGGTAAGTGATTTGTCCCCATTTTACAGATGAGGAAATTGAGGTTCAGAGAGGTCAAATGGAAGTAGTGGGTGGTTCTGTTTGCCCCTCTCAGCCTTTAGCTTCCCCAACACGGCTCCTCCTGTTTCCTCCTGGTGCCGGGGCTGAATACATCTGGCAGTTTCATCCATAGGACACAGATGCCTCACACAGTGGGGACAGGGATTAAGAGGCACAGCAGGAAACTGTTCCTTCTGCCTGCCCAGGCCTGGGGGCGGGGGAGGGCAGCCCCTCTGTCACTCCTTTAGCATGCAGCTGTCCCTGCCTTGACTTCAGCCTGACCCTGCCTGCTGGATGCTCCTGCGGCTCCTCCCCTGCTGTGCCCTCTGGCACTTCTCATCCTCTCTCTGTGCTGTGGCCTGTTAGCCCCTACCTTTCAAAACACCCTAAGAGTGAGGAGTGCTGGGCCGCTGGCTCCCTTCCCAGAGCACACCTTGTGTGGGAGCAACAGCTGCCTGATGCAGGTGGCTGGGGCCAGGAGCCAGGTCCTGTGATACATGCATTTGTGGCCTGGTCAGGAAGGGCCATGGTGGTTCTGTCCTCAGGGCACCATCCCCAGAGCAGGCCGTGGGGAGCACCACGAACTAGAAGGCAGCCCCTGCCCTCAGCAACCTGTAGTTTAATAGAGAAGATGGTTTAAATGAAAAGCACGAAAGGGTACATTAAACAAATTTTGGTCAAGATTTAATTGAGGAATAGCCCATGTACATGAATGATGAAAGATTTTATAATCTTAAATTTTGACCTGGAAACTTCGCTTGATGTAGCCAAGCTTCTGCCAGTCTGTTTCCTTGGACATTTGAATTCCCGAGTGTGCTTTAAAGGCCTGCACCAAAAATGCCAAGAAGCTTGCCCTTGTGTTCTCCTGTTTATATGCTCAACCCGCAATCCCAGAGGACATTTCCAGATTGTTGGAGAAAATAGCCAAATAATGTTCAATTACCTTCATGAAAGGGTAGCCTGGGCCAAGTTCACCAAATACACCATCTTGTTCCCACTGCAGTCCTAGGAGGTGGAGGTGCTGCCATTGTGGAGATGGGGAGACCAAGACTCCATGATGGGGCGACACTTCCCAGGGTGCTCCTCACTTCGTAGCTCTCACCTATTGTGTCTGTTCCTCACACTCTTGGGCCTGACAGATGAGGCAGAATGGGAGGTGACAGCTGGAGGGGTGACTGAGAATATTCATGGGGATCTGGACAGAGCTATGAGCAGGAGGGAGAGGATAGCAATTCCCTCTCTCTTCCGCAGAGGTGGTAGAATTTCGTGGTGACTGGGTTATTTTTAGGCTATGGGTCACATCATTTGGAAAGGGCTGTGGCTGGAGTGGGGGTGAAGGTCCAAGCTCTGTTGGTAACAAGGACATTATCCAAGCACCAGGTGAGTTAACATCACTTGCCTTGCTGGGCCCAGAAGTGAGAGTACATCATATGGGAGAGTGTGTGCTGTGTTGGAAAGTCAAAATGTTAGTTGACTTTCCAACACAGCACACACTCTCCCATATGCCCTTTAATTGCCAGATCTCTGGCTTAGCCAGCTTTGCGGCAGAAAAGAAGCCATTGGAAGGCAGCTTTGAGGCTTGCTGGGAAGGCTGAGCAAGGCCTGGCCTGCCCCAGAAGCTGTTTTCTGGGCTCAGGGCAGGTCCTTGGAGAGGAACAGCTGTGCAAAGGGGCCCTGATGTCTCATAGCACCCTCACCCATGTTCCTCCTCTCCATCCTGGAGCACTAGAGCAGTTGCTGGAATCAATGTTATAAAGTTTCCAGTCAAGTCCTACTCTACTCGCCTTCTGGGGGCCATTTTCCCAATAAAAGGTCTACAAAAGCTGATGCTCTCTGTCTCATCTCCCCATCCATGATGGAGGCTGACTGGCTTTTTTCACGGACAGGCTTCCTGCTTTGGGAGCCCCATTTCATACCAGCATCATACGTGGTATCTTCCTTTTGGACACTGTTGATAATGGAGGCAATCTGTGTGGAGGGGCAGGGTCCCACGCCTCATGGAGCCTGCTGGAGTTTCTCAGTAGTGGGCCTGGTGCCTGGGTGCGTGTGTGCGTGCATGCGTGTGAGTGAAGCCCTCCTGCTTGCTTTCCCTTCCTCCTCTGAGTCTGTTCTGTGTTTGGTTGGGCTCTCTCTATCTCATTACCTCCCACAGGAATCATGGGTGTGAGGTTGTGAAAGTGGAGTTTTTAATACAGCGGTTCAAGAAGATTGGGCATTTTCTGACTGTCACTAAGGACGGGAACCTGCAGTTCTGGTCAGAGTCCTTCTCTCTGATCAGCTCCTTTAAGGTGAGTGGGGCTCACATATGGAGCACAGATGGGGTGGTCAGAGAGTTTCTGCCTTCCACTCTGGTGCAGGGTGGTTCCTTCTCAGGGTTTGTGGACTAGGCAGTCTGTACTTGCAGTCACACTCCTGGCTCCAAGTTCTGGCTTCATCGTGGGACCATGAGCCTCATAGTCCTCCGCTGTAAGCAAGATTCCACCTGATGTCCATTCTACGTGATGTCCAACAGACACCTCAAACCCAGTTTGTCCAAAGTAAATGCCACTGTGGCCCTCCCTGCCCACCAGGCTTCTCCTTTGCCCCCACCTCAGTAAGAGTTTTCTGTGTTGGAGATCAGCCCCCTTTCCTTTCTTTGTTACACCCACTCCATCACCAAGTCCTGCGGATTCAATCCTTTGCCTGGCCCAGGCAGGAAATCACAGTGGTTGTGAGCCTGGCCGCTAGAGCCTGACTACCTGGCTTAAAACCCTAATGCACCACCTTCCAGCTCTGTGACCTCGGACCAGTTACTATAGCGCTCTCCATGCCTCATTTTCCTCATCTGTCAATGGAGTAGTAATCCCTCAAGGGCAGTGGGAGGATTTAAGGACATGATACACGCATGGTGCTTGGAGCAGGGCAAGCCACACAGCAAGTGCCTAATGAACATAAGCTGACCATGTCATTGTCTTTGTGCCGTCAGTTTCTGGCCAAGTGCAGTGAGTGACAAAACACTCAGGCAAACCCACTGTGTATGTGTGTTGCCAGGCCAGTCTAGCAAATGAGGAAGGCACAGTCCTATGGAGAATAAAGCCTTACTGAGATGCTGCCAGCAGCATGAGGGCTGTTATCAGCTCTGTGTAACTGCAGTGTTTCCAGTTGCATCAGGAATTATGCCTTGGGCAGGAGGGTTCTGGGTGGTCTCCCCACTGCCTCCCAGTTGCCAAAGGTGGGAACTAAAGTCTGGGGATGTCCAGTGACTCCCCTGGGTGCTCTTGGTAGCCCAGGACCACAGAGGATCTGTACTGTGTTCCTGAGGCTGGAGTTTTGGGCACACTCCACACAATTTTCCTCTGGGTGTTTATTGGGAGAGGGGGCACATTATAGCCAGAGCTCCTGGTTGTGGCTGCTACATGGTCACCTTAGTGTCCTTCCAGGGCCAAAACCTTGGGGGGGGGGGCAAGAAGGACAGAGTGGGGCTCCTCTGGAAGGTACAACAGACCTGGGCATTCATTCTTCTCTGAGGGGCTGCTTTCAAGTAGATGTTGTCACGAGTGGGTCACCATCCATGACTATCAGCTGCACATCCCTGGTCATGCAAATGGAAGGCCCTGGATGTGGGGCCGGTCTCAGCTTCCCCTATGAGTTGTGCAACCTCAGGCAGGCCACTGAGATTCCCTAGGGCTCTCGCTCTCTCATCTAAACACAGGGTGATGGATGTTACTGTCACCTCCCTTGTGTGCAGGTTAGATCCCAGCCCTGGGCAAGAGAGGGGCCTCAGGGGGCCCTGGTCCATTGTCCTCACTGCTCAGCCAGTAGTGCAGGCCTCTGCTTTTCGTGCTCTGAGTTTTGTTGGAACATGGTGCTTCCTGCCTCTGCCTTTGCCATCCCTTCTGGATATCCACCTACAGGGGCAGCCTCCCTTCTTTTTCAGATGGGACCCCTCTCTTTCTTCAGTTCAGAGCCTGTGTTATTCAGGGAATAAAAATACAAGTTTCTTACCTGGCTACCCCTAAAGTCATCTCCCATCTCCTCCTACCCAAGCCTGTCGGGCCGGCCTCCTCTTCCCTGGACATAGCAGTTCATTTCTGCCGACATGCCTTTGCTCGTGGTGTCCCCCTGCCTGGAGTGCCAGCTCAAATCTGCCTGCATGTGTGAAGTGAGGCTGGCACCAGAGCTTGGAAGGGCTCCCAAGCCTGCCAGGCTCCTACCAAGGGCACTCTAGATAGTTTAGCTTTTATGATTCCATTATTTCCTCACAGCCTGACAGGATGATTTCTCCTTAATAAGCCACGGTGACCAGGTGACACCAGCAGGTGGTAAACAAGGTTCAGACAGAACAAAACAAATACACTGTTATATGTCAATTATATCTCAATAAAACTGGGGAGGTGGGGGAGGAAGATTCAGGCATCCAGAGGGACAGATAGTGGAAAATCGGTCTTCCTCCCCCAGACCCTAATTCCTCTCTTGGGAGGCAACTGCTGTGACTAGTTTTGGGTGTTCTTCCATGGATAGTCTATACATATACCATGCCCTTTCTTTTTAAATATGCAAATGGTAGCACATTATATTGGTGCTTTTCACCTCGCTTTTTCACTTAGTAATGTATCTTGGCAACTACTCTTTATTGGTATGTACACAGCTCCCTCACAGTTAATGTCTGGGTGGTGTCCCTTACATATACGTCTCAGTGAATACATGTGAATATGTCCATAGCTGTGTCCTGGAAATGGATCCCAGGATCACAAACTGCACATTTAAAACTTTGACGAGCTTGTCAAACTGCTCTAAAAAGGGGTTGTAAAGATAACAGTTTTTTAAAGCCCATTTTATAGACATGGAAACTGAGACTCAGCAAGGATAGGGCATTTATCTAAAGCTCCATTGTTAGTAGTTGGTGGTCACCCTGGGCTCCATGACCAGGTCTCTGCCTGGTCCCAGGGCCTTGGCTGTCAGGGTGGGTTCTCTGGGGGCAGCCTCCCCAGCCCAGGTCTCTGCTCTTCCTCTGACCAGCTTAACCAGATACAGCCGCTCCACAACCAGCAGATGTGGGTCATCGACATGGTATGTCTCCACAACATGAACCTAGTTGCGATTGCGTCCACTGACCAGAAGATAGGTGAGTCCCTGGTGGCTGCTCTGCCTGATCTTGGCCATTGGGAGTCATGCGTCTGCACTTGAGGAGATCTGTCACTGAGCCAACTTTGAGGGCGGATTCAAGTCCTCGGGGGTATTGTCGGGTGGTGAGCAGTGACTGCTCATTGTCACCAGAGACTCCCAGGCCTGGGATGTGGCTTCCGGTTCTATGCGTGCCTCTCCTCTGTCTTTCCCCAGAGTTTTTTGATATTACTAATCGTAACTGTTCCCGGGCCTTCACCTTCATCGATCTGGACAGCTGCCCTCTGGTTATGGACTACTGGTGAGTCTCCTGGGAGATAGGTGCAGGGTCTTGGCAGCAGCCACAGCACTCAGTGGGGTTGGAACCCACAGCAAGCCTTGCTGGAAACAGTCCTGGAGAGATTCCCATCCTGTGTGCCTGTGTCCTCTTTCCCCCAAGCTGCTTCTCTCCCAGCGTCACCTTTCACCGTCACTCAGACCACAGCATCATCGTCAGCTCTCTTCCTCTCCCTCTCCCACCAAGTCAGAGGCTTGTCCCATTGTGGGTGAGGACTCTGGAAACATCACATCTACCGCTAGGGGCGACTTGACAAAGAGCAGCTGGAGGACCAGGGACTCATTTATTTTGGTTTTAAAAAAATGCTGATTTCTTTTGGATCTGGATCATTGATGTTTTAGATCTGGGTAGCTGGGCCCATGTTCAACAGCTGTTGAGAGCAAGAACTGCCTCAGTCCCTGGATGGACATAGGCATGGAGCACGGGGAGGGGGTGAGGACTGCGGCTGGGTGCACCCAGCTGGCTCTATGGCTTCTCTGTCTCCATCTTTCCCAGGTCTGACTATCACAGAGGTGTGTTCTGCTTTGGAGACACCAAAGGCAACGTCATCGTCTTCACCTCCGACAATGTGGCCAATGGGCTGTTCAATCCCCGAATCCTCCCCAGGACCTCCAAGTGGGGTAGCTAACACATTGGGGAATGGCTCTGCCCTGGGGTGTTCTTCCCTCTCCCCACCTCCCTGCTCAGGGGCCCCTGGCTCCTTCAGAAGCTCAGGCAACAGTGCACTACATGCTCAGCTCAGAGCAGCCTATGGGAACCGAGGAGATGGGGTGACAGCAGGAGATGGGGGGTAGGGTGGGGCTGAGGAGACAGGCAATCACTCTGAAGGTGGGAGGTTGTACAGGTAAGGGCCAGGGGAGTGGGGCTTCAGGACCCTCCTCATCCCAGGAAGAATGAACCCATGCCAGCTGTGTGACCTTGGAAAAGTCACTCACCTGCTCTGGGCCCTGGGCTGATGGTGCTAACTTCCTCCATCATTGTGAGGAGGGTTCTGCTCTCTTTGGCTGTGAGCTGCCTTTGGGTGGTTAGGGGTGGGTGGAGCAGCTGCCCTGATAGTGAGCACATCACCTCCTATAATTCCTCACCCACTGCCTGGAGGGAGCTGCTATTGCCACAGCCCTTGAAGAGAGGAGGAGCAGAGGCTTACAGGGTGGAGCTCTTGCACAGGCCCCACAGGGCTAAGTGGTGGCTGAGATCGGAGCAGGAGGTCTACTCCGGAGTCTGCACTTGAACCACTTGCTAAGCTGCATACCAAACTCACCAAATATTGAAGGATGCTGTTTGGGATGCTCTGCCAAGGGGCATTAGATCCTGAGGCCCTGGGGCCTGGGACATTTGGGGACTCATCTGAGCTGGATCAAACCTTCAATTCAGTGTCAGTCTTCCAGGTTGCTCCATCCAGACCACCAGAGTGGCCCCTTGGGCTTCCAGTCAGAGTTTCTAAACAGGACATCCTCCTGCGCTCCCAGGCCTCTGACACCTCCTGCCAAGTTTGTTGGGGCAGTGTCCCTCCTGGTTGGACAGAAAATGCATCCTGCCCTGGATGCAGCAGTGGGCTGGCACCCTGCTATGTTCTTGCCTCATCAGCCTCTGCTCTGGTCACTGTTTGCCACCCTGGGAATTGGCATGGGTGAGGCATGGTAGTCTTTGAGCTGAGGTGATGAATGGGAAATTAGGTGGTGGATGGGAGCAGATGAAGCTGGAGTGTTGGACGGGCATCCTTCCATGCCACATGCTGATTGAAGGCTGGGGACAAACACGAAGATAGGCCCAGCAGCATGTTGACTTGGGAGGAGTTGGACAGACCAGCTCTGTGTGACCTTGATCCCATTGCCTAACCTCTTTGTGCCTCAGTTCCCTTATTCAATAGGGATGAGCACACTCAGTCTATAGCTTTGCTGTGAGATGGAAAGAGAGTACATAGTGTGAGGCATATGGCAAGCATCCAGGGACTGTATCCTCTGCTCTCTGGGGCTCTCCCAGCCTAGGGGGCCTAGTGGCAGCCACAGACAGCCTGTGTTCACTGCACAGCCCAGCCAGAGCTAAGCTTCCTTCCTCCCACATGCATGCAGGGCCTGCCCCATTTTAGTGGGCAACACCCCATCCCTTGGGATTTCCTTTTCAAGCCTCTTCCGGCCCTTGCGAGATGGGGCTGGTGACCTGGCAGCAGAAAATGCTTGTCATAAGACCCTGGATCCCCTTTTTCTCCATTTCATCTGGAAGCTTCTCCACACCTGAGCCCAGACTGTCCTGGCCCTTCTGACCTACCTCCTTAAACCCTGCTTTGTCCCCTGTCACTGCTGCCTCCACCCGTCTGTGTCCAGCTGTGCAGCTGGCCCCAGGGGCCTGCAAATGCTTCCCTACAGGCTCCCCAGCGGCCTTCCACGGGAGGTTTCCAGAGCCAGGAGACCTAAGGTCCCTGAGGGCAGGCTGCACCTCGTGCGGTTGCCCCTGATGTACTCAGTTTACAATGCTCGTGTTTGCTCGTCAAAGGGGGGCATGCAGTTTGAAGCATGATGGGAAACCCCCAAAGAACTGTTTTCAGAGTGAATAGAGCCTAGGACTGTAATTCATTTTCCCATCTGCAAAGTTGGAATTAACTAACAGAATCACCTTGTTTAGATTGTAGCAGCTGGGGAGGGTAGGGAACCCGGAAACCTGGTTCCAGTTCTGCCGTGACCTGGTGGGGGACTCTGGGCGGTAGTGTTAACCTGCTGGCTCTGTTTTCTGGGTGTTGAGTTCACCCCATGAACTCATCAGGACACAGTGAGGTTTGAACGAGCATTTGGATGGAAAAGGCTTTTGAGATGCATAGAATTGCATACAGACTCCGGTGTCTTCTGAGGTTTTGCTTGTCTGGCAAAGGGGGAGAACTGGTGACATGGACCTCGGTTTTCTCTCCTAACAGATCACTGGACCAGTATTTCCACACAGAAGCTCTTAAATGAGAAGTCCCCTTTGTATAAAAGTTACCGACTGAAGGTAAGTTGTAGCTTTCCTCAGCCTGTTACCATGATAATTATTTGTACACACACCTGTCAAAAATAAATGCAGAGAGCCCTGGCCAGTTTGCTCAGTGGTGAGAGTGTCGGCCCACGGTCAGAAGGGTCACGGGTTCGATTCCTGGTCAAGGGCATGTACCTCGGTTGCAGGCTCATTCCCCGGCCCCGGTCAGGGTATGAGAGGGAGGCAATCAATCAATGTGTCTCTCTTGCATCAGTGTTTCTCTTTCCCCTTCTCCCTTCCCTCCACTCTCTTAAAAAAAAAAAAAAAAATCAATGGAAAAAATATCCTCAGGTGAAGATTTTAAAAATGCATTAAAAAAAAGTAAATGCAGAGAGTGAATTTGGCCCCTGGGTTTGGTCATGGGCCGTGGGGCTTGGTCTCTAGGAATGGGTGGAGTTGGATCCTACCAGCTTTTTCTGTGTCCCAGGCATGGCCATCTCTCTCAGCACCTTCCTTGCTTAGCCCTGGTTCCCACAGACACTGCCTTTCTCCTGGATGGCTGCAGTGGCTACTAGCTGTTCCCCATGTCCTTACTTCACTCAGTGCTTTCTCCAGCAGCCAGTGGAATTATGAGATGGAAATACAGTCATGTCACCACTTTGCTCAAAATTCCCAGTAGCTTCTCTCTGAAACACACTAAGCCCTTTCCTACCTCAGGGCCTTGACACCTGCTTTTCCTTCAGGCTGCATGCTCTTCTCTAGGTACCTGTACGCCCGCCTCTCTATTTCCTTCAATTCCCCAACCTACCCGCCTGGAACAGCCCTGCTGCCTGCCTCTGCCTTTATTCCTTCACCCTGCAGAATCCTGACACCAACTACAGTGTGTGTGTGTGTGTCCCACACCACCATACAACTCTCTAACTGGCTGTCCTAGAGTTCAACACACTTCCTGCAGGTGAAGGTCCATCCCACAAAGCTGCCCTCCACTTCAGATGCCAGTCACAAGTCCAGGGTGTTATCTGTGCTTCTTACTTGCTGGCTATAGAAAGTAGGTTCCCATGATCCCCTTCCTCCTTGGGTTTGATTAATTTGCTGGAGCTGCTCATAGAACTCACAGAAACATTATACTTACTAGGTCACTGATTATATTTTAAAAAGCTGTAATTCAGGAGCAGTCAGATGGAAGAGATTTGTAGAGCGAGCTATGTGGGAAGGCACTTGGAGCTCCATGGCCTCTCTGAGAGCACCACTCTCCTAAAATCTCCATGTTCAACAACCTGGAAGCTCTCTGAACGTTTTATGAAGGCTTCGTTACAGAGGCCTGATTGCTGCAATCATTGGTTATTGGTGATTGAATTCAGCCTCCACTTCTCTCCTCTCCCTGGAACTCAAGGTTCCAACTATCCAGTCACATGGCTGGTTCCCCTGGTAACTAGCCCCATCCTTAGGTTCATTCCAAAAGTCACCTCCTTAACATAAACTGGGGTGTGGTTGAAAGGGGCTTGCTATGACTACCTTTATAGCTCTTATTATTTAGGAAATTCCCAGGGTTTCAGGAACGCGGTGCCAGAACCAGGGGCAAAGACCGGAATCTATATTTCTCATTATGAACCACAGCATCACAGCTGCCACCTCTTGCCTTGGTATTGTCCTGCCTCTCCCTCCCATGAGAGTGCAGCTCCTGGAGGAAGGCACTTAGCTGGTTGTCTTCTCTGTTCCCTCTCCAGTGCCTGGGGCTTGTGGGCTCCTGCACATTTGTTAAACAAATGAGTGACTAAATCCAACACTCAGGAAAGTCTGCGTTGGGTGGTCCAGGCTCCTCCATGCTTCCTTTGAGCAGGTTGGATCGTGCAGGCCCTGGGAGCCCCGCAGAAAGAGTACCAGGCTAGTTCTCCATCTCCTGTGGGATTCTCATCTTGGCCTTGGTTTCCCTCCAAGTTGCTAAGTGACCCAGGTTCCGTTTAGTGCTTTGGATTTGGTGCCCCACTGTGATACTCAGTGAGATAGGCCTGCAAGACCTATTCAGGGCCTGACGACTCTCCAACCTGCTTCCTCCATTCCTGTCCCGGAAAGGAAGATGGCTGGATGGAGAGGCCAAGCTCTGGGTCAGACCACAGGGCTGGAGCTGGAGTATTTAGAGCCTGTGCATCCAGAACACTCCCATGATCTGTGGGTCGTGGCCTTTGTTGCCCAAGTGCATCAGGTAACGTTCTCACTATCCCAAGCCATGTCCTGACAAAGATGGAGGGCAGCAGAGGGGCCAGGAAGCAGAGGTTAATCTGCGCTGGGGCTCCTGCAGATAACAGAACTCACAGACTCAAATCCATTCTTTCTCCTGTCTTGGGAGGGGGCAACAAGCAACATTAGTTTTGGCCTGACTTGCCTGTCCTCTAAATGATAACCAAGAGTTCATATGACAGCAGCCTTTTCACTGACAAGCAATGGCCACACCCTCTTGGTCATGGGGTCTGGGCTAGGGCGGGGGCCATATCACTTTGTCAGAGCTGTGATCATTAGAAGCCACTGAACTCAGCGATCCCCGGGCCTCTCCAGTCCCCAACACCTGCCACGTCCCAGAGGCTGGGCTGAAAGGCTGTCCTCGGGTGGGACTCCACCACTGCTGCTCTCTTCCCAGGCTCTCCATCGCAACTGGTGCCAACAGGTCAGGTTCATCCCCGAGATGAACCTGGTGGCCTCCTGTTCAGCCGTCAGAAAGTCCTCTCTGGTGCTGGCAATATTGCCATCCAAAGCCTCCGAGACCACCAGGTAAGAAGCATCTTTCTCTAGGCTAAGGTGGTGGGGCTGGAAGGGAGATGGGTAGGGGTCTGGCTTCATTTCACTCAAAAGGGGTCACCCCTACTGAGGGTGGACCCCCCTCTGAAACAGTGGCATTGCTTGTGGGCAGCTCACTGTCTACGAACCACACTGAGTCCAAGGAAGCACTACCTGTTCTACGGGCCAACAGCGGGTTGTTACAACATGGGCTCTGGAGTCTGAGTTGTTTTTTTTGTTTTTTAAATTGAGACATAATTGATATAACATTATATTTCAGGTATACAACATAATGGTTTGATACACACACACACACACACACACACACACACACACACACACACACACTAATGGCCCTGTGCATAAAATTGGTGCATGGGGTGGGGGCATCCCTCAGCCCAGCCTGCACCCTTTCCAATCTGGGACCCCTCGGGGATGTCTGACTGCCAGTTTAGGCCCGTTTCCTGACTAGGTTTTGCAGGCCCTGTGGGATCGGGCCTAAACCGGCAGTCGGACATCCCTCTTGCAATCTGGGAATGCTGGCTCCTAACTGCTCACCTGCCTGCCTACCTGCCTGATTGCCCCTAACCACTCCGCCTGCTGGCCTGCTCACCCCCAACTGCCCCCCCCGCCCTTGCTGGCCTGCTTGCTCCCACTGGCCCCCCCTGCTGGCCTGCTCGTCCCCAACTGCCCCCCACCCTGCTGGCCTGATCACCCCCAACTGCTCTCCCCTCCTGGCCTGATCACCCCTAACAGCCTCTGCCTCGCCCTGCCACCATGGCTTTGTCTGGAAGTCCAGAAGGTCTCCTGTTCTAATTAGCATATTGCCCTTTTATTAGTATAGATTGCAAAATCCTCACCACAGTAAGTCTAAGTAACATCTCATCACCACATACAGTTACCCTTTTTTTTCCTTGTGAGAACTTTTATGGAGTGTGTATTTTTTAAAATATATTTTTTATTGATTTCAGAGAGGAAGGGAGAGGGAGAGAGAGATAGAAACATCAATGATGAGAGAATCATTGATTGGCTGCCTCCTGCACGTCCCACACTGAGAATGGAGCCCACAACCCGGGCATGTGCCCTGACCAGTAATCAAACTGTGACCTCCTGGTTCATAGGTCAATGCTCAACCACTGAGCTACACCGGCCAGGTGTGGAATGTGGTTTTAATCCTCATTCTGGCATGCCACCAGCAGCAAAATTAAAACAGAGCTTCTTTTACCCAACAATTTATATACAAAACTCAGCACAGGAGTCTGCATGTAGTATCAGTAGGCATTCAGAAAAATATTTTTTGACTAACAGAATGAATGCAAATTGCTTCCCGGTGAGCCTCAGTTTCCTCCTCTTTAAAAGGGTGATAACTGCACTTCACTTACCTCAAGGATTATTCTGATGAACATGGTTATGGTATGTGTTCAGTGACTGGCAGAACTTATTTTTTTTGGAGACAGTTCTAGTCTATTTCTTTCATTCTAAATTATTCTACCCCAGAGTGAATTTCCCCCCCTTCCTCCCCTTCCCTTCTTTAAAATCAGCTGTTTTTCCACAGAAGTGTATGTATATACATTGTCCTTGTAAAAAGTTAAAACGTGATAAGTAAAACTGGAATCCTGCAGCCCTCCTCCCCTTACCTAACCCCATTGTCTCACTCCATTATCAAAAGTCCCAATTCTGTGATTTTGGTGTTCATCTAGTACTTGGCACTTTGCAGTAGGTACTTTCTCCTGAGGATTCCTTCAGCTGGGTTTCCCTGCCTCCGCCATGTTCTTATTGTCCCACCTTTTTGCATCTGGAGACTTTGGCCTGTGACAGTTTGCTCCTGAACGGGCTGAATAATGAGCTGTAGCTCCCTTGTCTTGGGGGAACAGCAGGAGATTTGAGGCTTGTATTAGGGGTGCAGCTGGGTCAGGTACAGTGTGGAGAATGAGGGCCACTTTGGTCCCATTTCGGTCTGTTCCTTCTTATCCTGGTTGTTTTCCAGAGGGCATCCAATCCTGGGATGGTAGCGCTAATTTAGGTCCAGCTTCTCATTTTACACTGGAAACTTGAGGCTTTGGGAAGGCAGAGGAGGTGACTAGTTTGGAGCAGACCTTTGAGCTGGGGTTGCGTCCGAGGCCTCATTGTGAGTCCACTGTCTTGTTAACCGGAGTATTCTGTGCACATTCCCACCCACGTCCTGGAACTAACTGCAGGTTAGGGGAGGGGGTCTTGGAGAATGTCTGATGCGGTGGGGGCGTTTCAGTCTTGGCTTCAGTGCCTTTCGTGGGGCTGTGGGGTGGGATTTTGCTTGGAGCTGGTTGGCTGAGTGTCATCTCTCTGCTTTGGTGGTGGTATTATCTCTTGTCTGTGATATGTGTTTCATCAGCTTCGTGTTTTATTGGGTCTCAACAGCCGGAGGCTATCATGAGGGTCACCTCACTGTGGCCCCGAGGCCTTCTCTGGTCAGGCCCTGCTGCCTTCCTGAGCACACCCCTTCCACCTTTCCACTCTAGCCACACTGGCCCCCTTGTGGTTCGGGTGCTCTCCTGCCCCAGGGCCTTTGCATCACTCCTCTCTAGTGATATGCTCTTTTTTAAAAAATAGTTTTTGATTTTTAAACATTTTTTTCATTATGAAAAATTTCAAACACATACAAAAGTAGAGATAATAGTATAATACTTTAATATCACTAATACCTAGTCTAAGTTAATCTTTCCCCAAGTGTCTCAAAAATATCTTTTTACAATTATTTGGAATCATATATAAGCAGGGTTCTAGAATGTGTTTGAGCAGAGGAATGGCGTGGTCTGACATGTAGGAGCATGCTTCTGTTGTTCTGTTGCAAGTAGAGTGCATGTGGGCAGGAGTTGAGATGGGGACCCAGTGAGGATGCTATTGCAATAATTCAGCGTACATATGATAGCAACCTGCAGTCGACCAATTGAGGGATTTGAGATATATTTTAGTGTTGGTTGGAGAATATATTTATGCATTGGTGCCCACACACACCCTTCCTTCCTGTCTGAATGCAGTACACATATTGTCTGGTAGGTGGCGCCATTGACTGCTTGCTGGTTTCCAGTTGCTGGGGATGGCCTCATAGGGCATGGCCTCAGCAATGCGGCCTGGCACTGCCAACCCAACTCTGCAGTGGGCCTCAGCCTCTGAGGCAGTGTGGGCCCACGGGTCTGACTTCCCAGCAGCCGGCCTGTACTGAATTTCCAGGTAGTTGGAACCAGCAGTGAATCAGATGGAGGAGCTAGGGTCGGGGGTGGAAGGGACCTGTGGACTGACCCACAGCATCTCCCCTGCTTCCCACCTCTCCTCTCATTTCTGCCCCCACCACCTCATTGAAGCCACTGTTATCTGCCACCTAAACTGCTCGCAGTGGCCTTGTTCCCTGCATGCCCCCTGACCTTCCAGGCCCTTCTCTGCACCGCAGCAGCCATCTGCAGACCTGGTCTCTTCCTACTATTCTGTCAAAGCCACTGTTTGTTTCCCTGCAGGACTTGCCATGATCTATAAATGTCTGTCTCCCACCTCTGTTCATGTACTTGCCCGTGCTGCTGCCCTCTAGAAGGAAGTCCCAGAAAGGCCAGGGTGTCACATCCATGCCTCTGGTAATCCTGAAAGGGAGTAAGAGCCAATAACTCTTTGGTGAATGAGTGGGTGAATCAGCCTGAAGTAATTTATAGTGACGTTTTGGGACCATTCTTCCAGAAGATTTCTCTGCACATATATGTGTGGAGAAGGATATATCTGGTTTGACAATAAGTGACATACATGGATTCAGTTGCTCTTCCTGACATTTTGATTGTTTGAGGCATCCTTCTGCTGTGGAGGAGAGAGCAGGTTGGAGGGAAGTAAGACTGGAGGTTTAGAGACCTCCTGGGAGGCTGACAGAAATAAAGGGGGGTCTGAACTAAGCAGAGGCCAGGGCTGTGGTGGGATGTGGGGGAGTACAGGAGAGGGAGCCTCCAGAATGATATTCAGGTAACAGACTTGGGCCCCCAAGGGAGTGGTGGAGGAGCCAGTTCAAAGGCAAGTTCAGTGAGGGCATGCTGCATTAGAGGTTTGGAGGCCTTTGAGTTGAGTTTTGAAGGGAGAGCTCAAGAAGAAGAAGCTGGCAGGGCAGGATGTATGGATAAGAGGGAACATCATGTGCAAAGGCACTGAGTTTTCAGGGCTGTTGGGTCTGCGAGGGCTGCTGGGCCTGACCTTTCCACAAATCCTGCGTGGGTCACCCTGGCTCTTCCAAGCCCCAGCCATCCTGCCACCCCTCTTCCTTTTCTGGAGCTGAGCCTTCTGCCTCCTCCTGACATGCCCATCCTGGCTCTGACCCCTGACCTCCTGCCCTACCAATCAGTCACGTGATCTTGGGCAAGCTCCCTAGCTTCTCCTTTCCATGTCTTCATCATGGCACAAAGCTGATGACACTCTTCAGGGTTATGTGAGGGGTCCAGGGGGCACATGAGACAGCACCCAGCACTGGGAGCAGCATGGAGCAAGGCCATGACCCCAGGAGCGGTCTTCCCTTTTCCTTGGCCCGGAGACCCTTCCCTACGGATTTGTGCTGCAGGTGGGGAGACACCTGTCCCACTGTGGTTGAGATGAAGATGAAGTGAAGTTTGCCTGTGAAGTGAGGCAAATGTATTATAACTAAATAGTTGCTCCTGTGGGCTGCTTTCATCTCCAAGTGAGAGGTGGGTGCCTCTGCCATGAGCTGCTGGTTTGGGGCTGAGACTCAAGGCCCGGACTCAGCTGTAGGGTGTGCTCTGGGCCGGGCTTCTGGGGCTGCTCCTCTCCTTGGGTGGAGAGGTAGTGACTTCTCCTGGCCTCCCCCAGCCCTGTCTCCAGTTCTTCCACACCCCACGCTCAGAGTTTCCCCGAGGCCTCTCACAGCCTTTGTTTTTTGCTGTTGTAGGTTTTCGGTGCTGAATTTAAGAAAAGGAATTCTTTGCTTTGATTACTGCGCAGACAAGAACTTCCTGGGTAAGTAATCTTCATGTCATGTAGAATCTGTTGGCCTGGCAGAACTGGGGTGAGGGCTGCTGGAGGCCTGGGGACCATCAGACCCAAGCAGGAGGCCTTGCAGCCTTCTGCCTCTGTCTGGCCTCCTCTTGTGCCACTCTGGCCCCCACTCATGGGTACGTGGGGTAGTGTGGTGGCACAGGCTGTGCTTAGCATGGGTGGGGAGCAGAGGGTTGATTGGTAGCAACGCCTGCTCATCTGCCAAGCCTGGTTGGAATTGATACCTGGCCCCAGGAAAAGGTCCCAGCATAAGCCCCCAGTGGCTGATGCTCATTTTTTTTCACCCCAGTGACTGGTGGCTATGACCCCCACATCCGCCTGTGGAGCCCCTTCTTCTCGAAAAAGCCTATGTGGCTGTTGAAGGGGCATCAGACCTCGGTGATGCACATCCTGGTGAACACCAAGAACAACAACATCCTCATCAGCATCTCCAAGGACAAGGTGCTGCCCTGGTGGAGCATGGCCCTCCGCCCCCCAAGCCAGAGACACTTTTCTGGGGACAGTGGTCTAGCTTGGGCAGCGGGAGGCTGGCAGTTGGCAGGAGCCTGAGGCCCAGGGGAATGGTGTGACCTCCCTGCCTGTGGTCTCACGCCTGGCCTAAGGCCTAGAGGGAGATGCCCTGGGGGGAGTCGCCGTGCGGGGCCTGAGCCCAGCTCCAAGCAGTCCACTGGAGCTGGCTTCTTGGGTGCCCAACCTGGCTGTGGTGCTGGGCCACACCCTTCCCTTTCATATATCCGAGTGTGGGACCTGAAGGAGTATATATGCCCCTCCCATGGAATGGTTGTCAGTGGCTTAGAGGAAAATGGGGGGTAAAAGAGTAATGCCATGTCTGGCACATAGTAGGTATACAATACATGTGAGTCTTTCCCTGCTTCCACCCTCCTCCCAACCCAAACTTGCACCCCCAGCTCTCCAGGGGCCTCTCTAGGGACACTTTCTCAACCTGATATAAATTCCAGGGGGATCCTCTCGGGACAGGTGGGCCTTTTGGGCAACAATGTTGGTAAGCCACTCTGCATTATACCTGGTTGTGTTTGAGGAGGCTGGAGGGGCAGCCGTGAGGTCTGCAGAGGCACGTGCTGCCTGGCATGGTCCTCCACCACTGAATGGCGTCTGCTCAAGCAGGGTAGAGGTCCTGGGTGAAGGCTGGGACAGGGGGAGAGAGCTGGGCCATGGTTCTTCTTAGAGCACAGGAACAACATCTCTGTCGTAGGGTCAGGATCTGTGGCAGACACTAAGCGCAGTGGGTGTGTATTGGAAGTGCTTGCATTGTGGGCCCCTGACCTGCTCACATCCCAAGGCCTCCGTTGCCAGCTGCATCCCACTCTTAGCCTCTCTGTTTTTTACCTCCTAGAATATCCGCGTGTGGGACCTGCAGGAGTATATATGCCTCCAGTCCTTCTGTGGGAGGCTTTTTGCCCTGGGAAACTGTCCCATCACCAGCATCTACCTCCGGGAGAATGACAACACCCTCATCTGCAGCACCTATTCAGTGAGTGCCATGCAGGAGGAGGCAGCATCGTGGCTGCACCTAGAGGGTGGCCCCTGTGGCCGGGTCTGAAGTCCCACAGGACAACCAAGGGAGGGTCACAGACTGTCCCTCCCCAGACTGCTCTTCATGATGCCGTGAGGCTGAAGCTGCTAGACTCTGTGGCCTCGCCCATGAGTTTTTCATCTGTTGGGATTTCCTAGAAGCTGTTTCCAGGCCCCCAGCTGTCAACCTCGATGTTGCTGCTCCGTCTGTTCTTTTCCTGACCTGTACATCCTGCCCCCAGGCTGAGTTAGGGGCTCCCCCTCCAAGCTCCCCTAGACTTGTGCCTCCCCGTGATCACAGCCCTTACAACTCTGTCCTGAAACTCTTATGGGAATTTCTTGACAAACTGTGAACTCCAGGAAGGCAGGACCACACCTGAGTAGCCCTTCTAAAGGAGAGAACCTGGAGAGACCAGATGTGAGACCATCTGTAGCTCACCTTCGCTGGTGCCCATGTGCAGTCTGTCTTGACCCTGACCCTGGAGGACAGCACAGACCAGGAGAAGCACAAGGGGCTGACTGTGCAGGGTGGCGGTGGGGCCTGTGACAAGATGGGAGTTTAGGGAGCTGTGAGGACAACCAGCAGCCAAGATGGGAAGGGAGACAAGGGTGTCATTTGTGTCTAAGAGTTGGGGGTACTTCCACTGAGGCCTTGTACCCTCTGTTGGCTAGGCCACCCTGGCCAGGGACATGTATATTGTTCTTGTGTCCTTGGCTGGCTCTCCCCCACGTGGTAGGTTTCTTGAGATGGGAGGTTGTGGGTTCCTTCATCTCCGCTGAGTGCCAGACTGGCTGCCAGCATTTGTTGAATTAAATAGACCTTTGAAGGTCATTTCATGTAATCAAACATTATCAACCCCCTGCTGTTTGTTAGGAGCAGAGAATATATTAATTAGACACTGTCTGATCCCTGGAGGAACCTATGGGGAGAAGGAAATGTAGAAAATGCAATGTATTATGATTACATTATACTAGGTGCTTCATGGAGCACAGGAAAAGGATCCTTAGCCTAGCCTGTGGTAGGGATAGTCTGGAAGAGAGGACACTGGACTGAGGCTGTATGCTTCTCAGAAGTTATAAGAGGGACCTTGGACTTTGGGGTCCTAGGAGCACTAGGGTTTGGAAGCCCTGATCTCAGAGAGGGATGATTAGAGGAGTCTTGCTAGGCTCAGTCCTATGTGTACTAGTTGGGTTGTCTCGATGTTTCAATTTACTGGAAGTTTCTTCCTGGGGCCAGTCAATGAGGGCAGAGCCCTTTGGACTGCCCAGCTGTCTGCCTCTCTCCTCATTACAGATTGGGATCCTAAAAGGGTACATGGAGACTGAGGGGCCTGGGAAAACTGGGGAGAAGACCACGACTCACAGTGAGCCCCTGTGTGCTATCCTCTACAGCAACATTTTTAAGCAGGTGAGTGGGCCAGCTGGTCTCTGGGACTGGCAGGAGAGCTGGGCAGCATGGGGCAGGTCCCAGACCTCCTGGGGTGTCCAGATCCAAGGGGTAGTCAGGGCAGGTGACTGGATGGTGCGGATTCTCATAACTGCCATGGTGGTGGGGGCAGCAGGGTTTGGATGAGAAACAGCCCTGCAGAGGGGCTGGCCCACGATGAGACTGGAGCCCCGCCACTTGGCCAGCGGATTGCCTGACTCCTCTGAGCCTGTGCACTCCTGGCTGCTGCCCCAGGTCAGTTCTGACAGGCAGCCTTCTTTACGTGAGTGTGAGATGGGACAGTAGGGGTGGGCTGCTCTGCAGGGTTCCTGGGCATCATTTTCTAGGGAAGCCCTAGTTCAACTTTGTCCACTAAGGGAAGGGAGGGAGGCTCAGGCTGCGGGCAGTACCCTGGTCCTGAGTAGAGACCTCCGGGCTGGTCAGGGTAACTGGGCACATGGTTTCTGAGGTGTAGGGACAGAAAGGGCCCCCAGGCCTTCTGCCAGTTTCTACTTGGACCCCTTTTCTGGCCTGGGTTCTGGGCAGGGAAGGCTGTATCTGCTACAGAGGTGGCCTTGGCTACATGAAGCCAGAGCTTGTCTCTCAGCACTTCCCTCTCATCTGGGCTCCTGGCCCCACCATCCTGCATATTTTGGGCTCCTCAATGCTTTCCAAGTTATAACCCTCAATCCCAGTTTTCTAGACGTCCTCAGGAGGGTTGGTCTCAAATAGGCTCACGGCTCCCGTTGCACTGGAATGCTTGTCATGGCAGCAAAAGGTTGCCCTGAGTGGCGTGACTGTCTTCTACTCTCGGCACTTCCCTCCTCGGGGGCCAGTTACTGTATTTCCTGTGCCACCCCCATCATTAATGATGCTTCAGTAAAAGTTTTTTTCTGAATTAGAGATTATTTTCTCTGTATAGATTCTGATAAATGCCATTTCTGAGTTAAAGGGAATTTCACCAAACTGGCTCCTTCTAAAGAGCTGTGCCAGGTTGCACTGCCCCGAGGAAGGCCCGTTTTCCAGAGGGGGTGATCTGGCAGCCGGGTCTGTGAATGTCTGTCTTCTCAGTGCATGGTGGGGGGCCGGGCGAGGCCTAGCTATGACACTCGCCTCTGCGGGAGCCCCAGACTGTGTACTCCCCGCAGGTGGTGAGTGGCTGTGTGACCGGCGTGGTGAGTGTGTGGGAGATCGTCACAGGCAAGAGGATGATGGAGTTCTCTGTGAGTCGTGACCAGCAAGTGGAGCTGACTGCCATGTCCCTGGATGAGCCCGAGCGGTGCCTGCTCACGGGTTCGCGTGATGGCACCATAAAGATGTGGAATTACAGCACTGGCGAATCCCTGCTCACCTTCCCCAACCCCGACAAGATGGAGGTCAGTCTGGTCCATCGGATGGGGTCAGAGGGTCTCTTGAGAAGCTAAGCAAAACTCCTGTGGCTCTGGGGCCCACCATTTCATATGCCCCCCTGAGTGCTGTCCACGTGGACTGTGCGGCTTCACGCCTCCCTGAGCCTCTGTGTCCTCACGCCAAAGGTGAAGACAGGCAATAGCACCTGTCCTTAATAAGCGTTCTACAAATGTTAGCTACGCTGGCTTTTAGTTTGTTAGCATTTCTTACCCCACGTACGTACGAGAGCTTGGGATCCTAGCAGTGGTGGTAGGTGATTCAGAGCCACCCATGCTTGACTCTATTTGAGAAATGCCTGACAGAGTTACAGAGACAGTTTGTGGGTGTGGCATTGTGCAAAGCCAGCAGTTCCACTTTGGGACTTGAGGCCATTCCTAACGCCTATGGCACAGTCCTTTAACCAATTCAGAAGGAGCACATGGTCAAGAAGCCAGGCGTTTGAGTACTAGTCCAGGTCTTATCACTCAGTCATTTGACCTTAGCCAAGTCACTTGTCTGTTTTCAGTCATCCCCTAGAAAGTGGACATGGATACCTACCCAGTTTGCTTTCTCTAAGTCCATCAACTGATGGGATGTGAGGAAACCTTGAGAAAAATGTGGTGGTATCACCTCTAAAGAAGTTGCCTCACATGGAGAGTATTGGCTTCTTGCTTGGTATGATTAGGAAGACATTCCAGGCCCAGAGCTATTTTCACTGAGTTACCTTAGAGTTCTGTTTTCTTTCATCTTCCACAGATTAGTGGGATTATCCATATGAATCAAGTGTTCTATGTGACCGGGTGGAATAAGAGAATCACTTGTTACAAGTGAGTAGCAAGGGTGCGTGTGGGTAGGTGGGCTTCTCCATTCCTGGCTTTGCAGGTGGTTAGAACACCAGCAGGACATTAGCGGTGGGTAATGTCCAGGGCTTCATCTGCTCATCCACCCATTTATTCACCACTCCCCAAGGTGATAGGCTCTAGGCTTTGCGGTAGGTGCTGGGGATGGGTATAAACAAGAACGATGGATTCTCCGTCCTCCTGGAGCCTCTTTGGGGTTGAGCTGATGAAATAACTTCATTTGGAATGCTGCATTCTAATGAGTAGAGGTTTCTGTGGGAAGGAGACAGAAATATGATTTAGTCTGAGGGGTGGTTAGAAAAAGCTCATCTAAGGATTTTATGGGTAGGGGAGTGGGATCTGAAGAGTGAGCAGAGGGGTCTTACTGAAGCAGCTAAGAGCTTGGGATAGGAGGAACCTTCCAGGCAGAGGGAAGAAATACATGTGCAAGACCCTTTCCTCCTCAGAGGGCCTTTTTAAGGCAGTGGTTTCCTCTCCTCTAAACCTGAATCCTTACTCTGGTGCCTGAGTGGTGCAAATGATAAGATTAGTTTACGTGAAGCCCTAGGACAGGACCTTGACAGTAGGCGCATTATAGGTGCTTAGTAAATAAGGTCAGCAGGGCAGAGCGTCAGCCCTGTTCCGACCCTACGTGCCCTCCTCCGAGTCCGTGCTCCTGCAATGGAGCATTAAGGCTGAGAGCTCTCAGCCCCCCTGCCTCTGGCCGTGTGTGCAGGTTCCACAAGACCAAGCCGGTGCTCTTGTGCAACCACTGGCAGACCTTCCACACTGAGGATATCCTGAGTGTGTCCAAGTACCAGAACCAGTTCCTCGGGACCGCCTCCTACAACGGGGACATCCTCTTCTGGAACGTCAATATGCTCAAGCCCGTCCTCAAATTCAACGCCTCTCAGAGCCCCTCACCCTTGCTGCCTAAGAGGGTATGGTCAATAGGAACATGCTGTTCTTTCCTCTTTCTCTTAGCTGTGGGCCAGAATCACACTGGACCTGGGGAAGAAGGGTGTAGGGAGCAACCTGGGAAGTAGAGAGGATGGTGGGGACTTGTTCTGCAGGAGGTTGGGAGCTAGGTAGGTAGTAGTTTCTATACTTAAACCCCATTCAACAAATGAGGAAACTAAGGCACACAGACGTTATGCATCTTGCCCAAGGTCACACAGCCAGAAGTGATGGGTCAAACCCAGGCAGTTTGACTCCAGAGCCTTGGAGTGCTAGTCGTGTTCTCTCCATAGATTACTCTGTCCTGAAAGATGGCTCACATCTTACATGCCACTAGTACACATGACCACTCCGGGCTCACTGAGCTCATGGCAAGGACTTAGGAAACTCACACAGTCTCCGAATTGCCATATCTTTGCACTTTAAAGCTGGAAGGGCCTTTGGGGTCACCTCATGCAGTAGTTTTTGGAACATGTTGGGGAAAGTTGCTTGGAAGCTATTGCAGAGGCTTCTCCCAGAGCAGTCCAGCTTTCTATCTATTTTATACTTTGGAGCTTCCCTTAAGATGAAAAACATCCTAAAAAATATTTGGAAACCACTGTCCATTTTAGAGATGGGAAGACCGAGTTCCTCGTAACAGCAGTCTCCTGCCTATGGGTACTCAGGGCATTAGCGGTTGGCCCAGGGATAGGGTCATAGGTTCTGGGTTGATGCCTCTAAGGATACTCAGTTTCTGGGAAGCATGCTCTGGGGACCTGGAGAGCCCTGTGCTGTTGGTGTTAGACTGGGAGACCCCGCATTTCCCTCTGGGACATTGCTGAGCCCCAGGGGCTGCTCTGTCTCTGGCACAGGTACAAAGAGATGACGAGAGCTTGTTCGAGGGCCACAGGACCAGCAGCCCCTGTGTGGAGTCGAAGTTGGCACGCAAATCCTCCGTGCATCCTCTGGACCACAGCACCAAGACTGTGGCCAACACCAAACTGAGGCAGAACCTGATGTCAGCGCCCCCTGTGATGAGACACCCCAAGACCACGGAGTCAGATGAGCCTGTGCTCCTGCAGGTGGGAGCAAGAACTGACCCAGGCATCCACCCTTACTCTCTAGACCAACGGTCACCAGCCTTGCCGACCTCACAGACACCTCAGCTTGCCTCATGTGTGTGTGATTCTTTATTAGGAGGCACTTTACCCAGAATGCCTTCAGGTCTGTTAACACACTTTCCTTAAGTGTGGTGGACTGGGCAGGCACCTCCCTGATTATGCCCCTGGTATCTAACCCACTCTGTTGCCTCGTGCCTGGCCATGGTCCCTTCCCAGAGAGCGGCTAATACTAGACCTGATGTCTGCAAGCTCAGGGGCAGGACCTGGAGGCAAGACAACCAGAGAACCTGCAACTAGAGGTTAGATCCTGGGCTGCTTTCTCTGTCTTCCAGCTCCTGTTGCCCCAGCAGAGATGAGCCATAAAGGCTCCCCTGCGCTCCCTGGAGACCAGACTCCTAGGTGCAAACCACTTCCCTCCTCCTCTGAGCCCTGGTGTCTGCCCCAGGATCAACCCTTCCAGGCTTGACTGATGGTCTTATTTGGGGTGGGCAGAGTAGGGAGGGGGCTGCTCTCTCCCTACTCGCTATGTATGGTTTGGCCCCAGAGCCTACAGTGGAGACAGTAATCTCTTGAATGGGGCTTGGAAGCCAGTCAGATAGTCTTAGCCATTGATGTCTGACTCCTGGGAACTGAGGCACACAATACCTGTCAGGCACCAGGTAGTCTAGAACCGGATCCCATATGACCTGCTGGGAGTTAGTTCTGCTGTAAGGGGCAGCCACTGGATAACACTACAAGGCACTGATACCATCACTATCTTCAAATCTAGAACAATGGCCTATAGACACTGCTTTATTCTTACCTTTAGCCAGGGTATCTCTTCCAGGGCAAAGGGAGGGTCTTCCCCCAAAGCAGACTCAAGTCTCATAGGCCCAGGGCCTGTTAGACCCCAGCTGTGCCTTTCACAGGGTGTTGCATCTACTGAGTGCGGCTGGAGTCTGCTCCTTCAGCACCTGCCTCTAGTCTCTGTTCCCCATTAGCCAGGGACCCCCTTATGATGACCTGGGAGCCCATTTTGTTTTCCAGAAACAACGCAGTGCTGGCAGCCTCAAGCTCCTAAGAATGTACTATGAGAGACAGTCACTCCTCCAAGAGACGGAAAGGACTAAAGGGGAACTGCAGAAGAGGGAGTTCCAGCAGTCTAATGCGTCGGTGGAGAAGGTTGGCCATGCTCAGGCAGGGTCTGGGGTGTGAGCCAGGGTGGATGGGGGAGGGGGGGCGCGGGTTGGGAAATGCAGTGCCTGTGGGGGTCTGGGGCCCAGCCTGGTTCTCCCCAGGGTCTAGAGAGGTGTGGTGGGGATGATGGTACTGCTCAGGATTTGGGTTCAGGACTGCTGTATCTGGGGGAAGCTCCACGGGTATGGGGGGTTGTTTAGGGAGGTGAACAGTGACCCCTCCTGGTTGGGGGTGCTGGCCTGGGAGGGAGGAAAAGTAGCATTTGTAAAATCCACTGTTAAATGCCCTCCTGTGCTCCTGGGCTCTGATCACCCCTCACTGTGCTGTCATCTAAGGCCCCTTCCAGCTTTCATCTGCAAAGACAGGGTCATTAAGAGACTGTATGGGTTTCCTAAATTCCTGATATGAGCCAGTGAAAATCAGAGTCATAGCTGTGTTAGGAAAGGCAGGGCTGCCCCCTTACCTAGGGGACCAGGGCCTCGAGCAGGGGAGCAGTGCCTGCAGAGCGGGGTCCTGTGCACTGGAGCGGAGACTGGCGAGCCTCTGCACATTCTCTCCTCCAGGTTCTGAATGTGCTTGTCTATCCTTTAAAAGTTTTGTTTTGGTAAAAAACGAAAAAGAAGTGTGCATAAAGGGAAAAGTAAAGGTCCCCTATGTATCCTTTCTGGCCCCCACCCCCATTCCATCCCAAAAGTAATGGTCACTATCACTGATAATGGATTGGTTTAGCTTTAGCCTTTTATTTTTAGACCAATGATGTAAAATTATAGCTAGATTATAGTCCTGCCATTTGCTGTTTTATTTTTTTAAAGATATTTTTATTGATTTCAGAAAGGAAGGAGAGGGACCTGGGCTGCTTTCTCTGTCTTCCAGCTCATTGATTGGCTGCCTCCTGCACTCCCCTCCCCTCCACTGGGGATTGAGCCCACAACCCAGGCATGTGGAATCCAGGAATCGAACCGTGATCTCCTGGTTCATAGGTTGACACTCAACCACTGAGCCACGCTGTCTGCGTCATTTGCTGTTTTTAAAAAATTTAACTATATACCATGGGTATGTCTTTATAGCAGTATTTTAGATTCAGCTTATTCTTTGATGTTTATTTATTCTTTTTAATCATTGCACAGTGCCCTATAGTTTGAGTGTATCATAAACTATGAAGCCAGCCTTCCATTGATAGACTGGCAGGTTAATTCCTGCATTGAGCTTTTGCGTGCAGCACTGCACTGGACATCCTTGTATATGCATTTCTGTGCACTTACGGGAATATATTGAAAGCATGGATTCCTGAGAGCAGAATTGCCAACAGACCCCAGTCCTTTCAATCTGTGACTCTGACTGAGGGAGATGACTCAAAGCCCCACCTTTTGGGTCAGTGACTTAGTTCTGTCGGAGCACAGACAGTTATTCATTGAGCACTTACCACGTGCCAGGCACTGGAGGTGGGGGCAGCAGTGAGGGACAAGAACCCTGGCCCTAATGGAGCTGACATTCTAGTTAAGTGAGTAAAATAAATGATAGGCCACAGGGTGAGCCAGCACAGCAGAGAACAAGAAAACTGGGAAAAGGCAGGGAGAATGGCATAGGAGGTGAAGAGGACACTACTGTTTTAATAGGGTGGTCAGGGGTTGCTTCACAGGAGGTGGCCATTAGCCTTTCATTTCTGCTAGTCTGGTGAGTGGAAAACAGCATTTTGGGGGGTTATTTATTTGATTATTTGTGATTTTGAACTTTCTGTATATTTGTCATATATTTGTATTTCTTTAATGAAATAAATATCTATTCATCTACTTTTAAAATTCTTTTTATTAAGTTCTTGGTCTCTTTATATCCTCTAGAAATTAATCCTTTGCCTGTTTGTGCATTAAAAATACTTTCACCTCATTTCCCTTTGTGGTATTACATGAAGCTTAGGGTCACAGAAAAATTTGTTATATTTGCTTTAAAAAGATATATATTTTTATTGATTTCAGAGAGGAAGGGAGAAGGAGAGAGAGAAACATCAGTGATGAGAGAGAATCAGCTGCTTCCTGTAACCCCTCCCACCCCCACCCCCCACTGGGGATTTAGCCTGAAACCCAGGGATGTGCCCTGACTGGGAATTGAACCGGGACCTCCTGGTTCATAGGTTGATGCTTAACCACTGAGTCATGCTGGCCAGGTTTGTTATATTTTCTTCTAGACATTTATGATTTTATATATTTTTGGTCAGCTTGTTTTTCATCTAAGTAACTTCATGTATATATAAATCTAGTTGTTCTTTTTTTTTCTAAATTGGTAGCCAGTTACTCAAATACCATTTATTGAATAGTTTATCTTTTCTCTACTATCTTGAAGTTCTATCATTATTATATCTGATAATCTTCTATAATCTATTTCTGGATCCTCTCTATTGGTCCATTGGCATATTTGTCTATTCTTGCATGGATGTTTTACATTTTTAAGAGATATGATAAAAGTCTTTATAGATGATGCAATTATAAAAAAGCTGAAGGAAATGCATTAAAATCGTAGTGTGATTATTTCTGGTTATTGGGATCCTGTGGGTGATTTAATCTTTTCTCATCGACCTGTGCTGTCCACATTTTGTGCAGTTCACAAGTACACTTGCAAAAATGGGGAAGTGCTTTTTCTTTGGTTTAGGAACTCTTGGTTCTGTGACCCTGGCACCTGGGCCAATGGGAAGCAGGTTGAGCATTTTGTTTTGGACCCCAGGACGAGAATAAATGAGATTTCTATTGTTGTTGTTGAAGGCATTTTGTAGGAACCCACAAGCCACCACTGTAATTTCTGACTCAGTCTGAGTCGGGAAGCCTCCAGTTTCCCCTGCCTGGCCTGACTTACGTTGTATCCCTAACTATGCTCTCTCTGCCTCATGTGAGGCAGGTCCCAGGCGAGCAGCTCTCTTCACATACTCCTCGTACAGAGTAACTCCCCACTGTGGCCCCACGTAAACCACAGGAGGGACTATGTAAGCGAAAGTGAGCAAAGGGGGAATTAGCAAAGGGCATGATCCAAATAAGACTTGAAGAATTTGGTCAAAATGCTTTTTTGGCAATTGGCTGGAAAATAGAAATGTTTCACTGTAGTGATATATGAAAGGGAATGAACTCATCCTCCAAATAGCTTTGGGTTGAGTTACAGGTCTTAGAAAAATCTTGTTTGAGCCTTAGGACAATTCAACATCTATTCATTGATTATGTACCACATGCCAGGCATCATCTTAGTTGCTGAGGATAAAGTCATGAACAAAAACAAACACAAATCCTTGCTCTCTAGGAGCTCATAGTTCAGCAAAATGTTCCTGGTTACCAACTGAGGTAGAAAGTGTGGTTACCCCATCACCATTCTTACTGGGCATCTAGTTTATTGGGGGACCAGATCAGTGTGGTAACTTGCCAGGTGGGCCTCTCAGCATCGTGTGACCACGACCAGCTGAGCAGGCCCACCTCTCTTGCACAGATAATCTTCCTGCAAAGCAGGCCTCGCCTGCCACAGACAGCTGCCCTGCTGAGCAGCTGCATTGACGGCTACATCTACGCCTGGTCCATCTATGGGTACGGAGGCCTGCTGGGGAAGTTCCGCGTGGACTCTGGAGGCCTCGGAGACGTGGTCGTGGGTGCCATGGCCACTGACGAAAATGACTGCATTCTTGTCACAGGGGATAGTAAAGGGTACATCAAGGTGAGGAAGGTGGCATTGAGATTGAGAGGCTGGTGTCAGCCAAATTCTAGCCCCCTCTTTGCCACAGGTGGCCCTAGCCTAGTCCCTACTTCCTCAGGGTATGTTTTCATCTGTGAAATAGTGGGCAGTAGGATGGGTTACCTTAGAAGTCCTCTCCTGCTCTGGTGCCCAGTGAAATGACTGAGGGTTTGGTTCCAAAGGTCCCTCCAAGAAGCCTTCCGCAGTGAATCCTGTGCTCCATCCTTGTCTCCCAAATACCCCCTCACCCCCAGCCATGCATCTTATCTATGGCCAGTTGTTTCAGGAACAGATTTCATGCTTTGTGGTGAGACAAAAGGCAAGAGTGTCTAGTCCTGGGGCCAGTCTCACCCTCTCTGCATGCTAGTGAGGGGTCTGACCTAGAAGATTACTTGGGCCCCTTCTGGGCCTGACCATCTGGTTATCTTAGAGGTGTGAATAAGAACTGCCCCGCTAAAGTGAGGAGCAGTGGTCTGGGAGGGTTCCAGAGTGAGTTTGGTCTGGAGTGAAGTGGTGCTGGGCCACTAACGCACATTTTGTGCCTAGATCTGGGACATCGATGATTACTGCTCAGTCACTGATGGACAGTCATCTCAACCCAGTGGAACAAGCAAGTTCCAGTTCTTAATTCCTAAACTGATCCAGTCTAACCTCGAATACAGCGTCCCCTCGGACAAGAAGGAGGTAGGAAGAGTACTGGATACGCTCTACTAAGTAGCTGGGCCCCGATGCTTGCACTGAGATTCTGAGTCTCTCTTGTTTCCTGTTCAAGGTTGTCTGGTTGATTGGGACAAATTTTTGTTAACCAGAAGTCACCATTAACCAGTAAAACACAAGTATGCACACATCAAATACACCCACATGAGTACACTTGCACATGCATACAAACATACACACACACCCCTTTGATGGGCTTTGATCATTGCAGTGAGGGCTCTGGAGTCATGCATTTAAAAATTTTTTTTTTTTTACAAAACAATTTTAATTGATTTCAGAAAGGAAGGGAGAGGGAGGGAGGGAGGGAAGGAGAGAGAGAGAGAGAGAGAGAAACATCAATGATCAGAGAGAATAATTGATTGGCTGTCTCCTGCATGCCCCACACTGGGGATCAAGCCCGCAACCTGGGCATGTGTCTTGACTGGGAATTGAACTGTGACCTCCTGGTTGATGTTCAACCACTGAGCCAGGCTGGTTGGGCAATCATGCATTCTTTTTAAAAATAATAAAGATATTTATGTATTTTCTTGAGCAGGTAATACATTTATATAGTTGAAAAATCAATATTTCTCTGATGACTAATGAAGTTGAGCACCTTTTCATTAGTTATCAGGAAAATGCAAATTAAAGCCACCATGTGATACTACTGCACACCCACTAGAATGACTAAAACTAAAAAGACAGGCAATACCAAATGTTGGCAAGGATACAGATCAACTGGAATTTCCACTGCTGGTAGGAATATAAATTGGTAAAATCGCTTTGGAGAACTGTAGCTACTAAAGCTGGATGTGCCTATTCCATAAGTCAGCAATTCTACTCCTAGGTTTATATCCAAGAGAAATCTATGTTCTAAGAAATATGAATAAGACTGTTGATAGGATTACTATTTGTAATAACTTCACATTTGAAATAATCCAAATGCCCATCAATGTAGATTGGAAAAATAAATTGTGGTATATATACTGTACAGAATAATATCCAGTATTGGAAATGAATGGTTTACACGTATTTGCTATTATCCTATATAATAAAGAGGTAATATGCAAATTTGACCCTCATGCTGTAACACCATCACAAGATGGCAGTGCACACAGCGGGGCGGGGCAGCAGGGCCGGCTGCTGCTCTGTGCAGCTTCTGCTGGGGTTTCCGCCGCCCTGTGTGCGCACCATGGGGGCAGGACCCTGCGGCAGCGGCTGCGCACAGGACATAGGGCGGCACTCCAGGACTCGGGCCATCCTGTGGCATGCTGGCCATGTGGGGCAGGACTCTGGGACTCAGAGCGATCTCGTGGTGCGCAGGGGGTGGGGTTGGGGGGAGGGTCCCAGGTCTCCCACGATTTCACGTGATGGGTCACTAGTTCAGTAATAAAAAGGAATGAAGTACCGATGCATGTTACAACATGAGGAACCTTGAAGACATTATGTTAAGTGAAGGAAGCCAGTCACATACTATATGATTTCATTTATACAAACTATGGGGTGATGAAATGGTCTAAATTTAATTGTGATGGTGTGAATATACTAAAAGCCATTGAAGTGAGCACTGTAAATGAGTAAATTGTATGTGAATTATCTTATCTAATAATAGACAAACATGTAAATTGACCATACCTCTGCTACGCCACCAGCCAATCAGGAGTGATATGCAAATTAACCAACAAAGATGGCGGTTAATTTGCATACACAGGCGCCAAGTGATGGGGCAGGTGGGATGCAGGCGTTCTGCTCCACCCCTGGTCTCTCAGGGCCTCTGGGCAGTGTGGGAAGACGGGGCTGGAGTGGAAAGAGGCAGCTCCTGGAGTGGAAAGAGGTGGCTCCCGGGCCTGAGCGGAAAGGGCCTGGGCCGGAGTGGAGAGGTGGTGCTGGCAGCCAGAGAAAGGAAAGCCCATTCTAGCACGAATCTTCATGCATTGGGCTTCTAGTATTTTAATAAAAATGTTTTTAATAGTATAAAATTATAGAGCAAATATTTTTTTCATGAATCTTTTTTATTGTAGCTGTTTATCTGCACATTTGGTAATTTATCCCAAGGAGATAGTATGCAAAAGAACATAAATTTTAAATGGAACTGCCTTATGACCCAGTGATTCCACTTTGGGAATATAAAAATAATGAAATTTACCATTTGTGACAGCATGGATGGACCTAGACGGTATTATGCTAAGTGAAATAAGTCAGTCAGAGAAAGACAAATACCATATGATTTCACTTACATGAAATCTAAAGAACAATATAAATAAGTGAACAAACAAAATAGCAACAGACTCATAGTTACAGAGAACTGACTGGTGGTTGCCAGAAGGGAGAGGGGTTGGAGGACCGGGTAAAAAAGGTGAAGATATGGAGAAATTCAGATTGGTAGTTACAAAAGAGTCATGGAGATGTCTACAGTATAGAAAATATAGTCAATAACATTGTAATAACTAAGTATGGTGCCAGGTGGGTACCGAAAATATCAGGGGGAATACTTTATACAGTAAATGATTGTCTAACCACTAAGCTGTACACATGAAACTAATACAAAATGATATTGAATGTAAATTGGGGAAAAAAAAGCATTCAATAGAAAAAAAGAACATCAACCTTTCTAAGACCTTTAGAGGATACTGCCAAACTACATTCCAGAAAGTTTATACAATTTTGCACTTTATTAGCCTGTTTTGTTTTATCTTTCACAACGTAAGGTATTAGTGGTATTCATCCGAGTGAAGGAATGCTGGGTCAATCAGAGTGCCTTGCTTAGAGAAGGCATTCAATACATAAATAAATGTTTGAAGTGAAAAAAAACCAACCCACACAAACCAAACACTTTTGGCTGATTTTTAGATACAAATTATTTCTTTTGATTTTAACGATGATAACTTTGCTTGTTAATGATGTTGACACTTTTCCTTATTTTATTGACCGTGTATAATTTTGTGAATTACCTCTTCATGTCCTTTGCCCATTTTTCTGTTGTGGTAACCATCTTTTGTAAATGACATATACTTATTTAAAAATATATTAAAAGGTATTAACTCATCGTCTGTCACATATATTGCAAATATTTCCCCCAATTTGTCATTTGCCTTTTAATTTTATTTATGAAGGTATTGATTGCTAGTGATTCCAATTGTGAATCTCCAGACTTATTTTCTCTTTTAAGCTTATTCAGAGGTAAGATAAATATTCACTCATAGTTTCTTTTAGATGTTTTATGGTTTCATTGAAAATAATTCTTTGACCCATCTACAGTTCAGTTAGTTGTAAGATATATGACAATAATTTAAGTTTCTCTTAGTAGTTCATCAGGTATTCCGGCACAGCTTACTGGGTCCTGTTCTGTATTACCACAGCTTTCCTGGTACTTTTATCTTATACCAAAGTTTTATTTGGGTTGGTTTTTGAGCTCTCTATTGTCTTCCATTGTTTTGTTTAAAGTTTGTACTATTGTGACTTAACATACTTGAATATGGTAAAATATGTCCCCCTTTATTAATCTTTTTTAAAATTGTAATAGCATAAAGTTGTTATAATGGTGTTTTCTTTTTAAATCTTTATTGTTGAAAGTATTACATATTTTAATCTTTTAAAAATATATTTTAATTGATTTCAGAGAGGAAGGGAGAGAGATAGGAACATCAATGATGAGAGAGAATTATCAATTGGCTGCCTCCTGCACACACCCTACTGGGGATTGAGCCCGCAACCTGGGCATGTGCCCTAACTGGGAATCAGACCAGTGACCTCTTGGTTCCTGGATTGACATTCAACCACTGAGCCACACCCGGCTGGGCCCCCTTAATTAACCTTGTGTTTTTTTTTTTACAATGGTCTTGATATTTTCACTCATTTCCCTGTTAAGAACAGTTTATTTTTTCATACTATAACATGATATGTCATCCCCTACTCACCCTATTCTACTACCAATGCCCAAGTGAATAATTTTAGAAGACCTGGATTCTTGTCCTAACCCCATCACTGTCTCGGCATGTGGCTTGAGCTGGTTACTGAACATTTCTGACTCACTTCTCTTCTTTGTGAAACGGTGAGGCTCATACACATCCCATAAGGTTGTTGTGTTCAAAGGGAATAATCTATAGGGAGGGCATTGGTAAGTAATATAGTAATATGCCTGGCCAGTGTTGCTCAGTGGTTGAGCAGCAACCCACGAACCAGGAGGTCAGGGTTTGATTCCCGGTCAGAGCACATGCCCAGGGTGTGGGCTTGATCCCCAGTCGGGGGGCATGCAGGAGGCAGCCGATCAATGATTCTCACTCAACATTTATGTCTATTCCTCTCTCTCTCCCCCTTCCTTTCTCTGAAATTAATAAAAACATTAAAAATAATATAGCAATATGTAAATGCTTTTAAAAAATATTTTTATTGATTTCAGAGAGGAAGGGAGAGGAAGAGAGAGAGAGAAATGTCAACGATGAGAGAGAATCATTGATCAGCTGCCTCCTGCATGCCCCCTCCTGGTGGTTGAGCCTACAACCAGAGCATGTGCCCTTGACCGGAATCAAACCTGGGATCCTTTAGTCCACAGGCCAATGCTCTATTCACTGAGCCAAACCAGCTAGGGCTGTAAGTGCTTTTTATGATTTTACCAAAGGGGTAGTGAGGGCCAGAGAAGTGCGGGAACTTAACTAAGGTCACCAGAAGTTCATATAGGAGTGTGTCCTGGCCCTGAGGGCTCTGCTTGTCTAGTCCTGGGTGCCCTCTGATGAGCCTATGCGATGGTCTTGCTATAAGTAATTAACCTGTACGGTCTCCTGTAGGTCGTTGATGGCCAGACCATATCTCTGGCTACCCCCACGCTTCTGGCGACCTGGAAGGGCCATTTGGATAGTGTGGCAGATATCCTGTATGTGGACAACTATGAGCTGGTGATTAGTGCTGGCCACGACCGGGACGTCAAGGCTTGGAAACTCTCCGGCGATGCCATTGGTATGGGTCCTGCTGAAGTTCAGCCATGCCCCGTGGCCCTTCCTGTCTCTGTCCCTGTTAGAACATAAATTGACATAAATCTTATAATTCATGGGATGGGGGTTTCAGACCACAGCAGCTTTCTTTGTTCAAATAGTATTACAGGATATGAATCTATTCAATTGCACATTTGGCAGTCTGTCCATTCATCCATCAACTATCTGTCCACCCATCCACCCACTCACATTATTTGTCTTTGTATTTTTTTTGCAAATCATATATCTGATAAGATATATTTCTTTCTCTTCTTAAAAACAAATTTAATTCTTACATTATAACATGCAGAAAAATGCCCAAATCTAGAGGTTCATCTTGGTGAATTTTCACAAAGTTTATACACATATAGCCTCCATTATATAAAGAAACAGGACATTACCAGCCTTTGAGGCCCCCTCATGCCCCCAACCCGACATCTCTACCTATCCCTCCAAAAGCAACCGCTATCCTGTTTTCCAAATACAGAGACCAGTTTCGTCTGGTTTTAAACTTTGTATAAATGAAACAATGTGATAGGTTATCCTTTGTGTCTGGCTTCTTTCTCTCAACATTATTGTTTGTGCAATTCAGCCATTTGTTGAAGGTAGTAGTTCATTTGTTCTCATTGCTCAATAGTAATTGGTTGTTGATATACCATAATTTCTTCATCTGTGCTGCTGTTGGTGGTCATTGGAGTTGTTTCTGGCTATTTTGTTCTATTAACTATAACACTGCTATGAATATTCGTACATGGATTTTTTTGGTGAAAAAATGTATGCATTTCTGTTGGATACATATTTAGGACTGGAACTGCCAAACCACAAGGTATATACATTGAGTCTCAGTAGATTCTGCTAAACAGTCTTTCAAAGTGCTTGTTAGTAGCTGTAGACTAGCTCTGTGGCTGGAATCTTCGGATTATAATGTGTCATGCCATAGGAGGTTGTTTAAAGTTCATTAAAAATTCATCTGGTTTCTTCTCATCTCGTCTATGGAGGATTCATCCTCCTTGCATTATGTTGGTCTCTTTTCTCCTATCCCAGGATTATTACTTTCTTAAATTCACTTAGGTTTTCTTGAATTTTCATCTCTTACATTAAAAAAAAATTTTACATTTATTCCTGTTCTACAATGAAATTCCTCATTTTCTTTTCTTTTTTTAAAAAAGATTTTTTTAAAAAATTGATTTTTAGAAAGAGAGTAAGGGAGGGGGAGGGAGAAACATCTATGTGAGAACAAAGCATCTATCAGCTGCCTCCTGCATGCCCCTGCTGGGGCTGGAGCCCGCAAGCTGGGCATGTGACCTGACCGGAAATCGAACCAGCAAACTTATGGTGCATGGGATGATGCCCAACCAACAGCCACACCAGCCAGGTCAATATACTTTATATTCTGGAATATTCTTTGTATTCTTGATTCTTTATACCGAGTCTTATTTTATCATTCTGTTGACAAGACAATCTTTCTTTCTTCTTCTGAAATTATCCTGTTTTATTCCTCTGTTAGTGTTTAGTGATACGTTTTTGTATTACTCTAAAGGGTAACCACTAAAAGAATAATACAAAAACGTATCACTAAACAATATTTATTTTGCCCATTCTCTCTCTCCTCTCATTGTGTGGTTCCAATTATGTATATATTAGAACATTTGACTTTGTCATGTGTCGCCCATGCTCTGTTCTTTCCATTTTTTCTTTCTTTTTTTTGGTGTGTAATAAAATATGCATATTTTATTACAGCTCTGGGAAATGAAAAAAGAGGATAGGGAACATATTCTTTCACAAACCATTTTAATTTAGCTGATATTAATTAGAAAAAGCTAAAGCAAGTATATGTGTGTATAAGCACTGAGATATACACATACATATATTTTTCAGATCTTAGTCTCATAAGTGTTCCCATATTTACTCTATATTTTTGTTTATAAACACCCTTAAGTCATCAAATGCATCCTAATACTACTACCTCTGTCTCTTCACCAATAATTTAATATTGTTTGGATTGTATTTGCTGTTTGTGTTTTAATCACTTATGTGATTGGTCAAACTATACATTAGAAGATGAAAGGGATAAGTTTGCTTTGTTATGCTGTATGTGTCACAAATACCTATGACATGATCTCCCCCCCCCCCATTATTATTTGAAATTTCACACATCTTGTAGTTCTTATGTACACTATTTCAGCTTCTAGTGCTGTACGTATCTACATCTTCCGGATGGGACTGCCTGTGATCCATGAGCTTGGGGTCAGGCATAAACTGTGTAGCACCTGAGGTGGACTCTGATTTGGTCTTTGCTTCAGATCTGAGTTCTGTTGACAAAGCCGTTGAATATTTCAGGTCATGAGCTGTTTTTACAGGTATTTCTATTTCAGCATAACTTCCCAGCTAAGTTTTTCCTTTAGGTTCAGGAAGTGACTCTTTTTGGTTGTTTTTGTGTGTACGATGATTTAACTGCTTCATAAATTTGCTGGCTCATACCATATGCCTTTTCCCAGGTTACCTTTGCAATTATTATGGACTGAACTGGGTAACAGTTGCTCCTTAAGTAGCCAGCCATGATGGATAAGCAATTTTCTTAAATTTAGAACCTTTTCTTGCTGAAACCAAGCCTACCAATCCTGAAACTGTAATCACGGCAATTTCCAGAAGAAAAATCTTATGGTGGAATCTTCAGATAAACATATACATCTTTTCCAAATTGAACTGTCTCCATTATCCCATATTTCTCAAAGACATAAACATCCTTTCACCGGCCAACATAACAACCAGTTGTAGTGCGGATGGAGGCAAAGCCCATTTGTACATTTCCGGGCTGCTCTTCAACGTATGTAGATGGGAGAGGTGGTGGAGTCTATATGGGAAGCTTCTCTGGTTTCATTAGCTGCGCTTTGAATTTCTTTTCTTTGGCTGCATGCACATATCAGACCTGCAGGCGTGGCTGTCAGCTTTCCCATTAGTTTTAACTCTATACCCGTCCATCCAAAGCATTCACTCTGACCCTATAGCTACCATGTCTGTGACTCTCTCCACAGAAACATTCATCTCCAGTTTTTCTTCAGTCTCTCCATTCCAGTTTGGATCTTTTCTGTGGACCTGCCTTCCAATTTATTAATTCTGTCTCCTATATGCAGTCTGCTATTAAATCTATCTGATCAATTCTTGTATTTTTATATTTTTTAGCTCTAGAATACTCATTTGGTCCTTTTCTATAGATTCCAATTCACTGTTGAAACTCTCTCCCCTTTTCTTCCTCCATTTTGTTCTATCTTCCTTTATTTTATTTAACATTACTTATAATTGTTATGTTAAAGTGTTTATCTGCTAACTCCAATGTCTGAATTATCTGTGGGTCTGATTCTAATGCCTATTTCTTCTTTTGATTATCGGTTACATTTTCCTATCTTTTCACATGGCATATGCATTAAAAAAAAAACACCCAAAACAGAAATACTTCAAAATAAAATTTTCTGAACTTTGTATAAAGGAACATAGAGAAAAGTTGATAATGATTTTCCTCCATTACATTTGCTCTTTTCTGTGTATAGGGCCGCTCATCCCAATGCAATCAGGACCTGAGCTGGGTTGGGACTGAACTGCATCTTTAGGTAGATTGAGCTTACTTCTGCTTCAGGGGTCTCTGGGGTGAAGTCTGTTGTGTTTGTTATAGGCTTCTTCCTCCAGTGGGACACGGTCGCCCAGTGATCTCACTCTGTCTTTCTAGCCTAACCCCAGACCCTCATCTCCCCCAGTACTAAGTAAATGTCCGGTAGGAAAAAGAACTGTGCATTTGGAACTCCCCTGGACTTAATCCATCATGCCAGCCAGAATGGCTGTCAGAGGCTCTGCTGCTTTCTCTTCCTTCCAGTAGCTTCCTTCTGCTAAGCTGAGCCTGATTCTCACCCAGCCTGTGTCCTGATTCAGAAAATGTTCCCAGAAAAGAAAGCAGGTCCTGATTTCAGTTCTTCTTGGAAAGACATTTTCCTTTCTGTAATTTTAGTTCATCTATTTTGTTTGCTTCTACAGCTCTCCAATGGTTTTATAGAAATATGGTTTTGTAACATACCTGTTTTGTTTTTCTTAGTTAAAAAAAGTCTGCAGCAGGGTAATGGCCTACTACTATAGCCTGCCCCTGCCCAGAAGTAGTAGGACTCATGTTTCTCTGTGCTTACTACCTGCTTTCTACTCCAGGCCTGTTCCTCCCCAGCCCCATGTCTGGTACCCTGATCATTTTGTATCATTGCCATTTCATACATGAGCCCAGCTGAGGATCACTCAATCCTTGCCCTAGTAGTCTCTCCTACATGTGGGGCAGGATGCCTTAGGCCTGAGCTCCAAGTATATAGTAGGGCTAGCGTCTGATTCCTTCAGATATTTGTTGAGCAGCCAGCATAATGCCTGACATATGGTGGGCATCAGGAAGTGTGGGACAGGCGTAAGGGATTGCTGACTGACTCGAAGGTGGAGGGTGAGGGACAGAGGTTCAGAGTGGGGGAGGCTAGGTCAGTCATTGTCACTGAGTTGAGTCTGATTAAATCACAGGGACATTTGGCCTGAAAGTTTGGAGCAGGCTGAAAGCTATCCAGAATCTTGATGATGATGAACTACATAAAAGCTTAAGGAAAAAGAGTGAATTCATACATGCCTCCAAGAAGACCTATTCAGGGTTGCAGTGAGTTACCTGGTTTCCTCTGACCCAGGGAGGGGGTGCTGGGAGCCTCTCCAGGTCCCAGGCAACTTCACCTGGACTGGGTGGTGCTGGGCACATTCAGGGAAAGCCCTGGAAGGCCAAAGGCTTGGCACCTGCTGGAATCTTGACTCCATAGGTGGCAGCTGTGGCCTAAGAGCCTGAGGCTCTGTTCTTGCAGCTCAGCTCAGCTGAAAGATTGAGCATTTGACCTTGCCACATAAAAACCCACATCCTTAGATGGGGCCCTGCCCCAGAGCCAGATTCAGATTTGCCAGTGCTGGCTTCCCTGCAGGTGCCATCTCTATGTGGCCGCAGGGCCCTGGCAGGAGAGTGCCCAGGGCTCTGGTCCTGAACAGACACTGGATTCTTTTTCTGAGTCACGGGGAAGGCAAAAGGCTTGCTACTTGTTCTTTCCTCTATAGGTTCCTCCTCCCCCCCATGCTCTACTCTTATCCCTGACCAAATATTGGATAATTTTGGGTTATTCAAAAATTATTCATTAAGGTCCTGCTGGTTGCCAGGCCCTATATTAGGTTCTAGAGATCCCAAACAATCCAAGCCTGAGTCCTTCTTCTGATAACTCCCAGTGCACTGGGGAGGTGGACATGCAAACTCATGGCTGCTATTCTATGTGGCAAGTGATGGATATTAAGAACAGGGATGGGCCTGCCCGGCGTGGCTCAGTGGTTGAACATTGACCTATGAACCAGGAGGTCATGGTTTGATTCCCAGTCAGGCCAAATGCCTGAGTTGCAGGCTTGATCCCCAGTGTGGGGTATGCAGGAGGCAGCTGAGCAATGATTGTCATCATTGATGTTTCTATCTCTCTCTCCCTCTCCCTTCCTCTCTGAAATCAATATATATATATAAAGAACAGGGATGACTGAGGACAGTCCTCTATTGGGTGGATTAACTAAGGAAGGCTTCATAGGAGAAGAGATTTGGGAGTTGGGTTTTGACATGTAAGTAGGAGTTTTCCAGGCACCCCTGAAGTCCGTGTGGCTCCTATGGTTCTGTCAAGGCATGCGTCTTTATAGTCCTATGGGAGGATATCAAACAAGGCAGAGGAAGGGTTTCCCTGGGAGAGGATATTTAAGTATTCCAAAGGGGAAGGATAGGTAAGGTCAGGATGGGGTGTCAGACCTCCATGGGGGAGAGCACAGGGTCATGGGAAGAATCACAGGACTTGTTGGGAACCAGTTTAATCTGTGCTTTGCAAACGTCAGAGATGTGCCCTGGGCATATTGCCATATGGGAGGAATAAGAAGGTTGGAGAGGATCAGATCCAGGAGGGAGAAACCCTCTTGGGGTTCCTGGGAGGGCTTCCCTGACTTGTGGTGTGGAGGGCATCTTATGAAAGAAAGCCCCTCATATTAGGGAGGAGCGGGATTTTGCTGAGGCCCTGGTGTACCAGCGGCGGGAGGAGGTGGCACTCCTGGCTCTCCTGAATGGGAATGCAGACACGGAGGCGGAAGCTTGGGCCAAGCTGCAGAAGATAACCCTGATGTCCCCATGGGCTGGAGAGCGCTCCCTGGAAGATATTGAGAACACCTGGCACAAGTGGGAGTCCAAGGACAAGCAGGTCAGGCTTGATGGGGGACACGGGGGCTTTGATGGGCCCACAGCTCTCAATCCTGAGCCTTCACTCTTGCCCATGACTCTTGCAGGTGAGCAAAATTCTGGGAGCAGCGTACAAGCCCAAGGAGCGGTTGCGGAGTCCTGGACTCCTGTCCACCAATGTGCATTTTGGCTTGATGAGGCACCAGGTGCGGCAGGGTGGGGTACTCCCTGAGATGCTGGGGCTGGAGGCTCCATCAGTGCCCACAGGGGCCTCCAGTGGGGTGAGGGGAACATCGGTCCTTCAGTGGGATTCTGAGCAGGACACTTTCGGCATGAAATAGTTTGCCAAGGCTCTGGTTGAAACCATGGACACAGGTTTTGTTCTTGAGAACAAGCCTCATTGGGTCTATGGGAGGATGAACTCCATGGGCCTGGCACCTTCGTAGCCTTCAAAGCATTTCCCAGAGTCTGGCTATTAGTTTGTTAGTGTGTTTACTGCACGTGTCTTCATATTGTGGGCTCCTCCTGAGCAGACACAGGTGTGATGGTGCCAGGAACCCAGCCAGTAAGAGGCAGAGGGAATGGAAGGGGGCTCTCCTGAGGAGAGAAAGGAGTGGAGACTTGGGAGAGACCCACTTTGAGCCCCATCCTGTCTCTTACTTGGGCAGATCCCAGCCTCTCTTAGCCTCTCCCTCCTCATCTGCCATAGGGGCATTATGGGAGCGCCCAGCCTCTGTGGTGGGGACTCAGAATAAGTGAGGTAGCTCTCTGTCCCAGGCTAGGGGAAGGTCAAGGAGAAAAGGGACTGCTTGGCCTCCCTACCCTCTCCTGGAGATGGGACTCCAAGTGCATCTTGGAGAGTGCTAATGGCAGGTGTGGGAGCACATCTGGGAGCTCCTTGTACCTGAGCCCCACTCAGGGTCCAGCCTGAGGTCTCATTCTAAGATGGGGACAGTCCAGTGCCAACCTCACAGGATGGTTGCCAGCACCAAGAGGAGGGCTGATGAGCTTCAGCACAGTGGGTTTGTGGGCCCAGCAGGCTGTGGCCACCAGAGTACCCTGGACATTCGTTGGCCTGGAAAGACCCCAGGCCCATCAATTCTTGCGAGCCTGCTCTTGGTCCTGGTGCCCCCTGCTGGTCCCCACATGCCCTGCTCTATTCCCCACAGTTCTCACCTCAGATCTACCAAAACCTGTACTTCAACGAACTGGCACCCACCCACCAGCCTGACTTCATGATACATAAGGTCATAGACCAGCATGGCCGGCTGATCCGCATGGTGACCCACAATGTCTCGAAGGAACTGCATCCTAGCAAGGAGACGGCCAGCGTGCACATGAACATCTCTCACTCTTCCTTGTTCTCATCAACCTCGGGCTCTGGGTTCCTGGCCAGCAGGTTCACCTCCCTGGGGCTCCAGTCCTCCTCTGCCTTGCAGCAGCCCTAGTCAGCCTCCCTGGCCCAGTCGGCCCGCTCAGTTCTGTCCCAGGCATCCAGGCACAACCTGCAGAGATGGGCAATGCCCACGCCGGCCGGTCGCCTCCTCCCTGAAGCAGGTCTCCCAGCCTCTGAAGGATGCCCCTCTGTGCTCTGTGAAGAAGGGCTTTCACGTCAGGTGCTGAGGTGGCGCAGCCTTCTCTGCTGTCCTCTGGCAGGACGACCAGGTCCTGTCTGTCCCTGGCATACCCCTGCCAGGCCCAGAGGATATGCTACTTCCCCTGGCTGTCCGCGCTCTGCCTATGTGGTGACGTTGACCTTCTTCACCAGAGGCCTAGAAAAGAAAATAAATGTTCACAGATGTTGGAGTCCATGAGTTTGGGCTGTGTCCTTTGCCCCCTTAGGCTCCAGGCTGTTTCTCTGATCGGGTCATGTTCCCCCTGGCAGGGTGCAGGGAGGAGAGTCCCTCCCACAGGACATGGGCTGCAGCTGTCTGGCCCGAGATAGGTGAAGTAGTGGTTGGGTAATGATGCTGGGGTGAGCTGTGGAACTTGGTTCAGTCTCCCACAAGAGTGAGACCAGTAGCCATCTGTCTGTCTCCTGCCCCTGCCGTGTGTCTGTCCCCCATCACTGTCACTGCAGAGAATCCTGTATTTGTACCCTCTCTGGCCCTTGTGCAAGGGAGACCTGGAAGTGTGGTGGATGGCACCTTGACCTGGCTCTGCCACTGTCTGGCTTTGGAGTTCCTCGTCATCTCTGAGCTCATTGTCCCCCTCTGGCCCAGAGGTACCTGTCAAGGCCTCTGCTGGGCTACCAGCCCTCTTGGCAGCCCCACATCCTGTTCTGGGGAACGTGCAGGCTCTGGACACATGCCCTGCGACCTGTGGAAAGCCAGAGCGGCCACCGCTGCTGTGCCATGGGGGGGGCTTGCCAGAGCGGCAGGAGGTGGACTGCGGCCTTGGGTTCCTGGAGGTCTCTCTAACTTGTGTTTTCCATGGCCCCTTCTACCCAGCCCAAGGCTCAGCCCTGCGGGGCGAGTGTGGGGCTTCACACCTCTCTCCACTGCTTCTCCCTTTCACATTTCCAGCCTGCAAGTGGGCTTCCCTCTACTCACTAGCGGGGAGCCCCCTGTTCACAGTGCCTCCTCCCAGGGGCACCGTGTTCTCTGCTGTGGAGAACCAAACCCTCCAAGGCTTGGCTTTTAGGTAAAGGGGTCACCCAGGAGCCAGGATTAGTGAGGCCAAAACACATTTGCATGCTATACCCCAATATCACCCCGCATCCGTTTCCTAGGGCTCCTGTAACAAAGCACCATAAACGGGCTTAAAACAACAGATGTATTGTCTCACAGCTCCGGAGGCCGGAGGTGTTGGCAGGGCCAGCTTCCTCTGAAAGCCGAGGTGGGGGAAGGCGAGAGGAGGGGGCGTGGTAATGACCAGGCCTCTCTGCACAGCCCTGACCTGGAGGGAGACTCAGGGTCCCCTTCAAGTCCCAAGATCTTGACATGGTCAGGACATGCCAACCTCTGGGGCAGCTTCCTCCTGATTCTGGGACTTGGGAGCCCTCTCAATAGACCCAGCCCTTACAGCAGTCTTTTCTGCGTTTGCCCACGTGTTGCAGTTTGGGCACGTTGTAAGCACTTAAAATAATTGTAGCGTCTGCACTCTGCCTCTTACCCCAACTGCAGCGCATCACGGAGATTTGTCTCTGGACACCAAGCCTGAACTTGTAGGCAGCCCCTCCAGGCACCAGGCACCCAAGAGGTGGAATCTCAGGCCCCAGGACAAAAGGTGGGGCTGAGCTTAGCCAAGATATGAGTGGCCTGTCTCAGGATGCCCACACCCAGCCCCTCCTGGCCCAGGCCCTACCTGAATACTGGGCTGATAACTCTGGCGCATCCGAGTCCGAAGGAACTGAGATTCCCAATGGGGCAAAGAAGGCAATTTCACACAGGAGTTGGGTGTGAGGAAGCGGGGTTGGAGGCCCTGCCTCTCTCTGGTCACCCCACAGCACTCTGTCCTTCTCCCCAGGCCCAGGTGCCTGCAGAGCTACACCTGTCTCCTTTTCGTCTATTCTCTGCCTTTTGCACCCATGGCCTTAAAGAATGACGTATATTTTTAAAAAAGACTTGTTTTAGCTCTTTTCTGATTCTAAAAGTAGCACAGGCTGAGCATAGAAAATTAGGAAAATACAGAAAAGCACAGAAGCCAATAAAAACTATCTGGATTTTCTCTCCCAGAGATCATTTTGGTGCATTTTCTTCTAGATTGTTTTTCTGTTTCCTGTGCACTTGTGCACACATGCGCCCACTCCCTCATATTCACTCACACCCTCACTCATCCAGTCTCTCAGGTACTCACACCCACACAACCCATCACCTTGGTGTTCAAGCTTCCCTCATGTGATGTGCAAATGGTCTGTCGCTGCAACTCCTTGTAGACCAACCACGAAGGCCACCTTCTCCAGGATCAAGGGCCACTGCCAGCTGCTCTTGAGAGGAACAGGAAGGCCATGCCTCCAGTTTCCCCCTGCCAATGTACTGTTAACAATCAGAGCAAGGAGCACCCATTTATCTCTGGGGAGCAGAAACATTTTCCTGGGCCCTGCTGGGCTGAGGGGTCATGACCCCACTGATAGACTGAGGGTGGGTGTCTCTCCACCAGGAGATGGGGTGCAAGGGCACTGAGGGGAGTTGGGCAAGACTTGTCCTCAGAGAGAAGTTATCATTGACTCATTTTCTGGCACCACTTCTATATTTCTGGCACCACTTACTGAGCACCTGCTGTATGCCAGGCACTGTCCCAGGCACTGGGGACATCAGAGTAGGAGCACCCAGCCATCTTCCCTTGGGGACACATCACTCCTCTGTTGTGTGAATTCATCTTCTCATTCATTTATCCACCAGATGTTCTTACTGAGCACAAGCATCCAGGGTGAGCAGGTGAAGCTCATGGAATAGTGTGCAGATGCACTGGGGACCAGGAGAAGCAATCCAAGATGGCTTTCAGGATGAGGAAGCCTTTAAGCCCAGAGCCACCCAGACCATTGTGTTTGCTGTCTTCTCTGAGAGAAGCATTTGGTCAATCAAATGGCCTCTCCTTCATGACCTGCTCAAGCATCCCCTCAATGCCCAACCTTCTGCCCTCTGTAAGCCCTGCCTTGCTTTCTTCTAATCTCAGTATTTATGTCTATCACCGTGTCCTCTTCCCCCAGGGCGGGACAAGGTCTGTCTTGTTTACAGTTCCCACCCCTGGTGGGATGCTTGGCACATTGCAGGTGCTGGGTAACTATTTGCCCAATAAATACTCATAATATTAGCTCAAAGTTTGCCTCCCCTGGGGGATCTTCTGAGGTTGATCTCACTGTTGTTTTCCCACATTTGGGGATGTGTGTCCTCTATTTGCTGGTCCTGGCTGGATGTTGGAGTATCCCTCCCGACAGGGACTGCAGACCCTGTCTGTGAGCCCCAAGCCTTTGGTGAAGATGCTGGAAGGGGCAGTGGATCCCACTGGCTCTGGGTAACCAGGCTTCGTTGTGGATTCAATGCTGGGTGGGTCTTGACAGGGGTCTGGAAGGGTGAGTATGTCTTGCATTGGCAGGTGGTGGGGAGTAAGGGATGGTGTCAGGTAAGGACACTGCAGGGCCCTGGCTGGGTGGCTCAGTTTGTTGGAGCATCGTCCTGTACACCAAAAGGTTGCAGGGCTGATTCCCAGTCAAGGCACATACCCAGATTGTGCCAAATGATCTAGAAGAAAATGCACCAATCTCTGGTTGAATCACATTTGGGAGGCAACAAATCGATGTTTCTTTCTCACATGGATGTTTCTCTAAACATTCTCTCTAAAAATCAGTAAAAAACAAAAATATATCCTCAGGTGAGGATTAAAAAAAGAAAAAGAATACTTCCATAATCTACTAAGCCTAACTCTATGTAAGTTCAAGTTCCAACTTCTTCACTTCGAAAAAAAAGGGGGACACCGCAGGGACAAAGATCAAGGGGTGGGCAATGGGAGTTGCTTGGCAGGTCAGGCCCTTCCAGTCAGCCAAGGGGCCCAAGAGGACATGGGGGCTGCTGGGTATTCTGTGTGGCTGAGCTCCCCAAGGGGACAGCACCACCAGCATCCGTGTTCTGGGCTCAGAGAGCAGATCCCCCGGGTCATGCACGTCCCTCATGAGTCCAGTGCCCAAGGCAGCAGCCTGGGACTCGAGAGAAGGGGGATGCTCAGCTTATAGTCACAGGTGCTTTTGTGGTGAATGGTGATACCAGGCTTTGTGACAGCTGCTTGCAGACCAGTGCCTGCTGCCCCCTTTTTTTTGAGGGCTGGGGGTGCAGTCTTCCAGCAGAGGGAACGGCCGGGAAGCAGCCCCAAGGTGGGGATGAATTGGCATTTTTAGAGAGCAACAAAGAGGCCAGGGTGGCTCAGGGGAGTGGCAGAGGGAAGAAGGATCTGTGGGGAGGCCTGTGGGGTGGGGGTCACACCAGGCTCTTTTATCTTGGGAATCCTGAGGGCATTTTAATAAGGGGGTGCAATACACTCTCATTGGAAAGCTCCCTCTGGCTGCCTAGTAGGGATGGACTATAGAGACAGGAGTGGTTCTGGGAGACCAGGGGTTGGGATGGAGGTTGGGGAGGGGGGCCTGGACCAGAGGATGGCAGACACTGATGGCCAAGAGCTGGCTGTGGGAGCCGCTGAGGTATGCAGGAGAGGAGCTCTGAGTTGCGCTGGCTTCTTTCCATTAAAAATCTTTTTTCTCCTTTTCAGTTTCAACACTACCAGATTTCCTCAATTCTCAGACATAATTTTTTCTTTTAAAAAAAGTATATTGAAGGGAGAACAAGCACTTTGGGGCCTGGATGATTGAATCAAAGGCTACTACCTCAGACAGAAAGTTAAAAACAAATTTAAAAAGGTCTAAGAATGTAATGCTTTCAACAATAAAGATTTATAAAAAAAAGGTTTAAGAAATCGGATGTGTCTCACAATTGATGGTTATATTCAATGAATTTTTCCCCCTTGGCAAGCTGGCATTGCGTGGATAGTGTATTCTAGAACAGAAACAAGGCAATAAATGATCAGGGCAATCCTGCTGGGGAGGGAGCGCCCCCTGGTGGAGTAGGATTCTCACAAGGTTGATGTTTCTCAACAGGCAGAGCTGGTTTTGCTCTGGAGCCTGGGGTCCTCATGGCCCCTCCCCTGCTCTGCTCCCCACCCCCAGGCAGAGAAGACACAGGCTTGGGTAATACCCAGCCGTTCTCTACAGATCTGAAGACAGGAACTGTTGGTAAGGCAGGTGAAATCCAAACACACAGGGAGAACTTCAGACTCGGGGTGGGGGATGTGGGGGTGTGGGGGAGTTGGGGGGGTGGGGTGGAGTGGAGAGGGAGGAGAAAGGTGGTTCTGGGAGCGCTGATGGAACAAGAGAGATAAGGTTGTTAAAGAAGCAGAGACTTTTAGGGAGGAAGACGTCTGGAGCTGGGCAAGGCAGCTGGGCCCAGCCTGCATGAACACGACCCTGGTAGGCTGCCTGGTGCCAGGGATGCTCTGTCTAGTGTCCTGGATATCAGGCTGGTGGCATCACCGTGGAGATTGTCCGAGTCAGCCCCCGTGGCATGAGCACCCTCGGACTCTTGGCCTGCCTGCACACAGGAGATCGGGCTCACTCTCTTACCACCTGGCCCATTGTGCCTCAGTCTCCTGGATGAGAAGCGGCAGCATTCGGCCTCTCCGAGGGCCCTTCCTACCTCTCATCAACCAGATCTGTTGTGTAGACGAAATAACTGAGGTCAGAGAGGGACTTGGCTGGGTCCCAGCCTCCCACTTTCCAGCCCTTGTTTCCCTCCTGCCCATGTGAGCCACCACGTTCCCCAGGGAATGCTGCTCTTGTGACAATGACCAAGGAGTGTCCCCTTGGGACTTGGGGGAGCCCAGGCCAAGCCAGCCTTGCTCATCCTTAATGATCCTCACGCTACATCAGTGCTCTATGGCTAATAATCGTCCTTGTTAGTTCCCTGATTCTGAGAGAGTCCGAGCCTGCTGTCCCCACTGGTGGGCAGTTCGGGGTGTCAGCACCCCTCCAGTGTGCCGTCTATTCATCCAGTTGGTGGTTATGGAGCACCTGGTGTATGACAGGCTCTGTGCTAGGCTCTGGGGACACAGTGTGGATAAGACCAACATGGTACTTGCCCTCAGGGACCTCACATGCAACAAACGAGGAAAATAGTAAAACGATCAACTAATGTCTGTTATAGGAACTAATAAAGCAGGGGTGGGAAGTGACAGGGAGTTAATTAGGACACACGATCAGGGAAGAAGTCGCTGCTGGTGTTCAAATAAATGCCAACATCCCAATGGGTAGCACTCAATAGACAGTCCAGGGCTGAGGGCCCCTCAGGGGGAAGGAGGAAGGAGCCACATCGAAGCCGGGTTAGAGAATCCACAGAATTCTGAGCTCTCAAGTAGCCCAGCTTGATCTGGGCTTGCCACCTCCTTGGGCAGAGGGCTCAGTCCCTGCAAAGCTCAACTGTTAGAAAGTCCTTCCTTGGGTGGCATCCACTTTGACCTCCTGCTCTGGCCCAGCTGTGCCCAGGAGGTGGACTGTTCCCTTAGCTTCTCACAGGGGCTACAGGAAAGACCTAGCTAGGCCAGCTTACAGGGGCCCCAAAGCCTGCCTCACCCTCCCGGTGGACCCACAAACACTGACCCCTATCCCTACCAGCTCCTCTTTCCCCAGACAGGCCACCAGCAGCGACTCCAGAGCCAGCCAGTCAACCTTAAATTCCCCCCTGCAGTTCCCAAGTTGTGTGACCACACGCAGCCCACTTCCCCTCATTCCTCCCATTGTGCCTCCCTCACAGGCCTGTGGGAGAAGTGGACATGGGGATAGGCAGCAGCCCTAGCCCCAGGCCCAGCAGGGTGAGCCTTCAGTGGAGAGGGCTAGTTATATGTCGGGTTTCTTTCTCTCTCTGCTTGTAAAGCCCAGGGTCTCAGAGTTTCCTGGGATGTTGCCTGGCACATCTGTGTTCATTGGAAAGGGCCATCTGGGGACTTCTGTCCTGTCCCAGAGGTGATGTCTCACTTGGCCACAGGGCTAGTTGGTGGCATTGATGGTGACAAGCTGGCAGTGTCAGAAGGAAGGGGTCACTGGCGAGCTATGCTTTCTGAGCCCCAAGGGGTGGACCAGGTCTCTCCTTCCTCCCCTTTCCCATCTAGACCCAACAACAAAGCTGAGGGGCTCAATGGACTTGGGCTGTGTACCGGAGGCAAAAGCTCACTGACCCTGGGCAGGGGCTCGCTGGCCTCACCTCTCCTCCAGGTCTGACCCCTCCTGCTCCAGGTAACTGCCCCCTGCCAGTGCCTGAGAGCTGAACAGAGCAGGAGGTTCTTTGCCCCACTGAGGGGCAGGGGCAGCTTCTTTGTGTCCACAGACCCAGGAGAGGTGGACAGGGTCTGGGGGCAGCAGCGTCTGTGCCAATCTTCCAGGCCACCTAGAGCTTCCCATAAACACTTGGATCCCATGGTCAAAAACAGGAGTGGATCTTAGGGACCTTCATCCACCTCTGGCCAGAAGAGGTGAGGACTAGCATCTCTTGGGTGCATATGGGGAAACCGAGGCTAAGAGGGTGACTCCTTGCAGGTCATACAGTGAGGGAGCACAGGGCAGGGGTGGGGCCTAACTCTCTGACTTGTCACTGGTCCAGGATCTCTGAGGCTCAGAGAAGCTGTAGTCCAGCCTGCCTGCCTGCCTGCCCCAGCCCTACCCGGCCTGGTGTTCAGGGATTAGCGGATTAGCTCAAATCATGGGGATCCTGGTAGGATTATCAGAGGCGCCACCCTGGGGCCGTTGGGGGTGGTTTGGCGCTCAGTACCTCCGGCTCTGCCTTGGTCACCACAGATTGCTGACTCCCACCCTGGCTGGCTGCCCACTCCTCTGCTCCAGTCTGGTGGGCGGGCCGAATGTCAGGCAGGCGGCCAGCCTTGTGCACTGTAGACCTGGAATGAGGGCGAAGAGTGCGGCCTAGGGTCAATCTTTTTTCTTCTGTGGGATGCTGCCCTGGAAAAGAGCCTTCCTGGGCTGGAGCAGACCCCTGCCGTGCTGTCAGGCTTCCCATGTGGGCCTTGGGTGGGACTGGGTTCCTCTCGGAGCCTGTCCCTTATTCAAAAGCACTGTGAGCTGTAGTGCCCAACCCACGGCGTATTGACCTTGGAGGGCAGGGTCTGTGGGGTGTGGGGTGCACATATGGGGCAGGTGAAAAGGGATCTTTGGTGAATGAAGGGGAGCCTGGTAACCCAGGCAGGGCTGAGCCACATGTAGGAGGAATTCCTTAGGAGGAATAAGGCTTCCCGTGGCCTGGCTGTGCCCTTGCCTGTGGTCTGTACGTGGCCTCAGTGGTCCTGTGGTGGGGGTGGGGATCAGCCTGCTCCCGAGGGCGCCGCTGGGACAGAACCCAGGGATCCTGCTCTCCACTCGCAGCTCCACAGTTGGTGCACCTGAATCTACAAGAATCTGACAAGCCTGTAGGAAGGTTGGAGGGGAGAGCAGGCACTTTGGGGCCTGGGTGTTGAAGCCGTGCCAGGACTCATTGTGTGACCTTAGGAAAGTGCTCCACCTCTCCGTGCCTCAGTTTCCTCATCTGTGAGGGTGCTCCATTCCTGTAGTGAGGAGGGGACAAGGTGATGGGTGTGAACACACCTGTGCATTATGAAATGCTTGTGGGGGGAATTCACTTGAACACTCAAGAGGGTGAAGACTGCGTGTGGGGGTGGTGGGGTAGGCGAGTGCCAAACAAACCGAGTTTCCTACAAAGCAGCTCTAACCACAGAAAATGACGATGAGGGCAAAGATCCCATTACAACCCCCCTAAAGCTTGTAAAATATCCAGGATTAAACCTGATAAGGAAAGTGCAGGATTCACATGAAGGAAAACTATAGGACATGGAGAGAAAAGTCCACCTTCCAGAGAGAGAAGGGCTGACATGGCCAAGAAATGTGTGTTCCATACATGAATCCGTACAACCAGTGCAAGTTCTGTACCCTCCAAGGTCAGTACACCGTGGGTTGGGCACTACAGCTCACAGTGCTTTTGAATAGGGGACAGGCTCCGAGAGGAACCCAGTCCCACCCAAGGCCCACATGGGAAGCCTGACAGCACGGCAAGGGTCTGCTCCAGCCCAGGAAGGCTCTTTTCCAGGGTAGCATCCCACAGAAGAAAAAAGATTGACCCTAGGCCGCACTCTTTGCCCTCATTCCAGGTCCACAGTGCACAAGGCTGGCCACCTGCCTGACATTCGGCCCGCCCACCAGACTGGAGCAGAGGAGTGTTAAAAAATGCAACTTGACACGCTGATTCTAAAGTTCGCCTGAAAGGGAAGTGTATGAGAAACAGTAATGAAGAAGAAGGTACTCACATATTCCCAAACTAGAGAAGCTCGAGGAGTCCCGTGTTGGTGCAGGATGAGGCAGGGGCTCCGCGAAGTGGAAAAGGGACCAGAAGTTGTGCATTGATTCTGTTTCCAAACTGCAGAGGAAGATGGGCTCTTCAATAATGATACTGCAGTGTGGCCTTTGGGCAATAATTTAGCAAAAATTAAACTAGATCTCTACCTCACACCACGCACAAAAATAAAGTCCAGATGCATTAAAGTTTTCTACATCCAGCCCAGCCGGCATGGCTCAGTGGTTGAGCGTCAACCTATGAACCAGGAGGTCACGGTTTGATTCCCAGTCAGGGCACATGCCTGGGTTGTGGGCTTGATCTCCAGTGTGGGACATGCAGGAGGCAGCTGATCAATGACCATCTCTCATCATTGATGTTTCTAGCTCTCTCTCTCTCTCTCTCTCTCTCTCTCTTTCTTCCTCTCTGAAATCAATAAAAATATTTTTTAAAGTTTTTCTACATCCAAATCTTATGCATGCACTAAAGAGCATTTCGACCTATCCTGTAGAATAACAGGCTAATATGCAAATAGACCCAAGAGCAGAACAACCAAACAAATGGTCACTATGACATGTGCTGACCACCAGGGGGTGTGCACGGAAGATGGTGGGTGGCAGAGCACAGAACGTGGCGGGCATCAGCTGCGGCAGGATGGTGGAGCAGGTGAGCAGCAGTGCCAGACCAAGGCTGGGTACCGGTCGCTGTCATGAGGCAAGCCTCTGGTGGTTAATAAAAATTCTTTGCTCCCGCGCATCGCAGTCCCACCCAGCGATCACACCTGCTGCTGGTGCCGGCCCCAATCGCTCGGTGTCCTCAGTGGGTGCAAGTGGCGGCTGCCAGCCCCAATCACCCCTGAGGACTTCTCCACCTCCCCCTGCTCCTGAGGGGCAATAGAGGCAGCAGCCGCCACTCACACCCGCTGACAGTGCCAGCACCAATCACTCCACACCGTCAGCAGGTGTGAGCAGGGCCAGTGCTGTGAGCATTTGGGAATGGCGGGAGCGGGGCTGCCGGCAGACAGGGGACTGGGGGCCACGGCAGGAGGGGCCTGGTGGGGGTGCAGAGGATGGGCGGAGACCCGGCCCTGTGCCCACCGCAGCCTCACAGCCCACAGTTCCTTTCAAGGTGCGCAAATTTGTGCACTGGGAACCTAGTATATAATATATATGATAAAATTGGTAGAAGAAAATATAGGAGTATATTGCTATAATCTTAAAACTGTGCAGGCTCTTCCTGCAATGCATACAAGTTATCAGCCATAAAGGAAAAGAATGATTTAGCTACATAAAATTTTTCAAAAAAAATTTGTTGAACAAAAGCACTTTAAACAAAATTAAAGGACAAATGATGGGAAGAAAAGTTAGAGGAGTAAGACTGGGACAGGCATTTGGGGAGGAAGTAGTCTGCTTATGGGTTTGCTTTTCAACAAATCTCAGTATGGTGTGGCTTTTTAATGACAAAAATAGTTCTTATAAAATTATGGAAATAATGCCTGGTTGAGCATGTGTGGCTCCCAGACCCACTGATTGCTGGGGAGTGGAGGGGAGCAATGAGTGACAGGAGTATGGGGTGATCCCTTGAAGCCCTCCCACTCTGGAGACCATTGGAGGGCTGGGTGCTGGAGGGTTTCAGGGGCTGGGGAGGAGCCTGGCAAATGACTAGAGGGTGGGTTCTGCACCGGAGCAGGGCCTGCCCAGTGTGCCCTGCCAGGAAACAAGCGTATTTCCGATTTATCCACCCTTCTAATGCCCAGCTGGACCTGTGCCAGCCTCCCCATCTGCCTGCCCCTGCCCGTATGAATTCCCTCCTTTACAGGCTCCAGTCTGTGCCCTTGCCAGCTTGGCCAGCCTGCTCCAATCTGGGGCCCTGCCACTCCCTCGCAGAGGACTGATCTCCTGTCACCTGCCTGGGGCTGGGGTTTTGGTAATCATTCACCCAGCACCTATTGTGCGCCCTGCTCTGTGCTGACAGCTTGGGAATGAAGCCATAGTGGATTCTGGCCGTAGAGATTGTTTTTAGCACTTCTGTAAGCTCAAATGCAGAACAGATAGGACTCAGCTATGGCAAAGGTTATGCATGCAAAATGAGTGACTAGTATCACTTTTCCCCAGATTTTATTGTGGTAAGACACATGTAACATAAAATGCACCATCTTAACCATTTTTAAGTGTACAGTTCAATTGTTTTAAATGCATTCATAATATTGTGCAACCATCACCACCATTCATCTCCACAGCTCTTTTCCTCTTGTAAAACTGTCAGAATTTCTTTCCTTTTTAAGACTTAATATTTCATGGCATGTACATTTTTTGTTATCCATCTGTTGATGCACATCTGATTGGTTCCACATTTCAGCTACTGTGAATAATGCTAGGACCGTGGGTGGACAAATACCTCCTTGAGGCCATCTTCAATTCTTCCGAGTATATAGCAAGTGGAATTCCTGGATCACGTGGTAATTGCATTTTTAACTTTTTGAGGAATCACCATACTGTTTTCTATAATGGTTGCACCATTTTTCATTCCCACAACATGTCCAAGGGTACCAATTTCTCCACATCCTCCTCACCTTACTATTTTCTGTTTTTTTGATAGCAGCCATTTGTAATGGGTGCGAGGCAGTATCTCACTGTAGTTTAGATGTTCATTTCCCTAATGATCAGTGATATTGAGCATCTTTTTATATGCTTATTGATCATTTGTATATATCTTTGAAGAAATGTCTATATCTTTGGTGCAGTCCTTACTTCATTTTTGAATTGGGTTGTTTTTTTTGTGGTTGAGTTTTAGGAATTCTTTTTGTGTGTTTTTTTGTTTATTGTTTAAAGTTTTACATATGTCTCATTTTTTTTCCAATTGACCTCCCCACCACAGCCATTCCCACCCTGGGCAAGCCTCCACAGCCCCAGTGTCTGTACCCATTGGTTATGCTAATACACATGCATACAAGTCCTTGGGTTGCTCTCTAATCCCCTTACCCCCTCCTCCTCTGCCATTTGTCTCTGGATCTATTTTTGTTCATCAAGTTATGTTGATCATTATATCCCACATATGAGATCATGTGATATTTATCTCTCTCCCACTAATTTAGCTTAGCATAATGCTCTCCAGTTCCATCCATGTTGCTGCAAATGGTAAAAGTTCCTTCTTTTTTACCCCAGTGTAGTATTCCATTGTGTAGATGTACCACAGTTTTTTAACCCACTCACCTGCTGATGGGCATTTAGGCTGTTTCCAAATCTGAGCTATTGTAAATTATGCTGCTATGAACATAGGGGTGCATATATCCTTTCTGATTGGTGTTTCTGGTTTCTTGGAATATATTCCTAGAAGTGGGATCACTGGGTCAAATGGGAGTTCCATTTTTAGTTTTTTGAGGAAACTCCATACTGTTCTCCATAGTGGCTCACCAGTTTACATTCCCACCAGCAGTGCAAAAGAGTTCCTTTTTCTCCGCATCCTCGCCAGCATTTGTCGTTTGTTGATTTGTTGATGATAGCCATTCTGACAGGTGTGAGATGGTACCTCATTGTTGTTTTGATTTGCATCTCGTGATTAGTGACTTTGAGCATGTTTTCATAGGCCTCTTGGCCTTCTGTATGTCCTCTTTCAAAAAGTGTCTATTTAGGTCCTTTGCCCATTTTTTGATTGGGTTGTTTGTCTTCATTTTGTTAAGTTGTATGAGTTCTCTGTAAATTTTGGATATTAAAACCTTATCTGAAATAGCATTGGGAAATATGTTCTCCCATGCAGTGGGCTTTCTTGTTTTGTTGTTGGTTTCTTTTGTAGGAATTCTTTATATAATCTGGTTATTAATCTTTTATCAAGTATATGATTCACAAATATTTTCTCCCATTCTGTGGGTTGCCATTTTACTTGTCGATGTTATGTTTTTGATGCACAAAAGAGAAAACAAATGTTTCTTTATACCTGGAAAAACAGGTCCGGAGAGGGTGTGTCTTGCCTAATGCCACACAGCAAATCATCTGTAAGATGCTGAAACACTCCAAGGTAGGCAGGGGTGAGATTTCCCATCTTCCACCTTACCTGGTCTAACAGCCATAATCCTGTCCCCATGTACTGTTGGGGAGACTGAGGCCCTGAGAGAGCTGGGTCTTGCCCAAGGTCATGCCTGAGTCAAGGGCAGAGCTCGACTTGGAGCAAGGGAGATGACTTACGTACAGCCGTCAGACAGTTTGAATCCTGATGCTGCCATTTTCTGGCTGTGACCTCTGGCAAGTCACTTTGTTCCTGGGAGCTTCACTGTCCCATCTGTGAAATGGGGCCACATGGGGCTGTTGTGAGGATGCCTGTGCACCCCGTATGATCAATAATTGCTACATCAAATGCTAGCCCACCCTTAATCTTTGGGGCCAAAGACACATAGACTTGGGCTGGGTCATGAAGAATAAACTTTAATCTCTCTCGGGGTGGGGGATCAGTTAGGCTGCTCTCTGGGTGGGGTCACAGAGCCGTGCACTCGCACGCGGTATAGGCAGGTATAGCGTGGGTTCCCCCAGTTGCTTGATATCTTCACCTTGACTGCCCCAAAAGTCCGGGTGGGCTGGTTCTGAAAGACAGTCACAGACATGGGGCAGTTCTCCCCTAGGCCCCAACTCTGCCTGTTCAGAAAGGCGTTTGGGAGTGGTAGGGACCCATTTCATAGGAGGGGAAACTGAGGCCCAGAGAGGGGAATGGACAGTTCCAAGGCCACATAGCAAGTCGATACTCAGGGGCTGGGATGGAAGATGCTAAGGTCAGGACAGACACACTGATTAGGAAGATGTCCCAACTATGGGGGACCTATGTGCTGTGGGACCCTGAGTAAATGGCCATCCCTCTCTGGGCTTTAGTTCCCCGCCCTGTGAAACTGGAGTGGTAACATCCATTTCCCATGGTTGCTGTGAGCATGAAATGAGATATTGGAGCTGGACAACTTACTGGCACCTGGAACATAGTAGATGTAGGAGACTGGACTGTCTCTATCTCCCAGGGGATTATCAAGGAGAAACTGAGGCCCAGCGAGGGAGGGAATGACCCAGAACATGCAGAATTTGTGGTTGGATCAGGATTTGGACCAGTGTCAGCTCCCAAGCCTAGCTATTCCACCAAGTCTCAGGGCTATTCCAGCAGCTACTTGTCCAGTCCTACTTCTGTCTCCAGCTCCCTCCCCTCCAGTCTCCCCACCTATGGTTGGACCAGGTGCTGATAATGGACCATCCAGCACGGAGATGCTATGTTGGAAGCCAGCATTCCTAGCCTGATGGGCCTTCCTGCTCAGCATCTGCTGCCCCTGGGAGGGCTCCTGGGCAGACGAGGGAAACCAGGAACTGCCAGAGGCTGCATGGATCTCCTCAGGAGCCCACTCTTGTCCCGGCAGCAGGTCCCTCACTCTGAGCCTCAGTTCCCTCCTTTGTCAAGTAGGTCAGTGCACCTCCTGGGGCTGCTGGGAGATGAAGTGGGGTCCCCTGGGGAAAGCCCGGCACACAGTGCATTTAGTAGGTGCTCAGCAGGGCAGCTTTTCTCAGGTACCTGGAGCTGGAACGTCTGAATGATGTTTTCTGGCTGGAACTGAAACGCCCCCAGGAACACCTCCTCCCTGGGGGAGCCTTCCATGCCCTGTGGAATCAGAACCAAGAAGAAAGTGTCAGGCACAGGCAGGAACTACAGAGAGTGCTGCCACTCTCCAGCTGAGACTTGCACACCGCCCAGGATGGGAGTTCCCTACCTCTTTAGGGATCATTCTGTTGCAGTACAGAATGATAGAAAAGAGCTCTGGCCTGGGACTCAGGAGGCTGAGGGTCCACCTCTACTTAGCCATTGACTTGTAGGATTTAGGTGTTTCCCTTACCCTTCTCTGGACCTCAGTCTCCTTACCAGTAAAATGGGTCTCTGAGAACTAAACTAGCGGTGAAAAGCTTGGGTTGATAGAGAGTAGCTGTTATCCCCTGTCCTTGAAGGCTGCGATCTGACCCTGACCCTGGCCATGGCCCGCCTTAACAGAGCCTCACCCAGGCCCACCAGCCTGCATGAGTTGTGCAGTTTACCACGAGCCTGGCATGCTGCCATTAAGAGGCCATCCCCTAGGTCTGTGGTCGGCAAACTGTGGCTCGCGAGCCACATGCGGCTCTTTGGCCCCTTGAGTGTGGCTCTTCCACAAAATGCCACGGCCTGGGAGAGTCTATTTTGAAGAAGTGGTGTTAGAAGAAGTTTAAGTTTAAAAAATTTGGCTCTCAAAAGAAATTTCAATCGTTGTACTGTTGATATTTGGCTCTGTTGGCTAACGAGTTTGCCGACCACTGCCTTAGGTAAACACTGCTCCCTGCCAGGGCTTGCTCACGTAGATGACAAAGTCCTTGGGGGCCGTATCCAGGCTGCCCGACAGTGAGATGGTCTTGGGGATATGCTGCAGGGTGAGATTGAACAGGTAGACTTTCTGGGCCAGTCGGATGGTCACCTGGCCACGGTCGCCCGAGAAGGCCCAGCAGTTGCCAGGTGTCACGTTGGGCTGGAGGGGCAGGTGCAAGGGAGGTTATGCTGGGTGGGTGGATGAGGACAGACTCCTCACCCCATCCTGCTCCCCTAGACCTCCTCTGCCCTCCTGGGTGAGCCAGAGCCTGCCTGACTACAAAGCTTGGCTTGAGTGCCCCCAACTCCAGGAAGCTCCCCTGACTGCAGGCAGCAAGATGAGTCTTCCCCTCAGCCCAGCGCAGTGAGGACAGGGGCCTGTTTAGGCCCTTCAGGGTTCCCTGACCCTCAGTCTTGAAGGCTGGGTGAGGCCCCTTCTAGCTAAAGCAGGTTGTCCCCCTATCCCTGTGCCTGTCTCCTGCTGCTGCCCAGTCCCCCAGTGGTCCCTGCTGTCTGCTCTTGCCTCCTGCCCTTGCCCCTCATTTCTCCACCCCCACCCCCACCAATTGCCACTTTTGTCTGCCTCCTGCCCTGCCCCATCTGTCTCCTGCATCAAGCCCTGCCCCTGCCCAGGCTCTATCCCCTTTACTCTCACCCCCAACCTCCACTCTCAGTGAAGACCCCCAGACCCCTGCCCACACCCCTGCCATTCTCCCCTTGCCCGCCATTCCCCCTGCCTCGAGGATCACGTCCGGGGGCTGTGCATAGTTCCACAGCCGGATCCAGTTCCAGTAGGAGCGAGCCTTGTCGTGGTTGTATGTGGCTGATGTTTGTTCAAAGTCAATAGAGGCTCCTGTATGAAAGGTGGGGGTGGAGGGTCTCAGCTGAGCAACCCCCCCACTTCTGCCTGGTGGAGGGGAGCCTCACTTGGGGCACTGACTCTGTGTCCAACGCACTTTGGACGAGTCACTGGGTCTCTCTGGACCTCAGTGTTCTCTGGGAAATGGGAATAATAATAATAACAATAATAGAGGGAATGATAGATAGCATCCACCTCATAGGGTTGTTGTGAGGTTGAAATGAATGAACACCTCAGTGTTTGTCCAGCAGTGCCTGGCGCCGAGTCAGCCCTCACTTATGTCATCATCATTGTTATGGCTATTCTTACTAGTATGTCCATTTCCCAGAAGAGAAATGGATGTAAGAATTACACCCAGTAATTCTTACACCCATTACTCCAGCCCTGGGAGGTTAAGCTGATGCCCTCTGACCCCACAGCTGCTTGGGCCTGAGGGTGCCTGGGTCAGTTTGTGGCTGCTGGGTGGAGGCAATCCGCCTTGCTGGCCCCACCTCACTTCCTCCCGCATGCCCTCGCTTGATCCTGCCGATCCTGCCGTGTCCTTGCAAGGGCACCTTTCAAATCGGTTCCCTTGGTCTGGAATGCGTTTTCTTCCTCACCAGGTTATAGCCCAAACGCTCCCACCTCTGCCCAGATCCCCTCCCTCCCAGCCACCTGCTTTATTTTTCCGAAGCACCAATCCCCAACTGTAATTGGGCCTGTATTGGTTTTTAATGTGGTCAGTCTTCCCCACCTGGGGCAAGGGCAGCTCTGCTGACCCCAAGGCTGCAGGACAGGGAGTGGGAGGAGGGGTGGTGGAGGGCCTCCCCTCCCCACGTCAGCCTCCATTGAAGAAGTCCAGCTGGGGAGCAGGGTTAGCTCTGAAGATGAACTTCCCAGCAGCAGAGGGTGCACCAGACCAGCACTGAGATCCACCCTCAGAAGAGTTTCTGAGGAAACCTGAGGTGCGCACATTGGGTGAGGTGATCACTTACCGATAGACTTCAGGGCAAAGTCCGGCTTTTCAATGTAATCTCCTTGTATCATCTTCATTATTTTCTGGGCCATTTTTTGCTGAAGAGGCAGAAAACATAAGCTGTGCACTAGTGTGTTCTTACAGATCATGGTCCACAGGTGTGTTCACACCAGGTGACAGGCAGTTCTCCCCTAACTGCTTACCCTGCCTATGGGAGCCATGGCTGGTCTCCAGTCACTACTAGTATATTGTGAGGCAGCCCAGGCACAGAGAGCCACCCCATCCCACTCACTGGGTTTACGCAGTGCTTTTATCCCCACTGTGACAGGGTGTCACACGTGGGAATGAAGTCTCAGTGAAGTTAAGGGCAGGGGCCCTGAAGTTAGACAGACTTTTACTGCTGTGGGGTGTTGGGCTGGTTACTGCCCATCTCAGTCTCACTTTTCTCATCTGTAAGATGGGATGACAACCATGTCCACTCCCATTGTTGTGAGGATTAGACTTAAGAGGTACAAAGTCGCTACAATGTGCCAGGGCTACTCAGCACCACATACGTTCACTCTAATTTCCTCACTCCAGGAGGTATGTACTATCATCATGCCCATTTTAAAGATGAGAATACCGAGGCACAGAAGGATAACTTGTCCAAGGTCACACAGCTCATGAGAGGCAGAGCCAGGCAGTTTGGTTCCAGATTCCAGCTTTTTAGCCACTACGCTCCACTGCTGGCTCCGTATATGCTGGCTATTATTTTGACTAGACTTTTTACAGCTTTGGCAGATTGTACTTTCCAAAAATGGCTATAACCAGGTCTCCCATCCCATGCTCTTCTTTTGTGACTTTGACACTATTTCCATTGAGGTGGGACTTAATTTCTCGCCCCATAAGTCTGAGTGGGACTATGATTATGGCAGAAGTGATGCTGTATGACTTCTGAACAAAGTCCTAAGGTGATTTAGCACTGCCTGGTTCTCTGGAGACACCAGCCGCCATGTTGTGAAGAAGCCCAGACCACATGGAGAGGCCATGTTTGGGTGCTTTAGTCAACAGCCTTGAGTTCCAGCCAGCATCAACCTCCAGACATGAGTTATAACACCCCTGGTTAATTCCAGGCCCAAGTCTCGAGTCACCCTTAGCCTCAGGCCCCAGACATCATGGAACACTCACAAACCATCCTTGCTTTGTCTTATCTGAATTCCTGACCCACAGAATCTCTGAGCATAAGCATCTATAATGCTTTAAAAAATAATTTCTCGTGAGAATTATCAACTGAAAATATTCAAGAACACCTGAATTGTGAGGAATATATTTATTTTTGTAACATTCGTTGCAAATTGATTTTTTAAATTAAATTCAAAATATCGTGGCACGTGGGGATGGTTTCCATTTTGGATGCTTGTCAGTTAACTGGTAAAATGGTTGCTTTGCACCACTAAGTTTTGGGGTGGTTTGTTATGCAGCAGTAGTAACTATAACAATAGCTAGGGTATTTATAGGGCAGTGATTATGACTCTATTTTACTGATGTGGAAACTGAGGCTCAGGGAGGTTGGTTCCCATCCTAAAACAACATATATGATTTAATAAGTCTGGGTGGGGCCCATTAATCTGAATTTCTAACATTTTTCCAGTTAATGCTGATACTGCCATGGGGATCACACTTGGAGAACTACTGCCTTAAAAGGAATAGCTATAGCTGCACTTCATCTGGAGGGCACTAAACCAATTATAGACACAATTAAAGACTGAGAACCCAAGCTTGCCCTTTGCAGAGAAGGCTGCCACTGGGGTCAGAAACTGCATTTGTGCAGGGCTAGGAGACAAAATTAGGGACTTCAGAGGCCTCAAACATACGTTAGTCTTTCCCATCAGGACATTAATCAAATTTTTGAAGCTGCATGGGTTAAGCTGAAAACCTCTGACTGAATTTTATAAAAGTTGCAATCCAGGTCTGAACCAGCTCATTGTCTACATAGATATGATCAGTGCACTTCATTATCCTTACAAAGAAAAGGGGGAACTCTTATTGGCAGGAGTTACAATTATCTGGAGTATCTATAGTTCTTTTGTTTACAATGTCCAGAAAACACTAAAAAGTTACTAGACATGAAGAAGAAAGAAAAAACAGACAGGATCCACATATTGGCTTTAGTAGGCAAGGATTTTAATATAACTATGTCCAGTATGTTAAATAAAATAAGGGAAAATATGGACAACACAGGTGAAATGTTAAAGTTTCACCATAGAATTAAAAATCTATGAAAAAGAATCAGATGTATGTTCTAGAACTGAACAATGCAATATATGAAATTAAGAACTTAATTGAAAGATTTAACAGTAGACTGAACAAAAAAGAATATAAGATTATTAATTAGCTTAAAGAAATGTGAATAGAAAATATAAAAACTTAAGCAACTAGAAAAAAAGAATAAAAAAACAAACCAATCAAGTAATAACATAATAGTTATGTGGTATACATTCTAAAGGTCTAGCATAGATATCATTGGAGTCCCAGGAGAGGACACAGATAATAAGGAAGAAGCAATATTTTAAGAGATAATAGCCAAGAATTTTCCAAAACTATTGAAAAATATTAATCCATAGATTCTGATAAACTCAACATCCCCCAAGTGGGTTAAATACAGAAAACTGAGGAAAAAAAGAATATCTTACAAATTCTCATGGAGTTTGTAAAACCACACATAAAGGACCAATAATAAAAGTTAGGCTTCTCGAGAGAAACCAAGATGGCGGCATAGGTAAACACCTAAACTGCTGCCTTGCACAACAATATCAAAACTACAACTAAAAGACAAAACGGACACCATCCAGAACCACAGGAAAGCTGGCTAAGTGGAAATTCTACAACTAGAAGAAAAGAGGAAACCACATTGAGACTCAGAGGAGCTACAAAAGGCTGAGGTATGGAGGCTTGCACATGGAGAGGAAGGGTGGCTGTGTGCACGGGTGGCTGAGTGTGCGGCTGGCTTTCTAAAGCGGGAGGGAGAAGGAAACTCCCGACTGCACTGAACTCCAGTCCTGGGCGAGACGCTGGGAAACCAGACTCATTCTGGGGGGATCTGGACTGTCAGGATAAAGAAAGCACACTGAGACTCGGGAGCTGCGGAAGGCAGAGGTCTGGAGGTGCATGCGCAGAGAGGACTGACTGCTGAATGCACGGGAGGCTGAGTGCGCTGCTGGCTTTCTAAATCAGGAAGGAGACAGAAGCTCCTGACTGTGTTGAACTCCAGTTCTGGGCAAGTTTCTGGGAACCCTGACTTATTCCAGGAGAAACTGTACTGTCTGGCAGCAGGCGAAACTCGAGGGCGGCTTTCTCTCAGAGGTGTTTGCAGTGATTACCGAGGGACACTGAGACCCAGGGGCCTCATAGGGCAGGGCTGACGGGAAACCAAGGCTGTCTGCTTCGCCCTGAAACTCTGCCCCATCCAAGGTGAGCACAGAGGCTTTTGCAATTTTGCAAGTCTTGTCTCATAAGAGTGTCTCCAGCACAGAAGTGTTCCCAGCATCTTAGACACAGCTGATCCTCACAGGCAGTTGGCCTGGAGGTCAATTCCTCCCAGTGATACCAACAACAATCAAGACTTAACTACAATAAGGCTGAGCACACAGTCCAGAAAGGGGTGCACCAAGAGTGTCCACCTCAGGTAACTGGGGAGGCTGAGCCACTGTGCCCTAGAGGACACCTACCACACAAAGCTACTCTACCAACTCAGGGAAGCAGCAAAAATGCGGAGACAAAGAAACAGATCACAAATGAAAGAAATGGAGGAAAGCAAACAACTGGATATAGAGTTCAAAACCATGGTTATAAAGTTTTTCAAGAATTTCCTAGAAAAGGCCAATAAATTTAATGAGACCCTCGAGGATATGAATGAAAAAGGACCAACTAGAAATTAAACATACACTGACTGAAATAAAAAATATTATACAGAGACCTAACAGCAGACTAGAGGACTGCAAGTATCAAGTCAAAGAGTTGAAATACAAAGAAGCAAAAAACACTCAGCCAGAAAAACAAAAAGAAAAAAGAATCCAAAAATTTGAAGATAGTGTAAGGAGCCTCTGGAACAACCTCAAGTGTACCAACATCCGAATTATGGGGGTGCCAGAAGAATAGATAGAGCAAGATACTGAAAACCTATTTGAAGAAATAATGACCAAAAATTTCCCCCACCTGGTGAAAGAAATAGACTTACAAGTCCAGGAAGCACACAGAACCCCAAACAAAAGGAATCCAAAGAGGACCACACCAAGACACATCATAATTAAAATGCCAAGAGCAAAAGACAAAGAGAGAATATTAAAAGCAGCAAGACAAAAACAGTTAATTACCTACAAGGGAGCACCCATATGACTGTCAGCTGATTTCTCAACAGAAACTATGCAGGCCAGACAGGAGTGGCAAGAAATATTCAAAATGATCAATAGCAAGAACCTACAACCAAGATTACTCTACCCAGCAAAGCTATCATTCAGAATTGAAGGTCAGATAAAGAGCTTCACAGATAAGAAAAAGCTAAAGGAGTTCATCACTGCCAAACCAGTATTATATGAAATGCTGAAAGGTATTCTTTAAGAAGAGGAGGAAGAAGAAAAAGGTAAAGATAAAAATTATGAACAACAAATACATGTCTATCAACAAGTGAATCTAAAAATCAAGTGAATTAAAAATCTGATGAACAGAATAAACTGGTGAATATAATAGAATCAGGAACATAGAAAGGGAGTGGACTGACAATTCTGGGGGGGGAAAGGGGTGTGGGAGGTACTGGAAGAGACTGGACAACAATCGTACACCTATGGATGAGGACAGTGGGGGTGGGGAGGTAAGGGTAGAGGGTGGGGTGGGAACCGGGTGGAGGGGAGCTATGCGGGGGGGGGGGGGGGGAGGGGAAGAGGAACAATTGTAATAATCTGAACAATAAAGATTTATTAAATTTTAATTAATAAAGATTTATTAAAAAAAAAAGGCTTCTCAACAGCAATAATATAAACTAGAACACAATACTGGGCTTCCTTCAAAATTCTCAGAGGAAAGTACTTTCTACCTATAATTCTATACCCAGCCAAATTTCAATCTTATCTAATAAAAGAATAATATGCAAATTGACCATACCTCTGTTACACCTACAAGCCATGCCCACCAGCCAATCAGGAGCAAATATGCAAATTAACTCAACCAAGATGGCTGCGGCCACAGAGCCAACAGGAGGCTTGGGTTTCCCCGGCAATGGAGGAAGCCAAGCTTCCTGCACACCCTGGCTGGCCCAGGCCTCTGCTCAAGGCTACAAAGTTTCAATTATAGAAGATAAATAAATCCCAGATCCCAGGACCTCATTTGGGTCGCTGGCCTGCAAACCACCACAGGCCCCTTGCCCAGGCCGCCCCACACCCCAAGGGAACCCCCACCCTGATCCGGGACACCCTTCAGGGCAAACTAGCTGGCCCCCACCCATGCACCAGGCCTCTATCCTATCTAATAAAAGAGTAATATGCAAATTGACCATCACTCCAACACACAAGATGGCTGCCCTCATGTGGACACAAGATGGCCACCACAAGATGGCCAGCAGGGGAGGGCAGTTGGGAGGGATCAAGCCTGCAGGGGAGGGCAGTTAGGGGTGATCAGGCTGGCAGAGGAGGGAAGTTGGGGGCGACCAGGCCTGCAGGGAAGGGCAGCTGGGGGGGACCCAGGCCTGCAGGAGAGAGCAGTTGGGGGGGACCAGGCCTGCAGGGAAGGGCACTTAGGGGCAATCAGATTGAAAGGGGAGGAGTTAGGTATCAATCAGGCTGGCAGGGGAGTGGTTAGGGAGTGATTAGGCTGGCAGGCAGAAGTCGTTAGGGGCAATCAGGAAGGCAGGCAGGTGAGCCGTTAGGAGCCAGCAGTCCTGGATTGTGAGAGGGATGTCCCAGATTGGAGAGGGCACAGTCTGGGCTGAGGGACACCCCTCCACACACCCCCGCGTGCATGAATTTTGTGCACCGGGCCTCTAGTCAAGTATAAGGGTAGTATGAAGATATTTTCAAACATGCAAGTTCATAAATTATAAATTGTACCTCTTATTTCACTCTTTTTCAGGAAGTTATTGGTGAATGTGCTTCATCAGAACTTGGGATAGAGGAAACAGGGCATCACACAAAGAAGTTAGGTGTTGGGCGCAGAATGGCCAGCGTCTCACCTCATCTGACATGGCTTCCATCTCCTGGAGCTTGGCAGTGAGCTGATTTATGATGCCTCGGAGAACCTGGATTTCCCCTGTGTGATGTCGCACCTTCTCCTGGTACAGCCTTACAAGGAAGGGGTGAGGACATGGATCGACTGGTCTGTGGTACTATTGTCACCCTTGGCTTCTACCTTTCCAGTCAGCCCATTAAGAACTAGCTTCATATTTTTCTACTCTCCTGGGCCTATCCCTATCTTACCTCTAAAATACTACTCATGCTTTTCCTCCTGCTTGGAATATTCCTTAACCTACCTCATTCCTTCCAAATATTCCTGAGTATTTTGTCTGCAATTAAGCATAATGCCACCAGGTAATATCTTGTTGGTTAAAATTCTTTTTAGCTGTTGTTTGCTGAGCACTAACTATAGGCCAAGAATTATTCAAGACAGTTTATATCTTCTTTAACACGCATAATTACTCAGATCCAGGTGGATGTATGCCTCATCTAATAAATGAGGAATCAAAGACCCAGAGAGGTAAAGTGTATTACATAAGTTTAGCCAGGTAGAGAGTACTGGAGCAGGGATTTAAACTCAGGTTGGTCTGACTTCAGAGCCACATTGTTAGTCAATACATCCCAGGTGCTAGATATAGCTCTGGTTTTTAGGTGTTAATAGAACTTCTTACCTCAAGCTCTGCAGTGGAGTATTTATGCTGTCATCCTGGTGGGGTGTTGAGGAAGCAAGAAATCTCTTTCAGATGGTAGAATTAGGGCCCAATAGAGCTTCATCCATCCATTTTCCCACAACCATAAATCTGTTCATTCATCTACCTTCTTGTTTACTCTTTCATAATCTACCGATCTACCATCTATCCAAAATCCAATTTACCTTTCTTTTTATCCATCCATCCATCCATCCATCCATCCATCCATCCATCCACATTCACACTCATCTATCCTCCCTTCCATCCACCATCCCATCCATTTACCCTCTTCCATCCATCTACTCCATTTATCCAACCTTTCTCATCCCTCTACACTTCTATCCATCTACCGCACCTTATCCATGTACCCTTTCATCAATTCATTTATCCCATCCATCCATCCATTCACCATCCCAACTATCTATCCTTTCATTCAACCATCCACCCACCCTCCACCCACCCACCCATATATTCCATCTGCCTCCCTACCTATTCACTTTTTCATCCATCCACTTTCCATTCATCCATTCATCCTCCAAACAGTTCCCCCAACTCCTGCATCTATCAATTTCATCCTCCCATTCATTCTCTCTCCATTTATATTCCCGTGTGGCCATCTATCATCCAACATTGATAGTGGCAACCTGGTGCCTAGTCCTGAGGTAGATATTGTGGGAATGAATAAGCTCTGCCTTCAAGGGCTGCCAGTATAGCTGGGGAAATAGTAATGATTACAGAAACTTATATTAGTGATTATGGAAAATTGTGGGAGGAGAGAGGGGAATGTGACCACCTCTGGCTGGGTGTTTCTGAAGGAAGTGACATATTAGCTGGGTCTCGAAGGAGATGAAAGAGTTCATAAGAGAAGAATAAAGAGGGAGGGACAGGCTCATCAAATATCCTTTCTCTCTAGGCCTTCTGAGCCTCTTTGCAGTCCTCAGACTGGGAGCTCTTGTCATTGGTTTCCTCCTCCTTCTTCCCCAGGAACCACATAGCAAACGATCTCATCTTATTGGAGCAGAACAAACTGCCTTGAGTAGGGAGAGTCCCTGCCCTCATCATCCCATTTTATGTGGGAGCCTTGATAAAGAAGAGATGTGTTATCTCTGGGAGTGAGTGACACGAGAGGCATTCTGGAAGAGAGAATATTGCATCTGGTCTTTGAAAGTCACATTTTGGTGCGAGAGATGGGTTCCAGGTGAATGGCATGGCAAAGGCAGAGACTTGGAGCTGGGAGGAGTCAGGAATTGATTAGGATCCAGGTGTGGTGACAGTGAGAGAAGCTTATAGAGGTGACATTGACGGGGAAGGTCAGTCAGCAGTGTGCCTGAAGAGAGCACACACTCACCTGCCAGACTTCCACTTTGGATGGTAAGTGCATCATGAACACCCAGAATCCTGTGGAGCCAGAGGAGTGAGGAGAAACTATTTAAGATGAAAGGTTAAGAGCTTAGGGTCTGGAGTTAAGGCATCTAGCTTCAAATCCCAACTTTGCCCCTTGCTAACATTGTGCAGCTTTGGGAGAAGCTACGTTACCTTTCTACAACTCATTTGTGAGATGGGATAATAGTGATGTCTACTTTATTACTGAATGAGTTCAAAAGTGCAAAGTGTCTCACATGAATCAAATAATCCCTGCCTCCTCCCCCTCCCCTGTCCCAATCCTATTGGGGATAATTGGCAAAGAGAAGAAAAGGAGGTAGTCATTTTATGATATCTATGTTGCCTGAAATCTTACTGTTTAAGCCATTGATAAAATCCTTCAAGCTAGCTGGCGTGGCTCAGTGGTTGACCGTCAACCTATAAACCAGGAGGTCATGGTTTGATTCCCAGTCAGTGCACATGCCCGGGTTGTGGGCTCGACCCCCCAGTAGGGGGTGTGAAGGAGGCAGTCAATCAATGTCTTTATTTCTCTCTCCCTTCTCCCTTTTCCTTCTTCTCTCTCTAAAAATCAATAAAATATATATTTTCAAAAACCTTATTTGTTGGGTTAAGTGTTCTAGGAATTTCTAAGAAATCCACCCCTGTCCCCGTACATTTGAGGGGAGGAAGGAGATTTCTTTATTTGAGAAAGCAGAGCTGTGATGTGGGAGGTGGTGGTGGTGGCTGGAAGGAATTCACAGAAATCTACAGAGAGGGAGTGATAATTATCATAACATGGTATGGAAAAAGCTTTACAGTTTTCAAAGCTTTCAAAAATATTTTTGGTCATTATTACATTTAATCCTCCCAGCAACACTCATTAGACAGATGGGAAATTGGGGCTCATAGAGGGACTGTGTTGCCTAATCAGTGCCAGAACCCCAAGTCTTTCCCTCTAGCAATGGTTCTCAACCTTTCTAATGCCATGACCCTTTAATACAGCTCCTCATGTTAATGAATCGTAATGTAAATATCTGTGTTTTCCCATGGTCTTAGGTGACCTGGCTAGCGGTTCTCAACCTGTGGGTCGCGATGATTCATTAACAGCAGCAAAATTACAGTTATGAAGTGGCAACGAAAATAATTTTATGGTTGGGGGTCAGCACAACATGAGGAACTGTATTAAAGGGTCGCGGCATTAGAAAGGTTGAGAACCACTGCCTACAGAATGGGCGAGAGCGAGGGATTCCCCGACCTGGGATGGGCCAGGGCCCTGGGGACGCACCAAAAAGAAAGAGGACCAGGACACCTGTCTTTTCCATGAGCCTCTGGAAGAGCAGTTTGCATCTGGAAGACAGAGAAGTAGTAGTCAAGGCGAGGCAGGGCTTTGCACAGTCTGGCCAGTCCCTGCCTGGCCTCCAGCTCTTCCCCACCCTGAGGGGCAGGCCCTTCTCTGGGCAGTGACACCCTCTCCAGGCTGTTGGCATGTTCCTTCATTCCATAGCATGACAGAGGAAAGAGAGCTCTTACCCCAGCACTTGGGGCCATCAGAGGTCAATTCGCCATGGCTATTGCGTTCTCATCACTCCCTTTCTCCATCTACATACTGTTTGTTCCCTCCTGTCTTCTCTCCTGGTCAATGCACCCTTCAGGGTTCAGCTCAAATGTCCCCTCCTGCTACAACCTCCAGACTCTCACTCCCCACACTCACACTGTTTTTGGTGTCTGCCTTCCCCACTCAACTGGAAACTCATAAGTGCTGAGGGCCAAGGCTGAGCCAAGAGTAGGCATTAAGGAAACATTTACCATGTAGACTTCAAGTGAATGAATGAAGTGAACGCTCTTCAGGGATTCAGAGGAGTCTGAAGGGGCAGGAAGGGTAAAGGGAAGGGACGGGATGGACATTCCAGGCAGGAAGAACAAAGGTGTGGAGGTGGGCATAGAAAGAGTGGGTCCAGGAAGTGGGAACCATAGCCTTGCTGGCCCAATGAGTCCACAGCAGGAAGCAGAATGAGGGCAGTTCGCAAAGAAAGGTGGGTCAGGATTTCAAAGGGCTGCAGGCTGAGGTGATGGATCAATGGGGAGCCATAGTATGTTCTGGGGTGAGGGTATCTGAGAAAAGCCAGGTGTGGGGTAGCTTGTCTGGTCTGGAGATCAAGGGGGAGGTTCAAACCAGTGAGGAGGCTGCCATGGTTCCCAGCTGCATGGTTCCAACCCCTATCAGCCTTCCCTCACCTCCTCTGCTTACCTGAAGGTGTTGCATAGAACTTGGTGGACCTGAGTCCTCAGAAAGCAGGCCAGGCAGGTGATCCAGGCTGTAGAGGAGACAGAAGACCGGTGAGTAGTTGCACCTTTGTTCTCATTCTCCAATGACTTGCTGACTCCCTGGGGTGTGTGTGTGTAGAGGGGGAGGGAACTGGAGCTGGAAGACCCCCTCCACTTGCTAGTTGAGCCCAGGGCAAGCCTGCTCTGCTTATGGTTAAGTGCCAGCTTGGAGTGAGTATGAGTCCTATAGGTGATTACTGCTCACAATTGGCAGTTAATAGATACTTAATAGTGACACAGGAGCCCTGGGATGCGTGAATGCCCATTTCTAGACACTGGGAGCTCCTCAAGGACAGGGTCCTTATCTGGTTCATCCTGGTGCCTAGCACTGCCCATCGTGGAGCTAGGCAAAAGTAGGACATCAGGATGATGAGCAGGGGGAAGGAGACACAGATGGATGGAAGAAGGGGTTTAGAAGATAGATGAATAGGAAGATGGCTGAGTGGACGGGGAAAGAGAGGAAGGGTAGAAGGATGGATGGGTTGATGACTGGATGGTTGTGAATATTAACAAAAGTGTGGATAGCTCAGTGAATGAATGGATGGAGGAGCTAATGGAATGCACGGATGTAATAACAAAAGGATAGATGGACAGATGGTTGGATACAGGACTTTGTGGATGAATAAGTGGAGGGATGGGTGGATGAACACAGAAGTAGAATACCAATCTTTAGTGGTCTGAAGTGAGGGCCAGTTGCATCACACCATTCCCATGACTTCCCCAGCGTTCTCCTGACCCAGTGGCCAGGCCTCTGTCAGAGTAGGCGAAGGCTGGCAGTTAGCTCCTCCTCCAAGCTGCAAATCTACCTTCCACTCCCTCTGTCCAACCACCAAAGAGATCCTGGCTGGAATGACACCCCTGACACCTCTGATGGAAGACCTCCAGAGCTCAACCTGTGCTCTCTCCTTCCCCTGCAACCCAGCCCAGGCTCACACCCCCTTCCCCACCTCCAAGGTCAGCCTGGCCGGAGGCAGCTCTTCAGTATACACTTACACGTACATCCCAGTACGAACTGGACCAGGCCTGGGTGTGGGCTGTTGAGACGGAGCGGAAACAGGAAGGCATCATCTGCAGAGAACACAGGGCTGTCATGTCACTGCTGGCTTGTGGGACATGGTGCCTGCAGACACCTGAGAGCACCCAGAGTTTGGCATGAGCATCCCTGCCCCATGCCCTACCCCTTGCCAGGTCACCCTGGGTTGCCCATCTGACATCTCAGAGCCTCAGCCCCTTGCTGCCCATGAAGATCCCAGGGCTCCCCTCTCCCCTCCCTGCTTACTCATGTTTGGCGAGGACTCCTCTGTCACTCTGCAGGGGTTCCGGCCTCGCTGGACCGCTCTGGGGCTGACAAGATTCACAGTGGCATTTTAGAATTCACAAGAAACATGGTCCCCATGTTCCAGGCTGAGAAACTAAGTTGCAGAGAAGTTTACCCAAGACCACCACCTTGTGAATCAGCGACAGACCTGGGCCTGCTGACCCCAAATCCAACATTGTGCTCCCAGCAATCCACTCAGTGCCTGGCACACAGTAGTAGCTCAATAAACACAGGCCAAAAGGATGCGTGCTGTGCCACTTCCTGGCCAGAAGACTTGAGAAAAGCCACTGTCAAACCTCTGACCTCAGTTGCTGCACCTGTAACGTGCAGGTGGTAATGCCTGTTCACCTCCAAGGAGAGGTCTGAGGGGCACCATTTTGTAAATGATAAAGGGCTGCTGTCCTCACCTCCTGGGCCTGGGATCCCTGCAAAGGTGGGCCACATCGTTGAGGGGGTCACCCAGGTCCCGGGGGCTCCTTGAGGGCCGTGGCATTGGTTTCCTTCTCTAGGATGGGGAATGGAGGGAGGCTCTCTGGGAGTTGGCGAGGAGGAACTGGCTGCTACCTCAGCCTCCTATCATTCCCTGAAAGGAGTCATGCGGAACCTGCTCGGGTCAAGCGGAGCTGTTGGCACTGTGACCTCACAGAGTATGGGGAGCGGGGGGGGGGGGGGGGGGGGGGGGCGGCGGAGGGGGGGGCCGGGCGTGGGAGGGGCCTACCTAGTCTCCAGCTTGGCTTTGCAACTTCCTCATTGGAGGAGCCCATTCTGACCAACTTTCCACTTTTAAGGAGGCTTCGAGACAGGAAGGGTCATGCGGAGTCTCAGGGGCGAGGCAGGGGTGAGAGCTGAGGCTCCAATATCCAGGCCCTGCTTTTTCTTGCTCCAGACCCTTTCTTGTTCCAAGTTTCCCAGCCTTGCCACTTTCTTTGGTTGTATCTGAATACATTTTAGAACGCTGAGCTTCTCACTGGTGGGCATTTTGTGTTGTTTGAATAAAGTTCTGCTTTTTACTGGGGAAAAGCAAAGGCCTAGCAGAATGGAAATGTCTGGTTTCATTTTTCCCCCCTTCCTCTGGAGAGAGCCTAACTGGGTTGTGAAGCTGAAATGAATTCACTTTGCCCCCTGGTGGCGATTGATCAAATTGCAGGCTAAGTACCTGTGGCGAGCAGAATAATGGTTCCCCCAAGAGGTCTGTGTACTAAAACTTGAACATGTGAATATGTTTGGTTTCATACAAAGGGCAATTAAAGCTTGCAGCTGACCTTGAGATGGGAGAATATCCTAGATCAGCGGTCGGCAAACTCATTAGTCAACAAAGTCAAATATCAACAGTACAACGATTGAAATTTCTTTTGAGAACCGAAAACCGACTTCTGCGCATGGACCACGAAGTTTCAATCGCGCTGTACGTGCACGCCCGCACGTGGTATTTTGTGGAAGAGCCACACTCAAGGGGCCAAAGAGCTGCATGTGGCTCGCAAGCCGCAGTTTGCCGACCACTGTCCTAGATTGTCCAGGTGGGCCCAGGGTTGTCAGGAGCCCTTATAAGTGGAAGAGGAAGACAAGGGAGGAGAGAGATGGCAGCCTGGGGAACACTCAGCCCAGCTTACTGGCTGTGAAGATGGAGGAAGGGGCCATGGGCCAAGGAGTGAAGGCAAGGAAACAGAGCCTCTGGAAAGGAACAAAGCCCTGCCAATGCCCCGATTCTAGCCCAGGGAGACCCCGTTTGGACTTCTGGCCTCCAGAACTATAAGATAGTTCGTGTTTTAAGTCACGAAGTCTGTTATTTTTATAGCAGTACTAGGAAACTAATACAGTACCCTCAAGAATATTTGGTGAAGGGGAAGCCCTGAAATGTTGCCGTTATCATTGTTACAACGGTTTTAACAATTGTACATTCACTTATTAATTCAACTAATATTTACTAAGCACCTCAATGTTCCAGGCACTGGCTGCAGGAGTGAGCAGCTCCCATCCCTGGGGGTGAGGGTAAAGGCAGGACACCTTGCACATAGGGTGCCACTGAACGTGCTTGCCCTGCTGTAGGGAGGAGGGGCTGGTGGGAATCTCCCTCTCTTGTGTCTCCTGGCTGTCCCTCAGTGTCCCCTGTGCTGGAAATGCCAAGGAAGAGGAAGTGTTCACCCTATATTGGCTTCACCAAATATTGGCTTCTGTCAATATTTGTGCCCCTCTCCAATGAATCTGCTGTTTGTCTCTGCTACGGTCAGGGCCAGGACGGCTGGCCTTATGCACTGGTGAACACACAGAGGCTAGGAGTAGAGTGTTAGGGAGTGTGCAACTGGAGCTTCTCATTCCTTTGCCTATAGAATAGGATAGGGACCCTGGCTGGAGACAGGGCTGGTCCACGTGAGCTCTGGCCTCTCAAGGGAGAGCTCACTGGTATCTGTGGGCTCTACCGGGGACCCAGCACAGGGTGGGCCTGGGCTCTGGGCCTGGGATTTGGGCTGGTATGGAGTCAGTGGGAGCCATGGAGGACTCTGGAGAGGGGGAAGGCCCAGGTCCCTTGTATCTGTATCCCAGGTGAACCATACAGAGAAATGAAGGGGCCTTGCCTGCATGCGATCACATCCTATGTCCACATGTATGTATACACACAAAAACACATATACTCCCAATACCATGAAACAGTCTGCTATACATATGTACACATACACACATGCACTTAACACCATGTACACACAGATCCACAGACATACTCAGTATACAAAGCCCACATATTGTACACAGAATTCTCCACACCTGCACACATGTAGGGTCATGTAAACAGGCATGTAACACCATAAACCAATGTGTCAAACGCCCATTCCATGTTTACACTCACACACAAGCACACTTTCCTCTGATGCTAGTAATTATGACCAATAATTGCATTTGGAGAGAGTTTGGGGTGTTAAGTAGTGGAGACTGGATCATCCACACCTCTTGTCTGTTGTCTTCTGAGTTATGGCTCAGTGTCTGATGAGGATCAGGGCTCAGTTTATGACAAGGGTCTGGGCACTGGGGCTGGGGCTCAGGCAGCCTAAAAGGTCATGTTTCTGGGCCAGCTTGGAGGCACCGGTCCTGAGAGGTTACTGCAGCCACCCCTGACCTTGAGCATTCTCTCCTTCCTGGGCCTGGCCAGGCCTGGCTGGAGTGATGAGAGGACCCAACTGGGAGCAGAGCTCCTTCCAGAGATCTCTTGCCATTCAAGGCTCCACAGCTGCCCAACCCAGGGTCTTGCCATGGTTGGCATCCAGGACAGGCTACGTGGCAGCCCCACTGCCCAAGTGGAATAAGGCACTTTGGCACAGGCCATGTTTGCAGGGAAAACACTTGCAACCACAAGCAAACCTGTCCCTCCCCACATCCCTTCCCCATAGGCCCTGCATACCAGGGAGCCTATAAAGCAGCTTCCATACCTGCCCGGGGCAGATGAGGGCTTGTCTGGGGTTGGCAGTCCACCGGTCCCAGGAGCTGCCTGAGGTAGGACTCAGGATGGGCTGGCACTCTTCCAAGGAGGAACCTCAACTTCTCCATCTGTTCAATGGGGACACTACTTTCAACCGCCTTCTGCAGAAGGGCCCGTCCCTGCTCTTGCTGTGGGATTCTGGGGAAGTGCTCCCCCCTGCGACTCGGCCCAGCTGAGCAGTGGCCCCTCATTCCCACCTAGCTTCCTCTCCCCGAATTGGACACAGATCTGCTCACTTGGCTGGGCTGGGGTTGGGAGGGGCAAAGGGTGGTGAAGAGGCCCACTTTCTGGACAAGATGGGGACAGGAGCCACCCCAGGTCCTCCCCTGGCTGGGGTTGGACAGCTGGACCCCAGAATGGGCTGTCGTCACACTGGCATCAGGTGACACAGCCCTGGGCCCCAGGGTGGTGGCCCGGGCTTCAGTCTCCCATCTGTGAGTCTCCCCATCCTCCTCGGCATGGCTTGGGTCCTGCAACATACCCATTTTTCTGTAGGCTGTAGGCAAGGCCATGTCTTCTCTGGGCATAGGGGCCATTTCCAAACCAGATCCCTCATGGTTCCTGACAAAGCAGGCTGGGAAAGGTGATTCTTCCAATGCAGAGATGCAAACCTGTGTGTGGGGCCCGGTGTAGGGCTGGGAACACCATTCAGGGCTTTTGACCTCTGGTTGGGAGTGGGATCTGGACAAGCTCCCTGATGCTTGTCCCCACCCCAGCCCACAGATTTTTGGGGGCAGCGACCAGGACAAGGACTGCCATGGCTCAGGCATGCAGGCTGGGCCTGCTGCTGGCCCTGCTGTTGCCCGTGGTTGACGCCTCCTTGCCGAGCACCGTGGTCAGACTCAACAAGGCGATGCTGAGCTACGGTAAGAGATGTGCCACTGTGCTGTCCCACATGTGTCTGTCACGAGCATGTGAGAGTGAGTCCATGTCAGCATGTATGTACAATTCTAAATGTGTGCATGTACATATGAACTCAAAAGCCTCCAAAGACCTGGATCTTATCTGTCACTGTGTCCCTGGCTCCCAGTTTCTGACACAGCGCTTCTCAACAAATGTTACGTGAATGCATGAGTGGGGTGTATGTCGTGCCCCATATGCAAGTGTGCTGCGTGATTGTGCTCACGGGCCTAAGTGGGGTAGGCATGGGTCACTTTGGCAACTTTTGCTTGTGTGTGTCTGTGTGTAAGTTTGAAAATTAATGGAGATGTATCCACACATGTACTCAAGTGTTGGGTGGGTGCCTAACCATGGGCACATGTGCATATGCCATGGTGCATGGAGGTGTGTATGGCTGCACGCCATAAGTGTGCATGGGGGTGTCTGTGTGTACATGCATGCTGGGGAAGGCATGTCTAGCACGGCACTTGGGGAGCGTCTGGAGTTAGGTCCCTGCTGGGCTCACAGTGAGAACTATCCTCTAACCCGCCCCAACCTAGGCCTCTGTCCTATGACCCCACCCCATCCCCTGGGGAAGGCACAATGAGGAAACCTAGGCCCAGGGAGGGACAAACGCTGCCCCCCAGCTGCCCCTGGGAGGCTTTCGAGGTCTTGAAGCTGGTTTAGGGGTGAGAAATCAGAAGCTGTTTCTCCTGAGGCCAGACTACAGTGTGAGGGACTCAGGCCAGAGAATAGAAGGACGTTCAGTGGCCCCAGACACGAAGCAGTGAGGCAGTGGCTCAGGGAAGCAGGAGGGTCCCCTGGTGCGTACACAGCCTTTCAGCACCTTGTATCTGGGCAGATAGGCAGGTGATGAAAGGGGTCAGTGATCCGTGTTACAGAGTGACTGGCACATGGCCCCAGGCACGGATGCCTGTGGGCGGGGACATGAGGTCACTGCCTTCCTCCGGCCACCTTCTCTCTACCTAGCCAACGTGAGGCTTCTTTGTCCAGGAGCCTCCAGGTGCACCTGCCTGTGTTTGTTCTGGGCGGAAATCTGGCAGGAGGCCCATGCCCTACACACCTTTCCACAGCCAGGCTTCTTAACAGTGTCCTCCATCTCCTGCCAAAACCCCTAGAGGTCAAGAACGCATTGTAGAGGAAGTCCAGAGGCCTGGGTGTGAGTCTCAGCTTGGCCACAGAGGGTCAGGCTGGAGAGAGGGGCGTTGGGGACCTAGAGACCACTGCCTTTCTGCTTGGGTCTGGGGAAACCGAGGCCCAGAGGTCCAGGGACTTCTCCAGGTTCCACAGTGAGTCTGAGCGGAGTTCGGGCCTCTCAACCCTCATTTGATGGTGCTCTCTTGCAACTCCATCCCCCCCTTAAATTCCACACACATTTAGACAGCACCTCCCCCGGCCCAGCAGGACAGGTGTGAGGAAACCCAGGGCCTTGGGCGCCAGGTGTTTCGGCCCTGATCTGACTTCTTTTCGCCAGGTGTCCTCACCTCTTGGTAAATTGGGCATCACACAGTACCTACGGCATAGAGCTGTGAAGAACAGCCTGGCACAAAGGAGGCGCTATAGAATGGCAGCCACTGTCATCCCAAAAAATACACAGCAACGGGGAGAGCTAACATTGTATGCTGAGTTGTCACAAGGTACCCTATGTGATGGGTACCATTATAATCACTGCAAACTTATAGGCAAGGAAACTGAGGCACAGAGCAGCCACACAGATAGTAGCAGAGCTGAGATTTGCAACCAGAACCTGAGGGACTCCAGAGTTCTCAGCCTCCAGCCCCCAGACCTCCCTACCCCTGTTTGATTGGGAGGCTCCTTTGTTTGGGGCTCCAGAGGAGGTGGGACCCCATCAGAGTCTTGCAAAAGGGCAAAGGATGTTATTGTTTCTGAGGAGCAGCATAGAACAAGTAGGATTTGGAGAGACAGAGAGAGGGAAAGGCATGCCTTTCGGGCCTGGTGTGAGAAGTCCACCCGAGGAGGGCTCGTGGGAAGTCAGCTGGCCCCCGTCCATCTGCCCAGTGACAAGCCTTCCCCTTCCAGTCTCTGAGGCCTCTCCGCTCAGGCCTCAGGGCAGATGGTGGGTGGTGTGGTCTCCCTGGGTGGCTCCAGAGAGCAGCCTAACCTCGCCCTGCTCTGGCCTCACAGTGTCCGAAATGGGGAAAGCCCCTCTCCAGCGGGCCCTGCAGGTCACTGTCCCGCATTTCCTGGACCGGAGTGGAGAGGTGCTCCAGCCCACCAGGTGAGTGCTCCTGTCCTCCGGATAAGGTATGCCCGCCATGAGGCGAGCAGTCCCACCTGGCAGGTGCGTGCTCACACCACTGGGAAGATTGCTCCAGGCCCCTAGTCTATACCCTCACCAGGCTAGATACTCCTAACCACTAGGTGAGTGGTCACAGGAGGACTTAGGAGATGGGCCCAAGGTGGAGGCATAGGGGACTCATGCCTCTGAATTGGTAGATTTCTGCCGCTAGTGGCCAAGACTGGGTCCCCAGGGATGGCAGGCCTCTTGGCTACTTCCTCCAAAAGCTAGGCACTGAATTTAGGGCACAGGCCTGAGCCTACTTTACCTCCACACCCCCTTGTAGTGCACAGAGACTCAATGACAGAGACAGGGAGGGGCTGGGCCAGTTGACCCCATCCATGTGGGTGCACAGACTCACTCTTGCCAGATCTTTGGATTCCCAAGAGAAGTTATAAAATCTATCAATCTTTGAATGATGGTAACTAATTAAACATTTTAAGACTTTAAAACACTGGGTGGGTAAAAGAGCAGCTGGAGAGACCCCCAGTTTGAGGCCCTGCGGCTGGTTGGTAATGGTGGAGAACTGGGCACGACATCAATACTCAAAATCAAGATCCTAATGATTTGTATCCTGGCCACACCACAGACAGTGTGCTGCTATTTAAATATAATGCTGAGGGTCCTCATTTGTAGATGTGGGAACACACCCGGGGCACTGTCAAGTGAAAAGAAGCAGGTTCTAGGTCAGCCTGTGGCCTAAGGATGGAGGGATGTTTCCCAAGTGCTAATAGTGAGAGTTTTTGAGGGTGGCATTTTGATGTGACTTTTAAAATTTATACCATTTGAAGTGTCTGAATCACCTGCCCCTCACTGCTATGCAGGGAAAAAATGACTTTCATTTAGAAAAAAGAGAAATTATAGGCTAGTTGAAAAATGCTTAGCAATGAGAACAGACAGCTTTGAAGGGAGTGAGTTTTCCATTGCTGGAGGGCTCCAAGCCCACGTGGTTCACTGGAATGGTATAGGGGGGATTTCTGCCTTCTGTGGATCTTGAAGTCTTTCTTTCCCCACTTTCCCAGCTTTCTAGACCTCAGTCAGACACTAAAATCCCTCCAAGACCTGAGACATCATCTCACCCAATTCCTGTCCAGGGCTAAGGTCCTCTCTGCATCTTTTTCTTACAACCTGTCTGCCCATCCATGGCTCGCATGCCCCTAAGACGGAGAACTCACTGCCTATCTCTCACCCTATGTTTCCAAAGGCGTTCTTTATAACATCGACAATGTGGATACATATATGGCTCAGAGTACCCACCCCAGAGTCGATTCCATGGTTTCATGGGAGCTGCCTTGTCACCTCCACTCCTACCCTGCAGGGTCCAGATTCTGAATGTCCAGGTGCTCCGCCTTCAGCTGAAATTCGTTGATGGTTTTGGGGTACGCTTGTTCGCAGCAGCCAATTTTACTATCAAGGTCTTTCGGTGAGTGAGTCTCCTTGTTGCAGGGTCAGGGAAGGAGGATTTTCAGGGACAATCAGAGTCATTTCACTTTTCCAGCCCTCAGTTTTCTCCTCTGTAAAATGGGATGAATCTTCGCAGCAAGACTATGAGGGTTGAAGTGAAGGGATTCATTGCTATAATGAAAATTATGCCTCCCTTTCATAGTGCAAGGCACATACGAGGTGCTCAATAAACCTAACATTAGAATTATTTCTGTGCATCAGTCACTTCATATTCATTTAAACTTCAAACTATGAGCAGGGCCTTCAGAGAGATCTCCTACTGGTATTTTGACGCTACCATTTTATTAGGCTTACTGTGGGCCAGGCTGCAGGAGGGTGTTTTCACATGACTACCTCATGGAAAACTCAGCACAGCACTGCGAGATCGGTACCCCCAATCTTATGTCCGCTTTGCAGAAGAGGAAACTGAGGCTCGGCATGGGGAATGACTGGCCCAGGGTCTTGTGGTGAGAAGGTATGGGAAACCAGAGTTCATACCTATCCACTAGGTATAGGCGTGACCCTGAGTAACGTCTGTGACCCTGAGTGGAGTTTGGGGCACTCAGGTGGGGTCATTTTGTGCTGAGTGGGGGTCCTGCCTGTATCAAGTGGGGGACAGGCTTGGGCTGTGGGTTTACAGGATCTCGCATTGGTCCACATGGGCTCTGCTGGGCGGTGCTGCTGGGGCTCAAGAATGGCATCTCCGTAGAGTCCCAGAGCCCCTGGAGCTGGTCCTGCCCGTGGTACTGCTGGCTGATGCCCGTGTGGACCAGGGCTCCATCGGGACCCCCGTGGTCAGCATCTCCTCCTGCTTCTCACTCTTCAACAACGCCATCGTGTTAGATGGCAGTCACAGGTGGGTGCCTGGGCCGTGGTCATTTCTTGAGCTTCCTACTCAAGCCTTCGTCCAATCGCCACAACAGGCTAGAGATCTCCAGTATCACACCTGTTTTATGGCTGAGCACACTGAGCCTCAGAGAGAGGGAAGGACTTGCCCAAGGCCACACAGTGAGTATGCAGCCCCTGCCCATGTCCCCGCCGCCTCCCGGCCCTGCACCATGTGAGAATGCACGCAAACATACTATTTTTGGAAGGATTCTGGGCTGATGCCTCTTTTAGGGACCGCAGAGATGGGGGGCCTGAGGCTCAGGGGGATTGGCTCCTGCCAAGCTCTTTCACGTCCTCATCTACAGCTAGCAGCAGCTCCTGCCTCCTGAGTGCCTGCTGTGCGCTGGGTCCGGTCCAGGCCCTTTCTGTCTCACAGTAATCCCACCAGGAGGGTGCCAGTATTGCCCTCACTTTGCAGAATGGCAAACTGAGGCACAGAGCAGTTAAGTGACTTGCCTCAGATCACACAGCTGGCAAACGGTGGAGTTCAACCCCCCACAGGTTGACTAACCTACTCCTTGTGAATCCCCTGCAGTACGTCTACACCTTCCCACACATGGGCAGGCCTTCCCACACGTGGGCGGGTGAGCATTTCAGACTGGACTTCCTCCCAGAGAAGAGTTAGGTATAAATTCATTCATGCTTGTGTCCCATGATCATCATGTGGAACTCACATCCCTTTGCAGTCCTCACGGGAGGTGGCTGTTCACAGAAATGGAAACCCCGAGGTTGATGGCATTAAAAGCACAGATGCCATTCTTCCACCTCCCCCAGGGGCACTTGAATGAATTTGGGCGGCAGCTTGGAGCAACATTTTAGCAGGTTTCCTAGGAATCCCCGTGGAGAAACATCAACTTAGACCCACCTCTCATTGTTCAGAGGGGACGGGCTTTCTAAACGTGCAGCAGAGAACTGGAGCCCAAGCAGGAAGCAGCCCACTTCACTGGGTTCCGAGTGGACACGGAGCCAGGTGGCCACGGACATGGCGGGGCCCAGCTTTCCCAACGCCCTGTGTCTCTCCCCCAAACATAGCCTCATTTTCACGTCTCAAACCTTGAGCCATTTCCAAACCTTGAGACCAATGACCTCTTCTTTGAGGCTCAGTTTCCTCATCTCTGGGGGCAATTGTGCCAGCACTGTGTCCAGCCCATGGCAGGTGTGGCATGGGAATCACTGGCCCCTGACCAAGGGGAGAGACTCCGCTCCCAGATTGTGGCTCTGCCAAAAGAGACAGGCCCAAGTGCACTGGCCCGGAGCTCAGGGGCCTTGTCTGTGTCTCTTCCTTAGCGTAGCCCCTGCGCTGCTGGTCCGGGTGCAGAAACACATCAAAGCTGTCCTGCACAACAAGGTAAAGACTCCTGGCGGCTCAACAGGCGTGTGAATGAGGGGTAGTGCAGGCACAGGGGGATGCAGGCACAGGGGGATACAGGCACAGGGGGATTGCAGGTACAGGGGGATTGCAGGTACAGGGGGGTGCAGGCACAGGGGGATTTGCAGGCACAGGGGGATTTGCAGGTACAGGGGGGATGCAGGCACAGGGGGATTGCAGGCACAGGGGGATTGCAGGAACAGGGTGGATGCAGGCACAGGGTGGATGCAGGCCCAGGGGGATTGCTATGGTTGCTGCTTTTTTTCCTTTTAGAAGGCCTGAGGGGGCTCCTCGACTTTCCCCATGAGAGTAGGAAAGAGGTGTCCAGGGCAGTGATGGAGAAGCCCAAACAAGGGTGGGTTTGGGGGTGGCAGGGGAAGGAGGCTCACTCTCTTGGGCCAACCCCAATTTCATGCGAGAGGGTGGGGTGGGGACAGTGCTCTCGGGGGCATGTGGCTGTGAAAATGAGAATGGACAAGGACGTGGGCCCTGGAGCCAGATGTGGCCTAGGTTCGAATTCCTCTTCCCCTCAGCTCTGATCCTTAGACAAGTTGCCTAACCTCCCTCTGCCCCTGATTCCACATCTGTAAGGCAGAGAGATGGGCTGGCTGTGGGGTTAAGTACATTAACATCCATGGAGAAGTTGGGACAGTCTGGGCTGTGTGAGTGATGCTGTCACTGTTACTGTTTTAGCTCTTGTCATGAGCTGCCTGTGGCTGACTTGGGCCCACTGCTGACAGAGAGCCGGTGCTCCATCTCTGCCCCTTCCTGCCCCATCCCCACCTCCTTTAAGAGGCCGGAGTAGAGACTAAACTAACCCTCTGTGTGCCGGCCCCCCATCTTGCAGATGAGAAAACTGAGGTTCGAGGGAGGAAGGAGGCACTGCCTGACCTGGCCCTCTCCTCTGCCTCCTGGCCTTGCCTGGCCAGCCTCACCAGCTCTAGCCTGGACCAGACAGTGACCACCCCTGGCCTTGCAGTCTCTCCTCTGCCCCACCTTCTATCACAGTGACCCCAGCTTAATACGCTTCTCTGGCTGCCCACCATGCCCAGGAGAACACTGGGCTCCCTGGCCTGCCTCCACCATGGGGAGCATCCTTCCACCAGTCGGTCCTGTGCAGCAGGTTTCCTGCCTCAATTGCCGAGGCCTGCTCTGGCCACCTCTGCTGTACCCTACAGTCCTGTTCTTTCTCGATACCCAGGGGTCCCAGCTTCCCCTCTGACTCTCCGGCGCTCACATGAGGTGCCCGAAGATGCCCACTGGTAGTGGAGGAAGGCAGGGATTCCAAGCCTTGGGGTCTGGTTTGGGAAGACTTCCAGATTGGGACCCTAGATCCTCTCAACTTGCCTCCTCCAACCCTGAGTGCCGCCCTAACCCAAGCTGCTCTGTCTTGTCGCAGCTGTGTCTGAGCGTCTCCAACCTCGTGCAGGGCCTCAATGTCCACCTGGGAACTTTAATTGGTAAGACCTGGGAGTCCAGGGGGAGAGGGAGGGGGACATCTGAGACCCTCTGAGGCCCTTAACACCCATCAAGATCCCCCTCTGGGTCAGGGTAGACTGCTGGGAGGTCAATTGTAGGATGACTGAACTATTATTGTTGTTGTTGTTATTATTATTATTTTAAATATATTTTTATTGATTTCACAGAGGAAGGGAGAGGGAAAGGGAGATAGAAACATTAATGATGCGAGATAATCATTGGTCGGGTGCCTACTGCACGCCCCCTACAGGGGATTGAGCCCACAACCTGGGCACATGCCCTGACCGGGAATCAAACCATGATCTCCTGGTTCATAGGTCGATGCTCAACCACTGAGTCACACTGGCCAGGCTGACTAAACAATTATTGATGGAATCTGGAAATCTCAAAAATTCTGGAATGTCTCTGAATGTTTAGTGTGTGTATGTGTGTGTGTGTGTGTGTGTGTGTGTGTGTAGGGTAATACATGCAATTTGCAATGGCCTCCTCCCCAGTCTGGAGAGTCAGAGACCCCTGCTCCCCTGGGTGTGCTCCCACATTCTTTGCTGGACTCTCTACCTCTCCCCCTTTCAGGGCTCAGGTCCTTATATTCCATTTCCTCCTGGAGGTTCCACAGGCTCCTCCCACTCAGCATGTGCTCAACAGAACTCAAGCTCTTGTGCTCCCAAGTGCCCCTCTCCTGTCCCCCCTCAGGGGCCACCACCGTCCAGAGTCACAGCTCTCTCTCTCCACTTTCTGCGGGGCTTGTCCCACCTCCGGTTTTCCCAGGGGTCCTCATTACAGGGAGCACTAGGAGTGCACTAGCGGAGACCCTGTCTTAGGTAACCCCCAGGAACAGACCCTGAGATGAGGATTTTAGTGAAAGTGGCTCACTGGGGGTGGTTCCAGGAGCATTGGTTGGGGAGGGGAGCAGTCAGACAGGAGAAGGCCTGTTAATGAGCAGGCATTGTCCTTGGGGAGCCTGACACTGAGTAGCACACCTCTAACATCCTCCCCGTGTGTCTACCAACTCCCACCAGTCATTGGTCTCCCTCCCCCCCCCCCCCCACCTTCCACTCCCTCAGACGAAGTCCCAGGTGCTGGTAGCCACAAAGCACAGTCCACTTAGAAAGGTGGCCACAGTTCACCTTAAACAAAGCTCCATCAGGACCTCATCTTACAATCTGAAACTAAAAGCTATGAAAGTAGGCCAGCCTCATTTTCTTTTTAGCAGTTTAAATATTTATCAACGTTTAAGAACTATCTGGCAATGACCTACCTGCCCATCTCCACACACATCAAAGAATGCACCCTTGTTGACAGGTTCTCAGTGAGCCCTGTGCATAATCCAGGGCTTCCTCTGTCCACCCCTCGCGCCCCGCCCCCGCCTCTTTGGAAGCTGCTCCTGTCTGAAGCACACTTTCTCTTGTTCGATGGCTTTGCTCGGGATTCTAGTGTTTCTCCCATGCTGCTGTCATTAACTGTGAGATCCAGAGCTGGTGACTATCGGCAGCTGCACTTGGCAACTGGTTTGCTTTGCCTTTGAGACAGGGGTTTGCATCTAACACAACCCTGGGGCCAGTACTGTGCCTTTTGAGTGCCTGTAGGAGGCAGTGTGATTAGGGGGAGAGAGTGTAGCTTCGGAGTTCGATGGACCTGGTATACAATCCTGGACACAATTGAACTCACCAAACTTTGTGTGCGCACATGTGTGTGTGTGTGTGTGTGTGTGTGTGTGTGTGTGCGAGTGTGAGAAATGGGCTCCTAACCTTACAGGGCTGTGGTGAGGATAGAACGAGAGAGTGTAAGTCTAATGTCTGGACCTTGGTAAATGTGAACTCTCTTCTTTTTCCGTGGCGCCTTCTTGCCTTTGGCAGGGGGTGTTTGTACCTAGTGTGACCTGTCTCTTTCCTTCTAATTTGGGGTCTTCAGTCTTCCATTGATTGGGAGAGCGGAAACTAAAACTGTTAGAATTGTGTCTAAACTAAGAATCAACAGGTGGTGAGTGGCCGAATCCTGGGTGTGTGCACTTGGCAACTTAAGTTTGCTTACTCAGGGGCCTTTTCCCACCACTTTGGTACCTTGGCCTGGGTCTGGCTAAACAAGGTGGTCAGGTGGTTGAGTTTTCTGGATAGATGAGGCTAAGTGTGCCATCTGTTCTTCTTCATTCTGGTTTCATTTAGGCCTGAAGCCTGTGGGTCCCGAGTCCCAGATTCGCTACTTCATGGTCAATAAGCCCATCATCACGAAGGACTACATTTCCTTGGATATCAACGTAAGTGCCTCCTTGTCATCCCAGAGCCGGAGGCTGGTTGCCTCTTGAGTCCTTGGTGTTCTGGAAGATTCCTAAAAGAGCAGGGGAGCAGAGGAGAGAAGGCCTGGAATGGCATTCCCGGTGTGTACAGGACACATGGCATCCTGGGATGAGTGGCATCTCAGAGCCCGGGGTCTGTGATGGAGCCTTCTCATCTCCCTGCTAATGCCCTGCTGCTTGTTCCGTCTCCCCCCACCCCCATAGGCTGTTCTCTTCCTTCTGGGCAAGCCCATCGTCCTGCCCGTGAATGCCACCCGCTTTATGCTGCCAGAACACGTGGGCACCAATGGTGCCATGGCAACCGTGGGCCTCTCCCAGGACCTGTTTGACTCTGCCCTCCTGCTGCTGCAGAAGGCTGGTTCCCTCAACATGGATATCACAGGACAGCTGGTGAGGGTCAACCTGCTGTCTGGGGCATGTGGGATAGGTGTGCCCCTGTGGTCCTGCCTGGGAAGACCCCCACAGAGGGCAAAGCATGGGTGGGTGAGGTGGCTGGAGCTTTGGGGCCAGAGGGAGGCTGTTAGAAGGTTTAAATGAGGGTTCAGGGGAGGCAAGACATGGCCTAGCTTGGGGAGCTGCCACCCTAAAAGCTGTCATGCGTGGGGGACTGATTTCAGAAGTCAGATGACAACCTGCTGAACACCTCTGTGCTGGGCCAGATCATCCCCGAGGTTGGTAACATTTCTGGTCATTTTGGGAGTCAAGACTCAGGATTGGGATGGGGGACTCTCTAGGCTGTGGGATCTCTGCTGGCTCATATCTATCCCAAGTGGGGTTCAGCTCCATCCCCTCCATCTCAGGCATGGCCCCTCCTGCTCAGACGCCATGCTATTCTCTCCTCTATGGAGGAATGCCCAAGCACTGTTCCTGCTTGTAATGTTCTTTTTGCTTCCATTTCCTTATCCATCTTTAAAACCATGCTAGGGAATTACCTCCTGGAGGAGGACCAAATGCCCAGTCTTGTCCTGGAGGCTCCTTGAGCTTCCATGGCTCCTGAGCTTCCCTCCCTCCTGGCACAGACTGCACAGGCTATGCCTCTCTTTGTGCTTATTATCCCATCAGACCCAAATCCCTGAGGGCAGGGGCCTCGGATGGTCCGACCCCTGTGAACCAGTAATGTACAAATGATGGCTTGATCAGCATCAGAGGAATGTTGAGTGGAGAGCCCACCCAGCCTTTGCCGCCAGGTGGCCTCCTCTCTCTTTCCCCCCTGGCTCCCCAGGTGGCCCATCAGTTCCCTGAGCCCATGCCTGTGGTGCTCAAGGTGCGGCTGGGTGGCACGCCTGTGGCCACACTCCATACCAACAATGCTACACTGCGGCTGCAGCCCTTAGTGGAGGTCCTGGCCTCGGCCTCCAACTCGGCTTTCCACTCCCTTTTCTCCCTTGATGTGGTGAGTGAGGTGGGCTGGGTAGAGCTGGCAGGGAGGGCGTTGATTGTTAGTGAGACCTCACTTCCTGTCCCAGGCTCCTCATTTGCTCTGCTCTATCCACACTGGTATCCTTGTTATTCTTTCAATGTTCCAGAATATTACTGCCTCAGGACCTTTGCACAGGTCATACCCTGTGCCTAGGATACTCTTCCTCTGGCTCTTGCTAGGGCTGGCTTCTCTTCTTTCAGGTTTCAGCCTAAATGTTGTAGCCTTCCTCTAGGTGGCCTTTCGGGACCACCCTGAGAAAGATAGTCCCTATCAGCCCGCTGCATGCCACCACTCTGCCTTCATGGCACCCACTACTCTCCGAAGGGATTCCATCTGGTTGCTTTGGTTATTGTTCACCACTGGCCTGTGCCTCACAAACACCTGAAAGAGTGGGGGCATGGATGGGAGGTGGGGTCACTGGTGGCCAGCTGAAAGGTCTCACTTGGCCCTGTGCCCTTTGACCCCGCTCTCCCCACTCACCCAGGCAGTAAACCTTAGCCTCCAGCTCTCCGTGTCCAAGGTGAAGCTTCAGGGGACCACATCTGTGTTGGGGTAAGTGAGGCCTCCTGGGCCTAGCGATCTCAGTGTGTTCCTCTGTGCAGTGGGCTCACAACTACCCATCACAGAGCCTTGGATGTGGCAGTCATGGTACTGGGGTGGTGGGCACCAGGCCCCTTCCTTAACCTTCCTGCTTCCCTTTCAGGGAAGTCAAGCTCACTGTGGCCTCCTCCAATGTGGGCTTCATTGACGTAAGTATGGGGCCAGGATCTCCAGAGTAGGGCAGGCCATTAGCCTGGGAAAGGGGTACATGTGTTCGTGTGCTTGTGCATGCATGCACCTGTGTGTGCCATCACAACCAGGCTTCCTCCTGGGGTGCTTGGCGACAGTGGTCAGTCAGAAGTCCACCCATCGACAGTCTTTCCCATGATGCCTGTCAGCTGGTCAGCCGGTCAGTCAGCCTTGGTTCTTTATTGGGGTCAGTGTCAGTCAGTTGGCCTTCTTGTCACTCTGCCTGGTGGTCGATGACCTGTCAACCCAGGAATCACTGAAACCATAGGTAAACTGGACAAGCCAGCATCAGATGGTGTTGGCTGCTCTGTCCGTCACGTGACATGGCTGGGCCAGCAGCCACCATGCATCCCTTTGTCCGTTGGCCTGCAAGTCTATATGCTCCATCAGTCTATCTATTGGTCAGACCATCTGTCTGTCAGTCAGCACCAACAGGGCAGTCAGTCACCTGTTGGTCACACCATGAGCGAGTGTCAGTCAGTCAGGCACTGGTCTCTCAGCCTCCTCTCAGGCTAGTGGTTCCTGGGTGCCTAGTGCTCAGAAGGCTGACCCGACCCTGGGGGTAGCTGGGCTCTGTCTGAAGTCAGGACAAGGGTGACCTGCCCTCCTCCCTCCCCCTGTGCTTCTGCCATCTATGCGTTCATCTGTGTGTTCATGTGTGGCCTGCCTGTCCATCTCTCCCGAACCCTTGCTGGGGTGGACCTACGGTCCCCCACTTCCCTGGCTCCGTGGCTGCAGACGGATCAAATACATGCACTCGTGGGCAACGTGTTTGAGAGGCCCCTGCTGGACCACCTCAATGGTGAGCCCTCCCCTCCCCTCCGTGTGGTCCCTTTAGACCCCTCCTGTCCACACCCACTCCAGGCTCCATCCAGCCCCTTTCCACCTTCCAGGCTCAGAGGGTAAGAGGGTGACCACTGGAGTCCAGCTGCCTATGTGCACATCTTGGCTCTGCTGTTTAGCAGCTGTGTGATCTTAGCTAAATTCCTTTCCCTTTCTAAGACTCCATTTTCCCTTCTGTAAAGTGGGTATAAACATGAGGACTTCAGCACAGACCTGGTTCCAGATAGTGCTCTGTCACTGCCTTCCGGCTAAACTTGGTTTCTCTTTTCCTGCCTGTAGCTCTCTTGGGCATGGGGGTTGCCCTTCCCAACGTGGTCAACCTCCATTACGTCACTCCTGAGGTCTTTGTCCACAAGGTGAGAGACGGTGGGTGTGACCAGAGGGGCCTCCTCAGCCTTTGGAGGGAGGCTGGGCTTTGAGACATGGGGATCAACTCTTTCCCTCTCTTCCTGCTAATGCAAACAGTGGGATCCCAAGGTCAGCCAGGCCTGGGGGTGCCCCCTGCTTCTGCCACCACCGCCCCATGAATCCTTAGTTGCAATGAGATGGAAAATCCAGGATGTCAAGAGACACTGGTGGGAGGGTTTCACATACCCTTTAGTCCTCATCAAATATCATACCAGGCCACAGTTAGGGGCCTTCAATTGTCCCTTGATTCTGTGCCCTGGGTCTGGGGAGGATGACAAAGGGGCTCCTTCTGGCTTTGTACATAAACCTCTGCAGGCTGGATGGGAGAAGGAACTCCAGAACTTTCTAAAATCACTTTCTTTGATCAGAAATTGTGGGCTCAGAGTGAAACTAAATCAAAACAGCTGCCTGGGTGCAATCGCACAGCTTCTTTCTGTTTCACCCGGGACATAAAAGTTTAATATTCCTCCTAATTCACTCAACAAGACATGCATAGGACAGAAAGCTTAGCCAAGGTCCCTCAAGCCCAAAATCTGTATGTTATTCACCACCCTCCTCCCCAAGTGAGACCCACTGATGTCTCTCCAGAGAGGATATGCTTGTTGCTTAAGAACTACGATCCCAAGGCACTAGTGTGAGCCACCTCCTTAAGAAGGAGCACAGAGAGCCAGGGCTACTAGTGGGGATTTCCCCAAGGTTTCTCCAAACAAGCATGATCAGTGCTGACCCATAAATCCAGGCAGCTGGGTCTTAGGTCAAAGGTCCCTAGACCAGCGCCGTTCGATAGAACTTTCTTCAAGGAGGGAACTCTGCACTGTCCAACACAGTAGCCACCATCAGCCACTGGGCATATGTGGCTCTTGGGCACTTGAAATGTGGCCAGTACAACAGAGGAGCTGAGTTTTACATTTTATTTAACTTTAATTAATTTAAATGTAATTACCCACATGTGTAATTACACTATCATATCGGACCACATCAGAGCTACAGGTGAGTAGGGACTTGGTCTGGCTTGTTCTCTGCTGGGTCTCCTAGCACCTGACACAGGGCTTGGCTCACAGTAAAGGCTCAGTGCAGATTTGCTGAATGAATGAGTGAATGATCAGCAGGCCTCCAGGACATTTCTGCAGTGCATTGTAGAGAGCAGAGGACCTATAGGGAGTGCCTGGCTCTGCTGGGAGACTTGGATTTGGAGAAGATATCAATGGTCTGGACTCCCAATCATAAATCAGAGATGGTGCTGACCATGTATGGACACTTCAAGTGCAGGCCCCATGCTGAGGGCTCTGTCCGCGTGGTCTCACAGCATCCTTATAGTAGCATTTTTGAGGTGGGTGCTGTTAGTGACAGAGTAGAAAACTGAGCCCAGAGACACACAGCAAGAGTGACAGAGTGTGAACTCAGAGCCAGGCTGATGGGATAGCTGGGGGTCCTACAGGTCCTTGTGTGGCCTCTGACTTGGCTCATGGTTTTCTCTGCCTTGCAGGGCTACGTGGTGATATCCAGCGGACTCTTCTACCAAAACTGAGGCAGGACCACTGGGAGGGCTGAGTGGGCCAGCTGTTTGTCCTGGGGACTCTCTTGCCTCAAGCCACTTAGGAAACCGAAGCAAAGCCACACCTAGTCCTCTCCAGCCAGCTGGATGGCCCAGGCGGGGTTGTTTAATCTCTGCTGCACGCCTGGGTTCCCCTTCTTCACTTCCTCCCATCCTGTCCCTCCCCCTCCTTTCTCCCTCCCTTTCCTTACTTACCCACTCCTTCCTCCTACCCCCTTCTTAGTGGGGAGCAAATTGCTTCTCCAGGCTGTGCAGACCTATCCTCTCTTGCATTAAACATCTTCCCTTGAGCTGCAACTTTCAGCCAAGCCCAGAGAACTCTTTGCATAAATGGGGCCAGTTCTCTACATGCAGTCCTGGGTCCTGTCTCTCCTTGGAGCCCCAAAACTGCTCGGGAGAGGAAGAAGTTAAGACCACATCTTTATTGACCTCATCTGTGGACTCCATTACCTCCTTGCCCAGGGGAGCTCATATTTTGAACGAGGAGAGCAACACAGATGACCTGGAAGTTTCGAATGCCACAGTGACACGTTAAGCGCTTGGCCTACCTGGTGACATGCCCCGTGCCTTTCCCCCTCTGCAGTGTCACATCCATCTTGCTGCTAGGACCTCATAAGAGCCCTGTGAATCAGGCAGGCAGGATGTAGAGTCCCATTTCACAGATGCGGAACAGAGGCCCGGTGAGGAAAGAAATGCACCCAGAGTCTCACCATTGGTGGCGGCTGATCCCTAGGACTCTGATCTTCCTAGAATCCACACATAAAATGTCCAGTTCTCTCCTCCATTCACCAGCACCCCACCTGGAGTTTGTCTTTGAGTCATGAGCCTCAGGTGACAGGGACTTCCCTGCCTTCTCATGTGGCTTCTCCATCTTTGGTTTACTCTGGTCATGAGAGAGTTTTTTTTGTCTGAAGGAGTCAGGATCCACCTCCTGAGCCTGAGGCCTCACTGAATCCCTTTCCCTCTGAAAGCTCTTCGAAGTCAGCGGGTCACACATGATAGGATGGCTCAGGGCAGACGGAGGGATGCAAACACTAGCAACCAAAGCCCTGTGATTTTCTCCCTAGCGATAAGCTAATCTCCTAGATACAGGGCTCATGCTTTATGTTTCCCTGGGGAGGAAAGGGTGTCCCAATTTCCACCATCAGAAAGGGAAATCTTTGGTACTGTATGACACTAGCCTCTCCCCCTGTATGAGTTATAGGCTCACCCCTACAGTCTCAGTGTAAGACAGGCTTGGGGCTTGGACCAGCCCAGAGGCTTGGTGGGGAGGGGTGATGGGGAGGGGGCTGAAGGAGTGGAAAGGGACGGACTGTAAAATCCAACCTCATTATTTCGCTCAGGATAGCATGGCCTTTATTTCATTTGGTTGCTTGTTAATTACTGACTGAATCCTACTTTTATTGGTACTTAATATAGGCTCCGCTCAAGGCTGAGGTAGTTTGGAATATGGGAGACAAAAGTTTTAAGACACAGACTGTTAGGTCCATGCCGAAAGGAGCCAAGAGATGTGAGAGTTTAAGGAGTGAAAGGTGAGCATGGTGGGTGGTGCACGCGGGCAGGCTAAATAGCCATCTCAGTCGGTGATGAAAGAAAATTGAATTTATTTAAGGGAAGGGGCAGAGGGATGGGACACCCAAAGGGAAGGGCTGCACAGCACTGAGCCAAGGGGACACTGGGTCCATGATGGCAGCACCCCAGAGCTGGAATTTCATCCTTCTACGCAGTCACTTGTGGGAAACTTGTGTCAGTGGGTCTGGGGGCTGAGCTGGTGGGCTTGGAAGGCAGATGGAATGCAGGTGTGCAATCAGGTTCCTTCAAGACAGTTTCCATTCCTTGCATGGCCTGGTGTCCAGCACGTTTTTCCTGGTCCTTCTTCTCCTGTGGCGGGAAACTTAGGAATGGCCCTTACAGATTGTATTGCCTACAGCCCTAACACAGACCCAACCCATAAAGGTAGTAACAACCTATAAAAAGATCATGAGCTCAATATTTAAGGTCCATCTATTAAGCAGTCAGACCAATGATCCAATCTTCCTTCCATCTATTCATCTGCCCACCTTTCAATCCATACACCCATCCATCCATTTGTCGATTCATTCATTCATCTTTCCTGTCATTCATTTATTCAATCACTTTTTCCAACCAGCTAGGTCTTTGTTTGCATATTACACAACATGATGCACTCTGTTGTAAAATGTACTTTTAGGAGGAGGGGGTGAAGCGCCAGAGTCACGCACGCTCTGTGCCCAGAAGGAAGCCGTGGTCTGTGGAAAGAGAGCTGGCCTAGTCCCTAAGGGACATGACTCAGTCATTCAGTTAGAAATCACATAGCTTAAACAGGGGACGTTTAGTATGAAGAATGAGGAACTATGGGAAAACAGTAACTCTAAGCTAGAAGGAAACTGTATGGGACTCAAGAGCTGAGGGAGAGAACCCAGGAAGAAAAAACTTGGAAGGGCTCAGACCTCCCTGGAGAGGGTGTTGTTCAGGCTCCTGGAGAGCAGAGAAGTTTGCTGTTTGGCCTGGCTGGAGCTGGCCCATGGCTGCTGGGCAAACCATGGGCAGCTAAGACCTTCAGAGAGCAGGTGCAAGGGCAGGGGGTTGGGGGGGTGGAGAGGGAGGAGCCCTGGGGACAGGTGGGGGTTGTGTTTGTTTTAGCATCTGTTCTGTGTGTGACCACGCAGGGGCACAGACACAGGGGGTGGGGCACTGGAAGGGCAAGAGGCCTTCCGAGTGGGTGGGCCAGGGGTGGGGGTGCGGTCTCTGTTCCCAAGGGCTGCATGGGGAAAGGCTGTGCCCGGGCTGAGGCTGCCAGGTTACGGAGGGATCTCATTCTGGGCCCCAGAAAAGGCTCTGTTTCCTTAAAATAATTTTGTTTATGTCTAGCCATTGGAACGTGGTTGGACCACTTAACTTTGAATTTAGGATAAGGGAGAATGGCCTGCTTGTCCTTTTCCTGCTCAGAATTGCTATTATTCCTCTGCCCCCTCATTATAAAGAGGATACAACAACAGCCCAGAGAGGCTGAGGGAGTGGGCCACACAGATCCCTGAACCCACGCAAGTAGGTTTCTCCAGATTCCCATTACCCCATACCCGTCCTGCTCTCCCTCACCCCCCAATATCAGGATGGCTCTGGGAGGCGGCAGAGAGGGGCCAGATGAGCAGAGGCACCCTGGGTAGGTTTGCATGCAGCAGGAGGGTTGGGTGAGGGTCCTCAGGGATAAATCAATGCTGTCTGTAGACTTGCTGCTCCAGCTCAGGGCCCAGATCAAGATGCAGACTGGCTGGGCCAACCTGGGTCCTCTTCCCCGGTCCCAACCCTGGTTTCAGCCCTGCTAACCTCAGGCAGGACCTTGTCTCCGTGGCCCCAGGGGCACAATAGCTTCCTCAATCTTTCAGACCTCGGGTGGATGAGGAAAACCCCAGTCATTCAGAAGCACCCCTTTAAAGTACCCCATTCAGGCCTCCCAAGGGCTTCATGGAGAGCAGAGTAGAGGCTGGGCACCCCGGTCTGGGTTCCAGGCCCAGCTCTTTGGCCAGCTTGCTATGTGGCATGGAGCCACCCAGCCTTCACTACCCTTCAGCTCTGGACACAGAGAGGAGCTCCCCAGCCCCTGGCATTTATCACCTGGCATCTCCTCCAGGAGCTGCCCCACCAGACAAGTAGCTCCTTGTGCCCCTTGTGAGTCTCAGAGGGGGCACAGGCCTGATGGTCCAGCCTATCCCTGCCAGGCATTTGCACTTGATGGCCCCCTCCTGAAACACCTTTCCCCTGCCTGGCAGAGCTGGCTCTGCTCACCCTCAGACATCAGCTACAACAGCCCTGCTTCAGAGGCCCTTGGCTCCGATGATAACCCTGTTTTTCCCTTCCCACCATCCCCCTGGCTCAGTGGCTTCCACCTCCCCAGAAATGACCTGGCTTTGTGGTTGGTGACCTGCAGAGTGCTCACCTCCCCCTGTTGTTGCTAGGAGCCCTCTCAGGACAAGAACCTCAACTGCCTGTTCACTGAAGCAACGCCACAGCCCTGCATAGGCCTGGCACACAGTAGGTGCTCAATAAATGTTTGTGGAAGGAATGTAAGAGTACCAACTGTGTGCCAGACTTGTGGGAGGCACTGGGTCTAGGGGAAGGAGCAGGTGAGCCCTGATATGTGCTCCTGTGACCACTTCACCCCCCCCTCCACCACCACTCCCCTCTCCACCGCCCCTGTCAGCGCCTGCCCTCCTGTAGCCACCTAGGCTTCCCAACCGTCCTCTGTGCTATTTACATTAGAACAGATTAAAGGGTCACGTGAGCATCAGGGCTCCTATTCTTCAGGCCTCTAGATAATTATCTGGGCCTTATTAAACCCTTCATTATTCAAGCAGCTAATCAGGCTCCCAAATATAAGGGCTTCCTCTTCCTGAGATCCAGAAGCAGGGGTCAGTCATCTGCAGGACCTCCCCAGACTCAGCAAGGTAAGGACAGGCCCCACCTGTGGCACGGTCCCCGGAGAGTGTCTCAGCCAGTGCTGTCATTTTACAGGTGAGAACACTGAGGCCCAGAGAAGGGAAGGGACTTGTCTGAGATCGCACAGCAAGTGATCAAGTGGGTGGCAGGGCCAGAGCTTAGTTCTATGTCCTGATCCTCAGCCAGGGCTCCCCACTTGCCAGGCAGCCACCGGACCTTGCAATCTTTAGGTTTTGTAGGAGGGTAAGATCAATGTGACAGCAGATCTGAGGGGCCTCCTGGAGCTCCATCAGAGGCCGAGGGAAGACCAGAGAAGCCCTGCTTTGCAGGAGCTCAGAGCTGAGCTGGGGTGACGGGGCAGGGATGTGGGGATGAAGGGGAGGTTTGGTGTATCTAGGAGCATCTGAAAATCTTAAGCAAAGAGCGCTGGTGGGGACAACAGGAAGCACTCATTTGGGATTAGAATGGATTAGGTATACAGTCAGGTGCAAACTGTGATCCTGAGGATGGGGGCAATGGGAGGGTTGAGGGGAAGCTTCCTGGTGGGGAAGCAAAGGCTGAAATGCAGACTTGATGGATAAGCAGATTATGGGTGGTTGGGGAGGGCCTTCTAAGAGGGAGGGACAGCATAGGCAAAAGCACTAGCACCGTCAGAAACAAAACCCTGACACGGACCATCTCAGAAACACCTACCCGACCATGTTACTCCAAGCCACTTAGTATTTTAAGAGGGCAAGGAATCCTGACCAGAATGGCCTTAACACCTGATGGCATCAGTTCTGGCCTGGAAATAGGGGGGCGGGGGTGGTGTTCAAGTCTCTGGGTTCAGCCTTCCAAACTGGGAGATCTATCTGGGGCTAGAGGAGATCTTCACCAGGCCCCTCCCAGCTCTGTTACCCTGGCACTGAACTTCACTGTCTCTCCAGGTATGATTTTCAAAGAGATTTGACACTGGGCATGCATATGGCCTGGCACATTCCCATGACACAAATGTGTATTCATAGGGGTTGAGGAAACACCAAGATTGCTTATTTTCAAACCAAGATAGACGTTTAAAAATAAATGGGACGAGAGAGAAATATATACTTTCATTGAGCAAATATTGATTGTAGGCTTGAATGGTCTGCCTGGCTTTTTAAATGCTGGCAGGTTCTTATCCTTTAGTCTCAGCCTAAATATCTCCTTTTCACAGAGTCCTTCCCTGCTCATCTCTCCCCCCTCGCCCCCTCGACACACACACTGTATCCTATTCTATTGCTTCTCTTTAAGATTCAGGAGGATTAGGACTATCTCTGCCATGTCTACCTTGTAGCCTGGTCTGCCTGTCACATTCAATAAATGTGAGTTAAATGAGTGAGTGAATGAATGAATGAATGAATGAATGAATGCATGAGCTCAAAGTAGGCGCCCATCTCTGTTCGTGGAGCAGTGGGGCCTGAGCTGCTGTCAGCAGGCCCAGCTGGAGCTCTCCCTCTCTGGGTGACACAGGCCAGGCCCTGTGGCCCCTCCTTGGTTCTTTTCATCCACAGCTCAAGCCTGAACCAAACACGTGACCTCTGGTTGGGAGAATTTGAGGTCTTGGTAAGTAGGAGAAAGGGATTTCTGGGGGTTTGAGGTGGAAAGGGAACTTTGAAGGGTCTGGGTTGGGAAGTCCTCACCCAGCTCTCTACTCACTGGCTGTGAGACCCTGGGTATTTGTATCATTTTCCTTATTGGTAAAGGGATGTCTCAAGAGGCCTTAAGGGGCTCTGAGCTGAGATGTCTGGAAGTGAGACGGAGCTGGAGGAAGTGGGGGATGCCATTGGCTGTAGTGTCGAGGTGGGGGGAAAGGGGTTCCCTGAGTCAGACCAGGTTGGAATCCCCTTCAAGGCCCCAGCATTGCCTGGAACTGAGCCACATTTGAGCTCATGAAAAACTGCAGCTGAACCTCCAGCAACGTCATAGTGCAGGCTGGTCAGAATGTATCACGCCCACAGATGAGGAAACTGAAGCTTAGAGAGGGAAGTGGCCTGCAGGGGGTGACTCCAGAGGTCCTGTGTTTAATCTGGACACTGACCCCTCTGGAAGGTGGTGATGAAGTTTGCTTAACTGGCTAGATTCCCAAGGCTCCCGGACCCTGGAGATCATCCAGGGGGCCGATCTGCTCTGGAGCTTGGGAGGTCTCCAGGGGACACAGGGCCTGGTGGGCTGCACCCAATCCAGGCTCTGTGGCCCAGGTGGAGCTATGCTGCAGATCCTGTGTCTGGCACTCTGTGGCCTACTGACGCGCACACGAGCTGAGCCCGGGGCGCTGCTGCGGCTGGGCATGGGCATCCTGAACCACGGTGAGCTGGTAGGCCCAGGTGGGAGGGTGGGGGTGGGTGGTGAGTGGAACAGAGAGTAAATAGTAAGTACGCAGTGGTTGCTTATGTTGGCATGGCCTCGAGCATCCTATGATCCTCATAATACACTTATAAGCAAAATGGGGTGACTTGTCCTAGGTCCCTCCACAAGTTGGAGGCACAGCTGACAATCCTGTTTCCTTGGAGCCTCTCCTTGGCTCCGGTGGCAGGGGTTGGTGGGCACAAGCAGGCTGTGTGCGCGACAGACATGCCTAAACCAAATCCCAGGTCAGCCAATAATTTGCTGTGTGATCTCAGGCAATTCACCTACTCTCTGAATGTAAATGTAAAGAAGTGTAAAATAGGGTGGCCCGCCTTTACTGAGCAGGATCAAGTAAATATGAAGCTAAAATCACCTGGGGGGACTTGAGTACAAACTTATTTCCTACCTTTGAGCTCTGGGACTTCCAGGAAAATGAAGTCACATCCAGTTGTAAAGGGCTAATGACAGTTCAGTCAGCTCAGTATTTGTCCCCTCTCTGGGAATTAGTCTGTGAACATTGTGGAGGTGTTTCTGGAAGTGTTATTTGGGGTTGGGGCCTCCAAGCCTGGGGAATCAGAATGTCTTGGCATTAGGCACAGAATCTGCTTTTTAACAAAATCCCAGATGAATTCTAGGTGTGAGAGGCTTAGGGTCTGTCATGTCCCTTCCAACTCTCCAGCCATGCTGTGCTTCTCACTTGTCCCTCACCATGCCACTTCCCCACCTTTGCCCTTGCTGTGCCCTCTGCCTGGAGAGGCCTCCTTTATCCTTTTGCTTCCTGATGAAAATTCCTAGTCCTCTCTCAAGGACCAACTAACAGGTCATCTCCTCCTGGAAGCCTTCCTCAGATCTTCTTTTCCTGGCCCAAACCCCTCCTGTGGTTGCTCTAGCTGCCTGTGCTTCCTATGACTCTTGCCATTCATGCTGACATTGCTGGTGACTCAGTCTTCTCCAGGAGGCTTGAGGAGGGAATGGCATGACTCATCTCTGGGTCCCTGGACCCCCAACTCAGAGTGGGGCACAGTGACTGTGTGGCACATAGTGGCGCCCCTTGTAAGTGGCCTGGGCCGAGGATGCCAGAGAAATTGGCCCTGGGCAGGGAAGCAGTGAGGAGCCCAGCTGAGTGTCTCTTCAGTTCCTGCCCCTTTCCAGAGGTCCAGAGTGCGATGGACGAGAGTCATATCCTAGAGAAGCTGGCAGCTGAGGCGGGCAAGAAACGTCCAGGAGTGAAACCCATCAAGGGCATCACTGAGTGAGTAGGGCAGGGGCTTTGTGTGTGGGGGGTGATGGCCAGGGCAGAAGTGGTGAGGAATGCCGTGCCAGGACCTGAGAAGGCAGGTGGGACAGCTAGTGCAGGGTGTGGGGCCTCTTCCCTGCCTTGTTGCTGGCTTGCTCTGTGACCCTGGGCACATCACTGCTCCTGCTGGGGTCTCAGTCTCCATAGTCATCCACTGAGGACAATTCCTGCTCTGTTGTGAGCAGGGTCATTGGGAGGAGGAAGTGAGGTTGAAAGTCAGACTCCAATTGCCTGCCTGCAGCAGGAGCTCACTGAAGGTATGCACAATTGAAAGAAAAACCCTCAAATGGCAAAGCTGGAAAGGTATCAACAACCTTCTAATGACAGGGTCGGTTCCTTTGCAAGTGCCACATGGAGTTGATTGGTAGGGGCTGCCTGGAATGATGTACTGGGGAGGCACTCTCTGGACTGAGCAGGAAGGACTGTGATCACTTAGCAATGTCTGCCAAAAGCTCAGGATGGGCAGGTAAAGGTAGACATGCCACATCCCTGTTATCCCAAACCTCAGACTGGTGGTTCTCAGCTGATGTCTGGAGACATTTTTGGTTGTCATGACTTGCTGGGGTGGGGTTAGAGAGGTGCCCCTGAGGCCTCTCATGGGTAGAAGCCAGGGATGCTACTAAACATCCCGCAATGCACAGGACAGCTCCCCACGACACAGAATTATCCGGCCCAAGAGGTCAATAGTGCTGAGGGCGAGAAACCCTGATCCTAGCAAACCTCCCCATTTTGCCAATGGGGAAACTGGGGCTCAGAGAAGGGAAAGGTGTAGCCCAAGGTCACACAGTCAGCCAGGTGTCTTTCTGTGTATAAACGGGCTCATGTCCAGCTTTTCTTTTGCTTCATACTCGCCGCACAAGGCAGGCTTATCCCTATGACATGGGAGAGGGGACTTACCTAAGAACTCTCAAGCAAGGTGGTGGAGGAGTGGATTGAGCAGCTGGCAAGGTCTCACCTGTCCGCTTGTCATTGCTGTGGATGTCTGTCCCTCCCAGTATGAAGGTGAAGGATGTGCAGCTGCCTGTCATCACACTGAGCTTCACACCAGGGGTGGGCATCTTCCAGTGTGTATCCACCGGCATGACCATCACAGGCAAAAGGTGAGCATGGCAGGGGAGGAGAGGAGATACCCCCATCTCAGTCTTACATGCCCATTTTTTGAGTACCTACTGTTTACCACCTGGATGCTGTGGTTTAAGATGATGCAAATTTGATTCCTACCTCTGATGGGAACCAGACCTGAGCACAGATGATCACATATTGAATGATTAACCCAGGACAGAGGAAGCATTGGCAAGATGAAGGGATCAAAAAAAGCTTTTTGGAGATTATGACATCTGAGCAGCGTTTTGAAGATTGTGTAAGGGTTTACCAAAGCAAGAGGGAAGAGGAAAGACTGGTTTTGTGACATTGGGCAGGTCCCATCCCCTTTTCTGTCCTGTGTGGGTGGTCCCCCACCCCTTCCCCCTTCCAGAGCTGCATAGAATGCAGGCAAAGAGGAGATAAGGATAGTGGCCACCGTGGCAGATATGCCCATGATGCCTGCCTACCCTCTCTTTCAGCTTCATGGGTAAGAACATGGAGATCATTGTGGTCTTGAACATCACAGCCACCAACCGGATTTTGCAGGACGAGGAGACAGGCCTCCCCATATTCAAGAGCGAGGGCTGTGAGGTCATTCTGGTCAGCGTGAAGACCAACCTGCCTAGCAAGTAAGGGGGTCTGCAGCTGGGGAGGAAGGGTGGGTTCATATTGCCACCCAGCTTAGCACCCACTTCCTGAGCCATGGCACTTCCTTAGCCATGCCCGTGTTTGTACTGTGCCTAACTTCCTGCTAATGTGCCCCTGTCCCCATTTTCTGTGACCAGCATGATGCCTAATGTTGTCAACAAGTTCCTGGACAGCACCCTACACAAAGTTCTCCCTGGCCTGGTGAGTGCCCAGAGCAAGCCTCTACCCCAAGCATGTCAAACTCGCAGCCAGTGGGCCGCATACCTCACTTCATCCATGGGAGTGCTTAGACCAGGGCTGGCAGGTGATTTTATCTCAGGTGCTGACCCTGATCGGCTGATAGTGGCTGAGGAGGATTCTGAGGCTGTGGCTTGCTCAGCAGGAGACAGTGCTGTGATCATCTAGTGATGTCTGCCATGAGCACAGGAGAAAGAAATGAGAGCATGCACATCACAGCTTGCCAACCCTGCCCAGATTACCAATCTCTGGGACATGAATCCTCACTGATTTTTGCAGGCTGGGGTCAGGAGATCTGGATTCTAGTCCCAGCTCTACCGTTGACTTTCCATGTCACTGTGGCCTCAGTTGCCTCTCCAGTCCCTGTTCCACCAGGGCTTTTGGGACACCCCATGGAGTACCATTCATCTGTGAAGAGTGAGGTCCTCCATGCAGGGGCCCTTTTATCCCAGCACCTTCTCTGCTTCCAGATGTGTCCAGCCATTGATGCAGTCCTGGTGTATGTCAACAAGAAGTGGGCCAACTTGAATGGTGAGTGGTCCTAGCCATACCTCGCTCCCACATGGGGACATCAGGATGGGCAGACTTTGATGCCCCACTTCCCATTCAAGTGCCTGCTCCCAGCCCAGCCTTGGGACTAGAGGAGGTCTGAGGTAATGATGTCTGTCTATCCCCCGTCTGTCCAGATGGGAAGCCTGAGACCCTGAGGGACCCTGGGGTCCTTGCCTCCTAGCTCTTCATCCATTATTCTATCTATCACCCCAGACTCCAAGGATAGCAGCCATTGTGGGCTATCCACACCCTGCAATCTGAATATTAATCCCCAGGAAAGTGGTGATACCTCTTTCCTTTGCCAAGAGCATCTGCTGCCTCCCTCATCTTGGGATTCACAGGACTCTGCAGTGTGGGGGAGAGGAAAACCCAACAGCTGGGAATGAAGATGGTGGGTTTATGTGCCCAGCAGTGTGGTCTGGGACAAGTCACTTCACTCCTACAAGCCCCAGTTTGCTCATCTGTAAAATAGAGCTGATAATCCTAACCCCACCCTTTTGTGGTGAGAACTGAGCTGTGACAACCCTTGGTAAACTCTCAAGCTCTGTGCCTGCAGAGTGATGGGAGTGGGCATGGTTTTCCAGGTTAGGCCCATTGCCTCCATTCTACAGATGAAATTACTGAGGCCCAGAGATGCTAAATAATTTGCCTTGGGTCACATAGAGGGCCAGGATTCCTGGCACGTAGGTCAAGCTCAGTTGGAGGTTGGCTGATGCTGGCTCCTCTGAGCTGCTCCCGGTTGGTGCCTCTCTAAATGCAACCTCCTCTTCACACAGCCCCCATGCCCATAGGCCAGATGGGCACCGTGAAGTATATCCTGACATCCATACCATCCACCACAGCCAGCTACATCCAAGTGGACTTCAGTGTAAGCACCAAGGTTACCACAGACCTGGGGTCTCAAGTTCACTGGCCTGAGTGGTGGGGGCTGTCTGGGGCTGTGGTCCTTGCAGATCAGGCTCACCTATGCAAGTATTTCCTGACACTGGGGTCCTTTCCCTCTTTCTGCTCTCAACTTGAACCCTGAGTCCCTTAGCTGATTTCCCCAGACTGCTGATTCCACACTCACACCTTCTCCCAAGGCTGTCTGCTTCTCCCCATGAGTGGCTCACCCAGTTGTACCCCGCAATTGTACAGACGGGGACACTGAGCCTGGGAGGAGGCAAGGCTTAGCTAGGGTCCCACCATAAGTTGGTGGCTGAGGTGGGTCCTCACCCACGTTTCCAGAGCTGCAGGTGACTAGGTGAGATGCATCTTTAAGGAAGGGAAGAAAAATCCCAAGAAGTTATCTCCCTGCAAAGTCTCCTTCCAGCGTGTTTCTTACAGGCCCTGTGTTATTTTCCACTCACCCTTTCTTCTGAAAATAAAGCAAAAAATATGTTCTGCATAAAGGAGGGCTGACAGTCAAAGTTAGATTAACTGAGGGCACTTAAGTAATCTTAGGAGAAACGCCAGTGGTTTGGTGACTGACTTCCCTATCCCATCAGCCTCTGTCTACCCACCTGTACCCTGGGAGGGCTGGGCTCTGACTCTAACAGCTGATGGCTTGCTGACTTAGGGCTGGCTTGAGTGCCATTAGTTTGGAGAACTGAGACTCACCCTTAGTCACAGTCCCTCATGGCCAAGGCTGACAGTCTCTTTTCTGCTGTCCCACAGCCTGTGGTACAGCAGCAAGAGGGCAACACCATCCAGCTTGCTGATGACGGGGAGGCCCCAGAGTTCCCCGAAGATTATGTTGAAGGCTCATCACAGCTGCTGCTCTCAGCTGCCTTCCTCACAGCAGAGCTTGCCCTTCTGCAGAAGTCCTTTGATTTGAACATCCAGGATACCATGGTGAGCTGTCCAGTGCCACGCCCCCTGTAATGACAGTCCTTGTCTGATGTGTCCATTCTTAGAATTATCCTGGGGTTCTGGGCAATGCTAGGAAGGGGAGATGCCAGAACTGATTTAGGTTTCTATCATTAGTTAACCCCACCACCCACCATCTCTGTCCATGTAACCACCATCTACTCATTCATCCATCCCCTCTGATCCATCCATTCATCCTCCCATCCATGTACCCACCATCCATCCATGTACCTTCCCATCCATCTTCATGCACATTAATCCATACGTCATCCATTCTTTCATCCATTTATCATACCTTTCCACCATCTTTGCATCCATTCATTATTCTTTTCATTCTTTCACCTACCCATCCACCTGCTCATCATCTATTATTCATTCTCCTATATAAACATTCTTCATCCATGCATCCTTCCCATCCACTCACTCACTCGTCTCTTTATCCATTTCCCCCATCCATCTGTCCATCCATTCATTCCCCCCATTACATCCTCTCATTTCCTTCTACCTGCCTGCCTTTTCACCCAACATTTTCTCAGTATTTCACCATGTTCCAAGAACTATGGGTATCAGAATGTGTAAGCCACAGTCTGGGCCACCCAGGAGCTCATTATCTACTTAATCACAGAGTAACAAGTGTTTTGATGAAGGGACCTTCAGAGGGCACACCTTATTAAGTCAGAGGAGATGGTTGTTAGGATGGGGTAAGGAAGGCTTCAGTAATCCTAAACTTGACTTGCATTTTGTAGGTTGGTGAGCTGCCCCCACAAACCACTAAGACACTGTCTGGCTTCATCCCTGAAGTGAGTGCCCCGAATACCCATGATCACCACGTCCTGCTCTGACCTGTTCTCCTCTAGTCAAAGGGACAAGAAACTGGGGAGGCAGCTTTTCAATGCTCGTCTCCCTTGTCCAGGGTGGAATCATTTGGACGTAAAGTACTGTTTGGGTCCGCATGTGTACGTTGTACTTTCTATGTCAATATAGAAACTGCCAGATTGTCTGGTTTGTTCCTTTTATTTCCTGATAGACACATCCCGGCCTTTGCATGTTGTACTTCCTGTGCCCAAGGTGGAATCACCTAGTTCATGGCAGACTCCTGGTTTCAACGGAAGCCATCAGTCTGAGGGCTGGCTCTGAGGGGAGTTTCCTGGTTTCTGTAGGTGGCTGAGGCCTATCCCAAGCCAAAGCCCTTGGTGACTCAGATTAGGATAAACAAGCCCCCCAAGGTCACCCTGGAGACAGGCAAGAGCCTACTGCACCTCCATGGCACCCTGGAGATGTTCGCAGCTCGGCAGCGGCGGGGCAAGGCTCCTGTGTCCCTCTTTCTCCTGGAAGCTGTGAGTGGAATCTCTTCCCTATTTAAGCCTAACCTCTTGGAAGGTGGGATTTTAGTTGATATCCAAGTAACGGACGGATGGGTTCTTTGTTCATCTCAATTGTGTGTTCCTAACTTCCCAGACTTTGTCACCTGATGTCTGATCCTTAGCTCTGCCATTGAAACTTTGAATGGCTAGAAAGGTCAACAAATGGGGGGTCAATAGTTTAGTCCTTCCTTTTCCTCTCCTCTCCACCCTATGCCTCCCTTCAACATCCATTAACATTTATAAGGGCAGTGAAGGGCTTAACCTGGGGACTGTGGGGGCCTGGAGAGATTCCAAATCCAGTAGAGGAAATCACAAAGGACTTCCCAGAGGAGGTGATATCTAAGCAGGCAGCTGAAAGTCGAGCAGGAACTTCCCAGGAAAGGGGTTGGGCTGGTGATGGAGGGCACTCCAGGCAGAGGTTACAGGATGTGCAAAAGCCTGGAGAAATTACATGACGTGCACAGGAATCTACAAACATGCCAGGTATTTTTGAGGGTGCTGTCCTGGGCCAGGTACAGGGAAGGATGAGCAGCCTGGGCTGGAGTCATGGGGAGACTGCTGGGCTCAGTTCCTGAAGACAGGCTGGGCAGAGAGGAGGACTACTGCTGTCTTGGCAGTGGTGCTGGTGTTGGGAAAGCGGTAAAACTTCTGGTTTTGCCAGCCCTGATGGGGGCTCACTGCCTTCTCCCTGCTTCCCCTCATGCCAGCACTTCAACCTGAAAATTCAGTACTCAGTGCATGAGAACCGGTTGCACATGACCACCTCTCTGAACAGGTATGCGTCTGCTGCCAACACTGGCATCCTTGGTATTACCAGCACCATTGTTTCCCTGCTTCAGGGTCTTTCTCTGATCCATCCAGCACAGGCCACACTGTCAGGTCAATCTGGTCACTATGTTTGCTCCAGAACCCTCAATGACTCCCCATTGTCTAAATGATCTCTCAGATCTTAGCTTGGCACTCAAGGCTCTTCTCAAATTTTCTCACCACTGCTATATATATATAATTTTTAGAGCGAGAAGAAGGGAGAGGGATAGAGAGATAGAAACATCAATGAGACAGGAATATCACTGATCAGCTTCGCCTGCATGCCCCACACTGGGGATCGAGCCCGCAACCCAGGAATGTGCCCTGACTGGGAATCAAACTGGAAACATCTTGGGTTGACGCTCAACCGCTGAGCCACACTGGCCAGGCAATTCCACTAGAGTCTTCACAGTGGCTCCGATGGTGAGACCATGTTCCTGTTTTCATTTAATAAGCCTTGGTCCATACTGTCCAAAGGCCATTTATCAGTGCCCAGTTCAAATGATAACTCATCCAGGCAGCTTTTTCTTAGGCAAATAGCAGCAACATTTTTAGAGCTCTGTCTATGTGTTAGGCACTGGCTACCTAAAGTATATTCACTATTCCACTTCAACATTCTAGTTTTACTATTAGTTGTTCATTCATTTTTGTATTTGCTTTAATCTTTCATCTGACTTGCATTAGGCCAGGCTTCTTTCAGTTGCAAGAGAAAATTCCAACTTTAACTGACTTAAGCTCCAAAGAGAATCTCTTGGCTTATGTAATTGAAAATTCTAGAGGTAGACTTGCTTTCCAGAATGGCTAGATCTAGGTATGCAAATGAAGCCCTCAAGACGCTGTCTCATTCCTCCCTTGGCCCTTGCTGTCCACTTTATTGGCTGAATTCTCAAGCAGTCTCTCCCCAGGTGATGGCAAAGTGACCCTAACGTCAAGAGAGGCTTCTTGTTCAATAGTTCTAACAAAATTACCAAGGCTGCTTCTTATTGGTTACCATGGAGCACATGACCAACCCTAAGCTAATCACCACACTGCTCTGATTGGAATGCTCTGATTAGCCAGGTGTGATTCATGTGCTTAGGCTGAATTCAGCCCCACCTGAATGTCTTAGAATAAGAGTAGAAAATGGAACACCTGTTACTGGAATAGAGAATAGATGCTGGGATGATAAAGCCACCAGATGACCATCGCATGGTCTGTTCTGGTGCCAACATGTATTAGTGCATATTAGAGATTGTCCAGGGGATGAGCTGGGTGGAGGGTGGGGTCCTAACTCTGTGTCTTTCAAGGATTTGGGGCTAATTTAGGTGGCTTGCAAATCTCTGCATACATGGCCTTGGGAAGAAGCAATAGACATGACTTGGGGTCCCTGAGGGAAGAGTCAGGACCAATGAGAGGAGGCAGTGGCTTGAGCTTGTGGGAAACAGAATGGGCTATAATGAAAGGTAGTGAGCGCCCCATCAAAGGTAGCATGCAAGCACAGACTTACAAACACCTGACAGGAAGGCATAGAGGAAACCTCTGCGTGAGAGCGGGTGGGGTGTTTGAGATCCCCTTTCTCCAGGGCCAGGGGCAGTGGTCTGACTGTCCTCTCCCCACCTTGTTTCTTTCTCCTGCACAGATTACTGAGCCTGTCCCGGGAGACCTCATCAGTTGGTGCCTTCAAGGTAAGTGTCCAAGTGTTATTGCCTAGTCTGGCAAGATTGGGCTTATTCTCCCTTGGGACTGCAGGAACCGGCCTCGAAATGGAGGCAAAGTAAATAGAGCAGGTCCCTGTGGGATTTGGGGATCCCAACTTGCTATTTGGCCTTGGGCAAGTCACTTAGCCTCCGAGTCCCTGTTTTCTTTTTTGGGTAAAAAAATTGGACATCACTTTCGCTTGATTAAAAAAACATTGTCATGCATAGCAGCAGCCTGAGCTGACTCGGATGACCCAGGTGTTCTTTTTATTAGTCTCTGTAGCCTCAGAGCCCAACACAGAACCTGACCCAATAGGTGCTAAAAATAATAATCCGACCATAGTTCTTACTGAACACTTACTCTGTGCTTTACCCAAATTCATTGAAGCCATGTGAGTGGGTGCTATTATATTATATTTTCACAGTTGGGGAAACTGAGTGAACGATCAAAATTTTCTGTAGGAGCAGGAATGGTGTCCACAGGCCACCCAGTGTCTCCTGAATTCCCCCATGCCTGGACCATGACCCAAGGCCCACATGTCACCTGAATGGGACTAAGCAGAGGTGAAAGGCATCAGCCTACAGTTAAACAGGGTCAGGCCCAGTTTTGATGTTAGCTGGACAAATAATTTGCTGTCTTTAATATTCATTCCTGTGGTCCCCAGACCCAGTTGGAGAGAGGGTTGAAAATTTTGTTGAATTGAATTGAACGATGGGATGTGGGTATTTTCTCTCTTTCTTTCTCTCCCCCAGGAGAAGAAACTGACTGGCTTTATCACTGATTTTCTTCGAGAAGCCTACATCCCGGCTGTCAATGGTGAGAGCTCCAACAGGCGTCGATTTTGCGGGTGCCCAGAAGCACTCTGAGCAGGAAAGGATGCCACCTGGTGGTCTTAAAGCCCTCCCACTGGCCCTAGATGGGGGAGGCTAACAGGGAATGGATGATCATTGCTGAATCTTTGAGGTTAATGTAATCTTAATGTCACCTGTCTACAGACAAAGGCACCTCCCATAATTTTGGACACTTGATTCTTGAACCCATACCATGAGTTAGATCTTAACCCAGACCTGGGATGTAAATACATAGTGATCTGGCCTATGCTCTCTATGCCTGTGCAGCTGGCAGACATCATGAATCAATCACAGCACTATTTCCCACTGCTCTGCTTCAGGCATCCACTCCTTAATTAACTGCAGAGTAATCAGGCTGAAATGACTCTTACTGTATTTCTCAGATGTGCTCCGAGTTGGACTTCCACTTCCAGACTTTCTGGACATGAATTACAACCTGGCAGAGCTGGACATAGTAGAGGTAAGGAAAGGAACTGGGGAAGGCCATGTCAGTCAACACTTTTGGCCAATGAGTGAGGAGCAAAAGCCTGCCTCTCTCATCCTGGAGGGAGCAGGGCTGAGGAGGGCTGTGGCCATCAATACTATCTTGCCAATCCCTTGAGCAGTGCCCCCTCACCCCCTTCAGAACCTGGCCCCTCTTGGCCAGAGAGTCCATAGAAGGAAATGTGAATTCTGCCACTCTCTTTCCCTGCCTTCTCAGGCAAATTACCTCACCTTTCTCTACGCCTCGCTTTTTCTGTGCTGAAATGGGGATGATAATATGGGTACTTGTCCCTGAGAACTGTTGTGATGATTCATTGGGATAATTTATCTAAAGGTTTACAGTAAGCACTCAATAAATATTAGCTTTTCACTCCATGCCAAGCATTGCACATAGAGCATTCAATGTGCATTTCGCCCATCCTGTCTCTCCAATCTGGGAGGAAGAGGTGCTTGTCCGCACTTGACCATTGAGAAAATGGAAGCTTAGAGAGGTGAAGGATCATAGGGCGAGTCTTGTTCATCCTCTGCTCTCAAACGCTGGCTTCCATTTCCTGGCACGGCTTGGTCTATCCCATTCTGCACTGGGTGGCCCCATCATTGCTCCACCCATCTACACCTGGCCCTTTATCTCCTGCCAGAACGCCCTGGTGATGGACTTGAAGCTGGACTGAGCAGGACAGGATTCAGCTGCCAATGCCCACGCACCACCATAGGCTGTGCACCGTGGGGGAGCCCCTGATCGGAGCCTGGCCCCCTATCACCACTGGCTGCTTCCTTTAGCAAGGAGTGAAGCGGGCAGGCCTGGGCTGGGCCTTGGCAATAAACAGGAGAAAGGCCATTACAAACATCTAATGTTTTGACCTCATTATTCCTTCCCCTTTGGTGGGTTTTGGGGTCTAAGACCAGCCTGGGGTCTGAGGGAAGCTGGCCACAGTCTTGGGGCAGGCCTGAGCATATATTGAATACCTGCTGAATGTCATGCTCAGGGTTTTACTTGTACCATCTCATGTAATACACAATAACCTGATAAGAAGAGGGCAACGTCGCCATCCCCACTTTACAGATGAGGAAACTAAGGCACAATGAGGTCAACTCCCTTGCCCAAGGTACACAGTTTAGCAAGTGGCAAAGCTCTCCCCACCCACCTTAGTTGCCCCCAAATCTTGGTAACTTGAGGGAGCCAATGACACAGCAGGCTCCCAGGCGTCCTGCCTACATCACCTCCTTTAATCCTCACAAAACAGTTGAGAGAGATGAGGACTGTCCTCATTTCACAGATGCAGAGACTAAGGCTCAGAGAAGTGTAACGATTGGCCCCGGGCCACCTGGCAAGTCAGGAGACAGAGCTGGGGATTGGAATTGAGGAGCCATCCTGCCTCGGTCCAAATCCTGGCTCTACCTCCTCACTGCTGTGTGCCCTGGGCAAGTTCACTTCACTCTGAGCCTCCATTTCCTCACCGGTAAAAGGGGAATAATGATAGTACTGACTTCAGCAGGGTTTCTTGAGGATTAAATTAATTAAATAATGAAAAGTGCTTAGCACAGGGCCTGGCACAAAGTAAGTGCTCAGGAAATGTTAGCCACAGGTAAGTGTTTGAAGCCAAGAGGGATGTGAACAGGTATGTCTATGCTAGAGTGGCGGTGGGGAGGTGGGGAGACGGAGGCGGGGGAGGGGACAGCTGTGCCAGACAGGTGCTAGAATGTGCAGTTTTGAGCAGGTGTCAGTATAAATGGCCTAAGGATCCGGGCGGCCGGGGGCATCTGTGCAGATGCAGATGTCCAGCTGTGGAGCTGTGTCTGTGAAAAGACATGGTGTCTGCATGCGCCTGCGTCCCATGGTCACTTGTATGTCGTCTGTGCTGAGGGTGTTTCTACGTCTCACAGATGACATTCATGTGAGAAACAGCTCCCGATATTTGTCACATCTGCCCCATCTCCTCTCTGGGATTGACACTGGTACTGGTCTTTAAATGGACTCCTTTTACAAGTAAATGAATGTATGTTTACCCATAATACAGTTAAATATACATTTTAAAATAAATGTATTCTAAATGGACCCTGAAACTCAGTGTCATTTGCTAGGATGTAAAAATAAAAAAATTAAAAATCCATAACTTTGAAAAAGAAATGTGCACGGGCCTCCTAGGATCACTTGGTGCTCCAGTGCTGGAAATTACTGGAGTGGGATGTCTGTGTGTTGGTGTGTGCATTTGTCAAAGTATCTCTCTGTGGGGTGAGTCTCTGTATGTGGGGAGTCTGGGTGGGTCTGGGGGGAAGGAGTTGGTGTTGGGCACACACAGGTGTCTTGGGGGGTGTGGTATGGCAGAGGCCTCGTCAGGAGCTCACGAGGTCCTGGCAGGTCTGCCCTATCACAGCCTGGCCCAGGCCCACGCCGCAGAGGAAGGAGGGCCCTTCCTCCCCTCTGTCCAGAGGCCAGGGCCATCCCCTTGTCCCTCACCATCAGCCCTAATCCCATAATTATTATTTTCCTGATTCTGGGACAATGGCAGCCTTGAGACAGGTCTGGCAGGTACAGACGCCTGGGTAATCCATGATGGCTGATGCCCGACATGGGCATGTGAGAGACACCCCCTTCGCTCCCCATTTCACCCTTAGATGTCCATACAGCACACTCCTGGTCACCTAAAGCCTCCCCACAACCTCCCAGGCTCAGTGCACAGATGGGGAAACCAAGGCACAAAGCTGTGAGAGTCCGACGGCCTGGCTTCTCACCAGGAGCACATTGTGGCCTTGGCCACACCACAATTGCTCTCTGAACCTGTTCTCCCATCTGTAAAATGGGAGAGGGGTTGGATGCTCTGGCCTCCAATCTGATTTCAGCATCCTTTAAGTGTCAGTCACAAATGTACCCTGGGCAGAACACGGGGGCTAGCTAGGCTGGCAAGGGGAACCCTGCCCTGTGACCTCACCCCTGGCGAGGCAGGGATGGAAGTTCTGTGCCCATGGGCACTGGTCAGCTTCCTCATCCCAACTTAGATGAGGAAGTGGCAGCTTTGAGAGATGAAGTGACCAGCCCCCCAGGGCACAGGCACCTGTGGAGCTGGGACTTGGACCCTGTCTGCTTGAGTCCAAGTCTCCTCCTTGCACCGTCACGTCACACTCAGCAGCGAATGCATCCTCCCCCTTTAAAGAAACTGAGGTCCAGACAGGGTGCGTGTCTGGCTCAAGGTCTTTGATCCTGGGACCACAGCTCTCAAGCCCTAGGGGCCTGCCAGCAGCCCACACCTGGGAAGACAGAGACAACACAACAACCCCGGCATCTGTGTCCACACCCATCACCCACCCTTCTCCCTTCCCAGCCCGCTCTGAGCTCAGGTACCCCCAGGAAGGCCTCCCAGGGATCTTGCTGTTGTCAGAATTTCTCTGGCACCCTTGGCTCCCTCCCTTGATGCTCTAAAGTCCATTTCCAGGATGCCTGTTCTCACAGTCAGCTAGTCAGGTGAGGGTGGGCACCTTTCATATAAGCCCATTTTGCTTATATGGGCAAACTGTGGCTCTGCGAGGAAGTCACTCAATAGTGGTTAACAGAGTCAGAATTTGAACCCAGGAGTTGGTAACAGAGTCAGGATTTGAACCCAGGGGTATTTCTCCTCATCGAGTCCCTTTCCTGCTCTAGTCCCTTCCTTGGTTCCCCAGCACCCTCACTAGGGCTCCAGAAAGGTCTCCATCAGATTGCTCTAGGTTTGTTAAACATGACAATTCCTAGGCCCTCTATCCTTGGCCTGTTGAGTTAGGGTTGCAAAGACATGTATTTCATGAATTCCTTCCTATGGCCAGACCCAATCCCTGAGTCACCTTTGGTGCCTGGGAGACTTGCCTGGGAAGCTAGAAAGAATTGGGGAAGACAAGGCAGACCAGAAACTAGGTAGCATCTTCCGCCCTTTCAAGAGGCGAGGCTGATGAATGTTAAGCCAGGTGGCATGGCTGGACTCCTATGTGACCTTGGAGCAGTGGCTGTCCCTTGCAGAGTTCTGGTTCCTGAGTGTGAGATGGGGAGATAGGACATTGCTGACTTCACAGCTGATTGTGGTGACAAAACGAATTCACACACATCAGTGCCTTGTAGACAGTAAGTGCTCAATAACTGCTAGGTGCTAACTTTCCCTCCTCCTCCCTCAAACAAATGCCTTAAAAATACCCAGCGCTGGCCAGGATGTGGGGCAGCGGTGACCATCCAGGCTGCTGGCGGAGTCCCGATGGCAGAAGCGCCTGGGGAGCCCTGGCAGTGTCTGGGGAAGCGGAACCTGAACGGGCACCATGACGACCTAGCGACCCCGCTCCTGGCTAGGTACACGGAGAAATGAGGAATAAAAATATATGTCCACAGAAAGCCTTGACAAGAATGTTCAGAGCAGCTTTATTCATCACCGCCAACAACTGGAAGCCCAGGTGCCTCGAGACAGGAGCACGGATAACAAACTGGTGTGCTCACGCAGTGCAGAGGTATGCACAGCAAAGAACGAGTCATTGTCCCACACACACGAATGAATTCCACAGACAGTGAGTATGAGGGAAGCACACATAGACGGGCACGTAGGTGCCGCTTCATTCTGTGACCCTCAGGAGCATCCTGGGCTCGCCCACTGTGTGAGCGGTCGGGGCAATGGTGACCCTTGGTAGGCAGTGACTTGGAGGGACACAGGGGGGCTTCTGGAGTGCTCGGTGCTGGACGAATTTGTGAAATTCGTCCAGCTATACACTTGTGATCTGGGCCCTTCTCTGTATGTGCTTTATGTTTAAATTAAAAGCTTATTTTTAAAAATGTATGTGGGTTCAGTAACCGGACTCAGTTTCTAAAGTCATTGGGATGAGCATTGCATGGTTAGGGCTTCCGAGGTTCTGAGGTGGACCCGGCTGATGCCGTCGCTCCTCCCCGTCTCACCAGGCAGGAGACAGACCCACAAACACCCAGAAACACGGTTACAGCCTGGCATGTCACAGACTCAGGGAGAGAAAATCCCAGAGGGCTGTGGGATCACAGCCAGCGTGGGGATCAGGAGGCCTTCCTGGAGGAGGGGGTACCCAAGCCAGTACCTGCAGAAGAATTGCAAATAACAGCTAAAGTCTGTAAGTCTGAACAGTGACCTGTCACTTCCTTGATTCCATGTCCCTCGCTCCCCTCCACCACACAGGCCTCCCTAGGGCTCCTGGACACATGGCCTCAGAGCCTTTGTATTGTGGTCTGGCTTTCCCCCAGATAGCCACCTGTCCCATTCCCTCTCCTGCTGCTCCAATTTGAGGCCTCCCCTGACCACTTAGTGAAAACTGCACCCCTCCCTACTTTATTTCTGTCACCAGCCTCTGATGTACCGTATCATGTGCTTATCTGTTCCCTCCAGAGCTGTGTTGTCCAATGCAATGGTCAATACCCATACGAAGTGACCGAGTGCTTGAAATGTGGCAAGTCCAAATTTGCTGTGCTGTCAGTGATTTCACAGACTTAGCATGAGAAAGAAAAAAAAGTAGACTATCTCATTAGTAGTTCTATATTGATTAAATGTTAAATAATATTTTGGGTTAAATAAACTATATTATTAAAATTAATTTACTTGGTGGTTTTTTTACCTTTTAAAAAAGGTGGCTACTAGAAAAAATTATTTTTAATATATTTTTATTGATTTCAGAGAGGGAGAGTGAGGGACAGAGAAACATCAATGATGAGAGAGAATCATTGATTGGCTGCCTCCTGCACGCCTCCTACTGGGGATCAAGCCCACAACCCGGGCCTGTGCCCTTGAGTGGAATTGAACCCAGGACCCCTCAGTCCTTAGGCCGATGCTCTATCCACTGAGCCAAAGCTGCTAGGGCAGAGACCAATTTTTAAATTGCGTTGTATTGTTATTGCTCATCTCCTCCAGTGCAGGGATTTGTCCCTTTTGTTTATAGTGGTATCCCTGGCACCTAGCAAACAGTAGGAGCTCTACAAATGCTCACTGAAGAATGAATGAATTTCTCTCCACCATCATCTGCACCAGCCTCAGGAAGGGAACAAAGCAGCCTTCTCTGGAGCTTGGGGGACACCCAGCCTTGGGGATGAAAGGGGAAGAGGGCTGGTGCCCTAGTTGGCCCAGAGTTTCTCTCTCCGGTCCCCAGGACCATCTCCAGGCCAGGCCTGGGGTAGGGGCAGCAGAGGGTCAGGAAACCCAGCAGCCTTAAGCTCTTTCCTCCCCTCCCTGGCCTTGGTTGGGATAGGTGGGGAGTCAGGGTAGACTGTGTGTGCCACAGGGTGGCCCTTGGGAACCCTGGAGGGAGACCCTATAGTGGGCTGAATGTTCACCCCCCAGGTCTTGGGGGGAGGATGGCGCCTCTACAGCCCCAGGGCACCAACCCCAGCTCCCCTTTCTCACTCCTCCAGAAGGAAGGCTTAGCCAGGCCCGCAGGGAAAACCGCAATTTGCTTCTGACATGACACATTGACGGGTTCCTGGCGGCTGTGCCCCCTTTGTGTCTCCAGAGCCCTTGTGGGCATATAAGGGCCTCCCCCAGGCCTGAGAGGGTAGAGGAGCCGACAGGAGGCTGTGTACCCCACCCGCCCTTCGTGGAGCTGCAGGAGCGGGTAAGGCAGCCTGTGGTAGCCCTGTCCTTATGAGTTCCCAACCATTGGCCCTGTGACCAGCCTGCTGTCCCATCTGAAGAGCAGGCACAGAAAGAATTCACCATAGGAGGGCACTGGGGTACCTGGCGGTAAAGCTCATTTTACTGATGGGACTACTGGGGCCTAGAGAGGGGCAAAGGCAGGGACGGGAGGGCTGAAAGGTGCCCATTTTTCTCTAAGCTAACTGGCTTCCCATGGTGGGAATCTTTCCTTCTGTGAGGTGACAGAGAGCCATTAGGGGACTAGTCCTGGGGAAAGCAGGCAGACACTGCCGAGCCTGCGGCTGGTCCAGACGTGTGCATATGTACCTTTGTGCAAATGGCGCCATGGTAAACTGCGGGCAAGTGAGGTGGGGCTGGATTTCATCCCCTATGCCCCTCACCAGGCACCGTCTCCAGCACACAACCATGCCTGGAGGCTCGGACACAGTCCCTGCCCTCTGGGAGCTTACAAGGCAAACAAGGACACAAACACCATGCTTAGCTACAAATTATGATAAGTGCCTAAAAACAAAAATTCTGGATGAGGTTCAGTGACAGGGGAGCTTCTTTAGACAAGGTTAAGGCGGGAGGGCTGTCCAAGGAGGTGACATGTATTTGGAACCTGAAGGGTGAGGAGTCCGCCATGCAAAGAACCAGAGGAAGAGCCTTCCTAAGAGAAGGAACAGCCTGTGCAAAGGCCCTGGGGTGGGAAGGAGCTTGTCATGTTTAAGACCAAGGAGGTCGAAGAGGCAGGCAGGGACCTAGTAGGTGCTGGTAAGGAGCCCATGTTCTATCCCAAGAGCAGCAGGGAGTGGGGTTTAAGCAGGGCGACCTGAGGGGCTGGGAGGTAGGTGACTGAGAGGGCAGATATGGAGCTCTATAAAGAGAAATGCTCCTCTAGGGAACTAGAAAGTTAGCCAGGCTCTCATTTCCCATCTATTTCTTTCTTTAACATCATTCGGGTTGGAGGCAGGAGAGGAGAGAAAGGAGATATTTTAACTCAGACTGGGGCTCAGATTCTGGTCCTGTCACTGATTAGCTCTGTGACCTTGGTCAAGTCCCCTCCCCTCTCTCAGCCTCAGTTTTCCAATCTTGGAAATGAGATCCAATGAGGCAGCGGCTTGGAAAGTGCCCTGAAGACGGTAGCGTGCACTGAAGCTGTGCTGTGGGTGCACATGTTAGCGTCGTTTGCATTTGGATGGAGAGGGTCTTTCTGGGAGTGAAGCTGGACTTGCACTATGCCAGGCCAGCGGCAGGGTGCCAGGGAGGGGAAAGGCTTGGGCATGAGGAGGGCCTCAGCGTTCCTGCTTCTGCCCCTGCCAGGTGTGCTGCTGACAACATTGGGCATGTGGTCCCTGCTTCTGCTCTGGGGTCTGGCGACTCCGTGCCAGGGGCTGCTTGAGACGGTGGGCACACTCGCTCGGATTGACAAGGATGAACTTGGCAAAGGTGAGCCCGCAATGGACAGTTTGTGAGGGGTCCAGCGGCAGTGCAGATGACCCCATCCTTATGCTTGGAGTGCCTGCTTTCAGGAACAAAGGGAACAGGCTGCGATTCTCAACTGCTGAGAGAATTCAGGGACTTAGAGGTTTGCTTGCAGACTCTGAGAGTGGTTAGTTCACTTTCTTCTGAGAGGGGGACTGGGTGATATGGGCTGAGGCCCTGTGGGGCTGCATCAGCCTCAGGGACGCGGACGAGTGGGCTTGAGGAGGTCAAGGGGAGGGTGCTGGCTGTGCCACGTTCCTGGGGTGTGGGAGCATTTTGTGCTCCAGGGTCCCACTGCCCCGGGGTGACAGTCTCATGGGAAGTAGAGCAGTCCTGAATAGAAAATGCTTCAGGGAGGCCACCCCCATTCTGCCCCAACCTCCACAAGGTGGTCCCTCTGTCTTGGCCGACTCACCATCTGCACAGAGTCAGGCTGGGGTGCCCAGGAAGAGCAGAGGTTGCCTTCTCCATCTTGATCAAGGCCTGGTGGCTATGTGCCCCCTTCAATGCTTCTGTCTTCCAACAAGGTGGCCCAGGGTCAGGAGCCCTAGTCATACTATTGGCACCAAATCTGATTGGCTGTGTGACTTTGGGCAAGTCTCTGGCCCTCTCTGGGCTCTAGTTTCCCCATGTGTAAAATGAACCTATCTCTCCCCACCCTCCCTGCAGCCATCCAGAACTCACTGGTCGGGGGTCCCCTTCTGCAGAATGTGCTGGGGTCGGTCACATCAGTGAACCAGGGCCTCCTGGGTTCCCGAGGGCTGCTTGGAGGAGGCGGCCTGCTGGGATATGGAGGAGTTTTTGGTGTTGTGGAGGAGCTCTCTGGGTGAGTCACCGCAGCATGGCTTCCTCACTGCCCACCTACTGTGTGCCCTACAGTAAGGCTGGTCTTTTCTTTCGTTCAGGGAATAGAGGAGAGATCGTGTCTCTTTAATTTATTGGCAGGCAGTGGGGGTGATACGGGGATCCCTGAATAGGGAGGACCCGAGTCGGAAAATAATGAGTCTACTGCATGTCAGGCAAGACAGGAAGGGCAGCGAGCCCCTGTGGTTGAGCGCTCCAGCTCTGGGGTCGAATCCAGTTACTCTCTGTGTGACCTGGGCAAGCTGCTCAGTCCTCTGGGCTAATCCAGGTACCTGCACGGCTCCCACTCTCCTCTTCTTCAGGTGTCTGCTCTGAATAGCCCTGCCCTGACCAGCCCTTCATTGTCCCCTTCTTTCCTTCAAGTTCTCCAGGGGACATATCACTCATTCCCTTGCACCCCATATAGTTCAGTGCTTTTTCCTGTCTCCCCTGCTAGATTTATACCCCAGGAAAAGCGGAACTTTTGTCTGACTTGTTTATTGCCATGTCCTCAGTATCAGAAATAGTGCTTCACACATAATTAATGCTAAAAAACATTTTTGAATGAATGAAATCACATCTAATATTTATAACAATACCACCAAGCCAGGGTTTTCTGGGTGCCTGGCACTGTGCTAAGCATTATAAATGAATTATCCCACGGAATGCAGAGGTAGGACTGTTATCAATCGCATTTAACAGGTAAGGAGATTGAGGCCTGTTCAAGCTCACCCAGCTGGGGAGTGTGGCAGTGTGTGGGGGGGTCTGGGTGTTTAATCACAGCCCACACTGCCTGCCCAAAGCAGGTGGGAACCAGCCCAGGGCTGGTAGTGAATCAAGGGAAGGTCAAATGACAGGCCCCAGACTGAAGGCAGAAGGTCAAGAGCCAGGGCATGGGGAAGAGTCGCTGTACAGGAGGAAATGGGTTGCTGGGAGAAGAAGAGGGGATGGGTGTGTACCTCCCAAAATAGCAAACGTCTAGAAAGGGAGCTGGTAAGGGCAGACATTGCTGTTGCTTGAGGACTACTGTGTGTCACTGTGGTTGGTATTGTCAATATCCCTATTTTACAGATGGGGAAACTGAGGCACACAGCAACAATGTGATTTGCCCAAGGTCACACAGTCAGTTAGTAGTAGAGCTAGGATTTGAAGCGCTGTCTTTTATTGGCTGCACGAAACCAGCTTTGCATGGGGTCGTTGCCAGGAAAGTGAATTAATGTGTGGCAAGGAGCTAAATAGAGATTTCCATACACTAAATGCTCAATAAATATTAACTATAATTATTATTAATAGATCTAGTCCTACCTGCCCCCCCCCCCCCTGTAGAATCCCCCGTGGGTGTGAACCTGAGGCTTCAGACATGAACCAGACATTGCCCTGTCTAAAAGAGTCCCCAGTAGGAGGCAGAGCCCAACAATGATGATCCTGTAAGCTCAGGGCAGTGATGGAGGCAGCCCAGGAAGCACATGGAAACTGGGGCAGAGGAGGGCATTTGCCTGAGTCAGAGATGCAGGGAGGAGGGCTTCCTGGAGGAGGGGATGCCCTAGCTGAAATCAGCAGAGTCAAGATTCTGCTAATCAAAGGTGGAGGTGGGATGGAAGGAGAGTCAAGAGAGAAGTGTTTCAGACGGACGGACAGTCTGGGCAAAGACCGAGAGGGCAGAGAAAATAATAAACTGTGGGAGTTATGTTTGGGAATACACTTGGGTTGCATGCTTGTGATCCAGGGGTGTGGGAGTGGAGGGACAATGATCCAGGCCAGAGACTGAACCAGGACTGAGGCCATGGGGAAGGTGAAGAGAACAGTTTAATTCACTGAGCCTCCAATGACGATGATGATACTACATTCATTGGGTATATGCTGTACCAGCCGTGGCACCTACAATATCTCACCTGTCTTTGCGACATTGCTATGAGATGGGTACCAGTATTATTGTCCCACTCTATAGACAATGAAGAAACTGAAGTCCAGATGACTGGGCTCACATTTGAATTTATGGCTTAGAAGTGGGGTGGGAGGCACATGCAAGAGGGCCTGTAGGCCCTTCCTGGTCTGGGATGTCCCAGGCACTGAGAGGCTGGCACTGGGGGCCCTCCCCCTGACTTCCATCCCAGGCTGAAGGTCGAGGAGCTCACACTGCCACAGGTGTCGCTGAAGCTGCTGCCAGGGTTTGGGGTGCAACTGAGCCTGCACACCAAGGTGGGCCTGGAAGGCTCTGGGTGAGTATGCCCCTGGGGACTTCTTCCCTATTGCTCCCCACCCCATGCCACTGCCCACTGGGGATCCCTATCCTACTGCCCCCCACACCACTCCAGTGCCCCCTATTTTTCCCACTCTAGCTCCTCTCCAAGAGACTCCTACACTACAGTTCCCACCCATTACCCCTCCCCAGGTACCTCCATCCCCCTGACCCCCAGGGGCTTCCACTTTATGCTCCCTGGAGACCCCTACCCATGGTTCAGAGCTCACTGAAGAGATGGGGAAGAAGGCGCAGGGATGTGCAAGATGGGGGACCTACAGGAAGACAGGGGGTGAGAGGAGGACATGGGGACCAAATCACTTGCAAGGCCACCCAATTCGCTCATCAGGGTCCAAGCCGGGGTGGGCGTGGTTAAGGAGGGCCCTGGTGGGTGGGGGCCTAGAGGCCTAGCCACACCCCCAGCATCCTGGTCTCATCTCGCAGGACCCTGGGGGGCCTCCTGCAGCTGGCAGCAGAGGTGAATGTGTCCTCGCGTGTGGCAATGGGCATAAGCTCGCGGGGTACGCCCATCCTCACCCTCAAGCGCTGCAGCACGCTCCTGGGCCACATCAGCCTGCTCTCAGGGTGAGTCTGCAGGTGCGAGCCCATGCGCATTGGCATCTTCTGGATCTCTCCGGAGCCTGAACTCACCCTGCCTCCAGCCTTCCTGCCCCCACCCTTCACCCCCCACCATGAGACCTCCACTGACAGGGACTCCGGCTCAGCCCACAGCTTGTACTACCCACCCCTGGGTCTCCCCCTTCTCTGGCCCCGAGATCCTGATGTCCCCTCTCCCATATAGAGCAGGGCCTTCTGCAGTCCCCTCCATCTGATCTGCCAGCGTCTCAGTCCCTGCTGTCCTCACACCAGAGATCCAACTCTATCCCTGACTTGCTGTGTGACCCTCAGGGGAACCCACTCCCCAGTCTGGGCCTCAGTGTCCCCATCTGTGTAATGAGGACCTGTATTTGATGATCTGGAAGGCTCTGGCACTTCATATTTGTTCTTCCCACAACTGTTCAGGCACAGTGGCCCTCCCTACACTGTGTTGAATTGTCACTCCCAGGAGACAGCTGAGGCCCAGAGAGGGCAAGGGACGTGCCCAAGGTCACACACCAGATTGAGGCAGGGATGGAGGTGGGCTGGTCTCTGGAATTAGGTCCAAGGCTTTTCCCGGAGCTCTGCATCCACCCTCGGGGGCACCTGCTTCCTCCCCTGCCTCACGCTTTCTGTCTCCCCCATTAGTTTCTGCATTCCAAGCCTAATCGCCCACCCTACCCCATCTTCGTTGGGCGGCCCTGAGCAGTGATGGGTAATCAGACAGCTCTATCTTAGCTCCCAGGAGTAGGGTGAGCCAGGGTTGCTCCTGTCTCCAGAAGGGCCTTAATAAGGGGATCCCAGATAGGGTCTTTGGGGCCCTTAAATCCCATTGGCTTCCTCCTGCTCCAGTGGGCTATAGGGGGCCTTGGAAGGAATGGAGCCCAGGGTGGTGCTGGTGTCCTGTGGTTGTGGTTCTATGGTTGTCACCCCTCCCTCTGTGCCCCTATAATCTTTAAACAGACCTTCTCATCCACAGGCCACCCTCTGCTTCCTTCCTTCCTTCCTTCCTTCCTTCCTTCCTTCCTTCCTTCCTTCCTTCCTTCCTTCCTTCCTTCCTCTAATACTCATTCATTTAACAAATATTTATTGAACCCGCACTTCAAGGCAGGTGCTGTTCTAGGTTCAAATGTCACGTATGTACAAATGTTGGAGGAGACAAAAGGAACAGATATTTATCGAGCAGACTGTATACCTGATGCGTAGACACGCATATTTAATCTTGGCAGCAACAGCTCTGTGAGGCAGGCGCTGTACCAACGGGCAGACGGAAATCCTCCCCTGGGCCTCAGGGTGAGGCAGAGCCAAGATTTAAACCCGGTCTCCAAAGTCCCAGCCAGCGCCCTGCCTGTGACCCAGGTTGGCACTGTCCCGTGCGGTGGCCACACTCTCAGCTTCTCACTCTCCCAGGCTGCTGCCCACACCACTCCTTGGGCTCGCAGAACAGACGCTCTTCAAGGTGCTGCCGGGACTGGTGAGTGTCGGGGCCTTGGGCCAGGCACGCCCCTGTCCCCGGGCTGTGCCCCTCCTCCCTTGGCTTTGAGGAAATCTGGGCGCCAGGCAGGATTAGGCTGTTCTTCCCTTCCACGCCCACCAGGTAATCCATCCTGGCCTGCCCACACTGCTCAAGTGCCCCTGTGAGTCTCTGTGATTATGGGAGGTGGGGGTGGGGGTGAGGGGTAGAAGGAGGGGGGCTGGCACAATCCATCCCCAGACCTCTGAATCCTAAATTTATAGCTTCAGATGACCTGACTCTCCTGCTCCCAAATTCATGTCCCTTTCTTATCCCCTGCTCTGTCTTTGCCACCTGTATTATTATTCCCTTTAAACTTCGCTTTAAACTCGCTTTGAATTAAACTTGGGTCACTGAGTGGTTTTCAACTGAGCCCTGTGCTTGGCATATATGTTCAGAAAATTACATACATGTATATCAATACTTCATAAGAGAAACACATTATAACTAAACTGCTCCGGGATGCTTGTCCATGGCCGGCCCAGCCACCCTGGCTTCTGTCAGGGGACACGAACCACACTTGAGAAAAAATGGTCTGGCCAATGAAATGGTCTGGCCCATTTCATTGAGGCCACAGCAGGCAGGGTGTGCTGGGCTCACACAGCCGGCACAGGGCAGTCAGGCCTCCCGAACCGCAGCCCAGCCCTGGCAGGACCTCTCTTGTGAGTCCTTGTGAAGGGCACCTGTGGAGGTAGCAAGGGTATGGGCGCCTGAGGTTGGCAAAACTGCCCTGGACTTGAAGAAGCCAATTGGAAAGTAGCTCAAGGGGAGAAAGGAAGCTCCCAGCAGCAAGGACCCCAACCAGGCCTATCTCAGGTGGATTTCAACAAGGGGGGGGGGGGCTGCGTTTAAATTGTGACCCCTGACTAGGGTCTCTGGGACAACTGGCTGCAACACAGGATATGTGTGACTCAAAGAGGCTTTAAAAATAAGAGCTAATTACTAGCATTTAGAGATTGGAGATTTCTCCTAACGATCCGATTTCTGGCATCTCTTGTGCAATCAGCTACCCTGGCCGCACAGTACCTCCTTCCCGCAGGTCACATGGCTGGCGCCATGGGGCGGCTTCCCCACTCATCATAGCCCCTTGGATGTCCTTGCATTTCTGTGACATGCCTGACTCCAGGGGCCATGGAGTTTGAGGTCCCAGGGTTTAAATGAAGAGGCATCCCTCCCTGTCCTCTTGAGAACAGCTGTGACCTTGGGCAGGCTGCCATTCTTCTCCGGCCACTGATGTGGAATGAAGGGGCTGGGCTGGGTGGCCTGAGGTTCCTGCTCAGGTGGACTCGGATTCTGTGATTCGCAGACTCGGGATTCTGCAAGCCGAACCACCTGCTCCCTGTTCGCACAGCACAGGGTTTTTCAGAAACACGCTGGCACAATCCATCCCCAGACCTCTGAATCCTAAATATATGCAGTGAATGTAGTGTATGCAGTGAATGCCTGGCCCGAGCCTGACTCTCGGGATGGAGGGGGAGGCACCCTTTTTGGGGGTCCATATGGTAGGTCTCTAGGGGTCCAGCTGGAAGACAGCAGGGACCTGAGACCTCAGACGGAACAGCTGCCTTTGTCCCCTCAGGCGAGGACCTGGTCCACACACCCTAACTGGCCTCTGAAATATGTCTCCCCTGTTCCCCCAGCATCCTCTGGGGGTTTTCTGGGAGGGCCCATGTAACTGGCCCTCCACATCACCCACTGGACCCTCCCAACATGTCAAGCTCCAGCCCCTCCCCTGCCTCTGCGTGTCCCCCCACCCTTCTCTACATTCTGCCTTGCCTTGGTCCCTGGGATAGCAAATGTTATAGCAAAACAGGTATAGAAAATGCAACTGTCCCCTGTGTCAGGCTGGGCCCCACTCTTATTGTCCTGTAACACCTGTCTCCTCTGGACACAGCTGTGCCCCGTGGTGGACAGTGTGCTGAGCGTGGTGAATGAGCTCCTCGGTGCTGTGCTGAGTAAGTTGGGGCCCAACCCCCTCGTTGGCCCCTTCTCCTACCCCCTCCCATTACCCCAAAGGGTGGCAGTACCAGGCCGAGAGGAAGGGACAGGATTCTGGGACCTTCCACTTCCTCCTCAGGCTTACGAGGCCACCACTTTGAAGAGTCCTCACGGGGGTGTGGGCTGAGGCTGGTCCAGCAGGGTGGGGGACTCATAGCCCCCCAGCTCTCCCTCTGCTGGGGGCTTCAGGCACCTGTGGTGTCCAGCATGGTCAGAAACATGAGGCAGATGTTGTTATTATTGTCTGGACAGACAAGGTGACAGGCCCAGAGAGCTCAAGTAAGAAACCCAAGGCCCACGGCCACAGCGGCCACCTGTCTCCTTGAGCCTTATGGAGACATGGACAGATGCCTTTTGTGTGCACAGATGGGCTTTGCCAAGTGTAAACAGGCGTGGCCAGGATAAGGCCAGAAAAGCTGGGGCAGATGTGTCTGCATGTGTCAGGATGTGAGAGAGGTGGGGCCGCAGTGTGGCCAGTGACACCAGCTCTGGCATGGTTTCTGTGGCCTTGGGCTGGTGACTTCTGTCCAAGCCTCAGAGTTTATCTGTATAATGAGGATGACAGTGGTGCCCAGGTGAATACTTAGTAGAGTGCTAGGCGTTCAATAAATGGAAGTGGGGCCGGTTGTTTTGGGGGCCTTGGCTCATGGGGTCTTCCTCCTTCCTCCTCTCCCCATGCAGGCCTGGTGCCCTTGGGGCCTCTTGGGTCTGTGGAATTCACTCTGGCCACACTGCCTCTCATCTCTAACCAGTACATAGAGCTGGACATCAACGTGAGTCGGAAGGCTTTGCCCACTGCTGGGGGTGGGGCAGGATACTGGTGGAGGCTGGGAAGGAGATGCTGGGTCAAAGCCACGTGGGTGAGCAGCCCCAAGACCCTTCCATGCCATCTCCTCCCCCTGCAGCCCATTGTGAAGAGCGTAGCTGGTGACATCATTGACTTCCCCAAGCCCCCGAAACCCATCAAGGTGCCTCCCAAGGAGGACCACACGTCCCAGGTGACCGTGCCTCTGTACCTCTTCAGCACCATATTTGGGCTCCTGCAGACCAACGGAGCCCTTGACATAGACATCACCCCTGAGCTGGTGAGTGTGGCACCCACCCCTGCTGTGCCCTGAAAATGCCAATGACCCAGTCATCACTGATTAGCCTAAACGAGCCACTTCCTCTGTAATTGGACAGTGAGACACATTTATAACATGCAAATGTCCATTCTTGTTGTGGCAAACATTGCTAATTGACAATGACCCTCCGATTGGCTAAGTCTAAATGGGACTTCTGAGACATTCCTTCCAGGGAGTTACTTTCAGCTATTCAGAACTGGCATGTGAAATGTAGCCAACTTTTCATCCTGGCATCAGATGATCCCTTTCAGAGTCAAGAGCCCGATTTTATACTAAAGTGTAAATGACTAACATTTCTAACGCTTTCTCAAGAGCAGATTTGTGTTGAAGAGAGGAAAACTAGGGTTAGACTCTTCCAAAGGTCATTTGGACCCTTGTTTTGAAGCCTCTGAGACCTCTCTGCTTCCATTCTGGCTCATCATACCTCACAGATATCTGGAAGGCTCACCCCTCAGAAGCAGCATCCAGAGGCATTTTCTCAGCCTTAGCCCTCTCCAAAGGCAGTGAGCTATAAGCCACCTGTCATCATGCCCCCTGCCCCCAGCCTCCATCTGCAGCTCAGGCCCTAGGGGGCACTTCCTGCATGTAGGGTCCAGAGAGCACTGGACCAGGCTCCTGAGCTAGGAGGCAGGCATTTTCTTGCTGGAGGGAGGTGGCAGTCATAGCCAGGCAGAGACTCTGAGTGTGAGGATACATGTGCCTGAGCAGTGTGTATGTGTGTGTGTGTGTGTGTATTAGGCAAGAGAGAGGGATCTCAGAGGCCAGGTGCTATCCTCAAGTGCTGTCCATCCCCAGGGGGTGATGGTCTTGTGTTGGGCGTGAGTCTAGGAAACCTCTGATCAGGGTCAGATCCCTGGGCCTTCAGATTGTGAGGGGTTTGAAGGTTCTGGAATTAGCCTGCCCAGGTCAAATCCTGGTGCCGCCGCTTACCACCTATGAGTCTAGAGAGGAGCCTCAAGTTCCCCACTCATAGAATGAGAGTATTCAGAGCACCCACCCCTTTGGGCTGTTGTAACTGTGAAATGAGCAAAGGCATGTGGGTGGCACGTAGTGAGCACTCAGTGATCATGACCACTGGAAGGAGCATGCGTGTTTGTAGAGATGTGTATGTTAGGGTGGAGGTGGGCAGAATGTGGGCAAAACTGCCCTGCGTGTGCTGAGGGATCCCTGTCCTGTGTCTGCGTTCACCATGTTCTCTCATTTGGTCTTGGGCCCAGGTTCCCAGCAATGTCCCAATGACAACTACAGACCTGACAGCTTTGGTCCCTGAGGTGAGTGACCCTTCTTATGACCTTGATCACTGTAGCACTTTCCTGATGAGCCTGAATGGACTCCAGAATCTTTCTCAATACATTTCTCCAGAGAGCTGTAATTGAATGTTGAATCTAAATTCACACTAAAGTGTGAATGGCTAACAGTGTATCCTTTCCTGATAGCAGAGTGGAAAGGACCAGGTTTTAATTGCCCCAGAAGTCAATTAGACATTTGTCCTATGGCTTTTCCTTTTCTATCAAGGAGAAGACAGAAGATTCTTTTCAGGTTACTGAGTCCCCTCCCTCCTGCCACATTACTTCATCTTAGTCTTGGTCTCCTCTGTCCCACAAGAGAAGATTCAGGGCACTGGTTTTGGGGGGAAGACAAAGGAGATGATTCAGGGAGGACCTCAGTAGAAGACGCAGGGCCTGGCCTCAGCTTTCCTGTTCATTCACCTGGGGCTGGACCACATACTTCCAGCTGTGAGAATCTGAATTCATCCTGAAGTTGAAATACTACTACAAGCTTCTTACATAATAGCAGATTCTGACAGAGCTTGGAAAGAGGTCCGCAAGATCTGGGCTTTTACCAGACAGGATGAAGAGGGAAGCTGAGTTTGGGGACACAGAAAAACTCTGAATCCTTGATTCAAATCAACCTTAGTGGGCATGGTTAGAGGCCTTAGCTAAAGGGCCTAGGAGTCTCAGGCAAGGGATGAGATTGGGGCTAGACATTCAGAAGCACTTCCTTGAGGGCAGGAGCCATAAATGGTGGAGAGGGATTTGTGGGGGGGCGCAGGTGGCAGAAGCAGGGACCCATAGATGCAGCAAGCTGGGCCGTGTCCCTCCAGCTCAGGGACCCTGGAGCCTTTGTCCTCCAGTTGCCGGCCTTGCCGTGTCAGAAGCCAGAGCCCTAGCTCCAAGTCTGGGTCCATGGCTTCAGAATCTGAGGACACATGAGGATGGAATCGGTAGTTCCCTGTCTGTCTGATCCTGCATCTCTGGGAGTTGGGTTTGAGGAATTGGTCCCCAGACTCTGGCATTCAAGTGACCCCAAGCCTCTGTGACTCTAGTTTACAGCGCTTCTATAATTCCATGATGTCATGATTGTGAGACTCAGAATTTCCTGATTGTGTGATTCAGTCAGTCAGTCAACCAACATTCACTGAGCACCTACTACATACCAGCCTTTGTGCCAGGTGCTGGGAATCCAGAAGGGGCAAAGGTGAAAAGGAGACAAAAGTCCCTGTGCTGCAGGAGCTGCCATTCTGATGGGGCTGACAGACATTGGACAAATGAATAGAGAGAATGGAATGGTCCAAGCAGATGAGGAGCGCAGGGATGGTGCTCCTGAACAGGGTGCTCTGCAAGCCTCCCCGAGGGGGTGATGTTTGAGCACAAGGCTGAAGGAGGTGAGGGTGGGGACCATACAGGTATCTGGAGAAGACATTTCCAGGCAGGACGAACAGGAATTGCATAGGCCCTGAGGTGGGTGCTTGCCTGTCAGGTGAGAGGAGCCGAAAGGAGCTGGTGAGATGGAGAGGAGGGCATGAGGGGACCGGTGGTGGGGTGAGATGGAGAGGAGAGAATGAGGGGACCGGTGGTGGGGTGAGATGGAGAGGAGAGAATGAGGGGACCGGTGGTGGGGTGAGATGGAGAGGAGAGAATGAGGGGACCGGTGGTGGGGTGAGATGGAGAGGAGAGAATGAGGGGACCGGTGGTGGGGTGAGATGGAGAGGAGAGAATGAGGGGACCGGTGGTGGGGTGAGATGGAGAGGAGAGAATGAGGGGACCGGTGGTGGGGTGAGATGGAGAGGAGAGAATGAGGGGACCGGTGGTGGGGTGAGATGGAGAGGAGAGAATGAGGGGACCGGTGGTGGGGTGAGATGGAGAGGAGGGCATGAGGGGACCAGTGGTGGGGTGAGATGGAGAGGAGGGCAGAGGAGGGATCATGCAGGGCCGGTGGGCCTCAGGGGGATTTTGAGTGAGACAAGAGTCTGATTCCCTTGTTCCATGGGTTGTGGTGTCTTGCCACCTGACTGTCAGTCTCATGGGGGCTGAGACTATGGTTCAGTCTGTAGCCTCACCACCCAGCATGGTGCCTGGTGTGCAGTAGGTGCTCAGTGGGTGCTTGTTGACTCTCTTGAGTCACTGGCTGACTCTATCACTGAGGCATCTAAGCTGCCTCAGGCTCTGCTCTCTGCCTCTCTCCAGGTCCTGGGGAAGTTGCCTCCGGGCCAGCAGCTCCTGCTCAGGCTGCAGGTGAAGGAAGCACCCGCGGTCACACTCCAGAAAAAGAAGGCCGCAGTCTCCATCATAGCTAACATCCACCTGCTGCCCCACCTCCCTGCAGGGACTCCGGAAGCCCTCTTGGAGCTGAATGGGGTGAGTGGCTAAGGGATGGGAGCCCGGCACTGGGTTCTGAGCGGGCTGACCCTTTCCAGGCCACTGGGGGGGGGGGGGAGGGGTGGTTGCCTTCCCCCGATTTCAGGGTGGCACAACCCAGGAAGCCCCTCTCCTTTATTGTCACCATCTGAGCTAAGACCCAAGTGCCCACTTAGACTCCCTCATCGCACATCTGACCAGGCCAAGGCCTGTCCAGTCTGCTTCCTCGGGATTTCAAGAATGATTCCCCATGTCCCCATCCTCTCTGTGCTCAGATATCTCTTGGATGACTCTCTGAGTGTCCCCCCTACCTCTCCACCCCACCTCTACTAGTTTTCCCAAACACACATCTGGGCAGAGGCAGGTCCCTCCCCTGCTCATTCTCTGCTCTGGCTGCCCATGGCCTAGCATCATTCCATACCCCCTGCCTCATCTCTGCCTTTTACTCAGGGCTGCCAGGTCCCACCTCCCTGCCTTTGTGTGTGCAGGGACCACCACCTGCAGTACCGTCTCTCTCCTTCTCTTGGCGAATGCCTCATCTTTCAACATTCAGCTCCGGTGTCACCTCAGTGGACACCCTCCCTTGCCCCACTGCAGGCTGGGCTGAGGGTCTCACCAAGCTTCTACAACCCCAAAGCTTCCCCTTGTATAAACAGATCACCATCACTTATTGTTTTTTAATTCTCACCTGAGGATATGTTGAGAGAGAGAGAGAGAGAGAGAGAGAGAGAGAGAGAGAGAGAGAGAGAGAGAGAGAAAGGGAGAGAGAGAGAGAGAAAGGGGGAGAGAGAGAGAGAGAGAAATAGAGAAACATCAATTGGTTGCCTCCTGTATATGCTCCAACTGGGGACCAAACCCACAATTTAGGTATGTGCCCTGACTGGGAATTGAACCCACAACCTTTTGTTGTATGAGGTCATGATGCTCCAACCACCTGAGCCACCTGGCCAGGATGCCCCTTCAGTTTTAATACTCTAGTTCTTGAACACCAGAACCTTCAAGTTACCTCCTCATAGCCCAGCATGGATCCTAACACACAGTAGGGCCTCAGTAAGGGTTAGTGGAAGGAACGGTGGAGATTCACCTGTTGGCCAAGGGAGACCTGTCCTCAAGTTCCTCCTGTCTAATTCAGAGTAACCTCTGCCTGCTTTCCCCCTGCAGGTTATGACTTTAAATGCCCAGCTGTCTCCTTCGGCTACCAAGCTGCACCTCTCCCTGTCCCTGGAACGGTAACATGGGATTCTGGGCTTGTCTGTAGGACCAAGAATTAGGGACCTACAGGAACCTCCTTCCATTTATCAGGCACCAACTAAGTTGCAGGAGTTTTACCGGCATCTTGGTTGGCCTCCAGGACCTGCTGGGGAGGGGATGGTGTTAGCGCATCTTTATAGATGGCACCTGGGGCTCAGAGAAGCAGGTCCAGAGCAGGCTTCTTCCACAGCACCGCCCAGAGCCTGGCCCTGGAGATACACCCACTGCCAGGATATGGAGTCCAAACTTCTGAGTTATCAGCCCCAGAGGCTGGCCACAGAGATAACTGTGCTGGAATATTATAAAATGCTTCGTTATTCAGGTGGATTCGTTATTTCTCTAATCTCTCCACCCCTGTGGGAACTAGGCCTCATGGTCATCTTTAGGACCAAGATGGTGATGTTGATGGCAATCCTTCCTCACGGGAATGGCCCTTACCATTTGCAAAGCCCAGGCTGGCACAGTGGGTTGTCCCTGGAAGCAGGCCTGCAATCGGGGCCTCCATTCTCCAGGCTCAGTGCTCTCACTGTGGTGTGTGGCCTGGTGCCTTTCTGTCCCTCTCCTGGATTGGGGGCTTTCCCAGAGTCTCTGAGATCTGCCCATCCTGGCCCATAGGCACCCAGTGCTTACTTGACCCTATTTGAGAGTCCCTTGAGGCCCCTGAGGCTGTATACAGATGCCCCTTGCAAGACTCCACTGTTGCCCCATTTCTAACCTTGCCTGCTGCCTGAGTTCGTCTCCCCTTCCTGGTGGCAGTTCATGTCTCAGCCCTTCAGGAGATAGAGCTCTGCGGCCAGGCTCTGCCTCTGGATCTGCGTTTGGCCAGATGTGATCTACTACTGGCTTGCGGCCTTTAGTGTGCCTGCTGGATACAGAGCACCCCATGTCCAGTGCTCAGTCTATGGAGAGCCACTCTTTAGAAAGGTTCACCCACTCGCCCAGAGTCAAACAACTTGGAGTCAGACTGAGGCTCCAAGACCACAGAGTCGGAGGTGGTGGTCATGATATCTTAGGGGGTTAGATCCAGGTCCATTTTACACGTGGGAAAACTGAGTCTCTGAGTTAAGGCTGGATAGAGACAGAGTTGGGCCATAACCCTGTTTTCTGATACTGGAAAGCTAGGGGGGGTGGGGCAGAACACTGCTCAGCAGGTATTGGGGTGGATGCTGGGACCCCCAACATCTCTCTTCTCTCCAACAGGCTCAGTGTCAAGCTGGCCTCTTCCTTTGCTCACCCCTTTGATGTAAGTTCCTGGGAGGTTGAGCAGCTTGGCAGTGGTGAGCGTCTTCTAGGGGGGCTGGACAGGAGGTGGGATGAGTCATGGGCCATGTGACTGATCTGGCCCCAGTCTGAGCTCTGCCCCAAGCCAGAGTGGACAAACATCAGGGCGTGTGTGTGTGTGTGTGTGTGTGTGTGTGTGATCACCCTTAGGACAGTGAATCTGAATCTCATGACCTATCAATGCGTTGGAACCTTACAAAGTCATAAATTTCCAGAATCCCACGAAGGTTCAAAATTCTGGAACTTCACACAAGTAATAAAGCTCCTAAACTCAGAAAGTTCTAATATTTCAGAGCCCCACAGAGCCCTTAGTTTTCTGCTTCTCACATAGTTCTGTGGTTCTGGAATCGCATGATCCTCTCATGTTCTAGAACATTCTAAGAGTTCTTAAGTTGGTGGGAACCTAAGATCAGACCACACAGAGTCTACTGGAGCTGGGTACCTTCTCCTCTTTCTTTCTCAGGCACAGGCCCCCTCCACGCCCCACAGAGCCCTCCTCTAGGAAGGCAGCTCTTCTAAGCTCAAGGGGCCCAGGATGAAGCTGTCCTGACTCAGAGTCCCCTCTGGGGTCACTGGTAGATATTCCACCCCAGCGGGCCTGTGCCCACTAGGAGCTGTGTCCCTAGGCGTGGGGGAGGCTGGGGCTGCTGGACCTTGTATTTCCCTCCCCAGGAAGGAGTGCGCTGCTCCCTGCGAAGCCACCTCCTCGCCCTCCCTATGCTCTCTTGCAGGTGTCCCATTTAGAAGAGTGGCTCAGTGATGTAGTCCGGGTGGCGTATGTGCCGAAGCTCAACGGTATGGGTGGCCTTCACTCCTTTTGGACACGTGGAGTGTCTGAACTTGGGACTGCCAAATCTATTGCCTCTTTCCTTGTTCTGAGAGACACTGAGGTTGGAGAGGGGTTGATGCCCATTTCTGAGATGCAGAAATTGAGGCACCAATATTTCCATTTACACAACACTGACTAGCATCTACATCGCACCAGACTCTGCGCCCCAAGAGCTATCTGACCCAGTTCCTCTCCTCAAGATCACAATCCAGAGTGGGGGAGTGCTCATATAAGCAAGTGATTAGAATATATGGCCCAGAATGTGCAAGGGGCTGACAGAACCCCAAGGAGGTTCTGCTGAGGAGCCACTGATGACAATACAGAGAAGGGGCATTTTCATTTGAGTTTAGTAGGACACGTAGGAGTCTGCCAATAGGAAAAACTGAGTCCCCAAGAAGAGAAATCGCTGGCTCAAGGAAAGTGGTGGAATAGGTCAGCAGGTCCCACCCTGACCCCCCCCGCCCCCCCCCCCCACCGCATATATCTTTGCTTTCAACCCTTTCCTCTTCACAGTGGACCTGGATGTTGGTATTCCCCTGCCCAAGGTTCTCAATGTCAATTTTGGCAATGCGGTCCTGGAGGTCATCGAGGTGAGTTTCCCGTGCAGGTGTGGTCTAGATGGGCCATACACGTGTTTGTGGAGAGCCTTGCTTGAAACTCATTAGGGGAGTGCTCCACTCATCATCTGGCCTGCCCATGCACCGTTTTCCAAATTGCTCAGGGAATTACAAATGACTGAACTTGGGAGTGGCAAACAGATGACACAAGTGCTGCCACTCCTTCCTTACTAACCCATGGCAGGCATTGTCAGTCAATTAGAGTTCTTTCCTGATCAATTCAGACCCATGTCTGGCCTATAGGGTGGGATCTCGGATTCACTCACAGGATCGCAGTTCCCTTGGTCCAAGGGTGGCAAATACATGTGCTGTCCCTCCTTATCCTGTGCCAGTGGCAGGCGTGGCTAATAGATCCTGACACTTTTCTTGTTGAATATAGACATAGCCTCATAATCCTTTTCCAACCTAGCATAACTTTGAGTTTTGGAACAGTTCTGGGAGGTAGAGCAGAGAGTTTTGGACCCATTTCTCAGATGAAAACCAAGGCTGAAGGAGGTCAAATTTCTGGCCCAAGTTCAACACAGTAAATTAATGGATAAATGACACTTGAACTTGGGTCTTTTAAGAACTAAAGTCAGTAAATCAGTGACCTCTCTCATGCTGGATGTCATTTATTAATCATTCATTTATTTGTTCACTCATTCACTCAATGAGTGCCTGCTGTGTTCCAGGTACAGTGCTAACCTCAGGCCCTGGGAGGGGCACAGAAATGGATGCAGAGACGGGGGTGGAGGTGGGAGGACAGGTGTGTTGGGCACAGGGACTCAGAGAGCCTAATCAAGAACCGTTGCTCCTTGCAGAATGCTGTTGTGCTGACTGTGGCATCCTGAGCTGAGAGATGGCCACCAACCCTCCCTGTTGACTGCCAAAGTCCTGCGGACCTGCCTACTCTGCCTCAGTCCCCCCGCCCGCCCCCAGTCTCTAGCCTATGTCAATGACAGTATAAATGTCCCTTATCAACCCAGGCCCACCCAGGTGCTCTGGCCCTGCAGCTGTGCCCCCGACTGGGTGGGGACTGCAGGGCTAGTGACAGGACTCTGCTTCAGAGAGAGCTCTGGGGCCACAGTGGCCAGTCCCTGGCTTTCAATAAACTATCTGTGTCAGCATCTCCTGGCTAGTCTGTTCCCCAGTCACACACAGGCCACATTGGCCTCTGCCTCTGGTGTCCTCCTGCGCTCCAGGCAGGGGCTCCTGGGAGGTGAGGAGACTTGGGGCCTAGTCATTGTAGCTTCGTGTCTCAAGCTTACCTGGTTGGCCTGTGTCTTGTACCACCTTCCTCGACCTCTGCCCCGAGCTCCCTGTGTCCCTCTCTTTACTCCCTTCCCCTCTTCTCGCTCTGTTTTTCTAAATACCTCTTTCTTCATTCTGTCTCTCAGTCTGTCTGAGTCTCTGTCTATCTCTATCTCTTTGACTTTGGGACACTTCTCAGTAGTACATCTGAGCTGAGTTTTGTAAGATGAATAGGAGTTTTCCAGGGAGAAAAGGAGCCAGCATTCCAGGAAGAAAGAGACCTGGTCCTGGAGGATCCCTACTAGCTGCACTTCAGCCATGGACACCCCCCGAGAGGCCTCAGAGCACAGCTGTGCCAAAAGCTCGTGGTGCAGATGGGGACACAGGTGCCAGGCAGGGCTTGGCCGGTACAGGGCCACATAGTGGCAGAGTTGGGATGGGAAACCTGCCTCCTGGTTCTGGGCTCTTCCCCACTTTCAGGATGGACATCCTTGTTTCTAGGAAATGGCCCCAAGATGGCACTTACGAGTAAGGAGGTGCCAACAAAGTTTTTGGAACTGGCTCTGAGGATTTGGGGGGACACAGGAGAGTGGGAGCCCATCTTGAGGTTTGCCCACTAGTAATGACCCTGTGACCATGCTTCCATCCATCCACCCATCCATCCTCCCATCTATTCATTCATCCTCCCTCCCTCCCTTCCTCTCATCCTCCCATCCACCCACTCTGCAAATACTGGCACCGTCTACTGCCAGCCAGGCACTAAGTGACATGTTAGGGTTTATCTCTGCTCCTCTCTCACTTCCATTGTCTCCTGGCTCCATCCAGGACAGAGCTGAGGTTAAATGAGTGGCTTGAGTTAGCTGTCTGTGTTCAGATCCCATCCCAGCACTAGCAATGTGCCCTCAGGCAAGTCATGCAATCTCTCTGAACCGCTGCATCAGTAACTTGGGGGTGAGAATAGTAAGGTTTGAGGGTTAACCAGCACTCAGGATGGTGACTTGCCCTTAAGAAGCTCTTGGTGCCTGTTAGCTCATGTTACTGCTGCATTAGGCCATGATCTTCATCTGTTTTCTCCTCTCCACCCACACCTCGGCACACCCTCCTCATTTCTCATGAGGACCGCACCTGCCCCTTCCTGACCGCCCTCCCTCCTCTCCTCCATCCCATCCTCCTCCAGCCTGTCATCCTTTATCCCATCTGACCATGTCTCACTGCTGACAACCCTTCAATGGTGCATTCTCACTGCCCGCAGGAAATTATCCCAACTCCCAGGATGGCATTAAAGGCTGCTATGACCTGGCCTCAGCCAATCCCCCCTGGAGCATGGAGAGAGAGCAGAGTTGTCTCTGTGCCTCAGGCTCCTCATCTGTAAAATGGGAACACTATAGGACTCACTCATAGGTCGTTTGAGGATTAAAGGAGACAATCAAAGTACTAAGAAGAGTGCCTGGCATGTGGTGAATGTGCATGATGGGTAGTCAGGCCCTTGAACAGCGCTTCCCTCTTTCTGGGGCATCCGTGTCCCCAAGTGTGCCTGGCAAACTCCTATCATCCCTCAATGCATGGGCACACGCAGCTGCCAGCCTCGCCGTGCCCCGGGCAGGGCCTGTTATTGTATTTGCCACATGGGATTGTCACTGACCCGGTCCCATTTTCCCGCCTGACCAAGACCTCCTCAAGGTCAAGGATGGTGTCTGCCTCATCCTGGTGAGTCTTGTGGCTGCACAGAGTGGTGATGAGAGCAGCTAACCTTTGAGTGCTTATTGTATACTGGACACTGTGTTAGACACTGAACACCCCCTTTTGGACAGCTCCTAACACAGCTCCTAAGTGGCAGAGCCGGAATTCGAACCAGATCCTTCTGACCCTAATTCCAAAGCCTGGGTTTTGCGATGCTACAAAAGTAGTACTTGCTGCATTTCTTGTATGCTTACTAAGTGCTTTAGATACATCATGTCATTGACTCCTTGAATCAACCCTCCTGTCTAGGAACTATTTTTACCTTCATTCTATAGCTGAGGAAACTGAGGCACAGAGAGGTTAGGTGATTCACCCAACGATACACAGTTAGGAATGATGAGGTTAGAATTTGAATCCAGGTCTCTGAGTGCAAAGCCCAGGCTCTGAACCCACACTTAGGGTGGGGTGAGGGGGCGTGACAAAGGATGTGCAGGGAGCCCCTGTGCTGAGCTTGCAGCCCTGAGGCTGACAGCTCATAGGGGAGACAAGAGCTGCTGGACGGATTCTGTTTCCTGGTCCTTGCGGCCCCTGCATGAGCCCCCCACGTGGTCCCCTGCATGGCTGAGTCACCTTTGGGTGAGTCACCTCCCAGGGCCTGGTCCCTCCAGCTGCAGACAAAGGTGCCTTTTGGACGCTAAGCCCAGGTGACCTCCCTGAGGCGCCACAGTTACACTAATCCTCCTGGAGCCCCAGGGGGTAGGCCTGCCTTCTGGCTGGGGCTGAGGATGGGCACAGAGCCTCATGTGACTGACAGTAACCACCTTTGTGAGTGCACTGCCCCCTACAGTTTACAATGTGCATTGGTCCCTGCGGGAAGAGGGTGGAGGAGGCACATGGCCCTCTTTGTATTGTATTTCAGTTTAAAAAGGTAAGATATCTGTTGAATGAGCAGTTATATCACATCAAGTGGGAGGCAATGGGGAGAGGAAAGGGGGCTCCTGTTTACTGAGCCTCCACCAGGCTCTGGGCACATTCTAGAAGGTTCCTATGAAATCCTTAAAACCCTACTAGAAAAGTGCAATGAAGCCCACTTCTCAGATGGGGCCAGACTGAGGTCCTGGAGGAGAAGTGACCACCAGGTCACATAGGACAGAGGGGGGTGGAAGCGCAGGTGCATTACTTTTGGGGTCCCTGTCCTTGGAGCCCTTCCAACCCCCATAGATGATGGGGCAGAAGGTGGTCCAGGCCCCGGGCTTCCTCACACCCCTCATGGCTTTCAACGACTTGCTGCCATAAGGAGCCAGTGAGGACCTGGGATGATGAGGATGAAAAAGCCATCTTCTGAGCACCTACTATGTGCCAGGCCCTGTTCCCAGCACTTTGCATGATTAAATCACTCACCCCTCCCAACATCCTTTTGAGGCCAGGTTGTTCCTGTCACTGTCTTCAAACCAAAGGAACAAAGCTGTGGAGAGAACTGGCAGCAGAATTCAAACCCGGCACCCAGCTCCGGGGCCTGTTCCATTAGTGTGCCCACAGCAGCTGAGGAAACTGAGTTCCAGAGGGGGGCTGGCCCAGGAGCCAGTGGCCACATCGGTAAACTTGACGTCAACCGTGCCTGCCTTCAGAGCCCCCACTGCCTCCTGGGAAAGAGGAGAAGGATCTCCTTGCAGAGACCAGGAAAACACATTTATTCTCCCCCTGACTTGAGCAGGCCTTGGTAGGGGGAAGAGAGATGACCCCTCACTCCAGAGGATTCTCAGGTGGACCTAGTGGGGGCAGGGGGAGGGAGCATCAATTAAACACAGACATAGGACCTAGGCTGGGGGATGAGAAACTCGGAGAGCTCCTTATCTAGTGGAAGTAAGAGCATTCATTCATTCATTTATGACACAGCAGTACTGGCAGCTGTGCCTGTGCTGGGCTAGGGGTGGGGCCCAGGCCTGCTTTGCCTGGTTTCCCCAGAGCAACACCATCTCAGTATGGGCTGCAGGACCCTGAGTGGTCCCAAGGAAGAATCAAGGTTGAGGGTCATCACAGAAAGCTTTCCAGAGCAGCTGACATTCTGCATGAGTTTGAGCAGTGGAGTCTGGAAAAGGGTGTTCTAGATTGCAGGCATTGCCTGTGCAAAGGCCCACAGGCAGGAGGCTGGGCAGAAGCAGGACTGAGTGTGGAAGGCAGACTTGCCTTGAGTGCCAGGGAAGAGGTCTGGGCTGTGTCCCAGCGGTCTCGAAGGGGGCAGTGGTTGCCGCTGAGAGGTGGGAGCAGGTATTACCTGGGAAGGGGCAGGAGGGAACGTTCTGAGGTGATGGAGATGCTCTATGTTGAGATAGGGGTGTGAGCTACATGGCTGTATAAAATTATCAAAACTCCACGAATAAACATTTAAGATTTGTGAATTTTACAGTACGTAAATTTTACATTTAAAGGAAAGAATCTTAATGGCATACATGTTGAAGTGTTCAGAGGGACATGTACTGTTGTCTGCAACTTACTTTGAAATACATTAAAAAAGATGGATTAACTGATAGACGTATAACTATGATAAAGGAATTATAACACGGTTTTAATGGTAGAAGTAGCTGGTGGGTATAAGGTGACAAGAACGTTTCATAATGAGTTACAGGGAGAAAGCCTGCAGCTCAAAAACAGCCCAGCTGCTTGTTCTCTTCACACCAGCCTCAAATTTGAAGGGTCGGATCCATATACATCTCCCTGAACTCTCAAATCAGTCTTGTGAGGTGGGTGTCATACCCATTTAACAGATGGAAATAACAAGAGGCACAGAGAAGGGAAGTGGCTGGCTCAAAATCATGCAGAGAGATGGGGACTGAGCCAGCTTTGAGCCTGATGCTGAGTCCAGTCGGGGCACGTCCTGCCTGCCCAGGCCACCATGAGTGAGCAGTGCCTGCGTGGAGCTGGAAATTAGATAGATGCATTTGGGGATGTTTCCAGTTCACCCATCTAGGGGCCTAGCGGGGGTCCCCAGGAATATGCCTAGACCAGGGGCTGATAAACCCCAGCTCATGTGACACCATCCGGGGCTGAACACAGCTCTTGGAATTAGCCACAAACCGCAAACCCTTGTGGTTTTGGGGCTCAATGCCCAATTTGCAGAGCAAATCTGTCTGGTCTCTTATAATTATACGGTATTTCCCTCTCTTGATTTGGACTCCGGCTCTAGCTGCTATATAAGGGGCCTGTGACCAGACTCAGAGCAAAGCAGAGGGGCCAGTGAACGGGACCTCTCAGGACTGAGCTGCAGGGACTTCCCAGGGGTAAGGAGGAGTCTGTTCCCTTTTCAGTGTCCAGGTTGACAGGGGGAAGCTGAGGTCTGCTGCTTGCTGATGCCAGAAATCCCTTCATTAAAAAGCCCATCTTTTTAACTGAAGGTGGTGGTACCTCATTGAACACAGAATTATGGGTAGTGGGGTTAGGATGAGGTGAGGAAGACAGAAAAATTCTTATACATATTAGTCCTTCATATTCTAGTATAAATGAGTGCCTCTGATACTCTCCTAGGAGCAGTGGGAGTAGGGAGAAAAACTTGGGGGCTTGGTGAACTTCAAGAGAAATGGGAGCAGGGAAAAGGGAAAGAGGCTGAATAGGTGGAGGGGGCTGAAGCCAACAATGTCACAGTTTGGCCCAGATGTGAGGTGGTGATTCTCTGAGGCTGGTGAATGGGTAGGCTGGGATGATGGAGTGAGAGAAGTGGGTGATGGCATGAAGGCAGCAAAATAAAGTTTCCTGGAGGCTTACCAACTCACCCACACATGCAGCTTCACCGCTCTAGTCACAGCCCCTTATCTCATAACTTAAGACCCACTTCTTCGAGGTCTGAGATTAGAGTCCCAAAACAATAACACTAGATGCTGTTTATTGAGTATCTGTTATGTACCTGATGCAATATGTTATGATTAGGAAGCAAAGGTTCAAAAAGATAAAGTCTTGACCTCGCTGGTTTGCTCAATGGTTAGAGCGTTGGCCCGTGGACCAAAGGGTCACGGGTTCGATTCCCCATCAAGGGCACATACTATAGTTGCAGGTTCGATTCATGACCTGGGTTTGGGAGCTGTGGGAGGCAACAGATTGATGTTTCTCTCGCTCTCCTTCCTCCATCCCTTCCACTCTCTCTAAAAAATCAATGGAAAAATATCCTTGGGTGAGGATTTAAAAAAAAGTAAAGTCTCTTGCCTAAGGATTACACCCAAAGATCCAGAGCCCTTTATCTTTAATCAAATGGAATACAACTGACTCCTGCAAAGAGGTGGGAGAGGGTGTTTGCTGGCGGGCGGGCTGGCCGGAAGCACAGAAGGGTGGCTTTGTGAATGCTTTGTTAAGTGGATGGACTGATGGAAGAATGAATGGAAGGGTGGAAGGACGGATGGATGGATGTACGACCAGCTTGTTGGTTGGCTGTATCATAGATGAATGGAAGGATAGATGGGTAAGATGATTGAAGAGGGGGAGATGGACAGTTGGATGAGTAGATGGGTGAGTGGATGAATGAATGGTAGGATGGCTGCAAGGATGGCTGAAAAGACGGATGGATGAACAAGAGAGGGAGAATTGATGGCTGGAGCAGTAGGTGGCTGAGTGGATGAATGGATGGGTGGGTAGGTAAATAAAGGGGTAGATGCTGGAGAGATTTCCCCAGAACCTGCTTGCTCCCAGTTTGCTGTTCTGGTTGGAATCCTCATGACCTTTCTCCCTGAAGCTTCATTTAAAAATTTCATCTTGGTAGATAATCAAACATCCATGTTCTGGGGCAGTTTAGTTAATGGGTCTGCTGTGTATCTCCAGATTAATTTCAGTTTGAAAAACTCAGAAGGTGGTATCAGAAATTCTGGACTCTGCCCCACTGTGTGACGTGGGATCCTTTTCTGCTTTCTAATCATAACACATTGTATCAGGTATATAATAGACACTCAATAAACAGGATCCTGGTATGACTCTTGGAAGGAGGCGCCTAGCTCCATCTGCTGGCCAGGGAGGTGATGGCCATCTGATGCACTGTCTCCAGCAGGCAAGCAGCGCCAGCATGTGGACGGCTTGGTGTGTGGCTGCTCTGTCTGTGGCAGCTGTGTGTGGCCTCCGCCAAGAAACAAACACGGTCCTCAGGGTTACCAAGGATGTGCTGAGCAATGGTGAGTCCATCCCTGAAGGGGGTAGGTGTGGCATTGAGGGGGGCAGGGCAGTCCTTCCTACTCTGAAGTTCCCAAGGACCCTCTTCCTCACTGGCAGATTCTACATCAGATGGATGGGTGACTTCTCTCTGGACTGTAGTTTTCCCCCTTCCTTTTGGTTACTATTTTCCTGAGCACCTACTATGTGCCAAACACTACGTTGGGAACTTTACGCATGAGGCAGTAGAGAGCAGTGAGTAAGAGCTTGAGTCCTGGAGTCAGTCTTCCTGAGGTTCAAATACTGACTGTGTGACCTTAAGTCTCTGAGCCTCAGTTTACTCATCTGCAAAATGGGTGTAATCAAAGTTCCCATCTCAGAGGACTGATATGAGAATTAAACAAGTTGATCTTTTGAAAACTTAGCACAACTCCCGGCACATAGACAGCTCTCAAAACTGGGAGCTATTATTATTCCTGCCTCTAATCTCCCCGTTCCAATTCCCATCCACGGCTATTGTGAGACTAAAAATGAGGTCATTTCCTAGCTGAGTGTCACAGGCCTCACTTTCTTTATCCATCAAATGGGGACAATAATTCTGGCCTTGACTATTTCCCAAGAGTCAGTGGGATAATGCAGGAGGAAGTAGGTTTTTGAGCTATAAAGTGTGGAATACTTGGAAGGGAGGGTGAGGAACCAAGTTTATCTAGTTTTGGCTGAATGCTGTTGAAATCTAGTGAGTGTGTGAGCAGGTCAAAGCCAGCAGCTAATGAGCTCACCGGGACATCAGGGCTGGTGGGACTGGAAGAATCTTCCCATTTGACCTGAGCATTTTACCTATGGGAAAAGGGGGGCCCAGCGAGCCAAGCAGAGCTCCCAGGTGGTGCCTGGGGGCTGGAGGTGGAGAAAGGGAGGAACTCCTGACACACCTCTGCTTCTCTGCAGCCATTTCCGGCAACCTGCAGCAGAGCGATGCTCTCCACTCAGCCCTGAGGGAGGTGCCCATGGGTAAAGCTGGTAGTGATGGTGGTGGGCCTCTCCTGGGGGGTCTGCTTGGTGGAAGTGGAGGTGGAGGTGGTGGGGGAGGTGGTATTCTGGGGGGCCTGCTTGGTGGTGGTGGTGGAGGGGGTGGCAGTGACCTGTTGGGTGGAGTTGGAGGAGGCTTACTGGGTGGCAGTGGTGGGGGGCTGTTGGGCGGCAGTGGCAGCAGTGGTGGGGGGCTGTTGGGCGGCAGTGGTGGTCTCTTGGGTGGCAGTGGTGGTGGCCTCTTGGGTGGTGGTGGTGGTGGTGGTCTGTTGGGTGGTGGCCGACACTATTACGATGACTACAGAAGCATGAACTACCCCCGAGGTGTTGGTGGTGTTCCTTACAATGATTTCCATGTCCGAGATCGCCCCCCAAAGTATACGAATGGCAACCAGCTTGGCGGTAATTACAAGTATGGTCACATCGAAACCAATGACAACACCGCTCAGCTAGGGGGCAAATACCGATACGGTGAAATTCTTGAGTCTGATGGAAACATGAGAGACCTCCGAAATGGAGACTACCGCACGGCTGAGAATGCACATGGTGGCCACAGGGGCCACGGGCTGTATAAGTCAGCCGAAGGTGCAGCATCTGTTGGCCGGCTTCACCGGCGAGAACTGCGGCCAGGAGAGATCCCACCCGGAGTGGCCACTGGGGCCCTGGGCTCAGGTGGTTTGCTGGGCACTGGTGGCATGCTGGCAGCCAATGGCATCCTGTCAGGCCAAGGTGGCCTGCTTGGCGGAGGTGGTCTTCTCGGTGATGGAGGACTGCTCGGAGGAGGGGGCGTCTTGGGCGTGCTCGGCGAGGGAGGCATCCTGAGCACTGTGCAAGGCATCACGGGGTAAGGCGGGGCCAAGATTTCCCTATCAAGTCCCCTGGGATGAATCTCCAAATGGGTGATCACCCTAGACCTGGAGGTGGAGGAGGGATGGTCTTCAGAGCCTTGGACACTTCAGGGCTTAGCCTCGGGACTGGACGTCTTGAGAATCTCAAGTTTGATGGTTTTGGGTCTTGTCATTAAACAGCCCTGAATTTGAGTCCCAGCTCAACCTTTCATACTTATGTTTGACTTTGGACCATTCCTTTCCTCTGAGTCTCAACTTTTCCACCTGTAGAATGGTCAGAGTAACATAGTTTAGGTGGAAAAAGCCCAAGAATTTAAAATCATACATACAGGGTGGGGCCAAAGTAGGTTTACAGTTGTGAGTACATGAAACAGTTTATGCTTGTATTATTATTTTATTAATTGTTGTATTATTTTCCATATGAACAACTGTAAGCCTACTTTTCCCCTACCCTGTATATATTATAATTTCAACTCTGCCCAGCTTCCTCCTCACATTCACTATTTAATTAAAAAATATTTGGAACTCCTGCTGTGGTTTGGGCACTGTGTTGGCATTGGAGACAGGGCCCCATGGCTAGCCAAAAAAAGACATATCTCCTGTCCTTATGGACATGGATAAAGATGCCTGGAAATAACCCTCCAATTGCCTCAGCAGTAAGAAGTTCATGGAGAAATGAGGATGTGTATAGTGGGGAGGCAGGGGGGCTTCCTGGAGGAAGAGGACCTTGAGCTGAAATCTGAGAATGTGTAGGAGGAAACCAGGCATAGAGGGGCAGGGACAAGCCAAAGGAATGGCATCTTTAAATTTAAAAAAGTCCTAGGAAATACATGGATATGCAGAGAGGGTCTCTGGGCAGTGGGAGTAGGGGTCATGGCATCTTTTGCCTTTATTCTCTATGTTTTTCAAGTTCTACCCACAAACCTCAGGTCTCTTTAGAGTCAGGAGGACTGGACAGGACACGGCCAAGGGGTGTGTGAGGAGTGGCATGGCCAGCAGTGGAGGCCCCTGTCCTCTCATTGTTCTTGGTCCTGTGCAGGCTGCGGATTGTGGAGCTGACCCTCCCTCGGGTGTCCGTTCGGCTCCTGCCCGGCGTGGGCGTCTACCTGAGCTTGTACACCCGCGTGGCCATCAACGGGAAGAGGTGTGTGCCCTCAGCCCTGGAGGGGACCCCAGCATCCCATGTCCCGGCGGGGAGATCCTGGGCGGTTGTTTCCCTTCCCTTCTCTCAGATTTCAGCCTCTTTGTCCTTAATGTGGGGACTAATAAGGTCTAATGTGTTTCCACCCAGTGCACGGCTTACACCCCTGGGCTCAGGCCATCTTTAGTCCCTGTCAGCAGCAAGGGCAGTCTGCAAGATGGTTAAGATCTTGGGAGGCTGGAGTCAGGTGACAGCCTGGGTTCAAATCCCGACTCTCTTTTAAGCTGTGTGACCTTGGGCCCGTCCCCTAATGTCACTGAAGCTGATTGTCTTTACCTGCAATGGGCATACTGACATCTCCTTTTCCACGTGGCTGTGGCCACAGACATCTGCCTCTCTGAATAGTGCCTGCAGCCTGGGAGGTGCTTATCAGAGGACCTCAGCATGGACGCATGCATTGATTTCTCCCTACGGATTGAGGTCATGTCTATAAAGTTAGGTCATTGGGTGCTCACCTTGGAAACCAAAATTTACACTGAGTGGCCAGATTATTATGATCTCTGAACGCATAATAATCTGGCCACTCAGTGTACTTCTCTTGAGTATCTCATTTATTTTATATCAAAGATACTATAAATCATGCACCTGATCAGTTTTCCCCTTTGCACCGGCTGATAGAAAGCTTAGGGCACATAGGTGGTTTATCTCCAGCAAAAGTCTAGAATACTTTTGGTACCCATTTGAGATACAAATACACTGAGTAGCCAGATTATTATGCGTTCAGAGATCATAATAATCTGGCCATTCAGTGTATATGTCGAGTTCATTTACTGACCCCTGTCCTCAGCCTTAGAAGCTCTCACAGACTGAGGAGGGACAAAGATTTGTTCACAGATAACTTGAGGGACCAGGGAAGTCTTCTGGTTTGGGATCCCTAGAGATGAGCAAGGAGCATGATCGATGCATAATAGCAAGGGGCAGGGATGGCAAGGGTGAGAGGTGCTAGGCAGGGCTGGCTGAGGCTGAGCTGTCTGGAGGCTGGGGGTGACTCTCTGTCTCCCTGGCCTCGTGGTCTCCTCCAGTCTCATTGGCTTCCTGGACATCGCAGTGGAGGTGAACATTACGGCCAAGGTCCGGCTGACCATGGACCGCACAGGCTACCCCAGGCTGGTCATCGAGAGATGTGACACCCTCCTGGGGGGTATCAAAGTCAGGCTGCTGCGAGGGTGAGTACCCGCGCCGTGGAGCGCCTTGGGGGATGGTGGCATGGCCCACTGTATGGTTATGAGCAGGGGTTCTGGAAGCATCCCGTGGTTCAAATCTCAGCTCCACTAGCCCTTGCTGTGTGCCTTTGAGCAATTCTGTTGCCCTCTCTGAACTCCGGTTTGTTCATCTGTTACATGGGGGTGATTCTTTTTCCTTTTGGAATTGAAATAATGACTGTAAAGCCTTAGTGCAGAACCTGGCACATTTTAAGAGTTTCTGAATATATGTCTAACAGGTTTATGTCCATTAGTGCCCCAATCCAAGAGAAAATTTCCCAATGGGTTCTGTCCAGTGCAAACTTGGCTGGGGGTGAAATTTTTTCTATTGCACCCTCCCCATAAGGTGGCCAAGTCCCCACCCTCTGACCAGAGAGGTTTCAAGTGTCTGTGTATGGCCAGCACGCTCCCTGCCTCCACCCCCCACTCTCCTGGGGAGGGGGGGGATGGTCTTGGATGAGAGCAAATCAGGGCAGCTCAGAACTGAGGCCCCTTCATTCACTCCCCGGCCCTCATCATGGGAGAGCCCTTTTCAGCTTTTCTCTTTGAGGCCTCTGCCCCACGCGTGCGCCCCCCCCCACCCGCCCCCCGTGTTATCAATCTCTTGGCCCAGTCTCCCAGCTCTCATCTTAGCTAAGCTCTGGGAGCAGAAACACTCATTGTACAACTCAAACCCAAGAATTTCTGATTCATGTGAGCTTCTCTGAGTCTTTGTTTCTGCTCCAGGGTGGATAGGAAAGAGAAGATTGGCCCCTGGTATTCTGTGAGGGGAGGTGGGAGGGCAGCACACAGAAACCTCACAGATTTTTAAATTCACAGTTTCACTGGGGCTACAGTTGGTAATACATGGTTCACAGAGACAAAAAGACAAAAAGAAAGGCACGGAGTAAAGAGCCTGCCTCCCATCTGCCCCTTCTCACCAAGCTCCCCTTCCAATTCCTTTGTGCAAAAGAAGAAACACAAATGTAGATTCTTATTCCCCCCCTCCTTTTAACACAAATGGGCACATGCTATTAACACCGCTTTTCTTTTCTTTTTTTCATTTCCTCAATTTGGAGATGTTTCTGTATCCTTCGGGAAGATTATGCAAAGCTACATCAAACACTCCATTAGAAGAGGGCCAGCTGAGCAGGAGGGAACAACATTTGCAGTTAAAAATCAGGAACATCCAGCCTGGGCCTGGCCCATTGTAGAGCTCAAGAAACATTTGTTTGTTGAATGAGTAAATGAATGAGTGAATGGATGGATGAGTGAATGAATGAATAAAAAGCCCCCAATTCGCCTGACTAGCCCGTCCAGCGAGGTCGAGGGTGAAGGCACTGCCCTTCCAGCTTTCAGAGCAGCTTCCAGCACTGATAGGTTCTCTTCAGACTGCGCCTGCCCTAGGACCCCGAGTGTGCACAGCGCGGTGAGCCCCTCCTCATTCTGCTCCTCTCTCCTCAGGCTTCTCCCCAACCTTGTGGACAACTTAGTGAACCGAGTCCTGGCCAATGTCCTCCCTGACTTGGTAAGAACCTATCCTGGGATGGGGAGCAAGAAGCACTGACTTTCCCTAGACCGTGGGGCCACTGTTCCATCTCCAACGCTGCAAACATGCAGGCGGCCCAGAGGGCACCAGGGGTTTGAGGCATGTTCTTGGGTTGACTCTGAGGAACACAGAGGGACAGATTGGTGGAGGGAGAAGGAGGTGGAGCTTGAGGTGGAGGGAGAAGGAGGTGGATCACACAGTTCTGAGTTTGAGTCCTAGCTCGGGCACTTTCAAGCTGTGTGACAAATCATATCACCTCTCTGGGTCTCTGTTTTCCCATCTGTGAAATGGGGATTGTGAGAGAGCCTTCCCTGTGGGGCTGTGTGGAGGACAGAGCTGAGCACAGAGAAGGTCAGTAAACATCAGCTCCGCTTAGTTGTTACTCGTGCACGCCCTCTGCAGCCCCCTGCACGACCCCCAGAATGGCACGCTTTCTCTCCCCCCAGCTCTGCCCCATTGTGGACGTCGTGCTGGGTCTGGTGAATGACCAGCTGGGTCTCGTGAACTGTAAGTTCTTCCTGCTTTGTTTCCGTCGGCCCACATCTACTCGTGCCTGCCCTGGGCCCAGCCCCAGCAGGCCTGGGCAGCAGTGCCTGGGAGGAGGACTCAGGGAGGTGGGGCGCAGGCCCTTGCCTTGAGGGAGAGTCTACCCGGACTTCCCTCTTGTCCCCAAGCATTCCTCCACAAAGTGAGGGGAGGGGGGAGGGGCTGCGGCTCTGGACTAGGAGTCAGGAGGCTGGGTGGAGCCCTGGCTCTGCCCTGGCAGGTGTGTGGACTCTCCCCCGTTTCCTCCTCTCTACAATGAGGGGGTTGGTTTCAACTCACAGAGAGACTGGAGAGTGAGTAGCAGGAGACACAGGGACACTGTCCAGGTCTCAGCACCAGGCTCCAACACCACCCTGATCCAGGATTTCTGAGCGAACGCTCCTAAGGCCAGCCGGCCCCAGAGGGTGTACAGCCATGCGGACAACAGAAAGGTGGCACCCGAGGGGAGCCGTGCACAGCCTCCGCAGCCACACAGGGCAGCTCCCCCTAGTGTGGGCCCATGTCTCTGGGATTCCAGGCAGTTTGAGGCTGGCTTTCCCAGACAGGTAAAACTCACTCCATTTGTGGCCAGAAATGAGGGAGAAAGAGCCCAGAGGGTGAAGCTATTCGTCACAGGCAGTTAGGGAACGGCCAGATCCCACGAAGCACAACATTGTGGAAACCCTAAAGCTTCTTGCCCAGCACACAGGACTTGGCAACAAAGCATATCCATACCAGGATCTCACTGCCTCCACCCCCCCCCCCCCGCCCCAATATAGTCCAAGGAGTTATGTTAAACCTGTTACAGAGGAGGAAACTGTAGCTCAGAGAGGCGCAGTGTCTTGCCTGAGGTCACACAGCAAAGAAGAGGCAGAGTTGGGATTTGAATCCAGAACTCTTGCTCTTTCCATGATGCCTGGAGCTGGAGCCTTGCTGCCTTGGGACACAAAAAGGGAAGGCGTCTGGGAGGGAGAGGGTACCTCCCTGTGACCCCCATCTTTGCCTGCAGCTCTGATTCCTCTGGGGATATTGGGAAGTGTCCAGTATACCTTCTCCAGCCTCCCGCTTGTGACTGGGGAATTCCTGGAGCTGGACCTCAACGTGAGTGACTGGACTTTGGGGCAAGGGGAGGTGGCCCTCTTCCTACAGGCAGGGGAGGAAAGGAGGGTCCCCCAAGGCTTCTGCTGAGTGCCTGGGAAGCAACATCTGAACAAGACCCTTTTATGATTAGATGGGGCCCTTCTAGGAGCTGTGTTAAAAAAAAATAAACACAGCCACAGCCAGCACTTCTTAAGTGCTTTCTGTGTATTGAGCACATTTCTAATCTAACCTCTAGCAGCTATTTGAGGTAGGCACTCTTACTGAGAAAACTGAGGCACAGAGAGGTTAAGCCACTTGTCCAAGGTCACTGCTAATAAATGTAAACCTGGGATCTGAACCCAAGCAATCTGGCTTCTAACTACTAGCGCTACTGCTTGGGCTTGGGTCTCCTGGAGAAATGAATCTGGTCAGTAGTGTGCTGGTAAGCATTAACAGCCGGCTCTCATGATTAGAAAGAAAAAGCCTGATTTGTAACATTTGCTGATTTCCATGGTATAAATACTCCCACCATGGCCAATTTCAAGCTGCCTACCTGACTTACTAAACACGGAGTTGAGAAGAGATGCGTGGACTCGGCTCTTGTGAGCTGGTGTGCTCCAGCACACGACCGAATCTGGTCCCTAACTGTGCACGGGGCACACACACAGTCAAACTTCCTGCGGGCTGCACGAACACAGGTGCTTCCCCACATGCTCCATCAGATACAGGGCGCAGGTACACACCCTGCTCTCATGTACACAGCACACCTGTGCGCAGGAGTAGATGCACACCTAGTAAATGCATAACTCAACCCAGTGGTCGGCAAACCGCGGCTCTTTGGCCCCTTTAGTGTGGCTCTTCCACAAAATACCACGGCCTGGGCGAGTCTATTTTGAAGAAGTGGCATTAGAAGAAGTTTAAGTTTAAAAAATTTGGCTCTCAAAAGAAATGTCAATCGTTGTACTGTTGACATTGGGCTCTGCTGACTAATGAATTTGCTGATCACTGCTCTAACCATGCAAGAGCTACTTGTTGGTCACTTGCTGTGTGCCAGGCGCTGGGCTGGGGCTGGAGATGCACAGGGCAAGATTCCTGTCCTGATGGAGCTTGCAGTCTATTGGAGGGGACAGGCCATCCAAGAATCACTCAAACAAACAAGTATAGATGGTGAGCACTGTGAAGGAAGGTCCCAGGCTATTAGAGCCTACAGCAGGGATCTGACATACCCACAGAGATCATGGAAGGCTTCCTGAAGGAGGTGACACTTGAGCTGAGACCTGCCAGATGAATGGAACATATAAGAGGAGAGTGTGGGAGAGGGAACAGTGTGTGGGAGGCACCATGGTGGGGGTGTTGAGGGGGTGGCAGGGACTGACAAGACCCTAGTGGCTGCTCTGTAGAGGCGGGGGTGAGGGGTAGAGTGGTTCGAGATGAGGTGGAGAGGCCCCTGGGGCAGACTACACAGTGTCTTGTAGGCCATGGACAAGAGCCTAGTCTTTAAAGAGTAGATACACCAATGTGTATTGTGCGGGTGCATAAACATGCTAACTCATATGGCAGGACTGAGGTGGAGAAAGGATCTATGTCATACATGTATTTAAAATATATGGCAACATACCATGGCTATAATTATAAATGGTTATTTAGTGGGAACTGCAGAGACCCTCTACCATCACAAACTGAAGAAGATCTCAGGCCATAAATGAAAGAGTCACTCAGACCTATTGGGTTTAATTAAGGAAGACTGCCTGGAGGCAGAGTCAGGGCCTCACCTAGCCTTCAGCCCCCTTCCTCAACTTTCCTCCCTGCACCCCTCCCCGTGACCCCTTTCCTCTCTGTTTCTCCAGACTCTGGTTGGGGAGGTTGGAGGAGGGCTCATCGACTATCCACTGGGGCGTCCAGCCAAGGCTCCCAGGCCAACGATGCCAGAATTGCCCCCCATGGGTGACAACACCAACTCCCAACTGGCCATTTCTGCCAACTTCCTGGGCTCAGTGCTGACTCTCCTGCAGAAGGAAGAGGCACTGGATGTTGACATCACCAATGGCATGGTGAGTCATGGCCCCACTTGGGAGTGGGGCAGACTGGGCAGCAAAGGGATTCCAATTGATCCTGTAGTCCCCATGGCCTTGGGGAAATTGCTGTAAAATGAGAACTATAGACAGCCCACCCTTTGACTCATCTCCAATTCATGGATGTGTATCAGTTATGTCCATGTTTACCCAAGAACGGCGCCTTGGAAGATTTTAGGTGATTCACAGACATGGCATTAAACAATATCAAACCATATGGTGAGAAAGTTTCTCACTATTCCATTTTATTTAATTTTATTCCAATACTTTGTAAAAAGCATACTATGCATACATTTGTATGTATTTCCATGTAAATGTTTAGAATCCTTTCACTTGATAAGCACTCATACTAAGTAACTAAAAGGTATCTATATAGATAAAGAGCCAGCGTCCATAAGGACCAAGGCTCCACTGACACCGGAAGTCAGTGCTGGGTTGCCATGGCGACCTAGCACTGACTGCAGCAGGTGCTGGCACAGTAACCCAGCACTGACTGCCTAGGGGGCTGCAGATCAGGCCCAGAGAGAGGCCTGCAGAGAGAGAGAGAGGCAGGGTCTGATCCCCAGCCTCCATGGCAGCTGTTGATCAGCCCTTACCTCTCTCTTTCTCTCCGGGCTTCACCAGCAGCCACCCCTCTGTTTCTCTCCAGGCCTCTTCCAGGGCTGCTGATCAGCCCCACCTCTTTGATCAGGCCCAGAGATAGGCCTGGAGATGCTGATTGGCATAGAAACTGACCAGTCAGAACCAAATGTGGGTGAAGTGCCAGGAGCCAATGGCTGCCTAGGAGGCGGAGCTTTTGACCCTGATTGGTATAGAAACCAACCAATCAGAACCTAATCTGGGTGAACTGCGAAGGCAGAACCTAAGGTGGGGGCTGAGGAGGGGTTTTAAGGGCAACAGCTGTTTGGTGTAAGGTGTAAGAAAGTGGTTCAATTTTTTTCATGACTGGTTTTGTAGTGCATATGGCTGGCTATCAGTCCAGATATAAGGATTATGTGCTTTTGTCTGCCAAGAGCATCTCCTCCTGCTGAAAAAGGCTCCCCCCACCATTTAAGCGATCCTATCCTATATAACCTATCTATACTACTAAAACAGTAATATGCTAATTAGACCGGGTCGACTGGCCATCTTCCAGATGTCCAACTTCCTTCCAGACAAAGCCATGGTGGTGGGGGCTGAGGCAGAGGCAGCTAGGGGTGATCAGACTGGCAGGGGAGAGCAGTTGGGGGCGAGATCAGGCTGGCAGGGGGTTAGGGGCACTCAGGCTGGCAGGCAAAGGCAGTTAGGGGCGATCAGGAAGGCAGGCAGGCAGGTGAGCAGTCCCACAGGGATTGGGCTTAAACCGGTGGTCAGACATCCCCCAAGGGGTCCCCAGTTGGAGAGGGTGAAGGCTGGGCTAAGGGAACCCCCCCCCTTGCACAAATTTTGTGCACTGGGCCCCTAGTATAAGAAGAAAACACTCTTGGGTATGTTTTAGACTCATTTTCTCTCCAAACCTTTCCTTCTGAAAAATTTCAAGTCTTCAGCAAAGTTGCAAAACAGCACAATTAGTGCCCAAATATCCTTCACCTAGATTCCATAGTTAATATTTTGTCATATTTGTTTTTTGGCTATCCATCCATCTGCCACCTATCTATCCATCACCTGTTGTTGAACAATTTGAGTTTTTAGAGATGTGACATTTCACTCCATAAACTTCAGTATATATCTCATAAGAACAAGATGTTCTCTAAAAAACCACCATACCAATTATGTCACTCTTTGATTCCATTAAGAGGAAAGCCTCCATTTGTGCCAGGATGTAGTTAACCCTCTCTTGCACCTGTAAGTTTTTAACTCGGGGGGAACAAGACCCCCCCACCCCCGAGGCCTCCACAGACAACAATATCCATGCAGGGGGTAGGGCATTGTTCTGTTTTTATTGCCTTTAGTTTTACAGTTGCCATCTCTGTCAAGGGATACTGGCTGTCCACTCTTTAGTATTTGAGGTTTTAAAAAGTCGATTTAAAGAAGATATTAAGCCCTAGCTGGTTTGGCCCAATGGATAGAGCATTGGCCTGCAGACTGAAGGGTCCCAGGTTCAATTCCAGTCCAGGGCGCATGCCCGGATTATGGGCTCGATCCCCAGTAGGGGGCGTGCAGCAGGCAGCCAATCGATGATTCTCTCTCATCATTAATGTTTCTATCTCTCTCTCCCTCTCAGAAAAAATAAATTAAAATAAAAAGGAAAAAAGAAGGCATTAAGTAAACAACAGGGATATTGCAGAATCATGCATTTAGTCGACACTGGTTATGCATGTGGGCTCACTGATGCCCACTTTGTTTTAATAAAGAATTGCATTTTTAGAGGACAAAGAGTTGTCTCCTTCCTTCTAAGGCATGCCTGTGGTCAGCTTAAGTGGCCAGCCTTGTCCATTTAACCACAGAACAGCTCCCGTGGTCTACATGGTGGCTGCCGTTAGACAGGTAGGGCCTCCCAAGGGGTCTTTAAGGGGGAGAAGATGCCCCCACTGGTTGCTGAGTGCCGGAGGAAGTTAAGCACTATGTTAGCAACTCCTGTCTGTCCCCATAGCCTCAGGGACTCACATGACTCTTCTTCTTGTCCTGCAGTTTGAAGAACTTCCTCCACTCACCACGGCCACGCTGGGAGCCCTGATTCCCAAGGTATGCAAGGCAGGAGTGTCTCCTTATCTTCAGCCTCCCCCTCCTCCCAGGAGCTGAAGGGAAGACACTCAGCACTAGGGTGGGGATGCTCTGCCCCGCCCTCCCCCCCCCCATTCCGGACTTTCTTGTGAGACACCTCAAATTGTGGCCTTTCTCATCCCAGTTGGGGCATCTAAAGGGAGGAAGGGCCTAAGCTTCTGAGAGACACAGACCTGGGCTGGAGTCTCCACTTTCCTGCTGGCCTTGGACAACTTGCTTGGTGTTTCCATCAGTTTTCTAATCTGTAACATGATGAAAAAGTACCCTATGGATGTGGTAATTTAATGGCATTGTGAATGCTCCAGTGACTCCACCGTAGTCAGTACCAATCTTGAGCATTATCATGCATTGGGCATTGAGCTTAAGTCTTTGCTGGCATCATCACCTTCATTCTCACAAGGGCAGCCCTTGCTCAAATCCAGCAGCAGGCTGGAGCCTTTTCGAGTGGTTTGTAAGACTCAAGTGATGTTGCTGGACCTGAAGTAGCCAGTGTGAGACCTCCCGTCCCGCAGGGGCCTGCTCAGTCTGGCCTGGTGTCTCCCCACAGGTGTTCCAGCAGTACCCCGAGTCCCTCCCACTCACCATCAGGATCCAGGTGCCCAACCCACCTTCAGTGACGCTGCAGAAGGACAAGGCACTGGTAAAGGTGTTTGCCACCTCTGAGATCATGGTGTCCCAGCCCAATGACGTCGAGACCACCATCTGCGTCATCGATGTGGTGAGTGTCTGGGGGTGTGGGTGGACACGTGCTCTCGGGGAGTCCACAGACTCCTTCAAATCTTCACAGTCCCCACCATGGTGACTACAAGCTTGGCTATGGGGCCAGATGATCTGACTCAAGTCTGTCTTTAGCACTTCCAGCTGCGTGAGCTCAGGCAAGTCACTCCCTCTCTCTGGACTTGATTTTTCTCTGCCACATGAGTAAGGCAGCAGGGATTATTACCTGACATTTCATAAGGGATCCAAAAGTGTTGGTTATTATTCTCACGGGTTGTATACCACAGTGCCTGGCAAAGTAGGCCTTCGTCATGCCTTCAACAATATTTATTATGTACCACTATGTGTTATGCTTCTTATCAGATATTGGAGAAAGGGGGAACTAGACAGATGGTTCTGGCTCTCTTGTCCCTGGTACATAAGAGGGAATAGATACAAATGCAATTTCCACATCTGTTTCATAGACAGGAATCACCTTAAAATCATGCGGCTCCTCTCTCAAAAGGCTTTCTATAAATCCTGAAATAAACCAATTCCCTCACAGTGGCCCACAACATCCTTCCAGAACACACCCTGTTCACCTTTCAGCTCCTCAATCTTCCCTCCAGCACAGTCCCAACCCAGGGCCTCTGCACATGCTGTTCTCTCTGCCTGGAATGTTCTTCCTCCAGATATCTGTATGGTGCACACCCTCATTTCCTTTAGGTCTCTGCTCACATCTCCCTTCCTCAGAGAGCGCTTTCTCTGCCCACCTGTCTAAAATATTCTCACCATTTCCATTCTCTCTCTTTCCCTCTCTCCTCCCTCCCTCCCTTTTCACTCCTCTGCTTCACTTTGTTTGTATCCTTAATCTGACATTGTATTAACCTGCACTTGTTTGCTAGTTTACTGCTGGACAAAAATGCGAATTGTTTTCTTCACTGCTGGATCCCAGAGCTTAACATAGATAGGGTCCAGCACATAATAGGTGCTTAGTTAGTATTTGTCAAAGGAATGTGTTGTATGGAGTGCCACCCCCTCTCCCTTCCCCCAATGATTAACACTTTGGACTCAGACATTTGGGTTCTGTCCTATCTGCTATGTCTTCCCAGTTTCTCTGCCCAGGGCTCAAGACCAAATGAGCCACTTCTAGTCTGGGAAGTGGGGGCATGCTAAGCCCCACTGTGGGGAGAGGCCTCTCATTGTCAGATGAGAGATTCAAAAGGCTAATTCTCACCCAGTGAGGGGAGCTGGCTGCCCCTGACTTGGCGCTTGTTGACTAGTCCCTACTGCGTGGAGATTTCCCCATCAACAGCCCAGATGTTTGTTTGATCCAGCTCAGAACACTGCATGATTCCCCACTGCCACAGTGCCTGAGTCCTCTCCAGCCCATTACCCTGCCTGGCCTGGCTCCATCCCACTCCAGCCTCCTGGAGTCTTGTCATCTCCTTAATCTCGGCCTCCTCTCTGTCCTTCTGATGCCAAACTCTTCCTGCCCCAGAGTTTTGCACATGCCCTTCCCACTGCCTGGACCACTCTCATGCCTTCTCTTTCATCTGACCAAATCGTACCTACCCTCCGGGCTCAGTTCAAAAGCCATTTCCCCATGAAGGATGGAATGATCTACACGCCCAGTAGGTCCCTGCCCATATATACCCAGAGCCTCTTCTCCATCATCCCAATGATCATCATTATTGTTATTACTAATAATGTCAGCTGAATTTGTTAGGAACTTCATTTTTTTCATAAGACCAACTTATTTTATTTGGGGGGTGAGGGAGACTGGGAAGCAGACAGATTTTTTTTTACAAAAAGGCTTCATGCCCTCCAGACCTTTTATGCCCTCTCATGGGGCAGGGGACCCCACCCGCTCTGAGACAGCTGGGAGAAGCTTGTAAACACCCACGCCAATCGCTGGCTTCCTGTTGGCAGTTGTCTTTCTGAGAGGTGTTCACTCAACCCTTGCTGGGACTTACTAGTGGACAATAATTAAGGAGGGCCATTTATTATTCCTAGCCCCCTCCCCTCCTGTGGGCGAAAATCCACTATAGGGTGAGGTTACTGGAGGTGTCAGCTTATAAAGGGAGGTTTGACTAAAACCTCAGGGAACCGCCTGTTTTTATGCTCAGTGTTCGTGGAACACCTAGCCGGTGCCTGGCTCCAGGAGCCCTCAGCAGGCAGTGACCAATATCCGACGGCAGTGACGTTCCCCTCTCCTTCCCTCTCCTCCAGGACACAGAGCTGTTGGCCTCGTTTTCCGTGGAGGACGATAAGCTCATGATCGATGCCAAGCTGGACAAGTAAGGGGGTTTGCGGCCTCGGGCTCCTGCCCATCAGAAAGTCCTCTTCTGTGCTGCCGTGTCTGGTGCCAGCTCAGGGAGGGTTTGGAGGTCTCCTAGCATGGCTTTCAGTGCTGGCTAAACCCAGGAGGCTGCAAAGGTAAAAACAGGCAGTGACTGCAAAGCCAGGCAGGGAGGGTGAAGCCATAAGCTTAATAGAAGGAACCTATGGCCAATAATAACAACCTCAATCCTGATAAGGATGCCGGTGATGATGTGTGCGGGCTCTGCACCGGTACTTACCTGCATTCTCTTGCTTAGCCTCCCCATGGTCCTGCGGAGTTGGGGCTGTTTCTTTAAAGAGGAGAAAACCACGGCTCAGAGAGGTGGATTTATCTACTCAGGGCCACACAGTGAGCACAGAGAAGGGCTGTGAGCCGACCACGGTCTGTCTGGCCTGGAGCTGCACTGAATGGTTATAAGCACAGGCTTTGCAGCCAAGAGCCATGGTTTCCAATCCCACTGTGACTACTGACAGCCTGTGTGACACAGGCCAACTGACCTTGCCTCTCTGCAACTCAGTCTCCTTACCTTCAGGAGATAATTGTCCCTACATCTCACGACTCATCATGAGCATCATAATAGCTATTATCTATCGGGTGTTTTCTGTGTGCCAAGCGTTGAGCTGGGCCCTAAATGTGTCTCAATTCACTTACTTCTTGACCTCAGCCTATGTAAGTATTGTGATTATTCCCACTTCATGATAAATGAGGTTAAATATACAAATGTCAGCACGTACCTAGTTCATACGTTTTTCTTCTTACAACAAATATTTATCAAGCCCCACAGTTGGGGTTACTCATAATCAGATGACAATCAGAGCTGCCCAGGGGTTTGTAAGGAGGTAACGTTCGACCCGAGGCCCGGATGAGAAGGGCTGCATGAAGAGGTGTCCGGCAGGGCAGGCAGCACAGGCAACCCTGGAGGGGCAGGAAAGAGCTGGGGTGTTGTGGGGAGATGGGAGGGGAAGTCGAGAATGAATAAAATATCTGTTTCCCTCCTGCTGAAAGCTCCAATGACTTTGCCTGTGAGTGGGTCTGGTCTGGCCTCTCTCAGGTGAAATTGTCCGTTTGCAGATAGGATTCCGGTGCAGAGAGACTGAGGCCCTTAGTGCCCAGGCCTCGGGCCTCCCTGCTCAGAAAAGCACAGCTGCCAGGAGCACAGGCTCAGGGTGCGAGTCCTGGGCTCTCCCTCCTGAGTAGCCGTTGCAAGTTACCCTGGAGCCTCAGGTTCACCCTTCCCCCCACCCCCCAGGGTTGCTGAAAAGATCAAACAAGATAGTGATGATCGCACATGTATACATGGCACTTGCCATGCGCCAGGCACAGTTCTAAGGGCTTTACTGGAATCACCTCAGTTAGGCCTTGCATCCACCCACTTTGCATAGAGAAGTTAAGTACTTTGGCCAAAGACACACAGCTCACAGGTGGTGCTGCTACGCTCTGAGCCTGTGTATGTGGTATATAACACCTTGGCATCGTGTCTGGTACATGGTTGGCGCTCAATACTTGGAGACCACCACTGTTCTTATTAACTGCTCCCAGGCCAAGAGAGGCCCTCCTATGGACTCTGGTGGGGGGGCTTCTGATAACTTAGTGCCATGCAGCCCCCCACGATTCAGGCCACCACTACCTCTGATGGGCTGTCTACTTTGTCTGCAGGACCAGCCTGAACCTCAGAACCTCAAATGTGGGCAATTTTGATGTAAGTACCAAGCTCAGGCCCCAGCGTGCGATCTTCTGGGAATGGCATTCCCGTGAGACTGGCTGGGGACTGGTGGTGGGGGGTATGAACTCCAAAGCATTGGCATCAGCCCGTCAAGCTTTATTTCACAGATGGGGAAACTGAGGCCCATGAGCCAGGGAAGGGCAGAGGACGGGTTCACAGCTCCAACTCTGCCTGTGGTGCTGCCCATTCTGACTGACTGCCCCCAGGGAGGCTGCTCGGCCCAAATCCCTTCACTCCAGAGTGGCGAGGCCGGGAGGCAGACACATCCCGTGGGACCCCCTTCTCCTGGATCAGGGGGCTCTGCCTTGCCACGGACTCCCTTATGACCTTGGCAATACCCACCCCCTCTGAGCCTCAGTTTCCTCGTCTGTAAAACAAACAGGTTTGGATTGATTTCTACCCTCCCTTCCACCCCACTCCACCCCCCACCCTACCCCCATCCCCGCTTTCTGGAATTCCGCATTTCTAATCCGAGAGACTCCTTTTCTAGGGTTTCTTCCTGTTTCAGCTCTGTTCATTCCTGGGTCCCCACCCTCGTTAAAGCTTCAGAAATGCCCCTCGTTTTTATTTTTATAAACTGACAAGGAAACAGATACCTGCTTCCTAGGACAAGCTTGGGTGGTTTCCACGTGCGCAGAAATAGTCAAACACCCACCGTGTTGCTGTTTTTTGAGCGTTTTAAACCCAAACAACGATAACCCCTGGAGTTGGGATGGCCAGCTTCATCTTCTGGATAGAGAGACTGGTGCTCAGAGAAGGAGTGGCAAGCCTCACAACTGGTTTCTGGCCGCTGGGGCTAGAGCTGGGATCTCTGGACTCTAAAGAGAAAAAGAAGCTAACAATGAAATCAGTGAATATTTACGGAGCAACAGTGATTGGCACCAGGCACCAGATTACACTTAAAACAAACAAGCTTTTTTCATTTAATCCTCACAACAAACTGATCATTTGGGTGCACTCATTAGCCCACTTTCCAAATAAGGGAGACAAACAGAGAAGTTAAGTGACTTTGTCCAAGGTCACAGAGCAAGTAAGAGGCAGCGCTGGGATGTGAGTCCCATGCTCTTGTCTCTGTAGAACCACGTGGCACTATGCCACGGCCAGGGCTCTACTTATAGGAACTAAGGTTGCCCACCCTACAAGGGAAGGATTATCCACTCCCATTTCCAGATGTGGAAACCAAGGCTCAGAGAAGTTAAGAGCGATCATATATGAAAAGGCTCCAGTCCAGGCATTTTACATGATCTGTCCACACTTCTCACAGCATCCTTACAAGCAGAGCTTGCTGGCCCCCTTTTCAGATGAGGAAACTGAGGGTCAGAGAGGGAGTGAACCTTCTCAGAGGCCCATGGAGGCTGAGCTGGGATGGGAACCCAAGGGCCTTCAGTGACGCCATCGTGGTTTTGGAGCAGTCACCATAGACCCCATGCTCTGCGCCTCTTGGGAAAGAACTGGCCCTCTGTCAGTCCCAGCCTCCCGGGTAGCCTTGGACCAGAGCTCCGCTGCCTGAGGCCTGGGCCTCCCCGTCCCTACAGATGCACCGTGGAGCTGTCTAGCTCAGTGGTTCTGGAGTCATGGGAGGTCTGACTGCCACTTCCCAGATCGCCCTGGAGCAGCTCTGCACCTTCCCCGTGGGCCACAGGGCAGGGCCTGAAGGAGCCCTTGGGATCCCAGTGCACTGTTGCCTGGGCTGAGTTCTTGTTCTTTCCCTGCAGGTTGGCCTCATGGAGATGCTGGTGGGGAAGATTTTCGACCTGGCGTTTATGCCCGCGATGAACGGTGAGAGCAGGTGCCTGTGCCTCTCAGGGGCACATGGCCTGGGGACCAGGTGCCTACTGGTCTGTTGGGCAAGTCTGGTGCACAGCCAGTCTACCTCAATGGCAATTCTGAGAACTTCATTCTAAGCTTATTTATTTAAGCCTGTGAATGCAAATATTGCCACAATGTTCCAACAACTCCCTTATTTGCTGCTTCTGCTGTATTTTTGTTTCTTATTTGGTGGGTTGCTTTTGTTTTTCTGATTATTTATATCAAATTCTGAAAATCCAGATCAGTTTTTAAAAATTTCACCTCCAGGGGCAATTAATCTCAACATTTGGGTATATTTCCTCCTAAACTCTTCTTTCTTCTATTTTCCCCCCAATACAGTCCAAGATATTTCCTGGTTCATTTTTATATGCTTACTAGAGGCACAGTGCATGAATTCATACATGAGTGGGGTCCCTTGGCCTGGTCAATAATCAGGGCTGATCAGGGCCAATCTGGGGCATCTCTCCCAGTCCCAATCGGCCAGACCCCAGCAGCAAGCTAACCTACCAGTCGGAGCATCTGCCCCCTGATGGTCAATGTGCGTCATAGCGACTGGTCAAGCAGTTGACAGAACGGTTGACCAATCTGTCGGACACTTAGCATATTATGCTTTTATTATATTGGATTACTAATTGTGGTAAAATACATAGAACATAAAATTTACCTTCTATGTTTAGGTGTACGGTTCAGTATTGTTAAGTATACTCACATTGTTTTGTTCCTGACTTGTTTTTAATCGTGTATTTATTTTTACCTACACAGGGACTACATGCATACCCTGTTATTATAAACAGTGCAGCCATTAGAGATACAGTTAAAGTTGCTCTTACCGATATCTACAACCTCCTAACCACACAGTCTGCCTCCTAAGCAGCCACATGATCAGCTGGAGGTGTTCTTGCTCAACTTCCTAAATGGAATAGACGGCACATGGTCCTGCCTCTCTGGGGCTACTTGAACTGTGGGGCCCTCTGGAGCTGGGGCCAATGCTTCTTCAACCGAGTAACCCCATTAGGATGGGAAACCTGTGCCCAAGCCGTCATGCTACTCAGCCCCAGCCTCTCTCGCCCCCCACTTCTGCGTCAGGGAAGAGAGGAGGAGGGCCTGGCATCAGCTGTACCAGCCGGGGTTCCTTTGGGAGCTCTCGACCCTTATTCTGGGAACTGTCATACGAGGAGGTTGAGTCTCCATCACAGGAAGGTGCTGGTCACAAAGCCCATGCACGTTCCCAGCGGGAGAGGATGAGGTGGGAGCTGGGCTGGGCAGACCAGAGAGAAGGAGATGGAGACTCTCACCCTGGCTGGGCCCCCGGGAGGCGGTGAGACCTGGGTAGCAAGTTCCTCCCTCTCCCTAGAATGCAATGTACCATTCTCGAAAGTGAGAGATTAGATTAGATCCATGATTCCCAAAGTAGGTTTCATGGAAAACTAGTCCCAAAAGATACTCTGAGATAAGGGTTCCATGGAAAGCAAGTCTGGAAAATGCGGAATCTATTCCTCTGAGGCACAGTCACAATGTCCTCAGCTCTCTGAGAAGTCCTGCGGGAGTTAGAGTCTTTAACCTCAGTTAACCCAGCTTCCCCCACTGCCTCTCCTGCCTCCCTTCCTCATTTCCTCCCTTCATTTGATATCACTTTCTCTTGCTTCGGAACATTAATGGGCAGGTCTACTTAGGCCCTGACCACCTAAAAGCAAACAGCACATCCCACGCGATCCTTTGTGGGGCCACAAGTGCATCCTTCCATGCCTGCATCTGGCAAGCATCGTTCTGTCCTCCGTGCGTGGTCCTGGGCTGGGTGAGCCTGGGGACACAGTCCTTGCCTGCCAGAGACTCACGCCTGGTAGAGATGTGGAAATGGAATTAGTATTTTGTGGCTTCTGTACAGAGTCGTTCAGGAGCACTAGCAGGAGCCGAGTTGCTTGGCCTGGGGTGGAGGAAGCCTCAGAGAAGAGGTGACATCCAAACAGTGTCTCCGGAAGGCTCAGAACTCCGCAGGCAGCAGGGGTGACGGAGTGGGCGCTGGGCAGGAGTAGCTGCAAGGACCAAGGCCTGGGGACAGAAAAGCAAGAACTGGAAACTCTGGACTCCACATAAAAAAAGAAGCTAACACATGAAATTAGTGAATATTTATGGAGCAATAGTGATTGGCACCAGGCACTAAATTACACTTACACACACATGCTTTTTTCATTTAATCCTCACCACAAACTGATCATTTGGGTACAATCATTAGCCCATTTTCCAAATAAGGGAGCCAAACACAGAGAAGTTAAGTGACTTTCCAAGACCATAGAGGCAGCGCTGCGATGTGAGTCCCATGCTCATGTCACTGTAGAACCACAGTATCGTGCAAATACTGGTGGCTTTCCACAGGCTGACACCCCTTGGCCATGCTGACTGTTGCTGACTTTTTCCCCCACAGCTGTGCTGGGCTCTGGTGTTCCTCTCCCCAAAATCCTTAACATCGACTTCAGCAATGCAGACATCGACGTCTTGGAGGTAAGGGGAGATAAAGCTAACTGCTTTCCCCTCTTGCCCAGGAACTGGGGAGAGGGAGAGAAGGGAAGGGGAGGATAGGACAGTAGGAGCCTCTTCCTTCAAAGGATGGGGCGGAGGGAATCAGACACAAGCTGTTAAGAAGCCTTAAATGAAACTTTTCACATGCACAAGCCCATCTAGTCCTCCTGACAGATGTCATTGTCCCCATCTTACAGATGGGAATACTGAGGCTCAGAACAGGAAGGGGTTTGCCCAAAGTGGAAGTGTGATGTGGTTCATTGGAAAAATTCTTATTGAGCACCTACTGTGTACCAGACAACATGCAAGGGGCTGGGGATACAGCAGTAAACAAAACCTGTAACCCTGGTCCTTACAAAGCTCTCCAGCCACTGGGGAGATGAGCCTTCAGGTAAATATTCCTGATGTAATTGCTAATTATAATGATGGCAAGTGCTTTAAAATTCAAATGTAGGGCTTTGTTTCCATCTAAAAACTAAAAACCACATGTACTCATATCTGAAATTTGGGAAATACAGAAGAGATTAAACAAAAACATGTTTATCCTTCTAGATATGTATGCAACCCAGAAATGACCACTTAGAACATTTCCTGGTTTTTATTCCAGTCTTCCTAGAGTTTAATTCTGAAACATGGCTTTGATCAGGGGGGCAGTAGAGCACCGGCTCAGGACCCCACTTTGCACTTGGTTGTCACCCCTACTTAGTGTCCTCCAACCTGGGATAATTCCTCAGTTTTCCTTGTGTTTTACGTACGACCTTGACGTTTCTGACCGGTCTGGCCTGTTTGGGAAGACGCCACTCAACCTGGATTTGACTGATGTTTTCTCACGATTAGATTGAAGTTATGTATTTCTGGGAAGAATGCCACCAAAGTGATGCTGTGCCCTCCTCCAGGTGCCATATCAGGGGCCCATGTGCTAGCAGCTTCTTCCTAGAGCTGGTCACGTGATTAAGGTGGCTCCTGTCAGGTTTCTCCACTAAGTCACTAGGTTTCAATTGACTACTCACTATCTCATGGGGAGATCCTTTGAGACTATGCGAACATTCTATTTTTCATCACACCTGCTCCCACGAATTTTGGCACTCATGAATGGTTCTTGCCTGCAACTGTTACTCCCGTGCTGTTTGCCTAATGGTGATTTTCTATTTCTGGAATTCCTTTAGTTGGCATTCTGTGGTAAGGACGAGCTGTCCCTTCCCCGCCATTTATTTATTTACTCAATTATTTATACCAGTGTGACTGACGGGTATTTATTTCATTCTATGGGTTAAATCTATTATTTTTATTACTTATTTTGCAGTAGATATTTTTAATTATGGGAACTGGGTTTTGAAAGAGTATGGAGAGGGGCTCAGACCTGCTTCTCTTATTTTGGGGAAAAGGAGATGAGGAGCAGGGCGGGAAGTATTTTGCCCAAGGTCCCCTGCCAGCTGCCTCCATGGCCAGGGAGCGCTCAGGCCCCTTGCGCCCCAGTGTCCTCGCTGTTGAGCTACTGCTTCCCAGAATGTGACTTGCCTGATCCAAAGGCAGGTGACTACCTGCCGAGGCCGCAGCCAGAAGCCGTCCTAACTGGGTTCTCTATTCTGCCCTCGAAGGACCTTCTGGTGCTGAGTGCCTGAGTGACAGGAGGCAGAGACGAGACGCTGCGGCCCCAGAAGGAGGCAGAACCAGCCCTGGAAAGGCTCGGCCTGACAGTCCCCGGCCCCGAGTCCCTTCAGCCCCCACAACAGGTCCCTCCCCAGCCTTCCGACCCTCTTCCCACCTGCCTCCACCGGAGAAAGGACCCAGCATTGCCCCTACTGGCAAACAGTTGGTCCACGGTCAGCCCTGCCGTCAGCCCCTGCAGGGATGGATGGTCACCTCCAGGGCGAGGCCTTTTGGACTCCATGTCGGACTCCACGCTGAGCACGTGAACCTTTCAATAAAAGCTTCCACTTCCCCTGCAGTTGGGGCACGTCTCCACAAAGGACCCTCTCTCAGGGTCAGGTGCTCTCCCTCCTGGCTGTGCTGGGGCACCTGGAGGTTGTAGCTACAACTGGATAGAGGATGGAGCTGGTCCAGAGGGTGGGTGGGTGCATCCCAGGTCCCAGGGGAGAGGTAAAAGGGACCAAAAAAGACAGCCTTCTCCCCCCTCCTCCCGAGAGCTGCTTGTCGAGGGCTCACTGCCTGCTGAGCCCTGCACTGAGCCTTTGGAACTTGATATCATTCAACCCCATGAAATCACCATGAGGCAGGTACCAGGATGGTCCCCTATTTTGTGGACCCTCCTCCCAGTGATTTTTAAAAAGATTTCCCTTCCCCCATCCATGTTTTTTTCCTTTCAATATCGGAGAGCTAAACTATTGGGCTGTCTGGTTCAATATTGGATTCCTGGCTGTATCATTCATCCATCCATCCATCCATCCATCCATCCATCCATCCATCCAACCATCCATGAGTACATATCAATTCTGCCCTTATAAAGCTTAGATTTTAGTCCACAAGACAGACCTTAAACAACAAGTCTAAGAAAATAATAAGTAAACAAGCAAACTAAGGGGCTATTTTGAGATTGTCTTGAGGACTACAAAGGGGATAAACAGGGATGGAGGGGAAAGGGGGAGGCACCACTGGGCGGTCAGGGAAAACCTTTCTGAGGAGGAAACACATCATCATTCCCCTCTGCTCCCCCAGTCAGAGTCTCTGTCTCTCCTGGTTTCCTTGGTAACACCCAAACCCTAGCTCAGAGAGACGTAGGGCGGGACTTCCTGTCCAGCCTTCCTGAGAAGCCGAGTGGGGAGGATGGCGCACCTTAAAGGGCAGTGTCTGGGGAGAGAGCCCAGACCTCGATTCCCAGGCGAGCGGGTCATGGCTGCGCTATCCCTGCTATGTTAGAACCACCTTCTGTAAGTCCTCAGGAATGCGCCATTTGCTTCTGTTTCTAACTCCACTTGTTTCTGCTCCCATCACCTCTCTGTGGGCCACCTCTCCAGCCTCTAACTGGTCTCTCCTTTCCCCTCTTGCCCCTACTATCCATTCTCCACTCAGCGGCCAGAGGATTGGGATTTTTAACTGCACATCCAATCACCTGCCTCTCCTGTTTCAAGCCCTCCCATGGTTTTTTCATGGCACCCACAGCAAGATCCAGACCCTCACCACTGCCCACCAAGCCCTGCAGGGTCTGCCCCACCCCCTTGGCCAGCCCCATCTACCTCCCGGTCCTCTGCTGGGGGCGGGGTTCCTCACACTCTTTCCTCAGACGCTGAAACACACCAACATCCTTCAACACATTTAATTTTTTTTCTGCTATTCAATTTTTGGAAGGGTTTTTTTTAACTCTTGGGGAAATTTTTGCATTATAAATACTTCATTTCATTTTCCTTTGGCTGTGATTTCTTAAAAGTCAAAGGACATCTAGGGTATTCTTTCAAAGTGAGAAAATGGAAGGACTTGGAAGAGTTGAGAAGGAGGAAAAGACAGAGTTTGGTTAATTAGAACTTGGGCAGAGTAGCATGGGGTTGCGGGTCCAAATGCCCGCAGGTGGTCTAGAATGCCCGGACTTCTGGGGAAGCAACAGGTACGAAGACAGGCCTGAGGCCTGATGGGACTTGTGCTGCTTGTTCTGGCCTTGGACCATCACTGCATCCTCAGGTCACAGTGGCAAAAATGAATGGTTGTTTTACGTTTAATACGGAGAAGAGCCTCTGCTAAGCATCTCCCCAGATGTGGATGATACTGGAGTTTCATCCACAAGGATGAAACCAAGGATGCTCCTCAGAATTGCAGGGCTCCCGGGTCTGAGTGTGAGTGAGGGGTCCTGGGAGCACAGGTGGCAGCAGATTTCATGGCAGGACATGCAATGGGATGTCTCATGGAACTCCATGACTGTCCCACTTCAGTTGTAGCTAACATAAAAACACTCTAGAAGCCCCTAAAAACCTCACTTAATTGATGTTTCTGCTACTAATCCTGAGAAACAAATCTTAATCTCAAAACTGAGTGGCATAAACCACAATTTTAGTTTCTCTCAGATTCTGGGGGCCAAGACAACCTTTCTCTGTTCCACGATGCCTGGGGCCTCCCTGGGAAGGGCAGCCAGGGACGTGCTGTCAGGCGGACCCATTCGGAGGCCTCCTCACCCATCCGCTGGTGGGTGGCGGGGGCTGGTGGTGTCAGTCAGAACACCTACCTGTGGCCTATCCACGTGCTGGCCTCCAAACATTAGCACCCAAGGGTGCACAATGGAGCCGCTGCGGGGTCTGTGATGATCTGGTTTTGGAAGTCCCACAGTGTCACCTCTGTTACCCTCATTTAGTCAAAGGCCCTTCCAGCTTCATCCAAATGGCTACTTCATCCGTCTTGTCAAAATGTCACGGAGCCCTGAGTGGCGGCCACCTCTGACGTTCCCATCACCCGCCTAGCGTCCCCACCCAGCCTTCAGCCCACATCTAAATGCTCAGTTGCAGGTTGACTACATAAAGAGTACTGTTCTAGCCATGGGGCGGGGGGGTGTTATGGGGGCGGGGGTAACAAGCAGTTGACAGAATGAGAGGAAGGCTGGAAAGAGAGAGAGAGAGAGAGAGAGAGAGAGAGAGAGAGAGAGCACACTTTTCTGCATGTTGGCTTAGCCTGGTGGTGTTGGTCATCTCTCTATCCCAGCGGCCCATTTGGTGGGACACCCATTTGGAGGGGGGTCTCCTGGGAGGGTTGATCACAGAATGATGATGTCATCTGGACAGCAGTGAACCAATCGCACGATGGGCCCCCCTCCCCAGCCTGTGGCTCCCACACTCCACGTGCTCCAACTTTGGGAGTATTCCTGCCCCAAGTGTGCCCCTCAGCCCCCATCACGGCCATCCCAGCCCGAGGGAGCCTCTTGTTTGAGTATGAACCTCTCAAATCCTTTTCTGCTCTGCTCATCCCTGCACTTCTGACCATAGTCTTCTCAAAGCCATTTGGAAATCTTGGAGAAGGCTGGACCGCCCCCCCCCCCCCGCCCCCCACCAAGGCCCTTGTGCTTCCTGGCGTTATTGGGCAGGTCTTTTGGTTGGAGAAAGCATGAGCAGGAGAAGTGACCTTCGGAGTTGAAACCCACGACGGCACGTCAGGTTTGACAGAGGGAGGAAGATGGACAGGAAGCAGACACCATGTTCTAAATGCCTAGCAAGTGTCACCCATTACCTTGTGAAATCCCGCAACCATTCTGGGGGTTAAAGGATATTATCCTCACTTCACAGATGAGGACGTGAGGTTCAGAGAGGTTCAGTGACTTGCCAAGTTCACACAGCAATGAAGTGGAGGAATGGGCCCGAGTTTGACTTTAGAACCTGCCCTCTTTCACGTACTACAGTGAGTAGAGGCACAGAAGGGAGAAAGCCCAAAGGGCTTGGGAGAGAGAAAGGACTGGGCTGGTTAGAACAGTTGAGCCGCAGGATGGGGGTCTTGAAACTGGCTGAAGGGTTTAGACTTTCTCCTGCAGGCAGTGGGGAGCTATGAAAGGTTCTTGAGGAGGAGATGAACCTGATGCTGGTGTCAGATTTGCTGAGGTGGACAAGGCAGGCCACAGGGGGAAGGCTGGAGCCAAGGCCTTGGAGGACGAGAGGAGGCCACTGAGATAGGCCTTCATTGCTGCTTCATCCTCCCAGCACCTCCCTGTGTGAAGAGGGTGCCCACCCAGCTGGAGGCCTGGACCCCTGAGACTCTCCACCCCCAAGCCTTACGGTCTGAACTCAGGCACTAAGGGCACCCTGAGCTCCCAGCTGCTGCCTTCTTCCTGCCACATGTGGGCTCTCTGCCTGGACACAGGCTCTCCGCCAATGCCACCTGTGCCCACACTCAAAGAATTAAACTTTCCATTTTGCACATGATTCTGGAGTAGACTCAGTGTCTGTGACTCAAGGACATAGTCACCCTAAAAACCCCTCACCCCCTTGCAGATCATTCAGGATAACCTTTTCTGTTTCAGAGATGGGGAAACTGAGGCCAAGGGAGGCAAAGGGACTAGCCCAGGGCCACATGCCAGGACAGTATGGCAGGGTCAGGACCACGTCTTCTGAGGCCACATCAAAGCTCTTCCAATTCAGAGCCCGGAGGACACAGCAGCATGTAAAATGCAGGTTCCCAGGACTACACGTGCCGAAAATTTACTATTTGCAAGGTGTTCCAGAGTCATGTACTGGTGTCACACTCAGGAGAGACAGGGCAAGCAAAGATACACGTTTTATAAACAAAGACACTGGAGCATAGAAGTCAAGTGGCTTGCTTAAGCCACATAGAAAGTGATGGTGGAGACCAGGTGAGAAGCCAGGCTCCTGGATCCCAGATCAGTGTTGTCCCGTTTGCCAACTATTGTCCCCACCTCTTTCTGATTTTTCCCAGGACAAACATTTCCTTTCATTAATTGGCTGGTTAAAAGTAAGTTATTTTTCCTTATCATGTGCACCCCCAGTGTCTCCCAATCCCACCCCCTCTTCAGTGTTAAATAGTCCGTTCTCAAGGGTCGTGGAAGCAGGAATAAAGTCCCGGAGCCAGGAGAGCCCCCAACGTAGAATCTAGGCTTTGATCAGTACTGAGCACTAAGGCTGAGTTCCTGGATAGCCAGCTCCACAGTGAGCAGTGTGACCGTGGGGTTCCTGAGAGAGCCCACTCCATAGTGATCACTGCCACAGTGGGAGTGTAGGCGATCCACATTTTTAACTGGTATCGGCGTTTTTAACGGGTTAAAAATGTGGATTGACCCTTTACCGGTTAAAAATACGGATACCGGTTAAAAATGCGGATTTTGTAATCAAAGGAAACACGATCATTTCAAGAGAAACATCAAAAGTGCCTTATTCAAAGTAATGTCCATCACTAGCTACACATTTCCCCATCTTTCAGGTAATTTGTGGATACTGTCCCAATAGAACTTTTCTTGTTTTGAGGCAGACCATTCAGAGACCAATTTTTCCACTTCTTTGTACGTTTTGAAGTGTTTCTCAGAAAGCGCGTGTGCCATCGATTGGAACAAGTGGTAATCTGAAGGATCAAGGTCTGGTGAACAAGGCTGGTGGGTTAATACCTCCCAGGCAAGATATTTTAACATGTCTTTAACTGGTTTTGAAGTGTGTGATGGTGCGTCATCATGAAGCAAAATTACTTTGCCGTGTCTTCTGGCACATTCTGGTCGTTTCATGATCAAAGCGTGGTTCAAATTGATTATTTGTTGTCGGTAGCGATCAGTATTAACTGTTTCACCTGGTTTTAGAAGCTCATAATACACCACACCTTCTTGATCCCACCAAACGCAGAGCATTGTCTTCTTTCAGAAGCGATTTGGCCTTGCAGTCAATGTTGATGGTTGACCTGGATCAACCCATGATTTTGTGGGTTTGGGATTCTCAAAATAAATCCACTTTTCATCGCCAGTCACAATTCGATGCAAAAAGACTTTCTTTCATGCAGGTGAAGCAACATTTTACTGATGACTTTTCACTTTTCTATTTGTCTTTCGTTCAGTTGATGTGGCACCCATTTTCCTTCCTTTAAAATCTTTCCCATTGCTTGTAAACGGTCAGAAATTGTTTGCTGAGCAACGTTTAATTTTTCTGCAAGTTGTTTTTGACTTTAACACGCATCTTCATCCAATAATGCTTGTAATTGTTGGTCTTCAAACTTTTTTGGTTGACCTGGATGTTCTTTGTCTTTCACATCGAAATCATCACTTTTAAAGCGTTTAAACCAGCGTTCACAAGTATCTTGAGATGGAACATGTTCACCATAAGCTTTCCAAAATATATGATAACTTTCAGCAGCACTTTTCTTCAAAATAAAGTAATGAATTAAAACTTCCCAAAAATGCTCTTTTTTTGGCACAAAATTCGACATTTTTAAGTGTAAAAATATCTATGATGTTAACATTTTCAGAAAATTTGACATATGAAGTTTTGAAGCTTGTTGTCAATTCAACAAAATAGCATACGTATCAAATCACATATATATCAACATATGTGTAACTCCATCTATTGAAAAAGATCCGCATTATTAGCCGGTACACCTAGTATGGTGAAAATCAGAGAAGATGGCAAAAAAGAACCCTGGCTTGGGCATCCTGAGACCTGGTCTCAAATCTCAGTTCTGCTGCCAACTCTCTGGGTGACCTTATCCCAGCCCCATCCTCTCTGGACCTCTGTTCTCCCATCTGTAAAATATGCACGGTCTCTAAAGGCCTTTCCCTCAATGGTAAGTGTTAGAGAAATGGCGGGGACCAGACCAAAGGCCAGAGGGCCCTCTGAAAAAATCGTGGCCACTACAGGCCTTTCTTCTGGTGGCATGTTCTGTCTCTCTTTGCTTTCAATTGCAGGGACCCAGTGGTCCTCCCATCTGTACGATCAACATGGGACCACTGCCAGGACGAGGGTAAGGATGTTTAAACCCCAGAGAGTCACTGAAGAACTTTCTGACCCTATATCGAGGGACTGTCACCTTGATTTACTCATCAATGATCTCCCATCCCTCCAAATAGTCCCTTCATTTGAGCTTGGGTTTGGATATGCTCAAAACTGAGAAGATGGAGCCCTCTCCAGGGTAGGTGATGGAGGTGCAGTTCCCACATTTTACCACACGGTGGAGCCATGACCCTGCTAATCCACGTTTTTGTTTTTAGTTTTTTGGTTTTTTAATTGTTAGCAACGCTGATTTCTTTTTTTAAAATTTCTTTATTGATTAAGGTATCACATATTTGTCCTCATCCCCCCATTCCCATCCCAAACCCCTCTCCACGCATGCCCCCACCCCCCTGTTGTCCGTGACCACTGGTTAGGCTTATATGCATGCATACAAATCCTTTGGTTGATCTCTCCCCATTACCCCCACCCTTCCCTACCTTCCCTCTGAGGTTTGACAGTCTGATCGATGCTTCCCTGTCTCCGGGTCTGTTTTTGTTCATCAGTTTATGTTGTTCGTTATTTCCCCTAGATGAGTGAGATCATGTGATACTAGAAATATACTTATAAGAACCGGACATGAGACAAGCAATAATGGTTATGCTGGGAGGCAAATGAATCAGTCTGTAGTGAGTTTCTTTCTGGGCCAACAGTTCTTTTGAGTCCAGTTTCGATGTCAAACAGTTCCTAATGTGTACATGTCAGCAATGATATTTCAGTTCTGGATGGTGGACAAATGGTGGTAATGCAGGTCCGACCCCCTCTGGTTTGGTTCTGGGCAACCTGCTGAGACGCACAGCTGCTGACTGCTAGTATGGCAAGGCATCGTCAGCGTCTTCCATCTCTGGACTGTTTCTCTTCTGTCTTCATGGCTGGAGCATTCCTGTCAATTCCTCTCTGTTGCAGGAATCCACATGGTCTTGGAGTTGTTTTCTGAAAATAATGCCCAGCTAGCTCAGTCGGTAGAGCATGAGACTCTTAATCCACGTTTTTTACACTTGATCTGAAGGTACTTGTGTAAAGCAATATTTTTTATGCCAGGCATTGTGCAGGCACGTGGTTTTCAGGATCTCATTTCATTTTCAAGCCATCCTTCATTACCTTCATTTTAAGTGTGGGGAAACTGAGACTCAGAGAAGTGATCTGGCTAAATGTGTGGCTGGGGAGTCAGAACTCCTGGGTTCAAACCCCAGTTCTTCAGCCTACTAGGATTCTGAACCTCTCTGCGCTTCAGTCTCCCATGTGGAAATGGGACTGTAATACATGTGGTCCTCACGACCACCCTAGGATGTGGCTGCTATTATTTTTGTTTTCCAGATGGAAACTGAGGCTCAGAGAGGTTAGCTACCTGGCTCATCTTCACACAGCTAGAAGGAGGCAGAGTGAAATTCAAACCCAGGTCTTCTGGCTCACAGAGCAGGAGGCAGGTGATGTCCAGGGCCTCAGGGATGAGAGATGCCTTAAGTCCTTGTCCTGGCCTACAGCTGCCCTGCCATCTGCTTGCTGAGCCCCCACCCCTACCCCTGGTGCTGCTCTGGCCTCAGTTTCCCATGGGTACCATAGGGATTGAGATGCATGGACCTGGCCCCTTCACCACCCCTTGGCTCTATGGCTCTGCCTGCGGGGGCGGGGGAAGGGGGGAGACTCAGGGTGACAGACAAGAGACTCCATCCTGAGGTGCCAGGGCTAGGGCCTGGGGGACCGGCCATGGGAGAATCTCCCCACACCCTCCATAAAGCAACCCCAGAGCTCGGTGCTCCAGGTCTCCCTCATGCTACGTGGGCCATGGCCTGAGGACACACTGACTGGTGGCTCACAGGGCCGTCTGGCCTGGTGACATAAATGACAGCATTCCTTTCTTCAATCTCCTTTTGCCAGAACCAACTGAGGGTCCCTGTGGGCCTGGAGGAGAGCCACACGGAGCCAGCTGGGGGGACAAAGAAGGGAGAGCAGAGGGCAGTGGAACAAACTTTGGCATTTGCCCAGAAGTCTCTGCAGGGCCCACAGCACCTGCTCGAGCAAGAACCACCTGGAGCTCTTATTTAAATGAAGGCTTTGGTGCCAGTGGTCGGGTTCAAGGTTGAGAAGCACAGCTTTGGGGAACTTGGCTGTGAAGGGGAAGAGAGGGAAGAAGGGCGCTGGAGAGAGTGTATCCTCAAGGGAGAAACCTTGATTCTTCCTAAGGAGGGGAGGCCGGAGCATGAATAGTTGTGCTTTCTTAACAATAAGAAAATTCACTTTCTGCTCACAATGTGACACTTCATTAGTACTTAGCAAGGCACTAATTCAGATTCTCATAAATCAGATTCACATCAACTGTGACCTGAACGTAGTGGAGGAACGCATGTTGTGGTGGGAAACAAGAGATAAATCCCAGACAGAAATTGGCCTCCCGAGTTGAGGTGTGTGTGTGTGTGTGTGTGCGTGTGTGTGTGTGTGTTTAAGCAAGGAAGAGACCTGTTAAAAAAAACACCACAAGGCAAGGAGGGGTTCATATAAGAAGTAAAGGACTGGTGTGGAAAATAGCATAGAGTTTCCCTGAAAAAAATTAAAAATTAAAAAAATTAAGAAACCCAAAACACTAATTTGAAAGAATATATGCAGCCCTATGTTCATGGCAGTGTTATTTACAATAGCCAGCCTATGGAAGCAGCCCGAGTGCCCATCTATAGATGAGTGGATAAAAAAGCTGTGGTACATTTACACAAGGGAATATTAATTAATTACAACAGAATAATAAGAATAAAATCTTACCATTTGCCACAGCATGGATGGACCCAGAGGGTATTATGCTAAGGGAAATAAGTCAGACAGAGAAAGACAAATACCATATGATTTCACTTACATGTGGAATCCATAGACCATTATAAACAAACAAAACAGAAATAGACTCATAGGTGCAGAGAAGAGACTGATGGTTGCCAGAGGAGAGGGAGGTTGGGCGACTGAGTGAACAAGTTGAAGGGATTGAGAAGTACAGATTGGTTGTTATGAAATAGTCATGGGGATGTAAAGTACAGCATAGGAAATATCCTATATAATAAAGAGGTAATATGCAAATTGACCATCACTCCAACACACAAGATGGACACCTCCATGTGGTCAAAGATGGCCACCCCCATGTGGACACAAGATGGCCGTCACAAGATGGCCAGCAGGGGAGGGCAGTTGTGGGCAATCAGGCCAACAGGGGAGGGTAGTTGGTGGGGGACCAGGCCTGCAGGGGAGGGCAGTTGGTGGGGGACCAGGCCTGCAGGGGAGGACAGTTGGGGGGGACCAGGCCTGCAGGGGAGGGCAGTTGGGGGCAACCAGGCCAGCAGGGGAGGACAGTTAGGGGCAATCAGGCTGGCAGGGAAGCAGTTAGCCATCGATCAGGCTAGCAGGGGAGTGGTTAGGAGGTGATCAGGTAGGCAGGCAGGCGAGCGGTTGGGAGTCAGCAGTCCTGGATTGTGAGAGAGATGTCTGACTGCCCTCGAGGGGTCCCGGATTGGCGAGGGTGCAGGCTGGGCTGGGGACACACACCCCTCCCTTCTCCCCGCCCCCATGCATGAATTTCATGCACCAGGCCTCTAGTCTATATATATAAAACTCTAATATGCAAATAGACTGAACAGCAGAACAACCAAGCAACTGGTTGCTATGACGTGCGCTGACACCAGGGGGCACGTGCAGAACATGGCGGGCATCAACCGAGGTGGGATAGTGGAGGAGGTGAGCAGGGTTGCCAGACCAAGGTCCCCCAGTTGCTGTCATCGGGGCAAGCCTCTGGTGGTTACTGAAAATTCTTTGCTCCAGCACACCATGGGGATGATCACTTGGCACCATCAGCGGGTGTGAGTGGTGGCTACAGATCCCAATCACACCTCAGGACTTCTCCACCTCCCCCTGCTCCTGAGGGGTGATCAGGGCAGCAGCCACCGCTTGCACCCGCTGCTGGTGCCAGCTCCAATTGCTCTGCGCATCAGCGTGTGGGAGCAGTGGCAGGAGTGGGGAGCGGCGGCAGGATTGGGGGCTGGCGGCAGACAGGGATGGGGTTGCAGCAGGAGGGGCTGGGCAGGGGTGCGGAGAATGGGCCAATTTCCACCCCTGTGCCCACCACACCACAGTTCCTCTCAAGGTACACGAATTCATGCACTGGGCCCCTAGTCGTCAATAATATAGTACTATGTATGGTGCCAGGTGGGTGCTGGAGGTGTTGGGGGGAACACTTGTGGAGTGTATGGTTGTGTGGCCAATATGCTGTACACCTGAAAGTAAATACCATTGAATGTAAACTAATTGAAAAAATTTTAAAGATTTTTTTAAAAAGAGGCACAAAGGATGGGGAGATTTGTGGGGTGTGATCTCAGGCCTGGCTCTGGGAACCTGAAGGGATTGATACAGAGCAGGTCCTGGAGGCCGGAGAGGAGGCCTGGGGAGGGTCCAGGGGAGCCAGAGAAGCTGAGAATGGTGCGAGTGGATCTCTCCCCTCTCATTCTTTCCTCCTCGTTTCCCTCCTTCTTCCCATCTGCTCTCCCTTCTGTCTTCCCACAAACATCATTTGATTCCCACTCCAGACAAGTCCCTGAGCCAGCTCTGGGCGACCCAAGGTGCAAAAACAGAGGCTGCCCAGTATTCAAAGGACTCAGGGAAGCAACAGAGCTTCCAACCGTGTTGAGTATTTTCTGGGAAACTTGGGCAAAGTGCTCAGGGGAAAGAAGAGGAGGAGTCCCAGCTAGGGGTGGGGAGGGACAAGGCTCCCTGTCCATCAGTCAGTCCTCATTTTCTAGGGGCCGAGACCTGGGGGAGCTACTTAACCCCATAGATGTTCCAGAGCCCAGGGTTTTGGAAAATATTTGAGAGCTGAACTACAAAGTGTGTTACCTCCAAATCAGTAAAGAAAGCAGCAATGTCCAAGTTGCTGCACGTCTAATGAAATGTCTTCACTCTGGAACGCTATGACAACGTTATTGACTGTGATATTAGCAGACACAAAATGACAGGATGTTTGAAACCCTTTGTTACTTGGATCTTTCTTATTTGCCCAGAATTCCTGAGTAGGCAGTTCAATTGCAAGAAACTGGGGCCTGTTGTAAATTGGATGAATTACTGGTACCTGCCTGGTTTCAGAAACAAAGTGGCAACCCTTTCAGCCTTTTCATAGTAAAATAAAGAAATTTCCTGTGGTGGATGGGATGGGGGTGCACATCCACAGGTCTGTCATCGGATGGGGAAGGAGGAGGGGCCGGAGCCTCTGCCAGCCCCTCCTCCTCTGTACCATCGCAGCCCCCCCGCCCCTTGCCTTCTCTGGTCTCAGGAGGCAGGATGACCTTCTAGGACCTTTCTCACCAGGGAGCCGAGCCATGTTGGGGAGAAGATGCCAGCTCAGGGCTTAGGGCTGCGTCAGTGGGACCAGGAAGCCTCCGCGGTGGGGATTAGCGGTCGCACTGGGGTGTCACGCCGAGATTAGTATGTCTCAGGCCCCGGACAGCTAATGCTTAATGCCTCGCTGGAGATTTTCAATGAGAAATTCATCCCACGATCCTCATGACTGGGCCTTTGTTCCTGAAAGGCAAATGCCTTCCATTCAGGGAGACGGCCTCTACCCCGGAGAGGGGGCAGGGCTGGGCGCACAGAGCCGCCACTGCTCTCCTTCCGGGATGACACCCCCAATGGCTCTGAGAGCACAGGCCTCCACCACCACCAAGGACCCTCCCTGTGCCCCCCCACACCCTTGTTCTGGGAAGGGGCGCTGACACAGCCCCGCATTGTGCTGGACGCAGACTGGCATCCTCTTGTCCTGGCACAGCAAACCGGAGGAGCGCTGGGCCTGGCGTTAGCGCCCAGAGCAGAGAAGCAACAGGCTCTGTGAGGCCACACAGCAGAGGGGAGAAGCCCACCCTCTCAGCCACTCCTCAGACCTGACGTGTTCTCATTTAATTCCCACTGCAGCTCTTCTGAGGTAGAAACCCTTCTGTTCTCATCCTATCTAATAAAGAGGGAATATGCTAACTGACCATCACTCTGTCACAAAGATGGCTGCACCACAGCTGAGGCCAAGTTCCCATAAGGAGCCTTAACGAGCAATCAGCAGGGACCTGAGGCTATGCCCTCCCCCACCCCCATGGGGTTTGACAGGAGACCTCAGGCTGTGCCCCCGCCCTGGCATCAGGCTGGGGGACCTCAGGCCGTGCCTCCCGCCCCAGTGCCAGGCCAGGGGACCTGAGGCTATGCCCCCTGCCTGGCAGGGCTTGACAGGGGACCTCAAGGTGTACTTCCTGTCCTGGTGCTGGGCTAGGGGACCTCAGGCTGCTCCCCCCGCCTCAGCGCCAGGCTGGAGGACCTCAGACCACACCCCCTGCCTGGCTGGGCTTGATAGGGGACCTCAGGTCATGCTCCCCACCAAGCGGGGCATGACAGGGGACCTGAGGCTGTGTTTCCCCGCCTGGTGGGGCTTGATGGGGGACCTCAGGCTATGCTCCCCACCCAGTGGGTCTTGACGGGGGACCTGGGGCTGCGTCCCCCACCTCGCGGGGCTTATGGAGGACCTCAAGGCACGCCCCCCACCTGGGTCTGGGCTGGGGAACCTCAGGCCATGCCCCCCGTCCTGGTGCCAGGCCAGGGGACCTGAGGCTATGCCCCCTGCCCAGCAGGGCTTGACAAGGGTGGAACTGGCCAGGTCTGGATCTAGCCCAATGAGGGTGGGGGCTGGCCGGGTCTGGGTCTCATGTGATTTTGAGGTGCATGTGGGTGGGCGGGGACTTGACTCTGGGTCCTGTGGTGTGACCCAGACTCTGACATGAGGAAGGTTTTCATATACATTTTACTAATGTTCTTTCATCTCTGACACTTCTATTACGGAGGAAGAGCAAATAGCAATATTAAATTCTTTCCTCTAATTAATCCCCTTTTAATGTGCACAAATTTCGTGCACTGGGTCACTAGTTTTATGATTAAAAAACAAAAAACAAAAACAGCCCTGACCATTTTGGCTCAGTGGATGGAGTGTCGGCCTGCGGACTGAAAGGTCCCAGGTTCGATTCCGGTCAGGGGCGTGTACCTTGGTTGCGGGCACATCCCTAGTAGGGGGTGTGCAGGAGGCAGCTGATCGATGTTTCTCTCTCATCGATGTTTCTGGCTCTCTATCCCTCTCCCTTCCTCTCTGTAAAAAATCAATAAAATATATTTAAAAACAAAACAAAAAACAACAACAACAAAAAACAAACAGAAACCCACACACAAAAGCCAGGTGAGGGCACTTGCCTGCTGTCGCATAGCTGACACAGGGAAAGATTGGGACACACACCCTAGCTCCAAGACCAAGCTTATAAAATGCACGGATTAAAAAAGTGGGTGTGTTAAAAATGCGTCCGCAGGCTGTAATAAAAGTGTTTTGAGTGTGTGTTGTGTGCTGTGTGCTGGGCACAGGGCGGTGCTCTGTGGCCCCAGCCCTCGTGGCCTTGGAGAGGGGTCATGTGCAGGAGCTGGTGGGATTCCTGCTGAGGCAAGAGCACGAAGGCCCTCAGCTGGTGGGAATGCAGCAACAAGCCCCAGATGCTCAGGGCCCCACGGGATCCGCTGTCTTGGAGGGAACTTCTGCTCTGTGTGCTCCCTTCATTTTATGACAACAGCATCCGGCTCAGAGTACAAAGCAGGCGATTAGCAGACTCCGGACCGGAATCTAGATCGGGGTCTCCTTCTCCGTTGCCCTGGACCAGAGTCCTGCAGTCCATGAACGTGCAGCGTAGCTGTGTCCACTGCCACGCTGGGGCCTTCAGACACCACCTGGTCCAGTACCAGCAACATGTGGGTGCTCTACGCTCCCGTCCTGCATCAATCATTCCCTCCAAGGCCAGGAGCAGCCTCAGGAGCTGTCCAACCAGTCCGTCCCTGTAATGAATCATAGTCGCCCTGAGACCACAGTTCTCAGACTTCCCAGACTTGGCCCCGAGGGGGAACTTGGGCTCGATAAGTACATGCACCTGCCACGTTGCCCTTAACTGAGCACTAAGCATATTGGATGCACTGTCTCATTTAATCTTCACATTTAGATGGGAAAACAGAGGTGAAGAGAAGTGAAGTGACCAGAAACCAAGAATAATTATAATCATCATCGTCGTGTTATCATGTATCAAGAGACTACCCGGTGCTAACCCTGTCATGTGCATCATCCTCACAGCACACCTGGAAGGTAAGTCCGGTTGCCCATCCCATTTCACAGGTAAGGAACCTGAGGGTCAGTGAGATGGCATGCCTCATAGAGATTATACAGGCAACAACAGGTGGAGAGAGAGGATTTGACCCCACCCCAGAGCCAGGCTGTGACCAACATCCTGAGAGCCACCTTGGTACCCTTGTGTTTTGCATTTTGGCACTGGGATCCCGGCACAGGGGTGTTTACCCCATTTTACAGATGGAACAACTGAAGCTGGGGCCAACACTAGGTCTAAGGTCACCACATGACACTCAGCTCCCAGGGCTGTGTTCCTGGGGTGGGAAAACAGATTTCAGCACAGCCCTTGGGTCTCTTCCTCACACCTGGAGGAAGAGGGGCCTCGGATATTTGTGGAACTGGATGCCAGGCAGCCAGTGAAGAGGGATTGCTGACTGTTCCAAGGCCACCCAGCAAGACTCTACTGGCCTGGGTTCTCCAGGTCCCAGCCCAGGCGTCGGGATGTAAGCTGCCACCTCCTCCCTGCTCTGTGCTCTGATGGAGGACCCCTGGTCCGTGTGAGGAAAGCTAGCTCCCCCACCTATCTCACCTTTTGCCCTGGCCACGTTCGCATGAAGAACAGGCCCACTGGGTCCCTGCTGAGCTTCAGAAGGTGAGCAGAGGACACAGCCACAGGGTGCCCCTGAGTTCTCTGCCAGCGCATCTGTTGCCAAGTGGCTGAGTTTCCTGTGGCCGGTTCCAGGTTGACACAGGCCAATGCACCAGGCGTTACAACCAACTCAAACAGCAGAGGCTGAAGGAGAAACAAGCCCAAGGTCTGTTCTGCCCCGATAGCTGGCCTTAATGTGACCTTGGCCGAAGGGCCTTCCCTGGGAAACCAAATGCTCAGATCCTGTCCTTGTGAGGCCTGGGCAAGCCACCTACCCTCTTGGAACCTGTTTCCTTAACTGGCAAATGGGGCCCAAAACCTCCTCACAGGTTTGTCGTGAGGACGAATGGTGAAAGTGACCTAAAGCACCAAGCCCAGTGCCAGGGACACAGCAGCTGCCAGGTGCTGGGCACCAAGAGCAGAAGAATGCAACTCGCTGCTGCCCCCAGGAGGCATGAGCTGGAACAGCCGTTTTCAATCTGCAAAGATAGACAGGTTTTCTTCCCAGCTCTGCCCTTTCCTGTCAGCGTGATCTTGAGCAAGTTGTCCTTCTCTTCTAAGCCTTATACTCCTCATTCGACAAAGAGGTGCAGCAATGCCCCTTGCAAGGTTGTGAGGGGATGAAACCAGATGTAGAAGGAAAAGCACCTGGTACACAGCAAATGCCAAATAAATGGCAATTATCAATAGTCTGCTCTGATGGCTCTGAGCTTCTGCAGGACCGTCAGGCTACACTGCAAAGTGCTGTACATGTGAGCTGCAGGGTTATGAGGGCCATGCCTGGGCTGAGCTGGGGTTCAGAGATTGGGGTGGGGGTCACGGCTCATAGAAACCAGGGTAGAAGTCACCTTTGAGTCATCTAGTACAGTCATTCCCATTTCTGTTCAGCAATCCCGAGAAACTGGACATAGGCCACTCTTGGGTTCCCAGAACACCTGACCCAAAATATCTAGGGATGGGGCTCAAGCCCCTGTAATTTTTTTAGAGTTATTACCTAGAGTAAAAAATTCCAACAAAACTACAAGATATGCAATAAAAGAGGAAAGTAAGTGGGGTTCGAGGTCACTGTGTGGCCTTGGGTGATTCCTTCACCTTCTCCGGGCCACAGGCTCCCCAGACTTCCCAGCAAAGGAGCTTAAACTGATGAGCTCTCAGTGCCCCTCTGGCTTTGATGATCTTTTGCATGTAGTGTGTGGCTCTCCAGCAGCCACCAGGAGGCAGGAGGCCAAGTGAATGTTCAAATGCATGAGTAAGGACTGTTGTGGGTTTCGGCGGCAGAAATTCAATTCATAAGGGCCTACGCAAAAAAGAAAAAAGAGGGTGCGGTGAGAAATGTATTTTAACTGAAAAGTCTGGGCCAGTGGTCGGCAAACTCATTAGTCAACAGAGCCAAATATCAATAGTACAACGAATGACATTTCTTTTGAGAGCCAAATTTTTTAAACTTAAACTTCTTCTAACGCCACTTCTTCAAAATAGACTCACCCAGGCCGTGGTATTTTGTGGAAGAGCCACACTCAAGGGGCCAAAGCGTATGTGGCTTGTGAGCCGCAGTTTGCCGACCACTGGTCTGAGGTATATATGACTTCAGGCACAGCTAGATCCAGGCACGCAAATGATATATTTTCTCATTTCCTTAGTATTGGCTTTGTTCGCTAGTGGGCTTTAGATAACTGTGTCTAAAGTCTTTAAGGGGAAAAAGAGAAAAAAAACAGAACCAGCAATCTGGGGAGACCCAAATCCACCTTTGCCAGTCGTGAGCTCTTTCATTCAGCAGAGTGGCAACCTGGTCTCCATGATTCTATAAAAAGTTCTGCTCCCTTAGGCAGCAAGATGCATCTTCATATGAGTCTAGCTTGCACTGTATGCACATGTGTGCTGTATATGTGTGGACATGTACTCATACATATGTTTAGATATATACATGCTTCTTTAAGGGTTGTACACACACTATTGGAACTAGGATCTGGAGGACTGCGGGAAGAAGGGAGCATGGTTTCTCTCCATTTTGGGAGATGTAGCCTAGTGTAGGTCAGACTTGGGGGCCCCCAAATGCTTTAGCAGACAGGGGCCCTCAAGGGTGTGGCAAAGTCCTGTCCTCATGTGTGCTGAGGCCATGAAGCAGCAGAGGGGTGAGGGACCCTGAGAATATGGCTCCTTAGGGAGCTGCATGTGAGAGTTCAGGCTCCTCTGCTCACCCTCTTGTCTTTGTGTCATCCCCACACACAAGAGACAAGTCACTGTCACCTCAGAGCTTGGCTGTGCAAAGTGGTCAGTTTCATGGGAAAAGCTGGCTGTGGTTCATGCTGAGAAACAGCACCTAGCACGAATCTCCCCAGCCGGGCCGCGACCAGTCAGCCGTAATTGGGGTCTTGGGAGGTGGGGACGGTGAGAAAAGGAAAGAGATAGGAAACCCGAGGGAAAGCTATCCATGTGGGGCAGCTAGACTCAGGTAGAAGAAACTAAAAATATGCAACAATGGTATTTGAACAATAGACCAAGGAAATTTAGAATCACGGTTTACAGTCAGGCTGCGTCCCACAAGAGCGTAGTGGTCATCTCGTCCAATTTCTGAGCATCTCAGGTGATGCGGATCTTGCCACCTTCCCAGGTAGTGCCTAATTTTTAGGATGCCCCAGAGAAAGGTTTGGAGCATTCTAGAGACAGGTCAAAGCCTTGGAAACCCACATTTGAGGAAAGCCTCAGAGCACAGGGTGGTAACAATTTGCTGAGGGCAATGAACAAGTTCTTAAACAAAATCAAACTGTGGCCTGGTTGGTGTGGCTCAGTTGGTTGGGTGTTGTCCCATGCAACAAGAGGTTGCAGGTTTGATTCCCGGTCGGGGCACATGCCCAGGTAGTAGGCAGCTTGCAGGAGGCAGCCCATGGGCATTTCTCTCGCATTGATGTTTCTATCTTCATCTCGCTCAAAAATTAATAAAAACATATTTTTTAAAAAATCAAATTGTGGTGATGTTCTGTGAAAGAAGCAGTCAGGTTGGAGATCATGGAGACGAGCCACCTCATGTGGGTAGTGAGGGAGGGTCTGAAGAGATGACATCAAGAACTGGGAGCAGCTGGAGAGGAGAGTCATGGGCGGAGAGAATGGCTTATGCAAAGCTCAAAGCAGGAAAGAGGCCAGAATCTTCTGGAATAGAATGAAGACAGATAGGGGCCAGCAGGGACAGGTAGGAGATGAGTTTGGAGAGACAGTGACCAGATGACACAGGATCCTGTAGGGCATGGTAGGACTTTGGGTTTAAGCTGAGTGACACACCCTGTTGCTGCATTGAGAGTAGAGTGGATGGAGCAAGTGCTCCAGGGATGAGGCTGGTTTGTGTGTCTCCTGAAACTGGCTGCGCCACCTCAGGCAAGGTGCTTAACCTTTCTGGGCTTCACTGTTGCCCACACATGGGGGTAATGGAAGGCAGATTTTGTTCACTCTCAGGAGAAACTCTAACTAGATGGAACAGGCAATCTTAAGAGGTAGTGAGCTCCCCATCATTGCAAACATTTGAACTGAGGCTGGCTCCACCATGAAAGCACTCCGACAACAGAGGATTGGGTAGAATGACCTTTCTGGTTGCTGACCCTGACCTTTTGTGGACCACAATTCTGGTCCCATTTTTGTCCCTGTCTTGCTGGGTGACCTCAGGCTGGTTACTTCCCCTTTCTGAGTCTCAGTTTCCCAATGATGACAGAAACAGGCTGATGATCACTATAGGTTCTCCCACCAGCACATTCTCTAATTGGTCTATTCTCAGTCTTCACCTTAACCCCCACTCACAAAGGCCATCGTCTTGGCAGCTGGAGACACCATGAGAGCCTGGTCTTAGCCTTGGCAGAAAGTCCTCCTATATCCACCCTTTTCAATTCCCACATCCTGGGTGACCTTTGGGTTGGAAGTCTCTCTGCTCATCCTGGACAGGGGTTATTTTCTTTGGAGTCTCCTCAGATGGCCCTGTAAACAGGACTTGCTTCCATGCACAGCCTCCCATTCTGTAGCTGCCAATATAAGGGCCACCACCACCCAGAAGAATCCCAGGAGACCGTGCAAGAGAACAAGGATTCGTGAACCTCCTCCTCCAAACCTGTGAGTGGTGGGCTTCCCTCTGACCACACCCTACAGGGTGGTCTTCAGAAGGCTTTGGGGCTAGAGACAGAGGACTAGGACAGCTTGGATTAGCTAATATGTTGAATATAACAAATTAAGAGATAGATAGATAATTATATTCAGAGAAGTGTCAAACTGATGGGCAATGCAGGGTCATGACATAGTGCCCATTTATTTGTTCATACTTTTATTCAGCAAAGAATTATTCGTTGAACTGTCCTGACTACAGGGATTTTACTGGGGGCTGAGGATTCGACAGTGAAATGTCACTGTTCCTCCTCTAAAGAGTTCGCAGCCTGGTGATAGAGGCAGACAGGTCATCAGGTAATTGGCACCCAGGACTCTGATCAGAGAATGAATGCAGAAGAAATGGTGGGGTGAAGGTCCCTAACCTAGACTCTCGAGAGGGGCCTACAGTAGGCTCCATAGAGGGCACAATGTCTTACTGAAGCCAGAGAGTCATTAAGTTAAAAATGCAAAGAAGAGGACAGATGTTCCAGGCAAAGAAGCCAGCATACGGCAAAAACCTTTTTGTAAAGATCATGAATTTATAGTCAAGTGTGACTTTTCAAATTGCAGCTTATTTCACTCACTGGCTGTGTGTTTCTGGGCAAGGTGCTCTAGCTTTCTGAGTTCGGCTGCCCATCTGTAAAACAGGAGATAGCCACGTCTATCTTAAAGGAATGTTAAGTGAAAGAGGGGGAGGTGCTCACTGAAAACTCCTTTTCCCTCTGGGTAATTCTCACTCCTGTTTCTCCTATGAATGTCCAGGTGTCAGCACAAGATGTTTCAGCTTTGGAAATTTGTTCTCTTCTGTGGCCTGCTCACTGGGACCTCAGCGAATATTCTTGAGGAACTTGGCCAAGGCCTGAGTGATATTGCAGGAGACCTGGGACTTTATGTTGAGAATGAGATTTCATGTGAGTCAATAAGGGTGATGATAAGCGGCACCCAGAGCCTGTTTCCTAAACATTATGCTGCGTTTCCTTTATGGATGATTTACTGGGAAAGGTGGTTAGTCACTTCCTGGCTCATTCACTTATTATTTATTTATTTATTTACTTACTTACTAGTAGCCCTGTGCACGAATCCGTGTGCCAGTAGCTCTCTGAGGGCCCTGGCCACTCCACACCTGCTGGCCACTCCGATTCCTGGTCGGGGCACATGCCCAGGTAGTAGGCAGCTTGCAGGAGGCTGCTCATGGGCATTCCTTTCTCATTGATATTTTTATCTCCCTCTCTTCATCTCGCTCAAAAGTCAATAAAAACATATTTTTAAAATATCAAATTGTGGTGATGTCTGTGAAAGACACCCATCTTTAATTTCACTGCAAGCATTTCGCCAGGCTGCTCACACTGCCTGCTCTCAGCGGTCACCCCTTCCATCCTCCCCAGGACTGGGGGACTCCTGCAAGACTGAGAGGACTGGGTGCCACCATCTTGTGGCTATGGGCACTGCCATATTTGTGATGGAGTGATCATTAATTTGCACATTGCCCTTTTATTATATAGGATTTATTTATTTAAATTTTTATTGATTTCAGAGAGGGAGAGAGAGATAGAAACATAAATGATGAGAAAGAATCATCAATTGGCTGACTCCTGCACGCATCATACAGGAGATCAAGCCCACAACCCAGACATGTGTCCCAACCTGGAATGGAACCATGACCTCCTGATTCATAGGTCGATACTCAACCACTGAACCACTCTGGCCAGGCCACTTATTATTTTTCTATAAACAAGCAAAGCTTAAATGAATATCCTTTTACATATTATATTATGTTTCTAGGATATACATAGGATAAGTTCCTAAAATTGAGATTGCAAAAGTTCAAAGGATATTTCACTCTATTCCCTTGACGGCACTGGTATGAACAACTTAAATGCTTTGCCAGTCTCATAAGATGAAAGACTGTAACTCATTTCACTTTACAGTTCTCTAATATAAAAGAATCCACTCATTCTTTCATATTTTAATCTTCTTATATATTTTAACTTAAGTATTTTGTTCTATCCTTAGCATATTACTCTGTTGGGTTGTTTACTCTTCTTATTGATTTGTATTAACTCTACCTAGCATAGGTAGCTATATGCTTATTTTTATAGTTAATTGAATCTCCTTTTAATTCTGATTTGTTAAAAGAACTTGGCTTTCTTTTTATTTTCTTGAAAATTAACAGCACATTGACAAACATTTTTATAGGAGTTAGTCACTTCTGTACATGGCTGCCTTTCAAATATTGTCAGGCAATTTTCAAAGATATAGAAGGGACCCTCATCTTTAATTTCACGGGTTATACAGGTTTCAGGTGCACAATTCCACAACATATCATCTGTACACTATATTGTGTGTTCACCACCCTAAGTTAAGTCTCCTTAGCTCCATAGTTTTATTTAAATTGGCATTCTTTGTTTGCATCATTATAACTAGGTAGATACTGTCCATTGGAGAGTCAAGTTGAAGTACTATGATTGCATACCTCCTCCAGTACAGTCTTTTGTTTTTCCTTGAGTTAGTAAATTGCCTTGCTGTTTTTCACTTGAAATATTTTGCACACATATCCTTAACTCTTTTCATATGCTGCATTCTACATCTGCCATGTCATGTATTCTATTAAAGACCTCCTATTAAGACACTTTGTCTTCCTGCTCCTGTGTGAATTATTGCTCTCTGGGCCTGCTGCAACGCTCTCATCCTGGGACTCCAATTTGTCACTTTCATGGGTCAGAGTCATATTTTTTTCTTAATTCTAGGTTTCCCATATCTTAGCTTATTCTCTCATTTTCTTTGACATACTTTTTCAAACTTATGTAGACATCTCATTTAGAGCAATAGACACCCCCTCCCCCCATCACTATTAGAAACAGGTGTATAATCATTATCAATTGCCTGGTCAATCGATTGGTTGGTTTGTTGATTTAAAAAATGAGTATATATTAGTATGAAGGCAGCATGGAAGGAAGAGGGGCTCTGTAGCTGTATGTCTTCAGGCATATTTCTTAAACTTTTCATTCTTATATCCTCATCTGTAAAATGCAGATAATGTCAATATCTACCTCACTGAGCTATCATGAAGATTAAAGGAAATAACACAGGCAGGTCTTATCTAGTACCTGGTGCATAGTAGCGGCTTCATAAGTGGTACATAACACTAAATAGCAATTGTTTTTGTTAGCTGTTCTTCAGAACCTAAAGAACGATCTCAGCGTTTTTAAGGATACCAATGCTTGGCAAACCGTCACGAACAAGTTCCAGCAAGCTAGAAATTTTTTGAATAATGCCCTTTCTCAAGTATTTTCAAATAAGAACCAGGCTTTGGGGTGAGTTGGTGCTTCATGGTGGAGATCTTTGCTCAAAAAAAAAAAAAAAAGGTAAGGGGAAATAAATGTCTTTTGGGGAGGGGTGTAAATTTAAGGTTCAAGGTAGAAAGGCAACAAAACTTGTTCTTCCCACAGAGCCTACGTGGTCTGAGGTCAGGCCCACCAGAGCTTGAGTAAATTAGAGGCGGGACCACATGACCAATCTGAGCATCACATGGGTTTCAGCTTCCACATTCTGTAATTTCAGGGTCAGGGTGAAGGTTCTCCTCACTCTCACCTTCACCTGTTTGCTGGTGCCTGGGTTCCCTTTTCCAGGGAATAAGACTTTCCTCTCCAAATATAGCTGAGAATAAACTTTCAAATCCCCTCAGGAGAGAGGAAACTGGAATCCACATCCACTGGCTCCACACATAGAATTTTGGAGTCAAAGAGGTGTGAGTTCAAATTCTGACTCAGGCGATTACTCTTCCTTGGTATCTTGGGAGAAATCACAGCTGACTGGTCCTCAGTATGCCATGCCATAAAATGGAGACAATCAAACCTCTGAGGAGGGCTATGGGAAAGACCAAAGCAGGCAAGGTTGATGAGGCCCAAATGCTCAGCATGTGCTGCATAGAGAAGTGCTCAGCAAATGGCTGTCACAAGGAATGACAAGGGTGAATTCTGGTTGTTGCACAGGTTGAAAATCAGTAATGTCCGCATCTTGGCTATCAAAGCCCAACCAACTCCTGATGGCCAAGGCCTTCACCTGAGGATCCGCACCTCTGCTCATGTTGTCTTGACCCTGTGAGTATGCATTAGAATCTGGGGCAGGCAGTGCAGCATAGCAATGGTTCTCCGAACTAGAACCAGGCACTTTTCCACACTACTGAGTGGCCTTGGGCCTCAGTCTCCCCATCTGTAAATAAGGGAGCTTTTCCAGCTCTAAAATCCTAACCTTCTAATAAACTTTGGCCATAACCAAGTCTCCTTAAAAAATCCTCCATTAAATATGTTTCTGGAATTATAACATTCATCTAATAGTAAAATTTGCAACAATAAATAGGTCAAACATTAATAACTCTTTGGCAAAATTTTCTCTAGCATTATTTTGTCTCACAAGATTCTTTTTAAACAGCAGTGACCATTATAGATAAATGCATATAATAGTGTATAGTTTATAATAAAGGGCATATGTGAAAAATAAAATTTTATTTTTTTAATTTATTTTTTATTGAACTTATTGGGGTTACATTGGCCAATAAAATTATATAGGCTTCAAGTGTACAATTCTACAATACATCATCTGCACATTGCATGGTACGCTCACCATCCGAAGTCTAGTCTCCATTCATCACCACTTATCTCCTCTTTACCCTCTTCTGCCTCCCTCCAGCCCCCTTCCCTCTGGTAATCACCATACTGTTATCTGTGTCCATGAGTTTTGGGTGGTTTTTGTTTGTTTGTTTGTTTTTGGCTTAATCCTTTCACCTATTTCATCGAACCCTCCAGCCCCCTTCCCTCTGACAGCCAGTCTGTTCTATGAATCTGTTTCTATTTTGTTTGTTGTTTTTTTTTTCATTACAGTCCACAAATACATGAAATCACATGGTAGAAAAATATAATTTTAAAGTACATTAATTACTTTAAAAGAAATAGGTGTGGGAAATTCTTGCCAAATTGAGTACACTGTCAATTCATTAGCTATGAGATCTTAGGATAGTTACTTAACCTCTCTATATCGATTCTTCCTCATTCTGAAATGGCAATAATAATAGTAGTTTACCTTATGGAATTGCTGTAATAACTAGATGGATTAATCCCAGTAAAATACCTTCTAAAAGTGCCTAACATAATCTGTGCTCAATAAATGTTACCAATTAGTATTATTATTCTAATTATTAGTGTGCTGCTATATAAAATTTTCATAGGAACCAAACCTTGGAGACCAGGAGAAGAAGCCCTAATGCAGATATGTTATATTCCATAAAGAATGTGGGCAATGATGACATTATCCATATATAGCCTGAATAATGTCCACACAGGTGGAGGAACCAAGTGGGCGATGTGAAAGGTCTTCTAGACCTCTTCTCACTGTAAATCTTACTATCGACAGGCCTCTCATTGGGCAGACAGTCAACCTGAACGCTTCCTTGGACCTCCTGGCTACCGTCAAAATTGAAACTGATTCCCAGAGTGGTGAACCCAAAGTGGTCATGACAGACTGCACCAACGACCCAGACAGCATCTCATTCACCTTGTTGGGCGAGTAAGTCCCATCCATCTCAAGAGAGCTGGGCTCTCAGATGAGCGAAGGACCCTAATCTCAGCCCTCTTTCTATCCCTGGGAGATGGCACAATGTGGCAAAAAAGGGTTTAGGCTCTGCAGTCAGACAGGCCTTGGTTCAAATACCAGCTCTGTCACTGACTTGTAACTTTGCCATCAACTTAACCTCTCTGAGCCTCAGTTTTCATATATGTATGTAAACTGAAGAAGACAATAATACCTACTTATAGGCTGCTGAGCTGACCAAGTGATAAAATACAAGGGTTTAGCATAGAGCCTGGCACATACTAAGCTCTCGGTAATAATAGCATCCATGCTGATTTTGTGTCTCCTTGTCCCATGATGACTGAGGCAAGAGTGGTGACCTCTCCAACTAGAATCATGAATTTGCTTACTTTACTTTTCAGCTGCATGATAGTTTTGCTTCTTGCTTTTTGAAGCTCTGTTGTTAGGGGCATGCATATTTAGGATTGCTATATCTTCTTGAAGAATTACCCCTTCATTGTTATCTCAATCATCATCATCATCATCATCATCATCAATTGTATTTACCTTCTTGCCTCTGATTGGGAGGAGGAAGAGGAGTAAATGTCCATCATGGGCTCTAATTTCAGATTGTCTCCAAATTGTTCTCCACCCACTGGAAAATTCCTGAAATGAGATCTTAAGAACTTAATCCTATCCATTTAAATCACTGATCCCTGTTAATCCACAAAATCTACATCTTAAACTGTGTGATTGAAAGAGCAGGTTTGGTCCCTGGAAGAGGGTTGAGGGAGATTGGGTGACCCTGGCCGTGGCTGGGGCAAGAGAAATGCTCTGGAAATTGAGGACTGGAGCAGGTTGGCTTTGGCAGGGAATAAGGGCCAATCCACTCTACCTCCACCAGGGGATCTGAGCACAGGCTGCCTAAAGACCCCCTAAAACCAAACAAAGGCTCCAAGGTCCTATGTTAGTTGGAAAAGCTGGGATGCAAATTCAGAGCTCTGAGCCCTGCTGGACACTGCTTTGCCTGTCGCCCCAGGGAATTCCTCCTGCCCACTGGGTCTCAGTGTCCAAATCTATAGAATGGCTTTCCACTCTGCTGCTCCAAATCCTCTCAGAGATTTTTTTCTGCTTTGGATGGAATCTCAAACCCTGCCCGTGGCCATCTAGGCTCTGCCTGACCTGCCCCATCCTCATCTCACTTCACTCTCTCCTTGTTCTCCCCTGGCAAACACACTGGACTTTACTCTGTGCCTCTTTCCCACCTCCAGACCTGTGCAGGGCTGTCCTCGCTACCTTCCCCTCCCCTCACCCCACCTCAACGGACTCTCATTCTTCAGCGTCTAAAACAGGTTTCCTCCTCTCAAGAGTGCCTACTCCCACCCTTCAGAGTACTTATTACAAGTTGTCATCATACATTTAATTGTATGTTTACTTCATTCATTCTTTCAGCTACAAATGTATTGAGCACCTACTATGTGCCAGACAGGCAGTGTTCTGAGCTCTGGAAAACTTACTGATGAGAACAGACAAGGACCCTGCTCTTGTGGTGCTTTTTGTCCTGAGGGAAAGGCAGATAGGAGAGCATTCAGCCCTTTAATAAAGACCTCTCAAGGAAGATGTCAGATGGCATAAGCCCTGGGCAGAGCAGCATACTTATCAGAGAACCATAATACAAAGCCCTCCCTTAGGGGAGGAGTCAGAGGGGGCTGCCCTGAGGAGGTGACAGTTACTCTGAGAGTTGAAAGTGGGAAGGAGCCAGCCTTAGCAAGACTTGTTTAATGTTTGGGTACCAGGTTAAGAGCTATTTGTGCTTTGCTCATCCTATGGCCCAGCCTAGCTTGGTCCTTAAAGATCTTTGCTGCGCTATAATATTTGTTGAATAACGGGGGTTGTGATGAGATTCTCATGAGGCATTGGGATGAGTTGCTGGTCAGACATCCCATATATAAAAAAAGGGTAATATGCAAATAGACTGAATGGCAGAACAAGCAAACAACCAATCAAAGCATAATATGCTAATTATATGCTAAGGCTGCTCAATGCTGGCTATGATTTGCACTGATCACCAGGGGGCAGATGCTCCGACCAGTAGGTTAGCTTGCTGCTGGGGTCTGGCCGATCCTGATTGAGCAAGACAGGTTGGACATGCTCTGGAGCCCTCCTGGGGTCCCTCCCCAGCTGGCCAACCTCCTGTGTCCTGACCCGACCCCAATTGTGCACTGGAGGGAGGGGGGCATCCCTCAGCCTGGCTTGTGCCCTCTTGAAATCCGGGACCCAATGGGGGACATTGGAGAGCCAGTTTCAGCCAGGTCCTGCAGGCCACTCCCCTTGGGAAGGTGACAGACATAGGGCTCATGGTTGGCAAGTGCTGCTGCGGCAGCACGAGCCTCTCCTGATAGGGACTGATTGGGTGCAAGCCTGCAGCAGGCAAGGTGGGGCGAGGATGAGCGGGAGTGGCAGGTAGGAGCTGCAGGGGGCGTTGGACTGTGGGTGTCAGCCCAATCCCTGCAGGCCACCCAGAGGGACCCCACCTGTGCACAAATTCGTGCACCGGGCCTCTAGTGGGATTATAAGTGAGGATTCCCCTGGATAGAGGGAGGCTGTCTCTGTGCTTAGAAATGCACCTTAGTGTCCTTAGGGTTTGTTTCCCTGCCTTCAAGGTGCTGCCATCTCCCACCCTCTCCCCACTGCTTGTTGCTTGGCAGCTCTGTTCACTCGAGGATGTTTTATTAGTTCTCTCTCTTTTCCAGACACAGTGCACTGGTCAACAAGCTCTCAGACACTTTAAGCAGCTTCCTGAGCAAAACTGTGACCTTCGTGATGCAGAGCCAGGTGAGTCCTCCACTCCTGGGGGCCCTAAGCCAGACCTAGTGGGGGGCAGTGCACATTTATAGGCCTGGCTGTGCTCTCTGGGCCCCCTTCCTTCTGAGGCACAAGCTTCATTGGGCTGTCAGCTGGACCCTGCCCCTCTTTACTCAGCCTGAGGGGTGTGGAAGGGGCAGCAGAGGCCTAACATCAGCTGAAATTACTGGGTCCCAAACTTGAGCTATTTGTCATATCCATGTACTAATAATGTGTGTTTAGCTAATGTGTTCCTTTAACCGACACAATTCCACTTACTTAAATACACTTATTTTTAAAAGAAAACTTCATATCCCTGCCATTCATAGAAATTAACATCACTTATAATTAATTTAAAAAATAAACACAGACCTATAATAAAATAGGTATTTTATTTGCACATCATTCAAAACCATATGTACCATGTGCAGGATTCCTGTGCCTCATACAAAACTGTATCTAGCATGTGCCCAAAGTTCCAGAGACTCTGAATTAGTTATTCTAGAAAGGGCCTAGGAATCTTGACCTACGAAAGGCAAATCCCGGGCTGGAGTCTCGCCACTCACTGTGCGGTCCTCCAGCCGCAGCACAGGCCTCGCTAGAAGTGCAGACTCTCAGGCCCCACCCCAGGCCTGCAGAATTGGAATTTTCATTTTAACTAGATCCCCAGGGAACTGCACACAAAATCATGAGAAACACTGCTGTAGGGTTCACAGGGCCCCATTTGACTCTAAAATTCCAGGGTTCCAAAGTTCAAGGTTTCTAAGATTATAGGGGTCTGGGATATAAACACTCTATATTCTTAAGGCTCTGGGATTGAAGGTGGTAGGTGGTAGGATCCTAGCATCCTATGGTGCTCTGATTTTTGACTTCTCGCTTTCCAGTGTCCTAGAATCCTAGGGGTTCTAAGATTCCACCTGAAGAGCCTCTCCTTGGGTGGCCAGCAGTTTGTCCCCAGTTGATAATGAATCTGTCCTTTTATCTCCTTCCCCACCTCTTCTTCCTCCCTCTCTCCCCCTCAGATATGCCCATTGATGCACCTCTTTTTCTCCACCCTGGATGTGCAGTTTGTTCAGGATATCATCAGTAAGTCACACCCTTGCAGAGGGTTCCCTGTGCAGCCTTCCCAGGGCAGGCCTACAGCTCTGAGCCTGCCCCACAGGCAGGTCTGGTCAGGGGACCCGGGAGAAGCAGAAGGACCCACTCCTAAGTAAGTTGGGAGAGTGTGGCTGGAGGGGTCCTTGCAGAATGGAAGGAGTTCTGTGGGCCTCTGAGATCCCTCTACTATCATCCCTTGGAAAACCCACAGATGCTGCCTGGCAGAATGATGTAAGGAAGAGCATGGGCCAGATCTGAGTTCAAATCCTGGCTCTGCTACTTCACAACTGTGGGGCCTTGGTCAAGGGGCTCTGCCTCTCTCAGCTTCTGTTTCTCCTGGGAAAACACGATTGTAAATATTATGGGGTTGGTGAGTGGATTAAAAGAAAAAGCACGAAGAGTCTAATGTCCAGCAGACACTGCTAATCAACATGTTCCCTTTCTTTCCCTTCTTATGAGGAACTGGGGTTTTTCTTCTAGCCACTGGGGGCTTTCTTTAGCTTTTGAATCTCCAGGCATGTCTGGGGTTGCTGGGGATACTGGAGCAGTAGAAATGGATCAAGTGAATGTGTCAGGGTTCTGGAGGTGGCCCTTCCATGAAATAGCTACAGGTCCAGTTCTTTGGGCAATCCCTGTGTGCCCTGCATGCACCATCTCATTGGATCCTCACAACAGCCCTGTGGGAGTGGTACCATCATTGTACCCATTTTACAGATGAACAGACTGAGGCTCAGAGAGGTGGAGTGACATGCTTGAGGTCCCATCACTGTCAGGCTGATCCACTGAAGAGTGGAAGCCATTGGGGTCTGTTTCCTATTTGGTGGAGAATGAGGCTTCCTATTGATTTTGTTCCTCCAGATAATAGTGCGCCAGGAGCCGAAGTGCCAGTCCTTGCCTGAAGAGGGCAGATGAGGAGGACTGCTGTGATGCCCCAACTGGTGAGGGGTCAGGCTCTGTGGCCCATGCTAAGGGAGGATGAAGCTCTTCCTTAGGGGACAATGGTGAAGCCAAAGCAAGGATTGGGTTCCTTTATTTCTCTTGCAGCAGACTGAGTCCTGATCTTGCTGATCTTGGTCTTAGACTGAGCCTTGACCCTAGTCCCAAGCTGAGCCATGATCCTGGTCATACTCTAAATCCCAAGCCTTAATCGCATACCTCGACTGAGTCTGGATCCTAGTCATATGCTGAGCTTTGGCCCCAGCTATTAAGCCCTAAAATTAGTCACAGATTGAGCCCTGACCCTGACCTCAGACTGATCCATGATCTTGATTATATACAGAGCCCTGAACCCTGACTCTAGTCCTGGGCTCTGGTCAGTCTCTTTACACCTGCCACTGTTCCTAAAGTGAGGGGTGGGAAGAGTGAGGGGATAAGGATGCCAGAGAAAGACTCCAAACCACAGGTGCCAGTCCCCTCTCCAAGGCCTTAGGCCCTGCAAGGTATTGTGGGAAAGAGTTTGGGTAGTAGTATGTGGTGAATAGCAGGTGCCAGTAAGAGTCCTTTTGCTGTCAATGGCCTAACTCCTTGTGGTCTCGTTCCACAGTTGCTTGACCTTGTTTCCTTGCAGTATCTCCCCCTGAGGAAATGCTGCCACCATCCAACTGGACTGAAAGCCTGAGACCAGAAGGAACCCTCTCAGCTACTCCTTGCCTTCATAGTTGAGACAGCAGTCTATGCTCATCACCTGCTCCCTCAGCAATAAAGGCCCCTTCTGCATCCTCCTGTGTGACATGTTGCATTCCTTCCATTTGGGATTTGGGGAGGGAGGTGCACGTAGGGCAGCAGAGACCTGGATCCAGAACTGGAAGGGCCCTAGCTGGTTTGGTTCAGTGGATAGAGTGTCGGCTTGGGGACTGAAGGGTCCCAGGTTTGATTCTGGTCAAGGGCACATGCCCGGGGGGTGGGCTCAATCCCCAGTGGGGGGCATGCAGGAGGCAGTCGATCAGTGATTCTCTCTCATCATTGATGTTTCAGTCTGTCTCTCTCACTATCTCCTCCTTCCTCTCTGAAATCAATAAAAACATATTTTTAAAATAAGAACTGGAAGGGAAATCTGTGACTATCCAGCCCAACTTCTTGTTTTACAAATAGGGATACTGAGGCACAGAGGGCAAGAAACTGACCTAAAGTCACATAGCCAGTCTGTGGCAGTGGTGGAACCCTTGCTTCGTCTATTCACATTCAGTGGGTACGTAATGAGCACTTACTCTAAACTAGGTAGGCAGTGGAAATAGGACAGTCACATTCTGGGGACAAACCCACCTGGTGCTTTTCTTCTTTCCTGGCCAGGGACTCTGAGAGGATACCTGGGATATCAGGGGATACCTGGTCTGATTGGACTTAGGAGCTGGCCTGCCCATCCATGTCTTTGGAAGGGCGAGGGCTCCACTGGACCTGAGATCCCTTCAAGCAGTGCCTGAGAGTGCCCAAGGTCTCCAGCCCCCAGAGCTCACCCATCTCTCCTGTCACCACCCCCAAGAGCCTGTGCACCCACCTGGCAAGCTGCACAAAAGCCCTGCCTGCCTGGTGAGGCCAGGGCTCCAGTGGTGTTCCATTGTCCTATGGAGACCAGCTCCTGTCTCCACCCAAGGCCCCTCCATTTATGCCCCACAACTCAGCTGTCCCCAGGCTGCGTCTGGCCGTGGTTGAGACAGTGTCACTGCGTATGCTAAGACCACCACCTTGTGGAGGGCTGCCTTTGCTGGTACAGGGATACCTCATTAATTCCTCACCACACCCTTATACCGAAACACCATTCTTGTTCCCATTTGACTGGGCAGTAACCAATTTGAGTCAGTGGCAGGCCTTTGTCCACGCTGTTCCATCCACCTGGGCACCTTTCCTTCTCCAGCTCCAGCTGGCTAAATTCTCCTCAGCTGCAAGACTCTGCCCAGGTAAGTGGGGGTCTCTCCTCAATGCTCCCTGAAAAAAGACACTGTGCTTCCCAACTTACAGGTCTCACCAAGTTCCCTGGTCATTACTGTCCAATTCAGAGAGGGTGTTCAGGATGCATTAGTTCTCATTACCATGATTCTCACCATCTTATTCAATTCTTCTGTCCGCCCCATGAGCCTGTGAGATCCTTGAGGGCAGGTATCTTCCTCTGCTCAGCAGCCCCAGAGCCCAGGGAAGAACCAGATACAGTACAGGCACTACCCATGTGGAGTGAATGGGTGGGTGAAGCTTTTCTTGACGGTAACACCATTTTCAGAACAGCTGAGTGGGTAGGTGAACAGGAAAATTCTAGCGGTCCAGGATTGAGTGTGTATAGAAGACTAGAGATTATTTTCTATTAACTAGGGCCAGATACTTGACATTTGAGACAGACAGATGGGCCAAATGCAAGGCTCCTAGATTAGTAAAGCCAGGGCATAGAGTAGGTGCGGCCAAGGCCACTCAGCCCCACCAGGGACTGATGGGGCCAATGAAGGGGAAGGGGGCAAGCATTCCCCCGTTGTGAGCCTGGCACTTCCCAGACTAACTCATCACCCACTCAACCCAACCTCAATGAGGGTTGAGGGCTTCTTCGAAGTGGTGGCACCCCATGAAGGAGGCTTCAGGGAAGAGGAGGATACTGAGGGGTTGAGGGGACATCTGCCATATGGAATATATGGGAAGAAAGAAGGCAAAACCTGAGTGGACCCCAAGTCATCTAGGAACCAGAGCAGCAAACTCTCATGCAGGCTCTTTTGAATGCTTCATGCGGTTATATAAATGCTGGATCTTCCCAATGTTTGCACAATCCTTCAGGACAATCTCAGGATCAGATGTATGAACTCTATGCCTTGGAACATTTTATGACCTCAGGAACACATCACAAAATTATTTACCAAACCAATTCTTCCTATTTACACGATGAGAGTGTGTATATATTTCACCAAATATTTGCAAGAAAATCAACACTTATTTTAAATATTTGCTCCTTGAATGAGGATAGAAGAAACGTCATCACACTAGAAATGCCACAGGCCCATGTTAGAGAAGTCAGTTGTTACATCAACTCAATAGTCTATTTTTTGTTTGTTTGTTAATCCTCACCCGAGGATATTTTTCCATTGATTTTTTAGAGCAGTACAGGCACTGTACTGCTAGAAGGAAGGGGGAGAGACAGAGAGAAACATCTATGTGAGAGAGACATATCGATTGGTTGCCTCCCGAATGGGCCCCGAGAATGGTCCCTGACCAGGGCTGGGATCAAGCTTGCAACAGAGGTACGTGCCCTTGATTGGAATTGACCTGGCCACTAGCCAACAATCTATCCACTGAGCCAAACTGGCTAGGGCTCAACAGTCTATTCTGAACACTTTTTTAAAAATTTGTAAATACTGTGTTTTATAGCTGGGTGAATCACAATAATGCAAACAACTGAAACTGGGAGAAAACATTGAAAAGGGATACTGAAATTTGACAAAAGTTTGTTTGTGGGGGTGATGCATTTCTGTGTTAATGTTTAAGTAAGGGAAAAATGCATTTTTTAAAAATAGAAAGGTGGTTAAATATCTAGCTAAGCCAGGCTCTGCCCTGGGCAGTTTAGGAGTGACTGAAGTAGTACCTATCCAACCCAGTGCAGCAGGAATTGTGCTCCTACAGGGAGAGGAAGCAGGACCTGCACCTGTCACAGAAGCCCACAGCTTCCTATAGGAAGACACACACACACACACACACAAAGTGCTGAGAAAAATACTCAGAGGAGAGGATCTGACCCAGCCTGAAGGTAAGGGGCAGTCAGGGAAGGCTTCCTGGAGAAGGTGCCAATTGAGCTGAAATTGAAAAGATGACAAGGAGAGAAGGGAGGGGAGGGCATTGCAAGCAGAAGCAGCAAGGCCTCCCCTTTGGTTCCAGAAGAGGGAACAAAGCGATTCTCTTTAGTTCCTATCCAAGGCTGGCAGGCAAAGTCAGCATTTGTTCCTTTGGTCCTGTCATCGCTTGCCTCCCTACCTGATCCTCTGCCTGCAGACGTGGCTACTAATGGGAGCCATTGACAACAATGCCTATGGATTTGGATATTATAATGCTATGGAAACTTCCAGATAATGTTACCACACGACCCAGCAATTGATATTGCCCAAAGAAGTTGAAAATGTCTACACAAAAAGCCTGAACACAGATGTTTGTGGCAGCTTTATTCATAATTGTTAAAACTTGGAGCAGCCGAGGAGAATCCAAGATGGCGGCGTAGGTAAACACCTAAACTGCTTTTCAAAAATTCAACTAAAAGACAACAATTTCAAAAATTCAACTAAAAGACAAAATGTCTATCACCCAGAACCACGGGAAAGCTGGCTGAGTGGAAGTTCTACAACTAGAAGGAAAGAGAAAAGAGCATTGAGACGTGCACGAGCGCTGAAAAGCTGAGGTACGGAGGCGCAGGATCCGGGCTGGCGGCGGGCGTTGCTTTTTTCAACCCAAAGGGAGACAAGCTCCCTACTACTCTGAAATCCAGTTTCTGGGGAGACGCAGGGGACCCAAACTCCTACGGGGAGAAGCTGGACTGTCTGCCAGTGAGGGTGGCTTGCTTGCAGAGCTGCTCGCAGGAATAATTGTTTATGGCACTGGGGCAGGGGACTCCGGGACGCCATCGGGGACACAGAGCTGGCTAACTAGCAGCCATTGCTGTTTGCCACTCCCTAGCCTAGTGACACCCTGAGACCCCGCCCTGCACAACCTACAAACCCACCCAAGCTCCAAGCAGTGTATTTAGCATAAGAAAGCCCTGCCCTATCGCAGCTTAACCTAGCAAACTTGCAGCCTGGGTCAGACAGCTCCAAAACCTCCAAACCACAAGCAAAGAGGAGAAAACTGTAGCTCTCACTGTAGCTCCTGCTGGGTGGCCTCAGACAGTAGCTGACCTGCACCCCATTGGAGATCCAGAAGCCAGTGTACCTAGTGGTCAGAGTGAGACACCAGATTTCAACTCCTCACATCCATAAGTGACACATTCAAGAGGCAGACTCAGTGAGCACCAAAGCCCCACTGAAACAAGTCCTGCCCCAGAAGTGTGTCTTCAGCGCAGCAGTTCTTCCATTATAGACACAGTGAGTGCTCACAGCTAATTGGCCTGGAGGTCAATTCCTCCCAGTATACCAACAGCAATTAAGGCTTAACTACACCAAGTCTTTGCACTCAGCCCACAAAGGGGTCCACAGACCAAGAGCGTCCACATCAGGTGATTGGGGAGGCTGAGCTACTGCCCCCTATAGGTCACGTACCACACAAAGCTACTCCATCAACACAGGGAAGCAGCCAAAATGTGGAGACAAAGAAACATGTCACGAATGAAAGAAACGGAGGAAAGCAAACTACTGGATGACATAGAGTTCAGAACCACATTTATAAGGTTACTCAAGAATCTTCTTAAAACCGCTGAGAAACTTGATGAGACCTTCAAGGAGCTTAATGAGAATGCCCCAAAAATGGAAAAGGATCAGTCAGAAATGAAGCATACACTGTCTGAAATAAAGAATATACAGAAACTCAACTGTAGATCAACGTACCCCAAGAATCAAACCAAAGATCTGAAATATGTGGAAACAAAAAACATCCAACCTGAAAAACAAAAAGAAAAAAGAATCCAAAAAGATGAAGATAGTGTAAGGAGCCTCTGGGACAACTTTAAGCGAACCAACATCCGAATTTTTGGGGTGCCAGAAGAAGGGAGAGAGCAAAATATTGAAAACCTATTAGAAGAAATAATGACAGAAAACTTTCCCTACCTGGTGAAAGAAATAGACGTACAAGTTCAGGAAGCGCACAGAACCCCATACAAGAGGAATCCAAAGAGGACCACACCAAGACACATCATAATTAAAATGCCAAGGGCAAAAGACAAAGAGAGAATATTAAAAGCAGCAAGACAAAAACAGTTAATTACCTACAAGGGAGTACCCATACGACTGTCAGCTGATTTCTCAACAGAAACTATGCAGCCCAGAAGGGAGTGGCAAGAAATATTCAAAGTGATGAACAGCAGGAACCTACAACCAAGATTACTCTACCCAGCAAAGCTATCATTCAGAGTTGAAGGTCAGATAAAGAGCTTCACAGACAAGAAAAAGCTAAAGGACTTCATCACCACCAAACCAGGATTACATGAAATGCTGAAGGGTATTCTTTAAGAAGAGGAAGAAGAAGAAAAAGGTAAAGGTAAAAATTATGAACAACAAAATGACATCAAATACATACCTACCAACAAGTGAATCTAAAAATCAAGTGAATAAAAAATCTGAAGAACAGAATGGACTGTGAATATAATAGAATCAGGGACATAGAAAGGGAGTGGACTGACGACTCTCAGGGGAAGCAGGTGTGAGGGGTGCGGGAAGAGATTGGACAAAAATCTTACTCCTATGGATGAAGACAGTGGCGGGGGGTAAGGGCATGGGGTGGGGTGGGGAATCAGGTGGAGGGGAGCTAGGGGGGAAAAAATAGAGGAACACCTGTAATAATCTGAACAATAAAGATTTATTAAAAAAAAAAAACTCGGAGCAGCCAAGATGCCCTTCAATAAGTATATGGATAAATAAACTGTGATCCATGCAGGCAATGGCATATTATTCAGCACTAAAAGGAAATGTGCTATCAAGTCATGAACTGACAGAGAGGAACCTTGAATGCATATTACTGCCTAGCTGTAGTGGCTCAGTGGTTGAGTTTCAATCTATGAACCAGAAGGTCACAGTTCAATTCCCCATCAGGGCACTTGCCTCAGTTGTGGGCTCCATTCCCAGCAGGATCGTGCAGAAGACAACCAATCAATGATTCTCTCTCATCATTGATGTTTCTATCTCTCCCTCTTCCTTCCTCTCTGAAATCAATAAAAAAATATATTTTTAAATGCATATTACTAAGTAAAAGAAGCCAATGTAAAAAGGCTTCATACTATATGATTCCAACTATGTGACATTCTGGAAAAGGCAAAACTATGAGACAGTGAAAAGATTGGTGGTTGCAGGGATGAGGAGTGAGGAAAGAGGGAGGGGTAAGTAAGCAGAGCACAGAGGATTTATAGGGCAGTGAAACTACTCTCTATGATACTCTAATGGCAGATACATGTCGTTATACATTTGTCCAAACCCACTGAATGTACAACACCGAGAGTGAAACATAATGTGAACTATGGAGTTTGGGAGACTGTGATGTGTTGTTATAGGTTCATCAATGTTAATAAATGTCCCACCGGACAGGTTTTTTTCACCTTGAGTCTTAGTTTCCTCACCTGTAAAATAAGGACTAATGATAGTTTTTATATCACAAGGATGCTTTGAGGATTCCAACGCCTTTCACAATAGGTAATGTGACTATTATTATAGATGGAAAAACTGATGCCCAGAAAGGACAGGGGAGCTGTCCGGTGTCAAACAGCAAAGAATAAGCAGAGCCAGGCTAGAATGCAAGGCTTCCTGAACTGAGGCCAGGGCACCCTCTCCCTCGCCTCCACTCATAGCAGACTGAGTGGCTTCCTCTGTCACTGCCCTGGGTCTACCTCACTCATGGTACAGGTGGCAAAGCCGGTTCAAAGCAGGACACGGAGAAATGAGAGACAAGAACACAGTGTCCTGGCACTCTCTCAGGGTTCTCCATGTTCTCCACCTCTGCATTTGGTAACATTCATGATGTACACTTTGAAACAGAAGTGAGTCCCTGCCTCTTTAATCCCTGGGGCCTCCTATGGAGAATGTTTGCTTTGGAGTTGTTGGATGGACTTGGTGAGATGGAGGGCTTCTCGTCAGTTTCCCAGCTGTCTGTCACTCGGTGCCACGTCTCCCCCAGCGATGGGGTCACTCACCATATATGAAGTCTGCCCCATTGCAGAGCTCATCAGGAATCAACTGGCGGGGACCCAGAGCCTCGCTACAGCCCACTGGGGAAATCCAGGTGAGCACAATGCAATGACCCTCTCCAACCTGCTTTTTCATCAGACACCAAATCAGACTAAAGCTTTTCATAGTGTCACCACTTACAAATTGGGACTGGTTCTAGCACAGAACATGAAAAAAAAAGGCTTAAATAATGATGAGACTTCCAGAAGTAGGCTGTTGCACTGGCATGGGGGATCCTGCCATCTCTTCCCTCTGCTACCCCTGGGTTGTAGCTTTCATCTTCATGTTAATAAAATAGCTACTGAGCTCCAACCATCATGTCTGACATCCAGTTAGGAAAAAGCAGGAGAGGAAAACAAAAGCTGGTCAGCCCACGTTATAGAACGTTCTTAGAAGCTCCAGCCTACAGCTTCCATTTATAGCTCACTGACCATCCCTGGTTGCAAAGAAGGCTGGGAAAAGAAGCTTCTTTGTTAGGCCCATTTCTGCTCTCAAAAATAAAAGAGTTCTGTAAAGAAAGAGAGAAGAATGGGCAAGTGCCCTTCCCTATCCAAGCTTCTATTTCCTGCTCTTTAAAATAAGTGTACCAACATCTGTCTTATAAGAGAGTACCATAGCAAAGATTTAGTGTAGACCCCCTCTTTGGGCGTCCAGAAATGCCCCTTGGCCACCCTCTCCTCTTTCAGGCTCTGTTAGTCTGTGACTATCCCCAAGGCACTATCAGAACCAGGGAGGATAAAGAGAAGCATTAATTTGCAAGTACAAATTAATTTCCATATAGTGGCACTGGGTTAAGCAATTTTCAATATGCTTGTTGAATCCTTACAGTAACTTTATTCATTGAGGTACACAACATTATACACAACTTAAAGGCAGGAAAGCTGGATTCTAGCCACTAAATATGCGTGGCCTCAGGAAAAGCATAACTCTGCTCTGAGCCTCAGTTTCCCATCTGCAAAATGGAATTGAGATGGGTAGGAATAAGTACAGATGAGTCCCTTGGTTTTCCCCTGTCTCAAACCCCTTCACCTCCATAGATAATCTCTCAGTGTGGCCCTGAAACTGACTCTACTTACCTGGGATCCCCACAGGTACTGTCCCAAGATGCTGAAGGTATCAGGCCTCCTTCTCATCCTTTATGGGCTGCTCAATAATTGAATATTTGAATTACTTGTGGGTCTGTTATATTGCATATTTTCATTTCTTAGATTTCAGTCTAATTCTCCTTTTATTTTAGCACTAGAGAACTGGTGCAGGGGATTTGTGCTCTGGTGGGGGGGGGGGGGGGGGGGGTGGTGTGCGGCGTGGCCTGTGGGGATCAACCTGCTGTGGGAGCTAGGCTCATCCCAGTCAGCCACATGGCTGTGGACCCGCCCACTGAGAGGCTGCTCCCTGGTCCAGCATCTTCCGTGGAGCCGGAGCACTCACCTCTCCAGGGGATCCCATCCAGCCGGGCCCAGGTACAGTAGCACTGAGAGGTGGCAGAGTAGGCCTCAGTCCTGCCACAGCCACAAACCCACCTCCCAGCCTCCAGGGTCAGCTCTGCGGGCCTGGCGGCACTGCGCTACCTGTGGGTGTCTGGAGCAGATGGCAGGGAACAAGGAGGAGGAACCTGGGGCAAGGAGGCAATGATTGTAGCCCAGGTTCCTGCCATCGGCCCAGGGTTTGCAGCAGGAGAAGCCACTCATCCCAGTCAGCCGAGCAGCGCTCCCACTGTGGTAGCGCACTGACCACCAGGGGGCAGCTCCTGCATTGAGCATCTGCCCCCTGGTGGTCAGTGTGCATCATGGCGGCTGGTCAACTGGTCATTCTGGTCGTTCCGCCATTCAGTCACTGGGCTTCATTATATAGGATGCCATGTTATTTTTTATTGAATGTTAGGCATTATGATGAAAACTTGTAGAGATTCTGGAGGCTCTGGTCAGGTAGCTCAGTTCTTTGTTTATTTTTAAGTATATTTTTTATTTATTTCAGAGAGGAAGAGAGATATAGAAACATCAATGATGAGAGGAAATCATTGATTGGCTGCCTCCTGGAGGCCACACACTGGGGATCAAGCCCACAACCCGGGCATGTGCCCTGATCAGGAATCAAACCATGACCTCCTTGTTCATAGGTTGACACTCAACCACTGAACCACATGGCTGGCAGCTCAGTTGTTTAGGACATTGTCCTGATATGCCAAGATTGTGGGTTTGATCCCCAGTCAGGGCACATATAAGAATCAACCAATGAATGCGTAAATGGGTGGAACAACAAATGGATGCTTCTCTCTCTCTTCCTTCCACCCTTCTTCCCTCCCTCCCTCTTTCTCTCTAAAAAATCAATCAATTAAAAAAAATTGTAGAAGCTCTGAATGATGTTATCTTGTTCCAAAGAGGAAGGAAGATAGCAGAAAAATAGAGTATACGTGGATGGCTTAGATTTATATTTTATTAGGTTGGAAATATTTTGATCTTGCTCTTATTCCTCAGCGAAGAGGGAAGCCTTTATTCTAAGGCTTTGCCTTCTCTCCTACAGCATAGTCTTTTGGGTCTTCACCAAAAGCCCAGTGTCTACAAAGGTCTCTCCATCTCCTTGGGGCTTGAACTTCAACCAGTGTTTCTTCAGCACCACACAGTGTAGCAGCTGAAATCTCTGCTCAGCTTTTTAGCTGCTGTTTTCCGCTAGATGTCTTAGAGCCTAATGATTCTGATACCAACTACAATGTGTGTGGATTTTCCCCCACCAAGCAATCCTCTGACAACATCTGGGTGTCCTACAATTCAACACTATCTATCTGGAGATAGCCTCAGACCCCACAGGTTAAGGGCTCAGTTCTACAAGAGTGCCCTCAACTTCAGATGCCAATCACAGGTCCTGGTTGTTACCTGTGCTTCTATAAATATACCTGTGCTTCAGAGTTCCAATTACCCCCTCCTTGGGTTCAACTAATTCACTAAAACAGCTCACAAAACTCCAAGAAACATTTTACTTAACTAGATTACCAGTTTTGTAAAAGGATTTTACTCAGGAACAGTCAGATGGAAGAGCTGCATAGGGCAAGTTGTGTGGGAAGGAGCAGAGGCCTTCCATGTTTTCTCTGGATGGCCACTCTCCCTGAATCTCCATGTGTGCACCAACCTGGAAGATCTCTGAACTCCCTCCTCTTGCGTTCTTATGGAGGCTTCATTACATAGACATGATTGATTAAATCATTGGCCATGGTGATTAATGTCCATCTTCAGGCCCTTTCCCCTCCCCAGAGGAAGGGGATGAAGTGGGGAGAGGATATGGGACTGAAAGATCCAACCCTCTAATCACCAGGTGATTGAAATGCTAAATCAAATGATGTACTTTACAAGGGATTGGTGAGTAGGTCCTGTGTTTAGAGTCTCCCCTGAATCTGTCAGGTCCTCTAAAGAGAGGATTGGTCCCTATCAGCATCTATTTGTTAGTCTCAGGTCCCTATAGGGGCCATTTTCCTTGTCATTTGGATGAAGCCCAGGAAGTCCTATCAATATGTGCATGCATGTCCTTGACCCATGGCGGGGAGAGGGGTGTGAGATGAGGGTCAAGGTCCTGAGGACCAATCCCAGCCCAAAAGCACTGCAAACTAGACCACAGTCTCCACGTACTCCAAGCTAGCCTGTGTCCCGCAGCCTTAGGAACATGTCCATGATGCTGAGCCTACTCTTCCCCACCAACTCAGGAAGATAAACCATTTGAATCACTGAATGAGAATCATCAGAATCATAAACCTCACCAGCATCATGGTAACCATATATGGCACACTTCCAATGTACAAGATGCTGTGCTCAGCGCTTATGACGAGGCTGAGAGGAAGGTGTGAGTATGTGTCACCCACACTTTCCAGATGAGGACACGGAGGTTCCAAGAGTCTGTGTTGCCCAAGTTACGCAGCAAGTAGGTGTCAGAGCTGGGATTCTCTCCCAAGTCTGTCTGTCTCTGGAGCCAGTACACATCACCACCAATGCCTCCTTGTACAATGAGGATATAATGTCCTGCACACAATGTCACATGGCGAAGCAACTTGCCCTAAATTCCATAACCCCGCACTTGGAGACGTTGGGGGTTCAGAAATTGTTCTCATAACTATGTTGCCTCTCCCAGGAGCAGTGAGCAGCTCTACTGGGAAGGCTGTAACCCTGCAGGAAAAGCTGAATGTCCAGCTCTCTTGAGCATAAATATGGGTTGTGGGCAGGTTACTTCATCTCTTGGACCCTCCGTTTCTTGCTCTATCCTATGAGAAAACTTATGTTTCCTCTCTGAGCTTCAATGGCTCCGTCTGTAAAATGGGTCCACATGAGTTTTATGGCTGCCCTGTACCCAGGCTCCGAGGAGATCCTCTCAGAGAATAACCCCATAACCTACCCTCTCTGTCCTGCTCTCCCACAGGTGCCTGACCCAAGATGGTGAAGGTTTCCAGCCTCTTTATTTTCTTCTGTGGGCTGTTTTTAGGACAGAGAGGGTATTTTCTTCTGTGAGCTGTTTGCCTTGTCCACTGCTCAACTGCCCTTTGCACAGGTTCCCAGAGGTGAGATTGTCCTGCCTTGGGTCATGCCTGGCCTTGTCAGACCCACAGGTCTCTCTTAGAAGCCAGACCAGGAGCCAATGCCAGTTAAGTTCTAGTTAGCACAGTGACTGGGACAGAGTTAACACCATTAATCATTAGTTATTTTGATTATCACTACATTACTATATTTAATCTTTCCCCAAGACTCCCCTCTTTTCTGTCTTTTTGCCCTGCTTTATCTACTAAGACCCAATCTAAGAACCTGCCCTCTCTGGATTGGTCCCTGCCTACTTCTCCCACACTCACTCACTCCCATCCTACTACAGCAGCTTCTCAATTCACTAAGCACATTCCAGAACCTTTGCACATGCTGTTCCCTCTGCCCAAAACTCTCTTCCCCTACCAACAGGGCTCCCTCCCTTCCTTCAGGACTCTGCTAAGATGTCATATTTGCAAAAAAGACCTTCTTTAATCTCCCTGAAAATGAGCACCCTCACCCAGTACTCTTAATTCCTCACTCTACCCTTTATTTTATTTTTTAAATAAATCTTTATTGTTCAGATTATTACAGTTGTTCCTCTTTTTTCCCCCATAGCTCCCCTTCACCTGGTTTCCACCCCACCCTCTGCCCTTACCCCCCCACACTGTCCTCATCCATAGGTGTACGCTTTTTATCCAGTCTCTTCCCGCACCCCCCACAATCCCTTTCCCCCCAAGAATTGTCAGTCCACTCCCTTTCTATGCCCCTGATTCTATAATATTCACCAGTTTATTCTGTTCATCAGATTTTTTATTCACTTGATTTTTAGATTCACATGTTGATAGATATGTATTTGTTGTTCATAATTTTTATCTTTATCTTTTTCTTCTTCCTCCTCTTCTTAAAGAATACCTTTCAGCATTTCATATAATACTGGTTTGGTGGTGATGAATTCCTTTAGATTTTTCTTATATGTGAAGCTCTTTATCTGACCTTCAATTCTGAATGATAGCTTTGCTGAGTAAAGTAATCTTGGTTGCACATTCTTGCTATTCATCATTTTGAATATTTCTTGCCACTCCCTTCTGGCCTGCATAGTTTCTGTTGAGAAATCAGGTGACAATCGTATGGGTACTCCCTTGTAGGTAACTAACTGTTTTTCTCTTGCTGCTTTTAATATCCTCTCTTTGTCTTTTGCTCTTGGCATTTTAATTATGATGTGTCTTGGTGTGGTCCTCTTTGGATTCCTTTTGTTTGGGGTTCTGTGCGCTTCCTGGACTTGTAAGTCTATTTCTTTCACCAGGTGGGAGAAGTTTTCTGTCATTATTTCTTCAAATAGGTTTTCAGTATCTTGCTCTATCTCTTCTTCTAGCACTCCCATAATTTGGATGTTGGTACACTTGAAGTTGTCCCAGAGGCTCCTTACACTATCTTCATATTTTTGGATTCTTTTTGCTTTTTGCTTTTCCAGTTGGGTGTTTTTTGCTTCTTCATATTTCAAATCTTTGACTTGATTCTTGCGATCCTCTAGTCTGCTGTTGGACCTCTGTATATTATTCTTTATTTCAGTCAGTGTCTGCTTAATTTCTAGTTGATCCTTTTTCATATCCTCGAGGGTCTCACTAAATTTATCAGCGGTTTCTAGAAAATTCTTGAAAACCCTTATAACCGTGGTTTTGAACTCTATATCCAGTCATTTGCTTTCCTCCATTTCTGTCATTTGTGACTTGTTTCTTTGTCTCTGCATTTTGGCTGTTTCCCTGTGTTGATAGAGTGGCTTTGTGTGGTAGGTGTCCTCTAGGGCACAGTGGCTCAGCTTCCCCAGTTACCTGAGGTGGACACTCTTGGTGCACCCCTTTGTGGGCTGTGTGCACAGTCTTGTTGTAGTTAAGCCTTAATTGTTGTTAGTATCACTGGGGGGAATTGGCCTCCAGGCCAATTGGCTGTGAGAATCAGCTGTGTCTAAGATGGGAGAACTTCTGTGCTGGAGACACCCTTATGGGGCAAGACTTGCTTCAGTGGGGCTTTGGTGCTCACTGAGTCTGCCCTCTGAGTGTGTCCGTTATGGATCTGAGGAGTTGTAATCTGGATGGTCCCACTCTGACCACTGGGTACACTGGCTCTTGGATCTCCAAGGAGGTGCTAATTTAGCCTCTGCCTGAGGCCACACAGCAGGAACTACAGAGAGATCTACAGATTCTTCTTCTTTGTTTGGGGTTTGGAGGTGCCCAGATGAGGCCCAGCTGTGAAGCAATGCAAGCTGCTATGGGGACTTGGGCCTTCTTTTGGATGTTCTGGGTCTCTCTGACCCAGCTGCAGTTTGTTAGGTAATTTTTTCTGTTCCTCAAACATGCCAGCCACATATCAGCCCCAGGGCCTTTGCACTTACTTTGTCTTCTGCCTGGCCTGTTCTTTCCCTGGCTAGCTTCACAACTTGTACCCTCACTTTATTCATGACTGTCCAAATGTCCTCTCCTATGAGAAGCCTTCCCCAAGTATCCTGTCTAAAATTCCACTCTTCTCAATGTGAATTTCACCTGATCTTTCAAGACCTTTCCTTCACAGAACCTATCGCCTGACACATTTCATATGTATTAATTTATTGGATTTATCATTTTACCCATATACACTCTTCCCCAGCATGTGCTATCTACAGCTTTAAGTCTTTTTATTTATTATTTATTCACTTGTTTATTCCAGTGTGCTTGATGCTGGCCAAAGGACTAGACATGATCACTCTAGATGTGTTAAGGCAAGAGCTACTTTTTGCTCAGAGCTGCATTCCCAGCTCTTATCACATAGTAGCTGTGTAATAAAGTACATGATTCATGTATAAGTAACCATCTTTGCATCCATTTAGCTTGTGCACTGCAGGAATCCCGCCTTTGCACAAAGCGGGGATCACCTGCAGCTAGGGCCACAACCTTCCCCTGTTTCGCTGTTTCTTCACCCAGGGTACAAGTGAAAGATCCTCGAGAATTCCCCTGATGAAAAGAGAGCCAAGTTAAAGGTACCACTGGAATTTTCCGTGTTTGTGAAGTAAGTAACAGCTGCAAGCTTCACGCACAGCTCTATCCACTTTTGCACAGGTGCACGGGGGTGAGGGAAGCAGCCATAAGTTAAAGGCATCCAGCACAATTTCATCAAGACTCACTGTGTGGCTGGAGCAGAGCCCACCCTCTCTGGGCCCAGGTTACCCTGCGTGAACGTAGAAACAGCAGCCTGCAGAATACTTCAATGCTTCCCATCTGGGGCCCCTCTAGGGAAAGCAGGGAAATTCAGAAGGTTTTCTTTCCCTGCTTCATCCAGAACTCCACTTTCATTGTGGGGGGACTTAATGAGTCCACTCAGGTCTAAAAGAATATGACTTAAGACAAAAACACAGAATCTGCTCTTGACCCCAACGCTCCGTGGCACCATTGCCTAGAGATGCCTAGAGGTCGCCCACAGATAGGTTTTGTTTGGTCTGCACGATGGGTTTTCAGAGAGGACAGGCATTCTTCAGTTCATCGTAGCCTTCCCCTCTCCTCATGAAACTAGCTCCTGGTCTTCTGCATTCATTTCCATTTCAAGCCTGGCCCTCAAAGCAGTGGAATTTGAGACCTCTGAAGAGTACTTTCCATGGCCACAGTTTCTCAGGTTTGATAAGCAGCCAGGTGTCCCCTGAGCCAGAGGCAGTGGGTATCAAACATATACCCTGAAGGCAGACCTATCTGGCCTAGCCACTGGCTGGATGCCTGGCCTGGAAAAGGCCATTCCCATTCTCTAATCGTGAATCACCTCTTTTGAAAAGGGAGGAAATTATCTTAACAGGATAATTTTGAGGGTCCTATGCAAACCGAGGGAACCTTCATTCTAGAAGTAATTGGAGAATTGATTGACATTAGGTGATTTCTGAACTTTTTTGCTTTAATAAATAATCCTAAACCTTTTGGTACAGGAAGGTTTTCCAAAAATAAAATTATGTCCTATTGTAGGTTCCTAAAATTATTGAAAAAGTATAGTCTTACAACTTTAAATTTTAATGTACATTTCGTGACCCACAGGTTGAGAACCGCTAGCAGGGTCGCCTAAGACCATCGGAAAACACAGATGTTCACATTACAATTCATAACAGTAGCAAAATTACAGTTATGAAGTAGCAACGAAAATAATTTTATGGTTGGGGGTCACCACAACATGAGGAACTGTATTAAAGGGTTGCGGCATTAGGAAGGTTGAGAACCACTGATCTAAAGGATGCCAACTTACCTTTAGAAATTGTAGGCTCCTACCCGACACTGTACAGATCCAATCTGAAAGCTTGTGAGTTCTCCATCTCACTCTCTGGGTTCAGCTGGTTATGATGAAGTCCACAATGAGGCTTCACCTGAAAGATATTACCCACCAAACATACCTTCAAAACTACCCTTTTGTGTACACATGGATGTATACTTTATGTTAACTTAAAATTTTGCTTATTATAAAGAGAATAACTTCATTGACATGAGAAGACATTCACTGAATAGCACTGAGGACAAAGAAAGCAGGATCACTTAAAAATTGATTGACATGTAGGTTATTTCTGAACTTTTTTGCTTTAATAAATAATGCTAAACCTTTTGGTACAGTAAGGTTTTCCAAAAATAAAGTTATTTCCTATTGTAGGTTCCTAAAATTATTGAAAAAGTATAAATAGTTTTACAACTTTAAATTTTTAAGGTACATAATAGTCTTAAGGCACTCCAAATCATTTACCAAATAACTTGCCAATGGCACTAAATTGATTCCAGCAGGCATTGGTCGGTTTCATCCCATACCCAACCAGTATTATTCTCATTTTCACAACCTTTCTCTTCAGAGGGTAGAAAATTCCACAGTTGCCATGATTTTTATTTTTTTAGCTACCAGTAGAGCGAGGATGTCATCTCATCGTTTCTTTTTTTCTTTTTTTAAATCTTGGTTTCTTTCATCATTTCTCTATTAGTCTGTGACAGTTCCTCTTCAGAGTAACTGTCTTCAGAAGTTTGCCCTCTATTAACTAGAGTTTTAATATTTTCTTATAAATTTATAATAACTTTTTAAAAATATATTTTTATTGATTTCAGAGAGGGATAGAGAGATAGGAACATCAATGATGAGAGAGAATCATTGATTGGCTGCCTTCTGCACACCCCTCATGGGGGATCAAGCCCACAACCCAGACATATGCCCTGACTGGGAATTAAACCATGATCTCCTGGTTCATAGGTTGATACTCAACCACTGAGCCTTGCCAGCTGGGCTGTAATACCTTCTTTACAATCTCCTTTTGTACAATGTTTTTTAAAACTTAAGCTGACATCTATAATAAACTGAATCAAATGGTCACCACCAATGTATCCTATACCCTGTCTTTCTCATTCACAAATTCTTTCTTTTTATTCATCTCCCAGTTGCTCACTGTTCCAAGGAAGATTGAGGTGTGAAATCTTTCCTGAGCCCTTGAAGATCTGGTAATGTCTTCTTGTCATGTTCAAACATAAGTGAGACCCAGGTCACATATGGCATCCTTGACTCACTGTCATCTTCCCCTGGGAAAATACTGTGAATATGGCTCCTGTGTCTTCTGATATGTTGAAGAAAACAAGTCCTTCCTTTGTGGGAAATCTGAGACCTTGGGCTCAAAGTGGTAGGTCAACTGATTTCTATGCAAGCTTTTTAATGAAGAAAGACACAAACCCTTTGCCTGGAAATTAGATATGCCCTCATCCGCAAGGACTGGGGTCTGAGTCAGGACCACAAAGACAGCTTATCTCCCCCAAGTAGAGAATGGCATTATGCCATTCCTTTCCATAAAGGGATGACCATCTGGCTGAGAAGGTAAGTTCTATTAGAGTATTAGATAATCAGAGAAAAGGGAAAGTGTGCAGGAAAGAAAGAAATCAGAGATGGCTAGAGTAGTCAGGCAGGCTCTCCAGACAGAGCCAGTGAGCTGGCCTACAAGGGTGACAGAAGCTGAAGAAGTCATTCCAGGAGAAAGAAAAAAAATAGGAACAAAGAGGGGCGTGAGGGAGAATGGTGATGAGGGCAAGGTGATTCAAACTGAAAGATCAATTTTAAGGAGCTCTACAGGGTAGGTTGGAGCAGAAAGAAAAGCCTGGGTCATACAGCACTGTGCACACAGGAGTAAACTCTAAGCAGTTTGGGGTCAATTGAGTAAAGAAGTGATGTGAAGAGAGAAGAGTTTGAGTAAAATTAATCTGTTCTACAAAACTCATTCTTTGTTTAGATTCAACCCAATGACAACATTTATTGTGGAAAACATACAGAGAAACCTGAAAGTCCTGGTAATCAAGAATTTGGGAGAAAATGTGAGTATATAAACCTTATGTCAGTTTTTGAGTTGTGAGTCAGAGCTTGGTGGGTTGGATCTTCTTAATTAAACTGGAAGGAAATCTCCCAACAAGAAGAGTTACAGAGGAAGTGGCATTTATTAAGCTCCCATTCTTCAGTCAGGCACTCGTGAAGTGCTTCATAGACACTGTTTAATTCAAGTCAAAATCAGCATCTGTGAGACTGGAGGTGAGTTAATAAGCTTCTTCAAGACTCAGTTTCCTTATCAGTAAAATAAGTTTAAGAAATCATAAAATGAACAGCTAATATTTATTAAGCATGCAGGCACTGTGCTAAGTATCTCAATGAATTTTCTTATCTCATGCTCCAAACAATCTTATACTCTAGGTAACAATAGTATCTCCTTTTGCCAGTTTTATTTTTCAAATTTAAGAAAAAGTTCCAGGGAGAGTCATTGACTTACCCAAGTCTCTTAACTGCCAAATGTCTCAGCTGACATGTGATCCCAGGGCTGTCCCCAAAAACCCTCTATCTGGTTGTTCTGTAGGATGGGTGGACTTAGAAGAACTTGCCTTGATTACTCCATGCAGACTTCATTAGTAGAGTCCTCCTCCCAACTCTTGCATATTTCTTTGTCTTGCAGGTGTGTTTCTTCATTAATTTATGGCTCTATCATCTGAACTCACAGCTGACTAATGAACTGATTAGTAAGTGCTGGCAGAGGGAACGGACAGGAACTCCAGGAGAAAGTTCCGACTCCTCCCCTTTACCCTTTCATTGCATCATCCCTTATCCCACCTTGACACTTCTCCCACACCCAAAATCCCTTCTTGCCCACAGAGGAAGAATGGTCCCGAACAATAACATCCTAAGGAGTTCAGCGCGCCAAGCCCAGGGCTACTAGTAAACGCTCTGGAGCTCTACCACTAGCTAAGCGCATGCTGGTTTCAATTCCATTCTGGTCCTCAAAGCCTAAGAAGCTGAGATGTAAGTGGAGGCTTCTCTGAGGGAGAAAAGCTGCCCAATATGCCATTTTTTCTCCTCCTAAAATGTATGATGTTGCATTAGGACAGTGGTTGGCAAATTCATTAGTCAACGGAGCCAAATATCAACAAACAGTACGATTGAAATTTCTTTTGAGAGCCAAATTTTTTAAACTTAAACGTCTTCTAATGCCACTTCTTCAAAATAGACTTGCCCAGTGGTGTTTTGTGGAAGAGCCACACTCAAGGGGCCAAAGAGCCGCATGTGGCTCACGAGCCGTGGTTTGCCGACCACTGCATCAGGAGGAGAAAATTGGCCTGGTTTCAGCTTCGACAAAAACTGTCTCTTTCAGTAGTCTACCACCAACCACCCAAAGTTCCCACATCTGCCAGAACCCAAAGCAAGGAATGCAAGATTGAATCTTCACAGCTCAGGCCCCCAACAGGAATCTGAAAACCAAAAGGATTGCTAGGCTGAAATGACTCTTACTTCATTCACTGAATTTTCACTATGAAGTGCTAGATGCTGGAGTTTCTAAAGTTCCTTTAAATGACTCTCTCAGCAAGCCATTTTCTGGCCTCTGCTCACATACCTCCATTGACAGGGAGCTCATTACTTACGAGGTGGGAGGCGTGAGGCAGTTCATCTGGGCAAGGCTTGAAGCTCTCAAAGGTCAGTTCCAAGCCTCGCTCAAAGTAGTGACCAACACCCTTGCTCTGCTGTTATTGGGGAGGTGACCTGGCAAATAGAGAACACTGAGTGTCTGGCACCATAATTGAATCTATGTCCTTGGGTTGATTCGTGTGGTTATGTAATACTCTAAGTTAATGTTATCCTACAAAAATATAACAACTTCCTCTACAGTCTCATTTCAGCATACAGCTCTTAAGTGATTAGCTTGGGAGGGAGTAATTGTTCCCAATTTATGAGTGAGAAAACCGAGATGCAGAACTGTCAATGAAATGATCAGAGACAACCAGTGAGTGACAAAGCAGAGCCTTCAGCCCAGCCTCCTGTCTCCAAGCCTTTGGTTCATTCTCTGACCCTGTTCAGCCCCCAAATGGAGCAGGGGAAAACTCCTTTGGCCTCTCTGATCCTCCTTCACTCCTACCATCTAAGGTATCTGTTTTGCATTCTAGATCTGATACTGCAGCCAGACACGTACGAACTTACAAACTAAATATCCTCCAAGTAATAGAACCACACTTGTAACAACCCAGTGAAAAGCCAACACATATTTTTATTCTTTAATGATCTTGGGTTTTAGAGTCATTATAAATGTTTCATTTGTTCATTTGTTTATAAAATTTCAGTGAAGCATCTACAATGTGCTAGATTGTAGGGTTACAACCATGAGCAACACAAAGATCCTTCTCTCCAGGAGCTCATAATCTAGTTGGGCATACTATCATGAATTAAGAACTAAACATACAGTCAACTAAATTCCATAGGGTGGTGAGTACTATGAAAATAACAAAGTAAGAGGATGTGAGAGAGTGACTGTGGTGGAACATGGAGAGAGGCATCAAATTAAGAGGGAGCAGAGGCTCTTTGAGGGGGAGGCATTTCAGCTGAGTTCTGAATGATAAGGCCTGGAAAAAGAATATCACAGGCAGGAGGATGAACATGTGCAAAAGCCCTGAGGCAGAAATGTTGGTCTCCTCATCTAAGCACTTTCAGGCAAGAACAGTGTACAACATTATGGTTTATGGGAGAAAACTTATCTTGACCCCGGTAACCCCATTTTTCTTCCCTTTACCACCAAACTTCCCAAAAGATATTGTTATTCACTGTCTCTACTTCTTTACCTTCATCTACTGCTCAGTTTTAGATAATCTGGCTCCTTCCCCCAACTCCTCAAAATAACTATGACCTCCTTCATGGTCAACACGAGTGAACCATTATCAGTGTTCATGTTTCTCAAGTCATTAGCAATTAACATTTTGCGTGACTACTCCAACCTACCCTCCACCTGCTCATCCTCCTCTTTTTCTTCCTCAGTACCTTGATTCTTGTATTGTATCCTCTGTGTATTTTATATGCCTTATGTAACTTACTCTTTTAAATAAAACGTGTTCACTATTAAGCTTTTGTCTCTTGGTTCCAAATCCATCTTTCTGTACTCTACTTTGTGATGCTGGGTCGTTATGATCTCTTACCAAACCAGAAGCCAAGATCCCAAGATGGCCTCCAGCCTGCTGTGAAATTTGCAAAGGACTTCGCACATCCTCCACAGCCTGGGGGAGGGAAAAGTACCTTTGTCTTAGAGCTCGCAGTTTGTGGGATCCAAACTGTGTGGTGCAGGAAGTGGAAGAGGGACAGAGTGGTGGCAGGTGAGGTCAGGGAGCATAACAGGGGACCCCGCAGGGCCCAGAGGAATAGCATGAATTTTGGCTTTTGCTCTATTTGCAATGAGAAAGTTTGGAGGGTTTTGAGCAGAAGAGACTATGGTCTGACTTATGTCTGTAAATGATTGCTCAGGCTGCTGTGTGGAAGAGAGTGTAGGTGGGCAAGGAAAGAAGCTGTGAGGCCACACAGGGCACCCCTGCAATAGTTCAGGCCAGGATGGTGGCTGAGTTGTTAGATGTGGTCAGATCCTGAAAGTGTTAGCAGGATTTCCTAACATATGGCTGGATACGGAAGGGGCTCAATTACCAGAGGCATCTTTATAAGGAGGATATTTGAATTTTTTTAAAAAGGAAGGGTATTTCCATGAAGGGAGATGCAATTATGTATTTATCATGTATTTAGTTGCAATTATTCTGTGCTGAATACACTCTGCTCAAGTGTCACCATCTCAGGTCTCTCCAAAAAAAGCACATCTGACACTCTCTGCCCTGCTTCATTTTCTTCCTAATGGCCACTACTATCCAACTTCCTACTGTACTATTACTTGTTCTTCTCTGTCTCTCCTACTAGAATGCAGACTTTGTAAGGCAAGGACTTTACTTATTCCCTATTTTATTCCAGGTGCCAGGATTACAAAGATGAATCACACCTGGCCCCTGACCTCAAGAGCCCCCAGCCTAGTAAGGGATAAGGCAAATAAATGAGCAATTTTATGTGTAGCAAGATGTGCTGGTTGAGGTTCCGTGAGCGTAGAGAGGCAAGACTCAGCACCAAGAGACTTCCATGAGGGCTTTCAAGAGAAGGCAGGATTTAAATGGGATGTTGAAAGGTCATTAAGAGTTTCTTTGTGAGAAAAGGCATTAAAAGGAGAGGATACAGCATGTGCAAATATACAGAAGTAGGAAGAGACTTGGTGCTCTAGGCGATGGGGAGAAGCTCCATGTGATTGGTCATAGACATCATGATGGAGGCATCCTCCTCCAAGGGGTAAGGATAACTTTGCAGTGAACTGTACACATGCTTTCTGAGGACAATGGTGCATGTGATGGATTGAGCCACAAGGAAGGTACGGTTCATGTCAGGGAACATAAAACATTGAGTAGCTGACACCATAATACAATCTATGTCCTTGGGTTGATTAGTTTAGTTATGCAATACTCGAAATTAATGCTATACAATGAAAATATAACATGAAACACATGTAATTTTGAGATCTTAGTAATGACACTTTAAAAGGGGAAAGGCATATTATATTAGTTTTAGTAATATACTAGTATTTTATTTACCAAATATATCAAAAGTGTTATCATGTCAACATGTAATCAATATAAAAATTATTAATTAAATATTTCACATCCCATTTTTGTACTAAGTATTTGATGTCTGATGTGTATTTTACACTTATAGCATGGTTCTATCTGGACGAGCTGCATTTCAAGTGCTCAATATTCACATGTGGCTAGTGGCTGCCATATTGGATAGTGCAGCTCTAACAAAGCTAATTGACTGCTAGTTGTATAAAACCTTGAAAAACCTAAGGCATCTCATTTTATCCCCACCTATATATCTAGGCCGCCATTTATCACAGAAGTTCTACAGACCTATTTGGTTCCACCAAAAGTGGAATGTGAATGAGTTGCCAATATTAAAAGTAAGAAATATGTGTTTTGACCAACCAGGGCATATAGAAATATTTTGTCTCCTGGTGTCATGAAGTAGGCCAAGGTGAGATCGAAGATCCATCTTAGTTGATGAGAGGGAAACCAGGGAACAGCAAGAAATTTTTATCTAGGGATAGGGGTGGATGGGTTTTCAGGGAGGATTATGGTTCAGCACCATGGATAGTGGACAGCAGTACCAATGTGATGCGGAAGGGGCGGAAGAAAGGCTCTCTGTGCTCTGGCTTACAGCCTCCTTAGAAGGGATATAATGTTGATTAATATCTTGCTAATTTCACAAAGAATCAGGTTCTGCTTGCTGGTCTCCTCTTTGGAATGTCCTCCACACTCCAAGCCACCACCTATGTGGATGTTCATATTAATTGCTTCTGCCTGGAATTTCATTACCCACCCTGGTCCAAAAGATCCCTTACTTCTATGAGTATGGAGGCTGTTTTCCTGTAAATTACCAGAATCCATGTGATAATTCCACATAATCATCCCACAATAAAATTTTTGAATCTCTGAACTGTGGGCTGTCCTGCTTCCATACCGCCCTGTGGGCAGAGGCAACAATAGCTATAGCCAATGGTGAGTATAGTAAGAATGACAAAATTTGAAAGGTGGGGGAAGATGACTGGGTTAACTTAGCCTTTATCTCAAAGATACCTGAACACTCTAATCTAGAGTTTTCCAACAGCTAAATAACAAGGCTTCCTGTCTTGTATAAGATGTTTTCTGAAGTGTTTCTGTGACCTGAGGTAGCTCAGCTGTGAAGTGAGAATGCTGGTCTCCTCAACTAAGCACTTTCAGGCAAGAACAGTGTACAACATTATGGTTTATGGGAGAAAACTTATCTTGACCCCGGTAACCCCATTTTTCTTCCCTTTACCACCAAACTTCCCAAAAGATATTGTTATTCACTGTCTCTACTTCTTTACCTTCATCTACTGCTCAGTTTTAGATAACCTGGCTCCTTCCCCCAACTCCTCAAAATAACTATGACCTCCTTCATGGTCAACACGAGTGAACCATTATCAGTGTTCATGTTTCTCAAGTCATTAGCAATTAACATTTTGCGTGACTACTCCAACCTACCCTCCACCTGCTCATCCTCCTCTTTTTCTTCCTCAGTACCTTGATTCTTGTATTGTATCCTCTGTGTATTTTATATGCCTTATGTAACTTACTCTTTTAAATAAAACGTGTTCACTATTAAGCTTTTGTCTCTTGGTTCCAAATCCATCTTTCTGTACTCTACTTTGTGATGCTGGGTCATTATGATCTCTTACCAAACCAGAAGCCAAGATCCCAAGATGGCCTCCAGCCTGCTGTGAAATTTGCAAAGGACTTCGCACATCCTCCACAGCCTGGGGGAGGGAAAAGTACCTTTGTCTTAGAGCTCGCAGTTTGTGGGATCCAAACTGTGTGGTGCAGGAAGTGGAAGAGGGACAGAGTGGTGGCAGGTGAGGTCAGGGAGCATAACAGGGGACCCCGCAGGGCCCAGAGGAATAGCATGAATTTTGGCTTTTGCTCTATTTGCAATGAGAAAGTTTGGAGGGTTTTGAGCAGAAGAGACTATGGTCTGACTTATGTCTGTAAATGATTGCTCGGGCTGCTGTGTGGAAGAGAGTGTAGATGGGCAAGGAAAGAAGCTGTGAGGCCACACAGGGCACCCCTGCAATAGTTCAGGCCAGGATGGTGGCTGAGTTGTTAGATGTGGTCAGATCCTGAAAGTGTTAGCAGGATTTCCTAACATATGGGTCATGGGAGATGAGGGAAGAGAAGTCAAGGGACCTCCAAGGGCTGGGGCTGGAACAACTGGGTGGATTGTGGTGCCATTTCTTGAGATGGTGAGGACAGGGGGACTTGAACTAAATTCGTTCTGACTCCCAACCCCAAAGCAATAAGGTAAACCGAATCATTTGGCTTCAAGCCTTTCTGTCCCCATCCTGTAAATTTTATTCACAAACCAGCAGTCATTCATGCATTCATGCATTCATTTCATTTCATGAGAATTCACTAGTAACTACCATGTGGTAAACATGGGAGGCACTGGACACATGAGGATTAATTAGACTCACACCTGCCCTCAAGAAAATGATAATCTGGTGAGGGATTCAGAGACCAACCATCCTCACACATTCATGTATTGTCACTTAGTCACTCAACAAACATTTCAGCAGCGCTTAGTTTCTGGCAAACAAGCATCATGGTAGGCATTGAGTATGATCTTGCCCTTAAGAAAGACTGAGTCCAATTAGAAAGCCTGAGATTAGCCATCCTTGCCTATTCATTCATTCATTTACTTTTTCACTGAAAAGTTGCCAACATCCAGCCTGTGCAGGATCTGGGAGAGAACTCCTGCTGGATGACCCAACAGAGGGCTCTAGTGGGCGTCTCCAAGCAACAAAGGCCCTGCTAGAGCCCTGGGCTCCCCCCAGGCTCTACCTGCTTCCTTCACCATGTGACTGACTGCCAGAATTCATCACAACACCTCCCCCACAGCATTCTGGGGGCTAACTCTGATGTAATCTTATCACAGAAAACCTTGAGTCCATCTATCCCAACGGCCACCCCCACAGCCATCAGACCCTTGACATCTGCAGGTCCCAGAACCCAAGATGCATCCACTTTGGAAGCTCCTGGTCCTCCTCAGTTTGCTGTCTTTGCCCTCAGCACTGCACAAGCAGCCCTGGCCTGGCCTGGCGAAGGCCCACACAAATAGCAAATCCACCCTGGTGAAAAGTAAGCCAAGCCCATGCTCTGCCTGTTGTCACAGGGTGGGTGGGGAAGGCACCATCTGGGCCTCACCACTGACTTGCTGTATGGCCTTGGGTCAGTCACTTACCCTCTTTTCTTCCTTTTTTCTTAGACCTCAAGTACAGACAATTGAGGTTGACTTGATCATACACTAATTCATAGCACATTGTCATTATCATGAGTCATGGCAAGGCCCCTCTTTTATTTGATTTTATGTTCTTTTCCTTTTTACCTCTTATTCTCACTCCCATTTCCTCTTTCTTGGCAGGCACTGCAGTGTGTATGTGTTTAAATATGCCCAGATCTTTGTAAAGCATGCAGTGTTTTTACTTGACATAATGATATTGCCCAATAGATCTCATTGCTTCTGACTAGTTTCACTGAACACTGTTGATATCTGTGGCTTCAGACTGATGCAGAGATTCATCCACTTCACCACCACTTGGCCATTTCCCTAGGGATGGACACATGAGTTGTCTCTAACTCCCAACCATTGTAAACTACTCCGAGATGAACATCCTTCCATGTATTCCTGGGAAAATGTCTCTGAGATATACCCAAATACAAATAGCTGGGCTCTAGGGCAGATGCAAGCTCAATTTAACTAAAGATTGCCAGATTTCACTGTAGAATGTCAGTGCCAGTCTACACTAACTCCAGTAATAAACAAGCATACTTGTCTCTTCATGTTTCCCAGCACTGGAGAGTATGCATCTGTGCCAGTCTACTTGGGCTGCCATAGCAAGATACCACAGACCAAGTGGCTTAAACAACAGACACTTTCTCACAGTTATGGAGACTGAAAGTTCAAGATCAAGGTGCCCACAGGGTTGGTTTCTGGTGAAACCTTTCTTCCTGGCTTGCAGATGGCCACCTTCTTGCTGTGTCCTCACATGGCCTTTCCTCTGTGTGTGCAGAGAGAAAATGCACTGGTGTCTCTTTCTCTTCTTGTAAGGACACGAGTCCTATTGGATTAGGGCCCCACGCTTATGACTGAATTTAACCTTAATTGCCTCCTTCAAGGTCTTATCTCCAAATACAATCACGTTGGAGGTTAAGGCTTCAGTATGTTAATTGTGGGAGCAGCAGGGAGGAGGAGAACATAATTCAGTGCATAACACTGTCTCTAATATTTGCCAGTCTGATAGGTAGTTGAGTGATAGCACATTGTTTTAGCTTGACTTCATCTAATTAGTGGGAAGTTTGAGCATCTCGTCATCATTTTGTCCTTTTAAAATTTCCTGCTTCTATCTTTTGTTCATTTTATTGCTTGCTTTCCTGGATTTTTAAATTTGTCCCCGTTAATTGAGATGTTAATTTATTCTTGACATTATCCTTGTCAGGTCTAACCATTGCTAACATTTCTCCCAAACTGTCATCTATCAATGTTGTTGGGAGGTCCTTCATTGAATAGGAATATTTTCAAACTCACTAAAGTGCATCTTATGGTTTGTGTTTGATGAGCCTTAAGCCCTTCTCTTTACCCCAGACTTTGCTTTTTCCCCCCCAATAGCTTTATAGTTTTGCCTTTCACAAGTAGGATTTTACTCCACCTGGAGGTCATCTTTATGAACATGCATGTATGTAAGTTAGAGTTCAGCCTCACTTCTCTCCATATGAGTCCATTTTCTCACCCCATCTACTAAATGATCAAAGACTAGAATTCCTTTTAAGTTCTGTATTCTGTGCCTGTGTAACTGTTTCTGTACCAGTAATTTGAAATACTACATCTTGGTAGAATGCTATTTTATTTAATAGGCCTTTATTCTTCCAAGTGAATTTTAGACTGTGTTGAGTCCCTTTTAAAAAATCATCTGAAAATTTGTTTGGGGTTACATTGAATTTTTTGTCAATTTAGAGAACTGGTATTTTTACAATGTTAGGTCATCCAATCACAAACTTAGCATATATTTCCATTTATTCAGATTTTATTTTGCATCACTAATAGAAATTTGAAGTCCTATAAACATCTAAAGCTTTGTTAAACTGATTCCTAGAGAAGTGTTTTGGGTTTTTCTTGCTACAGTAAATACAGGGTGGGGCAAAAGTAGGTTTGCTGTTGTGAGTATGTGAAACACAGTTTATTTTTGTATTGTTTTAATCCTCACTGATTTTAGAGAGAGAGGAAGAGAGAGGGGAAGAGAGAGAGAAAAAATCAATGTAAGAGGGAAACATTGATTGGTTGCCTCCCATATACCCTAACCCCAACCAAGAATTGAACTGACAACCTAGGTATGTGCCTTGACCAGGAATCAAATCCTCAGTCTTTCTGTGTACAGGACAACACTCCAACCGCTGAGCCACACTGGCCAGGGCTCTTGTATTATTATTTATTAACTAGAGGCCAGGTGCACAAATTTATGCACAGGTGGGGTCCTTTGACCTTGCCAGTGATGGGGGCCAATCAGGACCATGGGGGGGGGAGAGGTGTGGAAGGGGCTGCAGGAGATTGGCCAGCTGGCCAGGGGGAGGAACCACAGGAGGTTGACTATGGGACGCTCCTGAGTTGAACGTCTGCCCCCTGGTGGTCAGTGTGCATCATAGCGACCAATTGACCAGTTGACCGGCCAAATTATTATATTATTTTCCATATTAGCAACAGTATGATAAGCCTATTTTTGCCCCAACCTGTATTACCTAATTTTCTGGATGGATGGATGGATGGATGGATGGATACTGGACTGTTGACTACTAGAGTCTGCTGCTCACAAATTCTCAAAAGCTACTATCATCATTAACCAAGAATTACTAAGAGTTTTAGGCATACTTAGGTTTCACTCTATCTTTGAAACTATTTGGTTAATGTATGTCTCTCCTACTGGGCAGAAAATTGGTTTATGTCTTTAATGCTCAGCACACAGCTTGACACTCAGTATATGCTCAACAAATATTCTTTGGATGGATATTCTCATATTCTTCACAAGAATTCTGTGAGCCCGGCTGGTGTGGCTCAGTGGCTGAGCTTTGATAAGTGAACCAGGATCTCATGGTTCGATTCCCCAGTCAGGGCACATGACCAGGTTGAGGGCTTGATCCCCAGTAGGCCAGGTGCAGGAGGCAGCCAATCAAGGATTCTTTCTCATCATTGATGTTTCTCTCTCTTTCTCTCGCTCTCTCTCTCTCTCTCTCTCTCCCCCCTCCCTCTCTTTCTTCCCCTCTCCCTCTCCCTCTCCTTCTCCCTCATCCTCTTCCTCCCTCTCTGAAATCAATAAAAATATTTTTTAAAAGAATTCCATGAGATGGGTATTATTACTGCTCCTATTATACAGATGAGGAAATCCAGAATCAGGGAGCTAACAGAGCTAAGATTTGAACCCAGATCTGTGACTCCAGACACAACTTTTGTCTATAGGCAGCAGAAACATGGGAGCTGAAAAGGGGTTTGGGAGCTGACCCTGGAGGAAGGAGGGTGAGGTATAACAATGGTTTCTGCAGCTCTGCAGTAATCCGTAGTACGGGTCCTGATCATAAGAGGGTCAAGTCGGTGAAATAAATGTGTCCTATGGTGAGCTCTGGGGTTTGTCAGAGCTGGACCCCATCCTGGGCAGAAGAGTCTGGAGCCAAGAGGGGAAGAACTTAAACATGTCCGTAGCTTTTAAAATCCCCTTCCCTTTTGGAATTCATTCTTTCCTGCCGGGAGCTCTACTCAGTTTATTCTGGGCATGGTGTGAGAAGATTTACATTTATTCTCTCTTTATTTGCCCATATATATATATTTAAGTTAGTTTGATTAAAGCCTGGTCAGCATGGCTAAGTGGCTGAGTGTCAGCCTATGATGGTTCGATTCCCAGTCAGGGCACATGCCCAGGTTGTGGGCTCCATCCCCAGTGTGGGGTGTGCAAGAGGCAACCAATTGATGATTCTCTCTCATCATTGATGTTTCTGTCTCTCTCTCCTCTTACCTTTCCTCTGAAATCAATATATATATAGTTTTATTAAAGATTTCATATTATTAATAAATGGGTAAAAAGTCCCATAGGCATAATGTACAAAAGAAGATAGTCTAGAAAACACATATAAAAAAAAGATCCCTTATTCCCCCACCTTTTCCCTGATATTGTGCAATGTCACCGATCCCTTATCCATTTCCAGTTATTACCCAGGGCCTCATGAAGCACAATGCAGAAGGCCGAATTCAGAACATCTGCCTCCTGGACAGTCTGAATAACTCAAAGCAGGTGGTTGCAGGGATGGTGGCCTGGCTAATCGGTGGTAGCATGAGCCTCCAGCAGCAGCAAGAAGGCAGGTGAGACCCTGAACCCCATCCCTGGCCCTGGGACTCTTTATAGAGGTATGGGTCAGAAGGCAGGGCTAGAGAATGGAAGTGCAAGGACTGGGAAGAGGGAAGAGGAGATGTAAGGCCCAGGAGAAGGATGAGCAGGGTGGAGTGGGGGTATTTGGGAAGGCAGCATAGCAGGGTAATTAAAAGCGAAGGCTTGGGAGTAAACATTTCCTCATTTAAACCCTGGCTCTGCCACCAACCTTGGGGAAATTACTGGACCACTCTGGCCTCATCGATAACCCGGGTACCCAGAACACAGCCTGGATAAACATCTGGGGTGCCAAAGGAACCAAAGACGAGAGTCAGACATTTGAACCCCATTCTATTGCTTGATAGCTGTGTGTGACTCTGGGCAAGGCATTTGAGGTCTCTAAACTCACACGACTGGGCCTGTCCTGCTCACCTCCATTTTCATGCTTTTCTCTTGATGGATGCAAGCCTCCCCAGCTTCCCAGTCTCAACAATGCTCAAATACATCTGCTGTGCCTGGAGCTCCCTTCTCTCTGACTGGAATCCCTCATTCTCTCCATTTTAATCAGCACCATTACTCCACAGCAGGGTTTTTCTTGATGGGCACAGCCATGATCACCTCCATTCATCCATTCCTTAAACAATTGTTACAAATATTCATTGAGCACCTGCTATGTACCAGGACCTAGGCTGGTACTGAGAATACACCTATAAACCAGACATATAGTCACTGCCTTTTGGGATCTAAATCCTAGTTAGTGAGATAGGCCACAAAAGTAAATAACTAATTTCAGGTGAAAGAAGATGTCGAGAAGACAAATTTATCAAGGTGAAGGGTGAGAGTGAGGGAGCTGATCAGGAGGACCCATCTATAGAGGTAACCCTGCCCAGCTGGTGTGGCTCAGTGGTTGAGCATCAACCTATGAACTAGGAGGTCATAGTTTGATTCCCAGTCAGGGCTCATGTCGAGGTTGTGGGCTCCATCTCCAATATGGGGCATGCAGGAGGCAGCTGATCAATGATTTCATCTCATCATTGATGTTTCTCTCCCTCTCTCTCTCTCTCTCTCTCTCTCTCTCTCTCTCTCTCTCTGTCTCTCTCTCTTTCTCCCTTTCTCTCTCTTCCTCCCTCCCTCCCTCCCCCCTCCCTCTCTCCCTCCCCCTTCCTTCCTCTCTGAAATCAATTTAAAAAGAAAAAAAGAAATAACCCTTAGGTAGAAACCTGAATGAAGAAGCAAGTGACATGAGGGACATGGGTAGCAGGAAGTAGAAAGACTCTGAGGTAGGAAAGAAATTGATGTTTGAATAAAAAGAAAAAGTCCCATGTGGCTGGGTGAGCAAGATGGCAGGTGAGGCCAGGCACTGAAGGTCTAAGGGGCTATGGTGTGGAGTTTGGATTTTATTCCAAGAGCAGCGAGAAACCAGTGGAGAATGTAGAGTGAAAGGGGATTTAGGGCCCTTTGGTTGCCACATGGAGAAGGTCATACAGAGGCCAAGATCATGACCAGGAGCCCAAAGAAACTAGAGTATCTCCAGACAGGAAGAGATGGTGACCTGTGCCAGGTAAAATCAACAGAGGTGGTGGGAAGTGGCCAAACTCAGGATGTATTTTGCAAACAGAAAGACAACATGACTTGCTGATGGTGTGAACGTGCAAATGAGGGATGAAGAGAATCAAAGACAGTTCCTGGGGTTTGGGCCTGGGCAACCTGGGAAGGTTGTGGGGCCATCTACTGAGCAGGAGGCTTGGTGTGAGAACAGGCCTAGGGTCTGGGTCTGCAGTTGGCTATGAGCTACACAAATCAGTATGACAGTATGGAACTGTGAGGGCACTCTGGGACAGCTTGCAGCCTAGGGCTCCTGTAGGTGGCTCTTGCCCTCAGAGCATCTGTAAAAGGCTCTGACTCCAAATGCACTGCCAGGTCCTTTTTTATAGACAATCAGCCTTGTTTGTCAGCCCAGGGCCTTGATGTCTGAGGTCCCTCACCCTCACGGGATCTCTGTTCTTTCCTTGTGTAGCGCCAACATCACCAACATTCAGCTGGACTATGGCAGGATCCAGATGTCTGTCCCGAAGGAATGGTTCTCAGCAAACATCTCACTTGAATTTGACATTGACTTGAGCGTGTAAGTCATACAGAAGCAGGTGTAAGAGGTGCTCCTCCTCCTCACCGGAAACCTGGGAGCTGGGAGCTGGGGGCGGGATGGGAGTGGGGGTGAAGGAGGGGGAGGGAACTTAACAACCTGTGGAACCCAGATCTTTCTGGCCCCAACCTGGTTTCAAATCTTGGTTTCCAAATTCACTCACGGTGTGACCTTGGGCAAGTCACTTCACATCTCTGAGCCTTGGTTCCTTCAGCTGAAATGTGGGTGGCCATCCCTGGTCGGTGGAGGCAGATCATTTGCTCATTTAAATCTCTGTGAGTTCACTACTGACTTAAAAAAGAGAAGCACTGTATCTCATCACCTTTCTCTTCTCCTGTTCAAACTATTCTTTAACATCTACTGCTTCAAGGAAAGGGAGGCTGCAGCTCAACAGTAAAAATATAAAAATTAAGATAAACTCTCAACCTCTGAATTTCCAAAGGCCCCTAATCTGCTTATTAAGAGGATTTTCAGAAGCCACTCTGGCTAATAGCAGTGTCCTCCTTAATCACTGAGGACAGGATTTTACTTGCTGGCAACGTGGAGCCCCACTGTGCTGGTTTTTTTGAAAAGTACTTGGTCCCTGACGGGTTTGGCTCAGTGAATAGAGCACTGGCCTGCGGATTCAAGGGTCCCAGGTTTGATTCTGGTCAAGGGCATGTACCTTGGTTGCGGGCACATCCCCAGTAGGGGGTGTGCAGGAGGCAGCTGATGGATGTTTCTCTCTCATGGACGTTTCTAACTCTCTATCCCTCTCCCTTCCTCTCTGTAAAAAAATCAATAAAATATATTTGGAAAAAAAAGAATACTTAGGGTTCAAGAGAAATTAAACATAATTAAAAAAAAAAAAAAGAAAAGAAAAGGACTCGGAGTGTAGACAGTGCCATCCACACAGAGAGTCACTCTTCGTGTTGGCTGCTTCCACCTCCTGCCTTTTCTCTGTCTCCTGCCATTTGCCCTCTTCCTCTGCTCTCTCATCCTCAGGCGGCCCTTCAAAAACAAGACTGCAAGAACACATGCACGCATGAACCTCTCTGTGGAGTTCTGGCTGGAGAAGGATGAGTTTGGCCGGAGGAATCTGGTGATAGGCAATTGCCGCGTGGAGCCCAGCAGCGTCCACACAACAGTTCTAACTGAGTAAGGTCCTAGCTGCCCCTCCCCAGGGCTGGGCCCCTTCCTGACTGGCCCTAGCTGGCCCTAGCTCCCTGACATGTCTCCACCACCTCCTGGACAGACCCCAGACAGATCTCACCCTTTCCCCAGGATCTGTTCCTTCTCCTGAGTCTTCTCCCAGTGATGGCCCTGCCACCTTCCCAGAAAGAAACCAGACTCTTCCTCCTCCTCACTCCCTGCCACCCATCTTCACCGGCTCCCATCAGTGACTTCCTGGCAGCCCCCACTTGGTCCCTGCTCTCCATCCTTCTCTCCATCCTTCACTGTGCCAGCTCATGGTCCACTTCCTGGACCACTGCAGGAGCCTCCTCCGACTTTCCTTGACTGCACCTCACCTCCTTCGCTCCATTCTCCCCTGCAGCAGAAGTACCTTTCTAGCACAAGAATCTAGTCATGTCCCCCAGCCCTTGCCTCAAACCTTCTAGTGGTTCTCCAATGGCCTCTGTATGAAGAGCAAACTCCCAGATGTCACTCAAGGCCCTACTTGTCCTCTCTCCTGACCCACCCTGCAGCCCTTTACCCCATAGTCTCTCTCAAGGACCCACCCCTCCATCAACACACCATATATTTTCACACCACCATGCTTTTACACATGCAGATCCTTTTGCTGGGATGCCCTTCCTTCTCTAAAACTCCTCTTCACCACACATTCATTCAACAAATATTTACCCAGAACTTACTATTTGCCAGGCACAGCATGCTTCATGCTAGTGATACAGTAGTGAACAAGACATAAAAAAAACTAAGCTAAAGGAAGATCTATACACTGGCTGGCCAAGTCTGTCAACCTCAACAGACTATGAGTCCCTCGAGGGCAAGATTTCCCTCTGATTTCTCTATGTGGGTCCAGAATGCTGAAAGCAGCAAAGTTCTCTGTGGATGTCCATTCATTTATTCATCAGACATTCACTGAGTTCCTAGATCATACCAGACATTCACAGAGAGGACAGGGCAGGGAAAAGACTGTGGACTCTGAGGCTCTACTGACCTGAATCTAGTCTAACTTACATTTACTAGTTGTGTGACCTTGGACAAGTCACCTCTCTGAATTGCCCCTTTGCTGCTGACAATGATGCTTCTTGTAGGGCTAGCTACAGATTACATAACGGTGTAAGGTATACTCAATATATTGCACCTAGTATTATTTTGCCTGTATTTATCTATTCTGTACATCTACCTCTCTTTCTAGAGATCTCTCACCAAAGATAAAACATTTTGTCCGCAATTTTAGACAAAACCTGGAAAAAGTTATCCCACATCTAATAGAAGATCAGGTAAGTTTGAGAAAAATATTTTTGCCTTGGGCATCCTTCAGTCCAAGGGTCTGGGCATATATATTGGCAGTTTAGCAAAGAGTTTCAAATCTTGGGATTTAAAATCTGAAAGATCTCAATTAAAATGTTCAATTTTGCCATCTACTGGCTGTGTATCCTTGGGCAAGTGACTTAGACTCCCTGAGCCTTGGTTTCCCATCTGTAGCATGGGAACCATCACAGTCCCTATTTCATAAAGATGTCATGAGGATTCAGGGGGATAAAAAGTGGAAGTGTTGTGTATGGCACCTAGCATGCACTTGGCACTCAATACAAGGAAGCTAAGCCACTCTTGCCACAATTCCATGTGGAAGGAAATCCCATAGAGTCTAAGCTTCCACCACAGGCCCCGTAGTTTTCTTTTCCCACTCTCAGATCTGACCCTTCTCTCTGTACTGGTGGTGTAGGTATGCCCTCTAATTGGTGAAATCCTCAGGCAGCTGGATGTGAAACTGCTGAAAAGCCTCATGGGTGAGTGTCTGCATTCATCCAGGGAGGACGCAGGATGGAAAAATGGCTGGAAGAGCTGCCCCACTGGGGCCCCCAGTGAGTGTCTGCACACGCTCTGAGAACACTTAGAAGAGACCACATTACTGCCCCCAAGACAGCTGGGACAGCAGAGGGCACTCCTACAAGTAGTCTGGGCCCCACTAAGTCACCCAAACCTCCACATTACCAGAGACCGTAGCTCTTCCACTCAATCCTTTAGGGACCACTGGCCCCACCCCAAACCTGAGACCACCCACTCCAGTTGCAGATAAACAGATACAGTCCCCGCCCTCACTGAGCTCACAGTCTAGTGAATGAATGACAACAAGAGTAAATAATCAGATATCATTTGGAAAGAGTTGTAATGGGAATGCTCTGGGCACAGGTCCTGGCTGGCATGGGTGGATGAGTTTTCTTCACTGTGTACTGGAGGTTGGAGGAGCAGACAAGCTGGTGACTGAAACCAACTCTTCTCCTTACAGAATAGCCTGCTGTTCATGAACTCAACCAGCTGTGTCCAGCCAACCCTCCCCAGGCCAGGCTTGAGTGTCCAGATGCCTATTGATGATCAAAAGGAGATTCCACATCTTGTAACCTTAAGTCTCCCTTAGAGTGGGGCTTCCACTGCCCCCAAAACTTTACACAGACTCCATGAACATCCTGTCCTCCCATAATAAATTGCAGCTCTGAAGGGTGCAGAGATCCCCTGACAGGGCCCTGAGTTTGGGTTCCAGAAGTAAAGGCCTGATGAAGGCTTATCCTGAGACTAAATATGCCTGGGTTTGCTCATCAGCCCAGAAATACCAGAGATAACACTCTTTTCCTGTATTTTGCAGCCAGAAGACCATCCACAGATGTGCTCTTCAGTGCAGGGAGGGTCTTATTGAGATTTCTCATGCCCTCATTCATTTAAACCCATTTATTGGTACCTACTGTGTGCCAAGCACTTTGCTGAGCTCCAAGGGAGTATAGAGAAAGAGTGACAGAGTCGAAAAGCATAAACATCTGTTGGCATCGAACAGATCTGAGTTCAGATTTAATTCAGCCCAACGAGAAGTTCCATGAGGGTATGGACCATGTGCATCAGGGTGACCAGTGACCCCCTCAGCTCCCATCAGAGAGCTGACACAGAGTGCCAGCTCAGCCAATATTTGGGGTTAAATGAGTGAGCCAGTTCTGGTCTTAGGACTCACTGGCTGTGTTTGGGACAAGGCACTTTACCTCCTGGTCTTTCTCACTTGCAAACTAAGAATAGAAAGCTTACAGGGTGTGGAGCAATAGGAGCCTTCACACTGCTGATGGGAGGGAGGTTGTGCCACCACTTGATAAAACTGGGTGGCAGCACCTCCTAACGTGCAACATGACAATTCCACCTCTTCTAGGTCTATGCTCAACAGAAACACATGTGCGTGGGCACCACAAGGCGTGTACAAGATTGCTCATAGCAGCAGTGGTCATATTGGCCCCAAAGTAAAAAACCCTTAAATGCCCATCAAAAGAATACGTAAACAGGAGATCTTGTGGGGTAGTCACCCAGTAGAATGCTCTACAGTAAAGACAATGACCTGCAAATGTACACGGCCACATAGATGCATCACACACACCTAAGGAAACCAGACACAAAGGAGCTCATGTTGCATCTCCCATTTACGTGAAGCCAAAACAGCAAGACTAACCTATGCTGTTCAAGGTCAAGATACTGGTTACCCCTGAGGAGTGGCTGAGCGACTGGGAGGGGCTCAAGCGAGGCAACGTCCTGTTTCTGGATCGGGGTGCTGATTGTGGAGAGGGTGTTCAGTTTGTGGTAATTCATTGAGCTATTCACTGATGTGCATTTTTCTTATTTAGGTTACACTTTAACAAGAAATTTATAAATAAAGATATTGACCATGCAGGATGTTTGTCAGAGTGAAAAACTGCTTGCAGAATGTTTAACATATGCTAAGTACATAGGGTACGCTTACTTAATGTCATTTAATTCATTGTTAATTATTTTTTGATTAGTGACTATTAATTCTTCCATAGGGTATGCTTATTTAATGTCATTTAATTCATTTTTATTTGATTAATGTCTATTCAATTATTAAATATGAATTCCCACCCTCCTCCACCTGAGGGTAGGGAAAGCCGACTGAGAAATCAAGGGGAAATAACACACCTATTAATAATAGTAGCGCACACATATTAAGCTCTTGGCATGTGCCAAGCCTGGTGCCAGAGGCTCACATCAGCATTTCACCAAATTCTTACAGCAACCCCATGAAGTTCTATTCTATGTTACCCCATAAGGACATAGAGACTCAGAGAGAGAAAGCCACTTGCTCAAGGTCACACAGTGATGAAATGACCAAGTTGACTGCACTCAGGCAGCCAGACTCTGGAGCCCATACTCTTGACCACTGTGAATTCCCCATCCAATCTTCCCTTCCTCCCTTCTAACATCAGCCCCCCAAACACACACACACACACACACACACACACACACACACACACACACGGGAATGTGATGAAATATGCGTTCAGCTGAATTGAGAAGCTCAAATAAGGAAGTGTCAACATCTCAGAGTTGAGAACAGGGCAAGAGAGACTCATGTCCCCATCTTTCAATTCAGACTCCCTAATCCGAAATGCTTCAGTGGGGATTTGCAACCCTAAACGCCCATGTTCACACAGATGAATCCCCTTCATGGCCTTAAGGTTGTGGGGTTCTTCCTGTTCATGATTAAAGAGCAAACATGGAAGGGGTGGGCCCCATCCTCCAATGGGGTTGCCTGGTCCCTTGGCCAACTTGGCTTTAGTCTGCCTTCCTCCTGACCCCTCCAGGGGTGGCCTGGGGACCTTCTTCCTCAAGGGACCTCCTCCCTTGTCTTGCATTGTTTTCATGTTAAGGTTCCCAGCTATGGACACATTGTGTGTTCTCCTAGAAGAGCTTGTTGCACAATGGACCTTTGTTATGAGACTGGGATCTGGAGTGGAGGGTGATTTAAGCAGAAATTCAGCCCCAAATGCTCAGAAATTATCTGTGCCCCGTCACTTCATGCCCTTCCATTGCAAAGGTCTGACTCTGTGCCAGCTATTGGGCTGCGCACTGCATTTGTTTCTCTATTTCACCCTATCCGCAGCCCTGGGAGCTAGGTGCCGCCACCTCCCTGCTGTAGGCAAGGAAACCGAGGCTGGAAGAGGAGAAGCATCTTGCCTGCAGTCATCGGCTGCGTAGAGTTTGGAACTCAGCGCTGTCTGATTTCTCAGCACTTTCTGAACTGAAGACTGTTACAAATGCTAAAGCCAGACAGCCCCGGTGATGGTCTGAGTTTATTTCTTCCTGGCTAAGTGACCTGGGCAGCTGACTGTCCTTCCTGAGCCTCAGTGTCCTCACAGTTGTTAGAAAAGCTCTAGTGTCTCATGAAAAGCTTTTATTAAAATAATAATAATTATTATTATTAGCTGTAAATGTAAGAGGGAAAATTAATCTTCAAGTTAAGTGGAATTGCCATAAGCAAAAATATATTTTCTTATCGAAGTTGGCGCATGTAGCTCCCCATGAACCCTTTTTGCCCTCTGTCCCCCAAGAAAACCACTGGGGTTTCCAAGGTCCCAAACTCGGCCCCCCTCAAACTTGGCCCCCACCTGATCTTGCTCCGGGAACAGAACCAATGTCCTGACACTCCCAGGTTTTGGAGAATAGACCGCAGGTCGGTCAGAGTCCCTTGAGAAGATTAACTCTGCCCTTTAGAAATGAACCTCTAGGTTCACAAAACACCACCAAGAAAGGCTCCAACCACAATCACAGTCAGATACCTAGGAAGGAGAGGGCACCACCTACAGCTTCTGAGAAACACGTTGGGAAAGCTTTGACGTCACCAACGTGGGAAACACTGACTTGAAGTGTCAGCAGCGTGTCCTTCCACCTTTCCTGATGCCCCACAACCCTTGCCCTGCTTGGGGCAATGGAACAGGCAGCACCTTGGCTTCAAGGAGGGCCAACCTCAGAAGCAGAGAGAAGGCTTTTGAGTTTCCAGCAACCGGGTCTTTCACAAAGCGGTAGTGACATAGGACAGACGAGTGCTCACCAGAGGATGGGGGTGGGGTGACTTGAAAAAGGCAGCATGAGGGTGTTTGGGGAGATGGAACTGTTCAATTCCCTGGTTATGATGGTGGTGACAAAGCTACATGTGCATTAAAATTTATCGAGCTACACACCGAAGGATAAAAAGCCAATTTTACTGTGGGTTGATTGTTTTATATTTTTTCAAACCTGGGTTTTTCCATTTCAAAACTCAGGGCATGGGAAACATCAAGAATAGCACATATATAATGAATTAAAGCCAGGTTTCCTGCCCCAAGTCTAGAAAAGGCCCCATGTTGGGTTGGTAGTAGAGTATGAGAGTCCAAGAAAAATTGAGAAGAACATAGTTCTGGTGGGTTCTGGAAAGTGTCTTGTGCCCTTGCTACCGCCCAGGCAAAACCTGTCATGGGGCAACAGATACCCCAAGTTGAGGTGCAGGAGTCAAGGACAGAGAACATCTGTGCCAAAATCCATTCCTTTCTGCCATCAGACATATGCAGCCTCCTTTCTTCAAACCAACGTCTGTTACCTGTTCAGTAACTGGCTGGATAAGCTTCAATCAGTCCCCTTGGCTTACCTGCCTCAGTTTTCCCACAGATAGTAGCAATGAGACCCAATCCAAAGAGTTGTAGCAAGATAACAAAAAATGGGACCCCTTTAAGGATGATTGATAAGACACAAGCTCTGGAAATAATCTAGTGAGTGCTTGAATGGATAATTGAGTTCAAGCCATGGCCCGGCCCCTTGGAGGCCTCCCTGGGCTCTCACAAGAAGGGGGAGCCGTTCCTGGGAAGATCTGGCAGGAGGGAAAGCAGAGTGGTTCACTGATGACAGGAGTGGCAAGACACAGGGACAAGTTCTGACCCCACTACTCATCCACAACTCGCCCTTGTGCCCCTGGAAGTTGTCACCATCTCTGAACTTTAGTGTCCTTCTCTAATATTTGAGGGACAGCAATACCAACCACTTCTGAGGAAGACAAGGTTAAAGTATGGAGGGCACCCAGCACATAGTAGGTGTTGAATAAATGTGCATTTCCTCCTTTCTTTCTATTGCTTAATACAGTGTTGGGTTTTGCAGGGCAAGACCTGCTCTCACTGGTCTAGGAACTTGATCTCTCTATGCCTCAATTTTTTCATCTGTAAAATAGATTGCCAAGGTCCAAACTGTGGGGACAAATGCCTTATTACTTCATTCGAGGAAGGGAAGAAGAGAGGGTAAAGATAAAAACCAGGATGCCACAGCATCCCTCAGGCCTGGGAAGCTGGAAAGACTTTCTGAGATATGAGACTTTCCCGTGAAACTTCATGACAGCATGAAATTCACAGATGTGGGGAAGCAAGTCAGTGACCATGGAGCACAGTGACTCAGAGAAAGGACTGGAGTGTGAATGCCTCAGCCCCATGTCCATTGTACAACTCTGCACATGTCAACTCACACTTTGAGCCTCAGTTTCCCCCGTGACAATGGGAGTCCTCATTCTCACCTCACACAAGCTGTGAGGATTCATGAGATGCTGCCTGTGAAAAAACAATGTGGTCCTGGCACAAAGCAAGGACTCAGCGAGTGTTATCTGTTGACGCTGATTTATTGTTATTATTTTCCAATGAGTGTGTGGCTTTGGGCACTTATCCCCACTGGGCCTCAGTTTCCTCCTCAGCAAAGGAGGAGCAGCAACCCCTCTCTCTCAGGGTTATGGTGAGAATGGATAGCCCACAAATAAAGGGAAATCAGAGGCAATTTGACTGTTTTTGACACTTTAGGAACAAGATTCCTCTAGTTGGAGAAAAAGAACTGGGTCAGGAATGGAAAAGGGCCTAGATATGAGAAGGCTGGTGCTTTCTCCCCATGTTCCAAATTTGATTGTCCAGGTCACCTTGGAACGTGGGTCCCCAGCCTCAGGCCCGCTCAGGAAACCATGAAGTCTTGAGTAACATCCCCATCTCAGGTTTTTCTCTGTTTAACTTGTTAATCAAATGACTTAACCGACCCATTTACTAATATGATTGGCAATTATTTACTTTGGAGAGCCCTGAAAGACACCACCAGATTGCAGAATTCTGAGTTCTCTATAAACCCATCATCCGATTGCATGTTTCCTTATTCCCACACTATAAAAGGGGCTGCCTTCCTGGCAGAAGCAAGCAAAAGAGGGAAGAGGAGACCAGGACGGCCACCAGAACCTCTGAGAAGCCCAGGTGAGACCTGCCCATTCTGCTCCTGCTCTGCAGCCCTGAGTGGCAGGGGTGCCAGGCTTCTTGCTGTGGCGTGAGCACTGGCTGACTGCACTAAGGATCACTCATTGGGGGTCTTCTTAAAGGAAACAGGACTGCCATTTTCATGAGGATGGCCATTCATTCTGCTTCCCAACCAAACCAGTAATCCAATATAGAAGCTTTTGAATGTAGAAAAGGGAATTTGATGGTGGTGGGAGGCATGTAACTGTAGGTGTACACTGCTGAAATCTCCCATGGGCTTGCTCTTCATATCCTAAGTCAAAATCTCTACAGTTCAAGTTTCAATTAGAGGTTGCTATTGTGGATTCAGACCATCATCCACAAGCCTCCTAAAATCCACCCAATTTTATGCATAATGATGCATTTTTTTCTGGGACTAGTAGATTCATAAAAGGTCTGTTTCCCAAAAGACATTCAGAAGGCCCAATCCCCAATGAGGCCACAATGGGCTCTTTGGACCAAAAAACTTTTTCAATTTCAGTTGTTCACAGCAATGATGGTGCTTTGGCCAAATAGGCCAGTTGATGGAATTTTGTTCCAAGTAGCCAGGCGTCTCCAAAGTATAGGTACCAGCTCCAGCTTTAGACACCTTTATCAGCTGCCAGATAGGCCTCTGAGAAGGTTGGTGATATCTGGGAGGAGGCTGGTGCAAAAAGCAGCCAGATGTCAGGGTTCCCCAGAAGTCCATCCAGGTCAGGTTGAAGGAGAGAGAGAGGGAGAGAGAGAGAGAGAGAGAGAGAGAGAGAGAGAGAGAGAGAGAGAGAGAGAGAGAGAGAGAAAGAGAAAGAGGAGGGGGCAGATTCCGAAACTTACTTCTAATCACAGCTCTTTCAGCAATTTGCTGTGTCACCTTGAGGCTATCACTACCCTTCTCTGGTCCCCTGATTCTCCTTGTGAAATGAAGACTTTGAATGGCCCAGGATTTCCCCAGCACTGGTCTGATGAGATGGTGGCTATGACCGTATGCTCTCTGATCATTTATGACTTACAAGGGCTTCCACAAACCATCGCAGGCTGGATCCCGACCAAAAGATTTAAGGAGGATGATGGCAAAGCAGTTCAGTTCCTCAGCTACTTGGCTTGTTTAAGTTTTTCATTTGCTTTGTCTAAAGAGTAGGAACTAGTGGCAATGATTCAAGCCATTGCAAGCAAGCCAATTAGAGAGTAAATCTGATGGGCACTTAATTTAACAGAATTCTCTGGGTCAGACAGATCTGACTTCGAATCCTGTCCTCACGTGTACTTGTGACCTTGCGGGAAGTCACTTAAACTCGCTAGACCCCGTTTCCTCCCCTGAGCAATGCAGATGATTAGAGCCACATCGTGGTTAAGAGGAAAAAGTTACTGTGTGTGGAGAGCTCAGCCTGATGCCTGGCACAGAAGGAATTCTGAGTAGTGTCAGCTATTGCTATTTTCTTTCCGGCGTTCTGAGGGCCAGGGGCAGGTGGTGGACAAATTTCTCTCTGATATCCATGCCACAGTGGGCCTGTCATTCTGTCCACAGATACCAAGGAGAAAAGATGTTTCAAATTGGGAGCCTCATTGTCTTCTGTGGGCTGCTGACCCAGACCACAGCCCTGTTGGAAGCCCTGCCCTTGGGCTCAAATCCCACAGATCTTGCTGGAAGCCTGACAAGTGGTAAGGAAGAGTCTGTAACAACCTTCTTCAGGGGTGTGTGTGTGTGTGTGCGTGTGTGTGTCCAACCATGGAGGGCAGGGATGAATGGGGAAGAGAGGCTGAGGATCTGAAATAGTCAGATCTGAACCTTAAGAACCTCTATACCCATTTCCAGTTCTCAGCAATGGCCTGCTCTCTGGGGGTCTGTTGGATAGTCTCACAAACCTTCCACTCTTGGACATACTGAAGACTGAAGGAGGCAATTCTGGTAACCTGATTGGTGGCCTGCTTGGGAGACTGACTTCAGTGATCCCTCTCCTGGACAACATCCTTGAGTGAGTAGCCTTAAAGTAGGGCCTTGGTCCCCATCAGAGAACCTCTATTGGAGATCTGTTTACCCCAGGCAGTGGCCCTGAAGGAGGGAGATGGGTGGACTGAATACGAGGCCAGAACTTGGTCTGAGACCCTTCTCATAGTCTGGCAGGGAACACCAGACCTCTTGAACCAGCAATTACCCTCAGTCCTGAAGTATATCCTGAGTCCCCAGCATCATCTGTAATCCTTATGACAACCCTCTGAGGTTGATTTAATAATCCCCACTTTGCAGAGAGAAAATTTGAAGCACAGAAAGGTGCCTGTGCTCACACAGGTAGAGTGATGCAGAGTGAGAGATCTAACTCTAATTTATTTAATTCCAAAGTCAAGGTGTTTCCCACTACATGGTGGTAATTTTGTTCTCACCTTTGGAATCCCTTAGAACACAGGTGGCCTTTGATGTAAGCAAGAAAGTGTGACTACTCTCCTCAATGACATCGTCAATGTGATGTCCATGGAATGATTTCATATGGGTTTCCCATGAGACATTTGAGAGCTCGCCAAGCAAGAAGGAATAGTGGGAAGCTTAATGTAATGAGCTGGCAGAGCCTGGGTCCTTGATAGGGCTGAATTAAAGCAATTTCCAAGATTCTTACCCACCCAGGTGCTTGACCCTGACTTAAAGACAGACAGACAGCCTTGTATTTCATTTCAAAATGCACCATGCACTTGCTGGGTGACCTGGGACCAGGCACTCAGTCCCCCTGGGTTTCTCAGTCCCACTCAGTTTCTCTATCCATAAAATCAATGTTATGGTATCCAAAGAGGAAAACTGTTGGAAGGACTGGAAAAGATGGAATTACCTGGCACAGTGGCTGGCTCAGAGAAGAGGCTTCCTTTCATCCTCTCTCCATTCTCCCTGACTTCCTACTTCTCAATCTCCATGATAAACACTGTTGATTAACCTGCCATTGAAAGTCATGGCAGGATGAGTGATTCCAACTATAAATGTTTGTTAAAAACTTACGCCACTTTCCCATACAGCATCCACTCATCCACTTACCCATCCACCCATCCATTTGTCCATCCTTCCTTCCATCTAACCATTTACTCTTCCCTGCATCCATTCATATATTTATCTACTCACCTGCTCATCATTCCATAAAGTCAACCAATATGGAGTAGCTCCTTTCTTTGTAAGGCTCTGGACTGGCATACAGAACGCACACGCAATCCAGACAGAATGCAGATATAATTCAGTCTCTATCCTAGAACATCTCACAGACTCACGTTGAGGAGAGGGTCATGGGCGTGTCAGGATCTGGCCCTGTGCAGAGATTGGGGAGGACTGATGTAACTCAGAACACATGTGGTTTTGCCACAAGATTCCTCTCCTGTCCCCCCCACCCCACCTCATGGTTAGCTCCACCTCTGGGATGGGTATGATTGGGTTAAAGGTGATTTCTAGGTTTGGGGCTAATGTTTCTCTCGTCACCTCCTGTGCAGTGTGCAGGTCACTAATCCCCAGCTGCTGGAACTTGGCCTTGTGCAGAGCCCTGATGGCCATCGTCTATACCTCACCATCCCTCTGGGTTTGGTCCTCAATGTGAAAACGTGAGTAGTTCCAAGTAAGGATGGGAAGGTAGCTCACCAAAGGAGACCCTGATGACCATGGGTAGCCAAAAAAAGGAGGGGGGATTGGAGTCTAACAGACATATGCCTCCAAGTTCAGTTTGTTTGCTGTTAGGTCAGTGACCCAGAGTCACTTGGGAAACTTACTTGACCTCTTTGAGCCTCGATTCCCTACTGGGAAATGAGATGAGTACAGCTAAGGATGAGGTGAGGCTGGCATTCCTGACAAGGAGAAAAGCCTCTGCCTCTTTGGAATGTGGTGGGTCCACTATCTCCTCTGCAGGCCCCTTGTCGGAAGTCTGTTGAAGCTGGCTGTGAAACTAAACATCACTGCAGAAATATTAGCTGTGAGAAATGAACAGGGGAAGATTCACTTGGTTCTTGGTGACTGCACTCACTCCCCTGGCAGCCTGGAACTCTCCCTGCTTGATGGGTAAGGCCAGAGGGGTGGCTCCACCTGCCCAGAGGCAATAGAATGGGATGATGGCTAGATGGTTGGAAAGATAGAATAATGGGAGAATGGATTAGTGGGAGGATGGAAGGGTGGGAGAATGAAAGGATGAGAAGATTGATAGGAGGGAAGGAAGATGGATGGATGGATGGATGGATGGGAGTAAATGGATGGATAAATAGTGACTTATCCCTTCTTAAGCTGGGCTGACCAATTTTATGCTGGATCGGGCAACACGAAATCTGAGTTCAAGCTCCATCTACTAGAGGGAATCGGGAGAGGTGGAGGGCTTCCTGGATGAACTTGGACAGTACTTTCCCAAACTGTATATCGAGCTCCATTGCAGTTGTGGATTGATAGCCCACTAAGATGATAAGAGTGAGTGCTGGTAAGGGGTAAAATAGCTAAAGCGCCTACCTGGGTTACTTACTTCAGTTACCTATCACAAGATTGAGTCATGCACAATATGGCAGGAGTCGTCCCCATGGTGGCTAACATTTACTAAACACATATATTGTGCTTCACATGTATCATCTCATTGAATCCTCATGACAACTACACACTAAGCACTGTTCATCCATTTATGGACCCTACAAAGTCTCATTGAATATCTGCTGTGTAATGGAATTATGTGTTTATTCTACATGTACCACTGTGTGCACTGCTGTGCAAGGTGTCACTCCCTTTGAGTGATCCCTTGGTGTTTGCCTGTATGTGGGTGTGGATAGACGAGGCCCAGTTTCAGGAGCTTAATGCTGAGATGGTGATGGACCCAGTGACCCCTCAGAAAGCTTCTCCATACCAACCCCAGGCCCCTGCACTGCCCATGGCTTTTCTCTTTCAGAGCTGGCTCCCTCCCCATTCAAAACCTTGTTGACAGCCTCACCGGGGTCTTGACTAAGGTCCTTCCTGAGCTGGTGCAGCACCAGGTAAGTGGGTAAAGTGGAGGCTCCTGGCCCTGGGCTCCTAGAGCTTCTCAAGCTGAAGGAGGTCCCTTATCATTTTCTGAGCCCTTCAGTTTGATAAGTAAATTCCATTCATGTCTATGTGCTCATTGATCCATGTTTCTTCTTTCCACCCTTCAAATGCATTAATTGGTTCTTGCTCTGGGCGAGACCCTGAACGTGTCCACGCTATAGCTGAAATGGATTGGCCTGCCCAGAGAAGCTTCCAGTTCACCCCCACTATGGCTGCAGACAGCACTCTTCCAGCCTGGGCTTGGGCACCTCCTCTAGCCAGATGTGCAGCCCTCGCAGACCAGTACACCTTGTTAGAAACAGAGTTCATGTCAGAATGAACCCTGGCTCACTGTGTGGTTGGACACTTCACACACAGGCCTTTGGTTTCTCCTTCTGCCCAATGGAGGTGCAAGCATATATCTGTGGGAATGCTTAGAAAGAAACACTCTCAGACACAGAAATAATAGAAAATCTACCCTAGAGAATCCATCCTAAAATGATGCTGCTCCCAGAGTCCCCCTCCAGGTACCACTTTGTCTAACTCCCCTCTCTCACCCTGGATCAGGTGTGCCCTCTGGTCAATTCAGTTCTCGGCAACTTGGACATGACCCTGGTGCATGACATTGTCAGTAAGTACCTGCTTCCAAGGCCTCTTCCCTGCTGCAGGAGCAGTGCCTGCCCCCGAGGAGCTCTGTCCCCCACACCATGGGACTGATAGATCCCTCCAACCTCAACTCTCTCCAGAAATGGTTTCTTTTTGCCTTGAATTATACAGAGAATGTTGATGTATAGGCCTGAGAACAACTGAGCTGGTTGGTGGAAGGAAGCGTTGTCCCTGCCAAGCCCAGCCTAAGCTTGCTTGGACTTCCAGAGCTCCCATTCTCTGACCTTAGGCCTTGGGAGGAATGCTGAATATCCCAGACTCCTTCACACTGAGATGATCACTCAGGTCTTCAGTGGTTATTTTCTCATTTTCCAGATAAACTGATCCATGGGCTGACATTTGTCATCAAGGTCTAAGCCTTCCAGAAAGGAACCTGGCCTCTGCTGAGCTGTGAGTGCTGCTCCCAACTCCCCAGGATTTGGGAGGCTATTGCTCTTCCCTGCGGACAGCAGGGGGCTGTGACAGCAACATCCAAAGAGAGAGACAAACAACCCACATTGACTGACAGGGTGTTATCTTGCCTCTAGAAAGGTTCGGGAATCTTGAGAAGGGGTTGTGAGTAAATTAATAAAGAGATTAGATATGAAATATAAATTTGGAAGGCATTTTGGGGGAGCCAGGGAAGCTTAGCTTTAGTAGCTGAGTTCTCCAAATCTCCAGGCCTAATGTTTTTTATTCCCACATTTTTCCCTATAGCAAAGCAAACACACATATCAAAGGTAAAGTTTGGTAAGCAGTAAAGTATCAGGTTGGGGGAACTGCCTTCGGCTGTTCAGCTGTTTGTCCAGCAGCAGGAAATAACATTTAGATTTTCAGGTTTGGGGAAATGCCCTCAGCTGTCTGGCAGCAGGCAATAATATGTGTCTTCAGCCCTGCTGAAGCCTCAAGGTTCACCAGCCTTTTGATGAATTTCTTGCATTTATGACCTGCTGGAATTAGCCCCCAGCAATAGACAAGCACAGATTTGCACAGAGAAGTCCACATAAAGGCTGACAGAGATGGAGAGACATAGTTGCAAACAGAAACATGCATGGTCATGGATGCATACTCACACCCAAACACATGATCACTCAGACAAAGACATGCAGTCTCACACCAGCACATTCACACATGTGCACACATATGCAAACTTTCCACACACAAGTGCCTGTGGATACACACAACACACATTCACTCAAACACATGCACAAGGAGCCTCATCACACCAGTCCTGGGCTTCCTTTGTGGCTGAGACAAGACTCCTAGCCCCAGGGTCTCAGCCTCCTCCCCTTTCTCTGGAAGGTTTGGTAATGACCAATATCAACAAGCGTCAGTGACCCCATTCTGATTGGGGTCTTCTCCCAACAGAACCATTTCCTGCTGCTTCTGAGGACTCACAGAAGGCTATCTATGTCCTGGACACTGTTTGGGGACCAGAACAGCCTTTTCTCCAAGGAAACTGCCCCCCCTCCTTTCTCACTACATTGCATATTCCTCACCAAATAAAATTGCTCTTTGTCTGCACAGAGTGCCTTGTCATTCCTCACCATCACTTGAGGACTCTAGGCCTGGGTGTTTGGAGTCATAGAACAGAGTTGGGACCTTACATCATAGATCTTAATGATCTTCAGCAGGACCAGGAGATGTTCAGATGAATGTGAATTTTAGAGTGGCTACTCCTTAGAATAGGAGGACAGGAGGTTAGGGGTAGATGTAACCCTCCAGGCAACATTACCACACAAGAAGTAAAAATGGAAGGTTTGAGAAATGTTCAGGAGGTGGACTTAGATAGGTGTAGATGAGGACAGGGACTCCTATCCATGTCTCAAGTTGGGGAGCCCAAAGGTAACTGGAAATGTGAGAGTGTGAGTTGATTCCAGCAAGAAGATTATGTCTTTAGCTGTGGCCATGTTGCACAGAAGTATTTGGGCGACCCCAAGAGAGAGTCCAAGAAACGGACTGATACACAGTTCATCTATCACTCCTCTTTGCTACTTGCATCTAGTCATACTGGCCTCTTTTCTGTTCTCACAGCCAAAGGAAGCTAAAGATTTTTTAAAAAAGGAAATATAGGACTCTGGCCTGATGGCTTGATTGGTTGGAGAATTGTCCCATACACCAAAAGGTTGCAGTTTGATACCCTGTCACAGGATCTCTCTCTCTCTCTCTCTCTCTCTCTCTCTCTCTCTCTCTCTCTCTCTCTCTCTCTCTCTCTCTCTTTCTCTCTCTCTCCCTTCCTCTCTCTCTAAATTCAATAAAAACATCCTCTGGTTAGTATTAAAAAAAGAAGTGTAAGAGGAAGGACAAACTGGTCCAAAGTGTTCATTGCTGAAAGGCTTGAGGAAAGTAGGGATAGAAAAGGGGCATTTGAATTGCATATGAAAAGATGATTGAGGCCATAGGTGAGTGTCATAGTTTTGGAGGAAGAAGACTTAAAGGAACTAAGAAGAGGAAGGTTTTAAGGATATTGAGACTGTTAATGCAGATAAGATTGATGAAAAACTGAATGCAAGAATGAAGAAGAAACAGGGCTACCCAGGATGGGGAAGGATGTCCCTTCAAATAAAAAATACATATGCTATCATAGTTTGAGATCCTTATTGGACTTGCTCAACCCTTTCACTCCACACATGAGGGTACTGAGCCTTGTAGTTTATAAGAATGACTTGCACAAGGTCAGAGAGTGACAAAAAGGCAAATCAAGAATTGAGACATCCCAGACTTCACAGAAAATCTTGTCCCTTGCTCTTTGGGAGACCGCGTTGATTCAGGGTAGTGTTTCTCAATCCCAGCCAAATATTTGTCACCATGTCCAGACCCACCACTGTCTGCACCTATTATTGATACCAACCAACGTGACATCATGGGAGGACAGTCCCAGAGTTCGGAGTTCAGAAATGCAAGAAGGTAATTGTAGGAAACCAGCATGTATCTCCTGGTGAGGACTTAAGGGAGAAGGCATCTTTCACACTCACAGAAGTATGAGATCTTTGAGCTCAGGATGAGTAAATTCCATAAATAGCTGCATGATCATTGTGAATGTCTACTTAGTGACCTGAAGTACAGAGGACCTTCCTGAATGAGTCAGCCATCAGGACCTGATTGGGCTCAGGGAGGATCCAAGCACTAGCTACCTTCATGTTCCTTTGGGGAAGACATTAGGTCAACACTGAGAGTCCTCCTTGGCTGAGGGTCCAAAAATCAATGTGGATAAGGACAGGCACACACACCTGGGACCATCAGAATTGGTCTTGCTACTCCATGACCATGGCACAAAACTGCATTCCTGCCTAGACACACTTCCACTGCCCATTCCGGACCATTTTCCCGTTGCTCCCTGGACTTCTTCCTATAGCTCACAGATGGGTCTTTTCCTCCCCTAACAATTTCAATTTGTAACTAACTAGTCTAAGACTCCCCTGGATACAAAACAGTCTGAGAGGCGGCAGGTTAATGAGAACACATTTATGACTTTTAAAGAGTCACAACATTTTAACACTAAAAAAAAACTCTCTAGAAGGATGTCAGTGAAAATGGCAGACTAAAGATCTTTTGCCGGCTAGTGTGGCTCAGTGGTTGAGCATCAACCTTTGAATCAGGAGGTCGAGGTTTGATGCCCAGTCTGGGCACATGTCCAGGTTGCGGGCTTGATCCCCAATATGGGCAGTTGATCAATGATTCTCTCTTATCATTGATGTTTCTATCTCTCTCTCCCTCTCCCTTCCTCTCTGAAATCAATAAAAAATATATTTAAAAAAAAAGACCTCTGAAAATTATCTCCTACATAAAAGCAATTAGAAAAACAGCAACAACAAAAAATGGTCAGAACCAACTTTTTCAGAACTCTTGAAATTAACCAGAGACTTACAGCAACCTGGGGGGTATTTACTCAATTGATATATAATCTTGGACTCTGTGAGCCTGCCTTGTTCAATAGCATTTCCTCTCATATTCTATAGAGGCCACTAAGGATTCCAAAGAATATGCAGAGCAAATATCAAAGGTTTTCAGTGAGTTGGATGAAGTTGATCCACCAGGGGGAGTGAAGACTGTGGTTCTCACCATCACCATGAACCCTCTGGACCACGAGGGGGCAGGCACTGGCCCCATCAAGCACAGGGTCCTACCTAGCAGAGTGCTCTCTGAAGGAAAGAAGGAAGGTGGGTCATTCACCATGACCAGCCATTCAGAGCAACATCTGAATGCCCTTTAATATATATATTAAATTGATTTCAGAGAGGAAGGGAGAAAGAGAGAGATATAGAAACATCAATGATGAGATAGAATCATGATGAGAGAGAATCATTGATCGGCTGTCTCCTGCACGAGCCCACAACCTGGGCATGTGCCCTTGTCTGGAATTGAACCCGGCACCCTTCAGTCCACAGGCCGACACTCTATCCACTGAGCCAATCCAGCTAGGGCAAATGTCTTAAATGTCAGCTAGTGAGGAGGAGAAAATGTGCTTGAGTTCATGCCCTTGCAACGTGCTTCACATCTCTGTTTAATCATTAATTTCAAATGACAACATCTTGACTTGTTTCATCTCTCTTGTCCTTCACAAGGGCCTGGATCTACTGTCTTTCAGACCCTTCCTCTTTCCCGAGTTCTCATCATAAAACCTCAACAGTTTCTCTGTTGCCTGCTTTCATTCTCTTTCCTATTTCCAGCTCCCCATTTCCTTTTTCTACTAATCATCCTCAATAGTAACGTCTCAGAATTTTCTCACTTAAAAAAAAAAAAAAGAATCTAAGCTTCTATGGTATTAGTCGACCAGAACAAGTCTGTGCTGCAGTAACACAATAAAATTTGATTCTTCACTCACACACTCATTCCATGCTCCATTTTGGAGCTACACCATTTTAAATTCATGAGCTCCATAGTCACCACAACAACACAGTGAGGGCTGGCAGATGGGTAAGGCATTATTGAGGGCCCGGCTGAAAACTAGCATGCATGCAGCACTTCCTTCACATCCCACTGGCCAGACATTATGAACCCCAGTCTCCTCATCTGAAAAAAAAAATCTCAGAGGGGGTTTATGGGGATTAAATCAGCTAATTCATGTAAAATATGTGCCTATCACAATGCCTGGCATGGAGTCAGGGTTCATGAAACATATCTGACCCAGCCAGTGTGGCTCAGAGGTTGAATGTCAACCTATGAACCAGGAGGTCACAGTTTGATTCCGGGTCAGGGCACATGCCTAGGTAGTGAGCTCAATCCCCAGTTGGGGGTGAGCAGGAGGCAGCCGATCAATGATTCTCTCTCATCATGGGCTTTCTATCTCTCTCTCCCTCTCCCTTTCTCTCTGAAATCAATAAAAATAGATTTTAAACAGAAACATATCTGTTATTATTATTCATGCCAACTATTTCCTGGAGTAAAATTTCGAGCAAATTATTTGAGTCTTATTTCATCATTGGGGGAAAAAAGAGAGAAACCTTCCAATTCTTCTCACGACATTACACAGGAAAACAAACTTTTCTATTTCACTTGTATCTACTGGTGGTTAGCTTCTATTTCTGAAAGCTGATGCTGGGCTTTTAACTGAAAATTGTAACATTTCCTATTATAATGGACTAGAGGCCTGGTGCATGAAAATTCTTGATGAGAGAGAATCATTGATTGGCTGTCTCCTGCAGGAGCCCACTTCCTGTAGTGAGCTACCGGAAGAAGTCCAGGGAGCCGGGGGGGGGGGGGGGAGGGAAGGGGGCAGTCCCTCAGCCCGGACTGCCCCTCTTACAGTCCAGGAGCCCTCAGGGGTGGGAGGCGACCCAGCAATCAGGGGAAGGCGATGCCCCATCACACCTCTGCTGCTGCCACTGCCAGCAGTGCAAGCCTCGGCCGGCCCTGGTTACCTGAGCCTTGGGCGGCCTAGACAGCTGGACAGCCGCCATCTGAGGCTTGCCTGTGCCTCGGGCTGGCCCTGGGCAGCTGGGGGGCTGTGGGGACTGGGAGCCTCCATCTTATGGCTTTGGGCACTGCCATCTTTGAGGGCATAGCAGTCAATTAGCATATTCCCTCCTTATTGGCTGTGGGTGCTGCCATCTTTGCAATTGTGTGAGGGTCAATTAGCATATTCCCTCTTTATTAGATAGGATTTCTTTAAAGATAGTGACACAGTTTAAAAGGGAATAAAGGAAAATTAGTAAATAAAGGTAACAGTGGCTGGTATGTGGCAGAAATTGGGGAGGTAATATGTGAATGACTGGAATCTAGGGAGCTTGGGGCCCCATTATCCAATGCCTGACTAGGCTGGCTACTGAATACCCTGAGCTAATATCTCCAAGATCCTAGCCTTGCACCTGTGCTCACACATATGTCCTATGACCACTAGAGGCAGCTGCTGCATGGCAACCCAATAGTCATCTTGAAGATTAATATTTATTTAGCATTAATGATGGACCCAGCACCGGGCTAAATCCTCTAAATGCAGGATTTTATTTAACCCTAACTAATATGAGGATGCTAAGGCTTAAGGTCATACATCATGTGAGTGGTGGATCCAGGATTTAAATCCTGGAAGTCAAACTCTAGAGCCCAAGCTCGTTGCCAAGGGTTGAAAGTTCACCAGCATCAAGGCAAATCTGGCACTTAAATTACTTTAAGTGCTAATTATTCTCCAATTGCATTATAAATGATTATAAATGCATTCACCATTTTTCCCACCCCATCATATCACATTGTTTTATGTTATTAAAAGCTTGGCTATTAAAAGTAGGGTTGCCAGATTTATAAATATAAATATAAGACATTTAATTAAGTTTGAATTTCAGATAAACAATGAGTAATTTTTAATGTAAGTGTGTCCCAAATATTGCATGGCACATACTTAAACTAAAAAAGTCTTCATCTCTTATCTAAAATTCAAATTTACATGGTCTTCCTGTATTTTTTTCTGACAACCTTATTCTACAAGCATTTGCATTTATAATTCTCGCCCTATACTCCATCCTCTCCCCCACCAGAGAGGAGTATCTATTGAGCATTTCTTCTGTGCTAGTTTGAGTAGGGCCCAGAACAACAAAGGGCTGTGCAGCAGCTCCAGCAGTGTTATCGCTTGAGTCATGTGACCATTCAGACTTCATGATGAAGCTGCCACATGGAGTTTCTGACAAACCCCAATAAGCAAGACACAGAGAAAACCACTACAGTTCTGGAGTAAGGCGGTGCCATCTTCAGCAGAGAACTGCACACTATTAGAAAAATAGCTCCTGATATGTTCCTGGGCTCTGATAGAGAAGGGGCACCTGGCCATAGGCCTCACTCAAGTGACCATGCCACCAGAACTTTCCATCATGCACTCGGCACTGGTATCCACCAAGTTAAGCAGGACAAGCAGCAGTGTATCATCAGGTAGAGGTGGTACAACTAATATGGGCTCAAAAAGATCCAGTGGGCATAAGTAAACTCCATGAACAGGTGACCTGGACCTTCTATGTCACCTATGTTGCCTCCTACTGTTGCACTGACACTTCTAACTCAGTTCACACCAATAAGACATTCATCATGACCAGTTGATGGAGAAGGGGAAACCCTGAGCTTGGCTCGTGAATGGGTCTGCTCAGTATGTTGGTGTAAATGGAAAGTGGATGCTGTTTCTCTAGAGACCCACTCAGAAAGGCAGGAATGAGAAGAAATCCTCCCAGCGAGCAAAGCTTCAGGCTGCACACTTGGTCATCCACTTTGAGAAAAGAAAGAAATGGACACCTAGTTATAGTCTTACAGGCTGAGGCAAATGGATTAATGGTTTAGTAATGGGTCTGGAAGAAGCAAGATTTAATGATTGGGGACACCAAGGCTGATCTAGTAACTGCCACTGAATGTATGACCTGTCAACAACAGGGACCAGCACAGTGCCATCCATCCAGGAGACCAGCCAGCCACTTGGACCAGCAGAAGTGCTTTGAAGTAGGGCAATTAGAGTGCAGAGTAGAGGAGGGAGATTATGGGTCTCAGTTAAGGCCTCGTTATCTACAACAGCAGGGACTCTAGGCAGCACTGTAAGTTTCCCATGAATTATGACTACATCAGTTTGCTAGGGCTGCCATAACCAAATTCTATAGACTGGGCAGCTTAAGCTACAGAAATCTATTTTCTCATGGTTCTGGAGGCTGGAAGTCCCAGGTCAAGGTGCTGGCAGGATTGGTTTCCTCTAAGGCCTCTCTCCTTGGCTTGTGGATGGCTGCCCTCTTGCTGCCTCTTCACGTGGTCATCCCTCATTACCTCTGTGACCCTGACATCTCTCTGGGTACCCTAATCACCTCTTCTTGTAAAGGTACCAGTCAGATTGGATTAGGACCCACTCTAACAGTCCCATTTGAATTTAATCACCTGTCTAAAGGCCTTATCTCCAAATATAGTCACATTCTGAGGTACTGGGAGTTAGGGCTTCAACATATCAATTTACGGGGGACACAATTCAGTCTATAACAATGACCAGCAGAATCATGGAGCAGCTGCACCTGGACAGAGAGAATTTTTTACAAAAAGCAAGTTGATTTCAGCAGTGCAAGGGGTTGACTGTGGACACTGGCATTGCCCCACCCAGGTCCCCTTTACTGGGCACTAACCCCAGGAGCTGTCGGTGTTGACCACTAACAACTCACAGCCTCCCTCTTCTCTAGAGAATTGCCTTCAACTGACAGGAGCCTCTCACCCCTGGGAGACAGTCCACACACATCCAAGGGGAAAAGGCCAGCCCATGTGCTTTACGGTAAGTCACTCTGTAGTGTATTCTTACCCTCCCTTTCATAACAGAGTGATAAAGCTGCAGCAGAAATAGTGGGAGGTACCACCAAGGTCCTGATAGGGGAGAGTAAACTCATGTGAGAGGCTCATTACTGGAGACAAGGGGAAAAGTCGTGGTATGATACAGCCTAGGAAATGAAATACTAAAACTGTATATGCTGATGTGTAAAAGTCTCCAAGGCACATTAATGAGGGATGGAGGAACAAGGTGCAACACACGTGAGCATGTAACAAATGTCAGAGGCTATTCCAGTTGCCACTGCTGCTGCTGTCGAGTCTGTTAAATGAAGCCCAAGCTCCCGTGCAGACCCTGGGCTGGGTGTTGAGGACACAGGGTGAGTCAGATGGGTGTCTTCCCTCACAGAGTTCACAGCCGAAACAGTGAGACAGTACAGAACAGGGTGATTGGAGCTGCAGGAGAAGTAGCTGGAAAGTACCCTCATGGCATGAAGGAGGGAATGACTTCCTCTGAGTGAGATGTCCAGGAAGGCTTCCTGGAGAAGGTGACATCTTAGATAAGCCTGAAAAGATCATTGGGAAGTCATCAGATGAGCAAGGACAGGAGCACATTCCAGGCTGAAAAGCCAGCCCATGTGAAAGCAGAGAAAAATGATCCTAACCTGTTTCATGCAGGACGGGGGGACACTCAGGTCAAGGGAGTAGAAAACTAAATGGGAGATGAAGAAGGCAAGGCTGGACTGAGAAGGGCTGGACCTTGCGGAGCTAAGGCTGAGAGATGGACTTCCTCCTGAGCCATCAAGAGGGAGCCAGGGACATACTTTACCTAAAGATAGCCCTGATACTCCCAGCAGAAAGGCTAAAATTAAAAAGACTGACCACACCCCATGCTGGTGCGGGAGTAGAGCAGCCAGAAACTCTCATACACTGCAGGCAGAAGTGTTAAATGGTACAATTATTTTGAGAAAAGTTCTGGAACTTTCTTATAAAATAATCATACCCCTCCACTGTGACCCAGCAATTCTATCCAAGAAAAATGAAAACATTTATTCACAAAAATATTTGTCTTAAAATGTTCAATAGAAACTGTATTCATAATAATCCCAGGCTGGAAATAGCTGGGCTGTCCAACAAAAGGAAAAAAATGAATAAACACCCTGTAATTGACTCATACAATGGAATACTGTGTATCCATAAAAAGGGAAGACCATCCAGCCGGGGTGACTCTGGTTGAGCGTCGACCTATAAACCAGGAGGTCATGGTTTGATTCCCAGTCAAGGCACATGCTGGGTTGCGGGCTGGGCCCCCAGCAGGAGGCAGCCGATCAATGTTTCTCTCTCATCGATATTTCTATCTCTCTCTCCCTCTCTCTTCCTCTCTCTGAAATCAATTTTTTTTTTAATTTTTAAAGGGAGGACCTACCAATAGCTACAACCATGTGGATGAATATGAAAAACATTAGGCTGAGTGAGTGAAAAAAGCCAGACACAATAGATTATATGCTGTTTGTTCCATTTACATGAAGACCAAGAACAGACAAAACTAATGTTTAGTGGTTAAAAAAAAAAATCAGATCCTATTCCCATGATGAGGACTCAGGGGGGGATTGACCAAAAGGGGGCATGAGGGAACTTTTCAGGGTGATGATGAATTTCTGTATCTTAATAGGGGTTTGGTTTACACAGGTGTGTGCATTTGTCCAATCTCAACAAATGGACACTTACTAGTAATATCAGTGCTTTTCATTGTATATTGATTGAAACATTTTTCATTGCAGCCACAGGCTGGGCAGTCTCCAGAATCACTTTAATGGTTCCAGAGAGTTCTCTGGCTAAAGATCAGTACCGCAGCTATCAGGTAATGCTGACGATCCTATCAAAAGTGATATTCCCACTGTGCTCAATGTTTTTCTGCTTCTTTTCATCTCTGCCTGGCTCCTTAAGAGCGGGGTTAATCGGGGCAGATGCCAAAGGCACCCACTAATCTGGGCCTGTCTGTTCTAAGTGGCCAGTTCCACTGTAACCCCAGAGCCCTCCAGTCCCCAACAATGTCATCACCAACTGGAGACAGACCATGAGGGCCAGGACAGACATGGCATCCACTTCCCCACTGGCACACGACTTTGATCTCATTGGGTTAAACTTGGGCGTCATGGAGGAGGAGGCTGGTGTTGGATGAACTCAGACACTGGACGACCAGAGAAAGATGCACCTTGGCCTCCACCTGCAGACAAATGTTGAACTCTAGGGAATGGCACTCGAGCTGAAGTACTTAGTGGGAAGGGTGTTGACATCTGCAACTTGGGTTGAAATGCATCCAACTAGTAGGTTGGATGGGCAGAACTTAGCTGGTGGATATACAGTGTTTGCAAAACTAACTTTGTTCTGTGTTTGAAAATTTTCTTAAGAAAGGATTAGGGGGATTGAAAGTGGCTCTGGCTACAGTGTGGAGAGGAAATTTGAGGTGCCAGGCCAGACCCAGGGAGGCCAGAGAGGAGACTGCTGCAGCTGCCCCAGTCAATACCTGGTGAGGCCTGAGATGAGGCCAGGCAGTGGGGGCAAAGATGAGAGAGGCCAGAGGCTGCACAGTGGGGACACTCAGGAGGTGAGGGAGGGAGTTGAGGAATGAGTGGAAACAGGCAGAAGTCGGGCCCTCTGTGCACAGGGACCCTAGAATGACCTCCTCTCGGGAGCAGCAGTCTCTGAAAGTGCAGAGAAGCAGAGAGGGGGGAGGGGTGCAGGGGGCAGAAGGGTGTCCTGAGTGTCCCTATCCAACGCGAAGGAAGGCTTTGGACAGTTCCTGCCATGCTCCCACCTTCAGATGGGTCTCCTGGTTTGCGCACGAATGACCTCTTTCTCCCCTTGAATGACCTCTTTCTCCCCTTCCAGAGAACCAGTGACTAAGTGAGTAAATGTTAGCACAGGAACTTAATTCCATGTGGGTAACTTGGAGGGAGGTGCCCACTGGGTTCCTGGCCTCCCCTCCCAGCCCCCGGAAAGTCCATATAAGCAAAGAGCAAGACATTGCAGTCCAGGGAGGTTGTGGTGAGTCCAGAAAAGGTGCCAAGAGGTTGGAGAACACACTTGTTTCAGGTTTTGGACGCCCACCGCCGGTGAACACAGCCGCCCACAAGGTAAGCGATGTGCCGTCCAGCTCACACTCTGAGAAAGCACTCCAAGGCATTTCCTGATGCAGGTAAGTAGCCCGGTGCAGTTTCCAGAAGCAGGGCTGCCTCCCACACTGTTGGTGGGAGAAGGTGACTGACCTTCTCACGCGTCCTCAGCCTTTCACCTCTCTGAGCACTGGCTACTCGGCCCGGACGCCTCGAGCAGGCAGCGTTGCCAGAGCATTTCGGTTTGTTCTCCCCGTGACTCTAGAAAAAAGTATTTCCCCTCTCAAAAGAGGATTCAATCAAACCTCACCTATGAAGTGAGGATAAAACAGTGCCCACCTCAGGGCATCGGTATGGGGTTAGATGGGCTAATGCAAGCAAAGGGCATGGAAGTGCTCATTAAGCTGAATCACCGACATCATTATTGTCACCAGAGTCATGTTGGCACCTGTTTTATGGGAAGCGATGTTCTTTTTTTCACTTTGGTAGGGTTATACAATTTTCTGTTAGAAATAGAAAATCAAGTGTATTTAAGATTTCAAACGTGATTCCATTTACCAAAACGTATGTTGAGTGAGCAGTAATCTGGCAGATATTGCAGAAGCTATGTGGCCAGCAGGGGACACGATACATAGACCACAGGTGTTTGGGAGACAATGGCTGAAAGGTTAAGAGCACACATTTTGGAGTCAGATGGACCAGAGTTCAACTCCTGGCCTCTTGTCCCAGTGGCTGTGTGACCTTAAGCAGGGTCACCTGGCCTTTCTGCACCTCCATCTCCTTACTTGCACAATGGAGGTGATAGCAGTGACCTTATGGGCTAGAAGCTCAGCCTGGCAGGTAGTGAGCGCTCAGAAATGGTAGCACTGCCGGGTCGGTGTGGCTCAATGGTTCAGTGTTGATGCATGAACCAAGAGATCATGTGGTTCAATCCCCAGTCAGAGCACATGCCCAGGGTTTCAGGCTCAATCCCTGGTGTGCAGCGTATAGGAGGCAGCCAATCAATGATTCTCTCTCTTTCCCTCTCTCTTTCCCCCTCTCTAAATTCAATAAAAACATTTTTTTAAAGAAAAAAAGGAAAGGAAATGGTAGGGCTGTTCCCATTCTTTTTTTTAGGCAGCCCCTCCCTTCATACATAATTTACTCCCCAAATTGTGTTCCCAAAGTCAAACATGTGAAATGTGAAAGTCAAACAAGGAGAAATTTACACAGGGCGTGTGTGTGTGTGTGTGTGTGTGTGTGTGTGTGTGTGTGTGTTGGACAGTGGGGGAAGGCATCCAGTGGAAGCTAAAGCGCTTCAACCCCCATGATGCTCTGATGATAGAACTCCAGCCTTCCAAACGTATTTTTTCTTGTTTTGTTTTGTTTTGTTTTTGTTAATCCTCACCCAGCGATATTTTTTCCATTGGTTTTCTGAAAAAGTGGGAGGGAGGGAAGGAGAGAGAGGAGAGAGAAACATCGATGTGAAAGAGACACACATTGATTGGTTGCCTCCCCCATGTACCCTGAAAGGTGGCAGGGATTGAATCTGCAACCCAAGTACTTGTCCTTGACCGGAATCGAACCTACTACCCCTTGGTGCTCAGGCCAACGCTCTAGCCATTTAGCAACACCAGCCAGGGCCAGGTTCTTTATTTTTGTTCTCTGACCCCACAACTGAGACAGTTGACCTCTGCGTTTTTATATTTCTTTGTCTATTTCTGGCTCACTGTCTCCCCAGGAGCATGTGAGCCCCAGGAAGGCATGGGATGGTTTGTTTGTTTGCTGCTAAGTCCAAGGCACCCAGAACTAGGCCCACATACTGTGGAATACAATTAGCTGGCCTGTGGCTGATGCCTCTATCCACCCCACAGTCCTAAATGACTCAGAGAATGGAGGAGCACCCATCTCTCCCTAAATGACTCAGAGAATGGAGGAGTGGCCATCACTCTGTCTGGGTTTCCCTTTCCGACCTCCACCTCATCACACGCTGCTCCAGTTGATGGGAATCTAGCCCTTGTGATTGACCCTTCCTATGTTGACCCTGACCATGACCCAACCTAGGATTCTGGCTTGGCCAGGGTTTGTTTGCGTTAAAGCTTATGTAATTCCTATCCCACAAAAGAGGGATTATGCCCATGTGTTTCCAGTTCTGATTTCTGTCTTTCTTTCCCGGTGGTTCCGGTGGTTCCGGGACTCGTGTGACTGGGCTTTTGTTGCAGCTGTCAGCCACGCCATCGCAATGTTTCCCTGGAACCCTGAGTCAGTGGGTGGGCTCTGGGAAAGGAACGAGGCTGTCTCAGCTCCTTTGTCCTCTGCCCAACTTTTATTTGCTCATTTTCAAGCTGTTTCATGGGGTTGTTTCCCGATCAAAAAATGCATTTAGTGTAAACATTGGTTTAATTTTGAAAATACAAAGAAGATGGTAAGAGTCACCTGTGATGACACCACCAAGAAATAAATATTGTTATCATTTTGGGGCATTTCCTTCCAGTATTTTTTCTAGATTACATTTTTTTTTAATAAAAAATAATAGAAACCATTTTTTTTTCACTTGCTAAGAGCCTTCAATACATTCTCTATATTGTTTTGGGACAGCTGCCTGGTGGCCCACCATTTATTTACTGAATTCCCTATTGCTGGACATTTAAACTGGTCCCATTTTAGGGTCATTATAATAATGCTGCAATGAGCAGCCTAATATTTCATTTTTCCTACACCACTGGGCTCCCTGGCACAGAACCCACACAGACCCTGCGTCAATGGGTATGAGCCTTCCAAAGAATAAATCTGTCCCTGGAAACAGGCCATTCCTCACTGCATATTTACTGAAGTCCCTCTGCTATAAGCCAAAGTTATCCAAACCAATCTGACCCACAGCATCAAGGAACCCAATATCCTTATATAACAGTTGGGGAAACTGAGGCCCAGAGATAAGAAGACTTGTCCAAAGGCATTTGCAAACTCCATGTTGTCTAGATATTTCCTCCCCACTTTGTTTTCTCTTTGACATTTTGCAAGGGAATGCAAAATCTTCAGCAAAGAGGCAGGTGGTTGCAGCGAGGATGTAGCATCTACACTGCTCATGGCAGACATTGTTAATCAATCATCACATTCTCCCCCACTGAGTCCAGACCTTGAGGATGTCTCCAATAGCCAGGCAAGGAGAGGCGAAGTGTTTCTGCCATTCTGGTTGCACCTTTGGTGCCAACAGAGAGCCTTTTTAAATTGTGTACTTGAGGCCACTCTAGCAAGTTCCTCAAGGTGTCTTCCTTCTTGCCTTTTGAGTGAGTGACAGTCCCCAAGACCTCCCGATTTCTACCTGTCCAACCTGCCATGTCCGCAGAAACCATTTCTGGTTTTCTACAGGACCACAGACTTCCCGGAAAAGGCCCCTCATTCCAGCTGGAGGTGATGGGGTGGGCTGGACAGGGGAGCAGAGCATGCTCCAGAGTCAGCCAGAACTGGGTCCAGATCCTGGCTCCACATTTTACGGCTGTGGGACCTTGAGCAGGTCACTCCCCTTCTCCAAGAACCTTTTTTCTCTGGAAAATGAGGGTGATAACATCTCTTATTTTCTCCAATCTGGCTTTAGGGTGGTGATCTGTAGAAAGGAGATGGTCTTTCCCCACTCCACCGCTTTGCTATGTCAGAGTGACCAGCTTCAGTTGAACATCAAACTCTCTCCCTCTATCCCTAATTGAGGCCTCTATGGACCAGCTTGTAGAGAGACCGGGGAGGGGAGGCTCTCTCACGCACACCCCTTTTCTCTCTATCTCTGGTAAGAACGAGAGGTAAGAGGACAGAAGAGATTTCCCCTGACTGATAGAGGGCTCCCTACTCTCTGGGGAGCCAAAGTATGTTTCAAGTTTAGTCTCACGGCACCTTCTTTGTGGGGGAGACCAAACCTTCCTGTCAGGTCTCTCGGGCTGTAACCTCAGATACGAACAGAGCTTCTCCAACCAGTCATTTTGCGTCATCCCAGCCCCTGCCATCCTTTCTCACCTGCCCAGGGAAAGATAGTGGGAAGGACTTAAACCAGCCCCAGAGCAGATCTCTCCTGCAGGGTCCACACCAGGCCCTAGGAAAAACACACACAAGTTTTGACGCCATCCAGAGGGAGCAAAGAGTTATAATTTTTGACTCACAGAAGCCGCTCTCTCCAACAAAACTTTTTCCTTTTTTGTTATTCCTCACCCGGGAATATTTTTTCATTTATTTTTTATTTTTAGAGAGAATGGAAGGGATGGAGAAAGACAGAGAGAAAGATCAATGTGAGAGAGACACATCGATTGGTTGCTTCCCGTGCACACCCTGACCAGGGCAGGAATGGAGCCCACAACGAGCATACAACCAAGTTACATGCCCTTGACCAGACTCGAACCCAGGACGCTTCATTCTGCAGCCTGACACTCTATCCACTGAGCCAAACCGGCTAGGGCTCTCCACCATAATTTTAGCTCATCAGCCTTGCCTCAGGCAAGAAAGAGAATCCAGGATATTCCTTGTCCCAACTTCAGTGAACCTCAAGCCCTTAAATTGTCCTTGAAAATCCCACTCTCTCTATGCCTGCATTAGGGGCAAACACCCTCGTTCTCCTCCCTGGGAAAGTGGGAAAAGGGACCACAGCTGTCTCCTTTTCCCTCTTGACCTTTTTATCACCTTGATCCGAGTGAGGAGCTCCCACATGAGGGACCGAAGAGCTATGCTGCCAGTTCTTGGCCACCTGCTTCCATGGTGGTCTGGCCCTTCCTTGGTATACAGCATCTGTGGAGTTGTAGTGCCTCAGAGGACACTTGAGTTTTCAGATTGAGTAAGGACTATTGAAGACACCATGAGTGGGCAGTAAGAGAGAGAGCTTTGATTTAGACACAGTGGCCAGTAAAGGCCTTTCCAAGGAGGGAAACTGAAGCTGAAACTTGGTGAAGGAGCAGGAGCCAGCCAGGAGAAGGCTAGGAAACGAGCACTCCTGGGAAAGGCTTATCACGTGCAAAGACCCTGAGCTAGGAAAGAGAGGAGACAGAGGCAAAGTAATGAGACATGAGAGCTGAGAGGTGGATAGCAGCCAACCATGTGGGGCCTCCCAGAGTTTGGATTTTCATGCAAGAGCTGCAGAGGCCTTGGGGCGGAGGGGTGGCGGGGGGGGTAATAAACAGGGGAATGACAAGGTCTGAGTAATATATTTAAAATTTAACTCAGGTTGTTGGGTGGAAGTTGGAATTTGATAGGGGGATTAAGGGATGGAAGAGGGAGACTGGAGAGGAGACTGGGATGAGTGAATGATGGATGGATGGATGGATGGATGGATGGATGGATGGATGGATGGATGAAATGGACATCTCTCAAGGCAAAGATCCAAGCCCCAAGAGAGTAAGTAGTTAGTACTTTGGGGGCTCCCAGGAAGGCAAAGGGATTCCAGGTGTAAGTAGAGCCGAGGCCAGGCCACTTTATGCAGACCCTGCTTTCTGAATTGGGTCTTGAAGGTCAGTGATATTATTTCAACAGTAATAATAGCCTTCACCATTTACTGAATTCTCTGATGTTCCAAGCATTCCACATTGTCTTACTTGACCCTCAAAACAGTTCCATTTTACAGCCGAGGAAAGAGAGGCTCAGAGAGAAGTCATCTTCCCACAGCCGCACAGCTGGCCAGCCCAGGAGTAGACGTTGAATCACGTCTGTGACACTCCAAAGGCTTCCCCTGCTCTGCAGCCCACACAGGGCAAGACCGGTGGTCAGGGTGGGCGAGGCATTCCAGGAAGAGGACACAGCCCAATCAAAGGCCTGGGAGCTGAGAAGGGGTGAGGCCGGGATAAAGAGGCCCTCAGCAGTCTGAAGGGAACTGAGCAATATTGAGGGTAAGGCCGTGGCAACCTGTGGATTCCAAAGTGTGCAAGACTTAAAAAGGCACAGTCATACTTGCTGACCCCAGAGAATGTGTGGGACCGAGGGGCAGGAAGCAAGAGCTGATGCGGGCCCAGGCCCTGGCACTGAGCTCAGGCCTTCCACAGAGAGGCATTGTGCATAGGCAGCAGGCATGGCCAGGTGGGAAGCCCAGGAGGGGCTGTTTGCCTCTCTGGAGATGTGCCCAAGGGATGTGCAGGGTTCCCCCCAGGAGGCTTCATCTTTAGGAGTTGGAGGTCTTCGGTGCATTTGCAAACATAGCTACAATGTGCCTGGTCCAGGTGCCTGCCATGTGCCCCAGCATCCGGCCCACCCTTCATGATAGCCCAAGACTTTCTCCAAACCTCAGGAAGCTGGAGTCCTGGGGCTGCTCCAGGCAAAGATATGGTTCAATAGAAGCCACAAATATTTTCCTTGGACATCTTGGCCCAGTCTAAGGCCTCAGCCCAAATGCAAAGGGTGACTGCTTAGCCCAGGGTATGCAGGATATAAGGCTGGACTTCTAGACTCACTGCCCAGGTGAGGAGGAGGCTGAGGACTCTGGTGTGTCCAGGTAAAAGTGTGGGGAAGGGGCCGAAAGCCTAAGGTACCAGGAAGGTTCTGAGCTGGAGACACCTGTTGGGGTCAAGTCAGAAGCAGGAGGGAGTCTTGGTCCTCAGGTAAGGTCCCTCTGTCAACTAGGACCCTCTGAGGGGGTAGAGAGGTTGCCCAGCTCCCTTACCCAGAAGACCAGAGGATGGTCCTGAGGAATAAGAATGGCTGAGTCTTTTCCTGGCTTCATCCGGATGACGTAAACCCATTCTGTACACACCAATTGCTCTGTGTCCATCCCTGGGCTGGCGTGATTCTGGAGACAAGAAGTATCAGACAGTCCTGGCCCTCCTAATATAGACCAATGCAGTATGTGCTGTGCTCAAGGAAATCCCAGGACTATGGTGGTGGAGGGCAATCAGGGAAGGCTTCCAGGAAGAGTTGACATGTCAGGTGAGAAGTGAGTAAAAGTTGGTTGGACAAAGCACAGAAAGGCATCCCATGCAAAGGGAACCACATAAGCAAATGCCAGGAGGTGAGATATGATGTGGGGTGTGTGAGTGTGTGTGTGTGTGTGTGTGTGTGGTGCTGGGATTTAGGGAGGAGACACTTTTCCATAGAAACAGATGCTACCATCATATTGGTTCTCTGAGTGTCTCCGATCAGAGGACAGAGTGACGTGCAAAGATAATGAAAGGAACTTCCTGGGCAAAGAGCAGAGTGGAAGGCATCATATCTGTTTTCTCACTTTAACTGCAAGGCAATTCTTTCTGAGAGCAGGATCAGTAATGACTGTTGGACTCATAATAACAGCTAATATTCATTGAGCTCTTATAGCATGCCAGGCCACAAATGGATGATTTCATTTAATCCCCCCAACAACCTTGTGATGTAAATATTATTAGTATCCCTTATTTTATAGATGAGAAAACTGAGACTCAGAGAGGGTAAGTCCCTTGCCCAAGTTCACACAGCAAGTGGTAGAGGCAGTCCACCAACTCAGATCTGTCTGACTCTGATTCCCATATTTCTCCTCTACCCTTAGGCTTCCTGGCATACAGGGAGGGGAGGATTCTGTGACTTGACAGGGGTCCCCATGGCCTAGACGTTTTCAGTTTAGCAGGCTTAGATTCCCCATTCTTCCAGGGCTCCCAAGGTCATTCATTCATTCAGCAACCATTTGTTTATTAAACACGCATTGTGTGCCAGGCACTGTGTTGGGTGCTGGGGACACAATGGGGAGCAGACAGACCAGTGCTCCCTCCCAGAGCTCATGGCCTGGCCAGGGAGGCAGGTGTTGAATCATTACTGCAAGTGTCTCTAAGAGCTCACACTACTCCTAATCACTCCACTAAACAGCCTCTGCTGGAATCCATGTCCCAAGTCACCAGGCGTGGAGGACCTGCCCTTGGCCTCTCTGCCTGGCTAACAGGGCCCTTTATGCTCACCCCAGGTTCTCACGTCTGCCACCTGCTGCTCCCTGGCCCCCAGGAAGATGGCCAGTTCAAGGACCTTCACCCTCCTCTGTGGTTTGCTGGCAGCCACCTTGGTCGGAGCCACCCTCAGTCCTCCTGCAGTGCTCATCCTTGGCCCAGAAGTCATCAGAGAAAGTAAGTCTTGGCCGCCCAGGCTTCAGCATCATAAGGCAATGGGGCAGGTGGAGCAAAGGAGGTGGGGGGCTGCCCATGACTGGGGGTGTGCAAGACACAGTTGGGACCCAGGTCTAGATGAGATTCGAGGGGGTAAATTATAAAGATTGAAAGTGTCTGTGATCACAAGAGTCCATGATTCCAAGAAACCCTTCTTAAATGCCATGATTCCAAAACTGACTACTCTGCGGTTCCTGCAGAAGGGGGATGGCTCTGGGTGTGACGATGCAATTGCCCTTGCTTAACACCCACTGGCAAAGCACCTCCTCAGAGTCTGAGTCAGTGACCAACCAGTCCGCAGAGAGAAGACCCTCGGCTGGAAACCTGGCGGCCTGGATCCCAGGCACAGCTTTCTCACCCTCCAGCTCTGTGGCCCGGGAACCTTCCTGAGCCTGGGTTTTGTCCTTTGGAAACAAACAAGATTGAATAGCTGGGGCTATCCAATAGGACGGGAATTGACAAGAACTTGGTGAACTCTCTGGTCTAGTTTCTCAACGCCAGCACTTCTGACCTTGTGAGCCAAATAACTCTTTACTGTGGGAGTCTGTCCTGTGCATTCTAGATGTTTAGCAGCACCCTCGGCCCAGTGTTAACAGCCAAAAATGTCTCTAGACATTCCGTCTCTTTGGGAATGGAATCACCCTGGTTGAAAACCACCACGCCGAAGTGCTGTGCCCTGAGCAGATGATAAACAGCCGGCTCTGGAAATCCATCTAAATGCTTAGAGGCCAGCCCTCTGCATGCTCTGGACCTCGGCTGGGCTGCATGAGCAGGAGTGGGACCTGCAGAGTCACACAGCTGCTGCAGCCAGAGGAGGGATCCCAGAGTAGGGACAGGGGCAAAGAGCTCTGGGTGCTGAGGGGGCAGGCAGAGGTGCCCTGGGCCCATACCGTGAATCGCAAGCACAGTGTCAGCCAGAAGGAGCTTGGACATGAGCAACCATGGCAACCATGGTGTATGTCCCCCCGCAGCAGAATCTGAGTTAAGGAGTTGTTTGCGAGTGGTTGGCTTCAGAGATGTTCTCAGAAAACACCAGCAGGCAAGGGCAGGCCAGTTGCCACTGGGAGTTGGAGCTCAGTCCTGCTGGGCAGCCGTGTTGGTTAGGACCAGTCAGGAGACAGAAACTGCACAGTAAGCCCGACACATGAGTTTGTATAAAGAATTATGAGCAGGGGGTCGGAGTCATGGGCAATTGGCTAGGAAAGAAAATAAAAACTCCAAAGAGGATTGGGGAGGGAGAGAGGCTAATCCAGGGACAGGATAAACTTGGAGGGGAGAATCCTCCCTGGCCTCCTGGGAGGAGTGTGGTTGAAGCCCACGGGATGGTGGGGACACTGGCCCAGTTGTCCAGGCCAGTGCGGGTGCACAGCTGGCAGGGTGTCAGCGGGCAGAGACCTGCCTGCCAGGAGCTGATGGAATTCTCTGGGAAGCTGCCTCCAAGGAAGGCGGTTGCTATTGGTTCACTGGGAAGCCTTCTCAGGAAACTTCCTGGACAGGTGCTGGGGCCCACAGTCCTGGTGAGCTTGAGCCTGGACCCCACAGGAGCCTGCGAGAGGAGCACAGCAGGGCTGGGAGGGGGAGCACTTCCTGCTGCACGGCCCTCCAGAGCCTCTACTGACAGGGCTTCATGTCGCACCAGCAGCGAAGGAGGACTACTTACAGCGCCCATCTCCATCATCACAGAGCAGGCAAAAGGGTGGTTTTGTTGCCGAGAGGCAATAGTACACAGGGACTCTGGGGCACACGTACACCTGAGTCATCCTGCCGAGGGTTGAGGGATCGGGGTGTTTATACATCACTGGTTGGTCAGTCATTGGGCGAGGGCTGCTTCCCCGGCATCAGTTCTCCTGCACCTCTGACCTGCTCTGCACACAAGCCAAATGGGAACGAACCCAGGGCTCCTGGCTCCCAGGCCCCTGGCCTGACCTCCTCCTTTCTCTGCTCAGCACTTGATACTCTTTGGACAACAGACCCATGGAATGTGGATGCCAGAGAATTGTGTTTTAGGCAGCAAAACAGCCCCAAACAGGGACTTATGAGTTCCCTGCCTCTTGGCTCCAGAAGTGTTTGCCGCTGGCTGGTGGGAGGGATGCAGAGGCTGGCAATGCTCAGGGGGGTGAATGGTCCATCCATGCGCTAGCCTCCCCCATCTGGGCCACATCTATGGTAGAGAGGGCCAGGATGGAACCATCCATACCCTCACCTTATGTCCAGGCCCGAGTAGTCCTGAGTGATGCCCTCTCCCAGACCGGAGCCCCTCCTTGCCCCTCCTGCTGGACTCTAAGCCCTAGAATCTGTCTCCAGAGCTGACACAGAAGCTGAGGGACCACGATGCTATCCGCATCCTCCAGGAGCTGCCTCTGCTCAGCGCCATGCGGGAGGAGCCGGCCGGGGGCATCCCCATTCTAGGCAGCCTGGTGAACTCTGCCCTGAACCGCATCATCTGGTAAGTAGGTAACTCCCTGCCCACACTTCTGCCCAGGCACACTTGGCACGTTTAATTGATCAGTCAATAAGCATCAATTGGTATCAAATCTCTGTCTGACCACAAAGAATGGAACAAATGAAGTCCCTTCCTCAGAAGCTCCTAGATGAGTCAATAACCATAAGAGAGTCACACGGGAGCCTGATAGGGTGACTCCAGAGGAAGGTCACTGGGATGAAGGTGATGCTTCTAAGTCTCGGTGACAGGTGGGCCATTGACTCCATGTTCACCAGGAGACAAGAAGAAAATGGTATTCCAGGCAGAGGGCCAGCCTGGGCAAAGGCCTAGAGGTTGAGAGGTGGTCAGAATAGATGTTGCCCAAACCCCAAGGTAAGGTCAGAGAGGCCAGGTCCCAGAGGGTCTACAAAGCCAGCTCAAGGAGCTGGAATTCATCTCTTCAGTAATGGGGGGAGCCATGGGAGTGTTGAGAGCAGGAGCAAGGGTTGAGGCGGGAGGGGGGGGGGCGGGATGTGGCAAGACCATGCTGGGGAAGAACCAGTGGATAGGGCTTGGGTCCAGCGGCTGGCTGGGCACCAGAGGAGACAGAGAAGATTGAGGGGAACAAGTTTGTGGCCGATGCTCAGATGAATCCCATCTCTCCTGCATCCATCCAGGCTGAAAATCACCTCAGCCAACATCCTGGAGCTGCAGGTGCAACCCTCTGCTGACGACCAGGAGCTGATCGTCAATATCCCACTGGACCTGGTGGCTGGCTTCAACACGTGAGTATCCCCTCGTCAGACATAGCAGGCAGATTCACCCACTCATTCCCCCTTTTCTGCTATGCAGGTATCTGGAAAAGAGTTCTAAGCAGAGGGAAAAGCAAGTGCAAAGGCTCTGAGGCAAGAGTACACTTGCTTTTTTCAAAGAATGGCAAAAGGGGGAGGGGGAGGAGAGAGGAGAGTCATGGGAGGTGAGGCCAGCAGGCAGCCAAGGTCAGATCATACAGAGCCTTATGGACCAAGGTGAGGACTTGGCTTCTACTGAGTGAGATGGGAGCCATGGAGGGTTCTGAGCAAAGGAGAAACATGACATGTTTAGTATTTTTAAAGAATCCTTCTGGTTGTTGTATATGGAGGCAAGAGCAGAGTCAGGGAGGGCCATCCAGAAACTACTGAAATAATTCAGAGGGAGACCAGGATAGCTTGGACCGGAGTTTTGAGGCAGGAAGGTGGCAAGAAGTGGTCAGATTCTGAATACATTTTGGAGATAGGTGCAGACAACAGGATTTCCTGATGATTGAATGTGGGGGGAGAGGAGGAGAGAGATTAAGCAGTCAAGAATGAGTCTAGGGGTTTTTGCTTGTGCAACTGGCAGGATAGTGTGGCCAGCAACCAAGACAGGGAAGATCATGAGAGGAGCAGGTTTGGGCAGGATCCACAGTTCAACTTTGTGCATGCTAAATGTGAGACGCCTGTAAGACACCTGAGTAAGGAGTTGGGTATAAACTTGGAAGCTGTTTTAGGATTTAAACCAGGAGAGGAATAAAAAACAGAACCTGGGATATGCTGGAATAAAAATAATAAAAAGGTGAGCTGGCGGGGGGCGAGGGGGAGGGAGGGGGAGAAGATGAGGAGAACCCAGCACAGGAGCCTGAGAAGAGAGGTGCTGGAGCCAGAGGGCAGAAAGGGGCAGCAAGTTCACTCCAGCTGGAGCTGGGTGTGCTCACAGCATTGGGCACTATCACTCCCAGGCCCCTGGTCAATAGCATTGTGGAGATTCACATGGAGACAGAGGCCCAAGCCACCATCGGCGTGGAGACCAGCAAGAAAGGCCTCACCCTCAGCAGCTGCTCCAACAGCGGCAGGAGCCTGCGCATCAGCCTGCTGAAAAAGTGAGTGTGGCCCCTCCAATTAGGCTCCGGCCGTGCCTGGAGGGAAGCCAGGAGGTGGTTTTGCCCCACTTTACAGATGGAGAGCACTGACGCCCAGAGATAGAAAGGGACCAACCCTCCTGACTCTTGATCTAGGGCTCCTTGCCAAGAACCTGTGATGCCAAAGAAAGTTCAAGAAATCAAGGGTGGAGTCATAATGGTGGGATTTCAGGCATCGTTCCAGGCAGTAGGGCAAACTTTTAAAGGTGGAGAGGAGCCACCTGCCTAGGGCCCTCACACACACCCCACCCCATCCCACCCCCAGGCAGGCGAGGGTAGAACCAGGGGTAAAACCCTGCTCTGGCATCAGGCAAATGCATCTCCTCATTCACTATGTGGATGATGCTGGGTCTGTTCCCTGTGCCTCAAGCTGCAGTGAGAGGTTAGCTCAGGCCACAGCTATAACTAACTCAGCACACAGCAGGGGCTCAAAACCATGGTGCTTCCCTCCACTTCCCCTTAGCAAGAGAATGGGGAGAAATGCCAACTGCCATTGTCCCAGTGTCCGCACACATTTCTAGGAAAACCCCCAGCCCCTGCTCCCTGAGAACTCTCTGCTCAGTAGACAGAGTCTACTCCCAGTCCTGTCTCCAACAGGCCCAGGAACCTTGGGCAAGTTCCTTTCTCCCCTGGACTCAGTCTCCCCTTCTGTAAAACAAGGGAGGGGTGATCATCTCTGACCTTCCCTAAGCTCTCTCCCTTTCTCCTCTCTGGAAGGCTCTCTTTCATGGCCAACCCCTTAGCCAACAGTGTCATGAAACTCCTGGTGCCAGCCCTGCCCAAACTGGTTAAAAGCCAGGTGAGTGGAATCAGGACCTCATGGGCCTGTGAAGATTGCTCCCCCTGAAGGGCTGGGGTGGAACTGCAAGCTGGTGTGAAGGGCCCTTGAGTGGGAAACTGAGTCTTTCAGCAATGAATCATTGAGGTAAAGATAATGGAACTGCCAAAAGCCAGCCAGGAGACTTTAGACAGTGATGTGCTGATAAATCATTAACTATTCACTCTGGAGAGTTGAGGGGAGAGAGCCCAGGTGTGTATGTAGCATTTGCTGCTTTCCCTGATGTAAACCACTCCCTCCAGGGCCAATATCAAGCTACTAATGTGATGTCATTGAGCAGAGTTGGGAAGAAGTGTGCCGAAGCACACCACTGTATGGTATTTCCGCCACATGAATACAATAGACACAAATAACCTCAAGAGCAAGAAATAATAATAAGATATAACAAAATAATTAGTGAGATTTAACAAAATAATTAGGAAGTAATGAGTTTTGAGTTTTCATTAACTTTGCTTTTAGTATAATTTATTTAGTTGTAAGTTTATATACTTTAATTTTTAATGATGCCTCAGCTTGGCACTGGCTCGGAAACTCCTGAAAATTTAACAATTTGTCCTCACAAACCAGCACAAGCTGAGTCTAGTACCCTAGTGTCTCAAACCAACCGGCAGTCTTCAGGGCTCTGTCATCCACTAGGTCCCGTTGGATTTATTTTTCTGAGTCAATAAACACGAGTCAGTCTCATTTTATATGTCCCTTACATGCCCTGGGTAAGTTAAAACTCTATAAGTTGGTTCAACCACTTTGACCATTGATTTCTATAAATTCCAAGATAGGTTCACAACAATGGACCTCCTGAGGTTCAAAATACCTTGTCATATAGCTAATATGTTTTTTACAATAAAACTTTTTTGAAAGAAAAAGATGATGTAATAACTAAACCACTTTCGGGGGGGGGGGGAAATACCCATAATGCTTCTACCTTAACTTGGCAGCTATTTTCTCTTTTGTATATTGCACTCAAGTGTTTACATGGCTGCACTCGGTGTCAGTACTACTTTATATTATTTAACTGATATATATTTTCTACACAATTCATAATTATGTAATAGCTACATCATATTTAATACTTTATTAAACCATTCCAGAGAGCCTTCTTAAAGGAATCTGAAAGCAATTTTGTAAAATTCGGCTTTTCTTATATGAGATAATTTTTCTTTTAAGAAAGTTTTTTTTCTATTTTCTATTTAAAAGTGAGCATTTCTTTCAAAAAAAAAAAGAAGTGGGAGTTTCTTAAAGTAGGATCCAGTTGGAAATTTCTTGCCAGCCTTCACCAAAATCATTCTTAAACTGGCATCATACTTTAATCGCCTAAAATGTATTTTTACATTTTCTACATTTTACATTTACTAGGTAAAACATGGCAAGGACTTAGGATTACAAAATGCTCTTTGCATAAGATCTGTTTTTAAGGGTAAAAAGCCACACATAGTGAACAGTATGAGACAGCTGGCTGTCTATTAATCATGTTTTCCCATCATGACTCACTGGAGTTGATATAATGGTCATATAAATATTTTACTTGATGTGAAGGGGAAAGGCATGGCATATTGAAATCTGGCAGGAGCCCATCTAGAAAACGCTAGAGCCCCTTTCAGTGTAAATACGTGGGTCCCATCAGCAGTAGTGCTCCCCTAAGCCATGGTTTCAATTTCCAAAGTTTGTTACTCATGGTCCACTGGTCCAAAAATATTCAATGAAAAATTCCAGAAATAATCATTCGTAAGTTTAAAATGATGCACTGTTCTGAGAATCGTGATAAAATCTAGAGCTGTTCCGCTCTGTCCTAGCCCAGAGGTGAATCACCCCTTTGTCCAACATCCCCATGCTACATTTGCTCCCTGCTGATTGGTCATTTAGTAATCCTCTTGGTTATCCGATAGATTGCCCTGGTATCATAGTGCTTGTGTTCAGATAACCCTTATTTTACTTAATAATGGCCACAAAGTGCAAGAGTAGTGATCCTGACAATCCAGATTGTCAGGTTTCGGGCATCCATTGGGGGTCTTAGGATTTACTCTCTGTGGATTAGGAGGGACTACTATACTGCTACCCGGGCTCTACCTTAGAGATTCAGATTTAATTGGTCTGGGTCAGGCCTTAGTATCCCAGAGGATTCTGGCTTGTATCCTGGAGGATTCTAATGTGTAACCAGAGTTGACACCACTGGTGAAACTGAAGGAAGAGGAACTCTGGGATAAGATGCAAAGGTTGCCAGGGGCACCTTTCCCATGAGAAACAGGTGGTCCCTTGGCAGTGAAGTCTAGGGGTCTCTAAACCTGAGTCCTCCATCCTCTGGGGTTCTGGGTTGGCAAAGCAGCTAGGAGCAGGAAATGGGTTTTTCATAGAAAAAGTTAACATTTCTCAAAGTGCAATGTCCTTTCTTGAGAGATAGCAATGGGTGGTCAGCCACAGGTTCTTCCACTGGGAAATTGCACCTAAGACAAAATCTTAGGGACCTGAAAATGGGCTGCCTAGAGCAGAGAATGAGCTCCTTTGGGGCCCACAGGCAGGTAAATTTTATCCTTGTCTTGAACAGAACAGGTAAGGCCAGGATTAGGTGAGGCCAGGGTTTCCCACCCTTGGCACGACTGACATTTAAACCAGATCATTCACTGTGGGATGTTTAGTAGCACCCTGGCCTCTACCCACCAGATGCCAATAACATCACCTCCCAACTAAAAATGTCTCCAGAAATTTCCAGATGTCTTCTGGGGGACAAAGTTGCTCCCTGATGAGAACTGATGGCAATTTGGAGGGAGCTAGAAACCCACAAAGGACACAAAGAGATTCTTCTCATGTCTGGCTAGGTCTGTCCTGCTGGCCTCTGTTCTGAGTCTGCCATGCAGAAGGAGCTCTGTAGTGACATGCTGAATAAATACATGAATGAAGAAATGGCCTCTCCATCTCCTTCTCATGGGAAACATGGGCTCTTGGGAACAAGATGGAGAAAAAAGGTCCCAGGTTCACTGGGGACTGAAGTGAGGTGCTCTGAGCAGCAGAGTTGGCCGGGGGAGTAGATGTGCCCCTGAGTCCTCTATGCCATGGACCAAGTCCTGGCTGGCCATGAGCACAGCGGTGGGACTGAGGCCACATGGGACTGAGGCATGGGTCACTGTGGGACCCCTTGCTGATGAAGCTCCCGCATTTGTGCTGTTACAGCTGTGTCCCGTGATCGAGGCGGCCTTTGAAGACATGCAGGAGGACCTCCTGCGCCTGGTGAAGGGTGAGTGCACTGCTCTCTCCCACCTTTTTTTCTTTTCTGCTGAGCCAGCCTCCAGGCTGCGGCTCTGGAGGGGGCACCTCCCCAGTCTGGCCTGAGCAGCCGGTGGGAAGAGCACTAGTTGATCCCTGCCTGGGATGAGCAGACAAGAATTCACAGTTCTGAGTTCACCAGTACCTACTATAGGCAAGTTTCCACATGACCCAGCCGGTGACCCAAAGAAATCTGAGTTAAAATCCCAGCTCTACCATTGACTTGTCTCGTGACTATGGGAAGCCAGCTCCACCTCCTTTTCCTCAGCTTCCTCATCTGTAAAATGGGACTTATACAGCCCTACCTCGGGATTGTTAGTGAGGATTAAAAGTTTATAGGAAAGTTCCAGACACATAGCAGGTGCTCTGGCGGCAGAGAGAAGTTTACTCAAATGTGTGCTGAAAGGGTGCATAAATGAATGATACAGCAAAGACTGTGGGCTTAGAGAAAAGATCAGATGTATGCTCAGGAAGGCCATTTCTCCCTCCCTGAGAGAGCAGAAATGGAGGTCACAGGCTTCTACCCCCACCTCAAGTTTCTGCTGTGCTCAAGTGCCTCAGAGAGGGGATTGAAAAGAAGAAGAAAATTCTATTGTCTACTGCTTGGGGATCTGAAGTGGCTCATTCAAAGGGGCCACCAGAGAGGAGTGGGAAGAGAATGGAATCAGTAGCATTGAGCACCCATAGAGCAAATATTAAAATATTGTGCTTGGTGTTTTGTATGATCATTACCCCACTTCACAGGTCAGCAAACTGAGGCACAGAGAAATTACGTCAGTTATTCAAGTTCACGAAGTTAGTGATGGGGAAGGCTTAAATCCACTTCTTCAAATTTCAAGTGTGGTGTAATTCAGATTCAAGCCAACTTTACTAGGTACCCATCCTGTACAACCTATGAGGCCAGCATTACTGTATTACACCCCAACTCTAAAATGAGTAAACTGAGATTGAGGAGGGAAGAAACTACCTAAGGTTACTGTGGCTAGCACGCAAGTCTATCTGGCTCCTCTGCTCCCCAGGGGTAGGGCAGGCTTGGGGATGCAGGGAGGGGGGTGCAGGTGGTCCAAGGACCTACTCCCTTCCCTGCCCACCCCTGAGCCCCCTCTGCTACCCTTCCCGTTCCCCGCCAAACAGTGAGGGCAGCTGAGACGCCTCCGCCCCCTCGCAGCCAAGTAGGGAATCCCAAGGCGAACATGTTCGATCCAGTGAACAGATCCAGACCCTTCTGGATAGGATCAGTCTGGTGGGGAGGTGGAGAGTTACAAGCAATAGGTCAGTTTTGTTCAAACCAGAACCTTGATATAGGATCACTGGGTTCAAATCTTTTCACAGTATGAGCAAATCACTTCATTTTTCTGAGCCTCAGTTTTCCCATTTGGGGGTAAAATGGGGGTAATAACAGAACCTATCCCCTAAGGTTATTGTGAGGATTAAATGAGCCAACACATATAAAGGTTTAACACAGTTCAACACTCAATATATGTTTAATAAATGTCAGTTATTATCATTTTCGTCATTGTCATTATCAACATCATCATTACTCCTGCTCCTCTCTACTTACCCCTCCCCATGCAATAATGCAGCTCCAGCCAAAAGCAGCCCCCAAACAACCCATCCAATCCTGCCCTTCACCCTCACACAACTTTCTTCTTGTCTCTGAGCAGCGCCCGTTTCCATGAGCAGTGACCATCTGGAGTTCGACCTTCTGTCTTCTGCCATCAAGGATAGCATCATCCAACTCAACCTGGGGGTAAGTGTCATGGACCTTGAAAGTGAAGTGGGGACATCATTGCCTTCTCTAACCACCAGGGTCAGATACCCAGGGTCTGTTTCAGGGGAAAAAACCCTGGTCACAGTTAAGACACACGGGCTGATTTAGAAAAATCTCCCTAAGCTGAACATGTCCCATGCAAACCATTCTGATGGAGCAAACACGGCAGGTAGAATCTAAGGGCCAAGCACAGAACAACGATCCTGGTGATCTGTCCTCTGACCCTGATCTCCCCAGTCACGGGTCAGAATGTTTGCAACTGGGGCTCTTGGCCTTTTTCTCAGGCAAGCCCCTGCCAATCCCCAAACATCTGATTATCTTAAAACAGGAGCCCAGGATCAAAACACACAGACCTAAGTTTCTCTCCCAGCTCCACCAGACCCTGGCTGTGGGACTTTGGGCCAGTTTCTTCCCCTCTCTAAGCCTCAGTTTCCTCATCTGTAAAGTATAGATAATCAGAGTCCCCAAGGAGAGAGTGAAATGCGACTCGAGACTGGCAGGCAGGAAGATCCTGGTAAATGGAGCTGCATACACCCTGGAGCTCAACTCCCTAAGGGACCACACCAACGTGGGCAGCTTGTATCCCAGACCAGTTCTCATGGATCCCTTGGAAAACTGCAGCATCAAGCATTTCCATCAATTTTCTTACAGTTTTTAATTTTCCCTTCAGCTAAAGGGCTTGTGAGGTATCTGAAAAGTTGAAACCTAAATGCCAAATAAGACATTTAAAGTGTTAAAAAATCATAGATTATCTGAGGGATGCAGGTGGGGTAGATATTGCTAGGCACTTGAGATAACTCATCACCTACAGCAAGGCACTGAATTCCGGGCTGAGCTTCCTGACAGCAAGTTCAAAAAGGGAAACAGGTTGAGTGGCATTGTTTCCTTCCAGGTGGTGGTTGGGTAAGGGTGTGGAGTTAAAATTTTGATACCAGCTCTCTGCTCTGTGTCTCCTTAGGCCAAGTTGTTGGACTCACAGGGAAAGGTGACCAAACGGTTCAGTGAGTCTGCGGCTTCCCTGACAATACCCTCTCTGGACAGCGCCCCTTTCAGCCTCACCGTGAGGCAGGATGTGGTGAATGCTGCAGTAGCTGCCTTGCTCCCTCCAGAAGAACTCATGGTCCTGCTGGACTATGTGGTAAGCCTCAACATGGGACAGAGAATGAAGCCACCTTTACTGCATCATGGGAATTTTCTGAATCAAAGGGGATGCGAGGACCCCAAAGCCCCTGGGCACGAATCCCCTGTCAAGCTTAGTTTAAACCCCTCTCATAATGGAGCACTCCCTCCCTCCCCTAACAGTCTCTGTCTCTGACATACAGTTCTACAGATAAAGCTTTCCCTGTAACATCCAGTCCTGGTCCTAGTTCTGCCCTCTGAGAACATGACACACCTGCTTCTTCTACCAAATAGCAGTCCTGCCCACCGTGGGGCCCATGGCAGACATGACTAATCAATCAGGGTCCTCCCTATTGAGCCTAGATGCTGACACAGCCTTGGAATGCTTCTCAAAACAGCACACCCTAGTCAACCAGGGTGTGCCACCGCCTCCAAGGTGACTGATGGGGAAACTGAGGCCTACAGGGCAAAAGCGTTGCCCCAAAGTTATGGGAGGATGTCCGGACTTGAAGTAAGCTGACAGACAACAGATAACCAAGCTCTTGAGGATCAGAACTCAGAGTAAGGGCCTGAGATGGTGAGAAAAGAAGGGTGGTCACCATCAACCACGTTCAGGACGACAGTAAGAATTGGGTCACTTCTCTGTGCGCTCTGGGAGCAATAAGCTGCCCACAAACCCACAACCACCACCAACCCACAGGCCAGCGGGGACCCCCTGCCTCCCAGCAGCTAACATAGGGCTGCTTTTCACCAGTGACAAATATGTAGCCTGGACCACCGGGCCCACCAGCTTTTCTGGGGTCCTGGGGATCGCAGCAGTGGGGCTGTTGCAGGGATGTCTCCCCTGCCCCCCCCAGCTGACCTGCTCTGGCTTCCTCTCATCCTCAGCTTCCTGAGCTGGCCCTCCGGCTGAAGAATAGCATCAAGGAGATCAGTGAAAAGGTTGGTCCACTGGCCGTCTGCAGCTTGATCGTGTTTGCTGGGGTCTGTCCTCAGGCCTCCGGGGAATAAAATTACGTGAGCCCACTCTCCTTCCTTCCAGCACTAGTGATTTTTACAGACCCACCCCTGTCCTCACGAAGATTTCAGTCCAATAGGACAGGTTGACCTGAGTCACATACTTACACAGATAATATGTCAGTTAAGAGGACAGATGCTAAGGGTTATGAGAGCATTAATGGGGCACTGATAGAGTCAGGAAAACTAGGGAGGGCTTCCCTGGGGAGAAGGGGATTCCAGACAGAGGAGAAGCAAAACCAAAGGCTGAGGTGGTGAGAGCACTCCATTGCAGGACGGAGAGGACAGTGTGTCTGGAGCACGGAGAGGAAGCAGGGAGGCCGGGAAGTTGGGCACGGGCCAGGCCACATGGGGCCTGTGGACCACGGCGAGGTGCTTGGGAGGCCACACGCAGGTCTGATGTCCTTCCAGGCTGCAGCTCAGCTGAGGCACACGCAGATTGTGAAGATCCTAACCCAGGAGGCCCCAGAGCTCCTTCTGGACCAGGGCAGTGCCAAGGTGGCCCAAATGATCGTGCTGGAAGTATTCGCCACCAATGAAGTCCGCCGCCCCTTCTTCACCCTGGGCATCGTGAGTTAATTGCACATGACATCGGCAGCAGTCTGGGGGACCTACACTATTCCCGTTCATCCCTCCTGCTTTGCTAAACGTTTCCACCATTCTTGTTGCCCAGCATGATCGAACTATAGGAGCTCTAACCCTAAGAATCAGGAGCTTTGGGGGCCCAACTCTAACCCTGTGACTTTATTAGTCAGTCAAGACTTTGTACCCCCTTTTCAATCAGTTACTGGCCACCCAATAGTCCCCAGGGGTAGGAAGGACATGACTCCCAGCAAGGCAGCTCTGTTCAAGCAGGAGCATGTCTGCAGCGAAGGGGCTGCGGACTGCTAGTTGCAGCCTTCGGCACGGAGGGATGGATGCCCCGCCCTCTAAAGGGGATCTGAGGGGGGCACTGACTGCACCCACTACAGAGAGAAGGGAGAGGCAGAGAGAAGGGAAGGACAATGCAGGATTCATGCTTGGCTGCTGGAACCGTGCCCAACAAAGGAGTCTGGAGAGTACCTGGTTGTTGGAAGGAAGCTAATGCTGCCTATCCTCACAGCAGAGTTGCTGTGTATAGCTATACGGGTTGCCCACATACAATTTCAGGGGTGCCATTCACAAAAGGCTACAGGAGACACAGTGCCCTAGCTTCCTGTATTGAAGGATATTCTTTTGTTGTTGTTGTTAATCCTCACCCAGGGTATTTTTCCCATTGATTTTTAGAGAGAGTGGAAGGGAGGGGGAGAAACAGAGAGAGAGAAAAACATCATTGTGAGAGAGACACATTGATTGGTTGCCTCCCACACACGCCCCAACCAACCAGGGCAGGGGATTGAGCCTGCAACCTGTGCCCCTAACCGGAATCGAACCCGAGATCCTTCAGTCTGAGGGCCAACATTCTAACCAATGAGCAACTGGCTAGGGCTATTGAAGGATATTTTGATTCCCAACTAGCAGTGAGAATGAGCTTCCCTGGTGACCTGGCCACTCCATGGCCAATGGCAGGCACTTTCAAAAGGCCCCCAGGCCCAGGCCTGCAGGACGAGTCTGTTCTCTGGGAGCAGCTCACTGGAGCTGGAGCCTGGCACTCTGCCCTCAGGCTCACCCCCGCCCACAGGTCAAGCTGATGTATATCTTTGGCACTTGTATTTGAAACCTAACTTTGCTTCTGACCTTTCTGATAATAATAATAATAGTTAACATTACCAGGAGGTTACTGATCTTTGTCCCTCAGTCTCCTTACCTCTACACTGAGGTAAAAATAGAGGCCACTTCAAAGGGTTGTAGTGATCAAAGGAGATAATCATATAAACTTCTTAAAACTGCCAGACACACGGTGAAGGCTCCGTGCATATTGGCTGCTGTCATCATCATTTCCCACAGCAATCCTATGTGGTTATCTTTTCAATGGGGAGTGGGTACAGGTACTATCCCATTTAATAGATGAGGAAAGTGAGGCCAGAGAGGTCAAACCCTTTCCCAAGGTCGCAGAACCAATAGCTGAGATTCAAGTGTCAGCTTGACCCCAGAGCCCCTTGCAGAACCCCATACCCCACCTTTGACACATCCTCTGAAAGAAATGTGGGCTTCTCATTGCAGGAAGCCAACTCAGAAGCTCAGTTTTATACCAAAGGTGACCGGCTTATGCTCAACTTAAATGAAATCAGGTAAATCATAGTGAAGAATCTGGTGATGAAAATGAGTGCCACCTGGTGACCGTTGGGTTTCTTTAAACACCGTGTTGTCAATCTCTGGGGTGTGAGCATCCAGTGAAGGCCACTCCAGGGCAGGCAGAAAGGATGCCATATATAATAGGTGCTCAAAACATCTGTTGAATGAATAAATGCATGCATGAATGAATGGGACTTGGAGGGACCATTCTCATGAGCATTTTCTCTTGCAGTTCTGATCGGATCCACCTAATGAACTCAGACATTGACCTGTTCAACGTGAGTATTAATGGAATGTCCCTGGGGACACAGAAGAGCCCAGAATGGTCCATTTCAAAGGAGATATTTTGCAGAACGTGCTTTCAACAGGTCCCCATGGGCAGCCCCATCGTGGGCTGGCCGGCCTCCACATTATCGGCTACAAAGTCTAACCTCCTGGTTCAGACATTTACCTGCTATATGTCAAACACAGCTGAGAACACACACATATGGACACTCAGATACACATCCACTTTCCTGTGAAGTTTTGACCCAAAATTAAGAAACAGCTCTCTCCTATTCACAATCACATAAACTCATCTCAGTGACTGTGAGCAGCCCTTTCCTGACCCTCAGCTTCCTCATCTGAGTCGGACTAAATCAGAGTCTGAAATTGGCTGAATCCTGTCTTGTGACGTGGTGTTGGTTCTGGGGGTTTGGTAGGTTTGTTTTGGTATTTTGTTTTGGTTGGGTTTTTTGTTTTTTCTTTACATGTGTTTTTTAATATATTTTTATTGATTTCAGAGAGGAAGGGAGAGGGAGAGAGAGATAGAAACATCAATGATGAAAAGGAATCATTGATTGGCTGCCTCTCGTACACCCCACAGTAGGGATTGAGCCTGCAACCCAGGCATGTCCCTTGACTGGGAATCAAACCGTGATCTCCTAGTTCATAGGTTGATGTCAGCCACTGAGCCATGCCAGCTGGGATATATATATATTGGTATTTTAAAACGGGAGGTTTCACATGAAATCAGGATTCTGGCTTCCCTTGAGAAGTCAAAACCTCAGGAAGCACAGAGCTAAATTTCCTAAGGGCACATTCTGCTGGAGGCCTTGAGAGTGGAAGGGGGGGCACATCCTTCTGATGCACCCCAACCCTCTGACCTATGGGACCCCAGGGCCAGTTGGGTTTGTGTCACCCCCAAGAGCCCTAGCAACTTGGACTGGCAGGGGACTTGGGACTCCAGCATCTCCGCCAGCTGTCCTCAGAATGGGGCTGGGCTGTGCTCATTCTAGAAATGGCTGGGAGGACTTGAGATTCTCAGCCAGGGAACAATGCCCCTTCTCTCTCACAGCCTGAAATTCTGAAAGACATCACCACTGATCTCCTCGCCGCCATCTTGCTGCCAAATAACAATGGTGCGTCCCTTTGCTATCCATCCCCCCACTTCCCAGGGCTTTTGAGGGTGGGTGCATTACTTCTCCTGCCTGAGTCTCCATTTGGGGGCCCTTTCATTCATTTTCCACCCTACTTCAAATTCCACTTCTCCAGGAAGCCTTTCCAGTCACCTATCTGGAAATGAGCTCTCCCATCTCCACCTTCCTTTACTGGTTCCAGAGCCTAGGCCTGCAAAGATGAGCCAGGCAGTGCCTATGGGGATGACAACAGGAGACCGAGGTGTAAACAGACAAGAGCACACTTGATGTGCCTCAGACAGACCTAGTTCAAGTCTCAATTCCCTCTTGCTGGCTGCCTGGCCTTAGATGAGCTGCCTTATTATTCTGAGCCTCAGTTTCTCCATCTGTAAAATGGGGAAATAAGAGTACCTTCCTCAGAAGCATAAAAGAGATGGTGTTTGTAAGGGGCAGAGGGGGCTGCCTAGCACAGTTGGTGCTCAACATTTCTCAGCCATTGTTGTTGTTGGCGTTGTTATTTGTGTTCATGGTGGAGGAAGCCGAGAGAAAAGATGGAATTACTCTAATTAAGCCTCAGGTCATGGGGGTGGGAAAGTTGGTAACCTATGACAAGCCCACCTCTTTCATTTCTTTATTTTATTAGAATGAGAAATCTCAATTTCCACACTTGTGCTGTGGATGATGGGAGGCCTGGTTCTTAAGCAGGAGTGTGAGAAGAAGTGAGGGGTGCCTTTTGGAGCAGCCAGAGCCAGTGCTGGGTGGAGACAAAGGTTAAGGAGATGAGGCTAAATGGATGCTGGGCAGGAGAACAGCTGAGCAGAGGCAAAAGGGACAGTCTGCATTGGGCGTGCCAGGTCCTGAGCCCGCCTCTGGGAATTGTGAGCTTGCCCACAGCTGCCCAGGCCCACCCCAGGCCCACCAGTCTCCAACCATATTTGTTATTTCAGCCAAATTAACATCCGGGATCCCACTGTTGATGGTGAAGGCCTTGGGATTTACCGTAGCTTCATTGTCTCTGACCAAGGTGAGTGGGGTTGAACATCCTGCCCCAGGGAGGGCATAGTAGCTAGGAAAGCCCTGGGCTGGGAGGTGTGGGCTGTGCTCCAATCCTGACCCCGTTGGTCACACATGAAGGACTTTGGGCAAGTTGCTTCTTCTCTCAGGGCCTCAGTTCCTCATCTGTAACTGGAAGAGTACAACTGGTCCTTGCCAGGGATCAATACATCTCCAGCTTTTTCCATCCTAGCTGTCATTCATTTGTTTGTTTGTTGATTCAGTAAGGCCTGCCACCGTAGATGCTCAATAAATGTTTATTGAACATCTGACTCTTGTTGGCAGCTGTTAGGGAGAGGAGCTGTAGCATCATCCACGCCTGCCCCCCCAAATATTGTCATTAATAATATTTAACAGCCCATAATCATTTTGTGCCAGGTATTGGGGTATCTTGCTCAGTTTTCACAACTACCCTATGAGGTATATCCTATTGTCATCCCCATTTTACAGATGGGGAAACTGAGAGTGAGAGATGGCAAGTCCGTTTCCAAGGTCACACACTCAGTAGGTGGCAGAGTAGAGATCTGCACTCAGCACCTGCCCTGATAACCCCCCGCTTTAGGTTCCAATCTCCACATGAGCCAATGACAGTGAGGTGATTGCATCTTAATCAGCTAGCCAGCAGGCATTTACTAAGCACCTACTATGTGCCAGGCACTGATCACAACTGTGAACAAAATAGACAGAAACCCCTGCCTTCTTGGAGTTTCTAGTCCACCCAGGTGGGAGACGGGGCAGACATTGAAAGAAGTATTAACAATTAAGCGCATCCACAGGTAACTGTCCACCCTTACTTAGCCAGGGTGCCCAACCAAAGGCCAGGGAGGCACTTCAAGCTGTTTAGTTCCAGAGAAATCCCCAGAGGAAAGGAAGTCTCAAAAATGCCCCACCCCACTAGAGTTGAATTTGGGGGAAGGGTAGGAGGCTTTGTTAACAAGTTTCCCAGGCAAGTTGACATTTGACTTATTGTCAACTGCCCACCTCAACAACCATGCCCACCCTTTAGCTGGCTTTGATGGGGAATAATGAGAACACTACTGTGGATGGTACCGAAAGAGGCTGAGAATCTAGACTTAGGGACCAGAGGACCAGTTCAGGTCCCAGCTCTGCCTCTCTCTAGCCATGGGACCTCAGGCATGTCCTCTGGCCTCTCTGAGGCCAGCTTCCTCATCCACAAAACTCAGCAGATGTCTGAATTCACAGACCATGCACTGATGGACTGCATTACAATAATCTAGTAAAATATAAGTGGTTTATTTCTCTAAGACATACGTGCACTGGATTGGTGTTGGATGGACAGCAGGTATCCATAAAACTGAAGCTTGGTTTATTTCACATATCTCTTATTAGGGGACATTTAGCAATGCTCCTCTTTTTTTAAAAAAGCAACTTGTATTACATAATTCATCATTTACAGTTTGAGTTGGAAAAGTATCATTTCATTCTTTGGAACAGTTTCCAAATTTTCTGTTCTACTCTGTTCATTTATTTTGGACTAAGCAGCACATTTATTTCCTTTTTATAGTTTTATAATATAATATGTTTTAAAGTCTAGTCAAACAAATGAATAAGTGGTTAGATATGAGATAAAGCCAGTATAGTTTTTTAAGTGGGAGAATATAGATCATGAGTATATAAGTGATCACATAAAATTCTTTCAACTTTATTGTATATTTGAAAATGATCAAAATAAAATGTTGGGGAAAATCTAATAGATTAAGTTCTTCATATCACAGTTAAAAACAAAAAAACAAAAAAGCCAGAGCCTTGTTAAAAATTTAGCTGCCTAAATGGGAGAAAGAGGGGACATATGTAATAGTTTCTAAAATAAAGATTTTAAAAAAGATTTAGCTGCCTAAGGTCCAATGGATACAACCAGGAATCTGCATTTGAGCAAACTTTTGGGGGCGTGTTGGTGATCAGCCAGGACTAGGGACAACGATCCTATACAATCCCACACTCTGCAGGCAGACCCTACTCCTCTGTCCCTTCTAAGAATTCTGTATGAGTGAGTTCAGGACCATGACCCTCAATGCCAGTGGTCACCTTGAGGAGGACACGCCAGCGTAAATCACAAGGCAGGAGGTTAAAAAAACAACCCAGTTGACTTTTCTCCTCCAATTGCAGGACGCCTTTGTGGTCACCCCAGTCTCCTCGTAGAACCCTGGACCCCTCTCCTCTCTTCCAATGAAGACTTGGACAGTGGCCACCTGGGGCAGGCTGGCTCCCAGTGGCATCCAGCTCCGTAGGTTCCCTCTCTGCAATAAATAAATAGTTGTCTATGACTTCTGAAGTCTGGAGTGTATCTTTGTCCCAGGAGTCACTGTGCCCTTGGCAGGCTAACGCGCTGGACATCCAAGCCACATTTGGACCATGTTCAGGCCCTTCTGAGCTGATCTGGGCCACATCCGAGCTATGTTTGGGCCACATCAGACCACATGTGGATAACCTGCACTGGTTGTGCCCTCCTGCCTTCTGGGTTGGCCCTAAGACCCCCACTTGGTGGGACAACCTCTCGGCCAGGGTCTCATACTTTGTTGGTCTTGGCAGTGTGGTAGGTCGTGGGCAGTCTGAACAATGTGACTGTAGAGGCAGGCCTTACGTTCTGGCTGGCCCCCCTCGATGGTTGTTGCCCCTGGAAGGTGGCTCCCCTCAATGGGCCTCAGTTTTCTTCTCTATAAAATGGGGAGAGTCATATTCCCAATCTTAGAAGGCTATAGTAAGGATGACATAAGAGAGAATGGTTCCAGACACATGGGAGGTGCTCAAACAATGTCCCTGCAGGTGATGTCATCGTCGCTGTTGTTGCCTGGCCTCCAGGATGTTGGGCCTTATCACCAAAGGCCCTTCCTGCTTGGACAGCAATGGGACTGCCATTGTCTTCCTGATATTCCTGAAGCATCAGGTTCAGCACAGACAGTAGGGCCCCTGTTCTCCAGACTCCAGGCCCTCCAAGCACACAAAGTCCCTTCTTCGCACACAAGGGGCCTTGCAGGAAAAGGCATTACCCAACTTCAGGGCCTAAACAGGCATAAGAACAGCTCACAGCCTGGAGAGGCAGCCCAGACAGAGTTTCTATCTACAAGACACAGGCTAGGCCAAGAGGCACACAGAGGGGCCAGGATAAGACCCTGCACAAGGCGCTTATACCAGGGCCAGTGAGCACTTACTGTGCCGTGGCTGAGCTCTAGGCCCAGGGCTGGAGCTCCCAACGCACCGCTGACTCCCAGCCACACTTAGTGGTCTGTGCCCCAAACATCACATTGCATTCTTTTCCAAATCATATTAAATCTAGGTGTGAACCCCTACTCGGCAAGGGAGATCCAGAAAATTGATCTCTGCCTGACCAGTGGTTAGAGTATTGGCCCACACACCAAATGCAACCAATCGGTGTGTCTCCCTCACCTCTCCCCTCCCCTCCACTTTCTCTCTCTTTTCCTCCCCCTTCCCTCTCTCACTTCCACTCTCCTTAAAAATCAATGGAAAAGCCCTAACCGGTTTGGCTCAGTGGATAGAGTGTCAGCCTGTGGACTCAAGGTTCCCAGGTTCGTTTCCGGTCAAGGGCATGTACCTTGGTTGCAGGCACATACCCAGTAGGGGATGTGCAGGAGGCAGCTGATGGATGTTTCTCTCTCATCGATGTTTCTAACTCTCTATCCCTCTCCCTTCCTCTCTGTGAAAAATCAATAATATATATATATATTTTAAATCAATGGAAAAAATATCCTCTAGGGAGGATTAACTAAAAAAAAGGAAGTCTGTCTCCATCTTGTCTGGGGTAGGTCTCTGCTGGTTCCCTGGAGTCATACAAGGATCTGTTGGGGGACTTCTGAGGATCCTGGGAGATGGGGCAGAGCCTGTGGTCTTGGGTCCCATTTGGTGCCGATGAAAGGCCCCCTGTCCCAGATGATGCGATCCTGCCAGCAGCAGCGAGCAGCTCCCACCACCCAGTCAAGCAGAAGCACCTCCCCTAAACAGCCATGGCTGTGGCTCTGGTTCCAACCACCCACAACCTCTGGGGCTTCCTGGAGATTAGTGGGTAAATGACCCCACTTCCTCACCCCACAGGGCAGGGAACAACCCCACACCAGCTCCCATGATACCCCAGCAGGACAGATCCCCAGGTGCCCTGCAGTCACTTGCTTGATGGGCTGTCTCTTTCCCTTGCTTTCCCCGTTGCGCTACCAGAGTCTCCTGAGGTCACCTCCCAAATCAGCTACCTGCACGCAAATCCTTCTGGGGAACCCACACCAAAACAAGCACCTGCCCTGCTAAGGGTCTGACAGACCTTCATCCGCCCAGCCTTTCCCACAGCCTACAGCACCCCCACTTGACAAACGAGGAAATTGAGGCTCTGACTATATGACTACAAAGCAGCCCCTAAACATTAGCCCACAATGCCTCCTACTCTCTGTAACTTCATCACACCCCTCGGGTTTTCATCCCCATAAAGGAGAAAGTGTCTTCTGTACCGGCCTCCTTCCATTTGAAGCCTGAAACACAAGCACCATCCATGCACCCCTGAGGTAGGAACCCCAAGGTCAGAACTCTAAGACCCTAAGACCTTCCTGGGCTGGGGAGGGAAAAGTCCTCTACTTCTCTCTGAGTCTTATTAGTCACAGAAGATAAAAAACACCCAGTGATATCTCAACAACCTCTCTGGCCTAGCAGGAGTCATTACTGTCTTTGTCTTACAGATGAGGGATCAAGTAACACACAGCCTGTGAAATGATGGGAACCCAAGCCTCACCCACATGCCCATTTCCCCCAGGAAATCTCCTTTCCGCAGAGATTAGTCAGTGAGGTAAAACAGATGGATTCCATGGATTCCATTCTTCCTTCCTGTCCCATGTAGAGAGGCCAGATTTTGGAAGGGGAGGTGGGGGGAAGGGAGACCTCTAGCTTCTACCAACATCCTGCATCAAACCCCAGTGACTCAGATGAGAAAATTAACCCCAGAACCTTTCTCTGCCCCAAGTATTTGGCAGCAATGTTGAGACCCAATCAATAGAAATGAGGGGGACTAGCCATCTTTTAGAGCATTTTCTGACCAAAAATGACACTGAGATTCTAGAATAAGTATATCCCATCTAAAATATGCTCCTGAATCATGCTAACATCAACCGCTTGCTTTTGATATTAGCCAAAGAGAGAATTTGAGCACTAGCTGACATTGACCTAGCATTTCCTGGGCAGCTTCTGCCTTCCAGGCCCACTCTTCCACCATCAGACCCTCTGCTTGGTGTGTCCAGCTGAAAAATGGAGTGTAACACCTACGCTGACTACATCTCTGAGCTATGAAAGGGGAAGGAATTAATTATAGAGAGAATCCTGTGGAAAACCTAAAAGCCACCTGGAGATGAATATGCCTACCATCAAAATAACCACACTGGACAGCAGTTAATGAAGGCGTCCATTGTGACACTCACAATGGTGGCACCAGGATACTCACATAAGAGGACCTTTGCATAGCAGTTTGGTTGGGAATGAGAACTTGGGGGGCCTTGAAGCCGTGTTGTATAGTAACACTGAATTTCCCTTTCACTGGGTAGCCAGTCCCCTCTCTGTGGCCTGATTTCAAATCCAGTTTTGTCTCAGACATGCTGTGTGACCTTGAGAAAATCATGTAACCTCTCTTAGTCTGTTTTCTTCATCTATAAAATGGAGATGAAAATAAGTAACTTCTTTTGAACCCTTTCTATGTGCCAGGCCCTGTGCTAACATCTACATGAGTTACCTCAATGATCTTCACAATATCCAAAAGGCATATGTGGATTTATTTTTCTCCTTTTGCAGACATGAAAAGTGAGTCTCAGAAGGGAAAGTAACTTGCCCACAGTTACTGCGTGATGGTGGGGATTTGAACGCAGGCCTGTCTGACTACAGAGGCATGGCATAGAAGACCTATATGGAAAAGGCATGGGGACTGGTCCCAAAGTGGTCACCAGGCTCCTCGCAGCCCTGCCTCTATCCCTCACCTGCTCTCTTCCACACGCCAACAACCCCCCCTCCTACCCCCCGCCAATATACACCCTTACTCCCTTAGGCTCTATGGCTGGCACATTCTGTATTAGGAGCCTCCTTGGGTCCCTTTCAAGAGTGAAGGCCCAGCCAGGCTCTGCGGCTCTGATGTTGTACCTCAGGGAAAGGGCCCAACCCACAAAATGAAGGGTCCTCCCACTTCCTCCCTGGGGTATGTTGGCCCTGGCCTAGAGCCTGCCCTTTGAGCCTCGGTGACAGGCCCTATCAGTTTTGGCCAGAAGCTCCTTGCCACCCTCTGCCAAGAGGACCCTCCCTCCCCTGAAGAGCTCCTCTGAGCACCAGCCTCAGCCAAGGGGCTGGACTTCCTGTCATGTGCCACCCACCGGCTTCAGAGCTCAGGTTATAAACGTGTCTTTCTTGGAAGCGGGAGACAGAGACCAGGGAAAGAGTCCAGGCATCCCTATCCGTGGAGAGGTAAGGACAAAGAGGCTCACAGGGGTACTTCCTGGCTGTTTCTTGAGTACCTACACTAATGTGGTGAAGTGGTGCAGAGGGTCTTAGTGCTGGGCCAACCTGGGTTCACATCCAGGTTCTACCATCTTCTACCTGTGTGATTTGGGGCAGGCAACTCATTGCTCCTCTCTGAGCTTCAATTTTGCCCTCTGCAAAATGGACCTGCTATCAACAATCCCAGACCACTGCGGTGAGGACTCGATGATGTGATGGAGCTTGTAAAGCTCTTAGCGTGGTGTCTGCCACACAGTGAGGGCTCAAACAGAAGTCGGGGCTGGTGTGGTGATCCAGGACAAGAGAGGGAGAGGGTGGGAAGATGGTGTGAAGTCCTAAGGGCAGGGAGGGAGGAGGGACTGACTTGGTGAACTGATTGAGGAAAGTGTCTGTCATAGGACTGACAAATAGTCGGTGAATTTTAAATAATCCTAGAAGCAAAATGTAAATAGCTAATGCCACGAGTACAAGTTTTCCAGTACAAAATTTGCATATGCAAACAAAAATTTTCTTTTCTACACCCAATTATATCACGGTTTTGGGCAGCTCCTGTGCCACCAAGCACCAAAAATCTGGACGTTGCTGACTCAAGGCAATGCCAGAATGTTCTCAGGCACTCAAGGGCAGGCTCAGCTGCTTTTGGGGGTATCCTGTCCTTGCTCAGGGGAAGCATTTACCCTCTGGGTGGCTTCTTCGTAGGTGTGCCGTGGGGGTGCATCCCTGGCTCCTCGGCGAGCCCTGCTTATGCTAGCATATGTGTCTGCATCCCAGTTGGTCCCTGCCTTGCAGTTTCAGAAGCTGAGTCTCTTGGTGACGCACTTATGCCCACCCAGAGACACCCCGCTCCCACCTGCAGGCTCCAAGGTCCTGATTGTGCCCTTTTGGCCACCCTCTGCAGGGCTGGGGTTCAGCCGCTAGGACCCCGTACAAACATAGTAGTTGCAATATTGAAATATTAATTACTCGTTGGCAAGGAGCCATGGCTTCAAGTCCCAGGGGCCTAGCTCAGCCACTGTGGTGCCTCCCCCAGGACCCTTCCCTGTCCTCCTCAAGATCCTGAAACTTCCTACATCTTTAAACATCTCACAGTGTGGCCCAGCCACATTAACAGGGGTTAGGTCCATTGCTTGTTCAGTGCTTGGTGCATATTGTTGAATGTATTCCTCACAATTAATGTTTAATTCCAATTTTATGGATGAGAGGTCAGAGGTACTGAGAGATCAAGTAGCTTGTTCAGGGTCACCCAGTCAGGAAGTGGCAGAGCCCAGATTTGAAGCCAGTCCACACAAGGAGGAAGGGCACTCAAGGCGAAGAGAACTAAAAATAGAAGCACTCGTGTGAGATGGTGGGAAGTGCAGGCTGTGTTCATGGACCAGTGGGTCTGGAGCTAGAGGAGAAGCAAGGGGAGGAAAGCAGGAGAGAGAGTTCTAGAAGAGGCAGAGATGGGAGACGCTAAGCAATGGGTCCCTGGTGAGGACATGGAGGTGGCATGGGGCTTCCCAGCTCTGTGTTCACAGGTCCTGGCCCCGAGGATGCTGTTGTTCTGGGGGTCACTGCTATGCTGGGGGCTGCTGCCCCAAGCCCAAGGGGAGGCCCAGCACCTGCTCTTTCTACGGATCAGCAAGAACCAGCTAGAAACAGGTAAAATGTAAGGGATGGGCCGAGGGAGGCAGGCCGGCAGGGAAGGAGAAGGGTGAGAGATGGCACCACCTCCCTATTCAAGGCTTCTCTTCTGGCCTCCCCCTCACCAGCAGCAGAATTTGCCTTCCTTCACTGAGAGCTGACCCTATCCTTCCCCTGCTCTAGCACTGCTGTGGCTCCCCAGTACCCTCAGGAGAACCTCCAAGCTCCTCACACTGGCATTCAAGGCCCTATATGTATGTTCAGCCCCTTCCAACACCACTGCCCTACCCACCCCTTAGACTCCCCCAGTTTCTTCCTTTGCTAGTGCTGTTCCTTTTGCCTACTGTGCTCTTTTCGTTCTTCCCAACACAATGAATTCCGACTGAGGCAAAGCTCTGATAGTTTCTCTGATGGGAATCCCTCCCAATTTCCCCAAGCGGAAGGTCTCCTCCCTCTGGGCTCTCACAACCCTTTGGTGAAGCCTTGTCTATGGCCTTATCCACATGGATGGCACTTGCCCTATTTGTCTGTCTCTCTCCCTAACTTTTGGCCGTGAGCTCCTTGTTGCCCCCCATGTACCACAGTCTACCTTATGGATCTGTTTCATAAACTCACCACCTCAGGGCCTTCGCACATGCTATTTCCTCTGTCTACATTGCTTTCCCCCCAGATCTTGCAGTAGTGGATTTCTTCATCTCATTCAGGTCTCAGCTCAAATGCCTCCTCTTCCGAGAGACTCTCTGTGACCATCCTTCTTCCAGTCATGCCCCAACTCGACTGCGTTTTATTTTCTTTGTGGCACTGCTTAGCACTCTCAAAATTGCTGTGCCTGCTTACTTGAGTGCTCAGTGTGGTCTGTCTCCCACCAGCATGCACAGCCATGAAGGCAGGAGCCACATGGCTCCTGTTCCCAGAGCCAGGAGAGAGTAAGCACGTAGGAGAGTAAGCAAATGGTCACCTACCTCCCTGACCCAGAGCAGGTGCCGGTGAGCATTTGTTGAATGACTGAATGAAGGGTGAGCCCATGCCGAGGAGGGGCTTGTGTCCTGTGTCCTCAGACATTTCAGACCTGCTCTCGGAACACCACATTCTGGGCCGCATGGCCAGGATACCTGTGACGGGCGCCACAAGTGAAGGTATCGCCATCCTGGACCACCTGCCCTTCATAAGAAAAGGCCTCTCCAAGAAGAGCAGTGGGCTTGACCTGTCGCTGGTCGGGGACCTGCTCTCGGGGAAGAGCCTCCCACTGCTGGGGCAGCTGCTCCAGGCAGGCGGGTGAGTAAACTGGGCCTATTCTGGCTTGTCTTCCCGCTCAGGCGCCTTGTTCTCACCTGTCAAATGCAGCACCAGGAGGGTGGTGGGAGCCTTGGGTGTCTTTGGAGGCTCTCTACGGCCTGGGAAGCACTCAGCAAGTGCATTTTTCGTGTTCTTAAACCTCTCCAGGACACTTGAAATCTCCCACAGAATAAAGCAAGGTCTAAATCAGGGATCTCTGTCTGGTACCCTCCACATTCAGTCTACACCTGGGAATTACAATCTTGCCTAGTGTTCTTAAAAAATATCTTAACAAATGGCCAGCATTTAAAAATCAAGAGGGTTTTCATCAAATTCTAGGTATTCTGGTTGTCTTAGTTTGCTAGAACTGCTGTGACAAAGGACCAAAACCTGAGTGGCTTGCACAGATGTCCGGTGTCCCAGTTCTGGAACTCCAAGTCTGAGATCAGGGTGTCGGCAGGGTTGCTTCCTCCCAAGGACTGTGAGGAAGAATGTTCCCTGTGGCTCTCCCCCAGCCTCTGGGGGCTGCTGGCAATCTTTGCCATTCCCTGGCTTGCAGAAGCACCACCCTGATCTCTGCCTTCATCTTCATATGGCGTCTCCCCGGTACGTATCCGTGTCTGTGTCCAAATGTCCCCTTTTCAGAAGGACACCAGTCACATGGAGTAGGGGCCCACCTACTCCAGTGTGACCTCATCTTAACTATATCTGCCGTGATTCTATTTCCAAATAAGGTCGCATTCTGAGGTACTAGGGGTTAGGAATTCAACATATAATTTGGGAGAGGGGGCCGCAATTCAACTCAGAACACCAATTCTCTCTAAAACAAAGAACTGGGCCCACCTGACCTGGCCTCCCAACTGGAAATCACTGGTGTAAGGTCTGTAATTCCTAAGTCGGTCCCTAGCCACCCCTCCACTCCCTTCCATTACCTGCTTGGCCCTGAGGCAAATGATTTGGAGATTCCTGGTAAAATAAGTACCAACATAAATGAATGGTGTTTATTGAGATTGGGGCAGGGGTTCCTACAAAGACAAACTATGTAGCCACACATATACCTCTGAATCTATTCCCCAACATGAGCAGGGAGAGCCAGACAAGTCTTAAGATGATAGGGATGATATGAAATGAAAAGCTAGGGCACTGGGGAGGCTGGGGGCACTGCCTAGAGTGGCTTGGGAAGAGGATGCTGTGTCCACCTCACCCGAGCCCATGCCAAGGCCTAGGACTGGCCACCACTCACTCCTGTCCATGCATTCACACCACCTCTGCTCACCCATCCTGGCATGGGGCATTAGCTTGAAAGGGCCATAGGAAAACCCTACATGGTCCAAATTACTCTTTTTTTATTATTATTGAATTAAAATGATTGGGTGACATTGGGTAATAAAAGCCTATATGCTAAGTGCCCAGTCATCTGGTCAGCCATTCAACCAATCAAAGCATAATATGCTAATGATATGCTAAGACTGCTCAACCTCTTGATGTGCACTGACCACCAGAGGGCATACGCTCTAACTGGTAGGTTAGCTTGCTGCTGGGGTCCAGCTGATCGGGACTGGGTGAGATGGGCTGGACACGCCCTGCAGCCCTCCCATGCATGGTCCCTCCCCAGCTGGCCAACTTCCTGCATTCCTCCTCGGCCCCTATCGGGCACCAGTGGGGTCCCACAGCCTGGCCTATGCCCTCTTGCAATCCAGAACTCTTCGGGGGGATGTTGCAGAGCTGGTTTCAGCCCAATCCTGCATGAATTCATGCACCAGGCCTCTAGAACATTATATGTTTCAAGTGTGCAATTTTATAATATAGCATCTGTATGTTGCATTGTGTGCTCACCATCCAAAATCTACTCTCCTTCTGTCACCATACATTTGGTTCCCTTTGCCTGCTTCATCCTTCCTCAACCTGCCCCAGTCATTCTTAAAAACCCCTCTGGCCAGGCCAGTGTGGCTCAGTGGTTGAGCATTGACCTATGAACAAAGAGGTCACAGATTGAGCCCATGTTGCAGGCTCCAGTAGGGGGCGTGCAGGAGGCAGCCAATCAATGATTCTCTCTCATCATTAATGTATCTCTCTCTCTCCCTTCCTCTCTGAAATAATAAATAATAAATAGATAGATAGATATAGATATTAAAAAAAAAAAACACTCTGGAAGATTCTACCTTACAGGCAGACACACAGCCTTTGATGAGCCTGACGAGCCAGGTCTTCCTCCGGCACTGGAACTTGTTACTGCCCATTCCAGTGGGCATCCAATGAGTCACCTGCTTGCATCTAATGTCCAAAAAGTACATAAACTTTGGGATCCTCTCACCAAGGGGAGCAGAGGCTCATGTCCTCCCTCCCAGATGCTCAGCAGGGCAGATGGTTCCTGAGGGGATGGCAGTGGGTATACCAGCCATCTTGCTTTTCCAGATGCTCACCTGCCCACTTCCCTTCTGCAGAACACCTACACTGAATTCAGACAGGTGAAATGTATATAGACAGCTCCTCCACTGTATCCTCCCCTTTTGTAGAAGGTGAGGCCCTAAGGTCTGAAGAGAAAAAGGGACCTGTCCAAATCTTCAAGGCTTGGAGGCTGGAACTGGAGCCCAGTGTTCTGCAGCTGAGCTGGGGGTCAGGGAGGGGTTGTCCCAAAGCTGCCCCTCCCTTCCTGGGTTCCACTCCTATTCTAAACATTACACACACACTCCACAGAGGCCTTACCAGGCTATGCCACCTCCCATACCTCTCACAGGTTGGTCATAGAAGATGCCAAAGGACCCGAGGTCACCCTGCAAGTCCTGAGCGACAGCCTGCTGCAGGTCACGTTGCAATGCAAACTGTACCTCTTGCTCCAGAGGTGAGTGCCCTGGGTACTTCCTCCCACCTTCCTCAGCAAACAGCAAGCAGCAGGCAGCCACTCACTGCTGGCAAAAGCTTGCTGCCTGTGTCACTATAAGCATCATAAGAATCCTTTCCGCTTGAGCATGTTTCAAAGCCGTTTTTACTGATGGGGAAACTGAGTCACTGAGTGGCAGAGGGACGTGCCCCAGATCACACAGTGAATCAGCCGCAGAAGCTGAGATAAAACCCTCTGGCTTCCATGTCACCCCATCTGTGTAAAAGGCTGATGCATTAACAGGAAGGTCTGAGGAGGATCTAATTCAAGGTCACCATGAAGTTCAGCACACCTAGAATCCAATCCCACTTACCATCTCAGTGACTTGAGCAAGGGCATCCATTCCCTGGGCCTTAATTTCCTCACCTATAAAATGGGGATGATCAAGTCCCCTGCTGTACTTGGCTATTGAGAAAGTATACTGCCTATCTGCGTTCGGATTGCTCATTAAACCGTGGAGGAAGATGCTGACCTGGGGATATAAAAACAACAGCCAACAGAGGAAGTGCTGTGGCAGTATTTGCACATGAAACAGGAATATTTTTGAATATACTTCTATTGATTTCAGAGAGGAAGGGAAAAGAAGAGAGATAAAAACATCAATGATCAGAGAGAATCATTGACCACTTCCTCCTGCACGTCCCGCCCCCTCCTGCTGGGGATCAAGCCCGCAACCCAGGCATGTGCCCTAATCAGGAATCGAACCTCGACCTCCTGGTTCATAGGTCCACACTCAACCACTGAGCCACTGCGGCCGGGATTGAATTCCATATTCTTAATCAACTCTCCTGGTGTTTCATTTGAGCCCTCCAGGCCACTGCAGGCCACTAGCCTGTGACTTCTGGCCTCAACCTTGGGCTGTGGCTTGAAGCCTGCCTAGACACACTGCCCCTACAGGATCCTGCGGCTCAAAGTCATCAAGAACATCCGCATCGGGGTACGGCTGGAACAGACAGGGAACAAGACCAAGGTGGCCTTTGAGGAGTGCCATACCCCACCAGGATACCTGAGCATCAAGGTTCTGGAGCAGTGAGTACCTGCCCACTCCTGTTCCTCCACCGGGTAGGGGTAGATGCCAGGCCTTCGCGCACTGCTCCTGCAGCTCAGCCCCTCACTGAGACTCAGGGCTGAGGCTTCCTCTCCTAGCATAGTTGTCTAGAGTGACCAAGGACATCAGGGTCAGGATCATCGCCAAGGCCACAGGCCGCATCACCCATCAGTATCTCCAGCCTCAACATTGAATATCATGGCTAAGAGTGTGCATCAAATCTAGGCTCGGCTGCTTTCTAACAATGGGGCCCCTAGCCAAGCTATCTGACTTCTAGGAGCCTCAGTTTCCTCGCTACTAAAATAGGATTTCTCACAGAACCCAGCCAGCATGGGTGGTTGTGGGGAACAGATGAGGTAACCCATGGGACCCACTTAGCATTAAACCTACCACATAAGGTGGCCACTGTCTATGATTCTCAAATTACCCGGCACAAAAGCCATTTCCTTCATGAAACCCGCCGTGACGTGACTTCCACTGCCAATTGTGATCTCTCCCTCTCTGAAAGTCACAGAAACATTTATCAGAGAGAGAAATAAGAAGACAGAGGCAGGGAGGAAGAAATAAAGAGGAGCAGGAGGGAGTCGAATGCAAGAAGGCAGGAAAGATGAAAAAGCAGAAAAGGAAAGGGAGGAGAGACGAGGGAGACATCAGGCAAGAAAGGAAGCAGCCATTCTGAATTTCCACGTTACACAGGCCCACAGGGACCTTCCTCAGCCCTGCCCTGGACTCCCCGTTCTGGCCTCAGTCTCCCATTCCATGGTGTCTCAGACCCCATCTGCTTTCTCCTGCCCCTAGGATGAACCCCCTTCTGGTGAATGAAGCTCTAGGGATGGTGACAGGTGTCCTGGACCAGGCATTGCCCTTCCTCCTGCAGAAGATAGTGAGTTGCTCATCCCCCCCAGCCACACCACCCCAGCAAAAGGAGCACAACCCCAAAAGAGAGCCCTTCAACCTCACCCAACCCCAACAAAGACCCCCTCATGCCTTCCCTCCAGGTGTGCCCCGTGGCCACGACCCTGCTCAACTCGCTGCTAGAAGACCTGTTGCACATCAATCTGTGTATGTTGGTCCAGGCGTATCTGTTGTCCCTGTACTGTGTGCCAGGAACTGTCCTAGGCTCTGCTATGATGGGAAACAAAACACACAAACCCTGCCCACAGCGTGCCTGCTTTCTAGTCGGGGAGAAAAAGGGCAATGTGCCTATGACCCTGTAAAGTGGGATTATCAGAGGCCCACAGAGTAGGCTGTTGTGATAATGCATATAACCTGGCACAAAGGTATTGCTCAGTAAATGGCCATTATTATAAGAAGCACAGCCCAGCCCATAAAGAACTTAAAGGTGAGCAGAGAGGGAGAACAAATTCTCCGTTTTGCTGCCTCCCTGTACCCCAGGAGAGGCTGAGTGCCAGTTTCATTTCCTTATTGTAGCCCCAGCCATCTCAGGCCCCGAAGACTTCCAGTACTATGTCACCACCACGGAGTTCACTGAGGAGGCCATCCTGATGAAAGTCCTGGTGAGCCAGCCCTGGCCAGGGCAGACCTCCAGGGGCATCTGCAGTTCTGGGGTAGGATGGACAAAGAGGAGAATGTGATGGGGCTTCTCTGGCCGGAGGCACAAAGGGGAGAAGGGGGAGAAGGAGAAGGAAGGAGCAAAGGAAGAACCAGGTCCCTGCCCTCGGAGCTTGTGCTGAGCCCAAGGAGTCCTTCCTCAACGCAGGAGAGCAGGAGAGGCCACAGGGCTGCGTGTCCCATGAGCAAGGACCAAGCCCCTACTAAAGGCAGGGGCTGCAGGGCCATGCGTAATGTCCCATTGGAAGGGACCCCTCAAATGTGGAAACAAAGGCCCAGAGAAAGGACAAGACTGGCTGCTGAACTCCAGTCCCCAAAGAACAAGAGGAGGATAGGAAGGACTTGAGTCAATAGGAAGGAATGCTGTTAACAGGGTGCAGAGAAGAGAATAGCGTCAAATGAGGGAGAAGCAAGGAAACAGGTCATGGGTTCAAAACCCAGCTCCACCCCCTACCATGTGTAGGATCTTAAGTAGTCACCTCCCGCCACTGGGCTTCAGTTTCCTCGCCTGTGGAATGGTACCAATAACAGTTCCCATCTCATGGCGCTGTTGTGAGGCTCAAATGAGATTGTGCACAGAAACGTTCAGCACTATGCCTGGCACACAGTGAGCTGTGTATGAGCTGTAACCAGTTGTTGGCCAAGGAAGCCATTTCCAGGGAATTTCTTCTTCCCCCTTCATTTCTCTAAAGCTCGTGACCCCCTGTGGCCCAGGCCAGAGAGCCCCAAGGTCTGACCACCTGGCCCCCCAGCCCCTCCCAAAATTAGCCCAGGGCAGCATGGCAGACCTGGCCTTTTGGGTAGAAGCCTACAATGACATCCTGTCCTGCCTCTACACCAGCAAGGAAGTCCATGTGGATCCCCGGGACTCCACGGTGAGTGCTGAGGAAGGGGAATGAGGGTGGGACATAACAAATGTTACTGCTCTGTTTTCACATGAAGAAACCAAGGGTTAGCTGGCAAAAATCTCTTTCTGGGTGGCCTAGGTAAGCCACTTCTCCTCTCTGGACTTCACCTGGATAACTCCTCCAGCATAGAAGTCCCTTCCTCTCAGAAGACGTCCTTAGACTCCCAGGCCCCTTATGGCTCGCTTCACAAAACTCATCCATTCATTTATGCCGTAAATATTTATTAACGGCCTTCTGTGTGCCTGGTCCTGTGCACACCGGTCCCTGCCCTTGCAGAATTCAGTCAGATTGAGGAGTAGAAACCGAACAAGAAAACAGTCAGATAAATGAAATAATATAGAGCAATGGATCAGTAAGTGACTGGTGGAGAGATGAGAGGGCTCCCCTACCCTGGACAGGAAGTCAGTGAAGACATCTCTAAGGCGGTGTCCTGAATGGTGATGAGGCACACACATAGAGGTCTGCAAGAAGAACAAGTTCCCTGGGTCAGTGAGGGAATTGATGAGGGAGAAAAACAGAAATATCGCTGCCAAAAGCCTCCAGAAGCTCCTTATCACATTCTAAATAAAAGTCAGCCTCCTCTCTGCAGTCCCTGGGGCCCTGCATGATCTGACCCCAGCCCACCTCTCCAGCCGTATCTCCTCACCTAGTATACTCCAGACACACAGGCTGAGCTTGGCTCCCACCTCAGGGCCTTGGCACATGCTGGTCTCTCTGCCCAGAACTCTCTTCCCTCCACTGTTGGTCTCCATGCAAATGTCATCTCCTCAGAAAGCCCCTCCTTGATCACTTCATCTAAATATCTAAAGGAAGCTTTCTCTCCCCACCTCTTTCTTTCTCTCTCTCATTCTGTTCTTTTTCCCCCTCAAAACACTGATTACTGTGTGTGTATGAATAAAGTTACATATGCAAAGTTTTACACACATATATATACACACACATATGTATATTTGTATGTTTATTTATTTAACTTTGTATGTTTACTGTCTCCCCCATTTTGAGGGCAGGGACTGTGAACAGGATACTATGTGAAGGGCACACAGTGGGTACTCAGTAAGCTGAAATATAAAATCCTAAGATTCATATCTGGAAGAATTCTGATGTTATTGCTCCATTTTTGCATGAGGAAACCAAGGTCCAGCTAGGAAAAGTGACTTGCCCAAGGTCATCCAGCAGGTGGAATTCAGACTGGAGCCCTGTCTCCTGCCTCCTCAGCTCTTCCCTCCATCCCACACAAGTGTGGCAGCTCAGAAACAGTTAGAAGTGAACACTGTAATTCCACATTCAGAGAAATTCTTACACCAGTGGGCAAGAATGTATGTGCAAGGGGGTTCTTTGTAGCTTTACTTGTTATAGGGAGAAAAACAAAGTTAGCCTAGGTGTCCATCAATAAGGAATTTAAAAAATAAGGTTATGTTCATAAAAAGCAGAACACTCTGCGACTGTTAAAAAGAATGGAGTTGTTCTATATGTACTGATGGTGAGAGGAATAAACAAGGTGTAGGCCACATGGTTAAAATTTTCCCATCTATTCATGCTTATATGTGTAGAGAAAATGTCTGTCAGGATACACTCCAAAATACCAACAGGGGTACCCCTGAAAATAGGATTTAGGGAGAAGAGGGAAGAGGTGTTAGAGTAGACTTTTACTTTTTACTTTATATAATTTGTTGTGTTTTTATAATGATTTCTGATCTTCAAAAATCAATGCAGCATAGGTAAATTGATAGAAATGTGATAAACTTGCTTTAAATATAGGAAAATATTAATAGAAGAATCTCTAGGTGATAAGTACACAAATGTTTTCTATAAAGTTCTTTCACCTTTGATGCATGTGTGAAAATTTTCACAATAAAATGTTGGGGGAGGGGAGATCATTGAAACAATAAATGGCTACTCTTTCCAGGTAAATCATAATGAGAATCCCAGTGAATGGCTCTTCCCGTGCAGACTGACTAGTGTGCAGGTGGTGCATTCTGTTGGGGACAATTACATCTCATGGAACCCCAAGTGACATCCCCCAATCCTGCTCAGAACAGATCTAAGGATCCTAAAGGCCAACACACATTTTGCCATTTTTCCAGGCTGCCGACCTCATTCAGCTGTTGTCACTGAGAGAATTGGAGCCCAGGCCCGAGGTGAGTGTGCTGCCAGCTCCCCTCCTCCCCCAGCTCCCTGGCAAGGATTCCAGAAAAGATTCGGGGCTGGGAGAACAGGATCTGGCCCTCTGGGCATGACCCATTTGGCCAGAGTTTCCTCCTGTGGACTCACAAAATCATTGCACTTGCTTCACGGGTGTTGTGAGAATTAAAGGAGCTGATTCAAGTAAGGCGCTCAGCTCAGTGCCCCACCCAGTGACCATGGCACGTGGCTGTCATTATCACTACCGAACAAGACACCAGCCTCCTGAGGCACAGAGAGCAGTGGCTGTGCGCCACGCCCCTCCGCCTACGTGGACATAATTCTCAGCAAACCTGCACTCTCACACATTTTCATACATCAGCAAACAGGTTTGGCATGCTGAATTCACTTGCCTAAGCTCACATTGCTCAGTAAGTGGCAGGATCAGAATTTGAACCCAGTCCCAAACTCCAAAATTCACGCTCAATGTCCTCTCTCCAAAGGCTCCTAGAATATGGCACCTGATGGACGAGCAACCACAATAACCACAATCGATAGCATCACTGGGTGCCGGTTCTGTTCTGAGCACTCAATATAAATTAAGTCATTTTATCCCCACAATGCCCTTATAGGATAGACATGATTCTTATCCTCATTTTACAAGGATGAAAACCGAGGCACAGAGAGATTAAGAAACTTGTCTCAGGCCACACAGTCTGCAAGCGGTGGAGCTAAGACTCGAACTCCAAAATCTATATCCTTACCTGCTATGCATGCCTGGGAGAAGGAGGATGTAATCTTACCTCCAAGGAGTTCAGTGAGATAGTAACCTTCTCAAGGTCACACTGCATGTTGCTGCAGAGCTAGAACAAAACCTCAAGTCAGCCTGACTCCTCAGATGGTCTTTCCCCGTTCCTCCAAACCGGGGGCTGAGAAAAGCCACCGTCTAGGCCTGCCCACCCCTTTTATGCTTCCACTTCATTCTGGCTTTTAAACAGTCCCCAGGAAGAATGGGACTGACCATCAGCACCCCTGACCCTCCCACGGTCCGCCTCGACGGTCACAGGGCCACAGGCATCCAGCAGGGCTCCCTCGTGCTGCTGAGGCCCAGTACCACCTCCTCTGTCTCCGTTTCCTGGGTGAGTTAAGCCTTGAACTTCTTTGTTCCCCAGGGGCCCTGGGTCACTTGAAGGCCCCTGCCGGGCCCTGCCTGGAGCGGTGTGACAGAAAAACAGCGGCAAACCTCACTGCCGCATCATCTACTAATAGTCAACCAGTCCACCCCCAATAGCCTGCTGTTAAAACATGAAAATACCTTAACACCTCCTGCCTCAAGGTCAGGCCCCAGTGCTCCCCAAGAACCCCCTCAGCAACTAAAGGGTTTTGCCTCCGAGATCCTCTGCTCAGTACCCTGATGTTGTAGCATTTTAACTGTCTGCCCTGGACATGGCTGCATCGAAAACCTTTGTCCACAAAACCAGGAGAAAGATCAGAGAAATGCAGTTGATGGAGGGGCTCAACGTGTCTGCATTCTCTCCTCCCCAAGAGAGAGGTGACTCAAGCTAGAGAGGGCCAGGCCCTGGGGAAATACAGCTCCCCCAAGTTGCAACTTCTCTACCCTGAGCCCCCCAGGATTCCTATTTGCCATTCCACAGACCCTGACATTGAGGAGGTGCCTCATATAAGGGGCAGGAGAGTTGCCCCACCTAGCCGAGCCCAGCGGCATCGGTGTGTACAATATGGTCTTGGGATCCTAGTTGGCATGATTCTGGGGCACAGAAACCAGTCGTCTCTGGCTGGTGGTGAACCTAGTTCTAGTTTATAAGGTGGCCATGTGAATTATGGTCGTCCACAGGCAACCTCCTGAAAACCAAAGGGTCCTCTGGCTTCCAGCAACCTCAACCCTCAGCCAGCTGGCACGCTGCAAAGGGCTTTCCACCCACTAGGCTGAGTCCCTTCCCTTGTATTCCCACCCCCTCTCAACCTTACCCCTGCCTTCTGCCCTCCAGGAGCACCCAGCACCCACCTGTGCCCTCTCCTGGGCAACACCAACAGTCATAATCTGAATACATGCAAACCAGCAGCTGGGGTGTGGGTAGGACTGGGTGAGAGGGGGCTAGCCCGGGACAAGTACTCACGGGAGGTGGATGCGAAGGGAATAACCTCTAACCAGAATGTAAATTCTTTTCCTGTTCTGACTTAATTTCACTTTGCCATAGAAACTTCTTTCAAATGCTATGTTTTCCTCAAGAAATCAGAAATTAAAACTCCAGTTCACTCCAAACAGGTAAATTATTTTGGCTTTGGATGTTGAACAAATAAGATGACTCACACAGAGAGATGGAGGGTGAATGCGGTTAAGGGGTACACGTTTTCATGCCTGCTGTCAGCTGAACAGAGTGGTTTATAGGAGGAAGGGGAGAGGGAGACAGGGGGAGAGGGAGGGAGAGAGGGAGGAAGGGACCGAAGGAAGGAGGGAAGAGGTTGTGACTCGAACCTCACTGAGCACTGTACCCCCAAGCAGCTGCCCTGACCTAAAGGGGTGATCTCTTTTCTCTGGTAGCACCATGGTCACCCTGAGCACTTACCCTGCTGGTCTTGCAAAGCAGGTGAGTCTTGCCTTGGCCTCCCTATGGTCCTGAAGGCCCCGCCAGCAGTCCCTGGGTCATTGATGTAGGGAATTCAAAGACTCACTCACTTTCTATCCCTCATCTCATTTTGCCCTGGAGCCCCCATGCCCACTGGGGTGGGAGGTGCACCCAGGGCTTAAACTGGTCCATTTCATTCTTTCGTTCACTTAACACTGAGTACCTGTCACGTGCCCACCTTGTCTTAGGATGCATCAGTGAACAAAACAAAGGTCCCTGCCCTTGCAGAACTCACATTCATAATATATAATATATAAGGCAAGTTATATATTATGTAGGCAGGTAGCAGTGCTGTGGGGAAAGCAGAGGAGGGAACAGAGGTACGTAGGGGCAATATTAAAAAAGTCAGGGAAGGCCTCATTGAGAAGGTGAATGTTTGAGCAAAGACGGGAGGAGGTAAGGGAAGGAGCAGTGGGGATATGGGGAAAGAGGGGACCAGAGGCCCCAAGGCAGGGGTGTGCCTGACCGTTCTGGAAACAGCAGGTGCCAGGGTGGCTGGAGCAGAGAGGGTGAGTAAAGGTTAGAGAGGGCAAGGCTAGACCCATCAGGGCCTTCTAGTCAGGACTGGCTTTTACCAAGTGACATGAAAGCCCATGGAGAAGCAGACAGAAGGTCCAGGGTGGAGGCAACGAGGCCACCCTCCCCCAAGGCTTGCAGACTATGCAGAAGTTGCTGAGGCATGAAGCACGTGGTGGCAGGTACAGGATATTCTGAAAGAACGAGAAGAGCTGACAGGCTTTCCTGATGGAAAGGATGGGGAAGGGGAGAGATGCATCCCGGATGACACCAGGATTTGGAAGGGTACCTCCTTCTCTACAGGGTGGAAACGGCCTCTTTCAGGAGAATACTCAGTTTGTGCCTCCAGCAGGGCTGTGGGCCCTCTCTGGGTTTCCTCACCCCTGAGCCCCGCGTCTTAAACCACGGCACCCACATGCAGCAGTGTGGGGTTTCTGCTGTCCTGTGCCTGGTCTGCCCATTCCTGTTAATGAGTCCACAGGGCAGAGCACGTGGTCTCTTCCCCCAGGGGTTGTCCCTGCTCCTGCACTGGAAGAGCTCTGCATCACCCTGCCCGTCTGAGAGAGACCCATGCCATCCCCTCCTCCCACCCTAGGGACATCCTATCCCCCTCCACTTCCACAGGCCTGGGAGCCTCATGCTCTAGCCCTCCTCAGGGAAAGCTGCAAGATGGAAAAACAACAAAAGGACTGAATGAGAACATGTATTGAAAGCACTTCAAAATTATCATGCCTGTTCTATCAGGTCTTGCTCCAGCCTTACTTGGGCAGACCGAGGATGAGAGGCCCTGGTCAGGGAATCCCTTCCCAGACAGCCTCAGAGGGCAGCCATCCAGACCAGGGCTGCATGTATGGTGGGACAGGGTGTGCACTGGACAAGCCACCCGCCCCATAGACAATACAGATATGAATATGTCCATGACAGTCTCCCAACAGATGGGGAAAGTGTGTCTTGAAGAAAGGGGGTCTTTTTTTGAATGTTTTTATTGATTTTTTTTTTTTTAAAGAGAGAGGGAAATGGATAGAGAGATAGAAATATCACTGAGAGAGAAACATTGATGGGCCGCCTCCTGCACATGCCCTTCTGGGGATCGAGCCTGCAGCCCAGCATGTGCCTTGGCCTGAACCGAACGGGCAACCTCTTGGTTCATGGGTCGACACAACCCGTGAGCCATACTGGCCAGGCAAGAAAGGGAGTCTTAATGAATCTATGCAACTTAGATCCACAAGGCAAGGCCTTCTCGGTGACAGGAATAGTAAGAGCAAAGCACAGAAGAAGGCATGTGCAGGTATTCCAGTCCAGCTGCAGGGGAGCAATGGGAGATGGAAGTGGAAGGGAGGGAGGGAGGGAAGGAGGGAGAGGGGGAGAGGGGGAGAGAGAGACACGGAGAGAAAGACACGGAGAGAGAGAGGGACATGGAGAGAGGAAAGAAGGAAGGAAGGAAGGAAGGAAGGAAGGAAGGAAGGAAGGAAGGAAGGAAGGAAGGAAGGAAGGAAGGAAGGGAGGGAGGAAAAGGGGGGTCTATTTCCAATCTGTCCAAATGGGTTGGGGCAGCCCTGACCATCCCTGGTGACAGGAGGTTTGCTTTCTCAATGAGACAGTTCCTGCCTCATCATCAGGCAGCTGTGGGGATTGGACTCGAAGTTGGTCCCTGTGAAGCTCTGGCCCTGGGGGTTTCCTCTGGCCCAACCCGTTTCCTTCTCCCTGGGCTGCCCTGAAGCGATAAGACAATCATTGAGACAGGCTACTTTTACTGGCCCCTCAACTTTCCCCAGTCCTTTCACTAATCTGTTCATCTGGCTCCAGTGGCCTTAAAAAGCGGGGTCACCCTGCTTTTTAAGACTACTCCTGATCTCCTATGGGTGCCTATCCACTGGGGTCCCCCATTCCAGAGGTCACAATCTGCTGAACCAGCTGAAGTGACCTTCCAGTCCTCTTTCACCGGTTGCAGGAAGAACGTCTGAAGGCCTTTGTCTTGGAGCTTCTGAGGAGGTTGTTTCTGCCCCATCACAACGGTAAGCCCCACTGGGTTTCCCCTCATGCCTACATACCATCTAGCTTGGAGAAGCATCAACAGTGTCCAAAGTTCTGCACATACAGCTGACTTCTGTCTTGTTCCCTGAAGTTGGTTAAGAATCACCCACACACAAGGCAAAACGAGGCAGCACAGAAATCCTGAACTCTGGGGTGTGGTGGATGAGGAGGGTGGGGAAGGGGCCACGTGTGCCCTCCTGTTCTTCACCCAGGCAGTACAGTGACAGGAACTCAGACATGGGGCGAGTAGCCAGGAAAGGCTTCCTGGGGGAGGTAGGGGTTAGCATGGAAAGTGAAAGCAGGAAGGCCCATCAGCGGTGGAGGAGCCCACAGCTCCCAACGCCAACGCCTACAGGACCCAGGTAGGTTACATACCCAAAGGAAGCAGCCCAGGTGAGGCCTAGGCAAACATGCCCCCCGTAGGTGGGAAGCTAACTTAAGAGCCTAGTCAGGTGCCTCTTCCTCATAGAACTCATGGGTTTTCTCGCCTCCCCTGATGCAGTCTGTGTAACCATTGTCCACCCACCCACATGATTATTTGGTCAGCCCATGTGTCCCCAAACACAGAGGTGATTACTCACTTCTGAGAAATTACCTGGCTCAGCCTCCTTGTTTTTCAGATAGGCCAGAGAAATTTAGTGACTTAACCAAGGTCACACAGCAAGTTTCTGGCAGAGCTGAACCCAGAACCCTGGCTTCTTGCTTCCCTAACAGGGGCTTTTCTCTGTGTTCCAACTCAAGGACTCATGTTGGGACTGCAGAGTGAGGCCAGAGGAGCAGGCAGAGGCTCAAATGCTAGCCAAGCTGAAGAATTTGGCATCTATTCTAAGGCCCATGGTAGCCAGGGAAGGTTCTGGGCATGAAGTGAGCAATTTTGTGTTCAAAAAGGAGGTGGAGAAGGATGGTGACAAGGCAGTCAGAGAGAGTGCAGGTAGGCAAGGATGCAACCTGACCTGGGATGAGGCAAAAGATGAAGGAGAAAGCCTCACCCCCATCCCCGTTTTTCTAGTACCTATCACAGGGAGCTCATTCAACAAGTGTATCTCAGATCCTGGCCAATAGGAAGGGTGGTGACCCTCAACAGATAAATGGATAACGAAGATGCAATACACACACATACACACACTATTCAGCCATAAAAAAAAAAAAAAAAGAATGAAATCTTGCCATTTGAGACAACATGAATGGGGTTATAGGGTATTATGCTAAGTGAAATAAGTCAGACAGAGAAAGACAAATACTGTATGATTTCACTTACATGTGGAATATTACAAAAAGCAAATAAACAATAGAGACACTCATAGATACAGAGAACAAACTTGATGGATGCCATGTAAGGGGGCAGACTGTAATGGGAGAAAATGGCAAAGGGGATAAAGAGATGCAAACTTCCAGTTATAAAATAAATAATTCATGGGAGTGTAAAGTACAGTATAGGGAATATAGTCAATAATACTGTAATACCTTTGTATAGTAACAGATGGGTACTAGACTTATCATGGTGATCACTTCTTAATGTCAAATCATTATGTATACACCTGGAACTAATATAATATTATGTGGCAACTATATTTTAGTTTTTTAAAAAGATCAGAGGATAGATGGAAGACCAGAGGTACTGTCCCTCTTCCTCTATCCCAACCCCCACCTAACTGGACCAAATACCACATTAGGCCAGCAAGAGGTATTAGATCCTTCCCTGAGCCCAGAGTGTTGATGGGTGGATGAGGTGGGGTGAGGGCTGGTCAGTGCAGAGGACAGGGGAAAAGGGGCCCAGGTCAGGTTTGCCAAAGCTCAGTGTGCCAAAACTCAGTGTGTCAAAAATCAACCAGCCAAATGATGAATTTATTGAAATTCAATCAGAAAACTGACCATATTCAAGTTCACCACACTTACCAATTCACCAAAAACTTGCTTGAAGAACTATTTTTTTATATATTTAATAATTCGGTATATTCATGAATATTTTCCCTTCTTTGATATATTCAATGGATATTTTCTTTTTCATTTATTGTGTGTGTGTTAATCCTCACCTAAGAATATTCTTTCCATTGATTTTTAAAGAGAGAGTGGAAGGGAGGGAGGGAAAGTGAGAGAGGGAGAGAGACGGAGTGGGAGGGAGAGAAACATTGATGTGAGAGAGATACATCAATTGTTGCCTTCCACACATGCCCTGATTGGGTCCAACACTCTAACCACTTAGCAACACCAGCCAGAGCTTCGATGGATATTTTCTTATTAATATAATCAAATTTCTAATGTTTAAAGTTAATTTTTCAATTTATACTGACTTTTTTCTAATCCTTTTCTGAGACATTTCCTATTTCTGCCAAGATTTTAGCATTTTTAAGGCATGTATAGCATTTTCAACCATTTATCACAATTAAACGAGAATAATAAAATTCATTGATACAGTCATAAGAAGACTCCAACATATTGAACATTCTTTAAAATTGTGCTAAGAAGAATAACTTTGTAAGAAAGCATTCATAGTTACTGAATATGTTCAAGAGAAGTTCCTGTAAAACAGGATTTTATTAAAGGGGCGGGGGGGGGGGGGCATTAGAGAGACCGGGCTCTGGCTGCCTGAAGGGATGGAGATGATGCTCCTGAGGAAGGGAAGGGGGCATATCCAGTCCCTTCCCTGTTCTGGGCATTGGAGCAGCCAAGGTCAGCTGGCCTGGCCCACACTGCCCCTGCCTACACACAGGACACTGAGCTCCTTGTCCATCGCCTTCACAGAGCTGCTCAGTGAACAGCACCTCCCGCTGCCCAGCATCAAGGGCATCTCCTTCAACAAGGCCCGAGTGGAGTTCTCTGAGGTAAATGCTGGGTAAAGAAGCTTCTGGAGACACAAGTGGGAAGCCAGAGCTAGTAGGGCCTTAGAGTCGCCTTGGTCCCTGTCCTGCTGAGGCAGAAGCTGAGGCCTGAGCATAGGAGGCACTACATGTGGCAAGCCCTTCACCTTCCCTAACTCACTGTCCCCTCACAGCCATTCTGGGGGTGATGTCCCCTTTACAGATGAGAAAACTGAGGCTCCGAGGGGCTGCATTCCTCAGGGAGCCAGACCTTAGGCTCACTGAGAGGTTCAATGCCTTACACAGGTGGTCGTCACAATTAGTTCCATGAAGTTGATGCTGTGACTTGTCCCATTTTACAAACAAGCGAATTAGGGCTCAGAGAGGCAAAGTCATGGCACAGCCACAGCCGCTGTCTCACATCAGAGCCAGACCTGTAGAGGCAAAGGGATAGACGGTGGGTGGGCTAATTGGCTCACACATTGATTCACTTCTAAGCCGCCTCGCACGTTGTGCAAGGTGCAAAACTGCAGGGTGTATCACCACTTATCCTATCGTTTCCATGAGTGGCACCACCTGGAAGTGGGCGGTGCACAATCGGTGCATCCTTCCCTGGCTTCCCTGATCACTCATTCATTCACTACCACGCATGCAGCCAGGCAATATATCTCACTAGCTGCTCTGTGCCTAGCCCTGTGCTGAGTGATGCTGGGACAAAGAGGTGAGTTAGACCCAGTCCCTGGACCCCCCCAAAAGCTTTCATTCTGGTGGGGAAGAAGGTACAGGCAGGAGCACTTGGATTCCAGCAGCATGGGCGGGCCCAGCAAAGATTTGGGCACTTTGAGTGGGAGCATGTGGAAGGCTCTAGCCCAGTGACAGGTCCACCTCAGGGTGACCCGGCAGGATGAACCCCAATGCATCAGAGACATTAGAAGCCCTTGATACTTAGGCTTTCAGGAAGAGCCCCAAAGATCAGCCTGTTTCTTCCCTCACTGACATTTCCAAGACCCTCCTTGCCCTCCACTAATCCCATTATGCAGTCAGTCCCTGACTCTGTCTTCTTGCCATGGGGGAATGGTGCGCTCGTAGGACTCACACAACCCCTCTCAGGAAAGGCAGATGCAGCCTCGGGGAGAGCTGATTTGGTAAGATGGATGTCCACGTCGCTCTGCTTCTATCCACAGGATTACATGCTGCTGACCATTCCAGAGGAATAGGTTTTTGCCGAGGATCCCTCAATTCAGCCACAAGTGCTCCAGACCCTTGAGACTCCAAGAATGGCTACAGTCACAGTGGAAAATCTCGGTTGCAATAAAGATGACTTGCTTGAGAAAGAGTCTGGTTCTGAGTTTGCCAAGAGGTTCTGGAAGGTGGCAAGGCCATCTTGAAATGCTCAAAGAAAGGGTGTTCTCCCTGATAGTTCCTGGCCCCTCAGAGAATATTATGAATTCAGTGCTCGGTTTCTCAGAGAAGGGAGGGTTCCTCAGAAAATGGACTAAGAGCCTGAGTTTCCCAAGTCCAGGCCCTGAGAGGATGAGGTATAGAAAGACACACAGAAAATCTACACACGCAGGAAAGGTTCTCTAGTCAAGATAAAGGAAGGAAGCAGGGAAGAGTTTTGGGGTCCTAAGAAAATAAGGACTGTGAAGCCCAAAGATATTTGGGAGGCCTTGAATATGGAGGAAAGGGGCAACGGAAAGCAGCCAGACCACCCAAGAAGGAAGCTGGGTGACCGTGAGACGCCGCACTTCACAGCTGCACCTCAGAGCTTCCCTGGCCCTACAAAGTGAGGCAGGCAGCAGTGGCATTCTCATGTGCCCAACAGCAGTGCCTGAAGCCCTCCCTCCTCACCAACGTCCCAATCCCACGTAACCCCGGCAGGGCAGGGCTGTGAGCAGAGAAGAGCAGGGAACCAGTGGGCTTTGCAGTCAGATGAAAACAGCCCCATGGGGGAAGAATCCAAGATGGTGGTGTAGGTAAACACCTAAACTGCTGCCTCGCACAACAGTTTAAACTTCAACTAAAAGACAAAACATCTATCACCCAGAACCACGGGAAAGCTGGCTGAGTGGAAGTTCTACAACTAGAAGGAAAGAGAAAAGAGCACTGATACGTACACAAGCGCTAAAAAGCTGAGGTATGGAGGCGCGGGATCTGGGCTGGCGGCAGGCATTGCTTTTTTCAACCCAAAGGGGAGACAAGCCCCCGATTACTCTGAAATACAGTTTCTGGGGAGACGCGGGGGACCCAAACTCCTACAGGGAGAAGCTGGATTGTCTGCCACCGGGTCGGAAAGTGAGGGGGCCTGCTTGTAGAGCTCCGCACAGGAATAATTGTTTATCTGCGCTGGGGCACGAGACGGGACACAGTCGGAGACACAGAGCTGGCTAACTAGCAGCCATTGCTGTTTGCCACGCCCTAGCCTAGTGACGCCCTGAGACCCCGTCCCACACAACCTACAAACCCACCCAAGCTCCAAGCAACAGTTTTAACATAAGAAAGGCCTGCCCTATCGCAGCTTACCCTAACAAACTTGCAGCCTGGATCAGACAGCTCCAAAACCTCCAAACCCCAAGCAAAGAGGAGAAAACTGTAGCTCTCACTGTAGCTCCTGCTGGGTGGACTCAGACAATAGCTGACCTGCACCCCATTGGAGATCCAGAAGCCAGTATACCCAGTGGTCAGTGTGAGAAACCATATTTCAACTCCTCACATCCATAAGTGACACATTCAAGAGGCAGACTCAGCGAGCACCAAAGCCCCACTGAAACAAGTCCTGCACCATAAGCGTGTCTCCAGCACAGCAGTTTTTATAGACACAGCGAGTCCTCACAGCCGATTGGCCTGGAGGTCAATTCCTCCCAGTGTACCAACAGCAATTAAGGCTAAACTACACCAAGACTTTGCACTCAGCCCACAAAGGGGTGTACCAAGAGCATCCACATCAGGTGATTGGGGAGGCTGAGCTACTGCCCCCTATAGGTCACCTACCACACAAAGCCACTCCATCAACACAGGGAAGCAGCCAAAATGCGGAAACAAAGAAACATGTCACGAATGAAAGAAATGGAGGAAAGCAAACTACTGGACGACATAGAGTTCAGAACCACTTTTATAAGGTTACTCAAGAATCTTCTAAAAACCGCCGAGAAACTTGATGACACTTCTGAGGAGCTTAGTGAGACCTTCAAGGACCTTAATGAGAATGCCAAAAAAAATGGAAAAGGACCAGTCAGAAATGAAGCATACACTGTCTAAAATAAAGAATATACAGAAACTCAACTGTAGATCAACGTACCCCAAGAATCAAACCAAAGATCTGAAATATGAGGAAACAAAAAATACCCAACCAGAAAAACAAAAAGAAAAAAGAATCCAAAAATATGAAGATAGTGTAAGGAGCCTCTGGGACAACTTCAAGCGTACCAACATCTGAATTTTTGGGGTGCCAGAAGAAGAGAGAGAGCAAAATACTGAAAACCTATTAGAAGAAATAATGACAGAAAACTTTCCCTACCTGGTGAAAGAAATAGACTTACAAGTCCAGGAAGCGCACAGAACCCCAAACAAAAGGAATCCAAAGAGGACCACACCAAGACACATAATTAAAATGCCAAGGGCAAAAGACAAAGAGAGAATCTTGAAAGCAGCAAGAGAAAAACGGTTAGTTACCTACAAGGCAGTACCCATATGACTGTCAGCTGATTTCTCGGCAGAAACTATGCAGACCAGAAGGGAGTGGCAAGAAATATTCAAAGTGATGAACAGCAAGAACCTACAACCAAGATTACTCTACCCAGCAAAGCTATCATTCAGAGTTGAAGGTCAGATAAAGAGCTTCACAGACAAGAAAAAGCTAAAGGAGTTCATCGCCACCAAACCAGGATTACATGAAATGCTGAAGGATATTCTTTAAGAAGAGGAAGAAGAAGAAAAGGTAAAGATAAAAATTATGAACTACAAAATGACATCAAATACATACCTACCAACAAGTGAATCTAAAAATCAAGTGAATAAAAATCTGAAGAACAGAATGGACTGGTGAATATAATAGAATCAGGGACATAGAAAGGGAATGGACTGACGACTCTCAGGGGAAGCAGGTGTGAGGGGTGCGGGAAGAGATTGGACAAAAATCTTACTCCTATGGATGAAGACAGTGGCGGGGGGTAAGGGCATGGGGTGGGGTGGGGAATCAGGTGGAGGGGAGCTATGGGGGAAAAAAAAAAGAGGAACACCTATAATAATCTGAACAATAAAGATTTATTAAAAAAAAAAAAACAGCCCCATGGTTGCCAAGTGTGGGGAGATGGCAAAGCTTGGAGAGATAGGCAGCAGCCAAAGCTGATAATAAGTTAGGCCTGCCTCCAGAAAAAGGCGGGTGAGGAGAAACTTAGGGTTGTCATAAAATCCCCACCACAGAAAGAATGGGGGCTTATGATGGACTCTGCCTTGGGAATGAACTAGTGTCTGGCTCCCTCGGTAACCCCAGCTGGCCTCGGGAAAATGGAGGAATTACAGGCGAAGCCCTCCTAAGCGCCAGTTTTCCACCATGGAGCCCAGACCATGGAGGGACACCCAAGGATTGGTGCAGAGTTCCTGTCCTGTAGTAGGAGGATGGCGTCCAGAGTAAACGATGATGTAGGTTCACTACTTGACTCAGGACCTGTTTTTAAATATGAACCACAAGCCCAGCACTGAAGAAAAAATATCCCCAACCAGCAGCCCCCCCAGGGGTTTCTGAGCTAGAGGGTAGGACAGCCCTGCACATTGGCCTTGCAAAGTCTCCCAGCCCTTGGTGTGTATATGAGACACACCTAAGATAAACTAAGGCTGGGAGACACTTTCCCAAGGGAGAGCTGAATGCCAACCCAAGCCCAGAATTTTCCCACCTGCGTGTGAGCACCATGCCTGGCCCATGGTAGACACTGAGTACGAAATGGTCGAATGTCGTTTCCAGGACCATGAGGAAAGCTGGGCAGGCCCTGGCTCACTCCTCACACCTGTCCAGGCAGGAGAGAACCATGGGGGCCCTCACTTCCTGCATGCAGTCTGACTTTGAATCTCCGGGTAGCATTGGGTGGTGCCTGACAGGGTGTGCAGTGACCCCATTGCCCAGCCAGGTAGCCAACTAGCAGCAATGTGTAGCCAGTGAATGGCAAACCAGCAAGAGGTGCTCAGAGAGAAAGCAGCAAAAACAAAGTGCCCATCAGCCACTTCCACCTCTGGAAATGAATGAAAAGCACCTCTTGGCCCACACATACCCCACTTTGATTTCCAAAGCAGAATCCACAGTCCTAAAACTGAATGTAGACATCAATGGAGCAACTGGGTAAAAAAGGAACAAATCCTTAACACAGACATCTGCAAACATGTCTTAAAGTAAATTCTTGGCCTTTCCAAACCTCTTAAACATTTATAACAAGGTAGATACACATACATAGGTGTAGTAGAATGTATCAAACTCTATTCCCCACTGAAAATATAAACTTCAGAGTGAGGTTAAAATGTCTCTATATCTGCCTTCATTCTGGTAAAAGCATTGGAAAGGATAGTTTTGAGGGTAAAGAAGCATAAACAACACATTACATTTTCTTGTTGTAAACAAGGTGTAATAGTTGCCATATCGATAGGGAAATGGTATAAAATCTGAGAGAAAGGTGCAAACAATTGAAAATACTTGACCCAATGGTAAGTAATATTAATGATGATGACAATAAATTATAGAATACCCACATATGCCAAACATATGCTAATTGCTTTAATCATCATGACAACCCTATGATAGGGACAATATTATCTACTAGAGTCCCGGTGCATGAAATTCATGCATGGGAGTGGGGGTCCTCTCAGCCCAGCCTGCACCCTCTCCAATCTGGGACCCCTCAGGGGATGTCCGACTGTGGGTTTAGGTCCGATCCACCGGCAGTTGGACATCCCTCTCACAATCTGGGACCACTGGCTCCTAACTGCTCACCTACCTGCCTGCCTGATCACCCCTAACTGCCCTCCCTGATGGCCTGGTCACCCCCAACTGCCCCCCCCCGCAGGCCTGGTCACCCCCAACTGCCCCCCTGCCAGCCTGATTGCCCCTAACTCCCCCACCCCCCGCCAGCCTGGTCGCCTCCAACTGCCCCCCCCAACCAGCTTGGTTGCCCCTCACTGCCCCCCCTCCTGGCCTGGTCACCCCACGCAGCCTGCTGCTCAGTCGTTTGGTTGGGCCTCACTAACCCTCCTGCTGGCCTGGTTGCCCCACGCAGCCTGTTCAGTCATCCATTTGGTTGTTTCAGTTGCGACGGTTGCTTAGGCTTTTATATAGATAGATACATTATGGATGAGGAAAGTAAAAAAGAGAAAATTATTAGATAATATCCCAAGGCACCACACACTGAACGAAGATTTACACTGAACCAAGATTTACACACACATCTGTCTGGCCCCAAATCCTGCACACAGAAACTCTGCCTTCCCCAAAACACTGGCTCAACACCTTTAATAAAACACAAGGCTCATTAAAAATCTCATGAGAGAAAGATAAATATCACATGATCTCACTCATTTGTGGAATATAATGAACAACATAAACTGAAAACAAAAATAGAATCAGAGTCATAGAAGCATCGAACAGACTGTCCAACCTATGAGGGCAGGCAGGGGGTGAGAGGATAAGAGATCAACCAAAGAACTTGTATACATGCATATGAGCAAAACCAATGGACACAGATGAAGGGAGGGGGCAAATGTGCTGGGGAATGAGGGCAGCTGGAGAGAGATCAATGGGGGGAAAAGGAGACTTATGTAATACTTTAAACAATAAAGAATTTAAATTTAAAAAAAATAATCTCATGAGAGATATGTACCCTTAGAAATAAAAATTAACCCAACTTCTACACAAAACTCCAGAGAATTTGGGAACACAGATTTATTTGCTGCTAGAGGCCCTGTGAACTCCCAATACCAGCAAAGATCTGAGATAGATTACACCAGAGAAAGACACCAAGGCAGGAGTGCTGGAAAGACTGCTGAGGAACCTAGAGAGTCACAGACAAGCATATACACAGATAAAGTACAAATGTGTACACACATGTGTGCATTTCACTAAAAAACACAAGGAAAGGTCAAAATTCTGATGCCTCTGTCACCAGGACACCCCGACTCAGCTGGGCCTATGGTGACACCTTCACCCAGAGGCAATTAAGAACCGGAATCTGCGTTACCACCAGCAACTGTGATCCAGCCAAGCCTTGGCCAGCCTTGAAAGGACCTTCCCTTTCAAGAGTCAGCAGGTCAAATCACTTAGCACTTAGGGCTTGACAACAAGGGAGCCCTAGTGCTCAGCCTGCTAAGCCACCTTCAGAGAAACCGCTCATGCATGTCCTGGATTAGCAGAAGTCAAGGGCTGCCCTACCTCCTAGGCCTGAGGGAGAGGGAAAGACAAGGAACCAGGAAGCCCCAAGGGGCCTTCAAAGGCTATATCCCGGATGTGCCCCTCCCCACGTCTGGAGTAGGTTTCATTCCTTGGGTCCAGAGAAACCACTAGCAACCATTAGCAAAATCAAAGGCCAAACCCACTAATGGGTGTCACAAATTTCAACTAAGGGATCACTCACTTTCTCTCAAATGTCCAAGAAAAATAAGATCCAGGACAGTTGGGTTTTGTCCTCCTTATCATCACGTGTAAAACCCATGGTTCTAGTCTCTGGGAAAAGGTCAACTATTGTTTGGTCTATGCATTTGACATTTCAGCAAATCCCAAAATGGGGCCTTTGGCAACCAGAACTACACTTGAGGTCCACAGTTTGAGAACCGCAGTGGGGTTGGCAAGGGCCAGGCAGCAAACATGCTGAGCCTGCTTGAAGGCAGAAACCCAAACCAATGCCCCACTTCAAGTGAGCAGAAGCAGACATTAGCCACACTCTCGGTCGAAGTCATCTCCCTCTCCCACACTCTTGCTTTGTAAAGCTGTGATACACCACACAGCAAGATGGTGACAGGATGCACAAAATCACAAAAATCCTAGGGGGAGGAACTGAACGGATGACTGAGAACAACCTCTGAAATAGAGGAAAGCCTGAGGCCCAGAGAATGGGCTTCAGAATTTTGGGAGCCATTAAATAAGGAACAGGTGAGAGGAAGCCTCACATGGAGATTGGAATTTCTAAAATAGAAATGAAAGGACAGCAGACATCTGAAAACATTTCACTCTCAGTCCAGAGGCACTCTGGAAAGGAACAGGGGCTGAGCGAGTTATGTAACAGCCATGCTTACAAGCCCCAGGCCTGCATTCAGGCTCTCACCCACTTCAGACACTATGTACTTTCCAACCCGCCTGCATCCATCACGTTATTCCCAAATCTGTGCATGTTTGGATACTTCCTATCACACACACCTGATGTAAAATGTCACTTAACAGAGAGATACCCTGTCCAAAGTGACCCCATGCCCTCTCCCTCAGGTCCCCATTCTTCAGTTAGTCACTCAATGCTGAATGCCAACCTTGGACAGGGTACAGCACTGGCACCTTTACTAAAGGGATCTCAATGAGTTGGCACCTGTTCTCTGCCATTCAACCACCACCCACATGACTCAGGGATAACAGGCCTTTGAAGATTTAAAATATGGAGGAGTAAGTACCTGGTCGGGTTAACGCCTCTGAAAAATTTCCAGACACCATGAACATCTCTCAGAAGGCACTGACAAATGTCACAACCATTAGCAGGTGCTGATCTTGGAAATCAGCCTGTATCATGCCTCCCTTATCAGCACACTTGAATGGCATCCCTTCATGTCTGATCACTTTCCCTAGAGACGTTGGTCTATAAATGTGGGATGCACCTTTCTGTCTGACAGTCCCAGCAATAGCAGGAGGAGAGGCAGCTTCCGAAAAAGGTCTCCCATCAACACGGACTCATCAACACTGGGCAAGGTAAGAACTCACTAAATCAAGTTCACAAAAGAACGGGTCGAAATTCGGAGGTGGAAACAAGCTAGGGCAGTTCATCAGAGGACGATAAGCTAGGGCTTTGCATTTAGAATCTCTTCAGCCCCCTCCCTACTAAGCCACACAGCACTCTGCCTAGCACAGTAGGTGTCACAATTGCCGGTTATGCAACTGCTTTTAGAAAAGGGGGATTTGTTACTGGGACTCTCCAAGGGCCCCACTAAAGATGATGTCTAACCATATTGCCATCAACTCAGTCATAGGCACAGAATTGTATTACTTTTTCCTCACAGGACACTTACATGTCACCTGAGACAGTAAAGGCTAATTTCACACAGGTGAGGGTAAAAATAGAAAAATAATGAAAATGTGATGATTTTTTTTTCATAACGCCTAATATGTTCAATGTGAAGGATTTTCAATGGCTTCTGATTATATCCTTCCCAACATTTCTGCAATAGCGATTCTGCTGATGATGCTGGTAAATGGCAGGCAGCTTGAGCTGGGCAATGCCTACCTACCCATGGCAAGAACAAAGGTCCCCAAGCCTGATTTTTTAAACTTGTCTGGAGAAAAAAATCCAAACAGAGAGAAACTCCAAAGTCTACTTGTTTCACGGAGGAAAAACGCCCTAAGACACAAGCCTCCATTTTACCCATGATTCTCAATGACAGCCAGACTTTGAGAATCAAGGTAAGGGAGGAATCTGACAGCCAGGAAAGGAAGTGACCCCACTGAGTGAACAGCTGAGCTCTGAGTCAAGTGGGGATTTCCTGTCTGGGAGTGAACCCAGCTCTCTGCCTTCAGCTGGAAACAGTAGTAATAATACTACCTGGTGCCTGGACTTGCTGGGAGGATTGTATAAGATGTTGCAGATGTTAGTACAGTAACAAGTGCAAACACTGGCCAGTACTCCATAAGGATATATGTACAGACACATCCCATCCAACAGAGGTAGAGTTGAGACTTACGCATTTATACTATCACATCAGTTATGGCTGCTTAACCCAGCCAAGAGGAAGAGGCCATGTGACCTGTGGTCAATAGGACCACCCAATGCCCTGCACACAGAAGAGACCACGGAAGGTGGATGGCCTAGTTAACTCGATCATTCACTCACACAGGAAGCCCGATTTGTGCTGAGTACTAATACAACCGTGTGAACTGGCTCATGCCACCATCAAACCAGACCAGTGCTCTCCTGAAACAGAAGAATGGGCCTCAAAAGACAGAGTAACCCTGAGATGGTCTCACTCACAGGGGGATGGCTCTGGCCTCTGCATACCGAGTTAAAATACCAGGACAGCCCAAATACCAAAAGGGTGAAGAATGCCAAGCCTGGGAATGGTTGATGGGGTGGGTTAGTCCTGACCATGATAATTACCAGGGGGCTGGACAATGGCACAGGTGAGCATAATTGCTGGTTCTATACAATTTTTACCATTTGAATAAAGAGGACACAAACCTTCCCTCTCAGGGTTGTGCAGAGAATTTAAAGCAGCTGATATCCATTTACACTTCACAAAGGAATGGCACTTGGTAAGCTTGCACCAACAAGGACACTGCTATACATTACCTGACCAGAGGCAGGGACTTGACCACTGCTGGAGAGATAACATTTGTAGCTGGAGAATTCAAAACTCTCCAATACCCAAAGGCTAACTCAGACCACTCCAAGGATGTTTGTGTCAAGAGGACTGGCAGGAGGATGTGGGACGCTACACAGAAAGCCTACAGTAAGGGCATGGCCTGTACTCAAAGGGTGCCCCAGCCCATAGACATCTTTATGGCACAGGTGTACAGAAATGAAAAGGAGGCCCTTCCTCCAAACATTGACTGCCGTGTGCTAGAACGTTGCCCTATGAATACAGTATGCATACAATATCTGCAATGTGAATGGCACCCTCGTAATGAGGTAGGATCTTGTGTGTATATCCAATACAAACATACTGGCAGCCCTATGGTCCTTTGAAAATGTGGTGTCTGACGAAGCCTTCGTTTGCAGATATCAGTCGCCAAGATGCTAAGCCTCTGGGCATTGACCATCACACTAGCTGTCCAGGCAGAAGCGCTTGACCTACTGACCCCACCTACACTGCTGGGAAAACTTCCTGTCGAAAGACGCTTTCTACTACCTGGACAGTTCCACAGATCTCCACCAACTACAAAAGGTTCTTCATCCGTAAAAAATCTATCGGGGACTTCAAATCCTAGCTGTATCCCTGTGGCCAAGTACTTCATGTCTAGCAACAAACTCAATGACTGTAAGTAAGAACTGTTTCAACCTATACACCTTTAACTTTCACACCCCTCACACATGCTTCTCATTTCCAAGGCTACTTATACCTTTTGAACAAGTGGTTTTCAAAGAGGAGGTGGTTTCAGAATCACCTCAGGAATTTATTAACAAAATAGCTGCCTGGGCCCATTCCCGGACATTCTGATGTAGCAGTACCACAGTGGTACTGGTTTTCTAATATGATTGAGATGATGCTGAGGCTGCTGGTCCACACATTGGGTAGAACATGTCAAAGCAAGCTTGGAGAAGGGAGCTCTTGGATCCAGCAACCTCTCCATTTGCCTGCCTTTTATTATGACTCTTATCACCTGAACACAGCTTCTCAACGCTGCGCCCCAGAGCTCAGTACCCATAGGTGCTTAAAGCATCAACCTGCTTGACCAGGAGCCAGGACATAAGAAATGCAGGTCCAAACTCCTTGACCAGATTTATGTTCACCAAGCTCCTGTATCACCCCCTCCCTGAGTTTCAGCTTCCTCTAAAAGATGTGAAATTCTGTCCCCCCATAGTCTCCCAGGATCTGAAGGCAGAGGAGTTAGGAATTGGAAGAGACACCCTTTGAGAACAAGAAGGGAATAGGACTCATCATCAAACAAATGCAAGAAGGAAAGTCCTCATGGCTACTCTTACCAGCCTTCTGAAACCTAGGCTGGCCTTCCAGCATGACAGAGCAGGGTGACAGAGAGACACGCGGCAACTGCCTACTGACCACAGTGCCCACCCTCACAGCCCACCCCCACTAGAAACATATGCCTCACTCTTCTGACCATCCTACCTTGTTATAAAATATTTCAAATGTATAGAAAAGTTCAGACAGTGGTACAAAGGACAGCTGTGTACTCATCAAGCAGTATATGGTGATGATGGTGATGGTTAATTTCATTGTCAAATATACAAAAACCAAGAAGATATACACAGCAAACACCTTTGAAATCTGCATTAAGAATAAAAGCAAGCATAGGGTTAAAGGCCCCACAACTCTAACTGGGCTGCACATCCTTCCCTCCTCCTCTCTCCCCTCCAGAAGAGGCCTTGGGCCTTATTACTTCTCCCAAGCCATTTTTTATATTTTACAACACATGGCTACTCTTTCTCAATCAAATTAAAAAATTGCACTATATGTTATAAAATTTCCACAAAGGTGGCCAGCTTGCATTGCCTCATACTTATGTTTCTAAGGTGATTCATCCATGTTATAATGAGAAATATTAGC